>OX451735.1:377450861-378782832 GCA_948472305.1 Vicia faba | reverse complement strand
CAATCAAGTACATCTTTGAGAAGCCTACTTTATCCAGAAGAATCGCTAGATGGCAAATGATCCTCACCGAATATGATATACAGTACACGACCCAAAAAGCTATAAAGGGGAGTGTGCTAGCCAATCATCTGGCCCATCAAGCTGTCGAAGATTACCAATCCATGAGGTTCGACTTCCCCGACGAGGATATCATGACTTTGAGCAACATTGAAGAAAACAGACCGTATGACAGACCATAACAAGGATCCCGATGGACCCTGTACTTTGATGGTGCCTCCAACGCACTTGGGAACGGTATCGGTGCTGTGGTCATTTATCCACAAGGTTGCCATACACCTTTCACCGCCAGACTCTGCTTCAGCTGCACCAACAACATGGCCGAGTATGAAGCTTGTATATTTGGTCTCAAGGCTGCCATTAACTTGGGAATCAAATCTTTGATTGTATTTGGGGACTCAGCTTTGGTTATTAGTCAAATCAAAGGAGAGTGGGATACTAAACACCCTAACCTCATCCCTTAGAAAGAAAATGTCCTGACATTGTTACCACATTTCGAGTAGATCACCTTCGAGCACTTCCCGCGAGAAGAGGATCAGCTAGCAGATGCGCTAGCTACAATGTCATCCATGTTTAAACTTAAATGGGATAATGAGGCTCCTCAAATCACCATTGAAAGAATGGACGAACCTGCACATTGTCACGAGATTAATACCGAAGAAGTAGTGGACCGACCTTGGTTTCATGACGTCAAAAGGTATCTCGAAGCACAAGAATACCCTGAAGGAGCTTCAGTCAATGACAAAAAGTTCTTAAGGAGATTCGCAGCTAAGTTCTTCCTAAGTAATGGTATCCTATACAAGCGCAATCATGATTGCATTCTGCTCCGTTGTGTGGACAAGATTGAAGCTGAGAAGATCATGGCTGAACTGCACAATGCTACCTTTGGCACCCACTCAAGCAGACATACGATGGCTAAGAAGATTCTACGGGCAGGCTATTACTAGTCTACCATGGAAGCTGACTGTCATCAACATTCCCGTACTTGTCACAAATGCCAAATCTATGCTGACAAGGTACATATACCTCCAGTTCCTCTCAATGTCCTAACAGCTCCTTGGCCATTCGTGATGTGGGGTATCGACATGATTGGAGAGATCAAGCCTACAACATCCAATGGACACCGTTTCATCCTGGTGGCCATTGATTACTTTACCAAGTGGGTCGAAGCAGCTTCCTTCGCCTCCGTTACAAAGAATGTGGTTGCCCGCTTCATCAAGCAGAACCTCATTTGCTGGTATGGTATCCCCGACAGGATCATCACTGACAATGGTACAAACCTCAATAACACTATGATCACCGCCCTGTGCGAACAGTTCCAGATTCAACATCACAATTCATCTCCCTACCGACCGAAGATGAACGGTGCTGTTGAAGCTGCGAACAAAAATATCAAGAAGATAATTCAAAAGATGACAGTCACCTACAAGGACTGGCATGAGATGTTACCGTTTGCTCTGCACGGGTACCGTACCACGGCACGAACATCAACTGGGGCAACACTCTATTCTTTGGTATACGACATGGAAGCTGTATTACCTATCGAGGTTCAGATTCCCTCCTTGAGAATCATGAAGGATGCTGGTTTGAGTGAAAACGATTGGATTCAGACCCGACTTGATCAACTTAACTTGATTGACGAGAAGCGACTTGCTGCTGTTTGCCATGGTCAGGCGTATCAAAAACGAATGATTAAAGCTTTTAACAAGAAAGTCAGAAGACAAGTATATCAAGTCGGGGATCTTGTAAACAAGCGGATCATCTTGCTGCAAAGTGATCCCAGGGGCAAGTGGACTCCTACATACGAAGGACCATTTGTAATCAAAAACATCTTTTCTAGTGGGGCATTGATCCTGACTACCATGGACGAAGATGACCTACCGCACCCTGCGAATGCAGACATAGTCAAAAGATACTACCATAAACGACCCAGCATGTTGAAAATCCGAAAGGGCGACTTGGGCAAAAATGGGCATCCTGGTGAATCGAAAACCTGAAAGGGAGGTTCAGGCAAAAATTAGGGATAAATAAAAAAATCTGTACACCCGGCAAGTTGAAAACCCGAAAGGGCAACTTGGGCAAAAAAGGGTTTCCCGATGGACTAAAAACCCGAAAGGGCGGTCCAGGAAAAAGTTAGGGAATTAAAGCGTATGACTATGTCTCGTCGGATCACTTTAAGGACAATCTCTTCACCAAACAAGTTCCTGGCTTCTGATCAATCCAGTCATCTTCGGACAAAGCAACAAATGGACAAGATATTCAGAGTTACGAAGGCTATAGCAGAATGGGAACCCCATGAAATATTTACACATAGCCACCTTTCTTTGTATAAATTTATCTCATTTTTTATGACAACATTCTCTTACTAGGATGTCTGTCTCCTTTGTACAAAATACTTACACAAAGTTAATACAAAGATACTTCAAAGTGCAGAAAATTATTTGCATTTTCTTTCTTTTTATACTTGTGTTTATTTGAAAACGTCTAATGATTTATTAAATGAGCATATGCATTTGAATATAATCACTGTTTACAAATAAACGAAATGGGAAAGAATAATTACTGATAGGTTGGAAGTATAGGAAAAACGTCTTTAGGCTATTCCAAGTGAAATCCCCTGCAATACTTCATCGAGGTCCCCAATGGAGCCAAAATCTTGAAATATATGTCCCCCGCGGAGTTAAATTTCAAAATCCCCACCAGAACTAAGTTTCCAAACTCCCGATCCCCAGCAGAGCCAAAAACTTTGAACTACAGACTCTCAACAAAGATGAAACTTTCTTCCCCAACAAAGTCCAAAACTTCAACCCTTAAACCCCGGTAGAAGACCATCCAGTTTCCTCCAATTCCCCAGAGAGTTGTCTTAAAACCAGAAAACTCCCCTGCAAGTTATCAGCTAACCAGACCACAACTTTGGATAATTCCTCAATAGATTGGCATACAATCCAAGCTCTTGAAAACTCTCCAGCAGAATAAACTTTCTCCCCACAGAGTTATTTCCCAACAGATTGAAGATTCTCAATCCCCAACCACAGTCATCAAGTTTCTCGGGACTCTCCAAGCAGGTTTCTCAAAGCAGCACTCGGCATTATTCTTACAACGGAATGTCTATCATGTTCCCACTGCAAATGACTTGAAGGATCCCTATATCCCCAGGAAAGTCGTGAAGGATTCTCACATTCCCACCAAATTTGTGAAAGTTCTTGATAATCCCCACAAGTTGCCAAAGATTTTCTATCCCTAACAGTGGTCCAAGGATTTCTCATCTTCAGCAATCAAAGACTGTGGAATCCCCAGTATCGGTCTAGGATTTATTTTCCTCGACAGCAGCCAAGGATTCTACTATCTCCAGCTATCAGGGACTTATTATCCTCAACAAGACAGCTAATCAGCTTACATGCACATACATTACATTCATAAATCATGAACATTGATAGAACACATTTTATTACATCATACATGTCATGCAACATAACTTTGTGTTTCAGCTAACATTTTACCCTTTTCAGGATAAGATTAAAAGCTATCTTTAACAACTATTTAAAGATTTCAAATACAGTATGGATACACCCTAGACGCGGAGGTCATTCTATTACTCATTCAGAGTTTCAAGTCAAGATACAATATGGATACACCCCAGATACGGAGGTCATTCTACTACTTATTCATACTTCAGCAATCAGATACAGACTAGATACGCTCCAGACACTGAAGCCATTTTATTTCTCATTCAGATTCAACTATCAACTTCAGGTTCAGATGCACTCCAAACACGAAAGCCAATCTGTCACTTGTCCAGATCCCAGTTAAAATACGGATACACCCCAGACACGGAAGTCATTCTGCTACTCATACAGATCTCAACTTCAGATACGGTCCAGATACGCACCAGACACAGTTGCCATTCTGTCACTCATTCAGAGTTTATCCCCAGCCCAGAGATGCTCCATACACGGATGTTATTCTGTCGACCATTCAAAAATCAAATACAGTTACAGCTCGGATACGCTCCAGACATGGACGCCATTCCTTTGCTCATACAAATTCAATCTCCAGATACAACTCAGATACGTTCCAGATACAGATACCATTCTGATATTCATTCTCCTGATTTTCAACAAACATTATTGGATAGCATCTTTAATCCCATCTCCAACAAGATTCAATAATCTCCAAATGGCATCTTTAAGCCTATTTCCTCAACCTACATTTTGACGAGTGCAAATTTACGGGCACTCTAGTGTCCAATCATCTTTTACCTTCGACTCACGAAAGGCAAACTCGCCAATCTAACTCTTCAGGTTCAAGAAGATTGAACAGGGGCAGCTGTTGTACCTCAAAATTTTCCCTCTCATTTTATCAAGATTTCCCCTCACAAGACTCTTTGGACTCAAGACCAAGCTAGGGTTTGCTCTGCTCAAGACATCTCCTAGCACTATTGACCTGAAATTAGGGTTTGAGTTTGCACAAGGATTTTTGAACTTCCAATGCTCAAAGTGACTTTCATACTTCATGTTGGACTTATAAGATTGCCTCCACCACGTTTCAAGCCTTGAGTCAAATTTTTGCCTAGTCAATTGGACAATTGACCTAGAAATCAACTGTATTAGGGAAAAAGTCAAATGTGGCCAATTTACAGTCAAACCCAATAATTTTTGATCCACATCAACATTGTAGACTCATATGAACCATTTGATCAAGTTTGGACCACAACTTCTCAAGAAATTTGATCAGATCATCAAAAGGGCAAAATGGTCATTTTTAGGGTTTTGACTGTATAAGGGCAATTTCTGATTTTTCACCTAGCCAATGGCAAATTGGGTTCAAGAATGGATTCAAGGACTCAATGTCATCATCTTGACCTAATCACAAGGTTCAAAAGATCTCAAATGCATTGGATTGACAGATGAATTTTCCAGTCAACTGATAAAAAATTGACTGTACACTGAAAAGTTAAACTTTGACTTTTTGGTAAAAATCAAGTGCCAAGGGTCATTTTTCATCAAGATGTGTCAAAACATGAAACTTGTTCATCAAGAAACCTAATTTTGCAAATTAGGGTTTAAGATTGAAAATTTTCATAACTTAGAATTTTTCTAAGTTATGAAATTTTCTTATTTTTTCCCAACTTTGCCCAACATTTTCACCATGATGAAATTGGATTCAAACAAAACTTCCAACATGAAAGTTGTAGTCCTCCAAAAAATCTACAACTTTGATTCACAAAGGTTTCCCAAATGATGCTTGTATATCATGTTATGATTTTTGGAATAAGGGTCCATGAAACTTTTAACTTAGTGAAATTTTGCCCTAGTTTAGGCAGGATTTTGACCTATCTTCATGGCAATTTTTCACATAGTTCCAATTGGAAGTTCAAAATGCATTTCAAATATGGATTGTAGATCATGTTACAAGCTTTCCAAAATGTCTAATAACTCTCCTAAATCATTTGTGGTTAGGGAGAATCGAAGGTTTGAATTTGGAAAAAAGTCACTTTGATCCATGGCATTTTTCACTATGTTACAAGTTGCAATTTCTGTCCAACTTCATTTGTACTTGAATACAAGTCTCTAAACCCTTCCACACTCAAAAATTGAATGCAAATTCAATGGATTTAAGCTTTGTTCTTTTCAATAGAGGTTTACACAAGGGTTTAATCCATTTTTGGCAAAAAGTGAACATTGCTATTTTCATAAAGTCAACTTTATGTCAACTTGTTTCCCTTGAGCCTTGAACCCCTCTCTTTGTAGCAAACAAGTTCCATAAACTTAGGCAAAGGAAAAATACTTTATTCAACTAAGAAAGAGGCCTGTACAAGCTCTTTGCTTGGTCACTTTATACCTTTCTTAAAAAACAAGTCAATGTGCAAAAGTCTACACAACACTTCCATCTGTTATAACCAAGCTTGGTAACTGTGATCGGTGGGAATGAGAACTGACTGTTTTGGAATGCTGGTTCGTGTTTGCGTTTGTTTTTGCAAAATGTTGCAGTAAGCAAGAGTCGTCACCGTCTTTTATTTTATCCAACAAGGAAAGGACAAAAGCACAGAAAAATTCCTTTTTGAGATATTTCTCGGGTTCGGGAGGTAGATTATAGAAAGGGAAGGTGTTATCACCCTTTCTATCCGTGGTTATCCACGGGATCTTAGGTACTTGCTCATTTTGTTTTCAAAAGTTTGCTTTTCTTTGTGTTTGTGGGTTAGAAAGAGTTTTTTTTTTATTTTGAAAGGGGTGTAAGTGCAAAATTTTTTGTTTTATTTTAAAAGGAGCAAGTACTTAAGAACCATCTACCTACTCGAAAAAGGAATTAATCTGTACAAATGTCCTTTTGACAATGCTATCCCACTATTGAAGAGTAGGTAGCATCGTCGTTGGAGTTTTCGAGTCAATTCGATTAAGGGGCGTGTGGTCAATTCAATTCAATTCGTCGGGTATTAACATCGCCAAAAATATAAATCTAAACTATTACAAGGCGTCGGGTATTTACATCGCCAAAAACAACCCTTGAAATTAAAATGCATAAAGTAAATAAAGCGATAAAATAATCAAAGTCCTAATTAAACTATTACATTCCGGGAAACAAATATAATAATATGATAAAATAGATCGCGTGTGGGAAGTTAAATCGGATGCGAGTTTTTTGGGGTTTTGACCCTTTTTTGAAAGAAAGTGATTTTTTGGTTATTTTTGGATTAAAAAGAAATTAAATTAAGTTAGCAATTAAATTATAAACTAATTAATTAATTAAAATATATTTGGAGTTTTTGATATTTAAGGAAATAAAAATAAATTTGATCAAAGTTAATAAAAACCTAATCGTCTAAATTAATTTTAATTATTGCAAAAAATATTAAAGTTATTTCCTAATTAAACTAAATTAATTGAATTAATATTTATTTACAAAAATAAAGTGCTGAATTTAATTTTAATAAATAAAATATATATTTTTGGTTTTGATTTTATGAGGAAAAAGTTTAATTGGTTAGTTAAATAATAAAAATAATTAATAAAACAAATAAATAAATAAAATAAAAAGAAAGAAATAGAAATACTCAAGGGGGTTTTGGGCCTGATCAGGGTGCAACAGTTGTTGGTGTCATGGGTAAGCTGCTTTGTTTTGGCCATTTGTGTTTTGGCTTTTGGCCATTTGTGTTCTGGCCTCAACGTTCTTTAACCTTCTCAGGATGTCTGTCTCGCCATGTATTGGTGTCATGTGTAAGCTGTTCTGTTTTGGCCATTTGGGTTTTGGGTTTTGACCATTTGTGTTTTGGCCTCAACGTTCCATAATGAACCTGCATGGGATCTTGTCTAAATCTGCAGTGTTGAATCTCATGAACACATTAAATAAATTACTATATATCATAAAATACAAATAAAGCCAATATATGAAGAAATTTAATGTTTAGACCAATATGGCATGTATGAATGATTATACCCTTTTGATCATGGAGATCAAATTAACCTTACCCTTACTGGAGAAGCAGTGATATGAATGCTTTTATGCCCTTTTGATCATGGAGATCAAACCAGCCTTACCCTTACTGAAGAAGTAGTGAGATGTTGGTTTGTAACCGGGATGGCTTGTTTGTAGTGAGATGTTGGTTTATAATAAGGATTTCAAGGTTTTAGGGTTCTTGAAAGAATTTGATATTCTGACAGCGTTGTGGCAAGGGTTTTTTCCCCTCTTTTTTGTTTGTGTGAAAAGAATGAGATTATATAATGGAAATTATAGCAAAGAAAATGGACTTTGAATGTGCAATTGGGCCTCCAATGTTCACTTGAGTTCGTCACTTTCCAGGCTAATTCGCAGGGACTTAAGTGCAATTTTGAAGTTGAAATGTGAAAACAAAATGTAGCCAACATCAAGATCTAACTCCTGTCCGAAAATCGGCTCAATCGGATAAACGGTTAATTAGTTATGAATTTTTGAAATTTCAGCTTAGATAAACTTCTTTTGGGCTCCAGTGTCGACTCTGACACGTTCTTCAATAAAAAACTGGTATTGATTGGAGCATAATCCGGTCTCGACTTTTGAAGCAAAGTTTTAGATCTATGAGTCAGTGACCTTGTGTAAAAATATGAGCCCAATCCAATAAAAATTGACCGAGTTATGATTTTCTGAACATGACGTAAATAAACTTCAGTCACAAATTTTCTGTACGAAAGTACTTGATAAATCCGTATTTTTGAAGACCTTCTGATCGAAATTAGCTTCCAGCCGTGAGAGATGAAAACGTAGATAATGTCAAGACGGAATTTTGGCTACCAGAATGGATTCAAAACGAGTCACGATCTTCAAGTTATGAATTTTTTAGCGCGTAAAAATTGCACTTTCAGCACACTTTTTCACCATATTTCTTCGTGAAAACTCACACATTCGGATACCTTCTTTAAAGAATTGACTCTTGAGCCGAACTTGAATTTGAGAATATGCTAGGACATTAAGGAGCATTTGAGGTCATTTGGATGCAAGGATCTTGATGCAACACAAAACCCTAATTTTGAATTGACTGCCTTAGGAGGTGACTTGACTGTCCCACCCTTGAGCCAACTTGAGCAACTTGAAGATTATTCTTGGCAAATCTTGAGAAATATGGGAGGGAAAATTTTGGGGAACAACAATTTCCCCTGTTCAATTTTCTTAGACCTGAGGATATAGATTGGCTTTCGAGCCTTTTGCGATCCGAAGGTGGAAGATAATTGAACACTAGAGTGCCCAGAAATTTGCACTCACATGGTGTAGTATCAGCATTGTGATGTCGGGAATGGGCTTACATATGCCATTTTGAGATTGTTGGTAGGAGGATGGGCTTACAGATGCCATCTGCAGGAGTGTCGATCACATAAGAGATTCCTTAGCGAGAACTTGCATACTTGTTGTTGTAGAAAATTCTGCTGGGGAAGTCTAACTTTTGTTGAGATTTAGGAACTTGCCTGTACTTCAAATGAGAGAATGCCTCGGCTGAGTATTAAGAACTTGTCCATAATTCAACTGGGGGGAATCTTCATCAAGGTCTAGGAACTATCTCGTGCTCACCGGGAGTATACCGTTGAGGTTATAGAACTCGTCCACACTATGACGGAGGAAAACATCAAGATCTAGGAACTGACTCGTGCTCATCGGGAGTATACCGTTGAGGTTATAGTACTCATCCATACAATGACATAGGGAAGCATCTTCATCAAGATCTAGGAATTGTCTCGTGCTCACCGGGAGTATACCGTTGAGGTTATAGTGCTTGTCCACACTATGACGGAGGAAAACATCAAGATCTAGGAACTGACTCGTGCTCACCGAGAGTATACCGTTGAGGTTATAGTACTCGTCCACACTATGACATAGGGAAGCATCTTCATCAAGATCTAGGAACTGTTTCATGCTCACCGGGAGTATACCGTTGAGGTTATAGAACTTGTCCACACTATGACGGAGGAAAACATCAAGATCTAGGAACTGACTCGTGCTCACTGGGAGTATACCGTTGAGGTTATAATACTCGTCCACACTATGACGTAGGGAAGCATCTTCATCAAGATCTAGGAACTGTCTCGTGCTCACCGGGAGTATACCGTTGAGGTTATAGAACTTGTCCACACTATGACGGAGGAAAACATTAAGATCTAGGAACTGACTTGTGCTCACCGGGAGTATACCGTTGAGGTTATAGTACTCGTCCATACTATGACGTAGGGAAGCATCTTCATCAAGATCTAGGAACTGTCTCGTGCTCACCGGGAGTATACCGTTGAGGTTATAGAACTCATCCACACTATGATGGAGGAAAACATCAAGATCTAGGAACTGATTTGTGCTCACCGGGAGTATACCGTTGAGGTTATAGTACTCGTCCATACTATGACATAGGGAAGCATCTTCATCAAGATCTAGGAACAGTCTCGTGCTCACCGGGAGTATACCGTTGAGGTTATAGAACTCTTCCACACTATGCCGGAGGAAAACATCAAGATCTAGGAACTGACTCGTCCTCACCGGGAGTATACCGTTGAGGTTATAGTACTCGTCCACACTATGACATAGGGAAGCATCTTCATAAAGATCTAGGAACTGTCTCATGCTCACCGGGAGTATACCGTTGAGGTTATAGAACTTGTCCACACTATGACGGAGGAAAACATCAATATCTAGGAACTGACTCGTGCTCACCGGGAGTATACCGTTGAGGTTATAGTACTCATCCATACTATGACGTAGGGAAGCATCTTCATCAAGATCTAGGAACTGTCTCGTGCTCACCGGGAGTATACCGTTGAGGTTATAGAACTCGTCCACACTATGACAGAGGAAAACATCAAGATCTAGGAACTGACTCGTGCTCACCAGGAGTACACCGTTGAGGTTATAGTACTCGTCCACACTATGACGTAGAGAAACTGCCGAGATTGAGAACCTTATCTGAAATTCAACAGAGGATAATTCAATTGAGATTTAAGAACTGGTCAGATCTTCGACTAAGCTGAGAACTTAACTGCATTTTTCCTGAAAGGTAAAGGTCAGTCACATGCAATGCATGAGATGAATCAAGCAATGATGTTCTCAACATAAATGAGATTGTATGGCATGATGCGTACGTGCATGTATTATGATGTATGGAAATGTGATGTTTTAGCTGGGGAAAATAAATCCCAGAGCCACTGGAGAATATAGTTGAGTTCTTCGTTTCCGCTGGGGATGATGAACGAAGATGATTGTGAGAAGAAGCATGCAAGAGAAGAGAACTCCGTTGGGGCATAAGCTGATGAAGAGATTACTCTGCGGGGAATTACTCTGTGGGGAAGAGATACTTTGCTGAGATTTTAAAGATAAACTCCGCTGGGGATTCCGTTGATAAGCTCTGTTGGGGATTTTAATGATGAACTCTGCTGGGGATAGAAAGAATTTCACTGGGGATAATCCTTCAGTTGCAACTTGCTGAGGATAACCCAGTTAGACTCTTGTGAGGATAACCTTTTGAATTTGGCTAGGGAGACTTATTTGTGCTTCGCAGGGGATAAGCTTCCAGAGTCTACTGGGGGAGATGATTCAACTCCATCGGGGAAGCTTTTTTAGACTGCGCTGGGGAAATGACTCCGCTGTGGTACCTTGTATTCTGCCGGGGAACATTCTTATATTCTGTTGAGGAATACTAAGACTGCCGGGGATGCTCTTACGCTTGCTTGAGAATATCTTTATACTCCGCTGAGGAATATTAAGACCTTCTGGGGATACCCAACCTTTTTAAGGCTGATGGTAGATTAACTCTGCTTGGGGAGAGCGTTGCTGATTCATTCATAGTTGCAAGTCTCAGTGGGGAGAGCTACCCTTACTGTCTTACTCTGTGGGGAGTGAAAGTATCTTAGCCATATTCTTCAGCTGAATATATACCTTGGTACCTGGCGGATAAAGCAACTTGTACAGTTCGGACAATTCTTATTTGCCCCTATTTTTTGCGGGAGAAGGTGCTTGTGGAGGCCTTGTGGATCGAGTATTATCCCCACCTATGAGGTGCTTGGTATTTTTCAGCCAAAATGACGAGTCTTCTTCTGGTAGGCCAGTGACGAGATGATGAGACATAGTCGTACGCTTTGATCCCTAATTTTTTCCTGGACCGCCCTTTCGGGTTTTCAGTCCACCGGGATACCCTTTTTTTCCCAAGTCGCCATTTCAGGTTTTTGACTTTCCGGGTGTACAATTTTTTCATTTTCATCCCTTATTTTTGCCCGAACCCTTTTGGTTCACCGGGAAGCCCTTATTTTTTCCTAGGCCAGTCAATCCTAGCGGGTCTTTGATTCACGCGCGGTATTTTATGACTATGTCCATGCCCTCAGCATGCAGAGAGGTGTCACTGTCGGTAGTGTTGTGTTGCCATACTACCAGAAGATCTTCGTTTGATCATGCAAGATTCGTTGCTAGAATTCATGTCCAATGCCCCAATTGATTCTGATGGAGATTTGCCCCTGGCTATTTGGAATTTTGAGAGATTCCTTGAATCTCGACTTAACTGCCCCAGATGATGGAAAATGCTCATACCGTGCCCCTTGGTTGGAAGTGTTTTTCCACTTGAGGTGATCCTTTTTATTGAGAAGTTTTTTGTTCACTGGATATTCGTCGTGTAAATTTCTCTGCTGTTTAACAAATAGTCATATGCAAACAATATTATTTTAAGAATGCAAAGCTTATGTCTGTTTTGATATTTTTGAAAATGCCTTTTTCCAGTAAAACAAGCGAATTTTTGTAAAATGTGATGTCAACTCGGGATTTACAGCAAGCCCTACAGGAGTCAGGATACCTTTTGTAACAGTATGCTTTCGAACAAACCCGTGCTTCAGCTAGGACTTTTAAGGGTTATAACGTGGCCTGGTTCACGGTTTAAGAAACAAAGGATAAAGGCTCAAATTTTATTTGTACCCACCTGTTCTTCGTGATGTTCTTCGATCCTAAACTCAGCTAATCGTGCATTAGATCTTGTTTGAGTCTTTGCTCTGACATACCAGTGATGGTTCGGATACTGACAATTTATTTTGAACAGGCAGTCATTTTGTTGAGAGTTTGCAGGATCTCTTCCCTTTTGGTTTTTATTATCCCTGTTTTTTTTTTGCATGAACTGTTTCTTTTTGTGATTACAGTCAGCGAGATGCCCCAGTTTTTTTGTAAGTCTCCTTCATAGGTTTTGACTAAGTAGCCTTTTATTTCGAAAGATAATGACTGTCTGTCCTTACGATTATACGAAACCATCACCGTCTTTTGTTTCGGAAGGACTTCTTTGATGCCATTCATTGTGCACCTGGATTAACTGAGAAAACTACCCTGCCCCAGGTTATAATTACGGGTTTTAATTTGTGAAACGAAAAACTCCAACTTCTTTGGCTCAAAGGGGTTGACTAGGGATTATCTTCCTTATAACTCCACTATTTAGGATTTGAAGCAATGCCTGTACATCGTCAGCGGGGTCTGTTTAAAAGCATACTGTAGAGATTTTGATATCATTTTCGTCATCCTCCCTCAAAAGGCTTAGAATTTTTTAATCGAGTGTTGAACATCACAAAAATGAAAGCAATTTGAATATAGTGAATACAAATGGACTGATTCAAAACAGACATATGCAATGCATTGATAAAGTAACAAAGTTTGACATGAATAAATGTTCGAACAATCAAAAGAAAATTACAACTTGAAAATTCTAATGAACAAAAAGTCTTCTCGTCTCAGTACTTGTCACTTCAAATGGTGAACCTTGGGGGGATGGCAAACGAATTCAATCTGACCATCTTGTGTGAGTTCCAATGCTCCTTCATCAATCAGGCCTTGAATTTTGTTGCTCAATGCCCAACAGATGTTAGTATCATGCCTCGGGCTGTTGGAGTGATATGCACACCTTGCATCAGGATTGTACCTTGGGGAGGCTATGTTGGGATTCTTAAGAGGGTCCCTTAACGTCACCAGATTCAATCTCAACAGGTGTTGTAAAGCTTGAGACAGCGGCATGTTGAGCTTGGTAAATTTCCTCCTGGGCATGTTTGGCTTACTCTGATCAACCCGTTGTTCTTGGCGAGGTCGTTGTTGGACCCGTGAGGTAGTCGCAACTTGGAGAGGTCTATTCTTCACCAAACCAAACCTTTGACTTCTCGGAAGTTCATTAATGACTTGATCCCTGGCCTTGACTGTTTGCTTCATGTTGTTGTATCTGTCTTGATGAAGCTGGTTGATAATGGTTCTCAGCTCTTCTTGTTCCCGAGCTAAGCCTTGGATAAGAGCCATCTACCCCCGCATCTGGGCTTTCATGGCACTGAACTCAACTTGCAGTTGTTCCAGCCGTTCGTCCTTATTGTCTTCAGGACTTTTCTTGACCAAGTTCCCAACGAGGAGTGTGTTCAACTCTTCCTGCCCCTTAGATAGGTTTAGGAAGATTTCTCTGAACTGAGCTTCTCGAGTTTGAAGATCTTGGTTGTCTGGTTGGAAATCCATTGCTGAAATAAACAGCGAGAACATGAGAGACCTGTACTAAGAGACCTGTTATGCAATGATATGTATGATATATGTATGCAATGTTTTCAAGGATCTCGCAGGGTAAACAAGAAACTATTAGAATTTGAATTTTGCAGCTTTGATTGAAGAAACTTCGTGTTGTTAAGAGTCCTTCTTCAAGAGTCAAGCTCACCATATCAAGTGGGTCATAGCCCCTGACTCAAGTTATCGTGTTTTGATCTCTAGACGACATTGGCTAGAGGAAAATAAATCCCCTTTGCCCCTTGCTGGACATTTGATTTACCATAACCTGCATCACAAGCCCTTGAGATCCTTGAAATGGTTAAGGAAATGTTAAGGCATGATGTAATGATGTGTATGATATGCGTTTAAGCAAAAGTGTGAGGTGCTGTAAGTAAACCATGCAATAAATCCAAATTATTGGATGAGGACTGTAAACAAAACCTGCAAGGAACTCATGTTGTCAGATAACAAGAATATGCAAGTAGTTCAAGTTTTGAAGGCACACAAGTCACACAATAGCCCTTAAATTTCAAGCTGGCATGGAGTTTAGGTATTACCCTCTTCCAGTTTAGTTGGCTCAAACCTGTCCTAGAAATAGTAACCGAGTTCTAGATGATCTCAATATCACTGACTACCCTCGATCGGTCATAATTCCAGTTTAGCAACCTTTTCTTGCGGCCGGAATCATCGCGAGAGTTTAGTCTCAATGAGTGTAGCATACTGCTACTATTCTATGGCCAAGTTGGTCAATTTAAGGTTCTAAGGTCAGTTGGTGCTTAATGACCCCTTAGAAGACCCATATTCTCCTCGTTCCAACACAAGGGATATCGGTACAGACTAAAGTGCCACACCAAAGTAGCTACTGCTTCAACCGTGTCGGTCTACGCCGGACAGTTCCCTCACAGTTTATTGCTACTTACCTAAAGGGTATCCCCAGATCTGGGTTAGGATCTATAGAACTCCGATACAAGCCCACAAAGATAAATCATACAAAGCATACAATTGAAAACACAATGATCTAATCCTAAGGTACACCTCACTTATTATAATTCCCCAGCAGAGTCGCCAGTTCTGTGATCGGTCGGAATGAGAACTAACTGTTTTGGAATGCTGGTTCGCGTTTGTGTTTGTTTTTGCAAAATGTCGCGGTAAGCAAGAGTCGCCATCGTCTTTTATTTTATCCAACAAGGAAAGGACAAAAGCACATAAAAATTCCTTTTTGAGATATTTCTCGGGTTCGGGAGGTAGATTATAGAAAGGGAAGGTGTTAGCACCCTTTCTATCCATGGTTATCCACGGGATCTTAGGTACTTGCTCATTGTGTTTTCAAAAGTTTGCTTTTCTTTGTGTTTGTGGGTTTGAAAGAGTTTTTTTTTGTTTTGAAAGGGGTGTAAGTGCGAAAAGTTTTGTTTTGTTTTAAAAGGAGCAAGTACTTAAGAACCATCTACCTACTCGAAAAAGGAATTAATCTGTACAAATGTACTTTTGACAATGCTATCCCACTATTGAAGAGTAGGTAGCATCTTCGTTGGAGTTTTCAGGTCAATTCGATTAAGGGACGTGTGGTCACTAAAGCAATGTTAGGACGCATTAGTGGTAACCCTAATGTCTTAGATCATTTTATCCGAGGCAACCGTTTCGAGGAAACTTATGATCTTTGGACAAGAGGGCGACCTCTAAAACTTCCTATACTCAATGACCACGTTCGAAGGCAACCAAGTGAGGTGTACCCTAAGAGTGGCATGTGCGAGTGTATTGTTTTTCAGTTAATTTTATCTTTGTACATGTCATGGGTGAGCTATGTTGATTTTAAGTTCATACATTTGATCTTGTCATGCATTCCCTATTTATCAAACATCTAACAGTTAATAGTTGCGGAATTTAAATTGCGGAAATTAAATCTAAACTATTACAAGGCATCGGGTATTTACATCGCCAAAAACAACCCTTGAAATTAAAATGCGGAAAGTAAATAAAGCGATAAAATAATCAAAGGCCTAATTAAACTATTATATTCCGGGAAGCAGATACAATAATATGATAAAATGGACCGCGTGCGGGAAGTTAAATCGGATGCGAGTTTTTTGGGGTTTTGACCCTTTTTTGAAAGAAAGTGATTTTTTGGTTATTTTTAGATTAAAAGAAATTAAATTAAATTAACAATTAAATTAATAAACTAATTAATTAATTAAAATATTTTTGGAGTTTTCGATATTTAAGGAAATAAAAATAAATTTGATTAAAGTTAATAAAAACCTAATCGTCTAAATTAATTTTAATTATTGTAAAAAATATTAAAGTTATTTCATAATTAAACTAAATTAATTGAATTAATATTTATTTACAAAAATAAAATGCTGAATTTAATTTTAATAAATAAAATATATTTTTTTGGTTTTGATTTTATGAGGAAAAAGTTTAATTGGTTAGTTAAATAATAAAAATAATTAATAAAACAAATAAATAAATAAAATAAAAAGAAAGAAATAGAAATACTCAAGGGGGTTTTGGGCCTGATCAGGGTGCAACAGTTGTTGGTGTCATGTGTAAGCTGTTTTGTTTTGGCCATTTGTGTTTTGGCTTTTGGCCATTTGTGTTCTGGCCTCAATGTTCCTTAACCTTCTCAGGATGTCTGCCTCGCCATGTATTGGTGTCATGTATAAGGTGTTCTGTTTTGGCCATTTGGGTTTTGGCCATTTGTGTTTTGGCCTAAACGTTCCTTAATGAAGCTGCATGAGATCCTGTCTAAATCTGCAGTGTTGAATCTCATGAACACATTAAATAAATTACTATATATCATAAAATACAAATAAAGCCAATATATAAAGAAATTTAATGTTTAGGCCAATATGGCATGTATGAATGATTATACCCTTTTGATCATAGAGATCAAATCAACCTTACCCTTACTGGAGAAGTAGTGATATGAATGCTTTTATGCCCTTTTGATCATGGAGATCAAGCCAGCCTTATCCTTACTGAAGAAGTAGTGAGATGTTGGTTTGTAACCGGGATGACTTGTTTGTAGTGAGATGTTGGTTTATAATAAGGATTTTAAGGTTTTAGGGTTCTTGAAAGAATTTGATATTCCGACAGCGTTGTGGCAAGGGTTTTTTTTCTCCTCTTGTTTGTTTGTGTGAAAAGAATGAGATTATATAATGGAAATTATAGCAAAGAAAATGGGCTTTGAATCTGCAATTGGGCCTCCACTGTTCACTTGAGTTCGTCACTTTCCAGACTAAATCGCAGGGACTTAAGTGCAATTTTTGAAGTTGAAATGTGAAAACAAAATGTAGCTGACATCGAGAACTAACTCCTGTCCGAAAATTGGATCAATCGGATAAACGGTGAATTAGTTATGAATTTTTGAAGTTTCAGCTTAGACAAACTTCTTTTGGGCTCCAATGCCGACTCTGACACGTTCTTCAATAAAAAACTGGTATTGATCAGAGCATAATCCGGTCTCGACTTTTGAAGAAAATTTGTAGATCTATGAGTCAGTGACCTTGTGTAAAAATATGAGCCCAATCCGATAAAAATTGACCGAGTTATGATTTTCTGAACTTGACGTAAATAAACTTCTGTCACAAATTTTCTGTACAAAAGTACTTGATAAATCCACATTATTGAAGACCTTCTGATCGAAATTGGCTTCCAGCCGTGAGAGATGAAAACGTAGATAATGTCAAGACGGAATTTTTGCCACCGGAACAGGTTCAAAACGAGTCACGATCTTCAAGTTATGAATTTTTTAGCGCGTAAAAACTGCACTTTCAGCACACTTTTTCACCATATTTCTTCGAGAAAACTCACACATTCGGATACCTTCTTTAAAGAATTGACTCTTGAGCCGAATCTGAATTTGAGAATATGTTAGGACATTAAGGACCATTTGAGGTAATTTGGATGCAAGGACCTTGATGCAACACAAAACCCTAATTTTGAATTGACTGCCTTAGAAGGTGACTTGACTGTCCCACCCTTGAGCCAACTTGAGCAACTTGAAGATTATTCTTGGCAAATCTTGAGGAATATGGGAGGGCAAATTTTGGGGTACAACAGTAACCATTCCAAATAAGTTTTGCATATTGCCTTGAGCCAGAAACACGAGCTATCCACATCCCAAGCCTTCCAAAACACAAAAACACATTCTTCTTGCAAAATATGACAGTTTCTACATTTTTGTTTCTATCTCACAAACTACTCGTGCATTTTTCCCCAAACCTCTTCCAATACATTCCATATAACCCATCTAAGCTATCCCAACCATTGGCCATTGACTGTAACTCCATTTGCAAGCTTCACCATTTCTGATTTCAGCTTGTGCAGGTTGACTTCTACAGGCTTATTTAAGCAAGCTCAAAGAAAACAAAGCATTGAGGAAGGTCAGAGGAAGTTCAGGCAAGCTCACAAACATCTCAGGCCTCACTGAAAACCCCTGCATTGCCATACTCGAGTTCAACTGAAACAGGTATTTTCCAACTTTCTATCTCTCTATTTAGGAATCATTAGGCTTTGGTTTGTGAATAAAAAATATAGTACTTATTGCCCTTAAGTTGTACATATGCATAGATTTAATTTAAGTTAACTGTGTTGAGAGAATTTGATTGATGAACATTCTGAAAAAGTTAGGTTATAAATTAGGGCCAGAGAAATTCTCTCTGGTCTTTGAGAGTTAGATTAAGTTCTTTATATGGTTGGAATCGTGTTGAAAAATGCTATAACTTTTGTGTTGTGAGTTTTTGCTTTAGAGCACGTATATAGGATTTCCAGATTTGTACAGGAAGGCGCGCGTTTTTGTTTGAACGAAGGTTGAAGATGAAGTAGCTGGGCTGGGCCTGGCTATTTCTCACTTTTAGCGCCCCCAGCTTGATGATTGCACCCCCTGGCCCATTTCATTATTTTTATTTTTTTTATATTTTTTCTATTTCATTTACATTTCTGATTTTATTTTATTTTTTCTAAACATAAAAAATTACCAAAACATTTTCATAAATTTTCACATTTTATTTTGTATTTTTTTAATTATTTTTTCTAACATAAAAAATAGTTTTCTTAAATAATATACTTTTATTTTTTCTAAATAAACTTGTAAATACTACAAAAAATATTATACTTTTATTTTTATTATTTATATACTTAAATAATATTTTTTCTAACATATTTTTATTTTTTGACATTTGTATATATTTTTATTTTATTATGCATAAAAAATATTATAATATATACATATTCTTAAACCAAAAATTTTGGGTTTTTACCCTTAACAAAAATAACTTTTTATTTTCTTATTTTTTTAATACATTAAATATTTTATTTTTACATACATAAAGATAATACAAAAAACATTTTTTGCATATTTATAATATATTGCATATTTATTTAATTGCCCATTTAAATATTGTCAATTTATTATTTGCACAATTAATTCAATTTGGTTATAATAATTTTAGGGTTTCAATTTCTTGCAAATACCCCCTATTCAAAATTGTACCCCCTCCCTATATCAAAGTTGTAATAGCTTAGATTTATTTTTACGCACTTTATGCTCTCAAATATGCCATGATAGAGATTAGGGTTTGTATGCAATATCCAAAATCAAAACAAATAGCTAGACCTAATACAAGACAAAAAAGCATGTAAATTGACAACACAATGCATACATACACCCCTAGGGTTTCACTCACTTGTTGCCTTTAAAATGGTCATGGTATGCATGTTGAGTATCTTGACAAAACAAAAACAAAACAAAAGATCATAGTCCCTCGATGGCGCTATCTAGGTTGCATATACAAAATGATCTAGTCTCTCAAAAATTTGCTAAGATACTTAGCACTATTGCTATCATGGTCAATACGATGACCCGCGCCTGTCCCGTTTAACATCCAAATACAAGGTTGTTTACCAAATACAATGGTAAAACAACAATATAAAAGGGTTAAAATGTGTAGGAAAGATCTTTGAGTAGATAGGGTAGACAACTCTTAGTTACTTGAACAAAACTTGCAAACATCCTTGCTATTTTCAAAAACACATCACAACACAATTTCAAAACATTTCCCAAAACAAACTTTCAAACATTGAAACATCTTTTCAAAAGACAAACACCTTTGTATACATTCAAACAAGAATCATTACAAAGGTTGCCTAGACAAAAGGCCTCTTTTCAAAACATTTTCAAAACCACACACAAAGCACCATTTCAAACAATTGAAAAGCAAAAGCAAGTGATCTAAACAAGTAGCTAAGAGCCCATGGATAACCATGGATGAAAAGGGTGCTTGCACCTTCCCTTTTCATAATCTACCCCCCGAACCCAAGAAAACACCTCAAAGGTCTTTCCTGTGCTTTTTGACCTTTCCTTTGGATAAAATAAAAAGTCGGTGGCGACTCTTGCTTAACCGAAACATTTGCGAACACAAAGACAAAACCTCAAGTCAGTTCTCCCACCCCATCACAATAAGCAACAACTTGACCATTCTGCATTAGCACACCACCAAAACCCATCTCTGACACGTTACAATGCACTACAAAAGATTCATTAGGATTAGGAAAAATCAATACCCGAGTAGTTGTCATCTTCTTTTTCAACTCCATAAAACTTTCTTCACATGCTACATCCCACACATAAGTCTGACCCTTTCGAGTCAACTGAGTCAAAGGCACTGCCAACTTAGAAAAGCCTTCAATAAACCTGTGATAATATCCTGCCAAACCTAGAAAACTTCAAATTTTAGCCGCTGACTTTGGAGTCTCTAATTGCAACACAACATCGACCTTCGAAGGATCCACAGAAATTCCCCCACTAGAAATCACAAGGAAACTCACTTCCCTTAACCAGAACTCACACTTTGAAAGTTTTGCATACAACTTCTTCTCTTTTAACACTTGCAACATATTTCATAAATTTTCATCATGCTCTTTTTCTAATTTAGAATAAATAAAAATATCATCAATAAATACCACCATAAACTTATCTAAATACTGATGAAAGATCATGTTCATATACTCCATAAAAACTTATGGTGCATTATGAAGCGACTAGAGAAAATAAATCTCTAAAAAAACAAAACAAAACAATGAATTCGCCATAGAATATTTATTTATCCCACAGAAGGGAAAGGAAAACATCTAAGAAAACCTGAGAAGGGAGAAATTAAGGTCTTTCAACCGAGAGATCAGGAATGGGAGTCGATTACACAAGGGGAAGGTATTAACACCCCTCACGTTCGTGGTATTCCACGGGATCCACTCTTGTTGTTCTACTCAAATGGTGTGTTCTATTTCTAAAGCTAGCAAGATAAAGGGAATGCATGAATGCAAAGTATATATGTACAAAAAGAAATATATTTATTAGTGCGCCTGCCTCGGTTGCGAACCTTCGTGCCTACGTACTCCCTCTGTTCCATGAGAGATCAAGGCACTCGTAGTTCATCTCAAAAGTTTTGGTTTGTTGTGTATTTTTTATGAATAATGCTAATTTTTCATTCTACTGCAACTCGACCTTTGGAGACTCACACATTGTAGTAGAAAGGAATTAACATCTTCTTACCATAAAAGGTTTTCAAAAGAAAAGGTCCAAAGACAAAAAAAGTTTGCATGTGTTTGTGTTATTTACCTTGAAAAAGGATTTGTGATTTGAACTACGCAAAAGTCTATGAATGAAATGAAGAATAAGCTTCGGGAATGCACCCACTCATTCTCCACCATTTGTTAAGGCTCATGAAAGTATGATTCTCATATTTATTTATAAAGTGTTTTGACATTTTATTAAGAAATAAGTTTTAGTTTTGAGTATGCAAAAGAAAAGACTAACAAAAGGGGAATCTTGATCCTACTCGTTGTCATGCTTGTGGACCTAAGGTTGGGATCGAGGGAATTCTAACTAATGTTGTCATGTATGGATATCAATCCTAAGGTCTACTTAGTTCAATATTAACCAAGAATTAGCTAAATATCCTATGAGGA
This sequence comes from Vicia faba, assembly GCA_948472305.1. Classification (NCBI taxonomy): domain Eukaryota; kingdom Viridiplantae; phylum Streptophyta; class Magnoliopsida; order Fabales; family Fabaceae; genus Vicia; species Vicia faba. The sequence continues at coordinate 378,760,821 of OX451735.1, read as the reverse complement.
ACATGTCAATGCTCACAAATAAAGAAAGATAAGAATGCAAACAATCAAGAACTTACACCATATGAGAAGTAACCACTTATAAATTAGGCACTTAACCAAGATACCTAAAGCATACTCACTTAACCAAGCAATCATCAAACAAACCCACATGCTATAGGTACCCATATAAGCATGAAGCATGAGCTAGCAAACAAGGATCCAAGGTGGATTACAGTGTGGGAGTCAAAAGACTCTCCTTCCACTAGAATAGCTCAAGCATAAATCGAGTAATAACTTGAAGCAGAAACATTTAAGAATGTGAGCTAAGTATCATTGAAACGAAAACAAATTGTGGGGGCCGATTGCGAGCACTCCTTCCACTTTATTTACTCGATAATAAGAGAGGAGCATGATTCAAAGCATCAACATACAATGCGAGCTAAACATGGCCAATGGACTTGAAATATTGGGGCTGATTGCGAGCCCTTCTTCCACTTTTATTGACTCGATGGAAAGCATAAAGTAAAAGGAGCACACAAACAAACAAGCACAAAAACATGGCCTACAAAGTATGCTTGGCTTCTAGACATTCATTTCCTACAACAGTAGGGCTTGATTTCTAGACATGCATTTTATTCCTACTTCTCATGGTAGGGAAATCGAAAAGACAGTGCAAAAATAAGATAAATGAGAAAAATACCAAACGGAAATGAAATTCGTTGCTTTTGCCTAAAAAAAAGCGTAAGAAACCCGAAGACCTTCGCGTAAGCTTCATCAACAAGCAAAATAATCAGAAATCAAATGGACGAGATAAGTTTTAAAGTATCGATAATATGAAAATAAATCATAAGCAAAAAGTGCGACAAGCATATCCGAATATCAAGTAATAGTCATGCATAAAATACAAGTCCAGAAAAACAACAACAATCTACGTGTCTCATGGAATGAGAATCCAGGCACAAATGCGTTAGAATCAAATATGCACCAAAAGGAAGTGAAATAAAGGCTTTAATCGAATAATCAAGAATTAATTAATCAATTAAATGCCTTCTTGAACCGTCTTAGGAAGCTTGCACAAATCAAAAAATGAGTTAGTAATAACAAGGAAAAATTAAGAATTCATACCATAACTCAATTCAAGCTTAATTCATGAAGAAATAAGTTCCAAACAAGTGTCGGAGCAACAAAATCAATTAACGGACGATACCATTTTGGTTCATGAAAATGCTCGAAAAATCGATTTAAAACCACCAAAACTCAACGTCGACATTAAAAAATTATTGAGTCGGAACCAATCATGAATTAAGCAAGAATTAAATCACAATTTGCATGCAAAAACAATTACCGGACAACATCATCTCGACTCATGAAAATGCTTCAAAAGTCGCTTTAAAACCACCAAAACTCAACACTGACATTAAACAATTATTGATTTAAGTCCAAACATGAATTGAGCATGAATTAAATCCAAATTTGAAAGCATTTGTGAATATCAGAAATCAATGCTGCATGTGTCAGTGTTCACCAAAAATCAATATTTTAACGCGCAAAATCGAACACCGACATATGAAACTTCACAAATAAATTGCAACAATTAAATTCGCACCGGTACAATGATCTCCTAGCATTGAAACAAAAATTACTCACGCGTCGACATCAATTAATGAACTCAAAATTAAATCTCGACATGTAAAACTCAACAATTATCAACAAGTATCAACTCGGAATCAAACGTCGACACGTAAACTTCAACAATTATCAACAATTATTAATGTCGACGCATGAATCTTAACAATTAGCTCAAGTAATCAACTGATTCCAACAATTATAAACATCTTCAACATGATGATTTATCAAAAATCACATAATTTTCACAATTTGAGAATTAATTCATGCTAACTCAACATAAAAGCACTTAATTCAAGAATAAAAATTCTGCACAACAATTAATTCAAGTAAATTAAGAAGTTATCAAAAGCGATGATCGGAACAAAGAACGGAGGGAGGAATCGCGATCTAAGCATCGATCGGATGAGGGAGGCACGTTCCAGAGATCGCAGACAGTGAGGGAGTTGTGTTCGGAGATTGCGGAATTGGAGGGATGTCTGACGATAACGTGTAGTGGTCCGGCGCGGTGGTTGATAGGAAACTTGAGAGAGAGAGTTGATTCCACCTGAGAGCTTCTTGGGTTTTTTAAGTGAATTTGTAAAAGTGGTGGAATCCCTTTTGAATTGAGAGAAAAATAATATATAGAGATGTGATTAAGTCATGTTTGGAATTTGAAATTAGAAAAACTAGTTTTTAGAGTCACATTTCCCTCTCTTTTTTGGTTGCACGACTTTTTCATCATATTTTCATATTCAATTTGAGAAGCGAGTCACAAACCATAATTCTCTGAGCATAATTCGAACTCGAATCCTGAAGCAAAATTATAGCTAATGAAATTTGTGATATCATGCCGCGAGAATCGTCCCGAAATTTTGAAAATTGAGAAATTTATGATTTTTGCAATATCTGAGAAACAGTTGATCGAAAATCCGCTTCACCATATAATTCTCAAAGTATTTGCATTTTCGGAGATCTTCCATACAGAATTGGCTCTCAACCCGAACATATGAAATGGATAAGATTTAGAGGAGATTCTAATGCGTAAAACCCCACTAAAAATGTAGATCCATACAAAAGTTATGAATTTTTGAACCCGAACTATGAAATGCCGATTTTCGGCCCAAAATGTCTCAAGTAAACTAAAACACTTGATTTTATTTGCAATTTAAGGCATACTGGAACACATGGGAATTTATCATGATAAGGACTTAATTAGTCATTAATTTAAAAGCCCGGGGAAACATGCTGAGTGCATTTCCATTCAGAAATCCTGAGCACTGATTAACGAAACAACCGCCTTTTATAGCTTGATGAAGCTTAAGAGAATTGCCTTGATCCCATGACCATAACACCAATGATATTTGTAACGCGGTGGGAGAAATGGCTTGGGTGTTTTGCGTTTGATCGCAATTGTTGCGGATAACAAGAGTTGCCATCGACTTTTCTTCTATCTAAAAGGAAAGGTTGAAAAGAACAGGAAAGACCTTTCGAGATTATTTCTTGAGTTCGGGGGGTAGGTTATGAAAAGGGAAGGTAGCCATGGCCAGAAACATTTGTTGGAATTGGGAATTTTGTGCTTGGAGATTCATTTACCGTTTGTTCCATATCCATCTTACCAAAATAAACAGTAGAAAGATAAGGAGACCTGTATGGGAGAAACCTGTCATGATATGATGCATGATATGTGGATGCATGTTTTCAAGGATCTCACGGGGTAAACACAAGAAGGTGTTAGAAGTTGAATTTTTATCAATAACTTTGATTGGAGAACTTCGTATCGGTGGATGTCCTTCCACGATAATTAAGCTCACCATGTCAAGTGGGTCATAGCCCTTGACTCAAGTTGTTGTACTTTGATCTTTGACGATGTTTGGTTAGAGGAAAATAAATCCTCCTGCCCCTTGATAGACGTCTGATTCAACGTGACCCTGCATCATAGGCCCTTGAGATCCTTAAAATGGTTATTGAAAATGCTATGGTATGATGTCATGATGTTATGTACAAGTATGCAAAGTAAGCAAGTTATTATGTACAAATAGTCATATACACACAAAGCAGACAAGTCCTTATGTTTAGGCTTGCATGGAGTTTGATAGGTAATTACCCACTTGAAGCTTAGTTGGCTCAACCTATCCTAGTAATAGTAACCGGGTTCTAGGAGATCTCAATATCACTGATCTTTCTCCATCGGGCATTGTTTCAGCGTAAGCCTCTTTAATAGCGACCGAAATATCCCGAAAGTTCGATCTTAACGAGCGTAGTATTGAGTATCAACCAATCTTTAGTCAAAACCAAAGCCGAATATCTCACTACTTCTTAATGGCCAAGGATGAGTCAATTAAAAGGTTCTAAAGGTTAGCTAGCGCTTAATGACACTAAGGAAGCCTAATGTTATCCTTAACTGACTCAAGGAACATTAGTACAAACCAAAGTATCATGCTAAAGTAGCTATCACTTTGTCCATATCAGTATACCTCGTACAACTTCCATGATTTATTGCTACTTACCTAAAAAGGTGCCCCAGATCCGGGTATAGGATCTTTTAGTAACCCAAACAAGGACCCAAAATGTAAAGCAAGCAAGTCAAACAAGGAAAGCAAGTAAATATGATATAACCCTAAGGTAACCCCACTTTAAGTAAATCCCCAGTAGAGTCGCCAGTTCTGTAACTCGGTGGGAGAACTGACTTGGGTGTTTTGCATTTGATTACAATTGTTGCGGATAGCAAGAGTCGCCATCGACTTTTCTTTTATCCAAAAGGAAAGGTTGAAAAGAACAGGAAAGACCTTTTGAGATTATTTCTTGAGTTCGGGGAGTAGGTTATGAAAAGGGAAGGTATTAGCATCCTTTTCATCCGTAGTTACCTACAGGATCTTAGTTGCTTGCTAGATCACTTGCTTTTGTTTGAAAATGTGCTTGTGGTGTGGGTTTTGAAAGTATTTTGAAAATGTCTTTGTAATGGCTCTCGTTTCTATAAGAACGCGTATAAAGTGTTGATTTAGAAAATAGTTCAAAGAGGTGTTTGTGGAATGTGTTTTCGAAAGTGATTTTGAAAATTTTCTTTGTAATAGTTCTTGTTTCTATAAGAACGCATACAAAGAGTTTTGTCTTTTGAAAATGTTTCAAAATAAAAGTGTTGGTGTATAAAATGTTTTTGTTGTGAGCAAGCGAGAAACTAGGAGCACCCTACCTACTCAAAAGTTCTTTAGTGTTCTTTTCCTCCTCCTTTAGATGTTTCTATCGTACCATTGATTTGGTAAGAAGTCCCATTATTGGATGTGAAGGGACAAGCGTGGGACGTTTATATAGTCATAAAAGGCAACCTATGGGACGTTTTAGCAATGTCGTTTAGGGACTAGATCGTTTACCGAAGGCAACATTGAGGGTCATCGAGGGACTACGATATTTTATCGAGGGTCTTTGCTAAAACGCCCATATTCGAGGGGCATGACTATTTTTCCGAGGCAACAAGTGAGATTACCCTAAGGGTGCATGTGTGAATGGTGTGTTTAATTTGCATGCATTTAGTCTTTGATTAGGGGTTGTCTACTTGTTGTTTTTATCTTGCCATACACCCTATTTTACTAGCAAAAATTCAAAAGTAATAAAATGCAGAAAGATAAAATCCTACACTATTACAACCATATTGAATTGCATGAAAATATAAAGGCAAAAGTAAAAGCAAGAAAAATGGGTTTTTTGATTTAGGGCAGAAAACCCTTTGATTTTGCGCTCTTTAACCTCCTTCGATTTGGGGTCTAGAGTCAGTGGAGTCATGCCCTTCGATTTTCCTTTCTGCCTCCTTCGATTGGGGGCTGGAATCAGTGTAGGCGTGTCTTTCGATTGGGGCCTGTAGGCCAACATGTTATGCCTTTCGACTGGGCCTGGAACCAGTGCAAGATGTAATCTGCCTTTCTGCCTCCTTCGACAGTGGGTTGAAAGCAGTGAGGGAGTGCCTTTTGACGGGCCTGGAATCAGTGAGGAAGCCTGAGGCTTCATTTCATACCCCTGTCTCCTGTTTCTTTAGTTTGGGATATTAAAATAGCAACACGGCCTAAGGCCATGCCAACATTACCTTAGGGACAAGTTAGTTCTTAAAGCATTTGTAGCAAACCAAAGAACAAAAACCAAAAATAAAGGAAATAACAACAAACTAAAGGGGTGTAAACAAAAGTGGAACAAATGCTATGTACATGTTTGAAACAAAATGGAATTTTATTTACATGTTGTGCTGGAACCGAAGGATGACTTACCTTGCTTGAGGATGGGATATGTGTTGGGCCTTTAGGTGGTTTCCTTGAGTGTCCCTAGAATCAAAGAGAAGGAACAAGGGTAGTGTCTCTACTACTGGATTCGAAAGATAAAAAACAAGTGAAATGTCTTTCTTGCTGGATTCGAAGGGTAACAAGATGTAAGGATGTTTCAGATTCAAAGGGGACAAGTGTTTGGATTCTGGGTTTGTGTTTTCACAAGTGTTTAAGTGTTTGAGGACTTTATGGTATTTGAGAAATTTGAAGATTCGTTCCTCTGGTTAAAAGGTCCTCCTCAAACATGTGTTGGAGTCTCTTATTTATAGGCAAGGCTGCCTGAAGCTTTTGGAGGGAAAACAAAAGGTTTGAACAAATTGAGTAACCTGCTCCTTGTAGCTTTCGAGAGACGGTGCCTTGTATGCTATTTTAGTGCAAGAATGGGGCAATGTTTTAGGACTGCTGTGCAGCAGTTTTGGCCAGTGTACTAGGCCTGAAATTGGCAGCAAGCATCTTTGAATATCATCCTTTTATTTTGACCCTTCTTCGACCAGACTCTTTTCCAAACAATAATATTTGATTTTCCTCCAACAAATGCCTTTCAATTGAGTCAGTTTTGTGCATCCTTCGAAGGAGCCAAAAGTGTGACCCTTGGATGGGTCACCAAAAATATGCCTTAAAGTGGGTTTGTAAATCCTTCGAAGGGACCATTAAGCATGTACTTCGAATGGGATGCCCAGAGTTGGATTCTAAAGATGCTGATTTGAAAGGGACATAGTTACAAACAAAACCTTGTGAAGGTGGTTCTTTCCAGTCAAAGGCTTGTCTGCCCAAAGGTTCATGTGACCAAACAAAGGAGTGTACATGGGAGGTCCCTGCTTTGTGACTTCATGCACTCATGCAAAAGATCTATGTTCAAACAAAGCTTGCATGAAGGGAACCACATGCTCAAATGAAAGGTGTGACTAGTAGCTTGTACTGAAGGATTCATACGCTCAAACAAAGAAAGCATGAAGGGAGTTTAGTGCCCAAATGAAAGGTTTGACTAAAACCTTATACTGAAGGGTTCATACGCCCAAACAAAGAAAGTATGAAGGGAGTCTAGTGCTCAAACGAAAGGTTTGATCAAAACCTTGTACTGAAGGATTCATACTCCTAAACGAAGAAAGCATGAAGGGAGTCCAATGCCCAAATGAAAGGTTTGACCAAAACCTTGTACTGAAGGATTCATACGCCCAAACAAAGAAAGCATGAAGGGAGTCCAGTTCCCAAACGAAAGGTTTGACCAAAACCTTGTACTGAAGGATTCATGTGTCCAAACGAAGTAAGCATGAAGGGAGTCAAATGCCCAAACGAAGCTTGCAACAAAGGAACCACATGCCCAAACAAAAGGTGTATGCAGGAGGCCAAAATGTCCAGATTTGAAAGAGGCATATAGGAGGAAAAAAGTGTAAACCGAAAGATGCCAAAAGGGAGCCTTTTGCCTTGGAATTGAAGGAGGCTACAAGAGGCTTTGTGCCTTGTGAATCCAAGCCAGCGTGCCAGAGGCCCATGCCCATTCGAAGGATGCAAGCCAAGCTTGCATCGAAAGAGGCCAAAAGTCCAAATCGAAGGAGCTGAATCGAAAAACACTTGTTTTTCTCCAAATTTGTCAAAATATTAATTTTATATGTTTTCCCACATTTTGACATTTTTCCTTTTAACCTTGGTACTGGAAAATCCCCATGTACATGTGCAAACTTGAAGCTTGAGAATCCTTGTGAGAAATGCCTTGAAAAATGAGAGGGAAAATTTTGGGGTACAACAATATGTATGTATGCATACGATAATGAAGTATAAGCCAAATTGGGTTGAAATGAATAGGATAAATTTTAGGGTAAAACACATTATATACACCAAACGGAATCACAATCACTACGCCAAAAACTGCTTTTTGCAGCGCCTCTACTAAAGCGCTTATTGAAAAAGCGCTGCCATAGCCTTCACAAAAAACAAAATTAAAAAAAAGGGAAACCTACGAAGGCGCTTTTTTAAAAGCGCTGGCATAGGTGGGGGATACGAAAGCGCTTTTTACATTAAAAGCGTTGTGGTAGGTCAAATAAAAATATTAATAAAAACGAAATAATAGGGTTATGAAGGCGCTTTTTAAAAAGCGCTGTGGAAGATTGGCCTTTGAAAGCGCTTTCAAAAGCGCTGGCATAGGGTCTGATGCTACTAAAGCGCTTTTTAGGCTAAAAGCGCCGTGGTAGCTCAAATATCAAAATTAAATAAAATGAAATATTGAACAGCGCCTGTTCAGAATACCCACGAAACCCATGAAACCCTGTTCATCGTCTTCTCCATCTCACCCTCGCCGGCACGAAGCTTTTCAGCACCGTTTCTCATTATTCACACCTCCCTCTCTCTCTAAAAAACAATCCCATTTCTTTCCACAACTTGCTTCATCTTCATCTCCACTTTCTGGTGAGATTATGCACTCATCGTTATCTTTTTCGCTTTCTCATAAACTTTAATTGCAATGATGCATTTATGAAGATTATTAATTATATTTATATGCCACTGCATGTTAGTAGTAGATTGATGATACTGCTTCTTTTACTAGTTTTATAGAGAATAAACTTTTTTAGAGGGTAGCATGGTTAGATTGAGATTTATTTTTGAGGGTTCTCTTTTTACTTTCATCTTTGAACTATCCCAGAAAAACCATATAGCAAATCTGGAAGCTTTTGTAGATTCATTGATCATCTTATACTCCATGTCTGTGTTTGTAGATCAAAACAGTTAAAAAAAAACAATATTAGGTTCATTATCAAGGTATTGCAAAATGTTTAGATTTTCATCATACACAAATGTTGGACACGGCACCGATCTGACACGTAGACACTATTGATAATTTTTGGAAATAGAAGTAATAGTATGTAAATTCAAGTGTCAATGACATATCAGACACCCAAACATGCTTCAATCTAAAGTGTCAGTTCTAGATTGCATGCAGTGTACATAGGTCTTGATTGAACTACCAAGGTCAAGAGCAATTAACCAAAATGTTACCTGTAACCAAAATGCTTGTATTGTATGCTAAGCTGTAGATAGGATTCTGATTTCTGCCCAATGTGACTGATCATATATAACAAAATTAGTTTTCTTTCATTGTCTTTTTGTTCGTTGATGATAAAATTTGACATCTATTTGCTTATATGATTCTGCAGCTGTAAATGCTGAATACATTGAGGAACCAGCAACAAATGTGAAATTTCAGACATCTTCGAGTTTCCCGGGTTGCACAGACTCGTTAACGTTATTCGGAACAGGTTAGTTCTTTTAGTCTCACATAATGCTCATGACATGTGAAAAAAACACTACCTTGACAACATTAAACTTGGTCTGTTACAAAGATTTTTGTGTTTTAGTAGTAGAATGTAGTTGGTTCTGATATCAACACTTATTTCAGGATTCAGAGAAACAGTTTTTGCGATTATTGGCGTCAAGGTTTATGCAGCAGGACTGTATCTAAACCAGTCTATTGTAACTGATTTGAAAGGATGGAAAGGGAAATCGAAAGATGTGATTCAAGGGACTTCTTCCTTGTTCAACACCATTTTCCAATGTAACAATTTAGTATTCATTTTCTGTATTATTGTGAATTCGATTTCTAATTTATAGAATAGTCGATAAGCGAATTCTATTTTCTAATTGCAACTCCCCTTGAGAAATCATTGCAAATCTTCCTCTCTCTGATAACTCAGGGCCCTTCATGCATTTGGTAGATATTCTACCTCAAATATGTTGGAGCCTCCTTCTAAGATATGCATTTATTTAGGAAAGATGGATTTTAAACTGTTCTTGTTTGCTTTCATCCCCATCTTCACAGTGTACTTCTATTGTAGGGAATAAATATATGAAATAAAGAACGTAACTGATCATAGAATCAAAGGAGTATAACATTACTCTTCTCATTTGGGTGACTTAGTGGATCCCGCAGGTACACATTACTCTCTTATAATTTTTTAATGTTAGTATTTAATAAGCATTCAATCCTTCAATCCGGCACCTAGTTTCCAATTATTACTCTCTTATAATTGGCTGAGTTCACTACGATTAGCGTCCAACTTAATGGTTTTCTCATCGGTGTGTCTTCTATTCTTTGTTAAGATTTCCTTCATGAACTTGACATTGATCTAATACTTTAGAAAACAGAATATTGCTCTCAAGTATTTTAAAAATATCTAATAACTTTACATATTACATGTCATTATCTTTCTTGGTTCGAGCATCTGGGTAACATAAATTATGCATAAGAGGGTTCTTCATAGTAATTTAACTTTGTGGCGCAGATAAAATAAAATACCATCTCTATGTATGGTGACCAATTTATTATCACTTATTAAAACTAAGGACACCACATAAATCGCAATTGGAGTTCATTGCACCAAAGCTAGTAAAATTGATATATTGGTCAACATTTTGTTCTTTCTTCATTAGAATAGTACTGAGATTCCTAGTCAGATACGCCAAGACATATGCTCAACCATATCATACCAATCTATTCTCTGCTGAAAATTGAACATCAAATAACCTCTGTCTAGCCTTCATTGCCTGCATTAGTAAAAAGAAGTGATTAGAGAAAGTTTTATCAGAATTTGCTACTCTATGTTACTGTCCTTTAAATTGAGAAACAGGCACAGTAAATTTGAAATTTGGAATTTCAAGACAAAGTTTTAAATAGCATACCAGTTGCTCCCATTTTATACAACTTGTTATGATGGAAAGAAGGACACATTGAACGAAAGCACCGACTTCACTAGTTATTAATTAGTTATGAGTTGTTTAGCACATGCTTAAGGTGAGGCAAGAATAACTATGAATTTGATTACCTGATATGTTGAATTTCTTTACAGGTAATTAATTATTATTTTGCTATAGTTGCGTGACTAATTAGTTGCTATAGTCAAACCATGGATAAAAAATGGATGACTGCCAATCGATTGTCGAAAGAGTATGAGGATGGGGTATCAGAATTCGTTAAGTTTGCCGTTGCGCACGCCAGAGAACCCAATGGAATGATATGTCCTTGCTTGAGATGCTGTTATGGGAGACGGGTTGACGCGGTTCAGTTGGAATCGCATTTACTGATGCATGGAATTGATAGAAGTTATGCATGTTGGAATTTGCATGGTGAGAAAAGTAGCGGGAATGTTGAATCGAGTTATAATACGACGTATGCTTCAAATGAGGATTTCGCAGACGCATACGATTATGATCGAGTCGAAGAGATTGCAGAAGCGCTTGAAGAAGATCTTGAGGATTGTCCCAAAATGTTCGAGAGGTTGGTAAGCGATGCAGAGAAACCGTTGTATGATGGTTGTACAAAATTCACAAGATTGTCTGCGGTGTTAAAGTTGTACAACTTAAAGGCGGACAACGGATGGTCGGATAAAAGTTTCACACAGTTATTAGCCCTCGTGAAAGAAATGCTACCAGAGGATAATGTTCTTCCCAATCGAACGTATGAGGCCAAAAAGATGTTGTCCTCTATTGGCATGAGCTATGAAAAGATACATGCATGTCCAAAAGATTGCATTTTATTTCGAAACGAGTACGCAGTGTTAAATGAGTGTCCTAAATGCGGTGCCCCTCGATATAAGGAAAAGTTGTCTCCGGAAAAGGTGTTATGGTATTTTCCTATAATTCCGAGATTTAGGCGCATGTATCGTAGTGAGACCGATTCAAGACACTTGACTTGGCATGCAGATGAAAGAATTATTGATGGGAAGTTGCGACATCCGGCAGACTCACCACAGTGGACGAAAGTTGATATTAATTATCCTGAATTTGGAAAAGAAGCAAGAAATCTTCGCTTGTCGTTGTCTACTGATGGAATGAACCCGCATGGTATTCAAAGTATCTCGCATAGCACCTGGCCTGTGATTCTTATGATATATAACCTACCTCCGTGGCTATGTATGAAGCGTAAGTACATGATGCTATCTATGTTAATTTCTGGGCCCAAACAACCAGGGAATGACATAGACGTGTACTTGGCACCCTTAGTCAAAGATTTGAAGTTTTTGTGGGAGACCGATGTGGAGGTTTACGATGGGTATAGGAAAGAAAGTTTCAACTTGAGGGCGATGTTGTTTGGAACAATTAATGATTTTCCGGCGTACGGAAATCTATCAGGGTACAGCATTAAGGGTCAAAAAGCGTGTCCTGTTTGTGAAGATGAAACCGATACGATGCGATTGAACTTTTGTCAGAAGAATGTTTTTCTCGGTCATCGTAGATTCTTAAATTCTAATCATCACTATCGTGGGTGGAGAAAGGCATTCAATGGAGAGGCAGAACACGGTAGAGCTCCACATATGTTGACAGGTGATCAGATTTTTGAAAAGGTGAAAGATGTGAGTACTGAGTTTGGCAAGCCTTTTGCACATAGACTTGTCACGAGTGGGTGGAAGAAGAGGTCGATTTTTTTTGAACTTCCATATTGGAAGTCGTTGTACGTAAGACATTTCCTCGATGTTATGCATATTGAAAAAAATGTATTTGATAGTGTTATTGGTACGTTACTCAATATACAAGGAAAGTCTAAGGATGGCATTAACATAAGGAAGGACATGTTAAACATGGGAATTAGAACTGAATTGGCACCCGTGACGAAAGGAAGACGCACATATCTACCACCTGCTGTTTACACTCTATCTAGAAAGGAGAAGAAAATATTGTGTAAGTTCCTCAGTGAAGTTAAAGTTCCAGAAGGCTACTCATCAGATATTAGAAGACTTGTGTCAATGAAAGACCTAAAGTTAAAGAGTTTAAAGACTCATGATTGCCATGTTATAATGGAACATTTTCTACCAATAGGTATACGTTCTATTCTGCCAGAAAAAGTAAGGAGCGCAATAACTAAGTTGTGTTTTTTCTTCAAGTCAATTTGCAGCAAGGTGATCGATCCTGCGATCTTACCAACATTGCAAAAAGAGGTGGTTGTTACTTTATGTGAGCTTGAAATGTATTTTCCTCCCTCGTTTTTTGACATAATGGTTCATCTAGTCGTTCATCTTGTCAAAGAGACACAGTTGTGCGGACCAGCTTATATGAGATGGATGTACCCTGCTGAACGTTATATGAAAATTTTAAAAGGGTACGTGAAAAACCGAAGTCGACCGGAGGGTTGTATTGCGGAACGATACATTGTTGAAGAAGCGGTTGAGTTTTGCACTGAATATCTGTCAAATGTTCAATCAATTGGACTCCCCAAATCTCATATTGTCGAGAAAAAAGAAGGAAAAAGACTAATTGGAAATAAAGTTGTGACAGTGTCAATGGTCGAACGGGATCAGGTGCATTTGTATGTTCTGCACAATGAGATTGAGGTTGAGCCGTATGCTGAAATGCACAAGGGTGTTCTTCGAGGTTTAAATCTGAATAGAAATGAGAATTGGATAGTACGAGAGCACAATCGAAGTTTCATACCGTGGTTTAAGGAACAAATTTATTCAAAGTATCGTTCGGATCCTGCTTCAGTAACAGAAAGGTTGAGATGTTTAGCATATGGTCCAAGTATGATTGTGTTTTCTTATAGCGCATACGCAATTAATGGATACACATTTTATACCAAAGAACAGGATGATAAAAGTACTATGCAGAATAGTGGTGTTACCTTGGTAGCTGAAGCGATGCACATATCAAGTGCGAATGACTTAAACCCGAAATTTGCAAATCTGTCATATTTTGGGGTTATCGAGCGCATTTTGTTGTTTGATTACGGGAAGTTTCAGATTCCTGTATTTGATTGCAAGTGGGTTGAAAATAATAATGGCGTACGAATGGATAAGTCAGGATTTTTGCAAGTGGATCTCAATAGGGTGGGGTACAAAGATGAACCTTTTATTCTAGCCTCTCAGGCTAAACAAGTGTTCTATGTCAATGATCCGACAAGTACGAAATGGTCTATAGTGCTTTTGTCTAACAAAGTAATTGATGAAAACATTGGAGATCAAGGTGATATTGGCGTTGGCATTGAATCTTGTACAAGAAACGATCAAAATGAGAATGAACCTTGTACTAGAGATGATCATAATGAGGGTATTTGGATCAATCCAACCATCCGAGTTGTTAACAGAAGCGTAAAATATATTGCTACCAAGAAAAGAAAGAGACGTTAGTGAAAAAGGTATTATTATAATTATAGCCTAATATTGTAAGTAATATGTGAATAATGTTTTGAATTTTTGGCATATCGTTTGAACCGTTTTGAATTTTTGCGAATGTGACTAGTGTTTATTTAGTAGAACAATGTTTCCGGAGCTGATGGTGAGGTTTATTTCTTGCAAGTTTGGTTTTTTAGCATTTTATTCAATTTTGAGTTCCTTTAGTGCTATTCATATCTTTTTCGACTATCCATTTTCATGTAGTGTACTAATGTGCTTGTTTGACTTTTGTTACAGGTCTAATGGCTAGCAATGAAGAAAACCCGCAAGGAAACCAACAAGAAAACCCACCAGGAAACCAACAAGATCATGAAAACTCACAAGAAACAAATCATGCAGCGGATGATACTTCAGCAAATGATGTTGCACGAGGCATCACCATAATGCGCGAAATCATTCGTGCTAGAGATAAGGGAGTGATATATAATGTAGATTGGAATCATTCAAATCAAGCGCTTTTTTTTGCCCTTTAAAAGCGCTTAAAAGCGCTGCCGTAGCCAGCGCTGGCGTAGCCTACGAAAGCGCTTTTTTCTGGCCAAAAGCGCTGTCGTAGGTGGACCTATCCCATCGCTTTTTCCTTAAAAAGCGCTTTGATAGGGGGGTCTTTCCCAGCGCTTTTTGAAAAGCGCTTTAATAGGTGTGCTATTTAAATTTTTTTTTTTTATCAGGCCTTTTACAGCGCTTTTTATGGAAAAAGCGCTTTGATAGGGGGGTCTTTCCCAGCGCTTTTTCCATAAAAAGCGCTTTGATAGGGGTTCTATTTAATTTTTGTTTTTTTATTTATCATGGCTTTTACAGCGCTTTTTATGGAAAAGCGCTTTGATAGGGGGGTCTTTCACAGTGCTTTTTCCATAAAAAGTGCTTTGATAGGGGGTTTCTATTTAATTTTTTTTTATTTATCCTGCCTACGAAAGCGCTTTTTAGCCAAAAGCGCTTTCGTAGCTCATACAAATTTTTTAAAGTGAAACCTATAATTTGAGGTTCCCTGTGCGGCCTGTAATTTTTTTTTTGGTCCAATAATTTAACCTGTAATTCAATCCTTATCTATACATATATTTTAAGAAATCGGTATTATATTAACAGAAACCGGTATACCATATAATATTCAATCCTTATCTATATATATGTAACTAAATCATATATAACTAAATTTGTAACCATATATACATTTGTAACCATAACTAAATCACATACAAAGTATCGTGTTAATTTGTAACCATATATATATATACATATGTAACTAAATCATATATAATTACATCGAAAATAATGCTCCACCGACACGGTCGTCATCCTGCAAAATATGAATATGAACAACACGGTAAATTAAACAAACAATATTAAAGGCTCCAACACAATCAAACTAACACGTACAATAATATTTTATTCATACCCATCAGAATAATCTGTTTTCAACATAAAATTGACATATTTCCTCTTTGACTTCTTCCACTTGAACTTTCGTGTACGACATAATATAGAGGTCATCAAAGTACTACATAAGAAATTATTACTTCAGTATATGCATGATGTTATTAAATGTAGAAATCATACAAAATTATTCTAAGTTATAAATCCATACCGTGCTTGGAATCTCTACTTGATTTTTATGAAGGATTTCTTTCATAAACCTCAAGCAAAAGTATCCGCAATCTACATCGTTATTCTGTAACGGACACTGCATAGAAAAACAGAATATATTTTATAGTTGTCGTGTAATTTTATCAAGTAACATAACTATTATTATAAGCAACTAATTTTGTACCTGCACTTTGATCCAAGTAATATTTGATGATTTACTCCGGGGTACCTGTGCGTCCCTTTGACTACGAAATATTTGTATTGATCTAAGAAAATAAAAACATATATTTAGATCAATCTCACAGAAATAATTAAATATATAAATATACACGAATAGTTAGAACGATCTCACTTACTGATCAACAGTTTCCTTCATAGCGGGATAGTTAGTCCATTCCCCGTCTACCGAATTCAGAAAGTACACAACTTCTTTAATCGGATCGATAGCCAACAACAACCAGTGTTTTCTAAAAATTTAAGCAACAGTTTAGAAGAAAAGTTTCTACGCAAAATAAACAAAGATATATTAGAATAAATGAAAAACTCACCCCACTGGAACAGTGTTATACGGCAAAATAAACAAGCTATCTGGTTTGCCGACGTAGGCCGTGTATCGATTCACTAAGTACTCCCTAACTGAACCCGGTTCCCTGACAATTGTCGCTCCGCTAACAATATGGGCAGACAAGAAATGGAAGCGTCTTGCCAATACAGTCTCGCGCATTTTTTTATCGTACAACAACCTTAAATAAAAACATATAAACATTAGACTATTTTCATTGAAATGTGTAAATAAATTGTTTAACTAATTAAATGATATATTTATCGGAATACCGGATGTATGCGTGAACATTGCCGATGCCTAATTCACCATGCGTCATAATCTCAGTCATTTCGTCCATTCCTATCGTTTCTTCGCAGTCAAGACCAAAGTTATCTGCATCCATAAGGATTCGACGAATACCACCTGACTTCAAATCTGAGGTTTCCAAAAGTACTCCAAGTGTATTCCGATATCGAGGTACAAAAACGCCTCTTCCCCCGCCTCTTCCCCCCTTATGCATTGACTTTTTCGGGGGTGGTCTGCTACGAACAGGCTGGGTCACTTGTTGTGACACTTTCGCAGATACCTAACAATCATATAACTTAGGTAAATTATAAAATCGTTCAGTTTTAAATTCATATCATATAATAAACAATTTAAGTGTACCTCTGGAATTGATGCCATAGACTTGCTGCCTTGCTGCAAAATCTCCTTACCCTTATTAGCGGGTTTTGTAGGAGGCTAATATTAAAAAATAATTAACTTAACGGTTCAGAATTGACATTTGAAATCTAAATGATTCATATTAACGGTTTTAAACATACCTCATCATCAATGAAAATGAGGTCCAAGGGCCATGCAACAAACGACCCTACTGCGTCTCGCACCGATCTTATATCCAAGGCCACGTCAGGTACCGGTACCAACGCATCAGGATCAATAGGATAATCTACTGATACTCTCAGGTGTCCATCCGGGATCGGTGTATTATGAATTAAATCTCCCAAAGTGTTGTACACTTTTCCCTTGCCAACAAGGTGATAATCTGATGCCATTACGTATAGTTGGCAAGATGAAATGCCCTAAACCAATATGCATACATATTACTTTTAATTCAATAATAGAAAGAGGTGGAATAAAAATGAGAAACTTGAACAATAGAGATTTATCAATATATTTATAATTGCCTCAGGAAATTTATTCTGACGGTTGATACTAGCGTTGTCACTAGTTTCTTTCGCCATTGCCGCATTGCCCTTTTCCCTCATTAATACCTCTTTATCTCTTTCCAATGCATTGACTTTTGCTTGTAATTCCATAAGTACATTCATCACTTCTGCATTGGTAGGATTTCTTTTCCGATGATGCTGGTAGAAAGAGGTTGGAGTCACACCATGACCTTTACCCCTCACCCGACCGGAATACTCAGGAACATTCAGTGCTTTACTAAGTACGCTCCTCGTATCCTGGTTGTCACCGGTGGACTCCGTTTGTGACAATGTCTCCTGAAAATAATGGAGATAAAAAAATCAATTAAATAGTCATAAAAATTTGATTTAATTAAAGACACAATGTTATACTTACGCATTCATCATAAATTCTTAGAACACTTGGATCAACAGCTTGATTCTTGCCCACACGAGCTTCCTTCCACAGCAAATGTGCTGGAAGTGAGGTTTCATCACTTTTCGTCTCCTCTAACTATGCATAGAAACAAACTGTTAGATCGTCAAATACAACACATTTAGACAATTAATAAGAACATATCATTTCTATTTATTACTTACAATTTTTTCCTCTAAGCGTGCATATCCCAAACGCCCTTTTTTGTATGGATACGCGGGCTTTGATGCTCTCTCACTATTTTTGGCACTCTTTTGCCGGAATTCGTCATCTCTTTGTCTAATAAACTCAGTCCAATCTTCTTGTTTAATGAAAAGATTATACTTTTCTGGCCTTCCGGCCGGGAACTCTTCCAGCCACTTTCCTTTGTCATCCTTAAGATAGGTGTTCGTCAACAGATTTTTCCACCCTCTAAATCTTTTCCCGGCCAACCCAAGTACGAAGCCTTTACGCTCATCTGGAACGTTAAAAGACCGCTGCGTATAAACCATATAAACATATAAGTAATTTAAAAACCATATAAACCATATAAACATATAAGTAGTTTAAAAACCATATACACCATATAAACTTATAAACTTATAAACATATAACCATATAAACCATATAACATACATACCTTAACATCTTCCCAAAACATTTCTTTTCCTTGCTTCAATGCTTCACATTGTTTCGCATTCCATCTAGATATGGAGATTGGCACATGCATACGAACAAGTGTACCAACGTAGCTTGTGAATTTTGAAGCATTAACCCCAACTACTTGATTTGAATGATTCCAATCTACATTATATATCACTCCCTTATCTCTAGCACGAATGATTTCGCGCATTATGGTGATGCCTCGTGCAACATCATTTGCTGAAGTATCATCCGCTGCATGATTTGTTTCTTGTGAGTTTTCATGATCTTGTTGGTTTCCTGGTGGGTTTTCTTGTTGGTTTCCTTGCGGGTTTTCTTCATTGCTAGCCATTAGACCTGTAACAAAAGTCAAACAAGCACATTAGTACACTACATGAAAATGGATAGTCGAAAAAGATATGAATAGCACTAAAGGAACTCAAAATTGAATAAAATGCTAAAAAACCAAACTTGCAAGAAATAAACCTCACCATCAGCTCCGGAAACATTGTTCTACTAAATAAACACTAGTCACATTCGCAAAAATTCAAAACGGTTCAAAAGATATGCCAAAAATTCAAAACATTATTCACATATTACTTACAATATTAGGCTATAATTATAATAATACCTTTTTCACTAACGTCTCTTTCTTTTCTTGGTAGCAATATATTTTACGCTTCTGTTAACAACTCGGATGGTTGGATTGATCCAAATACCCTCATTATGATCATCTCTAGTACAAGGTTCATTCTCATTTTGATCGTTTCTTGTACAAGATTCAATGCCAACACCAATATCACCTTGATCTCCAATGTTTTCATCAATTACTTTGTTAGACAAAAGCACTATAGACCATTTCGTACTTGTCGGATCATTGACATAGAACACTTGTTTAGCCTGAGAGGCTAGAATAAAAGGTTCATCTTTGTACCCCACCCTATTGAGATCCACTTGCAAAAATCCTGACTTATCCATTCGTACGCCATTATTATTTTCAACCCACTTGCAATCAAATACAGGAATCTGAAACTTCCCGTAATCAAACAACAAAATGCGCTCGATAACCCCAAAATATGACAGATTTGCAAATTTCGGGTTTAAGTCATTCGCACTTGATATGTGCATCGCTTCAGCTACCAAGGTAACACCACTATTCTGCATAGTACTTTTATCATCCTGTTCTTTGGTATAAAATGTGTATCCATTAATTGTGTATGCGCTATAAGAAAACACAATCATACTTGGACCATATGCTAAACATCTCAACCTTTCTGTTACTGAAGCAGGATCCGAACGATACTTTGAATAAATTTGTTCCTTAAACCACGGTATGAAACTTCGATTGTGCTCTCGTACTATCCAATTCTCATTTCTATTCAGATTTAAACCTCGAAGAACACCCTTGTGCATTTCAGCATACGGCTCAACCTCAATCTCATTGTGCAGAACATACAAATGCACCTGATCCCGTTCGACCATTGACACTGTCACAACTTTATTTCCAATTAGTCTTTTTCCTTCTTTTTTCTCGACAATATGAGATTTGGGGAGTCCAATTGATTGAACATTTGACAGATATTCAGTGCAAAACTCAACCGCTTCTTCAACAATGTATCGTTCCGCAATACAACCCTCCGGTCGACTTCGGTTTTTCACGTACCCTTTTAAAATTTTCATATAACGTTCAGCAGGGTACATCCATCTCATATAAGCTGGTCCGCACAACTGTGTCTCTTTGACAAGATGAACGACTAGATGAACCATTATGTCAAAAAACGAGGGAGGAAAATACATTTCAAGCTCACATAAAGTAACAACCACCTCTTTTTGCAATGTTGGTAAGATCGCAGGATCGATCACCTTGCTGCAAATTGACTTGAAGAAAAAACACAACTTAGTTATTGCGCTCCTTACTTTTTCTGGCAAAATAGAACGTATACCTATTGGTAGAAAATGTTCCATTATAACATGGCAATCATGAGTCTTTAAACTCTTTAACTTTAGGTCTTTCATTGACACAAGTCTTCTAATATCTGATGAGTAGCCTTCTGGAACTTTAACTTCACTGAGGAACTTACACAATATTTTCTTCTCCTTTCTAGATAGAGTGTAAACAGAAGGTGGTAGATATGTGCGTCTTCCTTTCGTCACGGGTGCCAATTCAGTTCTAATTCCCATGTTTAACATGTCCTTCCTTATGTTAATGCCATCCTTAGACTTTCCTTGTATATTGAGTAACGTACCAATAACACTATCAAATACATTTTTTTCAATATGCATAACATCGAGGAAATGTCTTACGTACAACGACTTCCAATATGGAAGTTAAAAAAAAATCGACCTCTTCTTCCACCCACTCGTGACAAGTCTATGTGCAAAAGGCTTGCCAAACTCAGTACTCACATCTTTCACCTTTTCAAAAATCTGATCACCTGTCAACATATGTGGAGCTCTACCGTGTTCTGCCTCTCCATTGAATGCCTTTCTCCACCCACGATAGTGATGATTAGAATTTAAGAATCTACGATGACCGAGAAAAACATTCTTCTGACAAAAGTTCAATCGCATCGTATCGGTTTCATCTTCACAAACAGGACACGCTTTTTGACCCTTAATGCTGTACCCTGATAGATTTCCGTACGCCGGAAAATCATTAATTGTTCCAAACAACATCGCCCTCAAGTTGAAACTTTCTTTCCTATACCCATCGTAAACCTCCACACCGGTCTCCCACAAAAACTTCAAATCTTCGACTAAGGGTGCCAAGTACACGTCTATGTCATTCCCTGGTTGTTTGGGCCCAGAAATTAACATAGATAGCATCATGTACTTACGCTTCATACATAGCCACGGAGGTAGGTTATATATCATAAGAATCACAGGCCAGGTGCTATGCGAGATACTTTGAATACCATGCGGGTTCATTCCATCAGTAGACAACGACAAGCGAAGATTTCTTGCTTCTTTTCCAAATTCAGGATAATCAATATCAACTTTCGTCCACTGTGGTGAGTCTGCCAGATGTCGCAACTTCCCATCAATAATTCTTTCATCTGCATGCCAAGTCAAGTGTCTTGAATCGGTCTCACTACGATACATGCGCCTAAATCTCGGAATTATAGGAAAATACCATAACACCTTTTCCGGAGACAACTTTTCCTTATATCGAGGGGCACCGCATTTAGGACACTCATTTAACACTGCGTACTCGTTTCGAAATAAAACGCAATCTTTTGGACATGCATGTATCTTTTCATAGCTCATGCCAATAGAGGACAACATCTTTTTGGCCTCATACGTTCGATTGGGAAGAACATTATCCTCTGGTAGCATTTCTTTCACGAGGGCTAATAACTGTGTGAAACTTTTATCCGACCATCCGTTGTCCGCCTTTAAGTTGTACAACTTTAACACCGCAGACAATCTTGTGAATTTTGTACAACCATCATACAACGGTTTCTCTGCATCGCTTACCAACCTCTCGAACATTTTGGGACAATCCTCAAGATCTTCTTCAAGCGCTTCTGCAATCTCTTCGACTCGATCATAATCGTATGCGTCTGCGAAATCCTCATTTGAAGCATACGTCGTATTATAACTCGATTCAACATTCCCGCTACTTTTCTCACCATGCAAATTCCAACATGCATAACTTCTATCAATTCCATGCATCAGTAAATGCGATTCCAACTGAACCGCGTCAACCCGTCTCCCATAACAGCATCTCAAGCAAGGACATATCATTCCATTGGGTTCTCTGGCGTGCGCAACGGCAAACTTAACGAATTCTGATACCCCATCCTCATACTCTTTCGACAATCGATTGGCAGTCATCCATTTTTTATCCATGGTTTGACTATAGCAACTAATTAGTCACGCAACTATAGCAAAATAATAATTAATTACCTGTAAAGAAATTCAACATATCAGGTAATCAAATTCATAGTTATTCTTGCCTCACCTTAAGCATGTGCTAAACAACTCATAACTAATTACTAACTAGTGAAGTCGGTGCTTTCGTTCAATGTGTCCTTCTTTCCATCATAACAAGTTGTATAAAATGGGAGCAACTGGTATGCTATTTAAAACTTTGTCTTGAAATTCCAAATTTCAAATTTACTGTGCCTGTTTCTCAATTTAAAGGACAGTAACATAGAGTAGCAAATTCTGATAAAACTTTCTCTAATCACTTCTTTTTACTAATGCAGGCAATGAAGGCTAGACAGAGGTTATTTGATGTTCAATTTTCAGCAGAGAATAGATTGGTATGATATGGTTGAGCATATGTCTTGGCGTATCTGACTAGGAATCTCAGTACTATTCTAATGAAGGAAGAACAAAATGTTGACCAATATATCAATTTTACTAGCTTTGGTGCAATGAACTCCAATTGCGATTTATGTGGTGTCCTTAGTTTTAATAAGTGATAATAAATTGGTCACCATACATAGAGATGGTATTTTATTTTATCTGCGCCACAAAGTTAAATTACTATGAAGAACCCTCTTATGCATAATTTATGTTACCCAGATGCTCGAACCAAGAAAGATAATGACATGTAATATGTAAAGTTATTAGATATTTTTAAAATACTTGAGAGCAATATTCTGTTTTCTAAAGTATTAGATCAATGTCAAGTTCATGAAGGAAATCTTAACAAAGAATAGAAGACACACCGATGAGAAAACCATTAAGTTGGACGCTAATCGTAGTGAACTCAGCCAATTATAAGAGAGTAATAATTGGAAACTAGGTGCCGGATTGAAGGGTTGAATGCTTATTAAATACTAACATTAAAAAATTATAAGAGAGTAATGTGTACCTGCGGGATCCACTAAGTCACCCAAATGAGAAGAGTAATGTTGTACTCCTTTGATTCTATGATCAGTTACGTTCTTTATTTCATATATTTATTCCCTACAATAGAAGTACACTATGAAGATGGGGATGAAAGCAAACAAGAACAGTTTAAAATCCATCTTTCCTAAATAAATGCATATCTTAGAAGGAGGCTCCAACATATTTGAGGTAGAATATCTACCAAATGCATGAAGGGCCCTGAGTTATCAGAGAGAGGAAGATTTGCAATGATTTCTCAAGGGGAGCTGCAATTAGAAAATAGAATTCGCTTATCGACTATTCTATAAATTAGAAATCGAATTCACAATAATACAGAAAATGAATACTAAATTGTTACATTGGAAAATGGTGTTGAACAAGGAAGAAGTCCCTTGAATCACATCTTTCGATTTCCCTTTCCATCCTTTCAAATCAGTTACAATAGACTGGTTTAGATACAGTCCTGCTGCATAAACCTTGACGCCAATAATCGCAAAAACTGTTTCTCTGAATCCTGAAATAAGTGTTGATATCAGAACCAACTACATTCTACTACTAAAACACAAAAATCTTTGTAACAGACCAAGTTTAATGTTGTCAAGGTAGTGTTTTTTTCACATGTCATGAGCATTATGTGAGACTAAAAGAACTAACCTGTTCCGAATAACGTTAACGAGTCTGTGCAACCCGGGAAACTCGAAGATGTCTGAAATTTCACATTTGTTGCTGGTTCCTCAATGTATTCAGCATTTACAGCTGCAAAATCATATAAGCAAATAGATGTCAAATTTTATCATCAACGAACAAAAAGACAATGAAAGAAAACTAATTTTGTTATATATGATCAGTCACATTGGGCAGAAATCAGAATCCTATCTACAGCTTAGCATACAATACAAGCATTTTGGTTACAGGTAACATTTTGGTTAATTGCTCTTGACCTTGGTAGTTCAATCAAGACCTATGTACACTGCATGCAATCTAGAACTGACACTTTAGATTGAAGCATGTTTGGGTGTCTGATATGTCATTGACACTTGAATTTACATACTATTACTTCTATTTCCAAAAATTATCAATAGTGTCTACGTGTCAGATCGGTGCCGTGTCCAACATTTGTGTATGATGAAAATCTAAACATTTTGCAATACCTTGATAATGAACCTAATATTGTTTTTTTTAACTGTTTTGATCTACAAACACAGACATGGAGTATAAGATGATCAATGAATCTACAAAAGCTTCCAGATTTGCTATATGGTTTTTCTGGGATAGTTCAAAGATGAAAGTAAAAAGAGAACCCTCAAAAATAAATCTCAATCTAACCATGCTACCCTCTAAAAAAGTTTATTCTCTATAAAACTAGTAAAAGAAGCAGTATCATCAATCTACTACTAACATGCAGTGGCATATAAATATAATTAATAATCTTCATAAATGCATCATTGCAATTAAAGTTTATGAGAAAGCGAAAAAGATAACGATGAGTGCATAATCTCACCAGAAAGTGGAGATGAAGATGAAGCAAGTTGTGGAAAGAAATGGGATTGTTTTTTAGAGAGAGAGGGAGGTGTGAATAATGAGAAACGGTGCTGAAAAGCTTCGTGCCGGCGAGGATGAGATGGAGAAGACGATGAACAGGGTTTCGTGGGTTTCATGGGTATTCTGAACAGGCGCTGTTCAATATTTCATTTTATTTAATTTTGATATTTGAGCTACCACGGCGCTTTTAGCCTAAAAAGCGCTTTAGTAGCATCAGACCCTATGCCAGCGCTTTTGAAAGCGCTTTCAAAGGCCAATCTTCCACAACGCTTTTTAAAAAGCGCCTTCATAACCCTATTATTTCGTTTTTATTAATATTTTTATTTGACCTACCACAGCGCTTTTAATGTAAAAAGCGCTTTCGTATCCCCCACCTATGCCAGCGCTTTTAAAAAAGCGCCTTCGTAGGTTTCCCTTTTTTTTAATTTTGTTTTTTGTGAAGGCTATGGCAGCGCTTTTTCAATAAGCGCTTTAGTAGAGGCGCTGCAAAAAGCAGTTTTTGGCGTAGTGTTAGTCGAGTTAAATGTGGATAACCGTAGAATTATAGTTAGCTTTGGTGTCAGTTAGTAAATAATTATTTTAATAGTGATAATTATATGAAAATGATAGAATATTGGTTATTGAGCCTATTGGGTGAGAAGGGCAAGAGTAATGTGGGGGTTGTGTTAGTAAGCCCATTAGTGGTTACTAGAGTTAGTATTTTGTAAGGGTTTAACCAAAATAGAAAAATAGAGTTAGTAAAGAAAAAAGAGGAAAATAGGCAAAACCTAAAGAAAAAGGGAAAAGGAGAAAGAAGAGAAGAAAAATATAAGGAGAAGATTCAATGATTTTATCGATAATCAAGTTAAGGGTGGGTTTTTACTTAACCATCAAAATTGTATGATAATATATGATGGATAAAATCATGTTTAGAATGCAAATTTATCAATTGTTAGGTTTTAGAAATTGTAGATTTTGAATGATAAACCTTGATATGTGATGATTAATTGTGTTTCAATATTTGGTTGATTAGTGCATGTTAGATATAGGTTAGAATATCTTAAATCATACTAAATTGGATGTTAAAACATGTTTTGGGTGAAGAAAATCGCATTGGGAGTATGTTGTCATCGCAGGAAATTTTCTGCAAATTGCAGAGGGTGCTTAGCGCCATTTAACGCGCTTAGCATGGTCAAAGTCATTGAGTTTGGCGCTTAACGACTAGAAGCTCTCTTAGCGCGGTCACCTGGGAGTCGAAAAATGTTTATTTTATTAAATTGTTTTGGGATATGTATGCTTATATTTTATGCTAATTTCTACTAAATTTTATGGGATTTAAACTACATATTTGAATGGTTTTTGGAAGGTTATATGTTAAAGACATGAAACTTGATTTATATGTGTCATGCGTATTGGTGGTTGTATGGAATCGTAATGATGATTGTACATTATCTATTTTTTTTGGGTGATGATGTTTGGTGTATGGATACTATGAATATGAATTGTATGTGAATGATCCATGAAATTGTGTATGTATGTTCAATTGTGTGGTAATTCAAGTGTGATGAATTATTGAAGATATGCATGGATGTTAAGATTAGAGAATGGTCTTAATTGCATATGGTTATTGTAATTGCACATGCATCATTTGTTGTCAAGAGGCATACTTGCTAGTTTTGAGGGAGCTAGTGACTTGTCCCGAACCTAGAGAGGGGTTTAAAGCTTATAGACGAGCTTTTTGTGTGTTATTAGTCTAGAGGACAAACCTAGTTTAAAGTAAAAACCAAATAAAAATAACAGTGATTGGTATCACATGCATGAGTATTGCATTTGAGTTGCATTGAGTCATATTGTGTATGTTTGCAATATGGAATTACGTGAACTATGTGGGATTGTTGTATTTTGTGAAATTATGAATGATGAATGAATACTTATGAATAGTATGAGTAATTGGGTGATGTTATATTTTTATACATATGAAGTGTGAGAATGTTATTTTTATACATGAATGTTATGCATTATATGTTGTTATATGATTTTGATAATTATGTGAATTCCCACCCTTCTGATAGAATGATATTTTATACAATATTGCTCAGGTGCTGAAGATTAGAGTTGCTTCTACAAGAGAGTAGCTAATGGAGTACCTTATTCTATTTATGTATTCATTTATGATTGAGTCATACTCTAGTCATGTAACACTGGGGAAAACATTTAGATTCATGTTTTGAGAGATACATTGTATACTCTACATTATTTTATTATCGTTATTTGAATTATGTGGTGAATTATCTTTTATGCCTAAGTTGATTAAACGAATGGATTTTATTTTGGAGACCTGAATGTTATATTCATTTAAATGAAAGTGATTTCGTTGTTACATGCTTATGTGAAAGTGATATGAAAAATATGAATTTAATTTACTGTTATTGAGCATGACAAGTGTATGAGATGTTTGAATCATGTGTGACACCCTTAAATGAGAGGCATGTTATATTACTCTGATTTTATACGTATTATTCTACATGGTTTTAGATGGGTGTTACATTAGTTGTATCAGAGCATAGTTTTTCAGTTGACCAAGTTGTTAATGTGTTTATTCTCATTTATATTTTATATGTGTAAATGACACTGTGATACGGTGGCAGAACCGACTGTTTAATACTGGTTTGTGTTTTGTATTTGCAAATGTCGCGGTAAACAAGAGTCGCCATCGACTTTTATTTTATCCAACTGGAAAGGAAAAAAGTACAGAAAAAAAATCCCTTTTTGAGATTTTGAGTACGGGGGTAGATTATGGAAAGGGAAGGTATTAGCACCCTTTCCATCCATGGTTTTCCATGGGCTCTTAGGTACTTGCTCATCTTTTAAAATTGCTTGTGCATGTTTGTGTGCTTTTTTTTAAAAAAGTTTTTACTTCGTGATAACCCTTGTATCAGTCCTCAAAGGTGTGACGAAGTTGTTTCGAAAAGTGTAAGTGTGAAAAGTTTTGATTTGAGCAAGTACCTACTAGCATCAACCTACTCAAAAAAAGATCATTTCTATTCTTGTTTCCTTTAGACAATGCTATCCTACTATGGAGAAATAGGTAGTACCGTCGTTGGATTTTGTAAGGGTCGATTCAAAAGGGACGTACAATCACTAAAGCAATATTAGGACACCATAGTAATAACCCTAGAGTCTTAAGATCTTATTCGAGGCAACATTTCCGAGGTAACATTCGAACGGGACCATTTGATCTTTTAGACGGGAGGGAAACCACTAAGACAACCTATGTTTAATGATCGTTTACCGAAGGCAACGGAAGTGAGAGTATACCCTAAGAGTGATATGTGCGAGTGATTTGTTTTCAGTTTATTATCTTTGCACATTAGGGTTTTCTAATTGTATTAATTTGTCATGCATTCTTGCCATACAATCCTATTAGCATACATCTAGACAGTTAAGTATTTGCGGGAATTGAAAATGCGAGAAAATAAACCTACGCTATTACAAGGCTTCGGGGAGGGGGATTAATTACATAGCCAAAAAACCGGGGATTTAACAGTAAAATAAACCCTAAATTAACTATTACAAACCATGAACATTTACAAAATATTAGCAAAAATAAATTACAAACGCGCGGCGAATTAAATGCGAAGCGACTAGGGTTTTGACCCTTGACTAAACCTATTTGCGATTGATTAAAAAAAAGATGTTTTTGTCATGTTTTGTTATTTAAGAAAATAATGAAACAACTAAATTAAAAAAGAAAATACTAAGTTCTAATTAATTTTAAATTAAGAAAAATAAATTAATTCACTCTAAAAACCTATTTTTGTATTTTATTTATTTGAGAAAAAATAAGAGAATTAAATCAAGAATTTAACCTAATTTCTATTTGATTTTATTTATAAAAACAAGTTAAATTTGGCCTAAGTTAAATTAAATTAAATTACATTAACAAAATTAAATTTGATAAAAGAAAATCTAATTCTAATTTTTATGATTTCTTGATTTTATGATTTTTATGAAAAATAGTAATTAATTTTGTGAATTAAAATAATTAAAGAAAATATTAAGAGAATTAAAAAAAAGAAATAATAAAAAGATGAGATGGGCCTGTGTGTTAGCAATCCTAGGGGTATGTTGTTGAAATTCTGGGCCCAAATAATCCAAGCCTGTTTGACCATGTTTGGTTTGGTGAGGTGTTGACTTGAGTGCATATCATGGTCCTTAAATGCTGGCACGTTAGATCTATCTCGCTGATGAATCTGATGGTTGAATTTTGATGGCATATGGTGGATGTCATGATAAGCAGCACACCTGATCATATGGAGAAAAATTACATGAAACAAATATCGGGACTTGGGGATCGAACCCAGGTCCTCACACTCAACACCAACACGCCCTACCATATGTGCAACCTGCTTCATTTGTTAATATAACAATAATAATGTATAATATATAAAAACACGGTGGTTAAATGGAAAAAACGCGCGGAATTCAAAACAACCAATGGTGTTCAGACACGTTG
This sequence comes from Vicia faba, assembly GCA_948472305.1. Lineage (NCBI taxonomy): Eukaryota > Viridiplantae > Streptophyta > Magnoliopsida > Fabales > Fabaceae > Vicia > Vicia faba. The sequence continues at coordinate 378,731,526 of OX451735.1, read as the reverse complement.
TCTTCTTCTTCCTTGTCCGTCGTATTAGATTGAAAACCTTTACCTACGGACATGACTCCATAGCTAAAACCCTGCAAGCTTCCAAAGTCAAGAAAACACATGATAAATTTAAGGTGAGCACATGGATCGCTTCGCCTTGATCCCATGAACACCATAATACCCCTTTTCTAGCCTAATTTTACTGGTACAAAGAAGCCCTAAAATGGCTCCTCAAACCCTAGTAATGGCAATCCTGGCTATAGGAATCAAAACGCAAAATCAAATAAAAAAAAACCTTCCAAATGACAATATAAACACAATGCAATGTTTAGGAATTATTAACCGTGTGTAAATTAAGAAATCAAATTCAAGCTTGGAGGTGCAAACCGTGGGTCTGTAGCTCACAATTCCGGACGTGGAAATGCTTGCAATTGATAGAGAACCCTTCTGGAGATGTCCAGGAGTCTATTGGTAGCCTTAGAATGGATTGAATCACTCTCTAAGTCCAAGAACGATTACCCAATTTCTTGTAAATATTTGAGTTTTCTTTTGGTGTTTTCACGACTGCTAACCCCTTTTTTTGCTTTGTTCTTGTTCATTATATATCCTTCAATGAATTAGGGTTGCAAAACAGATTGAATCTTTAAGCTTTGATGATATTTGATTTGATTCTTTAGCCATATGATATCTTTCTATTTTCATGCCAATCATGCTCTTTTTGTACCAATTGCCATTGATTCGAATTGATCTTGCAAGCTCAGCATATCTTGGTTGCTAACCTGTCAAAAAAACAAATCAAATCATATCTTTGATAATTTTCATCATTTATTTGATTTAATTCCCTTTTTAATTAATGAAAAATAAAAATAAATTGAAAAATGAAGTAAATAATTTGTGGATAAGTATTTGAGTCGTGGACCACATTATGATTGAGGTGCAGGGATAAAAAGTTGGGCCCATTTAGCAAAAAATGCAAATTTGAGCACATTTGACTTTTGGCAATTTTGCAAAAATGGTCAACTTGGCCAATGCATAACTCTCTTAATTTTGACCCTAGAGAGGTGTTCTTGGACTTTTTAGAAAGCTTAGGATATCCACTAAGCAACCCTTTTGGTATCATCTCAATTGAGTCTTCCATGGTCATGTATGAAGCTTTGACCCAAAAGGTGTTTTTGTTGACTTTTCAAAAGGACCTATAATGTCAAAATTCATATCATTTTGTGAGTGTATATTCTGAACTTGGGGGATGAAGATGAATTGTAGGGAATTTCATCCTCTTAAAAATGAGATTTGGATGGGTCATTTCTGATAAAGCATGAGAAAGTTATGCTTGGTCAAAGTTGACTTGACTTTTCCTACAAAACCCTAATTTAGAAACTTTTGGGTTTTGATGAATTGTGAGCAATCCTTGAGGAATCATGATCAGCCCTTGATAAAATGATGAATAATACTTCAAAGTGAGGACATTTACCAAAAATCTTGAAGTTTGACTGTATGTGGGCCACAGTTGACTTTTGGCCTAATACAACTGATTTTCAGGCATTTGAGCAATTGACTGATCAAACTTCTTCTGCAAGGCTTGAAACTTGACATGGATGATCTTGAGGACATATTAGGACAATGGTGAGAATTTGAGTCCTTTGTGGTTCACACATCTTGATGAAGATGGAAACCCTAATTTGAGGTATACTGCCTTAGGAGAGAGTTTGTCTGATCAACTCTTGAACTTCCTTGAGCAATTTAGGGACCTCACTTGAAATTTTTTGAGAAATATGGGAGGGAAAATTTTGGGGTACAACATCTGCCCCTGTTCAATCTTCTTAAACCTGAAGATGTAGATTGGCTGTCTGCCTTTCGTGATCTGAAGGTGGAAGATGATTGAACACTAGAGTGCCCAGAAATTTGCACTCGAATGAAGTGATACTTGATTTGTTATATCAGGAATGGGCTTATAGATTCCATTTGGTAGTTTCTAGAGAATTGTTGGAGATGGGCTTAAAGATGCCATCCGAAGAGATGTCGATCACATAAGAGATTCCTTTGTGAGAACCCGTATATCTGTTGTTGAGGAGGACTTCGTTGGGGAATGCTGGTCTCTGACTTGAGAGAAATAGAGTTTTAGGAGCTTCAGTTGTCCGTTACTCTACTGGGGAATAATTCCGGTTTGGGAGGCAGAAGTGAACTGTGTGTTTGGTCGGGGTACATGCTGCACCACGAATTTTGGGGGAAATATGAAATCAATTGTGTTTGACCGGGTCTCGGTCTTACAGTGCTGTGGACTGCTGTATGGGGATAAGAGAGGAAGAACCCAAATAGTGAGGTTATGAGAAGGAACCTGTATAGTAGGGTTACCTCGATATGAAAGCCTGGATAGTAGGGCTATGAGAAGGAACCTGGATGGTAGGGTTACTTCGATATGAAAGCCTTGATAATAGGGCTGTGAGAAGGAACCTGGATGGTAGGGTTACTTCGATATGAAAGCCTGGATAGTAGGTATGTGAGAAGGAACCTGGATAGTAGGGTTACTTCGACATGAAAGCCTGGATAGTAGGGCTGTGAGAAGGAACCTGGATGGTAGGGTTACTTCGATATGAAAGCCTGGATAGTAGGGCTGTAAGAAGGAACCTGGATAGTAGGGTTACTTCGACATGAAAGCCTGGATAGTAGGGCTGTGAGAAGGAACCTGGCTAGTAGGGTTACTTCGAAATGAGTTTGGGTAAAATTGCAGAGGGAACCATGGGTAAGGTTGCTTTTGTCGCACCGATGATTACTCTGTTTAGCTTCGAGTGTTGATCGTGGACCTGCTGGAAATTATTGATAATAATTGTCTTTCCTGAAAGAAATATAGGGTTAGTTATGTGCGATGCATGAGATGCATTGTGATGAGGTTCTCAAAATAAATGAGACTATGTTATATGTAATTTATGCACATGCCATGATGTATGAACATGAAATGCTGACATAATAATCTGAGTCTGGGAAAATAAATCCCTGACTGCTGTTTGGAGAGTATGAGAAATGGCATTCTTGACTGCTGTAAAAAAAACCATAGTTCCTCTATTTCTGTTGAGGATGGTGAACCAAGATGACTATGCTAGGGATTTGCCCCTCATTTACGGATATTCTGCCGAGGAGAGACTCTATTTGAGAAAAACTCTACGGGAGAATAACTCTGTTGGAGAGGAGATACTCTGTTAATATATCTGCTGATTTGGAGAAATAAACTCAGTTGGGGATGAATTTTCGTTGCTGGTAATAATGAATTCTGTTGGAGATTGAATTTCTGCTTGTGAGAGAAATAAACTCTGCTTGGGGAAAAATTTACTGACTCACTCGCGATTGTGGACCTCAGCTGGGGAAAGTTATGTCCTGTTCGGGAAAGCTAACATCACTGTCTTTGGATAATTTTTACTCTGTGGGGAGTGTATGTACCACTACTCATGTTCTCAAGCTGGATCTATCCCAGTACCTGGTGGGCAGAGTAACTTTAAGGTTTAGGCACCTCTTGTTTTCCCTGTTTCTGAAATTACTAGTAATTGTCTTTTGTTTCTTATGTAAATCCTTATGAGCGGCAATCATTTTCAAATGCATATATAAAAAATGAATCATTGGACGTTCTTGCAAAAAAAACAGAAAAAAGAAAGAGAAATCGAAATTTCTTGTGAAAACGAATTGTATTGATTTTGAAGTTGGCCTGTAATAGGCATTTTTGTACAAAGAGGCTGACATCCTAGTAAGAGAACGCCGCTAAAAGAGATTATAATTTGTGTAAAAGAAATAAAAAAAACTATGTGAAACGACCCCATTGGGTTCCAACTTTGCTATTGCCTTTATATCTTCAAGCGTCTCATCACTTTACTACTTGGTCGAAGGTTGATCAGATTGATTGGCGCTGTCCGAGCTTGCTAGTTGATACCGAAGTCTGGTTGCAAGATGATCCAATGAGACATAGTGTTACGCTTCAATCCCTAACTTTTTCCTGGACCGCCCTTTCGGGTTTTCGGTCCACCGGGATACCCTTTTTTTCCCAAGTTGCCTTTTCAGGTTTTCGACTTGCCGGGTGTACAGTTTTTCATTTTCATCCCTTACTTTTGCCCGAACCCTTTTGGTTCGCCGGGAAGCCCTTATTTTTGCCTAGGCCAGTCAACCTAGAAGGTCTTTGATCATGCGTAGTATCTTTTCACTATGTATGTATTAACGGGGTGAGGAAGGTCGTCACCATCCATGGTGGTTAGAATCATAGCTCCTCCCAAGAAAATGTTCTTAACCACAAATGACCATTCGTACGTGGGGGTCCATTTTCCCCTGGGATCAACTTGCGGTAGTATGATGCGTTTGATCACCAGATCCCCGACTTGACATTCTTGACGTCTATCTTTCTTGTTAAAAGCCTTGATCATCTGTTTTTGATACGTCTGACCATGACAGATAGCAGTAAGTCTCTTTTCATCGATTAGATTCAGCTGATCAAGTCGGGTTTGGATCCAGTCGTCTTTGTTCAAACCCGCATCCTTCATAATCCTGAGAGAGGGTATCTGGACTTTAATGGGTAGGACTGCCTCCATGCCATATACTAGAGAGTATGGTTTTTCCCCTATCGACGTCCGTGCTGAGGTACGGTACGCATGAAGAGAGAATGGTAACATCTCGTGCCAGTCTTTGTATGTCACTGTCATCTTCTGTACAATCTTCTTGATGTTCTTGTTAGCTACTTCAACAACCCCATTCATCTTCGACCGGTAGGGAGAAGAGTTATGATGCTGAATCTTGAATTGTTTGCAGAGCTCGGTGATCATTGTATTGTTGAGATTTGTACCATTGTCAGTGATAATTCTCTCTGGGACACCATATCGAATGATCAGATTGTGTCGGATAAACCGTGCCACGATGTTCTTGGTTACTGTAGCAAAGGAAGCTACCTCAACCCACTTCGTAAAATAATCAATGGCTACCAGAATGAAGCGATGCCCATTAGATGCAGTAGGTCTGTATTCGCCGATCATGTAGATGCCCCACATTGCAAAGGGCCAAGGAGCCGTCAAAACATTCAGGGGAACCAGAGGTACATGCACTTTATCAGCATAGACTTGGCACTTTCGACAGGTTCGAGAGTGCTGATGACAATCGGTTTCCATAGTGGACCAATAGTATCCTGCCCGTAGGATTTTCTTCGCCATGGTATGTCCACTGGAATGAGTTTCGAAGGTACCTTCATGTAACTCTGCCATGATCCTTTCTACCTCGCTCTTGTCTACACACCGCAGTAAGGTTGAATCATGGTTACGCTTATAGAGGGTCCCATTACTGATGAAGAACTTCGCAGCGAACCTTCTCAGAAACTTTTCATCATTAACAGATTCCCCCTCGGGGTATTCTTGAGCCTTAAGATACCTCTTTACGTCCTGAAACCAGGGTTTATCTGCCACTTCTTCGGTCTCAATGTCACAACAATGTGCGGGTTCATCCAACCTCTCAATGGTAACCTGGGGAGCTTCATTGTCCCACCTAACTTTTAACATAGAAGACATGGTAGCTAGCACGTCCGCCAACTGGTTCTCTTCTCGTGGGAAATGTTCAAAGGTTATCTCCTCAAAGTGTGGGAGCAATGTCAGTACATAGTCTTTGTAAGGAATAAGATTCGGGTGCTTCGTATCCTACTCGCCTTTGATCTAACTTATCACCAAAGAGGAATCTCCGAATACACTCAAGAACTTAATCCTCAGGTCAATAGTAGATCGAAGGCCCATGATACACGCTTCATACTCCGCCATATTATTGGTGCAGTTAAAACGTAATCGGGCAGTGAACAGAGTATGACAGCCCTCAGGAGATATAATTACAGCGCCAATGCCATTACCCAAAGTGTTCGAGGCTCTATCAAAATACATAGACCATCGGGATCCCTTCTCGGGTCCTTCATCCGGTCCGGGTTCTTCGCAGTCGGTTACCAACATGATATTCTCATCCGGGAACTCGAAATTCATGGACTGGTAGTCATCCACGGCCTGATGCGCCAAATGATCCGCCAATACACTCCCCTTGATTGCCTTTTGGGTTGTGTATTGGATGTTGTACTCGGTTAAGATCATCTGCCATCTTGCTATCCTTCAGGAGAGATCAGGCTTCTCGAAAATATACTTGATCGAATCCATCTTTAATATCAACAAGGTAGTGTGAGTCAGCATATACTGTCTCAATCGGCGAGCAGCCCATGCCAAAGCGCAACAAGTTTTCTCGAGCAATGAGTATCAGGTCTCACAGTCGATAAACTTTTTGATAAGATAGTAAATTGCATGCTCTTTTCAACCAGACTCGTCATGCTGCCCCAACACACACCCCATTGAATTGTCCAGCACTGTCAAGTATAATATCAAAGGTCTTCCTTCAACTGGAGGCATCAAAATTGGTGGTTCTTAAAGGTATTTCTTGTTTCTTTCAAAAGCGGTCTGGCGTTCATCATTCCAATTTACCACTTGATCTTTCTTCAACAGCTTGAGGATCGGCTCACAAGTAGCAGTCAGATGTGAAATGAACCTGGCGATGTAATTCAAACGTCCCAAGAAACCTCTAACTTCCTTTTATGTGCGGGGAATTGACATATTTTGTATGGCTTTTACCTTTGCCGGGTCTACCTGAATACCTTTGTCGCTGACAACAAAACCAGGAAGCTTACCCGACCTCACCCCGAAGGTACACTTGTTCGGATTCAACCTCATCTTGTATGTCTTTAACCTGTCAAACAGTTTCTGGAGATGATCAAAGTGCTCTTCCTCAGTCTGGTACCTGGCTATCATGTCATAAACGTAAACCTTGATCTCGTGGTGAATCATATCATGGAACGAAGCGAACATGGCGCGCTGATAAGTTTCCCCAGCATTCTTAAACCCAAAAGGCATTACCTTGTAACAAAAGGTGCCCCATTGTGTAACAAAGGTTGTCTTCTCCATGTCCTCAGGAGCCATTTTGATCTGATTGTAGCCTGAAAAACCATCCATGAAGGAGAAGATCTTGTGCTGTGCGGTGTTGTCGACTAGAACATCAACGTGAGGAAGTGGGAAGTCATCTTTGGGGCTTGCCCTATTCAGATCTCTGTAATCCACACACATCCGTACTTTACCATCCTTCTTAGGTACCGGAACAACGTTGGCAACCCACTGCGGATAAAAAGTGACCGCTAAGAACCCTGTGTCGAACTGTTTCATGACCTCTGCCTTGATTTTCTATGACATTTTAGGGCACATACGGCAGACCTTCTACTTTACCGAAGGATAGTCTTCTTTAGTCGGCAGGCGATGTACCACAATATCGGTGTCCAAACCAGGTATGTCTTTATAAGACCAGGCGAAGATCTCAACATAGTCGTGTAGCATCTGTATTAACCATTGTTTGACACTAGGATCCAGGTTCGCACCTATTTTAACCTCTTTCATGTCTTCTTATGTACCCAAATTAACTGACTCAACTGGCTCTTCATGCGGCTGTATGGCCCTTTCTTCCTGCTATAACAGTCTAGCAAGTTCTCCAGGCACCTCACAATCATCCTCACCTTCGTTCTCGGCTTGGTTGATCGGATTTTTGAAGTCATAACTGGCAGTAGCAGAGCTGTTATCCATGGGATCCAGAGTGGATATGGATTTGCAGTATGATACGTGAGTGTGTGTAAGAGAATAGTTGTTTTGATAAAGTGGGAGACAAAAAAGAAAAACAAGGAGCGCAAAATTTGTAATGCAAGAAACGTCCAATGCTTTATTAATGATATATGAAATGACAAATAATAAGCCCTCATAAGCAAAGCCACAGTGCCTCAGGCAAGGCACCGGGCCGTAAAGTTTCAAACTGTTTATTACAAATCTTAAAACAAAAGTCAATTACTGCGATATAAAAGAAATAGGTATGAAGTCCCTAGCCGTCCAGTTATTCAGTCCACCGTTAGTTGTTGGGTAGATCCAGCTGTCGATGTCTGAATCTTCTTCATTGTCCTCAATTGCATTAACTCCCCGATTGCTAATGTGTAGAGGAGGTCTTCCAATCTGTGCGCGCCTAACAGCCTGTAGAGCCCCTGTAGTAAAGCCCAAAACAAATTTGTCAGTTTTGTGAGTGAAATCAGGGAGCCGACCCCAATTGGTACACCCACCTTCTTCAACTACAACCCTGGCGTCCTTGAGAGAAGCCATCTTCAGCGGAGGTTTGTTGTTAGTAACTTCAGTTGATGCCAAAGTCTGAGGGACCTCTTAGAAGTTCTGACAAGGAGTTTCTATGAATTCCCCGTCCATCTCTACATAGCGAAAGGAATTGAGGTGACTCACCATATATTCTTCTTCACCTTGCACTGTGACAATCTTCCCCTTCACTGGGTACTTCAGCATTTGATGGAGCGTAGAAGTAACTGCCCCAGCCTCATGGATCCAAGGACGACACAACAAGCAAGAATACAACGACCTGATATCCATTTCATAGAAGGTGGACCCAAAGGTCTGAGAACCTATTTTGACAGGGATGTCCACCTCCCCGTGCACCATTCTCTTCGATCCATCAAAAGCCCTTACCACAATGTTACTAGGCTTTAGAGTCAAACCCTCACAATCCAAACGGTCTAATGCTTTCTTTGGTAGAACATTCAGTGAAGACCCGGTATCTACGAGCACATGAGCTATAGTGGTTCCCCTGCACTCGATTGAGACATGCAGAGCATCATTGTGCTTCCTTCCATTCGGCGTCAGATCCGCATCTGAAAAACCCAATCCATTGTCAGCAGTTAGGCTGGCCACGCAATCTTTGAACTGATCTGTTGATGTTTCCTGCGACACATGCGCAATCTTGAGAAATGAAATCAAAGCCTTCACATGGGCTTCAGAATACAACAACAGAGACAACATGGATATCTTTGATGGGGTCTACCCCAGCTGCTCGACCACATTGTAGTCGCTCTTCTTGATAATTTTTAGTATTTCCTCTATTTCTTGTTTACAGGCTTCCACAATGATTTTCTTAGGTGCCTCCGTTTGAGCAGGCTCACCTATGATTTCTTTGTCTCGAGTCCCAGATGACTCAGCAGCAAGGGTAATAACTGGAGTAGGAACAGGAGAAATGTCAGGAGTGCTGGTTGGAGCAGCAGTTGGAATAACAATAGGTTTGATGATCTGCGGAGAAATCTCAGGAGAGAAAACCCTTCCACTTCGGGTAACCTTACTAGTCCCGACAATATTACTGACATCAGTATCAGCTTATTCATTCTTCAGATCTTGCTTAATACCATGATAGTACACATCAACACCGTAATGCCATGAGACAGCCTTGTCTGAGGTGTACGGGATGGGTCCAGGAGTAGTGATTATAAGCGGAGCAATTATTTGAATAGGTGTAATCGTAACAGGTTTTCTCGAGGAAACCTGTGAAGGATTGGCGAAAATAGTTATAATGGCAATGTCTTCATTTGGGACAACATGAATCATATTCTTCTTGAACAAAATTTCTTTACTATCCATCAGGCGCTGAACACCTGACTTCAACAAACGGCAACCAGAAGGTATAATCGAACACATGTGGCAACCTTCACCACAACCCGAAAATAAACCGACCAACAGCAAATTCTTCTTAACAGTCATAAGAAGAGTAGAAATTTCTTCAACAGAGGTCACAAACAAATCGGTGTCAACAACATTAACTCCACGACCTTGTTTGGGTATGGGAGCAGTTATAACATTCAGCTTTTCTGGAGCATCGAACTCTATCTCCTTGGCTTCAAGAAAGTCTTGTAGTTTGTTTCTCAAAGCCCAACAATCATTTGTATCGTGGCTAGGACTCTCGGAATGGTAGGCACACCGCGCATTGGGATTGTATCTGGGAGATGTAGTGTTTGGATTCTTGGGAGCCTCTCTCAAGGTTACCAAGTTGGATTTCAGCAGGTGAGGTAAGACTTCAGCCAATGTCATGTTGATGCGGGTAAACTGCCGTTGTGGTCTTTCCACCCTTTGTTGATCGTTGCATTATGGAGCAACTGCGGGTCTTGGTATCACTACAGCATTTACCGTTTGACGGTGTTCAGATCTGTTTTGGCCTCTCGGGCTATAGACTGCACTGGCTTCCTTCTTACCAGTGAAAGGCTTTTTCGCTGAACTCGAGGAGACATCCTTCTGTATTTTACCACTTCAAATTCCAGCTTCTACTCTCTCTCCAGTTAAAATCATCTCGGTGAAACTAGATGACGAGCTGCCTATTAAGTGATTGAAGAATGGATCAGACAACGTCCCCAGAAACATGTCAACCAACTCCCTATCAGACAACAGGGGTTGAACTCCTCCAGCTAAGTCTCTCCATTTCTGTGCATAGTCCTTAAAGCCTTCACCTGCACCCATGGACATACTCTGGAGTTGAGTACGAGTGGGAGCAAGGTCGGCATTATACTGATACTGCTTGTAGAAAGTAGCAGCAAGATCTTCCCAGTTTCGGAGGTTGGCTCCCTCCAACTGATAGAACCATTCAAGCTGAGTCCCTGATAGACTATCTTGAAAGAAATGCACCCGCAAATTTCTATCAGCAATGTGGGGTTGGATCTTCCTGACATAAGAGAGGAGATGGAGTTTTGGGCAGGACACTCCATCATACTTGGTAAAAACCAGAGCTTTGAACTTCTGAGGGATGACCATCCCTGATACCAGTCCCAGTTCTCCGAAATCCAAACCAGGTATCTTCTAAACTTCCATAGCACTAAGACGGTCTTCTAACTGCTTGTATCTATCCCCAGCAGGAGGATATTTCTCCTCCTCATAATCAGTATCATTGTCAGAGACCACAAGACTAGGGTCCTTTTCCCTTTCTTGGTTCTCCCCTTTCTTGGATGAAGAGGTCAGATCCATTTGATGCTTCAACCTTTCTCCAAATCATATGCCCATATTCAGAATACCAGTCTTCTTCTTCTTCTTCTTCTTCTTCGCTTTCAGAATGAGGGCTTTCAGATCTTCTTTCCCCTTATCCAGACTTATGAACATCTATTGGAACTGGGCGTTCTGTGCCTGAAGATCTTTGATGGCTTGATCAGAAGATATTTCTGCTAAAATAAACAGTGAAGAAGATGAGAAACCCGTAATGGTACCTGTAATGATGTGTATGATAATGGGATGCGCATGTAATGATTTCAAAGAATTTGGGAGATTTAAATTTGCAAACCAAAATAAACAAAACTTTATTAGCTTAAATTTGAAAGGTTCAACATGCCTTTAAGGCGTTACAAAGAAGTAAATAAAATAAGTCTACAACTAGAAAAGAAAAATCAAAAGTCATATGGATGCTTCCTCTTTGTGCTGATATAGTCATTGATCACTCTTTCTTCCCCGAGCTGCCTGGTGAGCTTTAAAATCTTTCTCTCTTGCTCATGGAACTGCTCCTGGTAAGTATCCCGCTCATTCCTCAGCTGAATCCAAGACCTCTATAGCTCCCCAAGATCAGTGGGCATGTAAGGATAGAGAACCGTGTAAGGAATACCTTCTTCATTAGTGGGATCCACAATCACTGGTAATACGGCTACATAAGGCATCATAAGCTTTTGTGCACGAGCTCGGACCCATTGGAGGTAAGGCTGCATAGGAAGGGAAGTCTTTGGTCCTAACTCTTTGGGTTCAGATCTGTTTACCATGCCCCAGGCTCGTATGAATCTCCGGCGATACTCCTTGACATCATCCTTATAGTCGAATACAATGTCCTCGAGAAGTAACTCTTGGGGACCATCCCTTCGAGCACGACCAAATTGTCGCAAAGATAGAAAAGGATTGTAAGTTATACCCCCTCTAATACCAAGTAATGGGACATTAGGGTACCCCTCACAGCGGTCAATAACATCAGTGTCTTCCATAGCTCGGGAACACCAAAGAATATCCGTGTGAGCGAGTGACATTATTCTGTGCGACCAACCCAAACCTTCTTCGTTCTTTAGCACAAACCTAGGGAGGTGAGAAGTAAACCACCTTGACAACAACGGTATGCAGTACATAAGAGTCCCTCTTTTCTTCATAGTACGAGTATAGAGAGCATGCAAGATATCTCCAAGCAAGGTAGGCACATGGTTGCGAGAAAGGAAAATCTTGACAGCATTCACATCTACAAAGGAGTCTGGATTAGGGAAGAGAACTAAACCATAGATAAGAAGAGCCAAGACATCTTCAAAGGCCTGAAAATCCAAATCATCCCAAAATAGCTGAGCCTAGTCTATCAGAAATTTGGCTAGAAAAACCTCGACTCTGCTTCGAGTTTCCTAATTGGATACCACGTCGGCCCGCTTCAAATGCAAAGCTGAGGCAATGACTTCTGGCTTAGGAACTTCTTCCATACCTGTGAAGGGTACCTGTTCAAGAATGGATATGCCCAATGGATGAGAGAATTCTTCCAAGGTGGGTTCCAGCTGGTAATCTAGAAAGGTGAAGCAGTGATGCTTGGGATTGAAGAACTGAAAAAGTACGCTCATCATTTGTTCATCAAGGTTTGAAGTAACCAGGCTGAGAAGTTGACCGTGTCTCTTAATGAAAGTAGAAGTTTCAGAAACTCTTGATGCTAGCTCTTTAAGTTGGGCAGGTATCTGCACAAAGCTAATTCATATGGTATTTCTACGCACGGAAGCCATGATCTGAAAAACAGAACAAAGATAAATTCCCTTGGACTTTGAAATGGTTAGTGTAATGAAGCATGAATGCCATGTTATGATGCATGATGTCATTATAAACCACAGGTATAGCAAACACAAGTATTGCAAACATAGTCAAATCATACAAAGCCCTTAGGTTTAAGGCTTGCATGAGGTCAAAGGTAATACCCTCTTGAAGTTAACTTGGTTTCAAACCTGTCTTAGAAAAATTAACCGAGTTCTAGAGGTCTCAATATCACTTACCATCCTCCATTGGTCATGGTTTCAGCTCACACAATCTTTTCTTGTGGCCGAAATATTTCGTGAGTATGATCTCAATGAGTGTAGCATCGAGTATCAACCAGTTCTCAGCTCTAAACCGAGGCCGACTATCTTACTACTTTCTAATGGCCAAGTTGGGCAATTAAAGGTTCTAAGGTCAGTTGATGCTTAATCACACCACGCGGCGGCCCCGTATTCTCCTCGTTTCTCCATAAGGGATACCGATACCAACCAAAGTGCCACATCAACGTAGCTACCGCTTCAACCGTATCGATCTATGCCGTACAATTCCCTCATAGTCTATTGCTACTTAGCTAAAAGGTATTCCCCAGATCCGGGTGTAGGATCTATAGTATCCCCAAACAAAACCCTCAAAAGTAAAGCAAACAAAGCAATCAAGAGAAGCAATTATGATGACCTAGATCCTAAGGTATACCCCACTTATAAGTCCCCAGCAGAGTCGCCAGTTCTGTGATACGGTGGCAGAACCAACTGTTTAATACTGGTTTGCATTTTGTATTCGCAAATTCCGCGGTAAGCAAGAGTCGCTACCCACTTTTATTTTATCCAACCGGAAAGGAAAAAAGTACAGAAAAAATCCTTTTTCGAGATTTTGAGTACGGGGGGTAGATTATAGAAAGGAAAGGTATTAGCACCCTTTCCATCCATGGTTTTCCATGGGCTTATAGGTACTTGCTCATCTTTTAAAATTTCTTGTGTATGTTTGTGTGCTTTTAAAAAAAAAGTTTTTACTTCGTGATAACCCTTGTATCAGTCCTCAAAGGTGTGACGAAGTTGTTTTAAAAAGTGTAAGTGTGAAAAGTTTTGATTTGAGCAAGTACCTACTAGCATCTACCTACTCGAAAAAAGATCGTTTCTATTCTTGTTTCCTTTAGACAACGCTATCCTACTATGGAGAAATAGGTAGTACCGTCGTTGGATTTTGTAAGGGTCAATTCGAAAGGGACGTATGATCACTAAAGCAATATTAGGATACCTTAGTAATAACCCTAGAGTCTTAAGATCTTATTCGAGGCACCATTTCTGAGGAAACATTTTCGAGGCAACATTTTCGAGGCAACATTCGAACGGGACAATTTGATCTTCTAGTCTGGAGGGCAACCACTAAGACACCCTATGTTTAATGACCGTTTACCAAAGGCAAACGAAGTGAGAGCATACCCTAAGAGTGATATGTGCGAGTGATTTGTTTTCAGTTTATTATCTTTGCACATTAGGGTTTTCTAACTGTATTAATTTGTCATGCATTCTTGCCATACAATCCTATTAGCATACATCTAGACAGTTAAGTATTTGCGGGAATTGAAAATGCGAGAAAATAAACCTACGCTATTACAAGGGTTCGGGGAGGGGGATTAATTACATAGCCAAAAAACCGGGGATTTAACAGTAAAATAAACCCTAAATTAACTATTACAAACCATGAGCAGTTACAAAATATTAGCAAAAATAAATTACAAATGCGCAGCGAATTAAATGCGAAGCGATTAGGGTTTTGACCCTTGACTAAACCTATTTGCGATTGATTAAAAAAAAGATGTTTTTGTCATGTTTTGTTATTTAAGAAAATAATGAAACAACTAAATTAAAAAAGAAAATCCTAAGTTCTAATTAATTTTAAATTAAGAAAAATCAATTAATTCACTCTAAAAACCTATTTTTGTATTTTATTTATTTGAGAAAAAATAAGAGAATTAAATCAAGAATTTAACCTAATTTCTATTTGATTTTATTTATAAAAACAAGTTAAAATTGGCCTAAGTTAAATTAAATTAAATTACATTAACAAAATTAAATTTTATAAAAGAAAATCTAATTCTAATTTTTATGATTTCTTGATTTTTATGAAAAATAGTAATTAATTTTATGAATTAAAATAATTAAAGAAAATATTAAGAGGATTAAAAAAAATAAAAAATAAAAAGATAAGATGGGCCTGTGTGTTAGCAATCCTGGGGGTATGTTGTTGAAATTATGGGCCCAAATAATCCAAGCCTGTTTGACCATGCTTGGTTTGGTGAGGTGTTGACTTGAGTGCATGTCATGGTCCTTCAATGCTGGCACGTTAGATCTATCTCGCTGATGAATCTGATGGTTGAATTTTGATGGCATATGGTGGATGTCATGATAAGCAGCACACCTGATCATATGGAGAAAAATTACATGAAACAAATATTGGGACCTGGGGATCGAACCAAGGTCCTCACACTCAACACCAACACGCCCTACCATCTGTGCCACCTGCTTCATTTGTTAATATAACAATAATAATGTATAATATATAAAAACACGGTGGTTAATTGGAAAACACGCGCGGAATTCAAAACAGCCAATGGTGTTCAGACACGTTGTCTTCTTCTTCCTTGTCCGTCGTATTAGATTGAAGACCTTTACCTACAGACATGACTCCATAGCTAAAACCATGCAAGCTTCCAAAATCAAGAAAACACATGATAAATTTAAGGTGAGCACATGGATCGCTCCGCCTTGATCCCATGAACACCATAGTACCCCTTTTCTAGCCTAATTTTACTTGTACAGAGAAGCCCTAAAACGACTCCTCAAACCCTAGTAATGGCAATCCTGGCTATAAGCATCAAAATGCAAAATCAAATAAACAAAAACCTTCCAAATGACAATATAAACACAATGCAATGTTTAAGAATGATTAATCGTGTGTAAATTAAGAAATCAAATTCAAGCTTGGAGGTGCAAACCGTGGGTCTGTAGCTCACGATTCCGGACGTGGAAATGCTTGAAATTGATTGAGATCCCTTCTGGAGATGTCCAGGAGTCTATTTGTATCCTTAGAATGCCTTGAATCACTCTCTAAGTCCAAGAACGATTACCCACTTTCTTGTAAATTTTTGAGTTTTCTTTTGGTGTTTTCACGACTGCTAACCCCCCTTTTTTGCTTTGTTCTTGTTCATTATATATCCCTCAATGAATTAGGGTTGCAAAATAGATTGAATCTTTAAGATTTGATGATATTTGATTTGATTCTTTAGCCATATGATATCTTTCTATTTTCATGCCAATCATTCTCTTTTTGTACCAATTGCCATTGATTCGAATTGATCTTGCAAGCTCAGCATATCTTGGTTGCTAACCTGTCAAAAAAACAAATCAAATCATATCTTTGATAATTTTCTTCATTTATTTGATTTAATTCCCTTTTTAATTAATGACAAATCAAAATAAATTGAAAAGTGAAGCAAATAATTTGTGGATAAGTATTTGAGTCGTGGACCACATTATTATTGAGGTGCAAGCATAAAAAGTTGGGCCCATTTAGCAAAAAATGCAAATTTGAGCACATTTGACTTTTGGCAATTTTGAAAAAATGGTCAACTTGGCCAATGCATAACTCTCTCAATTTTGACCCTAGAGAGGTGTTCTATGACTTTTTAGAAATCTTAGGATGTCCTTTAAGCAACCCTTTTGGTCTCATCTCAATTGAGTGTTCCATGTTCATGTATGAAGCTTTGACCCAAAAGGTGTTTTTGTTGACTTTTCAAAAGGACTTATAATGTCAAAATTCATATCTTTTTGTGAGTGTATATTATGAACTTGGGGGATGAATCTGAATTGTAAGAAATTTCATCCTCTTCAAAATGAGCTTTGTATGGGTCATTTCTGATAAAGCATGAGAAAGTTATGCTTGGTCAAAGTTGAGTAGACTTTTCCTACAAAACCCTAATTTAGCAACTTTTGGGTTTTGATGAATTGTGAGCAATCCTTGAGGAATCATGATCAACCCTTGATCAAATGATGAATAATACTTCAAAATGAGGATATTTACCAAAAATCTTGAAGTTTTACTGTATGTGGGCCACAATTGACTTTTGGCCTAATACAACTGATTTTCAGGCATTTGAGCAATTGACTGAGCAAACTTCTTCTGCAAGGCTTTGAACTTGACATGGATGATCTTGAGGACATATTATGACAATGGTGAGCATTTGAGTCCTTTGTGGTTCACACATATTTGAGTCCTTTGTGGTTCTCACTTGGTACATTTTTTATATTTCTTTGTTTATTGTTACTAATTTTATTTCCATTTATAAAAATCATTAAAATTTTTTTAAAAAAATTTAAAAATTAAATTTCATATTTTCAATTAATAAATTTAAAAAAAATAGTTTTTTATTTTTATTTTTTTCATCTTTTATTCTAAAAGTAACCAAAACAAATCTAAAATTAAAAAAAGATTTAAAAATATTTTGTTATCTTTTATATTTTAGGTAGTAATATTTGTTTTAGGAGAGAATCAATGTAATTGGTTACAATAATTATAAATCCAAAAATTTAATTTCTTTTTGGGTTTTAATTATTTGGATTGATGATTTATTTTATTCTATTTTTGTTAATTTTATTTTCAAGTTATATTCAAATCTTCCCAAAAATCATATTTTTTATTATTTAAATATTATTTTCGTTTTTCTATTTTAAGCAATTTTTAACAATAATATTTAATTTATTTTATGCATTTTTCATTAAAAAGTGTCTAAAAATTCACTAAAAAAACTAATTCTTTTTCGGCGACAAGATTACGAATCAATTACCAAATCAAATCCAAATACTATAGAAAACTAAATCTCAATCTTCACTAAAACAAAATCAAATATATTACAGAAAACAATTAACAAAACAAATCCAATACAACAATTATATCAATTAGAATCAATTACAATAATTGAAATCCCTAATTCATTCACTAATCCCTAAAACTAAGACTAGTTCGTAACAACCCTGAGATACAAAGTCTATAAATACAAGAACCAAATACAGAGAAAAAGAGGAGGGGGAGGTTGAAGAACAGAACTGCAGATTTGAACAAAATTGTGAAAGAGGTTAAATCTTGAAGACATAGGGGGAAGATTCAGTGTCGTTGTTGAAGAAGAGAAGGACGATTGGGGTTTCATTATCTGAAACCACAATCACTGTTACTAGCCGCTTCCGCCGTACACCATCATCTTCAACCTATCATCATCGAGAACCACTCCTCGCAAGACCTACGAAATCAAAGAAGGAAAAGAGATTAGTACCGGATCTAAGACAATATCGAAATTGCTACAGAGGGTAACTTAGCTTGTTTTTTATTTTTTTTATTGTTGATTGGGGATTTAGGAAAGGGGTTTGGTGAGCCGCCGCCGTGGGTGGATATTTAGGGTTTGGGAGTGAAAGGGAAGAGGGTATTCGCGCGAGAGAGAGAAGGCTGTGAACTGAAGCAACAAATGAATAAAATATAAAAGATAAAAACAAACTCATATTCCATTCAAATCCAGTACATGCGCATATATCCTAATTATCATACTCCCTCGTTATCATCCGCTAGATCATGATCGGACGATCGTAGGCCAAGTCCCATCATAACTTCGATGCTCCCTCACCCACGTAACTCAACCGTCCCTCTCAATTTACTGAATAGGCCAGGCCTAACTAATTTTTACACACCCTTAGATCATAATTAAATTATTTTATTTTTTACTTTTAATTATATCTTCCCTCAAATTATTTATTTTCTATTTATAATAATAATTATTAGTAATATTAATTATCATATTTTTTTAATATTATTATTATAATTATTATCTATTAATTTCATTTTTCTATTTACTATTATTTTATTTACTATGTAAATATTATTTATTTCTTATCCATGTGTAAATATTAATATTATTTATTATATCATTTAAATTGTTTTATTCCAAAATGCATATTATTTTCTTATATTATTTGCATCAAATATTTTTTAATCATGTATTAACAAGATTTTTTTGCAGTTAATACAATTAAAAAACACTCAACAAACAATAAACTATTTTTCACAATCAACTAAGCTAATCAATTGTTTTTGCATAAGGGTTTCAAATAGATTTTGACTAACCGTGCATTTAGCCAAAATCTCCACAATCACTACTCCCGGTCAAAACGCGAGGTGATTCAAAGTACGTTTGTGACCCCTAAAAAACACCAACCCCATACGAACTACGAATTGGGACTCTGATTCCTCTTAAGAGGATACGTAGGCATACGATCAAAAATCGTAGCGAGTTCTCCTATTAAAAATTAAAACTCTTTCCCCTATAAAAATTTTAAACCCTTTCCTCCTAATTAAAATTTAAAACCCCGTTTACCCCAAATCAAACATAAAACCTAGTATCCTTGTGAACAAGGTAGATGAAAGGTGCCTAACACCTTCCTTTCGTCTAAAGAAGTCTGAAACATAGAATCTCTGTCTGCAAATTAGGGTTTTCTGTTAGATTCCCTTCCTTAGGATAAAAACTAATAGTGGCGACTCTGATTAAAAAACCAGTCGCTATAGTTGGCGACTCTGCTGGGGACTTCAACTTTAGATTTTAGGGTTTTTAATTTGAGGGTTTTTATGTATTTATTTATGGAATTATTTATTTATTACATTATTTATTTATTTCATTTATTTATTTATTGTCAATATTTCTTTATCATTATATATTTACTGCGTGGCGGGAACTTTTATCTCAAAAATATTCTCATATAACCCTTAGAAAGAAGGTTCGTCTATTAGCTTAGGGGGTACATCATCCCTGCGAGTTTACGTGACGACTTTTCCTAGAGTCGGTGGACTTTCGAAAAAGGAATACTTATCGAGAGATATCCTCTTGACGAGTTGGACTTTGGAAGGACGCCCATGACTCTTTGTAACGACCTTAGCCTAAAATCTCATGACGAGACCTTTCACGACTTTGAGACGAAAGTTTCAGTCTGTAAAGAGGCTCCACCTAAGGGAGACCCTTGTGCCTTTTCCCTCTGGTGTTATTCATGACACCCTTAAGGAATCCACCTTCTAGGAGGGTAGACTAACCGTAGGTCAAAATTAAGGATCCTACCTTCTAAGAGTACTTATCACAAAACCCCATCACCGAACCATACATCCCTACCTTATAGGGGTACTTATCACAAAAATATCGTCACTCAACCCTACATCTATGCATTCATACATTTCATATATTCGTCATATATTTCATACATTCGTTACCCGTTTCTTTCTATTTTTCTTATTCACAGGGGGTATAAAAGATAATAATAAACTCAAGATCTCGGTGACTGTCTTTAAAAATGGATACC
This sequence comes from Vicia faba, assembly GCA_948472305.1. Taxonomy (NCBI): domain Eukaryota; kingdom Viridiplantae; phylum Streptophyta; class Magnoliopsida; order Fabales; family Fabaceae; genus Vicia; species Vicia faba. The sequence continues at coordinate 378,711,521 of OX451735.1, read as the reverse complement.
GAAGGAAACAACTTGTCAGCGTCAGTGCGCCAAACATGTCTAAAATCAAAGCCACAAAAGGGAAATAATGTGATGAAGACTTTCTCAAGCTTTATCAAGCAAAGGTGGATGGTTTCAAGAGCAGATATCTGCAGGCGCACCTAGAAGACTTATTTCCCTTTGCTTGATTTCACGCAAATAAATTTTTGGTTTAAGATTGTAATATTTTTCAATATCTGAATTATGTTACCTTCAATAACGACATTTTGTTCCCCATCTCATTTGCGTATCTATTTTAAAGATAATCACAAAGTAAAATAACAGACAAAAGATAATTATGTACCCGGATGAATAAGACATTTAAAATAAGAAACCATTTCATGTTCATATACATCTGTTCGCATGCATGCATTCATAAACACCTGCATATCATATCAAAACTCATTTTTCAAAAACATATCTCCAGTTGAACCATTGGTAGAAGACGATCTCCACCTCCTTTGTCTCTATATCAAACAAGGGCCTATTAACAAAAATCAATGGAGAAAATCGAGGAAACTCAGGCTGCATTCAAAGAGGATCTCGACCAAGTAAAGGATGATATCACTTCAATGAAAGGAGATCTGAGTCAAGTTCTCCTAGCCTTGAAAAACATTGTTGACAGGCAAGACCAGATTCCCAGGGTAGATTTCGAAGAAGTATCCCAAACTATCGATGCATCAAGCGGTCACCAACCAAGGAAAGAGCCAGAAGCAGGACTCCAGAAGTCCGTCATGGCCCAACAATAAGCTGAAACTGAAGGGTTTGTCCTACCACCACCAAAAGCAGGGGAATCACATACCCTACAGATTCAAACCAATAAAGCAGACAACTATGTGGACCTGCAATACGGAGACCATGAACCAGAGGATGCCAACCAAGCACCCTTAAAGACGTCTGGTACTCTTGCTGTTGATAATCCACTGGTAATAAATCAGTATAAAGCTCTCGAGGAAAGATTAAAAGTTGTGGAGGGTTATGATGCTTTCTAAGTAGAGGCTCTCGAAATGGGTCTAGTTCCTGATGTGGTGATTCCACCAAAGTTCAAAGTACCTGACTTTGAAAAATACAAGGGGCTCACTTGTACAAGAAATCATCTTCACATGCATTGTAGGAAGATGCATGCCCATGCCCACGATCAGAAGCTGATGATTCACTATTTTCAAGATAGCCTGAGTGGGGAATCTTCATACTGGTATATGCAATTGGAGAGAACGCATATTCAAACCTGGGCAGATCTTGCTAATGCTTTTCTAAAGCATTACAAATGTAACTTGGACATCCAGAACTTGTCCCAGAAGAAAGAAGAGTCCTTTAAGGAATATGCTCAGAGATGGAGGGAGTTGGCATCTCATGTGCAACCACCACTGTTAGAGAAGGAATAAGTAGACACGTTCATGGGGACTTTGCAAGGGCTGTATTTTGAGAAGATGGTTGGAAGTATCTCTTTGGGGTTCTCAGACCTAGTGACTATTAGAGAAAGAATCGAGACTGGAATAAAAAGTGGGAAGATACCAAGGTGACCATCAAATGCCCCCTACAATTCAAAGAGGCATGCTTCAAACTTCCCCAAAGGAAGAGAGGGAGAAATTAATGTTGTAACATCACAACCCAGGGTACAACAACCATTGGTGATCCCACAAGGGCAGCAACAAGGCAAAAGGCCGCGAAGAAATTTTGATCCACTCCCGATGCCACCTTATCAGTTATTACAACATCTAGTTAAGGCATCCTTAGTGGAACTTAAGCCTCTAGCTCCTCCAGTCGGGCCACTTGCACGAAGATATGATGCCAATGCCATATGTGATTATCATGCTAATTATCCTAGACATACCATAGAGTAATGTTGGCCATTCAAGCATAAGGTCTAAGATTTGTTGGAATCCCAAGACATCACTTTTGAGAAGCCTAACATCAAATCAAACCCTATTCCTTCGCACGATGGGTCGACAATAAATGCAATTGAAGTAGTCACTAACTCCGAGGCAAGCAGACAAGAAAAAACCCTGATAAACTTGTTGAAAGAATATCTGTTGGGATGTGGATTCCCGCTAGAACACAATGATGCTTTCAAAATAATGCTACAAAAGCTAGGGGACCAGGGCATAGTCCAATTCGGACCATACCCTGAAGAAAAATATAAAGCTACTCTGAAGGGCGGAGCATACTTTCCTCCGATCCAAGAGACCTTTATAGAGCATGGCGGACATGTGGCAAAAATATCCAACAAGGCCAACACCAAAGGGGAAACTGAATTCATCCGAGAATGCGCCCTAGGAGAAGAACTCAAAAGATGGTCTGCCGTGGAGATTCCCGAGATCTTTCTTCTTTCCTAAGTAATTTCCCTTGTTTTTGAAAGAACCTATGTTAAGCCCGAGGCATAGGGGTTACTTGTAAGGGTTCCCCGTTTTGTTTCAAAAAATATTTATGATTAATAAAATTTATATTTTGTTTTCAATTAAGATCCATTTCTTTCTCTTGCATTTATTCCATAAATTTAAAAATGGCAATACTTTCTCTGCATATGCATCTTCAAATTTCATATACTATATCTGCACCAGATTATGATAAGTGTGCAAATTCATGCCGAAATCCACCGATAATGTTACTGCTGCAACCCGATATAATTTTGATGCTCCTATCAACCAAGCTAAAGAGGAAGATGATAAAGATCTTGAACTCTCTGAGAAAATGGCGAGGGAAATAAAATGAAAGGCTAACAATATACAACCATATCAAGAGGCTATTAAGACCATTAATCTGAGCACGGGAGAAGATCCAGAAGAAATCAAGCTAAGGGGCAATATTAGAGCGGAGCTACAGAAAAAGCTGATCAAATTATTGCACATGTATGATTGTTCCTACAGCAATAGACCAAGGTCAAATACAGACAATGCTGTAAAAATAAGCAACTACGAAATACCAGGACCTACGAAGAACCTGAGCCAGGGGCATGTTGGACATTCATGTTTGACGGGGCTTCAAATACACTGGGGCACGATACAGGGGCAATTTTTACTTCTCCAAAGAATTCTCACAAGCCATATGCCAGGTCAATGGAGAATGGGATACTAAATATCCAAAACTGATCCTGATCATGTTTTAACACTGACTATGGACTTCACAAAGATCATTTTTAGCCACGTCCCACGAAAATAAAATCAAATGGCAGACACCCTGGCAACTCTATCAACTATGGTCAAAGTAACTTGGTCAAACTACGAACTGCGCGTCACAAACAGACACTTCGAAGAGCCCACACATAGTCTTGCTATCAAAGAAGGACCAGATGATAAGCCTTGGTTTTAGGACATCCAGAAAATGCCTCCAACATCGACAAACGAACTCTACAGAAATTAGCCTCAGAATTCTTTCAGAGTAACAATGTACTGTATAAGATAAACCACGACATGGTCTAGTACTCAAGAAGATTCTGCTACTTCACCTTGATTTACATGGTAAATGGACACCCAACTACGAAGGTCCATACGTAGTCAAAACAAAATTCTCTAGTGGTGGTCTTATCCCCACAACAATGGATGGGGAAGAACTACAGCATCCAGAAAACTCAGACGCAGTCAAAAAACACTATATATAAAAAGATCGCTAAGCTCGAACCCTAAACAGGTGACTTAGGCAAAAAGGAGCGTCCCGGTGGATCGAAAACCCTAAAGGGCGATCCAGGCAAAGATTAGGGGCATTTAATAAAAAATTATCCCGATGGATTGAAAACCCAAAAGGGCAGTCCAGGAAAAAATTAGGGATCATACAAAAGAAATAAAGAACAAAAAGACTGCGATCTAAGAACTGTAACTACGAAACACGAAGGGAGAGATAGATCTGAATAATATAACTCAGAAGCAAAGGAGATAAGATCATTAAAAGGATATTGGGGAACAGCAGTAACAATTATCATTTTTATTGCCATTTAAAGTTTTAAAACCTTTTGTAATTACCTCTTTCTAGGAATTGCATCTTGTATTCTAGCCTATTCAGAGGCATATCAATAAAACATTTGCTTTCTTTGGATATTTCAAATTGCATTTTTCTTTTCTCAGACTTGTTTACAAAATACTACGATCATTACTTGTGAATATTGTCTTGAAATTATTTCGGGGAATTAACGAATAAAAGCATTTGACAAAACATTTAAAAAGCATTTTGGTAAGAAAAATATCGAAAGAAAATCAACGTCTACGTCCACGCACATGGCTACTCCTATGTCTTGCAGCAAAAAAGTTTATACACATGTCTACACCTATGCCTACGCTCACGATGCAAAAAGTCTACGTCCGCACATATGTCTGCGCCTATGCTTGCACTCAAGATACATACTCTACACACATGGCCACGTCTACTCCTGCACTTACAACATAAAAGGCCACACACATGCTGTGATACGGTGGGAGAACTGACTTGAAGGTTTTGCGTTTTATTGCAAATGTTGCGGTTAGCAAGAATTGCCACAGACTTTTCTTTTATCCAAAAGGAAAGGTGAAAAAGCACAGAATTGCAAATGTCTTTCTTGTTTATTTTCTTTTCCTTTGACATTGTTGTCTTACCATTGATTAGGTAAGCAACCCTATCTTTGGATGTAAATGGGACGGGCGTGGGTCATCGTATAACCATGATTATCAATGTTTCAAGGTATCTTAGCATTCTTTTTGAGGGACTAAGATCATTTGTAAGACAACTTAGATAGTGTCATCGAGGGACTATGATCTTGTATTTGCTTGTTTTTGCTAAGATACCTCACATGTGTAATATGGCTATTTTGTATAAGGCAACCAAGTGGGATAACCCTAGGGGTGCTTGTGAGCAAATGTATTGTTTTCATGCTTGTTTTTGTCTTGAATTAGAGTTTTCTAAGCATTGGTTTTAGTCTTTCCATTCAAACCCTAATTACTAGCATGTTATATAAATGCGATAAATTGCGAAATTTAAAGTTACTGCGCTATTACAACATTTGTGGGGAGGGGGGTGTACAAATTCATGAATGGGGATTGCAAGAATTGTAAACCTAATTAGTCTATTACAACCATATTGAATGGGTATTAATGTACAAGAATTTAAATAAATACATAGTACAAAATGAATGAATTGTACAAAAAATGCAAAATGTAAAGAAAATGCATCTTTGTTTGATTTTCATGAAAAAATGATTTTGTCCTAACCTAATTAAATAAAGAAAATAATTAATTAAATTTGAATTTTATTAAGATTTTTTTTTTGAATAAAACCCTAATTCTTTTTAATTGATTAAAAGAAGATAAGTTTAAGAAAAATGTATTTTTGGTATTTTGTCTTGAAAATATTTATGGCATTATAAAATATTTTTGGTCCTTTTTATATTAAAAATAATGTATTTAAATTAGTATGAAAGAAAATAACTAATAACCTAATTTTATTTATATTTACAAGATAATAGTAAAAAAAATAAAGTATACTTAATAAAAATATTTTTTGTGAAAAAAAAAACAAAATAAACTAAGTCAAAATATAAATATATCATTTTTTGTATTTTATGATTTTTTTAGTATTTAGAAAATATATTTAAGAAAAAAATGAAAAAAAAGAAAAAAAATAAATTTGGGTCAGGGGTGTCAATGGGAAACATGGAGGTCAACTAGCAAAATAAAAAATGAGCCAGGCCCAAAGAGGCCCAGCGCCTTGCAAACAAAAAAAGTCAAAAATTGTAAAACACGTAAAAATGCAAAAGGGTACCACTGGGGCTCGAACCCAAGTCCCATAGGTTACATGTGCACGCTACTACCACTGGGGTGGCTATAAATCCGTTAATACAAATAAAACAATAAATATGTAAGGCAAAACGCGCCCTGAAGACTTCATCTTCAACCTCCAGCCAGACCATCTGTAACTTGCTTATTTCTCATCAAAAATGGAAACTGTAAACATGAAACTTGTAGCAAATTTTCTCACGATTCCAGAAATATAAAGTATTAAAACTATAGATCAAAGATAAGCATGAATTTTAACGGCCCTAATCTGAACCCTAAAAATTTCAGAGATTTCAGTTTCAAAATTCTCTAAGCTCAAGCAAAATTAAAGGAAACTATGGACATGGTTAGCTTTAGGGCAATGATATCTACATGTTTTGTTCACAAATAAACTATTGATGCTGCCTGTATGATGAGTTCCAAGTTGAGAAAACTTACCTCAAAACTGGAAATTGTGTTTGGAGTTTGAGCTTGTTTCAGGCAGTGGTGATGATCAGGTTAACTTCCTTGGACCTCTAGGAAGCTAATGCAATGCTTAGCTTGAGTTGAGGGTGGCTGAAATGGCCTGGAGAAGTCCAATTGCAATGCTATGTTTTTGGCTATGGAAGTTGAGTAAGATGATGTTACAGTTTGCAAACAGGGACAAGGATAGTTTTTATTTGATATAAGGAAGATTTTGAAACAAAAAGGCAAGAAACGCGCGAGGGAAATGTGAGTTTGATGTTCAAGGTCAGAAACTGTGCAACAATGGAGTTTTTGGGCAATTTATGATTTGAGAGAGTTTTGGTGTATTTCAGGGTGTTCAAGCTCGTCCTCTAGTTCACAAATAGTGACTCTATTTATAATCAACAAGTTTGGAGTGATCTAGTTGATCATAATTCAAATTTATATGTTTAAGTTAAACATGTGATTTTTTGACAAAACAAGTTTCCATGCCTTTGTACTTGCTAAGATAGAATTGTTATGCTTTAAACAACCTTGCTTCTGACTTTGTGGATGGATTGTGATCAGAGGGAACAAGTTAGAGGCTCAATGTGAACTTTATGCAAAAAGCTTGCTTTACAAGAATGGCATTGTTAACTTTGTGCCATTAATGGAAATGCAACTTGGATAATAACTCAATTGCTTGGATCAAAGCCTTAACAGCTATGTAAACATTTAATTATGGAGTGACAAACAAGTTTGAGGCCTGCAAAGCAAGGATTATACAGCCTAGCATGGATTTGGTTCATGTGTTCATAAAAAATGACTTGTAATTCAAGTGACAAAACCCTAATTTCATCTCTTTGATTCTCCCTACTCAAGAATGATCTCAAGGAGTTCTTGGACATTTTGGAAAGCTTGAAATGTGCTCTACAACCCCTCTTTAAATTTCTTTTGAAGATTACACTTGGAACTATATGAAAAAGTTCCATGAAGTTGGGTGAAAATCCTGGCCAAATTAGGGAAAAATTCACTAAGTGTTTAGTTTCATGACCACATGTTTATAAAATTATAACTTGAGATCCAAGAATTTTTGGACGAAGTTGTGTAAAGAAAAGTTGTAGATTTCATGGATATCTACAACTTTCATGTTGGAAGTTTCTCTTGAATCATCTTGCATCATGGTAAAAATTTGGCTCAAAGTTATGAAAAAATATGAAGTTTCCAACAGAAAAATTTCTAAGGTTAGAAATTTTGACTTTTCAAAATGAAATCTTGACTTTTTGATTTATTTATCAATAAGTTTCATATTTTGACATTTTTTGATGAATTGTGATCCTTGGCACTTGAATTTGACCAAAAAATCAAAGTTTGACTTTTCAGTATACTTCTGACTTTTGATCAGTTGACTGCAAAATTCATCTGTCAATCCAATGGACTTGCAATGTTTTGAACCATGCCATCAGGTCAAAATGATGCAATTGGACTCTTGAGATCATTCCTTAAACCAATTTACCATTTCTAGGTCAAAAATCAGAAATTTCCTTTTCTCAATTAAAACCCTAATTTTGACCATTTTGCCCTTTTGGAGATTTGATCAAATTTCTTGAGGAATTATGGTCCAAACTTGATCAAATGCAGTCTTGAGCCCAAGGAGATCTCGTGAGAAAATTCTTGATAAGTGAGAGGGAAAATTTTAGGGTACAATAGCTTCCATTGTTCAGTCTTCTTAAACATGGAGAGTTAGATTGGCTAGTTTTTCCATTCGTGACTCGAAGGTGGAAGATGATTGGACACTAGAGTTCCCGGAAATTTGCACTCGGTGATGTGATGGTAGAGGGAATGGGCTTAAAGATTCCATTTGGAGAAGTGTTAGAAAGTTGTTGGAGATGGGATTGTAGATGCCATCCAAAGTGATTGTTGAATTGTAATTTGTAAGCTGAAAGAATGAGTATCAGAATGGCGTCCGTGTCTGGAGCGTATCTGAACTATATCTGAAACTTGAATTTGAATGAGTATCAGAATGACATTCGTGTCTGGAGCGTATCTGAACCGTATCTAGAAGCTGAGTCTGAATGAGTATTAGAATGGTCGTGTCTGAAGCGTATCTAAACTATATCTGAAAACTGAATCTGAATGAGTATCAGGGTGGCATCTGTGTCTGGAGCGTATCTGAACTGTATCTGGAAGCTGAGTCTGAATGAGTATCAGAACGGCATCCGCATCTGGAGCGTATCTGAACTATATCTGAAAACTAAATTTGAATGAGTATCAGGATGGCATCCGTGTCTGGAGCATATCTGAAGTGTATCCGAAAGCTGAATCTTGAATGAGCATCAGAATGGCATCCGTGTCTGGAGCGTATTTGAACTGTATCCGAAAGCTGAATCTTGAATGAGTATCAGAATGGTCGTGTCTGGAGCGTATCTGAACTGTATCTGAGAAGTTGAATCTGAATGAGTATCAGAATGGCATACGTGTCTGGAGCATATCTGAACTGTATCTGAAACTTGAATCAGAATAAGTATCAGGATGGCATCCGTGTTTGGAGCGTATCTGAACTGTATCTGAAGACTTTGAACATTGTTAACGGTAGCTGTTTGATTAATCTTATCCTGAAAAAGAAAAAATGTTAGCTAATATGCAATGTTATGTTGTATGAAATGCATAGTATAATGCATTCTTGTTATCAATGTTTATGATATATGGATACAATGTATGCGTATGTGAGCTAGTTTGCTACACTGCTGTTGGATTGGGGAAATAAATCCATGACTGCTGCTGAGGATATGGAGTATAAGTCTTCATGTTGTGAAGTCTAAGTGTTGATGAATTTCTGCTGGAGAAATAAACTCTGTTGTAAGGGAGATGCCGTGTACTGCTTGTAAAATCCTATTGGGGAATCCTGAGAAATTTGACGACTTCTACTGGGGATTAATAACTGGAAGCTCTCTTACGTTGGGGATTAAACTGCACACTGTGGGGGATCATGGAAATAGCATAAAGAGATTTCCCTACCTCTTAAAGCCATCAATGATTGTCTTTTTATTTTGTTTATTTGTAAACAGTAATTATATTCAAATGCATATGTTCAAAAATGAATCATTTGGACGTTTTTGTAAACAATACACAAAAGTAAAGAAAAACAGATAGTTTTGCACTTTCAAAGGGGTATCTTTGTATTGACTTTGAGTAAGTATTTTTGTACAATGAAACAAGCATCCTAGTAAGAGAATGCTGTCGTAAAAAATGAAAATTTTGATACAAAGAAAAGATAGTTATGTGCAATAATCCCATGGGGGTCCCATTCTGCTATAGCCTTTGTATCTCCGAGCATCTTGTCTATTTGTTGCCTCGTCCAGAGATGATTGAATTGATCAGGACCTCTGAGTTTGTCAATTGAAGCCAAAGGTTGTTTGTAAGGTGATCCAACGGGACATAGTCATACGCTTTAAATCCATAACTTTTTCCTGGACCTCCTTTTCGGGTTTTCAGTCCACCGGGAAACCCTTTTTTGCCCAAGTCTCCCTTTCGGGTTTTCAACTTGCCGGCTGTACAAATTTTTTTGTTTTATCCCTAATTTTTGCCTGAGCATTTTTGGTTCGCCGGGATGCCCTTGTTTTGCCTAGGTGTGTCAACCTAGCGGGTCTCTTATGCGTAGTATCTTTTGACTATGTCTGTGTTTGCAGGGTGCGGCAGGTCGTCACCATCCATGGTGGTCAAGATCATTTCTCCACCATAGAAAATGTTTTTGATTACAAATAGTCCTTCATATGTAGGAGTCCATTTGCCCCTGGGGTCACCTTGCGGCAGTATGATACGTTTGATCACCAGATCCCTAACTTGATACACTTGGTGTCTGACCTTTTTGTTGAAAGCCTTGATCATCCGTTTTTGATACATTTGACCATGACAGACAGTAGTAAGCCTTTTCTCATGAATAAACTTTAGTTGATCAAGTCGAGTCTGGATCTAATCGTCTTCATTCAACCCTGCATCCTTCATAATTCTCATAGAGGGGATCTGAACCTCAATAGGCAAGACAACTTCCATACTGTAAACCAGAGAATAGGGTGTTGCCCCGGTTGATGTGCGAGCCGTGGTACGATATCCGTGGAGAGGGAATGGTAGCATCTCATGCCAGTCTTTGTATGTGACTGTCATTTTCTATATGGTCTTTTTAATATTCTTATTTGCGGCTTCGACAACACCATTCATCTTTGGCCGGTAAGGGGAAGAATTATGATGTTGGATCTTGAATTGCTCGCACAAGGCAGTGATCATAATATTGTTCAAGTTTGACCATTGTCTGTAATGATCCTCTTCGGGATACTGTACCGACAGATGAGATTTTGCTTAATGAACCTAGCTATAACATTCTTGGTGATGGAAGCGAAAGAAGCTGCCTCCACCCACTTTGTAAAATAGTCAATGGCCATTAAGATGAAGCGGTGTCCATTAGAGGTTGTTGGCTTGATTTCCCCAATCATATCAATTCCTAACATAGCAAAGGGCCAAGGAGCCGTTAAGATATTCAGAGGAACTGGAGGTACGTGCAATTTTTTAGTATAAATCTGACACTTGTGGCTGGTTCGAGAGTGTTGATAGCAATCTGCTTCCATGGTAGACCAGTAATAGCCTGCCCGTAGGATTTTCTTTGCCATCATATGCCCACTGGAATGGGTGCTAAAAGTGCCTTCATGTAACTCATCCATGATCCTTTCAGCTTCAACCTTGTCTATGCACTGAAGTAACATTGAGTCATGGTTGTCTTTGTAAAGGACGCCATTACTAAGGAAGAATTTAGCGGAGAATATCCTTAAGAACTTCTTATCATTGATTGAAGCTCCTTCAGGATATTCTTGAACCTCGAGATATCTCTTGACTTCATGAAACCAAGGTTGGTCCACTACTTCTTCAGTATTAATCTCGTGACAGTGTATTGGTTCATCCCTTTGTTCAATAGTAATCTGGGGAGCCTCGTTCTCCCATTTAGGTTTAAACATAGATGACATTGTGGTTAGTGCATCTGCTAGCTGATTTTCTTCTCGCAGGAAATGCTCGAAGGTAATCTTCTCAAAATGTGGGAGCAATGTCAAAACATGTTCTTTGTAAGGGATAAGGTTAGGGTGTTTAGTGTCCCATTCCCTTTTGATCTGGCTGATAACCAAAGATGAATCTCCGAATACATTCAATGATTTGATCCCCAAGTCTATGGCAGCTTTGAGACCAAAGATGCACGCTTCGTATTCCGCCATGTTATTTGTACAATTGAAGCAGAGTCTTGCAGTAAATGGAGTATGACACCCTTCAAGAGATATGAGTACTGCACCAATACCATTGCCGAGTGCGTTAGATTCCCCATTAAAAACTAGGGTCCATCAGGATCCTTGTTCAGGTCTGTCATATGGCCTGAGTTCTTCATAGTTGTTTATCATCATGATGTCTTCATCTGGGAATTTGAACTTCATGGACTGGTAGTCTTTCACAGCTTGGTGAGCAAGGTGATCAACTAGTACACTGCCCATTATAGCTTTCTGGGTAGTATACTGTATGTCATATTCTGTTAGGATCATCTGCCATCTCGCTATTCTCCTAGAGAGAGCAGGTTTCTCGAAGATGTATTTTATTGGATCTATTTTAGATATCAACAAGGAAGTATGGGTCAGCATATATTGTCTTAGCCAGTGAGCAGCCCATGCCAGAGCATAGCAAGTTTCCTCGAGCAGTGAATATCTTGTTTCATAGTCGGTAAACTTTTTTCTCAGGTAATAAATAGCGTGCTCTTTTCGGCCAGACTCGTCATGCTGCCCCATCACACACCCCATTGAATTTTCCAAAATGGTCAGATACATGATCAATGGTCTTCCCTCGACTGGTGGCATCAAAATAGGAGGCTTTTGCAGGTACTCTTTGATTTGTCGAAAGCAGTTTGGCACTCATCATTCCATTTGACTACTTGATCTTTCTTCAATAGTTTGAAGATTGGTTCACAAGTAGCTGTTAGGTGAGAAATGAATCTAACAATGTAGTTCAAGCGTCCCAAGAATCCTCTGACTTCCTTTTCAGTATGAGGAGCAGGCATCTCTTGTATCGCTTTCACTTTGGTAGGATCTACTTCAATACCCTTATTGCTGACGACATAACCTAGGAGCTTACCAAACCTTACTCCAAACGTGCATTTATTTGGGTTCAACCTCAGCTTGTACTTCTCCAATCTCTCAAATAGTTTCTGTAAATGATCAAGATGCTCTTCTTCTATTTGAGATCTAGCTATCATTTCATCCACATAGACCTCTATTTCGTGATGTATCATGTTGTGAAATAGAGCGACCATGGCACGCTGATAGGTTGCCCCAACATTCTTCAGTCTGAATGGCATCACCTTGTAGCATAATGTGCCCCACTGTGTGACAAAAGTTGTCTTCTCCATGTCTTCAGGCGCCATTTTGATTTGGTTGTAGCCTGAGAAACCGTCCATGAAGGAAAACACTTTGTGCTATGTCATATTATCAACTAGGATGTCAATGTAGTGAAGTGGGAAATCATCCTTAGGGCTTGCCCTATTCAAATCTCTGTAGTCCATGCACATTCGTACCTTGCCATCCTTTTTGAGCACGGGAATGACATTGGCAACCCATTGCGGATAGGAGGTGACGACAAAGAATCCAGCATTGAATTGTTTTATGACTTCTGCTTTAATCTTTTTTGACATATCTGGTCGCATTCAACGGACCTTTTGTTTTACTGGTGGGAAATCCCCTTTGGTAGGTAGACGATGTACCCCAATATCTGCATCAAGTCCTGGCATGTCTTCATACGACCAGGCAAAGACCTTAACATAATCGTGCAACAATTGAATCAGACGATCCTTGACACTGAGTTCCAGATTGGCACCCACCTTGACTTCTCTTTTGTCTTCTTCGATACCTAGATTGATTGTATCCACGGGTTCCTCGTGGGGCTGAATGGTCCTCTCTTCTTGTTGTAGTAATCTGGCAAGTTCCCCTGGTACTTCACAATCTTCCTCACCTTCATCTTCGGCTTGGTAGATTAGATTTTCAGAGTCACAGAAGACCATAGCAGAACCGTTACCCATGGGATCCCGAATGGATGTAGACCTGCATTGTGAGTGTGAGTGTGTGTAAGGGTATAACTATCTTTGAAAGAAATGAAAAATGTAAAAAGAAAAACAATGAGCATAAAATTTGTATGCAAAAAACGTCCATGATTCATTGATGTCATATGGAAATGAGATAATAACCCTTACAAATGGACCATTATGCCTCGGGTAAGACACAAGGTTTTAAGAGTTTGAATTGTTTTAATATTACAGATCCAATAAAAGGTAAAGACAAATTACTGTGGGATAAAAGTGATCGGGACAAAATCTCTAGCCTCCCAATTGTTGAGCCCTCCACTGACAGTTGGGAAGATCCAATCCTCCAGGTTGCAACCCTATTCATCATCCTCTACCGTGTTGACTTCACGATTTCTGATCTTCAGGGATGGTCCTCCGGCACGAGCGCAACGTACAATCTTCTGAGCACCTGAAGTGAAACCTAGGCCAAAATTATCAGACTTGTATGGGATATCTGGGAGTTTTCCCCATATAGTGCACCCACCTTCTTCTATCACTGCTTTTGCATCCTTCAAAGATGACATCCTGAGTGGAGGCCTTGGGATCTTGGGAATAGCCTTAGTCACTGCCGCATCTTGCAGAACTTCTTCAAAGTGTTGGAATGGAGTTTCAATAAATTCTCCATCTAATTCCACATATCTGAAGGAATTGAGATGGATGATCATATACTCTTCTTCTCCACGAACTGTGATAATCTACCATTGAATCAGATACTTCAGCATTTGGTGTAACATAGAAGTAACAACGCCAGCATTGTGAATCCATGGTCGGCCTAGTAAGCAGGAGTATGAAGGGAGAATATACATTACATAAAAAGTTGAATCAAATGTTTGGGTTCCAACCTTTATGGGGATATCCACTTCCCCATGCACCATTCTTTTCGAGCCGTCAAAAGCCCCCACTACTATATTGCTTGGTTTCAATGTCAATCCCTTGCAGTCAAGCCTATCAAGAGCCTTTTTAGGTAATACATTCAGAGACGATCCGATGTCCACCAAAACATGAGCCAAGGTTGTGCCCCTACATTCCACTGAGACATGCAATGCCTCATTATGCTTCCTTCCTCTTGGCGTTAAATCAACATCCAAAAAACCTAGACCATTATCTGCAGTCAAGCTGGATACACAGTCTTGGAACTGGTCGGCAAATGTTTCTTGGGGTACATGAGCAATCTTCAGGAATTTTACCAAGGCCTTTGCATGCGCCTCAGAACATAGTAGTAAAGCCAACATGGAAATTTTGGATGGAGTTTCCCACAGTTGCTCAACTACATCGTAGTCACTTCTTTTTATGATCTTCAGAATTTCCTCCATCTCTTTCCAGGAGGTCTCAAGGATAGCCAATGATTGTGCCTTCGTCCGGACAGGCTCAATCAGAATACTTTTACCTCGAGTCTTGGTTGCCTCGGTAGCATGAATGTCAGTAGGAGTGATAACAAGGGTTGTATCAGCTTTGTCAGTTGGAATATTAGCATAGATGATTGTAGGACTGGAAATTACCTTCGGAGCAGAAGTAACAACAAGAATGATTACGGGTCCAGAAACTGTTTTTGGAGGAGCAGCTTCTGGAGATAATATCCTTCCGCTTCGGGTAATTTTGCTAGTCCCTACAATATTACTAATATCAGAGTTAACTTTCTCGAAACTGGAATCTTCGGCAACTGGCCAATCTTGCTTGATACCATGGTAGTAGACATCCCCTCCATAATTCCATGGTACGGTTTTATCTGACGAATACGAGACTGGTCCAGGCATTATGATTATTAAAGGAGCTACTTTTGGAATTGATGTAATTCTAACGGGTCTTTTGGTGGAGACCCTGGAAGAATTGTTGGAAATGGTCACGATGGAAACATTATTATAAGAAACAGGTGGAACAAAAGTCCTTTCGAATAAAATCTCCTTGTTATCTATTAGGCACTGAACGCCTGCTTTCAACAAAGGACAGCGGGTTGGTGAGGACAAACAGAAATGACAACTTTCATCACATCCCGGGAAAACACTGGCATTCAATAAGTTCTTTTTGATAGTCAGGAGTGGGGCCATAAGTTCATCAACTAAAGTAACAAACATATCTTCCTCAATAGCATGGGCATTATGGCCATGTTAGGGCATAGGGGCAGAAATGACATTGGGCTTTTCTGGCGCATCGAATTCAATCTCCTTGGCTTTAAGGAGGTCTTGTACTTTGTTCTTTAAAGACCAATAGTTATTAGTGTCATGGTCGGGACTCTCAGAGTGGTATGCACAGTGGGCATTAGGATGATAGTGAGGAGAGGTTGTGTTAGGGTTCTTTGGAGCTTCTTTCAAAGTCACCAGGTTGGATCTTAACAGATGTGGCAAAAATTGAGATAGGGTCATGTTAATTCTGGTGAATTGTCTGACCGGTCTTTCCATCCTTGGTTGGTTTTTTCTTTGCTGATCGGGCGCAGGTTTAGGAATCATAACAGCCCCCACCAGTGGATGGCGTTTGGCCCTATCTTGATTTCTATGAGGATAAACAGCAACCACTTCTTTCTTTCCGATAAATGGTTTCCTTACAGCAGCAGAGGATGCATATTTTTGAATCTTTCCAATTTTTATCCCGGCTTCTACCCTTTCTCCGGTCAATATTAGTTCAGTAAAACCTGCCGATGAACTCCCAATTAAGTGATTCAAGAAGGGACCAGACAAGGTGCCCAAAAACATGTCTACTAATTCTCTTTCAGATAGAGGAGGTTGAACTCTTCCAGCCAAGTCTCTCCATTTTTGTGCATAGTCCTTGAAGCCTTCACTTGAAACCATGGCCATACTCTGGAGTTGAGTACGGGTAGGTGCAAGATCAACGTTGTATTGGTATTGTTTGTAAAAGGATGCAACAAGATCTTCCCAGTTATGAACATTGGCTCTTTCTATATGATAAAACCAATCAAGTTGAGTTCCAGACAGATTGTCTTGGAAGAAGTGTACCCATAAATATTTGTCAGCGGTATAGGGCTGGATTTTCCTCACATAAGACCGGAGATGAATTTTGGGGCATGAGACTCCGTCGTATTTGGAGAACACATGTGCTTTAAATTTTGGAGGAATGACAATTCCCGATACCAGTCCCAACTCCTCAAAGTCCAATCAAGGCACTTTTTGGGTTTCCATTGCACTCAGCCGTTCTTCTAGATTCTTATACTTGTCATCAGCCGAAGGCTATTGTTCTTCAGAATAGTCTTTTTCTTCCTCTTCCTCTTCTGAATCAGACTGAACAACCGTTTCCTCTCCCTTCCCCTCTTGATTGCCTTTCTCGCCGGACTTCGTTGCGAAGTCTAAGGCCCTCCTTGTCTGCCCTTGGAATCTTCTTCCCATGTTCAGAATTCCGGTTATCTTCTTCGTCTTCTTTTTCTTTTCCTCAACCAGCAAGGTCTTCAACTCTTCTTGTCTTTTGGCCAGAGTTAAGAACAACTGTTGGAACGTTGCATTCTCAGCTTGGAGTTCCTTCACCGTTTGCTCGAGATCCATCTTACTGAAATAAACAATAGAGAGATGAGGAGACTTGTTGCAAAAAACTTGTTTATGTTATGATGAATGATGAATGTGTATGCAATGATTTCAAGGATTTCAAAATTCAAATTTGTTTTAGACAAAAAGGAAACACACGTTATATTAATAAATTAAAGCTTTGAGTACATCAATGCCTTCTTGGGAAAAACAAATACAAGAAACTCTAAGATAGAAAGGTAGTACACACCCTCTTTGGTGCAATGTAGGCATTCAGAGTCTGGTCCTCATGAAGTAGCCTAGAGAGTTCCAAAACCTTCTTCTCGCTTGTGTAGAATTGGGCTTCGAAAGTATCTATCTCCCCCTTGAGTTGTATCCAATCCCTTTGTAGGTCTTCAAGAGAGGTAGGCATGTCAGGATGTAGGATAGTGTATGGAACATCTGCTTCCATGACAGGCTCAATGATTACTGGTAGAATGGAGGGGTAAGGCATCATAAGACTCTGAGCACGAGTTCATACCCATTTGAGGTAAGGATCAAGAGGGATGGAATTTTTATGCCCCAAAGTCTTACTATATACCTTGTTCAACATCCTCCAAGCTCGGATAAATCTCTAGCGAAAACCTTGATTGTCGTTGTCGTAGTCAAATACCAAACCTTGAATCAGCATTTTGTGCAGGCCATCCCTTCGGGCGTAACCAAACTGTCTTAAGGCTAAGAAGGAGTTGTAGGTGATACCTCCCCTAATGCCAAGTAAAGGTACATTAGGAAATTTTTCACAACGGTCGACAATAGTATCATTCTCTATGGATCAGGAGCACTAATGAATGTCTGAATGTTTGAGCATCATCAACCTTTGTGACCACCTTGAACCTTGCTCGGTCTTTAACACGGATTAGGGAAGATGCGAAATAAACCATCTTGCCAAGAGAGGAGTGCAACACATAAGAACACATCTTTTCCTCATAGTGCGAGTGTGAAAAGAGTGTAAGATATCCCCTAGCAATGTAGGCACCAGGTTGCAAGATATGAAGATTTTCACGGCGTTCACATTTATGAGTTGGTCAGGATTTGGAAACAAAACCATCCCGTAGATGAGGAGATCCACAATTTCCTCAAAGGCTTGCAAATCCAAATAATTCCAACAATTTTGGGCTTTCTCAAACAAGAACTTTTCTAGGAAACCTTTGACACCACTCCTTGTTTCCCAATGAGTTGTGACATCAGATGAGTGCAATTGTAGAGCTTGAGCAATCTATTCTGGCTTTGGGTCTCTTTCTGTACCATTGAAAGGTGGTTGATTGAGAATGGGAATTCTCAAGAGTTGGGAGAATTCTTCCAAAGTAGGCACAAGTTGATAGTCGGGAAATGTGAAGCAATGGTGTAAAGGATCAAAGAGCTGAAAGAGAACCTTCATCATGTCCTCATCTGTGTTGGAGGTGACCAAGTTGAGTAGGAGACCATGTCTCTCGGTGAATGGAGAGTTTTCAGGAATCCTTAAACCTAGCTCCTTAAGTTGTGGAGGGATCCTTACAAGGTTGACTTGAATAGTTTTTCTACAAAGAGAATCCATATCGTACAAAATAAGAACAAAGATGAATCCCAAAATCCTTGAAATGGTTAGTGAATGTGTATGATGTTATGATGTTCATGATGTTATGTACAAGTATGTATATACAAACAAAACAAACAAGTTCCTAGGTTTAGGCTTGCATGGAGTTTTATAGGTAAGTACCCTCTTGAAGTTTAGTTGGCTCAACCTGTCCTAGTAATAGTAATCGGGTTCTAAGGAGCTCAATATCACTGGTTTGTTTCCTTGGTCATTGTTTCAGCACAAGCCTCTTTATTGGCGACTGAAATATCCCAAGAAACCAAACCTCAATAAGTGTAGTATCAAGTATCTACCAACTTTGGACTGCACCAAAGTCGGTCATCTCACTACGTCCTAAAGGCTAAGTTGGTCAAGTAAAGGTTCTAGAAGTTCATTAGTGCTTCATGACATCACTCAGCGGCCCCGTATTCTCTTTGATTGACTCAAAGGATACTGGTACCCACAAATATGTCGCACTAACGTAGCTATTGTTTAGACCATGTCGGTATACCCCGCATAATTTCCACAACGTACTGCTACTTACATATAATGTATCCCAAATCCGAGTAGAGGGTTCAAACCCAAACAAAGAACCATAATATAAAGCATACAGGTCAGACAACGAAAGCAAATAAATGTGATCTAGACCTAAGGTAACCCCACTTTTAGAATTTTCCCCAGCAGAGTCGCCAGTTCTGTGATACGGTGGGAGAACTGACTTGAAGGTTTAATATTTTATCGCAAATGTTGCAGTTAGCAAGAGTGGCCACCGACTTTTCTTTTATCCAAAAAGAAAGGTGAAAAAGCACAGGAAAGACCTTTGAGACTATTTCTTGAGTTCTGGGGGTAGACTATGAAAAAGGAAAGTATCAGCACCCTTTTCATCCATGGTTTTCCATGGGCTCTTCGTTACTTGCTAGATCACTTGCTTTTGTTTGAAATTGTGCTTTGTGTGGTTTTTGAAAGTATTTTGTAAAGAGGCCATTGTTTAGGCAATCTTTGTAATGATTCTCATTCGTAAGAATGAATACAAAGATGTTGATCTTTTGAAAATGTTTTCAAATTTTGTAAGATGTTTTGAAAGTATAGGTGTTTCTTTTGAAAATAGCAAGTAATTAGGAGCAATCTACCTACTCAAATGTCTTTCTTGTTTATTTTCTTTTCCTTTGACATTGTTGTCTTACCATTGATTAGGTAAGCAACCCTATATTTAGATGTAAACGGGACGGGCGTGGGTCATCGTATAACCATGATTAGCAATGTTGCAAGATATCTTAGCATTCTTTTTTAGGGACTAAGATCATTTGTAAGGCAACTTAGATAGCGTCATCGAGGGACTATGATCTTGTATTTGCTTGTTTTTGCTAAGATATCTCACATGCGTAATATGGCCATTTTGTATAAGGCAACCAAGTGGGATAACCCTAGGGGTGCTTGTGTGCAAATGTATTTTTTTCATGCTTTTTTGTCTTGAATTAGGGTTTTATAAGCATTGGTTTTAGTCTTTCCATACAAACCCTAATTACTAGCATGTTATATAAAAGCGATAAATTGCAAAGTTTAAAGTTACTACGCTATTAGAACATTTATAAGGAGGGGGTGTACAAATTCATGAATGGGGATTACAGGAATTGTAAACCTAATTAGTCTATTACAACCATATTGAATGAGTATTAATGTACAAGAATTTAAATAAATACAAAGTACAAAATGAATGAATTATACAAAAAATGCCAAAATGTAAAGAAAATGCATCTTTGTTTGATTTTCATGAAATAAAGGATTTTGTCCTAACCTAATTAAATAAAGAAAATAATTAATTAAATTTGAATTTTATTAAGATTTTTTTTAATAAAACCCTAATTCTATTTAATTGATTAAAAGAAGATAAGTTTAAGAAAAATGTATTTTTGGTATTTTTGTCTTGAAAATATTTATGACATTATAAAATATTTTTGGTCCTTTTTATATTAAAAATAATGTATTTAAATTAGTATGAAAGAAAATTACTAATAAATAAATAAAATAAAGTAATACTTAATAAATAAAATAATCTACTGAGTAACTAAGAGCCCGTAGATAACTACGGATGAAAGGGTGCTAATACCTTCCCTTTTCATAATCTACCCCCCGAACCCGGAAAATAATCTCGAAAGGTATTTCCTGTGTTTTTGTACCTTTCCTTTTGGATAAAAGAAAAGTCGATGGTGACTCTTGCTATCCGCACAATTGCGATCAAACGCAAACATCCGAGTCAGTTCTTCCACCGTATCACAGAACTGGCGACTCTGCTGGGGAGAATTCTAAAAGTGGGGTTACCTTAGGGTTTAGATCATATTTACTTGCTTTCATTGTTTGACTTGTACACTTTACATTATGGTTCTTTGTTTGGGTTTGAATCCTCTACCCGGATTTGGGATACCCTATAGGTAAGTAGCAATATGTTATGGAAACTATGCAGGGTATACCGACACGGTCTAAGCAATAGCTACGTTAGTGCGACATATTTGTGGGTACCGATAGCCCTTAAGTAGTCAAGGAGAATACGGTGTTAGAACAAGATTGGTTCTGATCATATCTCAAAGTTTTGATGATAACAATAAATTATATTTTATATATTTGATACTCTGATGAACGTATTTAATTATTTCAGATAATGTTCTGATAGAAGCATTTTGATGTGCTGAGATGAAAATAAATGAAGAAGTTCTTTGATGAAAGAACTATTTGCTTTAGCGCAAGTGCTGATGCTGACTCTGATAAGATAATTATTTAAATACATCTTCTAACGCTTAGCAAGTTTCTGTGTAAGCTATGTTTCAGAAGTTCTTTGAAAGCAAGCGCTGTTCAGAAGTACTTTGAAAGCAAGCGCTGATCAGAAGTACTTAGCAAGCAAGTGTTGTTTAGAAGATATGCAAGCATGTTCTGATTCAAGAAGTGAAGCTAGTTCTGAAAGAATGTAAAAGCTAACAAGTCTTGTCAAGCTTTAGGAAACATGCTCTTACAAGTGCCGTTTGCTCATTTAATGCAAAGACGGCTACATGAAATCAAGTGTCTACGCTAGTTCATTGGAAAATGGAATAGTACAAGGAAACACACAAACATTTAATGCTCTCCATAATCTGAAGGAAACAACGGTCATTTTGTTCTTACTATATATAGAAGAACATTAATTGCAAGCCAACAACTCATCAATTTCAAAAACGAAGTAAGAACTATGTGAAAATATTCTGGGCTCACAAATAATTTTCATACACTTTGTGCAATACTATTATTAGTGAAAAATTACAGTTGTGATATAGCTTTCTTAGAAGCAAACTTTGTTTCACTATCTGTAAAGATTTAACTCTTGTAATTGTTCCTTGAGAGACCAAGTTTGGTCAGATTTCTCAAGTAGACTAGGACTAGTTTAAGTCTTAGTGGTGTGAGTCACTTGTAAGATTACCTGTGCATTGTTAGTCACAACAGTTGTTGTGTGATTGTAATAAGTTGATTATAGTGAATTAAGTCCTCGTTGAGAAAGGAGAAATCACCTTGGCGGGTGGACTGGAGTAGTTTGAGCTCAAACGAACCTGAATAAACATAACCTTGTCTTTCCATTATTGTTGAGCCTTTAAGAAAAAGAAAAAGAGAAACTTATTCACCCCTCCCCCCCCCCCCCCCTTCTAAGTGTTTTCTCACCCTTCAATTGGTATCAGAGCCTGACTCTGAGCACAACACTTAACCGTGTCAGGAAAAGATCCTGAAGAAAACACAAATGGCTACTGAACAAAACAATAATAGTTACAACAAACCTCCTGTATTTGATGGAGAAGATTTTGATTATTGGAAAGATGGACTAGAAAGTTTCTTTCTAGTTCATGACAATGATTTATAGGATGTAGTCTTGGATGGTTACACACATCCTACAGACTCAGAAGGAAACAAGATTGATAGAAAAAATATGGATAGACAATAAAAAGCTGATTTCAAAAATCATCATAGAGCTAGAAATATTTTTCTAAATGCTATATCTAAAATGGAATATGAAAAAAATCACAAATAGAGATACAACACATGATATGTTTGAGTCTCTTAAAATGACTCATGAAGTAAACGCTCAAGTGAAGGAGTCTAAAGCTCTGGCTCTCGTCCAGAAGTATAAAGCCTTCAAAGTAGAAGAAAGTGAATCTATAGAAGCAATGTTCTCAAGGTTTCAAACTCTGATCGCTGGTCTGAGAGTTTTGAACAAGGGATACACTAAAGCAGACCACGTTAAAAAGATCATTAGAAGCTTACCCAGAAGATGGGCACCTATGGTCACTAGTTTCAAAGTTTCAAAAGATCTGAACAACGTGTCTCTGGAAGAACTCATCAGCACTCTCAGAAGTCATGAGATAGAACTTGATGAGCACGAGCCTTAGAAGAAAGGTAAGTCTCTTGCACTTAAATCAATTAAGAAATATGATACTAACGCTTTTCAGGCTAAAGAGGAAAACTCTGAAGAATCAGCGTCAGAAGAAGACGAACTATCCTTGCTCTCCAGAAGGATCAATCAGCTGTTGAAGCACAGACATAAGAAGTTCAGGAACTTCAAGAAGTCAGAAGATAAACCAGAATCTTCTGGACACAAAAAGACAAACAGAAGAGAAATAATCTGTTATGAATGCAAAGAACCTGGACACTACAAGAGTGATTGTCCAAAACTTCAAAGAGAAAAACCAAAGAAAAAGTTTGGTAGAAAGAAAGGGATGATGGCAACTTGGGACGATTTAGAATCCTCTGAAGATGAATCTGATTATGAAGATGAGAATGCCAACCTAGCTCTGATGGCTACCACATCAGATGACTCAGACTGTGAGTCAGACCCAAAAGAGGTATTCTCTGAATTTACTAGAGAAGAACTTGCTGAAAGTTTATCAGAACTTTTGGAAAACTATAGTAAGCTCAAAATAAAATACAAGAAACTCAAGAAGAGTCTTGCATCTGATCTTGAGAAACATGAAACAAAAAAATCTGAGCTCAAAGATAATAATTTTAAACTTAAATAAGAAATTCAAAATGTTCAAAAAATTTCTAGTTCAGATTCCGTGCCAAGTTCAAAAGATATTCTGAAAGAATATGACTGTAGCTTTCAAACTTTTCTTGATAAAAGCATAGATATAAGAAAAATGGCTTCAAAGATCTATGGAGTTAGTGGAAAAAATAGAAGAGGAATTGGTTATGAACCTCCCAAAGGGAAGGAGACATATATACCAAAACCTGGTGCTAAGATGACTTTCACTTACAAATCTTTGAACAAACAATTCAAGTTTGGACACACACATGATATTAAATATACATCACATTCTGGAAACTCTTATGCTAACCCAAAGTTCAAACAGAACTTGAAATACTCTAACCCAAGAGGACCCAAAAAGATATGGGTACCTAAGGATAAAATAATATTTGTTGCAGATGTCCTTAACAACTCAATTGAGACACCAGTCATGGTACCTAGACTCTGGGTGCTCACGACACATGACGGGAAAAAAGTCTATGTTCCAAAACCTGGAATTTAAAGCTGGAGGAGACGTCAAGTTTGGAGGTAATCAAAAAGGGAAGATTATTGGTTCTGGAACCATTGGAAACGATAACCTTCCTTCTATCTCTAATGTTTTATTAGTAGGAGGATTAGTGCATAACCTGTTGTCCATAAGTTAATTAAGTGACAACGGTTACGACATTATATCTACATCTGCTGAACCCCAAACCTTAGGAGACATAAATGTTGATATAGACCTGACCATACCCTCTGACCCTCTTGCTGAAAATCCTCAAAGAGATCAAATTTTATCAGACTTGAGTGATTTTGATTCTGATGATTTCTCTGAAACCCAAACAGAACCATCCGAATCAGAACCATCTCAATCAATTCCTACTGAAAACCCTTCTAGACCTCCTCCCAGACCTTTATCACCCATACCTACTGGATGGTGCGATGCTGGCTCTTGGAGAATACCAGGAATCAACGAACCTCAGGCCACTCTAAAGCCACCATTCAACCTACCTTCTTAAAATATCTTTGCCTTAAACAGAAATCAACCACAAAATCCTACCCCAACTACTGACAACACCATAATCATTTCACCTGACGTCACACCACCCACATCTCCACAACTTCCAACTCCTAACTCACCAGTGATTTCACCTTCTCACATTCCAGAACACCAAACTCATGAACCATCAGAAACACATGAACCCTCTGAAACTCATACACCATCTGAACCTCATGATCAATCAGCAACACTTGGCCCTTTTGAACAACCCAAACAACCTGACCAATCAGCAACACATGAACAATTAGAAAATCCTGAACCAGCTGACTTTCTGAAAACTGTAGTTGATTTGGAATCTCTATAATTTCTGAAAAACAAAACTTTCAAAAAGGTTGTTCCAAAACCTGTTCAGCCAGATGTAAATATATTTTTTTTCAGAATTTTTCAACAGAAGTTCAAGCTTGGTTGGAACTGCTGAAGGAAGATTGCACCAGAAATGTGAACCCAGCAGCAACAGATCTCCTGTGGGAAACATTCAGAAGAACCTTAGATGCTGAGTCACTGAAGCTGCAATTGTTCTGTTGAATCAACCTTCTGCAAAAGCTGCACCTGAACCTGTCCCAATTCTTGTGATGGATCTGGGCACTCTTCTTTCAACTTTTGTTCGTTCTAACTCAACGGTTGCTACTCCAAAGGTTGTATCTGCTGAAGCTTCTTCATCCTCTGATCCTACTTCACTTGTAATGGATACTCTGAATGAGATTAAGAGGGATAACAAAGCTATTCATGAGCGCTTGGATAAGCAAGATCAGACAAACCAAGAAATCAGAAGTTAGATGATGAAACAAGAGGAATCTGCATCTGAGATCAAGAATCTTATTATGGCCATTGTTTCTAAGAAATCTTAGTGTCATTCTGTTTCTTGTTTTTGTTTGTTGTTTTGGTTAACCTCTGAATCTTTTATTAAAAAATTTCTTTTTACACTCTTCAACTATTTTTATATACTTTTTGATTATGCAATAAAGGGGGAGAAAATGAGTATTTTGATCTAATCTCTGATTAACAGTTATGGGACTAAGTCTCAAACATTTTAACAAAATACAAGATTTCTTTCTATGTGTAAAAGAATTTTGCAGGTATCATTTAAACTCTGGAAGTTTAATTCAAATGAGCATTATCTTCAAAAGACCTGATGAAGAAATCCCAGAAGAAAATTTCAATGCTCTGATGAAAATTCTCAGGAAGTTTTTCTTATAGAAATATTTATTTCAGGGGGAGATTCCTATCTCTTATTAAATTTTAATTCTTATCTGAATATTTTTTTTGTCAACATCAAAAAGGGGGAGATTGTTAGAACAAGATTGGTTCTGATCACATCTCAGAGTTTTGATGATAACAATAAATTATATTTTATTATTTGATACTCTGATGAACATATTTAATTATTTCAGATAATATTCTGACATAAGCATTTTGATGTGCTGAGCTGAAAATAAATGAAGAAGTTCTTTGATGAAAGAACTATTTGCTTTAGCACAAGTGCTGATGCTGACTCTGATAATATAATTATTTAAATACAACTTCTAACACTTAGCAAGTTTCTGTGTAAGCTATGTTTCATAAGTTCTTTGAAAGCAAGCGCTGTTCAGAAGTTCTTTGAAAGCAAGCGCTGATCAGAAGTACTTAGCAAGCAAGTGTTGTTTAGAAGACATGCAAGCATGTTCTGATTCAAGAAGTGAATCTAGTTCTAAAAGAATGTAAAAGCTAACAAGTCTTGTCAAGCTTCAGGAAACATGCTCTTACAAGTGCCGTTTGCTCATTTAATGCAAAGACGGTTACATGCACTCAAGTGCCTACGTTAGTTCATTGGAAATTGGAATAGTACAAGGAAACACACAAACATTTAATGCTCTCCATAATCTGAAGGCAGCAACAGTCATTTTGTTCTTACTATATATAGAATAACATTAATTGCAAGCCAATAACTCATCAATTTCAAAAGAAGCAAGAACTACGTGAAAATATTATGGGCTCACAATGAATTTTCATACACTTTGTGCAATACTATTCTTAGTGAAAAATCACAGTTGTGATATAGCTTTCTTAGAAGCAAACTTTGTTTCACTATCTGTAAAGATTTAACTCTTGTAATTGTTCCTTGAGACACCAAGTTTGGTCAGATTTCTCAAGTAGACTAGGACTAGTTTAAGTCTTAGTGGTGTGAGTCAATTATAAGATTACCTGTGCATTGTTAGTCAAAACAGTTGTTGTGTGATTGTAATCAGTTGATTATAGTGAATTAAGTCCTTGTTGAGAAAGGCGAAATCACCTTGGCGGGTGGATTGGAGTAGTTTGAGTTTAAACGAACCAGGATAAAAATAACCTTGTCTTTCCATTATTGTTGAGCCTTTAAGAAAAAGAAAAAGAGAAACTTATTCAACCCCCCCCCCCCCCCCCCCCTTTCTAAGTGTTTTCTCACCCTTCATATGGGGCCGCTGAGTAGTGTCATGAAGCACTAATGAACATTTAGAACCTTTACTTGACCAAGTTGGCCATTAGGACGTAGTGAGTTGACCGGCTTTGGCGCAGTCTGAAGTTGGTTGATACTCGATACTACATTCATTGAAGTTTGGTTTTTTGGGATATTTCGGTCGTCATTAAAGAGGCTTACACTGAAACAATTCCCAAGGAAACAAACCAGTGATATTGAGCTCCTTAGAACCCAATTATTATTACTAGGACAGGTTTGAGCCAACTAAACTTGGAGAGGGTACTTACTTATAAGACTCCATGCAAGCCTAAACCTAAGGAATTGTTTGTTTTGTTTGTATATGCATACTTGTACATAACATCATGAACATCATAACATCATACAAATTCACTAACCATTTCAAGGATTATTGGATTTATCTTTGTTCTTGTTTTGTAGGACATGGATTCTCTTTGCAAGAAAACTATCCAAGTCAATCTTGTAAGGATCCCTCCACAACTTAAGGAGCTAGCTTCAAGGATTCTTGAGAATTCTCCATTCACCGAGAGACATGGTCGCCTACTCAACTTGGTCACTTCCAACACTGATGAAGACATGATGAAGGTTCTCTTCCATTTCTTTGATCCTTTACACCATCGCTTCACGTTTCCCGATTATCAACTTGTGCCAACTTTGGAAGAATTCTCCCAACTCCTGAGGATTCCCATTCTCAATCAACTACCTTTCAACGGTACGAAAAGAGACCCAAAGCCAGAAGAGATTGCTTAATCTCTACACTTGCACTCATCTGATGTCATAACTCATTAGGAAACAAGGAGTGGTGTTAAAGGTTTCTTGGAAAAGTTCTTGTTTGAGAAGGCCCAAAGCTGTTGGAATTTCTTGGATCTGCAAGCCTTTGAGGAAATTGTGGCTCTCCTCATCTATGGAATGGTTTTGTTTCCAAACCCTGACCAACTCATAGATGTAAACTCCATCAAAATCTTCATATCCCGCAACCCGATGCCTACATTGTTAGGAGACATTCTACACTCTTTTCACACTCACACAATGAGGAAAAGAGGTGTCCTTATGTGTTGCACTCCTATCTTGGAAATATGGTTTATTTCACATCTTCCCCAATCTGTATTAAAGAATGAGCAAGGTTCAAGGTGGTCACAAAGGTTGATGACACTCAAACATTCAGACAATCATTGGTTCTCCTGATCCATAGAGAATGTTACTATTGTCGACCGTTATGGAGAATTTCCTAATGTCCCTTTACTTGGCATTAGGGGAGGTATCACTTACAACCCCTGCTTATCCTTAAGACAGTTTGGTTACACTCAAAGGGATGGCCCGTACGAGATGCTGATTCAAGGTTTGGTATTTGACTACGACAACGACGATCAAGGTCTTCGCCAAAGATTTATCCGAGCTTGGAGGATGTTGAACAAGGTAGATAGAAAGACTTTGGGGCATAAAAATTCCATCCCTCTTGAGCCTTACCTCAAATGGGTACGAACTCGTGCTCAGAGTCTTATGATGCCTTATCCCTCCATTCTCCCAGTAATCATTGAGCTTGTCATGGAAGGAGATTTTCCATAAACAATCCTACATCCTGACATGCCCACCTCTCTTGAAGATCTACAAAGAGATTGGATACAACTCAAGGGGGAGCGAGATACCTTCGAAGCCCAATTCTATGCAAGTGAGAAGAAGGTTTTGGAACTCACTAGGCTACTTCATGAGGAGAGGAACTTGAATGCCTACATCACACAAAAAAGGATGCGTACTACCTTTTTATCTTAGAGTTTTTGTATTATTTTGCCTAAGAAGGAATTGATGTACTCAAAGCCTTAATTTATTAATATAACACGTGTTTCCTTTTTGTCTAAAACGAATTTGAATCTTTAAGATCCTTGAAATCATTGCATACGCATTTACCATTCATCATAACATAAGCAGGTTTCTTGCAACAAGTCTCCTCATCTCTCTATTATTTATTTCAGTAAGATGGTTCTTGAGCAAACGGTGAAGGACCTCCAAGCTCAGAATGCACAGTTTCAACAGATGTTTTTAACTCTAGCCAAAGGGCAAGAAGAGTTGAAGACCTTGCTGGTTGAGGAGAAGAAAAAGAAGACAAAGAAGATAACCGGGGTTCTAAACATGGGAAGAAGATTCCAAGGGCAGACAAGAAGGGACTTAGACTTTGCAATGACATCCGATGAGAAAGACAACCAAGATGTGAAAGGAAAAGAAACAGTTGTCCAGTCAGAATCAGAAGAGGAAGAGGAAGAAGAATACTATTATGAAGAACAATACCCTCCAGCTGATGACAAGTATAAACATCTCGAAGAGCGGTTAAGCGAAATGGAAATCCAAAAGGTGCCTGGCTTGGACTTTGAGGAGTTGGGGTTACTATCGGGAATTGTCATTCCTCCAAAATTCAAAGCACCTGTGTTCGCCAAATATGACAGAGTTTCATGCCCTAAAATGCATCTCCGGTCATATGTGAGGAAGACCCATCCTCATACCATTGATAAAGACTTATGGGTACACTTCTTCCAAGACAGTCTATCTGGAACTCAACTTGATTGGTTTTATCAGTTAGAAAGAGCCAATGTTCATAACTGGGAAAATATTGCTGCAACCTTTTACAAAGAATACCAATACAATGCTGATCTGACACCTACCTGTACTCAACTCTAGTGTATGGCCATGGTTTCAAATGAAGGATTCAAAGACTATGCGCAAAAATAAAGAGACTTGGCTGGAAGAGTTTAACCTCCCCTATCTGAAAGGCAGTTAGTTGATATGTTCTTGGGCACCTTGTCCGGACCTTTCTTCAATCACTTAATTGGAAGTTCATCGGCAGGTTTTACCGAACTGATATTGACCGAAGAAAGGGTAGAAGCCGGGATAAAAAGTGGAAAGATTCAAAAAGTTGCATCCTCTGCTGCTGTAAGAAAGCCATTCATCGGAAAGAAGGAAGTGGTTGTTGTATATCCTCAGAGAAATCAAGATAGGGCTGGATGCCATCGAATGGTGGGGGTTGTTATGATCCCTAAACCTGCACCTGATCAACAAAGAAACAACCAACCAAGGATGGAAAGACCAGTCATACAATTCACCAGAATTAACATGACCCTATCTCAAGTATTGCCACATCTGTTAAGATCTAACTTGGTGACTTTGAAAGAAGCTCCAAAGAACCCTAAAATAACATCTCCTCACTATCATCTCAATGCTCGTTGTGCATACCACTCTGAAAGTCCCGCCACGTCACTAATAACTGTTGGGAACTAAAGAACAAAGTACAAGACCTCATTGAAGCCAAAGAGATTGGATTCAATGCGCCCAAAAAGCCAAATGTCATTTCTGCCCATATGCCCAAACATGGCCATAATACCAACGTCATTGAGGAAGATATGTTTATTACTTCAGTTGATGAGTTTATGACCCCACTCCTGACTATTAAAGTGAACTTGTTGAATGCCGGTGTTTTCCCGGGCTGTGATGAAGGCTGTCATTTCTGTTTGTCCTCACCAACCAGCCGTCCTTTGTTGAAAGCAGGAGTTCAGTTCCTAATAGATAACAAGGAAATTTTATTTGAAAAGACTTCTGTTCCACCTGTTCCTTTTAATGATGTTTCTATCATTACCATTTCCGCTAATTCTTCCAGGGTCTCCACTAAAAGACCCGTTAGAATTACATCAGTTCCAAAAGTAACCCCTTTGATAATTACAATGCCTGGACCAGTCCCGTATTCATCAGACAAAATCATACCATGGAATTATGGAGGGGATTTCTACTACCACGGTATCAAGCAAGATTGGCCAGCTGCCGAAGATTCCAGTTTTGAGAAAGTTAACTCTGATATCAGTAATATTGCAGGGACTAGCAAGATTACTCAAAGCGTAAGGATATTCTCTCCAGAAATTGCCCCCCCAAAAGCAGTTTCTGGACCCGTAATAATTCCTGTTGTTGCTCCTCCTCCGAAGGCTATTTCCAGTCCTACAATCATCTCCACCAATACTCCAACTGACAAAGTTGTTACAATCCCTGTTATCACTCCTACTGACATTCCTGCTGCCGAGTTAACCGAGACTCGAGGTAAAAGTATTCTGATTGAGCCTGTCAAGACAAAGACACAATCATTGGCTATACCTGAGACCTCCCAGAAAGAGATGGAGGAAATCCTAAAGATCATAAAAAGAAGCGACTACGATGTATTTAAGCAACTGGGGAAAACTCCATCTAAAATTTCCATGCTGGCTTTACTATTGTGTTCTGAGGCGCATGCAAAGGCCTTGGTAAAATTCCTGAAAACTGCCCATGTACCCCAAGAAACATCCGACGATCAGTTCCAAGACTGCGTAGCCAGCTTGCTTGCAAATAATGGTCTAGGTTTTTCGGATGCTCATTTAACGCCAAGAGGAAGGAAGCATAATGAGGCATTGCATGTCTCAGTGGAATGCAGAGGCACAACCTTGGCTCATGTATTGGTGGACACTGGCTCATCTCTGAATGTATTGCTCAAAAAGGCTCTTGATAGGTTTGACTGTGAGGGATTGACATTGAAACCAAGCAACATAGTAGTGAGGGCTTTTGAAGGCTCAAAAAGGATGGTGCATGGGGAAGTGGATATCCCCATAAAGGTTGGAACCCAAACATTTGATTCAACTTTTTATGTAATGGATATCCGCCATTCATATTCATGCTTGTTAGGCCGACCGTGGATCAATAATGCTGGTGCCATTACCTCCACGTTGCACCAAATGCTGAAATATCCAATTCAAGGGAAGATCATCACCGTTCATGGGGAAGAAGAGTATATGGTCAGCCATCTAAATTCCTTCAGATATGTGGAACTAGATGGTGAATTTATTGAAACTCCATTCCAACATTTTGAAGAAGTCTCGCAGACTGTGGCAGTAACCATGGATGTGTATTAAGTTCCCAAGATCACAAGGCCTCCGCTCGAGATGTCGTCTTTGAAGGATGCCAATGCAGTGATAGAAGAAGGTGGGTGCATAATTGGGGGTCAACTCCCAGATATCCCATACAAATCTGACAAATTTGGGTTGTGTTTCACCTCAGGTTCCCAGAAGGCTGTACGCCGCGTCGTACCAGAGGACCACCCTTGAAGATTAGAAACCACCAAGTCAGCACCGTGGAGGATGATGAAGACATATACAACCTGGAGGATTGGATTTTCCCAACTGTCAGTGGAGGTCTCAACAATTGGGAGGCTAGAGATTTTGTCCCGATCACATTTATCCCACAATAATTTGTCTTTACATTTTGTTGGATCTGTAATATTAAAACAATTCAGACTCTTAAAACCTTGTGTCTTACCTGAGGCACAATGGTCCATTTGTAAGGGTTATTATCTCATTTCCATATGATATCAATGAATCATGGACGTTTTTGCATACAAACTTTGTGCTCATTGTTTTTCTTTTTTTACATTTTTCATTTCTTTCAAAGATAGCTATACTCACGCACACACTCACACTCACAATGTAGGTATACATCCATTCGGGATCCCATGGGTAACGATTCTGCTATGGCCTTTTGTGACTCTAGAAATCTAATCTACCAAGTCGAATACGAAGGTGAGGAAGGTTGTGAAGTACCAGGGGAACTTTCAAGATTACTACAACAAGAATAAAGGACCATTCAGCCCCACGAGGAACCAGTAAACACAATCAACCTAGGTACCGAAGAAGACAAAAGAGAGGTCAAGGTGGGTGCTAATCTGGAACCCAGTGTCAAAGAGCATCTGATTCAGTTGCTGCACGATTATGTTGAAGTCTTTTCCTGGTCGTATGAAGACATGTCATACCTTGATGAAAATATTGTGGTACATTGTCTACCAACAAAAGAAGATTGTCCACCGGTGAAACAAAGGGTCTGTCGCATGCGACTATACATGTCAGAGAGGATCAAAGCAGAAGTCACGAAACAATTTAACACCAGATTCTTGGACGTCACCTCCTATCCGCAATGGGTTGCCAACGTTGTTCCCGTGCCCAAAAAGGACGGCAAGGTACGAATATGCGTGGACTACAGAGATTTGAATAGGGCAAGCCCTAAGGAAGATTTCCCGCTTCCCCACATTTATATTCTAGTTGACAATACGACACAACATAAAGTGTTTTCCTTCATGGAAGGTTTTCAGGTTACAACCAAATCAAAATGGTGCCTGAGGACATGGAGAAAACAACCATTGTCACACAGTGGGGGATATTCTGCTACAAGGTTATGCCGTTCGGACTGGAGAATGCTGGGGCAACCTATCAGCGTTCCATGGTAGTCCTATTTCACGACATGATACATCACAAAATAGAAGTCTATATGGACGACATGATAGCTAGATGTCAAACAGAGGAAGAGCATCTTGATCTTCTATATAAGCTGTTTGAGAGGCTAAGGAAATACAAGCTGAGGTTGGACCGAAATAAATGTACATTTGGGGTAAGGTCTGGTAAACTCCTAGGCTTTGTTGTCAGCAATAAAGGAATCAAAGTGGATCCCGCCAAAGTGAAAGCATTACAAGAGATGCCTGCTCCTCGTACTGAGAAGGAAGTCAGAGGATTCTTGGGACGTTTAAACTACATTTCCAGATTCATTTCTCACCTGACAGCTACTTGTGAACCAATCTTCAAATTACTGAAGAAAGATCAAGTAGTCAAATGGAATGAAGAGTGCCAAACTGCTTTCGACAAGATCAAAGAGTACCTGCAAGAGCCTCCTGTTTTGATGCCACCAGTTGAGGGAAGACCGTTGATCATGTATCTGACAGTTTTAGAAAATTCAATGGGATGTGTGATGGGGCAGCATGACGTGTCTGGCTGAAAAGAGCACGATATTTATTACCTGAGCAAAAAGTTTACCGACTGTGAAACAAGATATTCATTGCTCGAGAAAACTTGATGCGCTCTGGCATGGGCTGCTCGTCGGCTAAGATAGTATATGCTGACCCATACTGCCTTATTGATATCTAAAATGTATCCAATAAAATACATCTTTGAGAAACCTACTATCTCTGGGAGAGTAGCGAGATGGAAGATGATCCTGACAGAATATGACATACAATATACTACCCTGAAAGCAATAAAGGGGAGTGTACTAGCTGATCACCTTGCTCACCAAGCCGTGGAAGACTACCAGTCCATGAAGTTCGAATTCCCAGATGAAGACATCGTGATGGTAAACAACTCCAAAGAATTCATGCCATATGACAGACCTGAACAAGGATACCGATGGACCCTGGTTTTAGATGGGGCATCCAACACACTCGGAAATGGTATCAGTGTTGTAATCATATCTCCTGAAGGATCTCATACTCCATTTACGGCAAGACTCTACTTCAATTGTACAAACAACATGGCAGAATACGAGGCATGCATTTTTGGTCTCAAAGCTGCCATAGATTTGGGGATCAAGTCCTTAAATGTATTCAGAGATTCAACTTTGGTTATCAGCCAGATCAAAGGGGAATAAGACACCAAACACCCTAACCTTATCCCTTACAAAGAACAAGTTTTGACATTGCTCCGACATTTTGAGGAGATTACCTTCGAGCACTTCCCGTGAGAAGAAAATCAGCTAGCAGACGCACTAGCCACAATGTCATCTATGTTTAAACTTAAATGGGATAACGAGGCTCCCCAGATCACCATTGAACGAATGGATGAACCATCACACTGTCACGAGATTAATACTGAAGAAGTAGTGGACCAGCCTTGGTTTCACGAAGTCAAGAGGTATCTCGAGGCTCAAGAATATCCAGAAGGAGCTTCAGTCAATGATAAGAAGTTCTTAAGGAGATTCTTTGCTAAATTCTTCCTTAGTAATGGCATTCTTTACAAATGCAACCATGCCTCTGTGTTACTTCGATGTGTAGACAATATTGAAGCTGAAAGGATCATGGCTGAATTACATGAAGGCACTTTTGGCACCTATTCCATTGGGCATACGATGTCAAAGAAAATCCTACGGGCAGACTATTACTGGTCTACCATGGAAGGAGACTGCTATCAACACTCTCGAAATTGCCATAAGTGTCAGATCTATGTTGAAAAGGTGCACGTACCTCCGGTTCCTCTGAATGTCTTGACGGCTCCTTGGCCCTTTGCTATGTGGGGAATTGATATGATTAGGGAAATCAAACCAACGGCCTCCAATGGACACCGCTTCATCTTAGTGGCCATTGAATATTTCATAAAGTGGGTGGAGGCAACTTCTTTCGCTTCCGTTACCAAGAATGTTGTCGCTCGGTTCATCAAGCAAAACCTCATTTGTCGCTATGGTATCCCGGAGAGGATCATTACAGATAATGGTATGAACCTGAACAATACTATGATCATCGTCCTATGCGAGCAGTTCAATATCCAGCATGACAATTCTTCTCCTTACTGGCCGAAGATGAATGGTGTTGTCGAAGCCGCAAATAAGAACATTAAAAAGATCATACAGAAAATGACAGTCACGTACAAAGACTGGCATGAGATGTTACCATTCGCTCTCCACGGGTATCGTACCACAACACGCACATCAACCGGGGAAACACCCTATTCTCTGGTATACGACATGGAGGTTGTCTTGCCTATTGAGGTTCAGATCCCCTCTCTAAGAATTATGAAGGATGCGGGGCTGAATGAAGAAGATTGGATCTAGACTCGATTTGATCAACTAAACTTGATTGATGAGAAAAGGCTTACTGTTGTCTGCCGTGGTCAAATGTATAAAAAACGGATGATCATGGCTTTCAACAAAAAAGTCAGACGCCAAGTGTATCAAGTTGAGGATCTGGTGATCAAACGTATCATATTGCCGAAAGGTGATCCCAGAGGCAAATGGACTCCTACATACGAAGGACCATTTGTAATAAAAAAATATATTCTATGGTCGCGTAATGATCTTGACCACCATGGATGGTGATGACCTACCACACCATGCGAATGCAGACATAGTCAAAAGATACTATGCATAAGAGACCCTCTAGGTTGACATACCTAGGCAAAACAAGGGCATCCTGGCGAACCAAAGAGGTTCGGGCAAAAATTAGCGATAAAAACAAAAAAATCTGTACACCCGGTAAGCTGAAAACCCGAAAGGGCGGCTTGGGCAAAAAAGGGTATCCCGATGGACTGAAAACCCGAAAGGGAGGTCCAGGCAAAAGTTAGGGAATTAAAGCGTATGACCATGTCCTGTTGGATCACCTTACAGACAGCCTGTAAACTCGACGGTTCTGATCAATTCAATCAGCTTCGGACAAGGCAACAGATAGACAAGATGCTCAGAGACACGAAGGCTATAGCAGAATGGGAACCCCTTGGGATTATTACACATAGCTATCTTTTCTTTGTATTAAAATTTTCATTTTTTTTACGACGGCATTCTCTTACTAGAATGTTTGTCTCTTTGTACAAAAATACTTACTCAAAGTCAATACAAAGATATCTCTTTGAAAGTGCAAAACTATATGTTTTTCTTTACTCTATTTTGTTGTTTACAAAAACGTCCAATGATTCATTGTTGAATATATGCATTTGAACATAATTACTATTTACAAATAAACAAAATAGAAAGACAATCACTGATGGCTTTAAGGGGTAGGGAAATCTCTCTATACTCTAAATCCCCGTAATATGCAATTTAATCCCCAGCGGAACAAGGCTTCCAACTATCAATCCCCGGTAGAAATCATCCAATTTCTCCAAATTCCCCAAGCATATTTTTTCAAGCAGTACATGGTATTCCCCTTACAACAAAAATCATTTCTCTAAGTGGAGATTCATAAAAACTTCAACTTCACAACATGAAGACTCACACACATATTCTCAATAGTAGTCAGGGATTTATTTTCCCCAAATCCATTAAACAACGCAACAGATTAGCTCACATGCGCATGCATTACATCCATATATCATAAACATTGATAACACAAATGCATCATACCATGCATTTCATACAACATGACTTTGCATTTTAGCTAACATTTTACCCTTTTCAGGATAAGGTTAACAATTACCATTGACAATGTTCAAAATTTTCAGATACAGTTCAGATACGCTCCAGACACGGACGCCATTTTGATACTCATTCAGATTCAGCTTTCAGATATAGTTCAGATATGCTCCCGACATGGATGCCATTTTAATGCTCATTCTGATTCAGCTCTCAGATACAGTTCAGATACGCTCCAGACACGGATGTCATTATGATACTCATTCAGACGCAATTCTCAAGATACTATTCAGATACGCTCCAGACACGGACGCCATTCTGATACTCATTAAGATTCATCTTTCAGATACAATTCAGATACGCTCCCAACATGGATGCCATTCTGATGCTCATTCCGATTCAACTCTCAGATACAGTTCAGATATGCTCCAAACACGGACGCCATTCTGATACTGATTCTTTCAGCTTACAAATTACAATTCAACAATCACTCCTGGATGGAATCTACAAGCCCATCTCCAACAAATTTCTAGCACGTCTCCAAATGGCATCTTCACGCCCATTCCCTCTACCATCACATCATCGAGTGCCAATTTCTGGGCACTCTAGTGTCTAATCATCTTCCACCTTCGAGTCAGAAATGGCAAAACATGTCAATCTATCTCTTCAGGCTTAAGAAGACTGAACATGGGAAGTTGTTGTACCCCAAAATTTCCCTCTCATTTCTCAAGATATTTCCTATAAAGATCTTCAATGCCTCAAGTTTGTGCAAGTATCGACTAGGTCAAACAATTTTCCCAACACTGATACCTCAAATTAGGGTTTGGGTTTGTACAAAGGCAGTTGGATTTCTAATGTTTAGAATGACTTTCATGAATCATTATGGACCCTCAGGATTATTTTTGTCAAGTTTCAAGTTAGGTATCACAATTTTCCAAGAAAGTCATTCAAATTACCAAAAGGGGCAAAATGGGCAAAATTAGGGTTTTGACTGAAAAATGACCGAACTTTGATTTTTGACATAATACCTGGCTTATTGGTTGGAAGCATAATCTCAAGGATCCGAGCGCTTCATTTTAACCTAATTGCATATTTCAATTCATCTCCTGAGATCAGTGGATTGATAGACAAATTCAGTCAACTGGTGAGAAAAGTCAACTGTACACTAAAAAGTCGAACTTTGACTTTTTGACCAAAGTTGAGTCCCAAAAATCATATTTCATCAAGACATCCAAAATATGAAATTTGATCATCAAAAATCAAGAAAGTTAAAAATCCAATTTTTGTAAGACTTGGAAATTTTTCTAAGTTAAGTTCATTGCTTCATGACACCTTGTCACTACAATTCAAAATAGTTCAAGATGTTACAAATAATTCAAGTTATTACAAAGTGGCATTTTTACAAGTTTACAAATCCTAAACTTTGTATTTCTTGGAATTTTTACCTTTGATTCAAAACCTTGCCACAATGCTTTATCTTTGATACAATATGCATAAATTGCTCCACAAACCAAACTTGTTTCATGCTACAAACTATGCTGTCAAAGTTATTGCTGAAAAAAATGATATGATACTTCTATACATTGCCACAACACTCCAAACCCCTGCGCATTTGCTGTCCTATAAAACCTTGTGCCATGCTGCACCACAAACCTGTCACAAAACCTGCATTGTTGTCCTATACAATCCAAAATATGTCCACAAAACCAGTCAAAAACTGCTCTATGCAGTCTGCTCCAACCTGTATCATAACAGCCATAAAATTGCACCGAAATGGAAAAACAAAATTGTGTGGAAAAAGTATCAATGCAGTAGGCAAAAATAGTTCAAAATAACTTATTTTGTTTCCCTCCTAAATCTCAGTCAAGAAGCTACAAAACGGACTGTTTCATAAGATATAGGGGAATTTTTTGGTAGAGAAAAAGAGAGAGGATAAAAAACAGAACTTTTGTTAAACTCTGCTCATTCATAAAACCCAGCTCATTTCATAAAACTCAGTTCATCCATAAAAAATTTGCTCATCTTCAACTCTGATTTCACTCACAAAAACAGAAAAATCCTCAATCCATTGTTGTACAACCTTGCAAACTTTCCCCTAAACCAACTACCCAAACACCTTATATACATCACATGGAGACTATTCTAACATAAGAACAGTTTCTGTAACACCTTTATCATCACCTTCCAAGCATAAACAAAAAAACAGTACTTTACACCTTTGACTGGGTTGGAGCGATTCTGGAACTTGGTCACACAGAGCAAGGATTGGAGTAGCTCTAAAGAGGAGTTCGGTCATTCATCACTTTGCATCCGGAGATATCCATACGTATTCTAAAGTTTCACTTCAAGAGGTATATTTTTCTTCAAACTGTAATATCTTTTTGCATACATCATTTTCTGTTTGTGTCCAAAAGATATGTAAAAGATAAATCAAAAAGGGAAAACTCAGTAAAAAAGAGCCAAGACATGGGCTGACACGGGTGCCCGTGTCACACGACACGGCCGTGTCAGCTCCTCTGTTTGAAAAAATCTCACAAAAATACAGGTCAGGGGCTGACACGGGTGCCCGTGTCACAGGACACGACCGTGTCAGCCATACTGGAACTTTACGCTAACAAAAATGCAGGTTAGGAGCTGACACGGGTGCCCGTTTCACTGGACACGGCCCGTGTCAGTTTAGCTGGTCAAAAAAAGGAAAAAATACGCATGGACAATTACAGAAGCTAAAACGGGTGCCCGTGTTAGACCAGACAACATAAATTTTGATTTTTCTTTTGATCTTTTGCTTTTATTTTCATTCAATTTGGTTGTAATAATTAGGAATTTTATTTTTTACAACCCCCACTTGTACACTTATATACCCCATCCCTCAAAAAGCATGTAATAGCGTAGGACCTTTATTTTCCGCATTTTTTCTTTCATAAATGTTAGTAATTAGAGTGTATGATAAGATAAAACTAACAAGTAGACCAACCTAATCAAATACTAAATGCATGCAATCAAACACACCATTCACACATGCACCTCTAGGGTAATGTCGCTTTGTTTCCTCAGAAAACAGTCATGTCCCTCGAATAGGGGACGCTTTAGCAAAGACCATCCAATAAAAAAAGGATCGTAGTCCCTCGATGACCCTCGATGTTGCCTTCAGTAAAATGATCTAGTCCCTTACGAAAAATTGCTAAAGCATCTCATAAGTTACCTTCTATGACTGTACAAACATCCCGCGCCTGTCCCTTCTAATCCAGCGATGGGGCGTCTTACCAAATCAATGGTTAGATAACAAAATCTAAAGGAGGAAGAAAATAACATCTAAGACCTTTCTAGTAGGTAGATTCGCTCCTAGTTGTTCGCTTGCTCATGACAAAAACATTTTTACACCAACACTTTCATCTTGAAACATTTTCAAAATACAAAACACTTTGTATACATTCTTATAGAGACGAGAACCATTACAAAACATCTTTTCAAAATCACTTTCAAAAACACACTACACAAACACTTCTTTGAACTATTTTTCGAAACAACACTTTGTATGCGTTCTTATAGAAATGAGAACCATTACAAAGACATTTTCAAAATACTTTCGAGAACCACACCACAAGCACACTTTCAAACAAAAGCAAGTGATCTAGCGAGTAACTTAGAGCCCGTAGATAACTACGGATGAAAAGGGTGCTAATACCTTCCCTTTTCATAATCTACCCCCCGAACCCGAGAAATAATTTCGAAAGGTCTTTCCTGTGCTTTTTTACCTTTCGTTTTGGATAAAAGAAAAGTTGGTGGTGACTCTTGCTATCCGCACAATTGCGATCAAACGTAAATATCTGAGTCAGTTCTTCTATCGTATAACACCTATCTAGACAACTCTTAGGGGTATGCTATATCAGCGTAACCATATCTTGCCAACCATTGGTCAAAATTTGGGGTATTCTATTATTTAATAAATCTCCAATTTGAATGAAAAAAGACCTACGCATTCTTGTGTCATTCAATCGAAGAGTTATTAAATAGGGGCAACTGTCATACCCCAAATTTATCCGCCTTAGTGCGACTGTCAAAGTTATTTCTGAACTTGGGTTTTACAGGGTAAAATTCCTTTGGTTTAATTGCTTTAATATTTTGGGGTTTTAATAAATATTTGCTTTCAAGTTTGTGTAAAAATAAAATAACTATTTATATTTTTAAAATAGCAAATAATTGCTCGTCTTCATATAATTTCAATTGGCTTCTTATTTCAAACAAATAACACAACACAATTGGTAATGAAACATAACTTGAAAGTATAAGGTCACGAGTTTAAATCCCACTTGGTACATTTTGTATTTTTATTTGTTTATTGTTACTAATTTTATTACCATTTATAAAAATCATTAAAAAAATAATTTTTTAAATATTTAAAAATTAAATTTTGTATTTTCAATTAATGAATTTTTAAAAAATAGTTTTTTTTTATTTATATTTTCACCTATTATTCTAAAAATAACCAAACAAAATCTAAAATACAAAAAGATTTAAAAAGATTTTGTTATCTTTTGTATTTTAGGTAGTAATATTTGTTTTAGGAGAGTATCAATGTAATTGGTTACAATAATTATAAATCCAAAAATTTGATTTCTTTTTGGATTTTAATTATTTGGATTGATGATTTATTTTATTCTATTTTTGTTAATTTTATTTTCAAGTTACATTCAAATCTTCCCAAAAATCATGTTTTTTATTATTTAAATATTATTTTGGTTTTTCTATTTTAGGCAATTTTTAACTATAATACTTAATTTATTTTATGCATTTTTCATCAAAAAGTATCTAAAAATAGACTAAAAAAACCAAATCTTTTTCGGCGACAAGATTACGAATCAATTACCAAATCAAATCTAAATACTATAGAAAACTAAATCTAAATTTTCACTAAATCAAAATCAAATATATTACAGAAAAAAATTAACAAAACAAATCTAATACAACAAATATATCAATTAGAATCAATTACAATAATTGAAATCTCCAATTCATTCTCTAATCCCTAAATTTAAGACTAGTTTGTAACAACCCTGAGATACTAAGCCTATAAATACAAGTAGCAAATACAGAGAAAAGGGGGGGGGGGTTGAAGAACAGAACCGCGGATTTAAACAAAATTGAGAAAGAGGCGAAAGCTTGAAGACAAAGGGGGAAGATTCAGTGTCGTTGTTGAAGAAGAGAAGGACGACCGGGGTTTCAATATCTGAAACCATAATCGCCATTGCTAGCCGCTTCCTCCCTACACCATCATCTCCAACCTCTCTTCACCGGGAACCACCGCTTGCAAGACCTACAAAATCAAAGAAAGGAAAAGAGATTAGTACCAGATCTAAGACAATGTCGGAATCGCTACAGAGGGTAACTTAGCTTGTTTTTTCTTTTTTTATTGTTTATTGGGGATTTAGGAAAGGGGTTTGGTGAGCCACCACCGTGGGTGGATATTTAGGGTTTGGGAGTGAAAGGGAAGATGGTTGTTATTCGCGAGAGAGAAGAGAAGGCTGTGAACTGAAACAATGAATGAATAAAATATAAAAGATAAAAACAAACTCATGTTCCATTCAAATCCAGTACATACGCATATATCCTAATTATCATACTCCCTCATTATCATTCGCTAGTTCATGATCGGACGACCGTAAGCCAAGTCCCATCGTAACTCGATGCTCCCTCACCCACGTAACCCAACCGGCCCTCACAATTTATTGAATAGGCCAGGCCCAATTAATTTTTACACACCCCTAGATGATAATTAAATTATTTTATTTTTTACTTTTAATTATATCTTCCCTCATATTATTTATTTTCTATTTATAATTATTATTATTAGTATTATTAATTATCATATTTTTTAAATATTATTATTATAATTATTATCTATCAATTTCTTTTTTCTATTTACTATTATTTTATTTACTATGTAAATATTATTTATTTCTTATCCATGTGTAAATATTAATATTATTTATTATATCATTTAAATTATTTTATTCTAAAATGCATATTATTTTCTTATATTATTTACATCAAATATTTTTTAATCATGCATTAACAAGATTTTTTGCAGTTAATACGATTAAAAAACACTCAACAAACAACAAACTATTTTTCGCAATCAACTAAGCTAATCAATTATTTTTGCAAAAGGGTTTCAAACAGATTTTGACTAACCGCGCATTTAGCCAAAATCTCCACAATCACTACTCCCGGTCAAAATGCAAGGTGATTCAAAGTACGTTTGTGACCACTAAAAAACACCAACCCCATACGAACTACGAATTGGGACTCTGATTCCTCTTAAGAGGATACGTAGGCATACGATCAAAAATCGTAGCGAGTTCTCCTATTAAAAATTAAAACTCTTTCCCCTATAAAAAATTTAAACCCTTTCCTCCTAATTAAAATTTAAAACCCCTATCACCCCAACTCAAACATAAAACCTAGTACTCTTGTGAACAAGGTAGATGAAAGGTTCCTAACACCTTCCTTTCGTCTAAAGAAGTCCGAAACCTAGAATCTCTGTCTGTGAATTAGGGTTTTCTGTTATATTCCCTTCCGTAGGATAAAAACTAATAATGGAGACTCTGATTAAAATACCAGTCGCTACAGGAGCGCATGAACCGGACAAGGCACAAGTATGAATGAAAGCGATCGAGAAGATCTTTTGAGTCATGAACTTTTCAGATGCGTAGAAGGTATAGTTTGGCACCCATATGCTTGAAAAGGAAGTCGAGGACTAATGGGGTAATACTAGTCAGAGGTTTGAAGAAGAGGGAACTAAGGTTACTTGGACTGTTTTCAGAGAATCATTTCTGGAGAAGTATTTCCAGAAAATGTGTGTGGGAAGAAGGAAATTGAGTTCCTTGAGCTGAAGCAGCGTTATTCCATTGCGGTAGAGTATGCTGTAAGGTTTGAAGAGCTGATTAAGTTTTGTTCTCATTATAATACTATTAATATTGAGATCCAAATGTCTTAAGTTTGTGAATGGTTTGAGGAAAGAGATCAAGCTTACCATGGGTTACCAGTAGATTACATGATTTTCTGAACTGGTTAACAAGAGTAGGATTTATAATGAAGATAGTAGAGCTCGTTCTACTCACTATAAGAGTTTGAATAAGAAGAAATGGAAAGGTCAATTCAGAAGAAAACCTTATGTGACTTATGCGACTTTGTATGGACTATAGACAATTG
Organism: Vicia faba; assembly: GCA_948472305.1. Lineage (NCBI taxonomy): Eukaryota > Viridiplantae > Streptophyta > Magnoliopsida > Fabales > Fabaceae > Vicia > Vicia faba. The sequence continues at coordinate 378,667,466 of OX451735.1, read as the reverse complement.
AACAAGGTAACTATCAAGAATAGGTATCCGCTTATGAGGATCGATGACCTGATGGATCAGTTGGTTGGTGCAAGTGTGTTCAATAAGATAGGTTTTATATATGGATATCATCAAATTCGTGTGAGCACTAAAGATATTAAAAAAAACTGCTTTTAGGATAAGGTATGGTCACTATGAGTATTCAGTGATGTCGTTCGGTGTGACCAATGCACTGGGTGTATTCATGAAGTACATGAACATGATTTTCCTTCCATATTTGGACAAATTTGTGGTTGTTTTCGTTGATGATATATTGATTTATTCTAAGAGTGAAGAGGATCATGCTGAGCATCTGAAGATTATGTTAACAGTGTTGAGGGAAAAGCAGTTATACGGTAAACTTTATAAGTGTGAGTTTTGTTTGAAGGGAATGAGTTTCCTTGGCCATGCGATTTCGAGTGGAGGTATTGCGGTTAATCTGTCAAAGATTGAAGTTGTGTCTCAGTGGGAAGTTCTGAAATCAATTATTGAGATTAGAAGTTTTTTTGGTTTAGCGGGTTATTATCGAAAATTCATTGGAGGATTTGCCAAGTTAGATTTTTTGTTAACGCAATTGACTAGAAATTTTCAAGCTTTTATTTAGGATGAGATATGTGAAGAGGGTTTCCAAGAACTTAAAAGGAAGTTGACGACCGCTCATGTTTTGATTTTGCTGAATTCGGCAGAACCGTTTATTGTGTATTGTGATGCTTCATTGATGGGATTGAGAGGTGTGTTAATTTAAAAATCAACAAGTTGTAGCTTATGCTTCAAGACAACTTAAAGTACATGAGAGGAATTATCAGATGCATGACTTAGAGTTGGTTACGATTGTGTTTGTATTAAAGCTTTGGAGGCATTATTTGTTCGGATCGAGATTCGAAGTATTTAGTGATCATAACAGTTTGAAATATCTCTTTAATCAGAAAGAGTTGAATATGAGGTAGAGGAGATGGTTAGAATTCCTGAAATATTATGATTTTGGTTTAAATTACCATCCGAGTAAAGCAAACATAATAGATAATGCACTGAGTAGAAAATCTTTGCATATGTTGATGTTGATGGTACGAGAGCTAGAAATGATTGAACAATTTCGAGATATGAGTTTGATTTGTGAAGAGACCTATTCTGAAGTTAAGCTTGGTATGTTGAATCTTACTAGTAGTATTCTTAATGAGATTTGGGAAAGTCAAAAATCTTATTTGAGTTTGGTGGATCGGTTAACTTTGATCAATCAGGGTCGAGGTGGTTATTTTTGTGTTGATGAAAATGGTATCATGAGATGTCGTGATAGGGTGTGTATTCAGGATATAGCTAAGCTAAAAAAGAGTATCCTTGAGGAAGGGCATCGTAATGGATTGAGTATCCATCCATGTGCTACGAAGATGTATATAGAGTTGAGGGCATATTCTGGTGGCCCGGTATAAAGAAAGAGATTGTAGAGTTTGTGTATTCTTGTTTGACCTGTCAGAAGTCAAAGATTGAACTTCAAAAATTGTCCGGTTTGATGCAACCGTTATCTATTCATGAGTGGAAATGGGATAGTATATCAATGGATTTTGTGTCTGGTTTACTCCGAACACCTAAGAATTTTGAGGCTATTTGGGTTATTGTGGATAGATTGATGAAATACGCTCACTTTATTCTAATGAGAATGGATTATCCATTGGAGAAGATAGCAAAATTGTACATTGAGAGGATTATCAGTTTACACGGTATTCTGTCTAGTATTGTGTCAGATAGGGATCTGAGATTTACTTCAAGATTTGGGGAGAGTGTAATACAATGGGAGAACTGACTTTTGGTTTTGCATTTTATCGCAAATGTTGCGGTTAGTAAGAGTCGCCATCGAATTTTCTTTTATCCAATAAAGGAAAGGGTGAAAAGAACATGAAAGACCTTTGAGAATTTTTCTGAGTAAAAGGGATGGGTTATTAAAAGGGAAGGTGTTAGCACCCTTTTCATCTGTAGTTATCTACGGGCTCTTAATCGCTAGCTGACTTTCTGAAAATGCTTTTTGCTTATGTGTTTTGAAAATACTTTGAAAAATGCCTAAGTGTGGCAACTTTTGTAATGATTCTCGTATCGTTGAGAATTCATACAACGTGTTTGTTTTGAAAATATTTCTGAAAAGTGTTTTATGTAAAAAATGTTTTGAAATGTTCGCGAGTAAGCAATTAACAACTATCTTCCTACTCAAAAGACTTTTTTTCTTTTCCTCTTCCTTTAGATAGTGTTATACTACCATTGGTTAATAGGAAACCCCATTGTTGGATGTTTGAGGGATAGGCGCGAGTATCATACAGTCATAAAGGAAACTCGTAGGACACTTTAGCAATTGTCGTATGGGACTAAGATCGTTTACCGAGGCAACATCGAAGGATCATCGAGGGATTACGATCTTTTAATTGAGGGTCTTTGGCTAAAGCGTCCCACGTTCGAGGGACATGACTGTTTTTATCTGAGGCAACAAGTGAGGGTCACCCTATAGGTGGGAGTGTGCGAAGTGTGTTGAGATTCAGTAATTTGTCTTAGGTTTATGGTTATCTAGCGTTTTCTTTTAGTCTTTGCCATACAATCCTACTAAACTAGCAATAATAAGAAAAACAATAAATTGCGGAGAAATAAATCAAGACTTACAGAGCTTCGGGGATGGGGTTACAAATCATAAAATGGGGAAAAAGAAAAGTAAACCCTAATTTATCTATTACATTCCTTGACAGTTACATAATTATAAAAATAACAATGCGAAAAAATAAATAAGCGCGCAGAGATTGTGAAAAGGGAAAGATATTAAAACCGAAAAAATTCTAAGAGTTAGAAAAATATTTTTAGTGTTTTGTTTAGAAAAATATTTTATAGTGTAAAGTAATAATAAACCCTAATTCTAATTAATTTACAAATTAATTAATGAAATAAAATCAAAGTGTGATTAAATTAAATAAATTTTTATTTATTAAAAATTAAATTAATTAATCAAAAACCTAAATCTAATTTTTTTAATGATTTTGTGATTTTTTTGATTAAAAAAGAAAAATAATGAATTAAAAGAAAGAAAAAGAATGGGCCTGCTGAAACAAGTAAAATGGGGGGATGAGAAAAGCCAAAATTCCTAGGCCCCTTTCAAGGAGCCCAGGCTATTACGCTCGATTTGATGAGGATGATCCTTGAAGGTTCATGGTGAGGGGCATGCATCTGAGGCACTGGATCTAGGTTCAATGAAATATGATGGTCAGGATGGCAAGATGTATGATGCGCACGTGGACCTGCTTTGTACTGAATCTACAAACAGAAAATGTGAGAAAATAAAATACCAGGGGCAGGGATCGAACCCCTGCCCTGGTACAACAATTCCTTTGCGCACTTCATTCTACCGTTGGAACGATTATTTTATCTGATAACATAAACACAAATAATTAAATATATAATAAAAACAAATTAAATTTTGTATTTTAAAACAGAAGTCAAAATAGGTAGACCCTTGTATCTAGTATTAGCCAATCAACATTGGAGAGAGGGTACCATGATTTTTGATTGGCCAATCAGATTATTTGAATCTGCCACACCTGCCTCCGACCAGTCCACGCCACCGTGGTTAGCTGGAACAACCGTCTTCTCCGACATGTTATTTTTGAAACCTACGAAAATAAAAGATTTGTGGCAAACCAGGAGGCCTAACCTACACAAAATTGTGCCTTGAGTTCAAATCTGGGCTTAAAACAAACAAACAGTTACTGTATCATGCAATTTGAATGTGAATTCAAATCGTGCCCTAACAATGGCACACCTTTGTTTTTTGCATCAAACCCTACATGTGATACGTTAGATTTATTCCAAACATCAAAAACAATATGAATTCATGCATAAAATTGATTTAAATTACATGATTTGAGAGTTTGAAACCATGAAAATCTACCAAACGGAGTAACCGTGATATGCTAGATTCAGGCGTTGACAAGCTTAGCTATAGTCTTGAATCGACTCCTAGGAGCTTCAGGAGTTGATTGATGGCTTTTGTTTGGATTCAAAATGGTTGGGAATGTGAGATCCGATTTTCTTGGTTTCTTTGGAAATTTTGTGAATAACACCTTAGTTTGGAGGCAGATGTGTGTCCGTCCTTGAGATCTGAAGCTTGTGTATATATGAGGGATCACATTAGGTTAACAATTGTGGCATAAATCAAATGGCATTATGGAGTTTCAATTTTGCTTCAAAACATTCCAAAAGAAACTATTTCCTTCCCTTTTTGGCTTTGCACAATTTTGGTAATTGTCCATGGGCTTTTTGAGCTTCACATTTGGTCCAATACAAAGACTTGCACGCCTAGTTCATAGTTTTGTATTTATTTTGAATTAATTTTGATTTTAAATAAATAAAATCAAAATAATTAAAATAAAAGACTAAAACAATGCATGGATGCACTTAGGGATCTTTAAACATGTTATTAACACATTTGAATTCCAAAACTTAGGCCCAATAGCCCATAATCACAAATTTTCTCAATTGAGATTTCATGTATTTCTCAAAAATTGTCCAACTTGTGTAACTCATAAATTGCTCAATTTTCATCTTTTAAAGGTGATCTTGGACTTTTTAGAAACCTCAAGACGTCATCCACAATTTCTCTTTTGATCATTTTTGCATTTGGAAAGTTTATTTTGATGTAAGTTGCCTTGACAAAAAGTGTCTTTTGGTTGACTTTTGAAATGACCTATAATGTATGGGCTCATATCTTTCAAATGAGTAACTTTTTGGAATTGAGCTCAAATTCAAAGTTGTAGAGAATTGAATTTCCTTCAAAATGGGCTTTGGTTGGGGAAAAGTTGATGAAGCATGTGAAAGTTATGCTTGGTCAAAGTTCAGTTGACTTCTCCTAAGGAAACCCTAATTTGGCAATTTTTGACCGTTGATGATTTGAGGGATTTCCTTGAGGAATCATAATCAAACCATGATCAAATGATGAATATTACTTCAAAAGTTGATTTTGACCAAAAATCTCGAAGTTTGACTGTATGTTGACCATAGTTGACTTTTTACCCAATATAGTTGACTTCCAATCACCCGAGTCATTGAGTGAACAAACTTGTGATGCAAGACTTGCAACTTGAGATAAACATTGTTGAAGAACCATGGAGAACTATGGAAACCACTTGATACCTTTGCAACCCATATTTCCTTGAGAAACTCAAAACTCTAGGTGTAGACCCCTTGCTTAGGAGGAGCACTTTGACTGGTCAACCCTTGAGTATCTTTGAGTATTTGAGACCTTTGTGAGCATGTCTTGAAGAAAAATCGGAGGGAAAATTTTGGGGTAAAACAACTGCTCCTGTTCAATCTTCTTAAACTTGAAGAGTTAGATTGACATGTCCACTATTCGCGACTTGAAGGTGGAATATGATTGAACACTTAAGTGCCCAGTCGTCTGTGCATGAAGTAACACTGTTGGTTGATTATACTGGGAATGGGCTTAAATATGCTATTTGGAGAGTTGACAGGGAGTCATCAGAGATGGGCTTACAGATTCCATCCAAAATAAGCGTTGATAGAAATTAGACGAACTTGATGCTCGACTTCAACTGGAAGAAGTATCAGAATAAATATACGCTTGATTTAATATGAACCAAAAGATGTCTACGCTCGTCTTCAATTGGAAGAAGTGTCATAAAAAACCTATGCTCGATTTATTCTGAGCCAGAAGATGTTTATGCTCGTCTTTAACTAGAAGAAGTATCAGAGTAAATCTATGCTCGATTTAATCTGAGCCAGAAGGTGTCTACTGGAAGAAGTATCAGAATAAACCTACACTTGATTTAATCTGAGCCTGAAGATGTCTACGACAGTCTTCAACTGAAAGAAGTATCGGAATAAATCTACACTCAATTTAATTTGAGCCAGATGATGTCAATGCTCATCTTTAACTAGAAAAAGTATCAGAATAAATCTACGCTCGATTTAATCTGAGCCAGAATATGTCTACTAGAAGAAGTATCAGAATAAATCTACGCTTGATTTAATCTGATCCAGAAGATATCTGCGTCCGTCTTTAACTTGAAGAAGTATAAGAATAAATCTACGCTTGATTTAATCTGAGCCAGAAATTGTCTACGACTGTCTTCAACTAGAAGAAGTATCAGAATAAATCTACGCTCGATTTAATCTGAGCCATAAGATGTCTACGCTCATATTAAACTAGAAGAAGTATCAGAATAATTCTACGCTTGATTTAATATGAGCTAGAAGATTTCTACGACCGTTTTCAACTGGAAGAAGTATCAGAATAAATCTACGCTTAATTTAATCTGAGCCAGAAGATATCTATGCCTGACTTCAACTGGAAGAAGTATCAGAATAAATCTACGCTCGATTTAATCTATGCCAAAAAATGTCTACGTCTACTTTCAACTGGAAGAAGTATCAGAATAAATCTATGCTTGATTTAATATGAGCCAGAAGATATCTATGCTTGTATTCAATTGGAAGAAGTATTAGAATAAATCTACGCTCGATTTAATCTGATCCAGAAGATGTCTACGTCTATTTTCAACGGGAGGAAAATGTCTCTTTGAGAATGACCTTCTGAGGAAATTTCTTAAGTAGCTATTTGTCAGATGTAGCCTCTAGGAAGACTGTCTAGTCATATAAGTAGTTGATGATGTTTGTCAGTTGATTGATCTTTCCTGAAAAGGTAAAGAGTTAGATGTATGCAATGTCATGTTGTATGAAATATATTGTGTAATGATTTCTTCAAAATAAATGAGATTGTGCTATATGCATTTCGTATGTATGTGCTGTGTTGTTCGTAAATGATGTATGGATGTCAAATGTTGTTGAAGTGTATTTTTAAACCCGTGCAGTATCTTTGTCTGGGAAAATAAATCCCTGACTGTTGCTGGGGATGAAGAGTATGTGTATTTTCGATCTTGATAGGTATTCCCATTTTTTGTTTAAGGAAACTCTGCTGAAGGATGTTGATTCCTGTTTAGGGATAAGAGTCCAAGAACAATGGTTGTTCACTGCTCTACTAGGGAATTTAGTTGTTATATACCCTGAATGGGAATAAAAGAGATGGGCTGGATGCCGACTCGTCAGAGAGAATAAGGTTGAATGATACCTAACCCGGTTTCAAATTCAATAGAAAACTCTATGGGGATAGGGGTCTGGGCTTCCCTTTGCTGGAGATGGGAATTTTGCTGGTAACTTGTGGTAGAAACAAACTCAAGCTGGGGAGACTGTAATCTATTGGGGAAATAAACATTGTTGGGGAAATAAAACCTGTTGGAGAAATAAACCCTATTGACGGAGAACTACTATGTTGAGGAAACACCATTGCTGAGGAAATGAGCTCTATTGGAGAGAAGAAATTTGTAGGGGGGTTTACAGTTTTGGAGGAATAAACTCAGCTGGGGAAGAGAATTTCCATAAGCTGTACTGATTGAGACTCCGTAAGTGGACGATATTGCTGGGAAAAAGATCATATTTTTTTATCCGCTGAGGTGATTTGCTGGTGAATATGATTGGTGTATCCCATTTTGTGGGGGACATGTCTTTGTTAAGATGACTCTGTGGGGATTTGTGGATAACTTGAACGTTATCCCAACTCCTAGGGTCTTGAGTAAATGCTTATTCCTATTTTTATGCATATATTTGTTAACGGTTAATCATATTCATATGCATATGTTCATTCAATTTTAGTCATTGGAAGTTTTTACAAACAAAACAGAAAAAGTAAAAACAAAAAGTTTGAATTTTGTATTTTTGTTGATAGTTTGCCCATAAATAGGCGATTTTGTACAAAAAGACATAAATCCTAGTTAGAGGAAATCGTCGTGAAATGAAAAGAGCACAAAGTGAAAACAAGATAATAGCTATGTGGGAATAATCTCGTCAGGTTCCAACTTTTCTATTGCCCCTATATCTTCAAGCATCTCATCCCTCATTATCGAAAGAAAAAGATTGAATTGATATGTACCGTTTGAACTAGACGTTGGTAATAAAGCTTGTTGTAAGTGATCCAACGGGACATAGTCGTAAACTTTAATTCCTAACTTTTTCCTGGAACATCCTTTCGTGTTTTCAGTCCACTGGGATACCCTTTCTTGCCAAAGCCACCTTTTCAAATTATCGACTTTCCGGGTGTACAATCTGTGGTACCCCAAAATTTTCCCTCTCATTTCTCAAAGGATCATCCTGGACCCTCAGGTTTGCTTCTATCAACTTTTAAGTATTGGATTACAATTTTCTAAGAAAGTCATTCACAATGGCAAAATGGTCAAAAACACACTAAAAAGTCAAAATCTGACTTTTTGATCAAAATCACGTTCCAACAATCAAATTCCGTCTAGACAAGAAGTTGGTTCATCACGAAATCTAAAATCAGAAAGCACCTTTTAAAAAATCAAATTCCTAAACATTTAGAAATTTTTTCTAAGTGTTAAGAGAATATGATACTTCAGAACTTCCAGGCCAGCCTCCACACAAGTGCAATCAGAATTTGCAAAGACGGTTCAGAATATGACTCTTCAATCAGAACATATGAAAGCAATGTTCTTCGGTCAGAACATGACTCTTCAGCATATGGAGGCTACATTTCTGATCTTCTACAATCAGAACACCACTAAATCCTAAAACCTCATTTGAGCAACCTGCTGCCCTGTTATAGCACAATCCTGCAACCAGCTGCTGATCCATTCCATGTCTGCACTTTCTCAAACCCCATATTTTCACCAAATTAGCATACAAAAGTTGTGATTAAAAAGCAATGGAGCAGTATGTCAAAAAGTTTTAAATATCATTTGTTCCCCCCCCCCCCCCCCCAAACCACAACAAACTCACCTATAAATAAGTAGCTCCATCACACTTTCAAGGGTATGGCTTTTGGAAAGAGAGAATTATCAAAGAGAGAAAAGAAAATAGTAAAACATTCGTGAATCCAGAATTCCTAGACAAAACCAAAACCTTTGTTCTTCCCTTTGAATCAATGAAAATAGCATTTTCTGTTCTATTGTCCTTGCTGACTCCAAAACATCTGAAGGCAACAGCTCAAGTCCCAAACACACGTTCCATATTCAAGGTAAGTCTTTCTGACTTTGAATCTTTTCATTTAGAACATCATTAAAAATGTAAATATCATAGTATTGATGTTGTCCATATCATTGCATAAGTAGAAAAAATTGTGGATCAGAACTTCTTGAATAAAGCTAGGCTCAAAATTAGGATTAGAACTTCTATGAACTGTTGTGCTTTTATCTTTCCGATTTGCTGTTGTTAAGAACTAAATAAGTTGCTGATAAAGCTGATTAATGTAAGGAAGTAGTTGAAGTGTAACACATAACTTCTGAGTTTTTCTTTCCCACTATTTTATCACAACACAGAACTTGTCTTTTCACTCACTGTTTAACACAACACAAAACTTCTGACTTTTCACTCACTATTTAACACAACACATAACTTCTGATTTTTACTCATTGTTTAACACAACACAAAATTTATGACTTTTTGCTCACTGTCTAAACACAATCTAGAACTTATGTTTTTGCCCTCTAACATTTCTTTCAGGATTCTAATGGCATCAACCCAAAATTGTTGATTTCCTCTGGCGTTTCCTTCTGAACTACCAGGTGCCTGACATCAAAACTTCTGGCCCCTTTTATTTTTCTTTTAGCAACATGCTGATTCTATTTTTCTTTTATTAAATATTTATTTTCCTTTTAATTTATTAAGACAAAAAACTCATTTTTAAAACAAGTCCTTTTTTATATTGTACAACTCGATATGGTTGTAATAGATAATTAGGATTTAAAATTATTTCAAATCCCCATTTGTAATTATGTACCCGCATCTCTAAATGATTTAATAGCGTAGGACTTTACATTTTCGTAATTTATCGCTTTTGAATATAAATGCTAGTAATTAGGGTTTGTATGGTAAGACATAAAATCAACAAATAGATAACACTAATCAAGACAAAATGCATGTAAATCAAACACACTTGCATACTAGTACCTCTAGGGTGATCTCACTTTGTTGCCTTTCGGAAAAATGGTCATGTCCCTCGAACATGGGCATTTTAGAAAAGACCCTCGATAAAAGATCGTAGTCCCTCGATGGCCCTTATTGTTGCCTTCGGTAAATAATCTAGTACCTAAACGACATTGATAAAATGTCCCATTGGTTGTCTTCTATGACCATACAAACATCCCACACCCGTCCCTTCACATCCAACGGCGGGGTTTCTTACCAAAAAAATGGTAAGATAACAACATCTAAAGGAGGAGGAAAAGAACGTTTAAGACCTTTTGAGTAGGTAGGTTACTCCTAGTTGCTCACTTGCTGACAACAAAAACATTTTACACACCAAAACACTCTCACTTTGAAACATTTTTCAAAAGACAAAACACTTTGTACGCGTTCTTATAGAGACGAGAACCATTACAAAGACATTCCTTTTAAAAAAACTTTCAAAAGCCACATCACAAACACATTTTCAAACAAAAGCAAGTGATCTAGCAAGCAAATAAGAGCCCGTAGATAACTACGGATGAAAAGGGTGATAACACCTTCCCTTTTCATAACCTACCCCCTGAACTCAAGAAATAATCTGGAAAGGTCTTTCCTGTTCTTTTCAACCTTTCCTTATTGTATAAAATAAAAGTCGGTGGCAACTCTTACTAACTGCAACAATTGCGATTAAACACAAAACACCCAAGTTAGTTCTCCCACCGTGATACAGAACTGGAGACTCTGCTTGGGAAAAATAACTTAAAAGTGGGGTTACCTTAGGGCTAGATCACCTTTAATTGCTTTTCATTGTTTGATTTGTTTGCTTTATATTATGGTTCCTTGTTTGGGTTTGTTTTGATCCTCTACCCGGATTTGGGGCACCTTTTTAGGTAAGTAGCAATAAGTTCTGGAAACTGTGCGGGGTATACCGACATGGTCTAAGAAATAGCTACGTTAGCGTGACATATTTGTTGGTACTGGTAGCCCTTGAGTAGTCAAGGAGAATACGGGGCCGCTGTGTGGTGTCATGAAGCACTAACTGACTTTAGAACCTTTACTTGAACAACTTGGCCATTAGGAAGTAGTGAGGTAGTAGACTTTGGTGCAGTCCGAAGTTGGTTGATACTCGATACTACGCTCATTGATATCAGACTCTCGGGATATTTCGGTCGCCAATAAAGAGGCTTGAGCTGAAACAACGCCCGATGAAGAAAGATTGGTGATATTGAGATCCCCTAGAACCTGGTTACTATTACTTGGACAGGTTAAGCCAACCAAACTTTAAGAGGGTACTTACCTATAAAACTCCATGCAAGCCTAAACCTAAGGATTTGTTTGATTTAACTTGTGCATATGCTTGTACATAACATCACGACATCATACCATAGCATTTTAGACTAACCATTTCAAGGATTTTGAGATTCATCTTTGTTCTGTTTTGTAGGATATGACTCCCACTCACAAGAACACAATCCAAGTCAACCTTGTACGAGTCCCTTCTTAACTCAAAGAGTTAGAATCAAGGGTCCCTGAGAATTCTCTGTTCACCAAAAGACACAAATAACTTCTCAACTTGGTTACCTCAAGATTCGATGAGGATATGATGAAGGTGCTTTTCCAGTTCTTTGACCCTTTGCACCATTTGTTTACCTTCCCCGATCACCAACTTGTACCAACTATGGAATAGTTTTCTCAACTCTTGGGAATTCCTATTCTCGATCAACTACCCTTCAACGGTACTGAAAGACACCCAAGCCCAAAAGAGGTTTCCCGGGCTTTATACTTGCAACAATCCGACGTCACAGCTAATTGGGAAAAAAGAAGTGGTGTCAAAGGGTTCATAGCCAAGTTCTTATTGGAAAAAGCTCAAGATTGTTGGAACAATATGGATTTACGAGCGTTCGAAGAAATTTTGGCTCTTCTCATCTATGGGTTGGTACTATTTCGAAATCCTAACCAACTTATAAATGTAAATGTTGTTAAAATCTTTTTATCTCACAATCCTATGCCTACTTTGCTGGGAGATATCCTTCATTCTCTCCACTCTCTCACCATGAAGAGAAGAGGAATCCTCATGTGTTGTACTCTTCTATTGGCTAGATGGTTTATTTCACATCTCCCACGATCCGTTTTAAAGAACGAGCAAGGTTTAAGGTGGTCCAATATGATGATGTCACTCGGGAATTCGGATATCCCCTGTGTTGTACCCCAAAAATTTCCCTCTTACTTATCAATAATTTTCTCACAAGATCTCCTTTGGATCAAGACTGCATATGGGTTGACCAGCTCAAGGCACCTCCTCAAGCACTAATGACTGAAAATTAGGGTTTGAGTTTGCACAAGTATTTTTGGACTATAAATGCTTCATATGACTTTCAAGGATCATTATGGACCCCTAAGATTACTCATGTCAAGTTTCAAGTCTTGAATCACACTTTTGATCAGTCAATTGAACAATTAACCTAAAAATTAGCTATATTGGGGAAAAAATCAACCATGGCCAATTTACAGTCAAAATTCATAATTATTTATCCACATTAACATATTAGACTCATATGCATCATTTGATCAAGTTTGGACCACAATTCCTCAAGAAATTTGATCAAATCATCAAAAGGGCAAAATGGTCAAAATTAGGGTTTTGATTGAGAAAGGGCAATTTCTGATTTTTGGCCTAACAAATGATCAATTGGTTTGAAGCATGATTTTAAGAGTTCAATTGAATCATTTTGACCTAATAACATGATTCAAAACATTACAAATCCATTGGATTGACAGATGAATTTTTCAGTCAACTAATCAAAAGTCAACTGTATATTGAAAAGTCAAACTTTGACTTTTTGGTCAAAGTCAAGTGCCAAAGGTCATAATTCATAAAAACATGTCAAAATATGAAAATTTTCAATCAAGAAATCAAGGACTTAAGGTTTTGTTTTGAAAAGTTGAAATTTCTTAACTTAGAAAATTTTCTAAGTATAGAAAATTTCTTATTTTTTCTGAACTTTGAGCCAAATTTTCACCCTGATGCAAGATGATTCAAAGAAAACTACCAACATGAAAGTTGTATATATCCATGAAATATACAACTTTTCTTCACACAATTTCTCCTAAAAATGCTTGGATCTCAAGATATAATTTTGTGAATACATGCTCATGAACTAAAAATAACTTAGTGAAATTTTGCCCTAGTTAGGAAGATTTTTGACCTAACTTCATGGAAAATTTTCACATGGTTCCAAGAAGAATTTTCAAAATAAATTCAAAGATTAGTTGTAGATCACATAGAAAGATTTCTAAAATGTCCAAGAACTCCTTGAAGTCATTCTTGAGTAGGGAGAATCGAAGAGATGAAGTTTGTGATTTTTCACTTGGATTTCAAGCCATTTTGTGAAGAACATTGGATCCAATCCTCAAGCATGCTGAACAAATCCTACTTTGCAGGCTTATAACTTGACTTTAACTCCATAATTAAATGTTTTCACAGTTGTTGGAAGGTTTAAGCCAATCATTGAATGTATGTACAAGAATAATTCCATTTTTGGGAGAAAGGCAACATTGCCATTTTGGTAAAGCAAGCTTTATGCAAAGTCAGCTTGCATTGAGCCTTGCACTTATTTTTTCTGCACAAACACACTCCACTAAATCGGAACAAGTATGCTTGAAGGTATCAGCCCCCCTACAAGCTCAGTACTACACCTTGAAACCATGCTTGCTAGCCTTGCTACAAAAACAAGCAACCAAGCAAAACATGTGACTTCTTGAAATCTGAGTTGTTACAAGACTTAAGAACTTTTTCTTATAAGTAGAGACACTATTTTCAAGTTGAGAGAAGAAGGCTAAGACTCCAAAACACTCCCAAACACTTTGCAACTCAGAATCTGCCATAACTTGACAATTTTGAACCTCACATAGCCATCTCAAAATCCACTTGTGCGTATTAAGTTTTAACCACCCAAACACTTAATATACATCATATCAAAGTGATCCAGGCCCTTGTTCCCTTACTGTAACTCCTCCATCACCATCCACCATTTTCAAATATCAAGCTTGCAGGTTGACTTAAGTAGAGAGATTCAGGGACTTTCAAGACAAAGTAAGGGTTGGAATACACTCAGGGGGGCCCAGACAAGCTAAACAGATCCTTGGGCCTTCTCAAAACTTGATCAAACTCCATTCACGATTCCAGCTGCAAGAGGTAAAAAAACAAACTTCTATCTCTTCATACAAGCATCATTTGATCCTGATTTGTGAAAACAAGATGTAGATATCCTTTCTCTAAAGCTAACCATGTTCATAGTTTCCATTTATATTAACTGTGTATAGAGAATTTTGGATTTGAAATTTCTGTAAAAATTAGGTTTCAAATTAGGGCCAGTAAAATTAGATTTTATCTTTGACTTTTAGTTTACATAAGTTATGTGTTTGAACTCGTGGGAAGAAACACCACAATTTTCATGTTTGAACTTTCCATTTTTATGGAGAAATGAGGAAGATACAGGTGGTCCAGCCATGGCTCAAGGTTGAAGATGAAGTTGCCTTCAGGAAGCAGTTTCTAATATATATTTGTGGTTTTGTTTATATAAACGGATGTATAGCCACCCCAGTGGTAAGGCAACACGCGTAATTGCTAGAGGTCACGGGTTCGAGCCTCAGCGCGTATGGTTTTTTGCTAACATCATGCACCCTGCTTACTTGTGACACCCCTGGTCCATTATCATTTTATTTGTTTATTTTATTCTCATTTTATTTTCTTAAATATATTTGTCTTAATATTAAAAATCATAAAAAATATAAAAATGATAGATTTATATTTTGGCATATTTTATTTTATTTTTCTCATAAAAAATATTTTTATTTAGTTATATATTATCTATTTTTATTAAATAACCATGTAAATTAAATTAGAACTAGGTTACTATTTATTTTTTCTTCATACCCATTAAATAAATTATTTTAACATAAAAAAGACCAAAAATATCTCATAATGCCATCTTTTATTTTCAAGACATAAAAATACAAAAAAAATACTTTTTCTTAAAAAGCTCATTTTCTTTTAATCAAATAGAATTAGGGTTTTATTCAAAAAAAATCTTTTCTTAATTATTTTATTTTCTTAATTGGTTTAAGTTAATTTAATTTTGATTTATTTATTTTTCTCTAATTAGGTTTAGGTCAAACTTTTTTCACATAAAAAAACCAAACAAAAATCTTCTTTGCATACACATATTCTTGCATATTTAAATCATCTTGTATATTTCAATTCTTGTATAAATTCAATTTGGTTGTAATAGATTAATTAGGTTAATATTATTGCAATCCCCATTCATAAATTGTATACCCCCTCCCACATAGTTGTAATAGCGTAGTAACTTTAAATTCTGCAATTTATCGCTTTTATATAACATGCTAGTAATTAGGGTTTTGTACGGGAAGATAAAAAAATCAACCAAATAGAAAACCCTAATTCAAGACAAAATCAAGCATGAAAATGACACACTTGCACACAAGCACCCCTAGGGTTACTCCACTTGGTTTCCTTATACAAAATGGTCATATTACGCATGTAAAGTATCTTGGCAAAAACAAACAAATATAAGATCATAGTCCCTCGATGACACTAGTCAAAGTTTCCTTACAAAATGATCTTAGTCCCTCAAAAAATGCTAAGATACCTTGCAATATTGCTAATCATAGCTATACGATGACCCACCCCCATCCCGTTAACATCCAAAGATAGGGTTGCTTACCAAATTAATGGTAAGACAACAATATCAAAAGAAAAAGAAAAAATGAACAAGAAAGACATTTGAGTAGGTAGATTGCTCCTAATTACTTGCTCCATTTCAAAACAAACATCCTTGCTATTTTAAAAAACAAACACACACATTTTCAAACATCTTACAAACATTGAAAACATTTTCAAAAATATCAACATCCTTGTATACATTCTTACAAATGAGAATCATTACAAAGATTGCCCAAACAATGGCCTCATTTACAAAATACTTTCAAAAACCACACAAAGCACAATTTCAAACAAAAGCAAGTGATCTAACAAGTAACTAAGATCCCATGGAAAACCATGGATGAAAAGGGCGCTAATACCTTCCCTTTTCATAATCTACCCCCCGAACTCAAGAAACAATCTCAAAGGTCTTTCCTGTGCTTTTTCACCTTTCCTTTTGGATAAAAGAAAAGTCGGTGGCGACTCTTGCTAACGACAACATTTGCGATAAAATACAAAACACCCAAGTTAGTTCTCCCACCGCATCAAAGAGCTGGCGACTCTGGTGGGGACGATTCTAAAAGTAGGGTTAACTTAGGGATAGATCACATTTATTTGCTTACATTGTTTGACTTGTATGCTTTACATTATGGTTCTTTGTTTGGGTTTGAATCCTCTACTTGTATTTGGGATACATTATAGGTAAGTAGCAATACGTTGTGGAAATTGTGCGGGGTATACCGACATGGTCTACACAATAGCTACGTTAGTGCGACATATTTGTGGGTAACGACAGCCTTTGAGTTAATCAAAGAGAATATCGGGCCACTGAGTGATGTCATGAAGCACTAATGAACTTCTAAAACCTTTACTTGACCAACTTGGCCTTTAGGATGAAGTGAGATGACCGACTTTGGTGTAGTCCGAAGTTGGTAGATACTCGATACTACACTCATTGAGGTTGGGTTTCTTGGGATGTTTCAGTCGCCATTAAAGAGGCTTGAGTTGAAACAATGACCAAGGAAACAAACTGGTGATATTGAGCTCCTTAGAACCCGGTTACTATTACTAAGACATGTTTGAGCCAACTAAATTTCAAGAGGGTACTTACCTATGAGACTCCATGCAAGCCTAAACCTAAGGACTTGTTTGCTTTGTTTGTATATGCATACTTGTACATAACATCATGAACATCATAACATCATATACATCTACTAAACATTTCAAGGATTTTGGGATTCATCTTTGTTCTTGTTTTTTGTAGGATATGGATTCACTTCACAGGAAAACTATTCAAGTCAACCTTGTGAGGACCCCTCCACAACTTAAGGAGCTAGCTTCAAGGATTCCTGAAAACTCTCCATTCACTGAGAGACATGGTCGCCTACTCAACTTGGTCACCTCCAACACAGATGAGGACATGATGAAGGTGCTCTTTCAGTTCTTTGATCCTTTACACCATTACTTCACATTTCCCGACTATCAACTTATGCCTACTTTGGAAGAATTCTCCCAACTCTTGAGGATTCCCATTCTCAATCAACTACCTTTCAACGGTATGAAAAGAGACCCAAATCCAGATGAGATAGCTCAAGCTTTACACTTGCACTCATCTGATGTCACAACTCATTGGGAAACAAGGAGTGGTGTCAAAGGTTTCTTAGCAAAGTTCCTGTTCGAGAAAGCCCAAAGCTTTTGGAATTCCTTGGAATTGCAAGCCTTTGAGGAAATTGTGGCTCTCCTCATATATGGGATAGTTTTGTTTCCAAATCCTGACCAACTCATAGATGTGAACGTCATCAAAATCTTCATATCAGGCAACCCGATGCCTACATTGCTAGGAGACATCCTACACTCTTTTCACACTCGCAAAATGAGGAAAAGAGGTATCCTTATGTGTTGCACTCTTCTCTTGGCAAGATGATTTATTTCTCATCTTCCCGAATCTGTATTAAAGAATGAGCAAGGTTCAAGGTGGTCACAAAGGTTAATAACGCTCAAACATTCAGACATTCATTGGTGCTCCCAATCCAAAGAGAATGTTATCATTGTTGACCGTTGTGGAGAATTCCCTAATGTCCCTTTACTTGGAATTAAGGGAGGTACCACCTACAACCCATGCTTAGCCTTAAGACAATTTGATTATGCCCGAAGGGATGGCCCGTATGAGATGCTGATTCAAGGTTTGGTATTCGACTATGACAACGACAATCAAGGTCTTCGCCAGAGATTTATCTGAGCTTGGAGGATGTTAAACAAGGTGGATAGAAAGACTTTGGGGTAAAAAAATTCCATCCCTCTTGAGCCTTACCTCAAATGGGTACGAACTCCTGCTCAGAGTCTTATGATGCCTTACCCCTCCATCCTTCCGGTAACCATTGAGCCTGTCATGGAGGGAGATGTTCCATACACTATCCTACATCCTGACATGCCCACATCTCTTGAAGACCTACAAAGGGATTGGATACAACTCAAAGGAGAGCGAGATACTTTCGAAGCCCAATTCTATGCAAGCGAAAAGAAGGTTTTGGAACTCACTAGGATACTTCATGAGGAGCAGACTCTGAATGCATACATTGCACCAAAGAGGATGCACACTACCTTTCTATCTTAGAATTTTTGTATTATTTTTCCCAAGGGGCATTGATGTACTCAAACTTTATCTTATTAATATAACGTGTGTTTCCTTTTTGTCTAAAACAAATATGAATCTCTAAAATCCTTGAAAACATTGCATATGCATATATCATGCATCATAACATAAGCAGGTCTTTTGCAACAAGTCTCCTTATCTCTCTACTGTTTATTAGAGTAAGACGGATCTCGAGCAAACAGTGAAGGATCTCCAAGCTCAGAATACACAGTTTCAACAGTTGCTTTTGACCCTAGCTAAGGGACAAGAAGAATTAAAAACTTTGCTGGCTGAAGAGAGAAAAAAGAAGACAAAGAAGATAACTGGAGTTTTAAACATGGGAAGAATATTTCATGGGTAGACAAGAAGGACTTTGAACTTTGCAACAACATCTGGTGAAAGAGACAACCAAGATGGTAAAGGAAAGGAAACAATTATCCCGTCAGAATCAGAAGAGGAAGAGGAAGAAGATGACTACTCTGAAGAGAAATACCCTCCAGCTGATGACAAGTATAGACACATAGAAGAGCGGTTGAGCATGATGGAAATCCAAAAAGTGCCAGGCTTGGACTTTGAGGAATTGGGTTTGGTGTCGGGGATTGTGATTCCTCTGAAATTCAAAGCACCTGTATTCGCCAAATATGACGGAGTTTCATGCCCTAAAATGCATCTCCCATCATATGTGAGGAAAATTCAACCCCATACCGCTGATAAAGACTTATGGGTGCACTTCTTCCAAGACATCCTGTCTTGGACTCAACTCGACTGATTTTACCAACTAGAAAGAGCCAACATTCAAAATTGGGAAGATCTTGCTGCAGCTTTCTACAAAAAATATTAGTACAATGCTGATATGGCGCCTACTCGTACTCAACTCTAGAGTATGGCCATGGTTTCCAATGAAGGTTTCAAGGACTATGCCCAAAAATGGAGAGATTTGGCTGGAAGAGTTCAACCCCCTCTGTCTGAGGGAGAATTGGTAGACATGTTCTTGGGCACCTTGTTTGGTCCCTTCTTCAATCATTTAATCGGAAGTTCATCTACAAGTTTTACTGACTAATATTGACTGGAGAAAGGATAGAAGCTGGTATAAAGAATGGAAAGATTCAGAAGGACACATCTGCTTCTACAGTTGTAAGGAAGCCTGTGATCGGTGGATCTGGAACTGACTGTTTAACGCTGGTTCGCGAAATGTCGCGGAAGCAAGAGTCGCCACCGTCTTTTATTTTCTCCAAATGGAAAGGACAAAAGCACAGAAAAATTCCTTATAGAGATTGCTCTCGGTTCGGGAGGTAGGTTATAGAAAGGGAAGGTGTTAGCACCCTTTCTATCCATGGTTATCCATGGGCTCTTAGATACTTGCTCAATGTGTTTTCAAAATTGTTTGCTTTTCAATGTGGGTTTAAAAGTTTCTTTGAAAAATTTCAGATCGACTCATACGTCAGAGTGTTTGAAAAGTTTGTTTTGAAAGCTTTTGAAAATGTGTGGTGTGAAAAGAGTTTTGTTTTGTTTTTAAGATTAGAGCAAGTATCCTTGAGAACCTACCTACCCTAAGGAATTCGGCTGTGTAAAAGTCCTTAAAAGTAGTGCCATCCCACCATTGAGAGGTAGGTAGCACCACCGTTGGAGGTGTTCGGGTCAATTCGAGTTTTAGGGACATGGTGATCACCGGAGCAATGGGAAGATACCTTAGAAGCTACCCTCATGCCAGGTTCCCGGATCATGAGGACTTACTAAGACATCCTCTACTCGACGATCACCTTTCGAAAGGCAACAGTGAGGCGTACCCTAGGGGTGGTGTGTGCGATTCGTGTGTCAGATTCATTTATTTGTCTTGTCATGTTTGTTGTGATCTACGCTTGATTTTATTTTTAAGTCCATACATTCTTTCATGCTTTTTGTTAACAGTTAAAAGTTTGCGGGAAAATAAATCTAAGGCTATTACAAAGGCGCGGGTCCACATCGCCAAAATTAAACCGGACCCGATTTGACGGAAAGATAAATAAAGCGAATAAATAAAAGTGCGAAAAATAAAATTACATGGCTTTGGGAGAGATACAAAATTAATTAAACGACATAAAATAAAATATGCGAAATTAAAGAAATAAAACAATAGGCGTTGGACCCTTTTACAAACAATTAAAATTAATAGGAAATTAAAATTAAAATTAAATGAAAATGGTATTTTTGTGTTTTTTTAGATTTAATGAGAAAAAGGAGTTAATTGAAATTAAATTAAAAGGCAAACCCTAATTCTAATATTTTTATTTATTATGAAAGAATTAAAATATAATCTACATTAAACCCTAATTTATTTATGTACAATTTAAATAGGAAAATAAATAATTAATATTATTATTCTGAAAAAAGGGAAAAATTAAAAGACAATAAAAAGTTATTAAACCTAAACTCTATTTTTTTGGATTTTAATAATTAAAAAGAATTAAATTTTTAACCTAATTAAAACTAAATAATTACAAGCATTTATTTATGAAAATAATTAAATTAAAATATTTATTGCATTTTTGTCTTTTCTGAATTTTTCTGATATTTTAATATTTTGTAAAAATAATTATCTAAATTAAAAAATAAAATAACAATCAAAATAATAAAAAAGAAAGGAAGCAAACCAGGGGGGAGGTAGCCCCAGATTAGGAGGTGCAGGCCCTAGAATTCTGGCCCAATTAGCTATGAATCTGTTGACTTTTCTGGATCGTGTGTCAACGTGTTGACCTGGTGTATGCTGCGCCTTGAATCTTGGCCATTGATCTGATTATTTTGGACGCGTGTATGGTCCAATTTGAAGACGTATGGTGAGTCCTCGTATTATGCCTGCATGAGAATACGCGTTGAAAAATAATATTGAAACTTTGCCAGACCTGGGACTTGAACCCAGGTCACGAGGGTTACAAGCATTGGTACCTGCCAGCTGAGCCATTACGTTCCATTTAATATATTATATCAATTAAATAACAAAAAGCAAAATTGGTCAGTGGCCCCTAAAAGCGCGCGCTGGTTTGAATGAACCACTCAGTGGTTGCAAGCACATCATCTTCCTCACGCCTTTCTTTTTTTTCTGAAACAAGGTCCTATTGCAACGGTTTTAGAAGCGTAGTTTTAGGCTAGCTACCAGAAAATAGCGACTAGCGCTATGGCATATATAAATTGATCGCGACCTCATGAATTTCTTCGTCTTCATGCGCTGAATGCAACTATGGTGGTCGTGAGGGCTAATTTTACCTCTATGCAAAAGCCCCAATTCTGAAGGCCTGTAACCCTAAAAATCGCGCATGGTGGAATCATGTATGTACCATAAAAACTCAATTAAATATGATGGTTAGTTCACAAACTTCATCAGGAACATGAATATATAAACAAAAATGCAAAAAGACGTATGATTTATGATATGTGATTTCAAAAAATTCTTGATGCCGTGAGAGTTCTTGATACCACTTCTTTGCGTTTTGGTTGATGCTCTTGATTGGAATTTGATCAGGAGTGCCTAAGGATGCTGATAGAACAAAAATTGAAGCTTGGATCGACCTTAACACTAGTTTTCAGTATTTGAGTTTTATGAAAAAATTTCAATTTGCAAACTGTTCTTGGGGCGCAGCTTAGAGTCCAATGCAATTAGGTTTTTCATCCTGCATATGTAGTGATCATTTTAGGTTAACAAAATTCCACAAAATCTCTTGTATTCAATGGTTTCAATATTTGATTTTACAAGATATTTTTGAATCTTTTTTCATGTGTAATTTTGTTCAATCATGCCAAATCACACCAAATCTTGCCATATTGGGATGTGCACGTGATATTGAGAGTAGAATGTGCACAAAAAGATTTTTTAGGTCAAGTTTGATATTTTTCACATATTTAAGTAACTTAAATGAATTAATATTAATATAAATTCAAATAAATAATTAAAAATTGAGAAAATACTTCCCCTTGGGCTTAATGGTCGTGCATAGGCTTGGCATGAAGAAACTTGGAAGAAAAATGGGCCCATTTGCATTTTTGGATCATTTGAAGTAAAGTTGACTTTCAAAAATTTCCAAAAATTTCCCAACTTCCACAAGGCATAACTTGCTCAATTTTTAAGCTTTTCACATGTTCTTGGACATTTTGGAAAGGTCTTTGAGTCCTCTAACCAATTCATTTGGTCCCATGTCATTTTGATTTACCAATCTCAAGTTATGGCCTTTGACTTAAAGTCCCTTTTTGTTGACCTTTGAAAATGACCTATAATGTTGAAATTGATAACTTTTTGTGAGAGCATTTCTTGGACTTGGAATATGAAGATGAGTTGTAGGAAATGTCTTTCTCTTCAAAATGAGCTTTGGATGGAATTTTTCTGATAATCCATGTGAAAGTTATGCCCTGGTCAATTTCAGTTGACTTTTTCAGATGTCCAAATATAGCAACTTTTGCATCTTTGATGATTTCTGAGCCAAACTTTGAGAATCATGATCAAGCATTGATCAAATGATGTTTGTGGCTTCAAAATGATATGTTGACCAAAAATTTGAACTTTTGACTGTCAAATGACCATTTTGCCCCTACAGTTGACTGTAGTGCAATCTAGGGTTTTGACTGTGCAATTTTGAGCTGAATGCCTTGAAACTTGACATGAGGATGCTTGACCATCTTTATAGGTATATGAGACTTGATTGGGCCCTTGAAATCTTCATTTTCTTGATCAGAACCCAAACCCTAGTTTTGACTGTATAGGAGACAATTGAATTGCACAACCCTTGGGGAATTTTGTGACCTGACTTGGCAATTTCTTGATGAATATGGGAGGGCAAATTTTGGGATGCAACAGTTGCCCCTGTTCAATCTTCTTAGACCTGAGGATGCAGATTGGCTGACATGCCTTTCGTAATCCGAGGGTAGAAGATGATTGGACACTAGAGTGCCCAGAAATTTGCGCTCACATAGTAACAGTGATGGGGGAATGGGCTTATAGATGCCATTTGGTGATTGTTGGATAGGATGATGGGCTTATAGATTCCATTTGGTGATTGTTGGATAGGATGATGGGCTTATAGATGCCATCTGGATGTTGATCGGGTAAGAGATTCCTTAGCGAGAACCTGCATACCTGCAAAAGAACAAATGAGTACCTGACACGTTGCAGGAGTTGATTTTAGATGCTTGATACGGATGTGTCCTGACTGGTTACAGGAGTTGAATCTGGAGCTTCAAACGCTGATGAATGAACCAGGTATGGTTACTGCCTTAGCATGAATGATAAGAAAACCTTGGGTGACTTTAATCTCAACAACGCTCGTTGAGAAAATTTTGGTGGGAATTATTATCTTCGCAGTATTGGAACGAGAACCATAGCCAATTATAATTTGAAAGGAATGATCACCTCACTCAACGTCGGAGAGGGAAACATCTAAAAAGGACTTCTGGAAGCAGTATCAGAACGTCACCATATCTGGTTTACATCTGAAACTATATCTGGAAGGAAATCTGGAAGCAGTATCAGAACGTCACCATCGCTGGGTTTACATCTGAAACTATATCTAGAAGGAAATCTGGAAGCAGTATCAGAACGTCACCATCGCTGGGTTTACATCTGAAACTATATCTAGAAGGAAATCTGGAAGCAGCATCAGAACGTCACCATCGCTGGGTTTACATCTGAAACTATATCTAGAAGGAAATCTGGAAGCAGCATCAGAACGTCACCATCGCTGGGTTTACATCTGAAACTATATCTAGAAGGAATCTGGAAGCAGCATCAGAACGTCACCATCGCTGGGTTTACATCTGAAACTATATCTAGAAGGAAATCTGGAAGCAGCATCAGAACGTCACCATCGCTGGGTTTACATCTGAAACTATATCTAGAAGGAATTCTGGAAGCAGTATCAGAACGTCACCATCGCTGGGTATACATCTGAAACTATATCTAGAAGGAATTCTGGAAGCAGTATCAGAACGTCACCATCGCTGGGTTTACATCTGAAACTATATCTAGAATGAATTGCGATAGTTGATAGTAGTCATTTTTGTATTGATCTTTTTCCTGAAAAGGCGAGACATAATTGGATGCAAAATCATGATGCATGAACCGTATGTCTTTAAAATCAATGAGATTCGTGTAGTATGATGCATACGCATGCTATAATGATGTATGTGACGTTTTATGAATGTATGTTTGTCTAAGAAAATAAATCTTTGACGGGTGCCGGGAAGTCGTATCCTGGGCTGATGTTGAAAAGTAGCTTTGCCTCCGTTAGGGATGATGGTTGCGAGTATACCGGTAGGAGAAGATAACTCCGTTGGGGAATAAACTTGGCGAATGGATAATTCTGCGGGGAGAAAAGATATTCTATCGACCATGCTGGGAAGAAATACTCTGTGGGGAGATGCTTTTGCTGAATTTGTTGAGGATGACTCGCTGAGGATACCTTGTTGTATTGGAAGTATGAATGAACTTCGCTGGGGATAAGAAGATTCTGTCGACGACGCTCTTTCCGTGGCTTTTGGCTGAGGATAACACAGTTATATCCTGTTAAGGAAATAACTCTTTAAATCAAGCCGGATGACGCGTTCGTGCCCTGCTAGGGGATAAGCTTCCAGAATCTACTGGGGGTACGCTTATTGCTTGAGGAGATGAATTCCAACTTTCCTGGGGAACTTGGGTTGGACTCTCCTGGGGAAGCTTTGATATGTTGGGATGTTCTTCAACGGAACCTACCCTGATGCCTTGGAGGATAGAACAATCAGACTGCTCAGACCAACCTTTATTGCCCCTGTTTCTTGTGGGGTGCTGATAGTTGTTGGCGGACAAACCTTCTTCTGGTAGACAGATGACAAGAAGACGGGACATAGTCGTACGCTTTGATCCCTAACTTTTGCCTGGACTGCCCTTTCGGGTTTTCAGTCCACCGGGATACCCATTTTTGCCCAAGCCGCCTTTTCAGGTTTTCGACTTGCCGGGTGTACAGATTTTTTTCATTTCATCCCTCATCTTGCCCGAACCCTTTTGGTTTGTCGGGAAGCCCTTATTTTTGCCTAGGTGCGTCAACCTAGCGGGTCTTTGATTTTGCGTAGTATTTTTTCGACTATGTCCGTTCTCAGAAAGTCAGGAGTTGCCCCTGTTTAGAAATGTTTTGTCACCAGAAGATGTTTGATCAGGCGAGATTTGTTGTTGAAATGCCCCAAGTGACTCAGGTGGAGACTTGCCCCAGGCTGGTTGGCCTTTTGAGAGATTCTCCGAATCTTGACTTAACCGCCCCAGATGATGGGCAATAGTCATGCCGTACCCCTTGATTGGAGATACTCTTGTTCATTAGACTTTTATTGTGCGAATTTTCCTGCTGTTCAAACAAAAAGTCATATGCAAACAAAGTCATGTTAAAAATGCAAAGCTTATGTCTGTCTTGAAGATTTTGAAAATGCATTCTTTTTCATAAAACAAATGAATGTTTGTAAAACGTGATGTCAACTCCGTATTTACCGTAGGCCTTCAGGAGTCAGGATACCTTTCGTAACAGTATGCTTTCGAATTAACCCGTGCTTCAGCTAGGACTTTTACGGGTTATAACGTGGCCTGGTTCACGGTTTAAGAAACAAAGGATAAAGGCTCAAATTTTATTTGTACCCACCCACTCTTCGTGATGTTCTCCAAACCTAAACTCAGTTGATCGTGCGTTAGACCTTGCTTGAGTATTTGCTCTGATGTTCCAATAATGGTTCAGATGTTGATAACTTATTTTGAATAGGCAGTCATTTCCTTTTTTGCTGAGGGTTTGTAGGACCTCTTTTCTTTTCTTTTTTTTTTTGTTATCCCTTTCTTTTTTTGCCTGAACTGTTTCCTTTTTTGGAATTACAGTCAGCGGGATGCCCCAGTTTCATAAGTCCCCTTTGTAGGTTTAGACTTTTTGGGCTTTTCGTTTAGGAATTTTGATGATGACTGCCTGTCCTTTTGATTGTTCTGAACCATTACTGTCTTTCGTGTTGTAAGGACCTCTTTGGTGCCGTTCGTTATGCACTTGAATCAGCTGAGAGACTACCCTGCCCCAGGTTATGATTAAGGGTTTTGATTTTCGAAAATAAAAACTCCTACTTCTTTGGCTCTGATGGGTTGACGAGGGATTATCATCCTTATAACTCCAGTGTTTAGGGGTTGAAACAATGCCTGTACCTCATCAGCGGGGTCTGTTCAAAAGCATACTGTAAAGATCGTGGTATCGTTTTCGTCATCCTCCCTCAAGAGGCTCAGAGTTATTAACCGAGAGTTGATCATCAGAAAAAATATGAAAAGATATTTGAACATAATGAAAATAATTGTATTAATTTCCAAAACAGACATATGCGATGCATTAATAGAATAAAAGAGTTTGCTATGACATTAATTGTTTGTATAAGCAAAGAAAAGTACAACTCAAAAATTCAAATAAACAAAAGGCTTCAATGATTGGGCAACGGAGCAGTGATTACGTTCGGAGTCTCTGGCACTTCAAACTGAATCTCCCCGGCGTCGATCATGTCTTGAATTTTGTTCTTGAGAGGCCAGCAGTTGTCTGTAGTATGCCCCGGGCTATCTGAATGATATGCGCACCTATCGTTGGGATGATAGTTGGGTGCCGAAGTGTTCGGATTCCGGAGAGGAGCCCTTAAGGTGATCAGCCCTAACTTCAACAGTTGTTGCAGTGCTTGATCCATCGACATGTTGAGTTTGGTATACTGCCGTTTCTCCTTTCGCGGCTGCCCCTGTCCTTGTTGAGTAGGTCCGGGATTGGAGATCTGGATTGCCCCTGCCTCATGACAGCTCTTCCTACCGTGCACAGCATTGGATTCTTTCTTTCCGTAATGAGGCTTCTTATCAGAGTGTGCAGCTTCTTGAATTTTCCCAGACCGGATACCTGCTTCAATTCGCTCTCCAGTCAAGATAAGATCTGTGAATCCAGCAGACGAATTCCCAATCAGGTGGTTATAAAATGGACCAGACAAGGTCCCCAAGAACATGTCCACAAGTTCCCGATCAGTCAGAGGTGGTTGTACCCTTCCAGCAAGGTCCCTCCATTTCTGTGCATATTCTTTAAAACCTTCACTTGACCCTAACGACATACCCTGGAGTTGGGTACGTGTAGGAGCAAGGTCGGCATTATATTGATACTGCTTGTAGAAAGCAGTAGCCAACTCCTCCCAGTTACGAACTTTGGTCCCATCCAGCTGACAGAACCATTCGAGGTGAGTCCCTGAAAGACTTTCCTGGAAGAAGTGGATCCACAAGTTTTTGTCCACCGTGTATGGTTGGATCTTCCGAACATAGGACCTTAAGTGCAGCTTGGGACAAGATGCCCCGTCATACTTAGTGAATGATGGTGCTTTGAACTTGTGGGGGATTATCACACCAGTTGACAAACCCAAATCTCCAAGATCCAGCCCAGGTGCCTGTTGCACCTCCATAGCCTTCAACCTATCCTCCAACTGTTTGTACTTGTCCTCAGCCGGAGGGTACTGTTCGTCGTCGAAATCTGTTTCATTGTCAGAGACCACTGTACTGGGCACCCTTTCCTCTGGATGACTGCTCTTCCCCACAGATGGCGTTGTCCTCTCAGTTTCAATCTGCGGTGTATTCCCAGATCTGCGCCTAGGGCTGAACAAGACAGTCCTCTTCTTCTTCTTGTCCTTCTTCAAGAGCAGAGCCCTCAGGTCTTGTTGCCCCTGGGTCAAATTCATGATCAGCTCTTGGAACTGGGCGTTCTGAGCCTGGAGGTCCTTGATAGTCTGCTCGGCTGATGATTCAGGATTCATGACGATCGACTGAAATAAACAGCGGAGAAGGGTAAGCAACCTGTCAAAGGGATACCTGCAATGCAATGAGATGTATGATATGCATGTAATGTTTTCGAGGATCTCGCAGGGTAAACAGAGAAACTTGTTAGAGTTGGAAACTGGCAACTTGATTGAAGGTACTTCCTGTTGTAGAGAGTCTTTCTTCAAGGGTCAAAGGCTCACCATATCCAGTGGGTCATAGCCCCTGACAACCTTGGCTAGAGGAAAATAAATCCTCTTTGCCCCTTGCTGGGATCATTGATTCACCATGACCTGCATCACAAGCCCTTGAGATCCTCGAAACGGGTTAGGATGTATGCAATGGTATGCAATGGTATGATGTCATTCTATGCATGGGGGTGATGTAGGTAAACCCTGTTATGAGTCCCAATTAAGGACTATAAACAGACCCTGCAAGAAATTCAGTATACTTTGTTATGAGTCCCAATTAAGGACTATAAACAAAACCTGCGGGAGATCTAGTAAACCCTGTTATGAGTCCCAGTTAAGGACTATAAACAACACCTGCAAGAAATTTGGTAAACCCTGTCATGAGTCCTAGTTAAGGACTATAAACAAGACCTGCAAGAAATTTGGTAAACCCTGTCATGAGTCCTAGCTAAGGACTATAAACAAAACCTGCGAGAAATTTGGTAAACCCTGTCATGAGTCCTAGTTAAGGACTATAAACAAAACCTGCGAGAAATTTGGTAAACCCTGTCATGAGTCCTAGTTAAGGACTATAAACAAGACCTGCAAGAAATTTAGTACCCTGTTATGAGTCCCAATTAAGGACTATAAACGAGACCTGCAAGAAACAAGTGTCGGGTAACAAGTACGCAAGTAGGCAAGTACAAAGGCACACAAGTCACACAAGAGAAACCCTTAGGGTTTAGGCCAGCATGGGGTCTGGGTAGTACCCTCTTGAAGTTGGTGGGCTCAACCTGTCCTAATCAAAGTAACCGGGTTCTAAGGTTCCCAATATCACGGGATTGCTTTCATTGTTCATCGTTTCGATTTAGCCACTGAACTGGCGACCGAAATATTCCAGGAAAGCAACCCTCAATTGAGTGTAGTATCGAGTATCAACCAACCTCGGACTGCACCAAAGTCAGTTATCTCACTACCCTAAAGAGGCCAAGATAGTTCAATTAAGGTTCCTAAGGTCTGTTGATGCTTCATGACACCACGCGGAGGCCCCGTACTCTCCTTGACTGAACTCAAGGGTTACCGGTACACACCAAAGTGCCACATCAACGTAGCAGACTGTTTCAACCATGTCGGTATACCCCGCACAGTTCCCTCACAGCCTTGTTGCTACTTTCTAAGAAAGGTATCCCCAGATCTGGGTTAGGATCTATAGAACTCCCAAGCAACCCACAATTTAAAGCACACAAAGCAATACAATTGAAAACATAGTTATGACCTAGCCCTAAGGTACACCTCACTTTAAGTTTAAATTCCCCAGCAGAGTCGCCAGTTCTGTGATCGGTGGATCTGGAACTGACTGTTTAACGCTGGTTCGCGAAATGTTGCGGAAGCAAGAGTCGCCACCGTCTTTTATTTTCTCCAAATGGAAAGGACAAAAGCACAGAAAAATTCCTTATAGAGATTGCTCTCGGTTCGGGAGGTAGGTTATAGAAAGGGAAGGTGTTAGCACCCTTTCTATCCATGGTTATCCATGGGCTCTTAGATACTTGCTCAATGTGTTTTCAAAATTGTTTGCTTTTCAATGTGGGTTTAAAAGTTTCCTTGAAAAATTTCAGATCGACTCATACGTCAGAGTGTTTGAAAAGTTTGTTTTGAAAGCTTTTGAAAATGTGTGGTGTGAAAAGAGTTTTGTTTTGTTTTTAAGATTAGAGCAAGTATCCTTGAGAACCTACCTACCCTAAGGAATTCGGCTGTGTAAAAGTCCTTAAAAGTAGTGCCATCCCACCATTGAGAGGTAGGTAGCACCACCGTTGGAGGTGTTCGGGTCAATTCGAGTTTTAGGGACATGGTGATCACCGGAGCAATGGGAAGATACCTTAGAAGCTACCCTCATGCCAGGTTCCCGGATCATGAGGACTTACTAAGACATCCTCTACTCGACGATCACCTTTCGAAAGGCAACAGTGAGGCGTACCCTAGGGGTGGTGTGTGCGATTCGTGTGTCAGATTCATTTATTTGTCTTGTCATGTTTGTTGTGATCTACGCTTGATTTTATTTTTAAGTCCATACATTCTTTCATGCTTTTTGTTAACAGTTAAAAGTTTGCGGGAAAATAAATCTAAGGCTATTACAAAGGCGCGGGTCCACATCGCCAAAATTAAACCGGACCCGATTTGACGGAAAGATAAATAAAGCGAATAAATAAAAGTGCGAAAAATAAAATTACATGGCTTTGGGAGAGATACAAAATTAATTAAACGACATAAAATAAAATATGCGAAATTAAAGAAATAAAACAATAGGCGTTGGACCCTTTTACAAACAATTAAAATTAATAGGAAATTAAAATTAAAATTAAATGAAAATGGTATTTTTGTGTTTTTTAGATTTAATGAGAAAAAGGAGTTAATTGAAATTAAATTAAAAGGCAAACCCTAATTCTAATATTTTTATTTATTATGAAAGAATTAAAATATAATCTACATTAAACCCTAATTTATTTATGTACAATTTAAATAAGAAAATAAATAATTAATATTATTATTCTGAAAAAAGGGAAAAATTAAAAGACAATAAAAAGTTATTAAACCTAAACTCTATTTTTTTGGATTTTAATAATTAAAAAGAATTAAATTTGTAACCTAATTAAAACTAAATAATTACAAGCATTTATTTATGAAAATAATTAAATTAAAATATTTATTGCATTTTTGTCTTTTCTGAATTTTTCTGATATTTTAATATTTTGTAAAAATAATTATCTAAATTAAAAAATAAAATAACAATCAAAATAATAAAAAAGAAAGGAAGCAAACCAGGGGGGAGGTAGCCCCAGATTAGGAGGTGCAGGCCCTAGAATTCTGGCCCAATTAGCTATGAATCTGTTGACTTTTTTGGATCGTGTGTCAACGTGTTGACCTGGTGTATGCTGCGCCTTGAATCTTGGCCATTGATCTGATTATTTTGGACGCGTGTATGGTCCAATTTGAAGACGTATGGTGAGTCCTCGTATTATGCCTGCATGAGAATACGCGTTGAAAAATAATATTGAAACTTTGCCAGACCTGGGACTTGAACCCAGGTCACGAGGGTTACAAGCATTGGTACCTGCCAGCTGAGCCATTACGTTCCATTTAATATATTATATCAATTAAATAACAAAAAGCAAAATTGGTCAGTGGCCCCTAAAAGCGCGCGCTGGTTTGAATGAACCACTCAGTGGTTGCAAGCACATCATCTTCCTCACGCCTTTCTTTTTTTTCTGAAACAAGGTCCTATTGCAACGGTTTTAGAAGCGTAGTTTTAGGCTAGCTACCAGAAAATAGCGACTAGCGCTATGGCATATATAAATTGATCGCGACCTCATGAATTTCTTCGTCTTCATGCGCTGAATGCAACTATGGTGGTCGTGAGGGCTAATTTTACCTCTATGCAAAAGCCCCAATTCTGAAGGCCTGTAACCCTAAAAATCGCGCATGGTGGAATCATGTATGTACCATAAAAACTCAATTAAATATGATGGTTAGTTCACAAACTTCATCAGGAACATGAATATATAAACAAAAATGCAAAAAGACGTATGATTTATGATATGTGATTTCAAAAAATTCTTGATGCCGTGAGAGTTCTTGATACCACTTCTTTGCGTTTTGGTTGATGCTCTTGATTGGAATTTGATCAGGAGTGCCTAAGGATGCTGATAGAACAAAAATTGAAGCTTGGATCGACCTTAACACTAGTTTTCAGTATTTGAGTTTTATGAAAAAATTTCAATTTGCAAACTGTTCTTGGGGCGCAGCTTAGAGTCCAATGCAATTAGGTTTTTCATCCTGCATATGTAGTGATCATTTTAGGTTAACAAAATTCCACAAAATCTCTTGTATTCAATGGTTTCAATATTTGATTTTACAAGATATTTTTGAATCTTTTTTCATGTGTAATTTTGTTCAATCATGCCAAATCACACCAAATCTTGCCATATTGGGATGTGCACGTGATATTGAGAGTAGAATGTGCACAAAAAGATTTTTTAGGTCAAGTTTGATATTTTTCACATATTTAAGTAACTTAAATGAATTAATATTAATATAAATTCAAATAAATAATTAAAAATTGAGAAAATACTTCCCCTTGGGCTTAATGGTCGTGCATAGGCTTGGCATGAAGAAACTTGGAAGAAAAATGGGCCCATTTGCATTTTTGGATCATTTGAAGTAAAGTTGACTTTCAAAAATTTCCAAAAATTTCCCAACTTCCACAAGGCATAACTTGCTCAATTTTAAGATTTTCACATGTTCTTGGACATTTTGGAAAGGTCTTTGAGTCCTCTAACCAATGCCTTTGGTCCCATGTCATTTTGATTTACCAATCTCAAGTTATGGCCTTTGACTTAAAGTCCCTTTTTGTTGACCTTTGAAAATGACCTATAATGTTGAAATTGATAACTTTTTGTGAGAGCATTTCTTGGACTTGGAATATGAAGATGAGTTGTAGGAAATGTCTTTCTCTTCAAAATGAGCTTTGGATGGAATTTTTCTGATAATCCATGTGAAAGTTATGCCCTGGTCAATTTCAATTGACTTTTTCAGCTGTCCAAATATAGCAACTTTTGCATCTTTGATGATTTCTGAGCCAAACTTTGAGAATCATGATCAAGCATTGATCAAATGATGTTTGTGGCTTCAAAATGATATGTTGACCAAAAATTTGAACTTTTGACTGTCAAATGACCATTTTGCCCCTACAGTTGACTGTAGTGCAATCTAGGGTTTTGACTGTGCAATTTTGAGCTGAATGCCTTGAAACTTGACATGAGGATGCTTGACCATCTTTATAGGTATATGAGACTTGATTGGGCCCTTGAAATCTTCATTTTATTGATCAGAACCCAAACCCTAGTTTTGACTGTATAGGAGACAATTGAATTGCACAACCCTTGGGGAATTTTGTGACCTGACTTGGCAATTTCTTGATGAATATGGGAGGGCAAATTTTGGGGTGCAACAAAGCCCTTTATCAGAAAGAAAGAGGTGGCTTCCGTATATCCACAAAGAAACCAAGATAGGGCCGAACGCCGACCAATGGTGGGGGTTGTTATGATCCCAAAACCTGCATCTGATCAACAAAGAAATAATCAACCAAGGGTAGAAAGGCCAGTCAGGCAGTTCACCAGAATCAACATGACCCCGTCTCAAGTATTACCTCATTTACTAAGATCCAACTTGGTGACCTTGAAAGAAGCTCCGAAAAACCCCAATACAACATCTCCTCATTATCATCCCAATGCCCATTGCGCATATCACTATGAAAGTCCTGGTCACGATATTAATAACTGTTGGGCTCTAAAGAACAAAATACAAGACCTCACTGAAGCAAAATAAATTGAGTTCAATGCGCCTAAAAAGCCAAATGTTATCTCTGCCCCTATGCCCAGACATGTCCAGAATACCAATGCCATTGAAGAAGGATTGTTTGTTACTTCAATTGATGAACTCATGAACCCACTTCTGACTATTAAAATGAATTTGTTGAATGCCGGTGTGTTCCCGTGCTGTGGTGAAGTTTTCCATCTCTGTTTGTTCTCCCCAGCCGACTGTCCTTTGTTGAAAATAGGCGTTCAGTTCCTAATAAATAACAAAGATATTTTTTTCGAAAAGACTCCTGTTCCACCTATCCTCTTTGAAGATGTTTCTATCATTACCATTTCCGCCAATTCTTCCAGGGTCTCCACCAAAAGACCCGTTAGAATTACATCAGTTCCGAAAGCAGCTCCTCTAATAATCATAATGCCTGGACCACTCCCATATACATCAGACAAAACCATACCATGGATCTATGGAGGGGATGTCTATTACCACGGTATCAAGCAAGACTAGCCAGCCGCCGAATATTCAAGCTCCGAGAAGGTTAACTCCGACATCAGTAACATTGCAAGAACTAGCAAAATTACCCGAAGTGGTAGGATCTTTTCTCCAGAAATTGCTCCCCCAAAAGCAGTTTCTAGACCCATAATCATCTCTGCAAATACTCCAAATGACAAAGCCGTTACAACCCCTGTAATCATTTCTACTGACACTCCTGCTGCCGAATTTACCGAGACTCGAGGAAAAGGTGTTCGGATTGAGTCTGCGCGGGCAAAGACTCAGTTATTGACTATCTATGAGACTTCCAAGAAGGAAATGGAGGAAATCTTAAAAATTATAAAGAGAAGCGACTATGATGTAGTTGAACAACTGGGGAAAACTCCCTCTAAGATCTCCATGCTGGCGTTATTACTATGTTCCGAGGCACAAGCAAAAGCCTTGGTGAAGTTCTTAAAAACCTCCCATGTACCTCAAGAGACATCTACTGATCAATTTCAAGACTGTGTAGCCAGCCTAACTACGGACAATGGTTTAGGTTTTTCAGATGCTGATCTGACGCCGAGGGGAAGAAAGCATAATGAGGCGTTGCATGTCTCAGTGGAATGTAGGGGCACAACTCTAGCTCACATGTTGGTGGACACTGGCTCATCTCTGAACGTATTACCCAAAAAGGCTCTTGATAGACTTGACTGTGAGGGGTTGACTTTGAAGCCAAGTAACATAGTAATAAGGCCTTTTGACGGCTCGAAAAGGATGGTACATGGGGAGGTAGACATTCCCATAAAGGTTGGAATCCAAACCTTCAATTCAACTTTTTATGTGGTGGATATCCACCCTTCATACTCCTGCCTGCTAGGCCGACCATGGATCCACAATGCTGGCGCTGTTACTTCTACGTTGCACCAAATGCTGAAGTATCCAATTCAAGGGAAGATTATCACCGTTTATGGAGAGGAAGAATACATGATCAGCCATCTCAATTCCTTCAGATATGTGGAAGTGGACGGTGAATCCATTGAAACTTCATTTCAACACTTTGAAGAGGTCCCTCGAGATGTGGCAGTGACCAAAGTTGTTCCCAAGATTACAAGGCCTCCAATCCGGATGTCGTCATTGAAAGATGCTAAAGCAGTGGTGGAAGAAGGTAGATGCACTATCTGGGGACAACTCCCATATATCCCATATAAGTCTGACAAGTTTGGCCTAGGTTTCACTTCAAGTGCTCAAAAGGCTGTACGCCGTACCCGTGCTGGAGGGCCACCCTTGAAGATCAGCAACCGTGAAGTCAACATAGTGGGAGATGGTGAAGATGGTTGCAACCTAGAGGATTGGATCTTTCCAACTGTCAATGGAGGGCTCAGCAATTGGGAGGCTAGAGACTTCATCCCAATCACTTTCATCCCTCAGTAATTTGTCTTTACATTTTGTTGGATCTGTAATATTCAAAACAATTCGGACACTTAAAACCTTGTGTTTTACCCGAGGCAAAATGGTCCATTTGTAAGGGTTATCATCTCATTTTTCATACGACATCAATGAATCATGGACGTTTTCGCATACAAACTTTTATGCTCATTGTTATTCTTTTACATCTTACTTTCTTTCAAGGATAGCTATACCCTTACACACGCCCACACTCACAATGCAGGTATACATCCATTCAGGATCCCATGGGTAACGATACTGCTATGGCCTTTCGCGACTCTGAGAATCTAATCTACCAAGCCGGAGATGAAGGTGAGGAAGATTGTGAAGTACCAGGGGAACTCGCCAGACTATTACAACAAGAAGAGAGAACCATTCAGCCTCACGAGGAACTCGTGGATACGATCAACCTAGGTACCGAAGAAGATAAAAAAGAGGTTAAAGTGGGTGCCAATCTGGAACCCAGTGTCAAGAAGCGTCTGATTCAATTGTTGCATGATTATGTCAAAGTCTTTGTCTGGTCGTATGAAGATATGCCAGGACTTGATGAAGATATTGTGGTACATCGTCTGCCTACAAGAGAGGATTGCCCGCCAGTAAAACAAAAAGTTTGTCGCATGAGGCCTGATATGTTAGAAAAGATTAAAGCAGAGGTCATGAAGCAATTCAACGCTGGATTCTTGGCTGTCACCTCTTATCCTCAATGGGTTTCCAATGTTGTTCCCGTGCACAAAAAGGACAGCAAAGTGCGAATGTGTGTGGACTACAGAGATTTGAATAGGGTGATCCCTAAGAATGATTTTCCACTGCCCCTTATTGATATCCTAGTTGATAATACAACACAACACAAAGTGTTTTCCTTCATGGACGGATTCTCAGGTTAATACCAAATCAAAATGGCGCCTAAGGACATGGAGAAAACAACCTTTGTCACGCAGTGGGGCACTTTCTGCTATAAGGTGATGCCATTCGGACTAAAGAACGCTGGGGCAACCTATCAACGTGCCATGGTAGCTCTATTTCACAACATGATACATCACGAAATAGAGGTCTACATGGACGATATGGTAGCCAGATCTCAAACAGAAGAAGAGCATCTTGATCACTTACAAAAGCTGTTTGAAAGACTGAAGAAGTACAAGCTGAGGTTGAATCCAAACAAATGCACATTTGGGGTATGGTCTGCTAAACTCTTAGGCTTTATCGTCAGCAACAAAGGTATTAAAGTAGATCCTGCCAAAGTTAAAGCAATACAAGAGATTCCTGCTCCTTGCACTGAAAAGGAAGTCAGAGGATTCTTGGGACGTTTGAACTATATTGCCAGATTCATTTCTCACCTGACAGCTACTTGTGAGCCAATCTTCAAACTATTGAAGAAAGATCAAGTAGTCAAATGGAATGATGAATGCCAAGTTGCTTTTGAAAAAATCAAACAATACTTATAAGAGCCTCTTGTGTTGATGCCACCAGTTGAGGGAAGACCGTTGATCATGTATATGACTGTTTTTGAAAACTCAATGGGGTGTGTATTGGGGCAGCATGACGAGTCTGGCCGAAAAGAGCATGCTATTTACTACCTGAGCAAAAAGTTTACCGACTGTGAAACCAGATATTCACTACTCGAGAAAACTTGCTGCGCTCTGGCATGGGCTGCTCACCGGCTAAGACAGTATATGCTGACTCATACTACGTTGTTGATATCTAAAATGGATCTGATAAAATATATCTTCGAGAAGCCTTCTCTTTCTGGTAGAATAGCGAGATGGCATATGATCCTGACAGAATATGACATACAGTATACTACCCAGAAAGCAATAAAGGGCAGTGTACTAGCTGATCACCTTTCTCACCAAGTTGTAGAAGACTACAAGTCCATGAAGTTCGAATTCCCGGATGAAGACATCATGACATTAGACAACTGTGAAGAATTCAAGCCATATGACAGACCTGAATAAGGATCTCGATGGACCCTGTTCTTTGATGAGGCATCTAACGTACTCGACAATGGTATATGTGTTGTACTCATATCTCCAGAAAGACGTCATACTCCCTTTACGGCCAGACTTTGCTTCAATTATACAAACAACATGGCGGAATACGAAGCATGCATCTTCGGTCTCAAAGCTGCCATAGACTTAAGAATTAAATCCTTGGATGTATTCGGAGACTCATCTTTGGTTATCAGCCAGATCAAAGGGGAATGGGACACCAAACACCCAAACCTTATCCTTTACAAAGAACATGTTTTGACATTGCAACCACATTTTGAGAAGATTACCTTCAAGCATTTCCCTCGAGAAGAAAATCAGATAGCAGACGCTCTAGCCACAATGTCATCTATGTTTAAACTTAATTGGGATAATGAGGCTCCCAGACCACCATTGAACGAATGGAGGAACTAGCGCACTGTCACGAGATTAATACTGAAGCAGTGGTGGACCAGCCTTGGTTTCATGAATTCAAGAGGTATCTCGAGACTCAAGAATATCCAGAAGGAGCTTCGATCAATGATAAGAAGTTCTTAAGGAGGTTTTCTGCTAAGTTCTTCCTTAGTAACGAAATCCTGTACAAACACAATTATGACTCTGTGTTACTTCGATGCCTAGAAAAGGTTGAAGCTGAAAGGATCGTGGCTGAATTACATGATGACACTTTTGGCACCCATTCCAGTGGGTATACGATGGCAAAGAAAATCCTACGGGCAGGCTATTACTGGTCTACCATGGAAGCAGATTGCTATCAACACTCGTGAACCTGCCATAAATTCCAGATTTATGCTGACAAGGTGCACGTACCTCCGGTTCCTCTAAATGTCTTAACGGATCCTAGGCCCTTTGCTATATGGGGGATTGATATGATTGGGGAAATCAAGCCGAAAACCTTCAATGGACACCGCTTCATCTTAGTGGCCATTGACTATTTTACAAAGTGGGTGGAGGCAGCTTCCTTCGCTTCCGATACTAAGAATGTTGTTGCCCGCTTCATCAAGCAAAATCTCGTTTGCCGATACGGTATCCCGGAAAGGATCATTACTGAAAACAGTACAAATATCAACAACACTATGATCACTACCTTGTGCGAGCAATTCAAGATTCAATATCACAATTCTTCTCCCTATCGGCCAAAGATGAATGGTGTTGTCGAAGCTGCAAATAAAAACATTAAAAAGATCATACAGAAAATGACAGTCACATATAAGGACTGGCATGAGATGTTACCATTCGCTCTCCACGGGTATCGTACCACGGCTCGCACATCAACCGGGGCAACACGCTATTCTCTGGTTTATGACATGGAAGTTGTCTTGCCTATTGAGGTCCAGATCCCCTCTCTAAGGATTATGAAGGATGCAGGGCTGAACGAAGACGACTGGGTCCAGACTCGACTTGATCAACTGAACTTGATTGACAAGAAGAGACTTACTGTTGTTTTCCATGGCCAGATGTATCAAAAACGGATGATCAAGGCTTTCAACAAAAAGGAAGACGACAAGTGTATCAAGTCGGGGATTTGGTGATCAAGCGCATTACTGCCGCAAGGTGATCCTAGGGGAAAATGGATCCTACCTATGAAGGACCATTTGTAATCAAAAACATTTTCACTGGTGGGGAAATGATCTTGACCACCATGGATGGTGACGATCTGCCGCATCCTACGAACACAGACATAGTCAAAAGATACCACGCATAAGAGACCCGCTAGGTTGACATACCTAGGCAAAACAAGGGCATCCCGGCGAACCAAAAAGGTTCAGGCAAAAATTAGGGATAAAACAAAAAAAAATGTACACCCGACAAGTTGAAAACCTGAAAGGGCGACTTAGGCAAAAAAGGGTTTCCCGGTGGACTGAAAACCCGAAAGGGCGGTCCAGGAAAAAGTTAGGGAATGTAAAGCGTATGACTATGTCCCGTTGGATCACCTTACAAATAACCTCTCGCTTCAATTAACAAGTTCGGCGGTTCTGATCAATTCAATAAACTTCGGACAAGGCAACAAATAGACAAGACGCTAAGAGATGCGAAGGCTGTAGCAGAATGGAAACCCCATGGGATTTTTTACATATAGCTATCTTTTCTTTGTATCAAAATTTTCATTTTTTATGACGGCATTCTGTTACTAGATTGTTTGTCTCCATGTACAAAATCTTACTCAAAGTCAATACAAAGATATCTCTTTGAAAGTGCAAAAACTATCTATTTTTTCTTTACGCTTGTATTTTGTTTACAAAAACGTCAAATGATTCATTTTTGAACATATGCATTTGAACATAATTACTGTTTACAAATAAACAAAATGAAAAAAGGCAATTGCTGATGGGTTGAATGGATATGGAAATATCTCTAGGATATTCCATAAGTAATCCCCTACGGTACGTCATTTAAATCCCCAGCAGAACAAAGCTTCAAATTGTTGATCACCAGTAGAAGTCATCAAATTCCTCAGGATTCCCCAATAGGATTTTACAAGCAGTACATGGCATTGCCCTTACAACAGAGTTTATTTCTCTCAACAGAAATTCACCAATACTTCAACTTCAAGACGTGAAGACTTACATATCCTCAACAGCAACCAGCGATTTATTTCCCCCAATCTAACAACAGCGCAGCAAATTAGCTCACATACGCATACATCGCATCCATATATCATAAACATTGATAAAATGAATGCATTATACTATGCATTTCATACAACATAAACATTGCATATTAGCTAACATTTTATCTTCTTCAGGATAAGATTAATACACAGCTACCATTAACAATGTTCAAAGATTTCAGATACAGTACAAATACGCTCCAGACACGGATCCTATTCTGATACTCATTCAGATTTCAACTTTTGATACAGTTCAGATACGCTCCTGACACTGATGCCATTCTGATACTCATTTAGATTCAATTTTCAGATACAATATAGATACGCTCCAAACACGGATGCCATTCTGATACTCATTCAGATTTCAACTTTTGATACAGTATAGATACGCTCCAGACACGGATGCCATTATGATACTCATTCAGATTTCAACTTTTGATACAGTTCAGATACGCTCCAAACATGGATGACATTCTGATACTCATTTAGATTTCAACTTTTGATACAGTTCAGATACGCTCCAGACACAGATGCTATTCTGATACTCATTAAAACTCAACTTTCAGATACAGTTCAGATACTCTCCAGACACGGATGCCATTCTGATACTCATTCAGATTCAACTTTCAGATAGAGTACAAATACGCTCCAGACACGGACACCATTCTAGTACTCATTCTTTCAGCTTACAAATTACAATTCAACAATCACTTTTAGATGATATCTATAATCCCATCTCTAACAACTTTCTAGCACCTCTCCAAATGGCATCTTAAAGCCCATTCCCTCTACCATCACATCGCCGAGTGCAAATTTCTGGGCACTCTAGTGTCCAATCATCTTCCACTTTCGAGTCACGAATGGAAAAACTCGCCAGTCTAACTCTTCAGGCTTAATAATATTGAACAGGGGAAGTTGTTGTACCCCAATACTTTCCCTCTTACTTATCAGGAATTTTCTCACAAGATCTCCTTTGGATCAAGACTGCATTTTGGTTGACCAGCTCAAGGCACCTCCTCAAGCACTGATGACTGAAAATTAGGGTTTGAGTTTGCACAAGGATTTTTGGACTATCAATGCTTAATATGACTTTCAAGGATCATTATGGACCCCTAATATTACTCATGTCAAGTT
The DNA here is from genome assembly GCA_948472305.1 of Vicia faba. Taxonomy (NCBI): domain Eukaryota; kingdom Viridiplantae; phylum Streptophyta; class Magnoliopsida; order Fabales; family Fabaceae; genus Vicia; species Vicia faba. The sequence continues at coordinate 378,626,124 of OX451735.1, read as the reverse complement.
TCAAGTCTTGAATCACACTTTTGATCACTCAATTGCACAGTTGACCTAAAAATCAACTGTATTGGGGGAAAAGTCAACCATGGCAAATTTACAATCAAACTTCATAATTTTTGATCCACATCAACATATTAGACTCATATGTATCATTTGATCAAGTTTGTACCACAATTCCTCAAGAAATTTGATCAAATCATCAAAAGGGCAAAATGGTCAAAATTAGGGTTTTGACTGAGAAAGGGCAATTTCTGATTTTTGGCCTAACAAATGATCAATTGGTTTGAAGCATGATTTAAAGAGTTCAACTGCATCATTTTGACCTAATAACATGATTCAAAACATTAAAAATCCATTGGATTGACAAATGAATTTCCAGTCAACTGATCAAAAGTCAACTGTATACTGAAAAGTCAAACTTTGACTTTTTGGTCAAAGTCAAGTGCCAAAGGTCATAATTCATCAAAACATGTCAAAATATGAAACTTGTCCATCAAGAAATCAAGGATTTAAGGTTTTGTTTTGAAAAGTTGAAATTTCTTAACTTAGAAATTTTTCTAAGTAATGGAAATTTCTTATTTTTTCTCAACTTTGAGCCAAATTTTCACCATGATGCAAGATGATTCAAAGGAAACTTCCAACATAAAAGTTGTATATCTCCATGAAATATAACTTGACTTTCACTCCATAATTAAATGTTTTCACAGCTGTTGGAAGCTTTAAGCCAAGCATTGAATGCATTGTACAAGAATAATTCCATTTTTTGGAGAAAGGCAACATTGCCATTTTGGAAAAGCAAGCTTTATGCATAGTCAGCTTGCATTGAGCCTTGCACTTGTTTTTTATGCACAAACACACTCCACTCAATCAGAACAAGTATGTTTAAAGGTCTCATCCCCCCTACAAGCTTGGTACTACACCTTGAAACCATGTTTGCTAGCCTTGCTTCAAAAACAAGTAACCAAGCAAAACATGTGACTTCTTGAAATCTGAGTTGTTACAAGACTTAAGACCTTTTGCTTATAAGTAGACACACTATTTTCAAGTTGAGAGAAGAAGGCTAAGAATCCAAAACACTCCCAAACACTTTGCAACTTAGAATCTGCCATAACTTGACAGTTTTGAACCTCACATAGCCATCTCCAAATCCACTCATGCGTATTAGGTTTTAACCACCTAAACACTTAATATACATCATATCAAAGTGATCCAGGCCCTTGTTCCCTAACTTTAACTCCTCCATCACCATCCACCATTTTCAAATATCAAGCTTGTAGGTTAACTTGAGTAGAGAGATTCAGGGACTTTCAAGACAAAGTAAGGGTTGAAATACACTCAAGGAGGTCCAGGAAAGCTAAACAGATCCTCAGGCCTTCTCAAAACTTGCTCAAACTCCATTCACGATTCCATCTGCAAGAGGTAAAAACTCAAAATTTTATCTCTTCATACAAGCATCATTTGATCCTGATTTGTAAAAACAAGATGTAGATATCCTTTCTCTAAAGCTAACCATGTTCATAGTTTCCATTTATATTAACTGTGTATAGAGAATTTTGGATTTGAAATTTCTGTAAAAATTAAGTTTCAAATTAGGGCCAGTAAAATTAGATTTTATCTTTTACTTTTAGTTTACATAAGTTATGTGTTTGAACTCGTGGGAAGAAACACTACAATTTTCATGTTTGAACTTTCCATTTTTATGGAGAAATGAGGAAGATACAGGTGGTCTGGCCATGGCTCAAGGTTGAAGATGAAGTTGCCTTCAGGAAGCAATTTCTAATATATATATTTGTGGTTTTGTTTTTATAAACGGATGTACAGCCACCCCAGTGGTAAGACAGCGCGCGTAATTGCTAGAGGTCACGGGTTCGAGCCTCAGCGCGCTGCCTTTTGCGTTTTTCTCACTTTTTTCCATTTTTTTGGTCTCTTGCAGCGCTGGGCCTCTACTTCACGGGCCTATGGTTTTTTGCTAACATCATGCACCCTGCTTACTTGTGACACCCCTGGCCCATTATTATTTTATTTATTTATTTTATTCTCATTTTATTTTTTAAAATATATTTTTCTTAATATTAAAAATCATAAAAATTATAAAAATGATAGATTTATATTTTGGCTTATTTTATTTTATTTTTCTCATAAAAAATATTTTTATTTAGTTATATATTATCTATTTTTATTAAATAACCTTGTAAATTAAATTAAAACTAGGTTAATATTTATTTTTTCTTCATACCCATTAAATAAATTATTTTAACATAAAAAAGACCAAAAATATTTCACAATGCCATATGTTATTTTCAAGACAAAAAAAATACAAAAAAAAAACTTTTTCTTAAAAAACTCATTTTCTTTTAATCAAATAGAATTAAGGTTTTATTCAAAAATATCTTTTCTTAATTATTTTATTTTCTTAATTGGTTTAAGTTAATTTAATTTTGATTTATTTATTTTTCTCTAATTAGGTTTAGGTCAAACTTTTTTGACATAAAAAACAAACAAAAATCTTCTTTGCATACATATATTCTTGCATATTTAATTCATCTTGTATATTTCAATTCTTGTATAAATTCAATTTGGTTGTAATAGATTAATTAGGTTTATATTATTCCAATCCCCATTCATAAATTGTATATGCCCCTCCCATAAGTGTTGTAATAGCGTAGTAACTTTAAATTCTGCAATTTATCGTTTTTATATAACATGCTAGTAATTAGGGTTTTGTATGGGAAGATAAAAAATAAATCAAATAGAAAACCCTAATTCTAGACAAAATCAAGCATGAAAATGACACACTTGCACACAAGCACCCCTAGAGTTACTCCACTTGGTTTCCTTATACAAAATGGTTATATTATGCATGTAAACTATCTTGGCAAAAACAAACAAATATAAGATCATAGTCCCTCGATGACGCTATTCAAAGTTTCCTTACAAAATGATCTTAGTCCCTCAAAAAATGTTAAGATACCTTGCAATATTGCTAATCATGGCTACACGATGACCCACGCTCGTCCCGTTAACATCCAAAGACAGGGTTGCTTACCAAATGAATGGTAAGACAACAATATCAAAAGAAAAAGAAAAAATGAACAAGAAATACATTTGAGTAGGTAGATTTCTCCTAATTACTTGCTCCATTTCAAAACAAACATCCTTTCTATTTTCAAAAACAAACACACATATTTTCAAACATCTTACAAACATTGAAAACATTTTCAAAAAGATCAACATCCTTGTATACATTCTTACAAACTAGAATCATTACAAAGATTGCCCAAACAATGGCCTCTTTTACAAAATACTTTCAAAAACCACACAAAGCATAATTTCAAAGAAAAACAAGTGATCTAGCAAGTAACTAAGATTCGATGGAAAACCATAGATGAAAAGGGTGCTAATACCTTCCCTTTTCATAATCTATCCCCCGAACTCAAGAAAAAATCTCAAAGGTCTTTCCTGTGCTTTTTCACCTTTCCTTTTGGATAAAACAAAAGTCGGCGGTGACTCTTTCTAACTGCAACATTTGCGATAAAATGCAAAACACCCAAGTCAGTTCTCCCACCGTATCACAAACTGGTGTTCTCAATCATTGGAGGACATTACTATCATCGACCATTATAGGGAATTCCCTAATGTCCCCCTGCTTGGCATTAGAGGAGGTATCACTTGTAACCCTTGCTTAGCTCTACGATATTTTGGGTACGCACAAAGAGATGGTCCTCATGATTTGCTCATCCAAGGAGTGGTTTTCGACTACAAAAGCGACGATCAAGGATACCGCCAGAGGTTTATACGATCTTGGAGGATGGTAAGCAAGGTGGACAGTAGGACATTGGGGCACAAAAATTCCATTCCCCTCGAGGCTTACCTTAGGTGGGTACTGTAACACCCCAATTCTACCCCAAGCAATTATGCAAAATAAATCAGAGTTATAAAATTTCAATCATACAAATGAATCGAGACGTCACAAATTCTTCTAACAAATTCATTGCATTCATCATGGATATATAACACTTTTTCAAAACATCGGATGAACCATCAACATAACATCTGTCATTAAATAATTCAACAACTACGCAGCGGAATTCCTCAATAACATCTTTAAACAAAACAGCAACTACAAAACATCTCATATGCAATAATCATGTATTTAAAGTTCAACAACTGAAAAACAACAGTCTAAAATCAACAAACGTTCATCCCCCCGAGTGTTACATATCAGAGCAATGACACCGACTCGAACTATTGAAGGTATACAGCCTTCACTCGCGATTACCTGCATGCTACCAACATAAGGGAAACATTCAAACAGAAGGGGTGAGATATCCAACAATATAATAAAGCGCATGATAATTAATATATTAAGTTAGATCAACAACATCACCACTTCTCATCTCATAACCAACATCAATCTCAGCAATAATACACAGTCATTCACATCAAAATACACTTCTTTATAAAAACATAAAATGCGACTCAAAGCTATGCAAATGCATATGGTACCATTGGAGCAGAACTCCCATCTCAAAAATTTGCCAATTAATAGAGGCATCAACAAGGCATATCCTTCATCTCAGAATTTGCCAATCCAGGCCATCTCAACGAGCATAAGCACCATCTCAAAAATTCAAAGTATGCGACACAACCATGAATGTAATGATAACACCCAAGTTAACGACATCTCAAATCATCTTAAAACATCTCAATTTAACATCTCAAAACATCTCAAAATAACATCTCAAAATACATCTCAATTTAACATCTCAAAACACATCTCAAAACATCTCAAAATAACATCTCAAAATACATCTCAAAGTAATCAAAATAATTCATCAAACATTATTTCTTTATAAATAAATTCTCAGTAATAATTCAGCTGTATTTTAATTCCTCAGTAAAATAAACACTGTCATTCTGTAACTCTAAAGTCAAGACCGTCACTTTCCTACTTTTATAGCTCAAACAATAGCTTCTAGAATCTAACGCTCATTGTTATGCACAAAACAGCGTAAAGGCCATCCATCTTCTAACCACGCAACCTCTAACCAACGCTATTTCTAAATACCCAACTTCTAATGACGCAACCTGCGGGCGACACAATCTTATGACTACTATAACTCCTGACCAGATACAACTTCTGATCACTTTATCTTATGACTAATGACATCTTCTGACTAGTGCAACCTCTGACCAGATACAACTTCTGACCACTCAACCTCTGACTAGTCCCCATCTTCTGACCACTCATCTTCTAACCACTCATCTTCTGACCACTCATCTTCTGACCACTCATCTTCTGATTACTCATCTTATGAACACTCATCTCCTGACTAATTCCATCTTCTGACTAGTGAAACTCTAACCTCAGTACTGCTACCTTTCACTATGCCACGCATCTTCTAATAGTTTACGTCTAACTTCAGAATTTCTATCTCGCACTAATCTAACGCAGCCATAGTCAACATACCTCTATTGTCAGAACTTCTATTTTCTATTCATCCTACTATTTTTCTAATTTCTATTATCAACCTAATTAGGAACAGTATGATAAATCCTATTCTCCAAATTAATTCATTAGTTGTAACACAGCAGCGCCTGTCATCAATTCACCAAATTCTGCATTTTCTGTACTGCAATATTCAACGTATTATTCTTCCCTGTTAACCTTACAGATTCATACACAAAGCCTTAAACCTAATCTTATAGTGACAATTTATCACCCATAAATTACCTTATAATTCTACAGCAATTAAACAACATCAAGACCTCATTATTCATCCAAAAATTCATCGATTCTCATCACAAACAATCATATAATTTCAATTTAGGAGCGAAAAAACAACCACCTCTAACTCCACATATCAATCATTATAAACCCAATTATAGAGTTAGAACCCCACCCTTACCTTGGATTGAAGGTTGCTCTACAATTTCCTGTTGAAACCTCGTACTTGCCGTTCTCCACTTTCTCTAGCAGCTTGCACGTTCTCTTCCAAATCCTTATTTCTTTCTACTGCTTCCTCTTTTTATTCCAACAACAAATAACAAAATAACCCTATTATTCTATTATTCCTTATTGAGCTGAAAACCAACACACACCCTTATTACTTCCATTCTCTCAAAATAAGCCCACATTAAATAATATTACTCTTCTAATATTATTTCACCATATAATATTATATCTCTAATATTATTCTCCATTTAATAAAATAAATCCAATTAATTATAACACATCTTCATAAATATTCCAAAAATAATTTAATTAAATAATTAATTAAATTACGGGCGTTACAACTCTCCCCCACTTAGAATATTTTCGTCCTCGAAAATTTACCTTAATCAAACAATTCAGGATATGAGTCTCGCATCTTGCTCTCCAACTCCCAAGTCATGCTTTCACCAACAGCTCCTAGCCAAACCACTTTAACTAAGGCAATATCTTTTCCCATCAGGGTCTTCATTTCACGATCTGTGATCCGTACAAGCATCGTCTCCACCGTAAGATCATCCCGTACTTGCACATCGTCCATATGAATCACATGAGATGGATCTGAAATATACTTTTGGAGTTGCGACACATGAAACACATCATGAAAATTCGAAAGATTAGGCGGTAAAGCCACTCTATAAGCAACATTCCCCACTCTCTCTAAAATCTGATACGGTCCAATAAAACGAGAAGTGAGCTTCTTAAACTTCAACGCTCGCCCAACACCAGTCATAGGTGTAACTCTCAAAAACACATGATCACCAGCTTGAAATTATAGATCTTTCCTTCGCTTGTCATGATAACTCTTTTGTCTACTTTGTGAAGCTTTCATCTTCTCTCGAATCAACTTCACCTTCTCAGTAGTCTCACGAACAAGTTCAGGTCCAAGTACTACACTTTCACCAGATTCACCATACAAAACTTCAAAAGGTTCCATCCCAATACTAGAATGGTAACTGTTATTATAGGTGAACTCTATCAACGGAAGATAAGTATCCCACAAACCTCCCTACTCAAGAACACATGGTCTCAACAAGTCTTCCAACGATTGAATCGTCCGTTCAGTCTAGCCATCTGTCTGAGGATGATACGGTGAACTCAATCTCAGCTTAGAACCCAACGCTTCTTGCAAACTCTTCCAAAAATCAGAAGTAAATCTTGGATCTCTATCTGACACAATGCACAAAGGAACACCATGCAGCTTCACAATCACACTAATATAAATCTCAGCCAACTTCGACATTGGAAAACTGATGTTAATAGGAATAAAATGAGCTAACTTCGTAAGCCTATCAACAATCACCCAAATCGAATCATGTCCTCTTAAAGTATTAGGTAACCCCATCACAAAGTCCATTGAAATGCTATCCCATTTCCATTCTGGAACTTCCAACGGTTGCATCAATCCTGCAGGCTTCTAATGTTCAACTTTCGACTTCTGACAAGTCAAACATGCATACACAAACCGAGCCACATCACTCTTCATCCCAGGCCACCAAAACAAACCTTTCAAATCTTGATACATCTTTGTAGCTCCTGGATTAATACTCAACCTACTTCTATGACTCTCTTCAAGTATCACTTTCTTCATCTCAGCATCATCAGGAATACAAATCCGATTACGAAATCTCAACACACCTTGCGCATCTAGCTTAAAATCATTATTCTCAGATTGATCAGTCCCAACCATCAAATCTACCAGTTTCACATCCAACTTTTTAGCTTCTCTGATACTGTCTAAAAATTCATTATTAATCTTCAACATACCCAACATAACACTCTGCGGAGTAACCTCGCAAACTAAGCTCATATCTCTGAACTTCTCAATCAATTCCAACTCTTTAATGATCATTGCTGGCATATGTAAAGTATTTCGACTCAATGCATCAGCTACCACATTCTCCTTTCCTGGATGATAATTCAAACTGAAATCATAATCCTTTAACAATTCCAACCATCTTTGTTGCCTCATATTCAGCTCTTTCTGATCAAACAAATACTTTAGGCTCTTATGGTCACTAGACACTTCAAATCTAGAACCATAAAGATAATGCCTCCAAATCTTCAACGCAAAAACAACTGCAGCAAGCTCTAAATCATGCGTAGGATATTTCTTCTCATGAGTCCTTAACTTCCTTGACGCATAAGAAACTACCTTACCATTCTGCATAAGCACACCTCCTAAACCCATCTTAGAAGCATCACAATAAACCACAAAAGGATCTCCTGGATTAGGCAACGTTAAAATCGGAGCCGACGTCAACCTCTTCTTCAATTCCATAAAACTTTCTTCGCACTGAACATCCCAAACAAAAGCTCTACCTTTACAAGTCAACTTAGTCAATGGAAGTGACAACTTAGAAAATCCTTCGATAAACCTTCTATAATAACTGTGACCGGTGGATCTGGAACTGATTGTTTAACGCTGGTTCGCGAAATGTCGCGGTAAGCAAGAGTCGCCACCGTCTTTTATTTTCTCCAAATGGAAAGGACAAAAGCACAGAAAAATTCCTTAAAGAGATTGCTCTCGGTTCGGGAGGTAGGTTATAGAAAGGGAAGGTGTTAGCACCCTTTCTATCCATGGTTATCCATGGGCTCTTAGATACTTGCTCATTTGTGTTTTCAAAAAATGGTTTGTTTGCTTTTCAACTGTGGGTTTTAAAAAGTTTCTTTTGAAAATTCCAGTTCGACTCTTGTATCGGTCCTCAAGAGTGTTTAAAAAATTGCTTTCGAAAGCTTTTTTTGAAAAGGTGTCGGTGTGAAAAGTATTTTTGAATTTGTTTGGAAATTAGAGCAAGTATCTACGAGAACCTACCTACCCTAAGGAATTCGTCTGTGTAAATGTCCTTTAAAGTAGTGCCATCCCACCATTGAGAGGTAGGTAGCACCACCGTTGGAGGTGTTCGGGTCAATTCGAGGTTAGGGACATGGTGATCACCAGAGCAATGGGAAGACACCTTAGAAGCTACCCTCATGCCAGGTTCCCGGATCATGAGGACTTACTAAAACATCCTCTACTCGACGATCACCTTTCGAGGCAAGGCAACAGTGAAGCGTACCCTAGGGGTGGTGTGTGACTTGTGTGTCAGATTCAGATATTTTATCTTGTTCATGTTAAAGGTGATCTATGCGTTTGTTTTTATTTTTTGTCCATTCATTCTTGCATGCGATTTAATTAACAGTTAAAAAAGTGCAGAAAGGTAAAATTCTAAACTATTACAAAAGGCGCGGGTCCACATCGCCGAAATTTCCAGAACCCGATTTGACAAGAAAATAAAGAAAGTAAAGTGCGAGAAATATATTACACGGCTTTGGGAGAGGTACATAAATAATTAAAAGAAACAGAAATAAATACGCGAATGGAATTAAAATTAGAAACGAGGGCGTTGGACCCTTTTAAATTAAATTAAGTTATTAAATTAACTAAAATTAAAAGAAAAGGAAATTGTTTTTTTGGTTTTTTGTGTATTTATGAGAATTTAATGAAAGATCAATTAAAATAAAATATTAACCCTAATTCTAATAACTTTTATTTATTAAGAAGAAATATTAAAGTTACACCTAAATTACCCTAATTATTTACATGCAATTTTGATTTATAAAAATAAATAATATTTTAATAATTAATTATTATGAAAGAAAAGAAAAAAGGATAAAAATTATTGCAAACCCTAATTCTACCAAATTTTAGATTGATTAAGAAAAATATTAAAATTTAACCCTAAGTTTAAAAGCTAATTAATTAATAAAGGTTTTATTTACAAAATATTAAAATATTAAATGAAAATATTTATTTTTATCTTTTTTCTGATTTTTTATTGTTTTTATGTTTTTTATGAAAAATAATTAAATTAATTAACTAATTAAAAATAATAATTGAATTAAAATAAAAAATGAAAAAAATATAAAAGACTTGCAAACCTTGGGGGGTTTTGTCCCCAGTAGGAGGTGAAATCCAGTAATTTAGGCCCATTAACCTTTGGCCTCTTTGACTTTTCCACTAGCGTGCCCAGGCGTTGACTCACGTCCATGGTATTCATCAGATCTGGTCCCTTGGTGGAGTGCAATGGGACATATGGCGTGTTGGATGGAGAGTTGCATGGTAGGCGCCTGGGAGTAAGCTACATACAAACACAGTTAGAAAAATAATATGGAATGGAAGGGGGACCTGGGGCTCGAACCCAGGTCCTGTGGTTTACCAATGCTTATGCCTGCCAGTGGAGCTGCTTTACTTCTTTGTACATTATGCAATCAATAAACATAATAAAATAAACAAACGTTGATGCTCTTTTTTCCGCGCGAAATTTTGAACGACCCAATCACCGATGGCCACCTAGTCATCTTCTCCATTTTGTTCTTTTTTTCCTGAAACAAAAGATGGTTAGCGGGGGTTTTTAACCCCCCCCAAAACATGCAATTTTATGAAATAGCGAATAGGCCGTCCGGCCACATAAATTAGGCGCGAGGATTGATTTGTTTTCGTCTGAACACGCTGAATTCGTTCATGGTATTGGCCTGTCCTAATTTTACAATAGCTGAAAACGCCCAATTTAGAACTTGGAAAACCCTAGATGATAACAATGGTGGAATCGCGTATAGTGCACAAAAACACAATTAAATTATATGGTTAGCATCAGAATCCATCAATTAGTAAGAATCCATAAGAAAAATGCAATGAATGTGCTTGAAAATCAAAATACGATTATGCATATTGTATGAAAAAGTTTGACTTCCGGATACCGATTCAAGGGGCTATGCGCGTGGAAAACTATCCAGTCAGACTCAGTGATGTCCTAGGAAGGTAATGGAATAAATTTCTTGCCCTGAAAAGCCTTCTAAGTGTGTTTTCAGTTTTGGAGTTTCTTCTAAAAAACTCAAACTTGGTTCTGTATCTATGGCGCAACTTTTAGGTCATGGGCACGAGGGTTAGCTTGCCTATATATGTATGAATGATTTAGGTTAAGAATTTGATCCAAAAAATCCATGAATTGATGAAACAATATTTGATTTTTATGGCATTAGTTTTTCAATCTTTTTCATGCAAACTTAGTCCAAATCATGTTCAATCACTAAGATACTTTCCAAATCTGATTATACACAAAATCTTGAGATTATTTTATGCACAAAAAGATTCAAAAAGTTAGGTTTAGTATTTTTTACCTATTTATTTTAATTAAATGAATTATTAATGATTAAAAATCCAAATAAATAAATAAAAAATGATAAAAACTTCCCTTTGGGCCACATGGTCGTGCACATGCCTTGGATGATGAATTGTGGAAGAAAAAGAGGCCCATTAGTAATTTTAGGTCATTTGAATCAATGTTGACTTTTCAAAATATCCAAAAATTTCCCAACTTCCACAACGCATATCTTGCTCAATTTTTAAGCTTTGCTCATGTTCTTGGACATTTTGGAAAGGGCTTTGAGTCCTCTAACCAATGTCTTTTGTCCCATGTCATTTTGATTTACCAATCTCAAGTTATGGCCTTTGACTTAAAGTCCCTTTTTGTTGACTTTTGAAAATGACCTATAATGTTGAAATTGATAACTTTTTGTGAGAGCATTTCTTGGACTTGAAGTATGAAGAGGAGTTGTAGGAAATGTCTTTATCTTCAAAATGAGCTTTGGATGGAATTTTTCTGATAATCCATGTGAAAGTTATGCCCTGGTCATGTTACAGTTGACTTTTTCAATTGTCCAAATATGGAAACTTTTGCATCTTGATGATTTTTGAGCCAAGCTTTGAGAATCATGATCAAGCATTGATCAAATGATGTTTGTGGCTTCAAAATGAGATGTTGACCAAAAATTTGGACTTTTGACTGTCAAATGACCATTTTGCCCCTGCAGTTGACTGCAGTGCAATTAGGGTTTTTGACTGTGCAATCTTGTGCTGAAAGTCTTGAAACTTGGTATGAGGATGCTTAACCATGTTTGTAGGCATGCGGGACTTGATTGGACCCTTGGAAAATTCATTTACTTTGTCAGAACCAAAACCCTAATTTTGACTGTTTAGGGGGCCCTTGAATTGTGCAACCCTTGAGGAGATTTTGAAGCTTTGACTTGGAAAATTCTTGAAGAATATAGGAGGGAAAATTTTGGGGTACAACAGTTGCCCCTGTTCAATCTTCTTAGACCTGAGGATGCAGATTGGCTGACGTGCCTTTCGTAATCCGAGGGTGGAAGATGATTGAACACTAGAGTGCCCAGAAATTTGCGCTCACATAGTAGTGTGATGGTGGAATGGGCTTATAGATGCCATTTGGAGATTGATGGATAGGATGATGGGCTTATAGATGCCATGCTAAGAGATGATGGATGGTGGATGGGCTTATAGATGCCATCTGGTTATCGATCGCGTAAGAGATTCCTCAGCGAGAACCTGCGTACCTGCAAAAGAAAAATGAGTACCTGACATGTTGCAGGAACTGGTCTTTAGATGCTTTGTATAGATGTGTCCTGACTGGTTACAGGAGCTGGATCTGGAGCTTCAAACGGTGATGAATGAACCAGGGATGGTTACTACCTCAACAGGAACGGTGAGAGAACCTTGGATGACTTTAACCTCAACAGTAATCGTTGAGAAAATCTTGGGATGATTACTACCTCCGCAGTATTGGGGAGAGAACCATAGGTGACTACAACCTCAATAGCAATCATTGAGAGAATCTTGGGCGACTTCAACTTCAACAGCAATCGTTGAGCGAATCTTAGGATTACCACCTCCGCAGGATCGGGGAGAGAACCATAGGCGACTACAACCTCAATAGCAATCATTGAGAGAATCTTGGGCGACTTCAACTTCAACAGCAATCGTTGAGCGAATCTTGGGATTACCACCTCCGCAGGATCGGGGAGAGAACCATAGGCGACTACAACCTCAATAGCAATCATTGAGAGAATCTTGGGTAACTTCAACTTCAACAACAATCATTGAGCAAAATCTGGGATTACCACCTCCGCAGGATCGGGGAGAGAACCATAGGCGACTACAATCTCAATAGCAATCATTGATAGAATCTTGGATAATTTCAACCTCAACAGCAATCATTGAGCGAAATCTGGGATTACCCCCTCCGCAGGATCGGGGAGAGAACCATAGGCGACTACAACCTCAATAGCAATCATTGAGAGAATCTTGGATAATTTCAACCTTAACAGCAATCATTGAGCGAAATCTGGGATTACCACCTCCGCAGTATCGGGGAGAGAACCATAGGCGACTACAACCTCAATAGCAATCATTGAGAGAATCTTGGATAACTTCAACTTCAACAGCAATCGTTGAGCGAAATCTGGGATTACCACCTCCGCAGGATCGGGGAGAGAACCATAGGCGACTACAAACTCAACAGCAAAAATTGAGAGAATCTTGGATAATTTCAACCTCAACAGCAATCATTGAGCGAAATCTGGGATTACCACCTCCGCAGTATCGGGGAGAGAACCATAGGCGACTACAACCTCAATAGCAATCATTGAGAGAATCTTGGATAACTTCAACTTCAACAGCAATCGTTGAGCAAAATCTGGGATTACCACCTCCGCAGGATCGGGGAGAGAACCATAGGCAACTACAACCTCAATAGCAATCATTGAGAGAATCTTGGATAACTTCTACTGAGTCTTCATCAGAAAAATCTGTTTGGGGTCGATTTAGCTGGACTAGAGAAGGCCTTGGACTGGATAAGAAACAGAGAAATCTTTGGAGTTGATTTAACTGAACCGGTCTAGGTCTTGAATGTAGCTGAGAACTTTAATTGGCTTTTCCTGAAAGGTAAAGGTCAGTCATATGCAATGCATGATATGGATCAAGCAATGATGTTCTCAGCATAAATGAGATTTGTAAGATATGATGCGTATATGCATGCTATGATGTATGGAAGTGCGATGTTTATGAATGTATGTTTGTCGTCTAGGAAAGTAAATCCTTGACGGGTGCCGGGAAGTCATATCCTGGGCTGATGTTGAAGAATAGATTTTTTCCTCCGCTGGGGATAATAGTTTCAAGCATACCGGTAGGAGAAGATAACTCCGTTGGGGAATAAACTTGGCGAATGGATAACTCTGCGGGGAGAAAAGTACTCTAGTGATCTTGCTGAGGAGTAATACTCTGTGGCGAGAGAGGTACTTTGTTGAGTTTGATGGAGATAACTTGCTGGGGATACCATTGTTGTGTTGGAAGTGTTAATAGACTTCGCTGGGGATAAGAAGGCTTCGTCGAGGACGCTCTTTCCGTGGATTTTGGCTGAGGATAACCCAGTTATATCCTGGCCAGGAAATAACTCTTTGAATAAAGCCGGGAGATGCGTTCGTGCTTTGCGGGGGTAAGCTTCCAGAATCTACTGGGGATAAGCTTACTGCTTGGGGAGATAGATTCCAACTTTCCTGAGGAAACTGGATTGGACTCTCCTGGGGAAGTTTTGAATTGTACTGGGAAGTAGCTCCATTGAATGTTTGATATACCGCCGGGGAACAATCTTTAGGTCAAGACTGCCGGGGATGCTTGTTAAGACTGTATATGCTGCCGGGGAATGTTGAGATCTGTTGGAGGATACCCAACCTCTTTAAGATTGATTGTAACTTTGCTCGGGGAGAGTATCGCTGACTTGCTGGCTCACTCTCTGGGGATTTAAGATATCTGGTTATGTTCTTTAGCTGAACCTACCTTGATACCTTGGAGGACAGAACAATTAGACCGTTTAGACAACTCTTTATTGCCCCTGTTTCTAATGTTACCTGTAATTAATCCTTTGTTTCGCACGCAAATATTTATGAGTTAGCAAATTATTGTCAATGCATATATCACAAATTGAACCTTGGACGTTCTTCGCAAAACAAAACAGAAAAAGGAAAAACAACGGGCAATTTTAACTGAAAGATATATTTGTATTGATTTTTGAATTGCCTGTAAATAGGCATTTTATGTACAAGAGGCTGACGTCCTAGTAAGAGAACGCCGCCGAACAAAAGAGTTTATACAAATTTTGTACAAGAGAAAATAAAACAGCTGTGTGAAATGAATGATCCCACTGGGTTTCAACTCTGCTATTGCCTTTATATCCCCGAGCGTCTCATCACTTGATGACCTTGGTGGAAGATGAAGCTGACTGATCGATGCCGTCTGAGCTTGATGTAGATACCGGATTCTGGATGCAAAGTGATCCAATGAGACATAGTATTACGCTTTATCCCTAACTTTTGCCTGGACCGCCCTTTCGGGTTTTCAGTCCACCGGGATACCCATTTTTGCCCAAGCCGCCTTTTCAGGTTTTCGACTTGCCGGGTGTACAGTTTTTTATTTTATTTCATCCCTTCATTTTGCCCGAACCCTTTTGGTTCGCCGGGAAGCCCTAATTTTTGCCTAGGCATGTCAGCCTAGCGGGTCTTTTTTAATGCGTAGTATCTTTTTACTATGTCTGCATTGGCGGGGTGTGGAAGGTCGTCACCATCCATATTGGTTAGAATCATGGCTCCTCCTGAGAACACATGTTTAACCACAAATGGCCCTTCGTACGTAGGGGTCCATTTGCCCCTTGGGTCACTCTGAGGAAGGATGATTCGCTTGATTACCAGATCCCCAACTTGATATTCCTGTGGTCTGACCTTTTTGTTAAATGCCCTGATCATCCAATTCTGATACGTCTGACCATGACAGATAGCAGCAAGTCTATTTTCATCAATTAAGTTTAGCTGGTCAAGTCGTGTCTGGATCCAATCATCTTCACTCAGATTTGCATCCTTCATTATCCGGAGGGAGGGTATTTGCACTTCGATCGGTAAGACTGCCTCCATACCATGAACCAAGGAGAAAGGAGTTGCCCCGGTTGACGTCCTGGCTGAGGTACGGTACCCATGTAGAGCGAACGGTAACATCTCGTGCCAATCTTTATAAGTCACTGTCATCTTCTGCACGATTTTCTTGATATTTTTATTTGCTGCTTCTACAGCCCCATTCATCTTCGGTCTGTAAGGAGAAGAGTTGTGGTGCTGTATTTTGAACTGCTCGCAGAGCTCAGTGATCATCTTGTTATTCAGATTGGTACCATTGTCTGTAATAATTCTTTCCGGGATGCCGTATCGACAGATCAGGTTATGCCGAATGAACCGTGCCACCACAGTCTTGGTTACCGTAGCATAGGAAGCTGCCTCAACCCACTTCGTGAAATAATCAATCGCTACCAGGATGAAGCGATGCCCGTTAGATGCCGTAGGTTTAATCTCACCGATCATGTCTATGCCCCACATTGCAAACGGCCAAGGCACGGTCAGAACATTCAGAGGAACTGGGGGAACGTGCACTTTGTCTGCATAAATCTGGCATTTATGGCATGTCCTGGAATGTTGGTAGCAGTCAGCTTCCATTGTGGACCAGTAATACCCTGCCCGAAGGATCTTCTTTGCCATTGTATGTCCACTGGAATGTATACCAAAGGTCCCTTCATGTAGCTCTTCCATGATCCTTCCTACTTCAGTCTTATCCACACAACGCAGTAAGGTTGAATCATGGTTTCGCTTGTACAAGATGCCGTTGCTAAGGAAGAACTTTGCTGCGAACCTTCTCAGGAACTTCTTATCATTGACAGAGGCACCTTCAGGGTATTCCTGAGCTTCCAAATATCTCTTCACCTCATGGTACCAAGGCTTCTCAGTCACCAATTCAGTTTCGAGATCACAACAGTATGCCGGCTCGTCCAGTTTCAAGATGATGATCCGGGGAGCCTCATTGTCCCATTTAACCTTGAACATAGAAGACATTGTAGCTAACGCGTCCGCCAGCTGATTCTCCTCTCTCGGAAAGTGTTCAAAGGTTATCTTCGTGAAGTGGGGGATCAAGGTCAACACACATTCTCTGTAAGGAATAAGGTTCAGATGTTTCGTATCCCACTCTCCTTTGATCTGATTGATCACAAGAGCGGAATCTCCGAAGACACTCAGAAACTTGATCCTTAGATCGATCGCAGCTTGAAGACCCATGATGCACGCCTCATACTCCGCCATATTGTTGGTACAGTTGAAACATAGTCGGGCAGTGAGTGGAGTATGAGTGCCTCGCGGTGATATGATTACAGCGCCGATACCGTTTCCCAAAGCATTGGAGGCTCCGTCAAAGTGCATAGACCATCGGGATCCTTCCTCAGGTCCTTCATCCGGTCCAGGTATTTCACAATCAGTCACAATCATGATGCTTTCGTTCGGAAACTCGAAATTCATTGACTGATAGTCATCTACGGCCTGATGTGCCAAGTGGTCTGCCAATACACTTCCCTTGATGGATTTCTGGGTCGTGTACTGAATGTCGTATTCCGTCAAGATCATTTGCCATCTTGCAATTCTCCCAGACAGAGCAGGTTTTTCGAATATGTACTTTATAGGATCCATCTTTGAGATCAGCAAGGTAGTGTGAGTCAGCATATACTGTCTCAGCCGGCGAGCAGCCCATACCAAAGCGCAGCAAGTTTTCTCAAGCAGTGAGTATCGGGTCTCACCGTCGGTAAACTTTTTGCTAAGGTAATAAATGGCATGCTCTTTTCGGCCAGACTCGTCATGCTGCCCCAACACACACCCCATTGAGTTGTCAAGCACTGTCAAATATAGTATCAGAGGTCTCCCTTCAACCGGTGGCATAAGGATGGGTGGTTCTTGGAAATACTCTTTGATTCTGTCAAAAGCAGCCTGACATTCATCATTCCAGCGTACTACCTGATCTTTCTTCAGCAGCTTGAAGATTGGCTCACAGGTAGCAGTTAAGTGTGAGATGAATCGAGCAATGTAATTCAGGCGTCCTAAAAAGCCTCTGACCTCTTTCTCTGTCTTAGGAACTGGAATCTCTTGAATAGCTTTAACCTTGGCAGGGTCCACTTGAATTCCCTTGTCACTTACAACGAAGCCTAGCAACTTTCCAGATCTTACCCCGAAGGTGCACTTGTTCGGGTTCAACCTCAGCTTGTACAACTTCAGACGGTCAAACAATTTCTGCAGATGATCTAGGTGCTCTTCCTCAGTCTGGAACCTTGCAATCATGTCGTCAACATACACCTCTATCTCGCGATGGATCATGTCATGAAATAAAGCAACCATAGCACGTTGGTAGGTTGCCCTAGCGTTCTTCAACCCGAATGGCATGACCTTGTAGCAGAAGGTGCCCCACTGAGTAACAAATGTAGTCTTTTCCATGTCTTCAGGAGCCATCTTGATCTGATTGTAACCTGAAAAGCCATCCATGAAAGAGAACACTTTATGCTGAGCAGTATTATCCACAAGGACATCAATGTGAGGTAGAGGGAAGTCATCTTTGGGGCTGGCCCTGTTCAGATCCCTGTAATCGACACACATTCTAACCTTAACGTCCTTCTTTGGTACTGGCACCACATTAGCAACCCACTGGGGGTAAGAAGTCACTGCGAGGAACCCAACATCAAACTGTTTCGTAACCTCGGCTTTAATCTTCTCAGACATCTCTGGACGCATACGGCGGACCTTTTGCTTAACCGGCGGGCAGTCTTCCTTAGTAGGCAAGTGATGGACCACAATATCGGTATCCAACACGGGCATGTCTTCGTAGGACCAGGAAAATATCTCCATATAATCATGTAGCATCTTAGTCAACCGTTGCTTCACGCTGAGCTCTAGGTTGGCACCAATCTTTACCTCTTTCCTGTCTTCTTCAGTACCCAAGTTTATTATTTCCACTGGCTCTTCATGTGGTTGAATTGCCCTCTCTTCCTGGAGTAATAGTCTTGAAAGCTCGCCAGGCACTTCGCAATCATCTTCACCTTCGTCTTCGGCTAAGTTGATCGGATTTTCGAAGTCATAACTGGCAGTAGCAGAGTCGTTACCAGTGAGATCCAGAGTGGATTGGAACCTGTATGAGTGAGTGTGTGTAAATACAGCTGTTTTGAAAAATATGTAAAGGAAGGAAAGACAGAAAAGGAGCATAAGATTTGAAATGCGAGAAAACGTCCAAGATTTTCATTTATGATATATGAAATGACAATTTATATGCCCTCACAAATGAAGCCAATGGTGCCCCGGGTAAGACACCGGGCCATAAAGTTCAATTTATTGTTTATTACAAATAACAAAACAAAGAAGTTTATTACTGCGTAACAAAAGTAATAGGAGTATGGTCTTTGACAATCCAATTGGTCAATCCGCCTTCGGTCGTCGGGTAGATCCAGCTATTAAACTCAGCTTCGTCCACTTCACTGTCCTCCCCAACAGCATTCACTCCTGGATTTGTAATGAGCACAGGAGGTCTTCTGGTCTTCTCCTTCCGCATAGCTTTCTGTCCCTCTTTCTGAACCACAGCCCGGGCATCCTTCAGAGAAGCCATCTTCAAAGGAACGTTCTCTTCGACTGCTGTTTCTGCTGCTGCTGAAATTGGAAGCACCTCCTCGAAATGCTGAAAGGGGGTTTCAATAAACTCCCCGTCCATTTCAATGTATCTGAAGGAGTTCAAATGGCTCACAATATACTCCTCCTCTCCTTGCACAGTGACGATCTTCCCTCTGACGGGGTACTTCAGCTTCTGGTGCAAGGTAGAGGTCACTGCCCCAGCTTTATGGATCCAAGGTCGACCCAGTAGACAAGAGTATGATGGACGGATATCCATCACATAAAAAGTGGAGTCAAACACCTGAGAGCCTACACGAATAGGAATGTCAACCTCTCCATGAACCATCCTCTTGGAACCGTCAAAGGCTCTGACGATGATATTGCTGGGTTTCAGTTCCAGGCCTTCACAGTCCAAACGGTCTAAAGCCTTCTTGGGTAGCACATTTAAGGAAGAACCAGTATCCACCAATACATGTGCCAGAGTAGTGCCCCTGCATTCAATAGAGACATGCAGGGCGTCATTGTGGTCTCTTCCTTTTGCAGTCAGGTCAGCATCTGAGAAACCCAAGCCGTTGTCCGCTGTCAGATTTGCTACGCAGTCGGTGAACTGGACTACAGATGTCTCCTGTGGCACATGGGCCGTCTTGAGAAATGAGATTAAGGCCTTAGCATGGGCCTCAGAGCATAGTAATAAGGAGAGCATGGAGATCTTGGAGGGCGTATGCCCCAGCTGTTCGACAACATTGAAATCACTCTTCTTTATTATCTTTAGAATCTCCTCCATTTCTTGTTGGGAGGCCTCAGCATTTATAGGTATCGATGCCTCCATCCGGGCAGGCTCATCTTCAATTCCTTTGCCCCGAGCCTTGGATGACTCGGCAGCAGGGGAAACAACTTGGTCAGTAACAGGAACAGGTACCCTTGTAGGTGTTATAAGGAGGGGTCTTCGAGCAGCGGGCGGTGCAATGTCAGGCGAGAAAAGCCTGCCACTGCGGGTAACCTTGGCTGGACCAGTGATATCGCAGATACTGGCGCCAGTGTTGAATTCTTGTTTGATCCCATTCACATATACATCTGCCCCATAATGCCAGGGGACAACTTTATCAGATACGTAGGGGAGAGGCCCCAGAACAGTAATAACCACAGGTGCAATAGTCATGATTTGAACAGGCTTCTTCGGGAGAGCCTTGATTGGATTATTGAAGATGGTAACCACAGAAACTTCTTCTACCGGAACCAACTGAACAGCAGACTTCTTAAACAGAATTTCCTTGCTATCCATTAGGCTTTGGATGCCTAACTTCAGCAAGGGATAACCAGATAGGGAAACAGCACAGAACAGGCAATCCTCACTGCAACCCGGAAATAAACCGGCCAGCAGCAGGTTCCTCTTGACAGTCTTCAGAGGAGTAGCTAGATCATCCACAAAAACAGCGAAAACATCTTCACCAACCGCATTTACTCCATGTTGGGGCATAGGAGCAGTTACCACATTTGGCCTCTCAGGCGCTTCAAACTGTATCTCCTTCGCGTCAATAAGGTCTTGCACCTTATTCCTTAATGCCCAACAGTCATCAGTGGAATGTCTCGGGCTATCAGAATGGTAAGCACAGCGGGCATTTGGGTTGTATTTAGGGGAGGCAGTGTTCACACCTTTGGGTGCCTCTCTAACAGTCACTAGATTGGTGGATAGCAACTGCGGCAAGATTTGGGATAAGGTCATGCTCAAACGGGTAAACTCTCTCCGGGGTCTTTCAGCCCTTTGAGGATTGGTTGGCCGAGGAGCGGCAACAGGCTTGGCAATCATTACCGCACTGACAGATTGGTGGCGCTCAGATTTCTCTTGTCTTCTAGATCCATAGACAGCACTAGCCTCCTTCTTGAAGGGTTTCTTCTCAGAACTAGACGATGCACCCTTCGGAATCTTACCAGACTTCAACCCAGCTTCAATTCTCTCTCCAGTCAGAATAAGATCAGTAAACCCTGCAGACGAGTTACCGATAAGATGGTTGAAAAATGGCCCAGATAGGGTCCCCAAGAACATGTCTACCAACTCCCGGTCAGTCAACGGAGGCTGCACCCTGCCAGCCAGATCCCTCCACTTCTGAGCGTACTCTTTAAAACCTTCACTTGAACCTAACGACATACCCTGATGCTGGGTACGTGTAGGGGCAAGGTCGGCATTATATTGATACTGCTTATAGAAAGCAGTAGCCAACTCCTCCCAGTTACGAACCTTGGTCCCATCCAGCTGATAGAACCATTCGAGATGAGTCCCTGAAAGACTCTCCTGGAAGAAGTGGATCCACAAATTCTTATCCACTGAGTACGGTTGAATCTTCCGAACATAGGACCTGAGATGTAGCTTGGGACAAGACGCCCCGTCGTACTTAGTGAAAGATGGTGCTTTGAATTTACGAGGAATGATCACACCAGTAGACAAAACCAAATCTCCAAAATCCAGCCCAGGTACCTGTTGGATCTCCATAGCATTCAACCTGTCCTCCAACTGCTTGTAACGGTCTTCTTCCGGAGGATATTGCTCTTCATCAAAATCAGTCTCGTTGTCGGAGACTACCGGACTAGGACCTTTTTCCGCTTGAGGAGTACCCTTGCCAATGGAAGAACTAGCCTCTTCATTTTGCTGAGTGTTGCCAAACCTTCAGCCTGAGTTAAACAGAACAGTTCTTCTCTTCTTCTTCTTTTCCTTCTTCAGGAGCAGAGCCTTCAGCTCTTCTTGGCCCTGAGCCAAACCCATGATTAGTTCCTGAAATTGCGCATTCTGCGCCTGAAGAGCCTTGATGGACATCTCGGTTGATGATGAGTCAGGATTCATGATGCTGAAATAAACAGCGAAGAACTGTAAGCAACCTGAAAAGAGGAAAACCTGCTATGCACATGATGAATGATATGTGTTTATGCAATGCATTCAAGGGTTCGAAAGTTAAAATTTGTTGTAGACAAAAAGGAACACACGTTATCATTAAGGAAACAATTGTTCAGTACATCAAAGCCTCATGGGCAAAATAATACAAAAGCAAATCAATCCCAAAATATACTACGCATCCTCTTTGGAGCTATGTAAGTGTTGAGATTCCTCTCCTCATGCAACAGGCGGGTGAGCTCCAGGACCTTCTTTTCATTGGCATGTAGATTGGTCTCAAGAGAATTCCGTTCCTCCTTAAGCTGGATCCAACTCTTCTGCATCTCTTCCCAAGATGTGGGCATATCAGGGTGCTAAATAGTGTAGGACACTTCTCCTTCCAAGACTGGCTCTTTGATCACAGGGAGCATATGGGGATAAGGCATCACTAATTTCTGGGAGCGGGCTCGTACCCACTTGAGATAAGGTTCCAATGGGATGGAGTTCCTGTGCCCCAGTGTCTTACTGTCTATCCTACTTAGCATCCTCCAGGCTCTGATAAATCTCTGGCGAAGTCCTTGAGTATCGTTGTCGAAGTCAAAAACTATGTCAGGAATTAACATGTCATGAGGACCATCCCTCCGAGCATAACCAAACTGTCTCTGAGCCAGGCATGGGTTGTAAGTAATACCTCCTCTGATTCCAAGTAAAGGAACATTAGGGTACTCTCCGCAACGATCAATGATAGTGACATCCTCTCTAGACCGAGGGCACCAATGTATATCTGCGTGTGTAAGAGTCATCAACCGTTGTGACCATCTCAAACCCCGCTCATTCTTCAAAGCTGATTGTGGAAGGTGCGAAATAAACCACCTTCCCAGGAGAGGAGTGCAACACATAAGGACACCTCTTTTTCTCATGGTTCGAGTGTAACATGAGTGAAGGATGTCCCCCAGCAACGTAGGTATAGGATTCCTGGACATGAAGATCTGGACAGCACTGATATCTATAAGCTGATCTGGGTTAGGAAACAACACCAAACCATAGACAAGGAGGGCCACAACTTCTTCAAAAGCTTGTAAGTCAAGGGAGTTCCAACATTCATGGGCCTTTTCAAACAGAAACCTGGCTAAGAACCCTTTGATACCACTTCTAACTTCCCAATGTCCCTTGAGGTCAGATGATTGTAGGTGCAAGGCTTTAGCAATCTCTTCAAGCTTAGGTTCCTTTTCTGTACCGTTGTAGGGTAGTTGATCAAGGATAGGGATCTTCAGGAGCCGGGAGAACTCCTCCAATGTAGGTACCAGCTGATAATCCAGGAAGGTGAAACAGTGATGCAGAGGGTCAAAGAACTGGAACAGGACCTTTATCATATCTTCCTCAATGTTGGTATTGACCAAGCTGATGAGACTTCCATGTCTTTCACTGAATGAAGAGTTCTCGGGAATCCTGGATATAAGTTCCTTAAGCTGAGGAGGGACCCTTACAAGGCTGATTTGAATTGTCTTTCTGCGAACATTTTCCATGTCCTACAAAACAAGAACAAAGATGAAACTTCGAACCCCTGAAATGGTTAGTCAATGCATATGATGCTGGATGATATCATGATGCTATGATTAAACACACCACAGATATTTACAAAGACAAACATGTAAGGCACACAAGGCACACAAGACAAGCCCTTAGAGTTTAAGGCCAGCATGGGGTCTGGGTAGTACCCTCTTGAAGTTGGTGGGTTCAACCTGTCCTATTAGAAGTAACCGGGTTCTAAGGGTCCCAATATCACGGGATTGCTTTCATTGTTCATCGTTTCGATTTAGCCACTGAACTGGCGACCGAAATATTCCAGGAAAGCAACCCTCAATTGAGTGTAGTATCGAGTATCAACCAACCTCAGACTGCACCAAAGTCAGTTATCTCACTACCCTAAAGAGGCCAAGATAGTTCAATTAAGGTTCCTAAGGTCTGTTGATGCTTCACGACACCACGCGGAGGCCCCGTACTCTCCTTGACTGAACTCAAGGGTTACCGGTACACACCAAAGTGCCACATCAATGTAGCAGACTGTTTCAACCATGTCGGTATACCCCGCACAGTTCCCTCACAACCTTGTTGCTACTTTCTAAGAAGGTATCCCCCAGATCCAGGTTAGGATCTATAGAACTCCCAAGCAACCCACAATTTAAAGCAAGCAAAGCAATACAATTGAAAACACAGTTATGAACTAACCCTAAGGTACACCTCACTTTAAGTTTACGTCCCCAGCAGAGTCGCCAGTTCTGTGATCGGTGGATCTGGAACTGACTGTTTAACGCTGGTTCGCGAAATGTCGCAGTAAGCAAGAGTCGCCATCGTCTTTTATTTTCTCCAAATGGAAAGGACAAAAGCACATAAAAATTCCTTAAAGAGATTGCTCTCGGTTCGGGAGGTAGGTTATAGAAAGGGAAGGTGTTAGCACCCTTTCTATCCATGGTTATCCATGGGCTCTTAGATACTTGCTCATTTGTGTTTTCAAAAAATGGTTTGTTTGCTTTTCAACTGTGGGTTTTAAAAAGTTTCTTTTGAAAATTCCAGTTCGACTCTTGTACCGGTCCTCAAGAGTGTTTGAAAAATTGCTTTCGAAAGCTTTTTTTGAAAAGGTGTCGGTGTGAAAAGTATTTTTGAATTTGTTTGGAAATTAGAGCAAGTATCTACGATAACCTACCTACCCTAAGGAATTCGTCTGTGTAAATTTCCTTTAAAGTAGTGCCATCCCACCATTGAGAGGTAGGTAGCACCACCGTTGGAGGTGTTCGGGTCAATTCGAGGTTAGGGACATGGTGATCACCAGAGCAATGGGAAGACACCTTAGAAGCTACCCTCATGCCAGGTTCCCGGATCATGAGGACTTACTAAAACATCCTCTACTCGACGATCACCTTTCGAGGCAAGGCAACAGTGAAGCGTACCCTAGGGGTGGTGTGTGACTTGTGTGTCAGATTCGGATATTTTATCTTGTTCATGTTAAAGGTGATCTATGCGTTTGTTTTTATTTTTTGTCCATTCATTCTTGCATGCGATTTAATTAACAGTTAAAAAAGTGCAGAAAGGTAAAATTCTAAACTATTACAAAAGGCGCGGGTCCACATCGCCGAAATTTCCAGAACCCGATTTGACAAGAAAATAAAGAAAGTAAAGTGCGAGAAATATATTACACGACTTTGGGAGAGGTACATAAATAATTAAAAGAAATAGAAATAAATACGCGAATGGAATTAAAATTAGAAACGAGGGCGTTGGACCCTTTTAAATTAAATTAAGTTATTAAATTAACTAAAATTAAAAGAAAAGGAAATTGTTTTTTTGGTTTTTTGTGTATTTATGAGAATTTAATGAAAGATCAATTAAAATAAAATATTAACCCTAATTCTAATAACTTTTATTTATTAAGAAGAAATATTAAAGTTACACCTAAATTACCCTAATTATTTACATGCAATTTTGATTTATAAAAATAAATAATATTTTAATAATTAATTATTATGAAAGAAAAGAAAAAAGGATAAAAATTATTGCAAACCCTAATTCTACCAAATTTTAGATTGATTAAGAAAAATATTAAAATTTAACCCTAAGTTTAAAAGTTAATTAATTAATAAAGGTTTTATTTACAAAATTAAAATATTAAATGAAAATATTTATTTTTATCTTTTTTCTGATTTTTTATTGTTTTTATGTTTTTTATGAAAAATAATTAAATTAATTAACTAATTAAAAATAATAATTGAATTAAAATAAAAAATGAAAAAAATATAAAAGACTTGCAAACCTTGGGGGGTTCTGTCCCCATTAGGAGGTGAAATCCAGTAATTTAGGCCCATTAACCTTTGGCCTCTTTGACTTTTCCACTAGCGTGCCCAGGCGTTGACTCACGTCCATAGTATGCATCAGATCTGGTCCCTTGGTGGAGTGCAATGGGACATATGGCGTGTTGGATGGAGAGTTGCATGGTAGGCTCCTGGGAGTAAGCTACATACAAACACAGTTAGAAAAATAATATGGAATGGAAGGGGGACCTGGGGCTCGAACCCAGGTCCTGTGGTTTACCAATGCTTATGCCTGCCAGTGGAGCTGCTTTACTTCTTTGTACATTATGCAATCAATAAACATAATAAAATAAACAAACGTTGATGCTCTTTTTTCCGCGCGAAATTTTGAACGACCCAATCACCGGTGGCCACCTAGTCATCTTCTCCATTTTGTTCTTTTTTTCCTGAAATAAAAGATGGTTAGCGGGGGTTTTTAACCCCCCCAAAACATGCAATTTTATGAAATAGCAAATAGGCCGTCCGGCCACATAAATTAGGCGCGAGGATTGATTTGTTTTCGTCTGAACACGCTGAATTTGTTCATGGTATTGGCCTGTCCTAATTTTACAATAGCTGAAAACGCCCAATTTAGAACTTGGAAAACCCTAGATGATAACAATGGTGGAATCGCGTATAGTGCACAAAAACACAATTAAATTATATGGTTAGCATCAGAATCCATCAATTAGTAAGAATCCATAAGAAAAATGCAATGAATGTGCTTGAAAATCAAAATACGATTATGCATATTATATGAAAAAGTTTGACTTCCGGATACCGATTCAAGGGGCTATGCGCGTGGAAAACTATCCAGTCAGACTCAGTGATGTCCTCAGAAGGTAATGGAATAAATTTCTTGCCCTGAAAAGCCTTCTAAGTGTGTTTTCAGTTTTGGAGTTTCTTCTAAAAAACTCAAACTTGGTTCTATATCTATGGCGCAGCTTTTAGGTCATGGGCACGAGGGTTAGCTTGCCTATATATGTATGAATGATTTAGGTTAAGAATTTGATCAAAAAAATCCATGAATTGATGAAACAATATTTGATTTTTATGGCATTAGTTTTTCAATCTTTTTCATGCAAACTTAGTCCAAATCATGTTCAATCACTAAGATACTTTCCAAATCTGATTATACACAAAATCTTGAGATTATTTTATGCACAAAAAGATTCAAAAAGTTAGGTTTAGTATTTTTTACCTATTTATTTTAATTAAATGAATTATTAATGATTAAAAATCCAAATAAATAAATAAAAAAATGATAAAAACTTCCCTTTGGGCCACATGGTCGTGCACATGCCTTGGATGATGAATTGTGGAAGAAAAAGAGGCCCATTAGCAATTTTAGGTCATTTGAATCAATGTTGACTTTTTAAAATATCCAAATATTTCCCAACTTCCACAAGGCATAACTTGCTCAATTCTTAAGCTTTGCTCATGTTCTTGGACATTTTGGAAAGTTCTTTGAGTCCTCTAGCCAATGGCTTTGGTCCCATGTCATTTTGATATACCAATCTCAAGTTATGGCCTTTGACTTAAAGTCCCTTTTTGTTGACTTTTGAAAATGACCTATAATGTTGAAATTGATAACTTTTTGTGAGAACATTTCTTGGGCTTGAAGTATGAAGAGGAGTTGTAGGAAATGTCTTTATCTTCAAAATGAGCTTTGGATGGAATTTTTCTGATAATCCATGTGAAAGTTATGCCCTGGTCAAGTTACAGTTGACTTTTTCAACTATCCAAATATGGAAACTTTTGCATCTTGATGATTTTTGAGCCAAGCTTTGAGAATCATGATCAAGAATTGATCAAATGATGCTTGTGGCTTCAAAATGAGATGTTGACCAAAAATTTGGACTTTTGACTGTCAAATGACCATTTTGCCCCTGCAGTTGACTGCAGTGCAATTAGGGTTTTTGACTGTGCAATCTTGTGCTGAAAGTCTTGAAACTTGGTATGAGGATGCTTGACCATGTTTGTAGGAATGTGGGACTTGATTGGACCCTTGGAAACTTCATTTACTTTGTCATAACCAAAACCCTAATTTTGACTGTTTAGGGGGCCCTTGAACTGTGCAACCCTTAAGGAGATTTTGAAGCTTTGACTTGGCAAATTCTTGAAGAATATGGGAGGGAAAATTTTGGGGTACAACAATAACCATCTAATCCCAAGAAGCTTCTAATCTCAGTAGCTGACTTTGGAGCCTCCCATTGCAACACAGCATCAACCTTCGATGGATCTACAGCAATGCCACTACCTGAAATCACATGACCAAGAAAACTAAACTCATTCAGCCATAATTCACACTTGAACAACTTTGCATACAACTTCTTCTCTTTCAAAATCTGCAATACTACTCTTAAATGTTCAGCATGCTCTTCTTCTAACTTAGAGTAAATCAAAATATCATCAATGAACACCACTAAGAACCGATCCAAATAAGTGGGAAATATACGATTCATATATTCCATGAATACTCCCGACTCATTAGTAACACCGAAAGGCATCACCGAATACTCGTAATGTCCATAACGCATTCTGAAAGCCGTCTTCTGAATATCTTCATCCTTCACTTTAATCTGATGGTAACCCGACCTCAAATCAATCTTACTAAACACACGAGCATCCACCAATTGGTCCATTAAGTCATCTATTCTTGGAAGCGGATACTTGTTCTTAATCGTCACCTTGTTCAATTGTCTATAATCAACACAAAGCCTCATACTTCCATTTTATTCTTCACTAACAACACTGGAGCACCCCACGATGATATACTTGGTCTTACAAACCTCTTCTCAAGTAACTCTTCTAATTGCTTCTTTCATTCTGACAATTCAGATGCAGACATCCTGTATGGTGCCATAGACACAGGTTTGGTACTAGGTACAAGATCAATTGCAAATTCGACTTCCCTCTCTGGGGGTACATCAGAAATCTCATTAGGGAAAACTTCAGGAAATTCACACACCACCTGCAATTCCTTAATTATAGCTTGAGTCTCTACAGATATTGGCGCCATCAACGAAAACATATGTGCTCCCTCTTGCATCAACTTCCTCAACTGTCTAGTAGACAACAGACCATCTTCCTCTTTAGGAGTAGAAAACTTCACAGACTTGTTATACTAGTTAATATGAACATAGTTATGCTCTAACCAGTTCATACCCAAAATCACATCCAAACCTCTTATCGGCAAACAAACCAAATCAACAACAAAGTCTCTGTCGAAGATCGACAAGGGACACTTAGCACATACAAAAGAAGTAGTCACCGACCCCTTGGCTGGAGTATCGACGACCATTTCTCCATCCAAAGAAGACAACAAAAGACCCAATCTTTCAACACAATCAACAACAATAAAACAATGCGTAGCACCAGTATCAATAATAGTGATTAAAGGAGTACTATTAATGAAACATGTACCTCTAATAAGTCTGTCCTCGGCAGCTGTCTGATCCTCAACAAAAGCAAACACTTTACCACTTGACTGAGCCCTCTTCGGTTTCGGACACTGG
The DNA here is from genome assembly GCA_948472305.1 of Vicia faba. NCBI lineage: Eukaryota > Viridiplantae > Streptophyta > Magnoliopsida > Fabales > Fabaceae > Vicia > Vicia faba. Next base: position 378,596,571 of record OX451735.1, on the reverse strand, counting down.
GCTACCAATGTGCCCTTTTTCTTTACAGTTGAAACAAACCACACTCTTGTGCTCACACTCAGATACAACATGTCCGTTCTTGCCACAATAGAAACACCTCTTCACTTCAGTAGTGCACACATTACTCTTGTGCCCAGGTTTCCCGCACTTAAAGCAAATCACACCAGTAGGAGCATCACCCCCACTAGTTCTCTGACCATGAGCAACTCTCTGTTTACCCTTACCAGCTGGGGCATCATAAGGCTTACCACGATTCTGCGGGTGTTTACCCCTCTTCTCACTAATAATCTTGTAATGAGCATTATTATCTTCCTCATAGATCCTACAACTATCAACTAGATCATCAAAGACAGGTATTTTTTTGATATCCAACTGCTTTCATAATTTCCGGGTGTAACCCGTTCTCAAACTTAATACACTTTGAAAACTCAGCATTTTCCTCAGCGTAATGCGGATAAAACTTAGCCAACTCAGCAAACTTGGCAGCATACACAACAACAAACAAATTCCCTTGCTTCAACTCAAGGAACTCAATTTCCTTCTTTCCACGAACATCTTCAGGGAAATTATTTCTCAAAAAATCCCTACGGAACACAGCCAAGTGATATTCTCACCTGCAGCTTCCAACTTCCGACAAGTCTCTAGCCACCAGTCATCAGCCTCGACTGCTAGCATATGAGTCCCATAACGAACCTTTTGCGCTGGAGTGAAGTCCATCACACGGAAGATTCTCTCAATCTATTTCAACCACTCCAATTCTCCGTCAAGGTCATACTTTCCCTTGAACGTAGGTGGATTCTCTCTCTGGAAAGTCGCCAAGCTACGAGATCCAGCATTCCCGTCAGCATTCGGATGATTTTCCATCGCATGAGCCATTACTTCTAAAGCAGCAGCAAGAGCAGCATCATTCCTTCTAGCCATCTCAACTTCTCACTACAACATAAACAACGATTAGAACTCAAATAACAATACTCAATTGTTAGATAACTACGACTCGACGACAAGGTCGGACCAACCTTTTGCTTTGATACCAACTTTGTAACACCCCAATTCTACCCCAAGAAGTTATGCAAAATAAATCAGAGCTATAAAATTTCAATCATACAAATGAATCGGGACGTCGCAAATTCTTCTAACAAATTCATTGCATTCATCATGGATATATAACACTTTTTCAAAACATCGGATGAACCATCAACATGACATCTTTCATTAAATAATTCAACAACTACGCAACGGAATTCTTCAATAACATCTTTAAACAAAACAGAAACTACGAAACATCTCATATGAAATAATCATGTATTTAAAGTTCAAAAACTGAAAAACAATAGTCTAAAATCAGCAAACGTTCATCCCCCCGAGTGTTACATATCAGAGCAATGACACCGACTCGAACTATTGAAGGTATATAGCCTTCACTCGCGATTACCTGCACGTTACCAACATAAGGGCAACATTCAAACAGAAGGGGTGAGATATCTAACAATATAATAAAGCGCATGATAATTAATATATTAAGTTAGATCAACAACATCACCACTTCTCATCTCATAACCAACATCAATCTCAGCAATAATACACAGTCATTCACATCAAAATACACTTCTTTATGAAATCATATAATGCGACTCAAAATTATGCAAATGCATGTGGTACCATTGGAGCAGAACTCCCATCTCAAAAATTTGCCAATTAATAGAGGCATCAACAAGGCATAGCCTTCATCTCAGAATTTTCCAATCCAGGCCATCTCAACGAGCATAAGCTCCATCTTAAAAATGCAATGTATGCGACACAACCATGGATGTAATGATAACATCCAAGTTAACGACATCCCAAATCATCTCAAAACATCTCAATTTAACATCTCAAAACATCTCAATTAAACATCTCAAAACATCTAAAAATAACATCTCAAAATACATCTCAAAACATCTCAATTTAACATCTCAAAACACATCTCAAAACATCTCAAAATAACATCTCAAAATACATCTCAAAATAATCAAAATAATTCATCAAACGTTATTTCTTTATAAATAAATTCACAGTAATAATTCAGCTATATTTTAATTCCTCAGTAAAATAAACACTGTCATTCTGTAACTCTAAAGTCAAGACCGTCACGTTCCAACTTTTATAGCTTAAACAGCAGCTTCTAGAATCTAACGCTCATCGTTCTGCACAAAACAGCGTAAAGGCCATCCATCTTCTGATCATGTAACCTCTAACCAACGCTATTTCTAAATACCCAACTTTTGATGATGCAACCTCTGGGCAACACAATCTTCTGACTACTATAACTCCTGACTAGATACAACTTCTGATCACCTCATCTTCTGACTAATGACATCTTCTGACTAGTGCAACTTCTGACCAAATACAACTTCTGACCACTCAACCTCTGACTAGTCCCCATCTTCTGACCACTCATCTTCAGACCACTCATCTTCTGATCACTCATCTTCTGAACACTCATCTCTTGACTAATGCCATCTTCTGACTAGTGCAACCTCTAACCTCAGTACTGCTACCTTTCACTATGCCACGCATCTTCTAACAGTTTACGTCTAACTTCAGAATTTCTATCTTGCACTAATCTAACGCAGCCCTAGTCAGCATACCTCTATTGTCAGAACTGCTATTTTGTATTCATCCTACTATTGTTCTAATTTCTGTTATCAACCTATTTAGGAACAATATGATAAATCCTATTCTCAAAATTAATTCATTAGTTCTAACACAACAGCGCCTGTCATCAATTTACCAAATTCTGCATTTTCTGTACTGCAATATTCAACGTATTATTCTTCCCTGTTAACCTTACAGATTCATAAACAAAGCCTTAAACCTAATCTAATCGTGACAATTTATCACCCATAAATTACCTTATAATTCTACAGCAATTAAACAACATCAAGACATCATTATTCATCCAAAAATTCATCGATTCTCATCACAAACAATCATATAATTTCAATTTAGGAACGAAACAACAACCACCTCTAACCCCACATATCAATCATCATAAACCCAATTATAGATTCAGAACCCCACCCTTACCTTGGATTGAAGGTTGCTCTACAATTTCCGGTTGAAACCTCGTGCTTGTCGTTCTCCACTTTCTCTAGCAGCTTGCACGTTCTCTTCCAAATCCTTATTTCTTTCTACTGCTTCCTCTTTCTATTCCAACAACAAATAACAAAATAACCCTATTATTCTATTATTCCTTATTGGGCTTATAACCAACACACCCCCTTATTACTTCCATTCTCTCAAAATAAGCCCACATTAAATAATATTACTCTTCTAATATTATTTCACTATATTATATTATATCTCTAATATTATTCTCCATTTAATAAAATAAATCTAATTAATTATAACACATCTTCATAAATATTCCAAAAATAATTTAATTAAATAATTAATTAAATTACGGGCGTTACAGGTACGGGCTTGTGCTTAGAATCTCGCAATGCCTTACCCTTCCATCCTCCCTGTTATCATAGAGCCTGTGGTCAAAGGAGATGTCCTGTACACTGTCCTTCATCCCAACATGCCTACCTCTCTCAAAGACTTGCAAAAGGATTGGATTTAGCTAAAGGAAGAATGAGATACTTTCGAGGCCCGATTCTACGCCAATGAGAAGAAGGTTCTGGAACTCACCAAGCAGCTTCACGAAGAGCGGATTATGAACGCCTACATCGCACCAAAGAGGTTGCGTTCAACCTTTTTGTCTTAGGAGTTTTTGGAGTTTATTTCTTTCATTGTAAGCCCAAAGAGGCATGATGTACTCGAACTTGGATTTATTAATGCAACGCGTGTTCCTTTTTGTCTAAAGCAAATTTAAATCTCTAATTTCCTTTAAATCATTTTGCATATGCATCGTCATTCATCATAACACACACATGTTTCTTACAACATGTCTCCTTATCTTTCTACTATTTATTTCAGTGAGATGGATATTGAACAGACAGTAAAAGATCTCCAGGCGAAGAACGCTCAATTCCAACAAATGTTGTTGACTCTGGAAAAGGGACAAGAAGATTTGAAAACTTTGTTGATCAAAGAGAAGAAGAAGAAAGCGAAGAAACCAACCAGTGTTTTGAATCTGGGAAGAAGGTTCAAAGGACCAGCCAGACGAACTCTATATTTCGCAACCTCATCAGGTGAAGGGGATAATCAAGAAGGGAAAAACAAGGAAGTGAATGACCACCCAGAGTCTGAAGAAGAAGAAGAGGTTGATTACTCTGAAGAGCATTATCCTCCAGCTGACGATAAATACAAATAGTTGGAAGATTTCCTAAATGCTATGGAGATCCAGAGGGTACTCGGGTTGGATTTTGAAGAGCTAGGACTTGTATCAGGGGTTTCCATCCCACAGAAATTCAAGGTCCCCACTTTCGCCAAATATGACGGTGTCTCTTATCCAAAGCTGCATTTAAGGTCATACATTAAGAAAATTCAACCCCATACTACCGATAGGAACCTATGGGTACATTTCTTCCAAGAAAGCTTGTCAGGGACGCAGTTGGATTGGTTCTATCAGTTGAAAGGGTCCAATATTCGCAATTGGGAAGATTTGGTTGCCGCTTTCTAAAAGCAATACCAGTATAACACTGACTTAGCTCCAACTCTGACACAATTGCAAGGCATGTCTATGGGTGCAGGTGATTGTTTCAAAACCTATGCTCAAAAATGGCGGGATCTCGCGAGAAGAGTCCAACCCCCTCTATCTGACAGAGAATTAGTGGATATGTTCTTAGGCATGCTATCTGGTCCATTCTTCAACCACCTAATTGAAAGCTCTTCAGCTGGATTTACTGAACTAATCATGACTAGTGAACAGGTAGAGGCCGGTATAAAAAGTTGAAAAATTCAGAGAGATGCATCCTCGAGCACAATGAAGAAAACCTTTACCGGAAAGAAGGAGGTCAGTGTTGCATACGACCATAGGAATCAAAACAAAAATGATCATCGCCCGACGATAGGGGCTGTTATGATTTCTAATCCTGCACCAAATCAGCAGCGAAATTATCAACGCAAGCCAGAAGCGCCCATGAGACGATTCAGCCGAATTAACATGACATTGTCCCAAGTTCTGTCACATCTTTTGAAATCTAATCTGGTGACCTTGAAGGAAGCTCCCAAGAACCCCAATACAACTTCTCCTCGTTACAACCTGAATGCCTGATGTGCCTATCATTCTAAAAGCCCTGGGCATGATACAAACGATTGTTTGGCCTTGAAGAATAAGATACAAGACCTTATTGAGGCGAAAGAGAATGAGTTTGATCCCCCAAAAACACCTAATGTGATAACGGCACCAATGCCCAAACATTGTTAAGGTGTCAATGCTATTGATGATGAGTGTTTTGTTTCCTATGTGAATGATTTAACCACTCCTATTTTTACTATTAAACAAAATCTTTATGAGTCGATCTGTTTCCGGGCTATGACGAAAGTTGTCAATTATGTATGTCTCTACCAAATGGATGTTTGTTACTGAAGATAGGCATCCAACACTTGATGGCTAACAAAGAAATATTGTTTGAAAAAGTTCCTCTTATCAGAAATTCCTGTGAAGATGTTTCAATAATCACCATCACCGACAATCCTCCAAAGGTCTCCACCAAAAGACCCGTAAGGATTACATCTGTTCCAAAGTTTGCTCCCCTGATCATCACCATGCAGAGGCCAATACCATACTCTTCAGATAAAGTTGTTCCCTGGAACTATGGGGCTGGCTTCTATTACTATGGAGTCAAGCAATATCTGTTGGCTACCCAAGATAAGATTTAGAAAGACACTGATCCCGGCGTCATCAATATCATTGGGGCTAGTAAGATAAAAAAAAGTGGAAGAATCTTCTCACCTGAGATCTCTCTAAAGACCATTGCTACTCCTGTAATTATTCCCGCTACCGCTCCTACCAGCATTCCCAGTGATACTCCTGTTGACAATCTTATTGTTATCTCTGCGACCAAGTAAAGGGGAAAGGAGGTGTTATCTGAGCCTGTCTAGATGAAGGCATATCCATAGGATATTCCTGAAGCTTCTAGAAAAGAGATAGAAGTGGTACTAAAGATAATCAAGAAAAGTGACTATAACATCGTGGAACAGTTGGGGCAAACCCCCTCGAAAATATCAATGTTGGCTTTGCTTTTGTGTTCTGAGGCCCATGCCAAAGCCTTGGTAAAGTTTCTAAGGACCACCCACGTGCCCCAAGAGACTACCATTGACCAATTTGAGAATTGCGTGGCCAGTCTAACTACTAATAACAAATTGGTATTTTCTGACGCTGACTTAACTCCCAAAGGAAGGAAACACAATGATGCCTTGCACGTCTCCATTGAATGCATGGGCACTATGATTGCTCACGTTCTAGTGGATACAGGCTCATCGTTGAATGTTTTGCCCAAAAATGCTCTTGACCGGATAGACTGCGAGGGACTTACTTTAAAGCCTAGCAACATTATGGTGAGGTCCTTTGATGGTTCTAAGAGGATAGTGCACTGAGAGGATGACATCCCTATAAAAGTTAGAACTCATACTTTTGATTCAACTTTCTATGTGATGGATATCCGCCCTTCCTATTCCTGTTTATTGGGCCGACTTTGGATTCCTGGCGCTGGTGCTGTCACCTCTACATTACATCATATGTTGAAGTACCCAATCAAGGGAAAAATCATCACTGTCCATGGAGAGGAGGAATATATGGTCAGCCACCTGAACTCTTTTAGGTACGTGGAAATGGATGGTGAGTTTATCGAAACTCCATGTCAGCATTTCGAGGAGGTCCTACAAACAGTTGCGGCAGCCAAGACTACTACAAAGACTCTAAAAGTTACCAGACCACCATTAAAAATGGCCTCTTTGAAGGATGCTAGAGCAGTGATTGAAGAAGGTGGATGCACTATCTAGGGTCAAATTCCGGATATTCCTTACAAATCCAACAAATTTGGTTTGGGTTTTACTTCGGAAGCACAAAGGGCTATTTGACGGACTCGTGCCGGAGGACCACCTTTACGTATCAGCAATCATGGAATCAACACAGTGGAGGACAGTGATGGCAGCTGTGACCTGGATGAGTGGATTTTTCCAACTATCAACGGAGGACTCAACAATTGGGAAGCCAAAGAATTTATCCCTATTACTTTTCTTCAAGAGTAATTGTCTTTCAATTTTTGTCAGATTTGTAATAATTAAACAATTTAGACTTTAAAACCTTGCGTCTTACCCGAGGCACAATGGTCCATTTGTGAGGGTTGTTACTTCATCTTCATATGTCATCAATAAATCATGGACGTTTTTGCATGAAAATTTTACGCTCTTTGTTCTTCTTTTTCTACCTTTTAATTTGTTCAAAGATAGATATGCTCTTACACACACTCACATATCAAAATGCAGATCCACATCCACTCAGGATCCCATGGGTAACGATTCTGCTATGACCTATCATGACTTTGAGAATCCGATCTACCAAGCCGAAGACGAAGGTGAGGAACATTGTGAGGTACTAGGAGAACTAGCCAGGTTATTGAAACAAGAATAAAGGACCATACAACCCCACGAAGAGCTAGTGGAAAAAGTTAACTTAGGTACCGAAGAGGACAAGAAAGAAGTCAAGATAGGTGCTAACTTGGAGCTTAGTGTCAAGAAGCGCTTAACTCAGTTACTACATGGCTATGTTGAGGCCTTTTCCTGGTCATACAAAGACATGCCAGGACTCGACATTGACATCGTGGTCCATCATCGACCGACGAAAGAAAGTTACCCTCCAGTAAAATAGAAAGTTTGTCGCATGAGGCAAGAAATGTCAGAGAAAATCAAGACTGAAGTCATGAAGCAGTTCAATGTAGGATTCTTAGCTGTCACCTCCTATCCACAATGGGTCACCAATGTTGTTTCAGTGCCTAAAAATGACGGTATGGTACGTATGTGTGTGGACTACATAGACTTGAATAGGGCAATCCCCAAGGATGACTTCCCGCTTCCCCACATTGATATTGTGGTTGACAACACTGCACATCATAAAGTATTTTCTTTCATGGATGGCTTCTCCGGATATAACCATATCAAAATGGCAACTGAGGACATGGAGAAAATGACCTTCGTCACACAGTGGGGTACATTCTGTTACAAAGTTATGCCATTCGGGTTGAAGAACGCCTGGGCAACCTATCAGCGTGCCATGGTAGCTCTGTTTCACGATATGATCCATCACGAGATAAAGGTCTACGTGGATGACATGATAGCCAGATCTAAAACTAAGGAGGAACACCTTGACCATTTGCAGAAACTGTTTGAAAGACTGAAGAAATAAAAACTAAGGCTAAATCTGAATAAATGCACTTTTGGAGTGAGGTCCAGCAAGCTCTTAGGCTTCATTGTCAGTGGCAAAGGTATCAAAGTGGACCCTGCAAAGGTAAAAGTAATACAAGAAATTCCTGCTCCTCGCACTGAGAAGGAAGTTAGGGGGTTCTTGGGACGGCTAAACTATATCGCCCGGTTCATTTCCCATCTAACCGCTACTTGTGAATCAATCTTCAAATTACTGAAGAAATATCAAGTGGTGGAATGGAACGATGACTGCTAGGCTGCCTTCGATAGGATCAAAGAATACCTTCAAGAGCCTCCCGTTTTGATGCCGCCAGTCGAGGGAAGACCTTTGATTATGTATCTAACTGTCTTGGAAAATTCAATGGGGTGTGTGATGGGGCAACATGACGAGTCTGGCCAAAAAGAGCATGCAATATACTACATGAGCAAAAAGTATACCGACTGTGAAACCAGATATTCACTGCTCGAGGAAACTTGTTGTGCTCTGGCATGGGTTGTTCGTCGGCTAAGATAGTACATGTTGACTCATACTATCTTATTGATATCCGAGATGGATCCAATTAAATACATATTCGAGAAACCTGCCCTCTATGGGAGAATAGCAAGATGGCAGATGGTCCTGACTAAATACGACATTCAATACACTACCCAGAAAGAAATAAAGGGAAGTGTGTTAGCCGATCACCTTGCTCATCAGGCCACGGATGACTATCAATCCATAAATTTCGAATTTCCAGACAAAGACATCATGTTAGTAGACAATTATGAAGAACTCATACCATATGACGTACCTGAACAAGGATATCGATGGACCTTGGTTTTTGACGGAGCTTCCAACGCACTCGGCAACGGCATAGGCGATGTGATCATATCCCCTGAAGGCTGTCATACCCCCTTCACTGCTAGACTGTGTTTGAATTATACTAATAATATGGCGGAATATGAAGCGTGTATTATGGGTCTCAAAGCTGCCATAGATTTGGGAATCAAGTATTTAAGTGTATTTGGATATTCAGCCTTGGTCATCAGTCAGATCAAAGGAGAATGGGACACAAAGCATCCTAATCTCATCCCTTACAAAGAGCATGTGTTGACACTGATCCCACATTTTGAGGAAATTACCTTTGAGCAGTTTCCACGAGAGGAAAATCAACTAGCGGACGCGCTAGCCACTATGTCATCCATGTTCAAAATCAATTGGGATAATGAGGCTCCTCATCTCACCATAGAGAGGATGGACGAACCAGTTTACTGTCACGAGATCGATACTGAAGAAGTAGTGACCAAGCCTTGGTTCCATGAAATTAAGAGATATCTCGAAGCCCAAGAGTATTCAGAGGGAGCTTCAATCAATGACAAGAAATTCCTGAGAATATTCTCTGCTAAGTTGTTCCTCAGTAATAGAGTTCTCTATAAGCGCAATCACGACTCTACTTTGCTTCGGTGCATGGACAAGAGTGAGGCAGACAAGATCATGGCTGATCTACACGAAGGTACCTTTGGCACCCATTCTAGTGGGAATACGATGGCTAAAAAGATCCTACGGGCAGGATACTATTGGTCCACCATGGAAGAAGATTGTCATCAGCATTCACAAACCTGTCACAAGTGTCAGATCTATGCTGACAAAGTACATGTGCCTCCAGTTCCCCTAAACTTGCTAACTTCTCCTTGGCCATTCGTGATGTGGGGAATTAACATGATTGGAGAAATCAAACCTACAGCTCCCAATGGACACCGCTTCATCTTGTTCACCATTGATTACTTCACGAAGTGGGTTGAGGCAGCTTCCTTCGCTTCTGTAACCAAGAATATTGTGGCCCGATTCATCAAACAAGATCTTATATGTCGGTATGGTATTCTAGAGAGAATCATTACAGACAACAATACCAATCTCAACAATACTATGATCATTGCACTATGCACGCAATTCAAGATCCAGCATCATAACTCTTCTCCTTACCGGCCGAAAATGAATGGCGTTGTAGAAGCCGCTAATAAGAACATCAAGAAGATCATACAAAAAATGACAGTGACCTACAAGGACTGGCATGAGATGTTACCATTTTCTCTCCACGGTTACCGTACTACGGCACGTACATCAATAGGGGCAACTCCTTTCTCCTTGGTATGAGGCATGGAAGCTGTCCTATCAATTGAGGTCCAAATACCTTCTCTGAGAATCATAAAGGATGCAAGTTTGAATGAGGACGAATGAACCCAAACTAGATTTGACCAGTTGAACCTGATTGATGAGAAGAGGCTTACGGCTGTCTATCATGGCCAGATGTACCAAAAACGCATGATCAAAGCTTTTAACAAGAAAGTCAGACAGCAGGTATATCGGGTTGGTGATTTGGTGATCAAGCGTATCATACTTCCACAAGGTGATCCCAGGGGAAAATGGACTCCTGCATACGAAGGACCATTTGTGATTAAAAACATTTTCTGGTGGGGCAATGATCTTAACTACTATGGACGTCGACGACCTTCCGCACCCTGTAAACACGGACATAGTTAAAAGATACTATGCATAAACAAATACCTTCTAGGGCGACTGGCCTAGGCAAAAATTAGGGATAAATACAAAAAAATCTATACACCCGGCAAGCTGAAAACCTGAAAGGGCGGCTTGGGAAAAAAAGGGTATCCCGGTGGACTGAAAATCCGAAAGGGCGGTCCAGGCAAAAATTAGGGATTTGAAGCGTATGACTATGTCCCGTTGGATCATGCTTACAACCAATCTTCAGCATCAATCCTCAAACTCAAACGGTTCTAATCAATCTAATAAGCTTCGGACAAAGCAGCATGTGGGTGAGACGCTCAAAGACATGAAGACTATTGCAGAGTGGGAACCCCATGGGACTATTTCACATAGTTGTATTTTCTTTGTATCAGTTTTCATTTTTACGACGACATTCTCTTACTAGGATGTTCGTCTCTTTGTACAAAAACACTTATTCAAGTTAATACAAAAATGTTCCTTTAAAAGTGCAAAACTATCTGTTTCTCCTTTATTATTTCTGTTTTGTTTGCAAAAAACGTCCAGTATTTATTTTTGAACATATGCATTTGAATGTAATTAGTGTTTATCAATGAATGCATAAAAAGAAAACTAATGGCTTTAAGAAACAGGGCAACATCTATGTTCCATTCCATAAAACCCCCGCAAATAATTTCTCCAATAGAGAAGAAGCGAGAACATCCTGTTACAGGATCTTTGTCATATCCCCAACATGTAGTATAATGGTGCCTTTTGCCTTCATATCTCCGACAGAGCAAAATTTACAGTTACCACCTCAAAGATTCCCCATAAAAAGTTGCCCAGCTTCTCAAGATTTCCCAGCAGGATTTCACAAAGCCCACATGCAATACACGACGTTCTCTTCCCCAACGGAGTTTATTTCTATGATTATGGAAACCCATCCATCAACACTTCAACTTCAACAAAATTTGAAGACTTACACTTCTCTTTCCCAGCTGTAGTCAGGGATTTATTTTCCCCAATCCGACAACACCGCAGCAGAATAACTTACATGCGCATACATCACATCCATACATCATAAAAATCAATGACACAAATGCATACATCGCAATCTCATTGCACTATGCATTTCATGCATCATGGCATCACATACAACTATCTTTTTACCCTTTTCAGGAAAGATCAATCAACAGAAAATTATTATCAAATTTTCAACAAGACAAGGCGAATATATATGAACAAATCAATTGAAGATCAATTCCTGAAACAAGACGGGGTGACTATCTACATGACAAGTACTCCTTTCAGGCCCTTTCCGGTTCAATTTAAATATCTCAACGGTTTATCTGATTCTTTCCTGCAGACATCTTCTCTGGTTCAGATAAGTCGCTCCAAGATTTATTCTGATTCTTTTCCAGACCCCTGCCGGGTCAGTTTAAATCTCTCAACGGTTTATCCCGATTCTTCCCCGCAAGCATCTTCTCTGGTTTAGATAAGTCGCTCCAAGATTTATTCTGATTCTTTTCCAGACCCCTACCAGTTCAGTTTAAATCTCTCAACAGTTTATCCTGATTCTTTCCTGCAGACATCTTCTCTGGTTCAGATAAATTGCTCCAAGATTTATTCTGATTCTTTTCCAGACCCCTGCCAGTTCAGTTTAAATCTCTCAACGGTTTATCCTGATTCTTCCCCACAGACATCTTCTTTGGTTCAGATAAGTCGCTCCAAGATTTATTCTGATTCTTTTCCAGACCCCTGATAGTTCAATTTAAATCTCTCAATGGTTTATCCTGATTCTTTCCCACATACATCTTCTCTGGTTCAGATAAGTCACTCCAAGATTTATTCTGATTCTTTACCAGACCTCTGTTGGTTCAGTTTAAACTTTTCAACGGTTTGTTCGGATACTTTCCAAATAGACACTTTCTCTGGTTCAGATAAATCGCTCGAAGATCTATTCTGATTCTCTCCAGTTAAAAAATACCCAAGACCTCCTTTGGTTCAGTTTAAACCTCTCAGTTGTTTGTCCTGATACTTTCCAAATGGGCACTTTCTCTGGTTCAGATAAGTCACTCCAAAGATTTATCCTGATTCTTCCTAGTTAAAGATTATTCAAGACTTCTGCTAGGTTCAATTTTAAATCAACCAAAAGTTTATTCTAATTCTTTCCCCAGTTGAAGTCAAGTTTAGACTTAGTGTAATTTCTGTCAACGATCACCTCTAGATGGCATCTGTAAACTCATCTCCGCCAACTCTCCATCATTCCTCCATATGGAATCTTTAAGCCCATTCCTTACACCTCAACTACAATATCATCGTGCACAAATTTTTGGGCACTCTAGTGTTCAATCATCTTCCACCTTCAAGTCACGAATGGCAGATTCACCAATCTAACTCTTCAGGTTTATGAAGATTGAACATGGGCAGCTGTTGTACCGCAAAATTTGCCCTCTCATTTCTCAAAGGATCATCCTGGACCCTCAGGTTTGCTTCTATCAAGTTTCAAGTCTTGGATTACAATTTTCCAAGAAAGTCATTCACAGGGGCAAAATGGTCAAAAACATACTGAAAAGTCAAAATCTAACTTTTTGATCAAAATCAAGTTCCAACAATCATATTCCGTCTAGATAAGAAGTTGGTTCATCACGAAATCTAAAATTAGAAATCACCTTAAAAAAATCAAATTTCTAAACATTTAGAAATTTTTTTGAAGTGTTAAGAGAATATGATACTTCAGAACTTCTGTGCCAGCCTCCACACAAGTGCAATCAGAATTTGCAAAGACGGTTCAAAATATGACTCTTCAATCAGAACATATGGAAGCAATGTTCTTCGGTCAGAACATGACTCTTCAGCATATGGAGGCTATGTTTCTGATCTTCTACGATCATAACATCACCAAATCCCAAAACCTCGTCTGAGCAGCCTGTTGTCCTGCTATAGCACAATCCTGCAACCAACTGCTGATCCAGTCCATGCCTGCACTTTCTCAAACCCCATATTTGCACCAAATTAGCATACAAAAGCTGTGATTAAAAAGCAATGGAACAGTGTGCCAAAAAGGTTTAAATCTCATTTGTTCCCCCCCCCCCCCCCCCAAAAAAAACCACAACAAACTCACCTATAAATAAGTAGCTCCATCACACTTTCAAGGGGTTGGCTTTTGGAAAGAGAGAATTATCAAAAAGAGAAAAGAAAATAATAAAACATTCATAAATCCCGAATTCCTAGACAAAACTATACCTTTGTTCTTCCCTTTGAATCAATGAACATGGCATTTTCTGTTCCATTGTCCTTGCTGACTCCAGAACATCTGAAGGCAGCAACTTAAGTCCCAAATACATGTTCCAGATTCAAGGTAAGTCTTTCTGACTTTGAATCTTTTCATTCAGAACATCATTAAATATGTAAATATCATAGTATTGATTTTGTCCATATCATTGCATAAGTATAAAAAACTGTGGATCAGAACTTCTTGAATAAAGCTAGGCTCAGAATTAGGATTAGAACTTCTATGAATTGTTGTGCTTTTATCTTTCCGATTTGCTGTTGTTAGGAACTGAATAAGTTGCTGATGAAGTTGATCAATGTAAGGAAGGAGTTGAAGTGTAACACAGAACTTCTGGGTTTTTCTTTCTCACTGTTTTAGCACAACACAAAACTTCTGACTTTTCACTCACTATTTAACACAACACAAAACTTATGACTTTTCACTCACTGTTTAACACAACACAGAACTTCTGATTTTTACTCACTGTTTAACACAACACATAACTTCTGACTTTTTGCTCACTGTCTAAACACAATCCATAACTTCTATTTTTGCCCTCAAATGTTTCTTTCAGGATTCTAATGGCATCAACCCAGAATTGCTGATTTCCTCTGGCGTTTCCTTCTGAACTACCAGGCGCCTGGCATCAGAACTTCTGGCCTCTTTTATTTTATTTTATATTGTACATAGAGAGGATGGACGAACCAGTTTACTGTCACGAGATCGATACTTAAGAAGTAGTGACCAAGCCTTGGTTCCATGAAATTAAGAGATATCTCGAAGCCCAAGAGTATCCAGAGGGAGCTTCAATCAATGACAAGAAATTCCTGAGAAGATTCTCTGCTAAGTTCTTCCTCAGTAATAGAGTTCTCTATAAGTGTAATCACGACTCTACTTTACTTTGGTGCATGGACAAGAGTGAGGCAGACAAGATCATGGATGATCTACACGAAGGTACCTTTGGCACCCATTCTAGTGGGCATACGATGGATAAAAAGATCCTACGGGCAGGATACTATTGGTCCACCATGGAAGCAGATTGTCATCAGCATTCACGAACCTGTCACAAGTGTCAGATCTATGCTGACAAAGTACATGTGCCACCAGTTCGCCTAAACTTCCTAACTTCTCCTTGTCCATTCGCGATGTGGGGAATTTACATGATTGGAGAAATCAAACCTACAGCTCCCAATGGACACCGCTTTATCTTGGTCGCCATTGATTACTTCATGAAGTGGGTTGAGGCAGCTTCCTTCGCTTCTGTAACCAAGAATGTTGTGGCCCGATTCATCAAACAAGATCTTATCTGTCGGTATGGTATTCCAAAGAGAATCATTACAGACAACAGTACCAATCTCAACAATACTATTATCACTGCACTATGCACGCAATTCAAGATCCAGTATCATAACTCTTCTCCTTACCGGTCGAAAATGAATGGCGTTGTAGAAGCCGCTAATAAGAACATCAAGAATATCATACAAAAAATGACAGTGACCTATAAGGAGTGGCATGAGATGTTACCATTTGCTTTCCATGGTTACCGTACCACGGCGCGTACATCAACAGGGGAAACTCCTTTCTCCTTGGTATGCGACATGGAAGTTGTCCTACCAATTGAGGTCCAAATACATTCTCTGAGAACCATAAAGGGTGCGAGTTTAAATGAAGACGAATGAATCCAAACTCGATTTGGCCAGTTGAACTTAATTGATGAGAAGAGGCTTACGGTTGTCTGTCATGGCCAGATGTACCAAAAACGCATGATCAAAGCTTTTAACAAGAAATCCAGACGGCAAGTATATCGGGTTGGTGATTTGGTGATCAAGCGTATCATACTGCCACAAGGTGATCCCAGGGGAAAATGGACTCCTGCGTACGAAGAACCATTTGTGATTAAAAACATATTTTCTGGTGGGGCAATGATCTTAACCACTATAGACGACGACGACCTTCCGCACCCTGTAAACGCAAACATATTTAATAGATACTACGCATAAACAAATACCTACTACGTCGACTGGCCTAGGCAAAAATTAGGGATAAAATACAAAAAAAATATGTACACCCGACAAGCTGAAAACCTGAAAGGGCGGCTTGGGCAAAAAAGAGTATCTCGGTGGACTGAAAACCCCAAAAGGAGGTCCAGGCAAAAATTAGGGATTTGGAGCGTATGACTGTGTCCCGTTGGATCACCTTACAACTAATCTTCAGCATCAATCGTCAAACTCAAACGGTTTTAATCAATCCAATCAGCTTCAGACAAAGCAGCAAGTGGGTGAAACGCTCAAAGACATGAAGACTATATCAGAGTGGGAACCCCGTGGGAATATTTCACATAGCTGTCTTTTCTTTGTATCAGTTTTCATTTTTACGACGACATTCTCTTACTAGGATGTTCGTCTCTTTGTACAAAAACACTTATTCAAGTTAATACAAAAATGTTCCTTTGAAAGTGCAAAAATATTTGTTTCTCCTTTACTGTTTCTGTTTTGTTTGCAAAATACGTCCAGTATTTATTTTTGGACATATGCATTTGAATGTAATTACTGTTTATAAATGAATGCATAAAAAGAAAACTAAACAGAAAGACAATTACTAATGGCTTTAAGAAACAGGGCAACATCTATATGATATTCCACAGAACCCTTGCAAATAATTTCTCCAACAAAGCAGAAGCGAGAACATCCTATTACAGGATCTTTGTCATATCCCTAACATGTAGTATAATGGTGCCTTTTTCCTTCATGTCTCCGACAGAGCAAAATTTCCAGTTACCACTTCAAATATTCCCCAGCAAAAGTCGCCAAGTTTCTCAAGATTTCCCAGCAGGATTTCACAAAGCCCACAAGCAATACACGATGTTTATATTCCCCAACAAATTTTATTTCTCTGATTATGGAAACCCATCCATCAACACTTCAACTTCAACAAAATTTGAAGACTTACACTCCTCTTTCCCAGCAGTAGTCAGGGATTTATTTTCCTCAATCCGACAACACCGCAGCAGAATAGCTTACATGTTCATACATCGCATCCATACATCATAAAAATCAATGACACAAATGCATACATCGCAATCACATTGCACTATGCATTTCATGCATCATGGCATCACATACAACTAACTCTTTACCCTTTTCAGGAAAGATCAACCAACATAAAATTATTATCAAATTTTCAACAAGATAAGGCAAATATCTATGAACAAATCAATTGAAGATCAATTCCCGAAACAAGACGGGGTGACTATCTACATGACAAATACTCCTTTCAGGCCCCTTCCGGTTTAGTTTAAATCTCTCAACAATTTATCCTGATTCTTTCATGCAGACATCTTCTCTGGTTTAAATAAGTCGCTCTAAGATTTATTCTGATTCTTTTCCAGACCCCTTCCGGTTCAGTTAAAACCTCTCAACGGTTTATCCAAATTCTTCCCCGCAGACATCTTCTCTAGTTTAGATAAGTCTCTTCCAGATTTTATCTGATTCTTTTCCAGACCCCTGTGTTGCACCCCAAAATTTACCCTCTTGATTTAGGCTTATGTTTCATCATGAATATCATATTGCATTGCATTGATGGGATCAAAGTACTTTGGTTATCAAGTCTTCCTCAAGCTTTGAAGGTTGATTGCATTGACAAGTTGCTCAAGTAGAATCTTGTCATCTGAACCTGTGGATCTTTCAAGCTCAAAATTTATTGCATATCTCAAGATATCTTATCCATCTTTGGATCATCAAAGGATTGAAGGATGTGTTTGATTATAAGAAGAATCACTCTTTTGATTCACTAGTCAAAATTAGGGTTTTGTTTGAGCAAGGCTATTGATCAATGTACAAGTCTTGATTTGGAAGCTACAACATCTCTTTGGTATTTGAAAAGTCTTTGTACAAGAAATTGGTCAAGATGCCCAGAGGATTTGAAGTTTTGAAGATGATTCATCAGTCTCCTAAGGTGATAACCAAAACTAGGGTTTGGGATTTCATCTAGATTTCTTGAGAATTTTGAAGTGATACTTTGCACATGGCCTCTATATATTTGGAAGATCATATGTTTGAAGTTTTGATCATCAATTTTGAAGGGAAGTGGATCAATTGATTTAGAGGGGCAAAATGGTCATTTTGGTCAAAATCAGTCAAAGTCAAGGTTGACCAAGTGAACTTTTGGTCAACCATCAATTCAAGGATGTAATTTTCACATTTCAAGTCCATTTTTATCATTGGATCAAAGAGATTGAGGTTTGGGTTGAAACTTGTTCATGAAGAAACCCAAAAAGTTTCTAATTTTGGAAAATAAGGACTTAACTTCAAAAATTCATATTTTATTCACCTTTGATCAAAAAAATGCAAATGAAGTATGCTTGGAAATATAAGAGGATTATATTTCATCTCCTTTTGGTTTCATGTTCAAATTGGCAAAGAGTCAAGAGTTATAAAGCTTGGAAGTCACAAAATTATAGGTCATTTTCCAAATTTAGTGAATTTCATGTCAAATTTTGAGGACCTTAATGGACTCAATTACAAAAACTCAAACCTAAGGTATTGTAGATCTTTTCAATACCTTTCCAAATTGTACTCATTTGTGTCCAAATTCAAAAATATGAGCAAGTTATGGACTTTGGAATTTTTGAGGCATTTTATTGAATTTTGACAAATATGCAAAATGGCCATTTCTTGCAAACTCAAGTTTTAGCCATTCCTTTTGCTTCTAATCAAGCCCATGAGAAATTTGTGACATGTTGAGGCCCATCACACTCACCATTTCGTGCCTCATTTGGTTTTGCACTTGTTGGATTGAAAAATCACAAAACTTGCTCAAATGTGCAAATTCACCAACACTCTCTCATTTCAAACAATCATGAGCTGGCACTTTGGGCATGTAATTCTGACTTCATTTGGCTCACAAAACGCACAAAAGGAAAGAAAATGCACGAGTGAAACGCAGGCTCCATGTGCATCCTCATTTTTGGCCAAAACTACCAAACTTGCCCTCCAACAGTTTTGAGTGCCAAATACCACTTCTATCCTCTTACCCTCGTGCTATATAACAAGAATCAAGGCTCAGTTGTGAAAAAGGAGGCTCATAATCACTACATTGCAAATCTGAAAATTTCCAAGCATCTCTGCAAATTGCTCTGAATCTCTCTTCTTCTTGGATCATTCTTCGAAATTCTTGGTGATTCAGCTTCAGTGAAGTAAGGAGATCAAGCCCGCACCATTGTATTGCTTCTGGAGTGAAGGAATCGTGTTTCCAGATTTCACCTCCATGTGAGTTTCTTGAACTTTAATTTACGTGTTTCAGCTTGAATTGATGATGTAAATCATGTTCATTGAGTTGCTAGTTGGCCAATCACTAGGATTGATGTATATTTGAGCTTTGATTCAAGCAGAATTATTGAAATCGTGTTTATGACTTGGATGTTTGCAGTGAGTTTTTTCAGTTTTTGAGAGTTTATTTCTTGATCCATACTTGATCTTTGAGATTTATTCAAATTTCATAATATAGTATGATATGCTAGCTTTAATTTGCACTTAATTTCATGGATTTTGGTTGAGAAACGAGCATGATTGATGGATCTGAACATAGGCTCATGACCTGTTATGTTGCAGGAGTTTTGCCCTATGCTGGTGGTTGAAGATGAAGTGATGATGCGCGCTATGATTGGCTTGATTTAAATTATCATGCATTTCATATTATTTGATTTTAATTGATTTTCTGATTTTTATTTCTTGATCAAAACAACTTAAAAAATTCTGAAAAAATTATCACAAGTCCAACATAATTTCTACAATCTTGTGTAATTTTATTGGAATTTTTAGAAATCTTTTGATTGGTTTAAAAATTCATAAGTTTAGATAATTGTTTGTTTAAAGATTATTTTTATTTTAATAGTTTTTTTGATCTGAAAATTCAACAAAAAACGATTTGGACTCATAAAATGATGTAGAAATTGATTCTGACTTTTGTTTAGCATGTTTTCTATATTTTATTAGAAATTTAATTTCAAAAGTTTATTTGAAATATTTGTTTCATAATTTTTGTTATAATACGTCCTTCAATTCAAAAATCCTCAAAAAAATCATGCAAGTTTGTTTTTAATTATAGAGTCTGAATATATTTTTATTTTGACATTTTTGTGACTTTTGGCTAGGGTTTACATTTTTGCCTTTGAATAATAGTTTAATTGTTAATTGTTAGTTTGATTTTTATTTTAATATTTCCTTTAATCCAAAAAATCCACAAAAAATCAGGGATGTGTGTTATTAATTGTAATATTTGAATATAATTTTGGTTGGATATTTTTATAATTTTTTATTAGAGTTTTATTTTGAGATGTGATTATTTGTTTAATTGATTAATTGTTTGAATTTGATTTTATTTTTGACTTTTCATTAATTCAAAATAATATGGAAAAATAGGTATTCTGACCTCTTGAGTTTTGTCATGTTTGATGTATATTTGTTCTAATTTTTTTTGAATTTTGATCATATGTAATCAATATTTAAGATTAAAAGTCAAAAATTAGGGGTTTGTTGCTTATTGTGCAAGTTTCATTTTCAAAACCATTATTCCCTGGATTTTCAATGAAATTTAGGTCTTGATTATAGTTCTCGGATGTATTGAGTATCTGAAAACCATTTTTCTTTAATTATTTGACTTGGTTTGATATTTTTCCATGATTTATTTTGAGAACTTGCCTAGTTTTGATAGTTTGGTCAACTAGTTTTGATCTTTGGGCCTCATTTGACCCCCTCCTCAACCATTCATGAACTTAAGACTTACTTTCTGACTTCTACACACTTCAAAGATGCTAAGATTTTTTTGGTTTGAATTATTGAAATCCTTTTCTATTTTTTATGTATTTTTGAAGTGAAGGTACCCAATTAATGTTGCATATCTTGTTGCAATTTGTTTGATGGCCAATGAACTTGAGTGAGGCCTATAATTTGGAACCTAATGATCATGTTGGATATGTTCATCCAAATAAAGTCAAGTCATTTCACCTAATGCCCTATGTTTAAGTGATTGAACCTTTTAATGCATTGTGTGGGATTCCTCTTCTATTATGCTTGTGAGTTGTGTTAAATTAATTGTGTATGATTGAATTATGGTTGCTACTCATGGTATTTGATTGTATTATTCTCAATATTCCATGATCCTTGATTGATATTCAATTGTCAACTGAACATGGTGATAGAAGGGAGCAATATTCCTCTAACTCTTGACCAAATTGTGCATATGCCTGTTTCTATCATATCTGGTGTTTTGATATTTTTCTATCATGTTTCCTCACTTCATTATGGTGTCATCATCCATCCCTTATGTGAGTTATCATTCAATTTATTGAAATATTAACTTGGTTGTTGAATGTGCGAGGTACTTTGAGAAATTTTTTCCATTTTTGACTTGAGGCTACTGTGTTTCACTTTATTTATGGAACACAACTTATTGTATTGGCACTACTCTTGTGCTTGGCATATTTGATAGTCTATGCAGGATATATACATGTGATTATGAATGCTATACTTTGCCCATGGGATCCGTTCATATCTGAAAATCTCAATACTTACATCCTGATGGCATAATTTCTGACTTGATTTGTCTGCTGATGCCAGCTTGCTAGAAGTTCTCTGCGTTTATTTTATTCTTGTTCAGTTGCTACGGATAGTTATCCGTTTGGTATTGCATTATTTCCTTTCTTCTATTTGCATAGTTTTATGTTGCATAATGAGACCTCTGTTGCTGATATATGTCAGGAGGCTCTCTGTTTTTGTTTGATGCATGCGTTGTGTTTGTTTCTTTAACTTTTGATCGACGATTCACTCAATTTAGAAATTGAGATCATGACTTCGCTCTCATTGCATGTTCCCTATAGGATGAAGTTGTACAAACTGGGGTTGAACCCGAACAAGTGCACCTTCGGGGTGAGGTCTGGCAAACTGCTAGGCTTCGTCGTGAGCGACAAAGGTATTCAAGTGGACCCTGCCAAGGTGAAAGCCATACAAGAGATGCCAGCTCCCAAGACAAAGAAAGAGGTCAGAGGCTTTCTAGGACGTCTGAACTACATTGCCCGATTCATCTCGCACCTAACTGCTACTTGTGAGCCAATCTTCAAACTGTTAAAGAAAGATCAAGTGGTACGTTGGAACGATGAATGTCAGGCTGCTTTCGAAAGAATCAAAGAGTATCTCCAGGAACCACCCATTCTGATGCCACCAGTGGAAGGGAGACCTCTAATCTTATACTTGACAGTACTTGACAAAATAAATGGGGTGTGTGCTGGGACAGCATGACGAGTCTGGCTGAAAAGAGCATGCTATTTATTACCTTAGCAAAAAGTTTACCGACTGTGAGACCCGATACTCACTGCTCGAGAAAACTTGCTGCGCTTTGGCATGGGCTGCTCGCCGGCTGAGACAGTATATGTTGACTCACACTACTCTATTGATTTCAAAAATGGATCCAATCAAGTATATCTTCGAAAAGCCTGCCTTATCCGGAAGAATAGCAAGATGGCAAATGATCTTGACTGAATATGACATCCAGTACACGACTCAAAAAGCAATCAAGGGAAGTGTATTGGCAGACCATTTGGCACACCAGGCAGTGGATGATTACCAGTCCATGAACTTTGAATTTCCAGACGAGAATATCATGTTCATAACTGATTGTGGAACACCTGGACCAGATGAAGGACCTGAGGAAGGATCTCGATGGTCTATGCACTTTGATGGAGCTTCAAACACTTTGGGTAACGGCATTGGCGCTGTGATCATATCTCCTAAAGGCTCTCATACTCCGTTTACCGCCCGACTGTGTTTCAACTGCACCAACAACATGGCAAAGTATGAAGCATGCATTATGGGTCTTCGAGCTGCAATTGACCTAAGGATTAAGTTTCTAAGTGTCTTTGGAGATTCCGTTCTCGTGATCAGTCAGATCAAAGGCGAGTGGGATATGAAACACCCAAATCTTATTCCTTACAAGGAGTATGTGTTGACGTTGCTTCCCCACTTCGAGGAGATAACTTTTGAACACTTCCCAAGAGAGGAGAATCAGTTGGCGGACGTGTTGGCTACGATGTCTTCTATGTTCAAAGTCAAGTGGGACAACGAGGCTCCCCAGATCATTATTTGGAAATTGGATGAACCTGCACATTGCTGTGATCTTGAGACCGAAGAGGTAACAGAAAAGCCTTGGTATCACGAAGTGAAGAAGTACCTTGAAACTCAAGAATACCCCGAGGGTGCACCTGTTAATGACAAGAAGTTTTTAAGAAGGTTCGCGGCAAAGTTCTTCATCAACAATGGCATTCTCTACAAACGTAACCATGATTTAACCTTACTGCGTTGTGTGGATAAAATTGAAGCAGAAAGGATCATGGCAGAGCTGCATGAAGGTACTTTTGGAACTCATTCCAGTGGACATACCATGGCAAAGAAAATCCTTCGGGCAGGATATTACTGGTCCACAATGGAAGCTGACTGTTATCAGCATTCTCAGACATGTCACAAGTGCCAGGTCTATGCTGATAAGGTGCACATTCCTCCAGTTCCTCTGAATGTCTTGACAGCACCTTGGCCTTTTTCAATGTGGGGCATTGATATGATCGGTGAAATCAGACCTACGGCATCCAACGGGCATCATTTCATCCTGGTAGCGATTGATTACTTTACGAAGTGGGTTGAAGCAGCTTCCTTTGCTACGGTCACCAAGAACGTCGTGGCACGGTTCATTAGACACAACTTGATCTGTCGATACGGTGTACCAGAGTGGATTATTACGAATAATGGTACCAATCTTAACAACAAGATGATCACCGAGCTCTACGAGCAATTAAAGATACAGAACCACAACTCTTCTCCCTACCGGCCGAAGATGAATGGGGTTGTCGAAGCAGCAAATAAGAATATTAAGAAGATTATGCAGAAGATGACAGTGACATACAAAGATTGGCACGAGATGTTACCATTTGCTCTTCATGGGTACCGTACCTCAGCACGAACGTCAACAGGGACAACGCCCCATTCCTTGGTTTATGGCATGTAAGCAGTCTTGCCTATTGAAGTTCAGATACCCTCTCTTCGGATCATGAAAGATGCAGGTTTGAGCGAAGATGACTGGATCCAGACCCGACTTGATCAATTGAATCTAATCGACGAAAAGAGACTTACTGCTATTTGTCATGGTCAGACGTACCAAAAACGAATGATCAAGGCATTTAACAAGAAAGTCAGACGACAAGAGTATCAAGTTGGGAACCTGGTAATCAAGCGCATTATTCTACCTCAAGGTGATCCTAGGGGAAAATGGACCCCTACTTACGAAGGGCCATTTGTGGTTAAGAACATCTTCTCAAGAGG
The DNA here is from genome assembly GCA_948472305.1 of Vicia faba. Taxonomy (NCBI): domain Eukaryota; kingdom Viridiplantae; phylum Streptophyta; class Magnoliopsida; order Fabales; family Fabaceae; genus Vicia; species Vicia faba. The sequence goes on along the minus strand of OX451735.1, from coordinate 378,572,102 downwards.
AGCGATGATTCTAACCACCATGGATGGTGACGACCTTCCTCACCCCGTCAATGCAGACATAGTGAAAAGATACTATGCATAATCAAAGACCCGCTAGGTCCACTGACCTATGCAAAAATAAGGGCTTCCCGGCGAACCAAAAGGGTTCGGGAAAAAATAAGGGATGAAAATAAAAAAAATCTGTACACCTGGCAAGTCGAAAACCTGAAAAGGCGGCTTGGGCAAAAATGGGTATCCCGGTGGACTGAAAACCCGAAAGGGCGGTCCAGGCAAAAGTTAGGGATTAAAGCGTAACACTATGTCTCATGGGATCACCTCGCATCCGGACTTCAGTATCAACTATCAGGCTCGGACGACACCAGTCAATCAGATTCATCTTCAACTAAGTAGCAAAGTGATGAGATGCTTGAAGATATAAAGGCAATAGCAGAGCTGGAACCCAGTGGGACTATTCGCATAACTGTTTTGTTTTCTTTTTACAAAGTGTATAAGTTCTATTTGTTCGGCGACGTTCTCTTACTAGGACGTCAGCCTCTTGTACAAAACGCCTATTTACAGGCCAAACTTCAAAATTCAATACAAATTCATTTTCAGACAAATTTCAAACTGTTTTCCCTTTATCTGTTTTGTTTTGCAAAGAACGTCCAATGTTCATTTTTGATATATGCATTTGACATTAATTGCTGCTCATAAATATTTACATGTGAAACAAAGAACTAATTACGGGTGATATCAGAAACAGGGGCAATAAGATTTGTCCGAGCTGTCTAGTTGCTCTGTCCACCAAGGCACCAAGGTATATTCAGCTGAAGAATATGGCTAAGATACCTTCACTCCCCGCAGAATAAAAACGGTAATGGTAGTTCTCCCCACTGGGACTTGCAACCATGAACAAATCAGTAAGATTCTTCCCAAGCAGAGTTGATCTACCATCATCCCGAAAAGGTTGGGTATCCCCAGAAGGTCTTAATATTCCTCAGTGGAGTATAAGAATGTTCCCCAGCGGAATACAAGATACCCCCATTGGAACCATTTCCCCAGTGCAGACTAAAAAAGGGTTCCCCGCCAGGATTAAGTCATCTTACCCAGTAGATTCTGGAAACTCATCCCCTGTAGAGTACAAAATAAAGCTCCCTGCCAAATTCAGAAAGTTATCCTCACAAGAGTCTAGCATGATCATCCCTAGCAAGTCGCAACTGAAAGATCATCCCTAGCGAAGTGCTTTCTTTCCCCAAGCAGGACCTCTATCCTCAACAGATTCAATATCGCCAGCAACGGTAATCCATCCCCAGTGGAGTTCATCATTGAAACCCCCAACAGAGCTTATCAACGGAATCCCCAACGGAGCTCATCGTTAAAATCTCAGCAACGTATCTCTTCCCCACAGAGTAATTCCCCTCGGAGTAATCTCCTCATCAATTTTCCCCAACGGAGTCATCCTCTCCCGCAGGTTTATTCTTGCAATCATCTTCGTTCGTCATCCCCAGCGGAAACGAAGAATTCAACTCTATTCTCCAGCAAGCTATTCGGAATTAATTTTCCCCAGCTAAAACATCACACTTCCATACATCATGATACATGCATATACACATCATACCATACAATCTCATTTATATTGAGAACATCATTGTCTGATCCATATCATGCATTGCATATGACTGACCTTTACCTTTCAGGAAAGATCCAGTTAAGTTCTCAGCCATTTCTAAGACTTCCTCTGGTCCAGTTGAATCAATTCCTAAAGATTTTTCTGATGCCGATCCAGTTGAAGACATTTCCAAGACTTTCTATGGTCCAGTTAAATCGATTCCTAAAGATTTTTCTGATGCCGATCCAGTTGAAGATATTTCCAAGACTTCCTCTGGTCCAGTAAATCGATTCCTAAATATTTTTCTGATGTTGATCCAGTTGAAGATATTTCCAAGACTTCCTCTGGTCCAGTTAAATCGATTCCTAAAGATTTTTCTGATGCCGATCCAGTTGAAGATATTTCCAAGACTTCCTCTGGTCCAGTTAAATCGATTCCTAAAGATTTTTCTGATGCCGATCCAGTTGAAGATGTTCCAAGACCTTCTCTGCTCCAGTTAAATCGATTCCTAAAGATTTTTATGATGCCGATCTAGTTGAAGATGTTCCAAGACTTTCTCTAGTCCAGTTAAATCGATTCCTAAAGATTTTTCTAAGGCGAAGCTAGTCAATGGAGAAAAAATCAGTTAAATCAATTCCTAAAGATTTTTCTGATGCCGATCCAGTTGAAGATAGTCAAAGACCTTCTCTGGTCCAGTTAAATCGATTCCTAAAGATTTTTCTGATGCCGATCCAGTTGAAGATATCCCAAGACCTTCTCTGGTCCAATTAAATTGATTTCTAAAGATTTTTATGATGCTGATCCAGTTGAAGATAGTCAAAGACCTTCTCTGGTCCAGTTAAATCGATTCCTAAAGATTTTTCTGATGCTGATCCAGTTGAAGATATCCCATGACCTTCTCTAGTCCAGTTAAATCGATTCCTAAAGATTTTTATGAGGCGAAGCCAGTCAATGGAGACAAAATCAGTTAAATCGATTCCTAAAGATTTTGCTGAGGTGAAGCCAGTCAATGGAGACAAAATCAGCTAAATCGATTCCTAAAGATTTTTCTGAGGCAAAACCTGTCAATGGAGACAACTCGTCAAAGGAGACACCCCTGTCAATAGAGACAACCTATCAATGAAGACAACTCGTCAAAGGAGACACCCTGTCAAAAGAGACAACCCGTCAATGAAGACAAAACTACCTACCAACAATCTCCAAATAGCATCTGTAAGCCCATTCCCGACATCACAATGCTGATACTACACTGTTGTACCCCAAAATTTGCCCTCCCATATTCTTCAAGAAATTGACAAGCCAAGTCACAAAATTCCCCAAGGGTTATGCAGTTCAACTGTCTCCTATACAGTCAAAACTAGGGTTTGTGTTCTGATCAAGAATTGAAAGTTTTCAAAGGCCCAATCAAGTCTCATATGCCTACAAAGATGGTCAAGTATCCTCATGTCAAGTTTCAAGGCATTCAGCTCAAAATTGCACAGTCAAAACCCTAGATTGCACTACAGTCAACTGTAGGGGCAAAATGGTCATTTGACAGTCAAAAGTTCAAATTTTTGGTCAACATATCATTTTGAAGCCACAAACATCATTTGATCAATGCTTGATCATGATTCTCAAAATTTGGCTCAGAAATCATCAAAGATGCAAAAGTTGCTATATTTGGACAGCTGAAAAAGTCAACTGAAATTGACCAGGGCATAACTTTCACATGGATTATCAGAAAAATTCCATCCAAAGCTCATTTTGAATAGAAAGACATTTCCTACAACTCATCTTCATATTTCAAGTCCAAGAAATGCTCTCACAAAAAGTTATCAATTTCAACATTATAGGTCATTTTCAAAAGTCAACAAAAAGGGACTTTAAGTCAAAGGCCATAACTTGAGATTGGTAAATCAAAACGACATGGGACCAAAGGCATTGGTTAAAGGACTCAATGACCTTTCCAAAATGTCCAAGAACATGTGAAAAGATTAAAAATTGAGCAAGTTATGCCTTGTGGAAGTTGGGAAATTTTTGGGAATTTTGAAAAGTCAACTTTAATCCAAATGACCTAAAAATGCTAATGGGCCCATTTTTCTTCCAAGTTTCTTCATGCCAAGCCTATGCACGACCATTAGGCCCAAAGGGAAGTATTTTCACAATTTTTAATTATTTATTTGAATTTATATCAATATTAATTCATTTAAATTATTTAAATACATGAAAAATATAAAGCTTGACCTAAAAAATCTTTTTATGCACATTCTAGACTCAAGATTTCGTGCACATCTTAATTAGGCAAGTTTTGGTGTGATTGGAGGATGATTGAACCAAATAACATGAAAAAAGATTCAAAAAAGATTTTACAAAATCAATTAGCAAAAACCATTATGGCATGAGATTTTGTTCAATTTTGTTGACCTAAAAGTTTCAATATATGATCAGAATCACAACCCTAAAAGGAGGAGACTCTCAGCTGCGCTCATAAGCCATAGACAAACTTGAAAATTTTGGAAAAAACTCAAGAACTGAAAAGTGCTTTAGAGATCGTTACAAGCCATAATACTGAGTCCATCATATTCCTGAAGCTTCAAGGATCACATACCAATCAAAACCACTCATTCTAGCATCAAGAATTGGTAAAACGGGCACACCCTGTACCGAAAATATTTGATGCTCTTGCATATTGATTCATACATTTTCCATAATTTTTGAGACTTGATTTGTGTTCCTGACATGATTTCAAAGCTAACCCATAACTTTAATTGGATTATTATGCGTTGTAGGCGATTTTGCCATTGTTAAAATTTAGGGTTGCAGGTTTTCTGAATTAGGGCTTTTGCATAGAGGAAAAATTAGGACTCATGAATGCCATGGTTGTACACAGTAGGTCTGGACGAAGAAGACACAAGCCTCGCGATCAATTTATGATCACCATAGCGCTAGTCGCTATTTTCTTGTAGCTAGCCTAAAACCACGCATCCAAAACCGTTTCCATAGGCTTGTGTTTCAGAAAAAAATAAAAACAATGGGGACGATGATGTGTTGGCAAGCAGTGGTTGGTTGTTTTAAATTTTCGCGCTTTTAATCACTAGTGCGCTTATTCTTTCTTTTTGTTATTTGTGTATTATTAATATATCAATTAGTTCAAACAGCTCAGCTGGCAGGTACCAATGCATGCAACCTCTAAGACCTGGGTTCGAGTCCCAGGTCTGTGCAATTCCTCATATTATTTTTCAATACAGGCTCCTATGCAACGCTAGCGTTAAGGACTACCATATGCCATCCTGATCCAAGCACACGCGTGTCCCAGACGACCACATCAAAGGCGTAGGATCAAGGAATACAATAAGTGCCAGTCAACGCATCACACACGAACTGAAAAAGTCAACAAACCTCAGGCTTAATGGGCCAGAATGCTAGGCCTGTACCTCACAAATTGGGGCTACCCCCCCCCCCCCCTTGGTTTGCCTTCTTTTTCTTTCTATTTTTATTTTTATTCTTGTTTTAATTATTATTTTTATTACTGTTTATTTAATTAATTATTTTTTTTTAACAAAATATAAAAACATTACAAAAAATCAGAAAAAGGATAAAAAACATAAAGAATATTTATTGTGTTTATTTTCTTGTAAATAATTAACACATAAATGAATTTAGTAAAATAGGTTAATTAATTTTGATTCTTCAATTCCTTTTTTTGCAATAATAATATTCCTTTTATTTATTTTCTATAATTAAATTTGGCATGTAAATAAATTTAGTTTTAATTAGGTCATAATTTTAATCCTTTTAATAACAAAAATCCAAAAATAGAATTAGGTTTTATTCATTTTAATTTCCCTTTTTAATAATAATATTTATTTTATTTATTTTCATAAATTAAATTTTGCATGTAAATTAGCTTAGATTTTAATTAGGTCAAAAATTCAATATTTTCACAATAAACTTAAAAAACATTAGAATTAGGGTTTAGCATTTCATTTTAATTTTAATTAATTTTTCTTCTTCTTGTAAATCTTAAAAAACACAAAAATACCAAAAAACATTTAATTTTTAATTTTAATTTTTTTTAATTCTCATTAACTTTAATTTCTTATGAAAGGGTCCAACGCCCATTGTTTTTAATTATTTAATTTGCGCATTTATTTTATGTCATTTATTATAATTTTGTATCTCTCCCAAAGCATTGTAATTTAAATTTCTCGCACTTTTATTTATCGCTTCATTTATTTTCCGCTAAATCGGGTCCTGGTTTAATTTGGCGATGTGGACCCGCGCCTTTGTAATAGCCTTAGATTTATTTTCCCGCAAACTTTATAACTGTTAAATATGCATGCAAGAATGAATGGCCCTAACTAAAATCAAGCGTAGAACATCACAATGAACATGACAAGACAAATAACTGAAACATGACACACAATTCGCACACACCACCCCTAGGGTACGCCTCACTGTTGCCTCGAAAGGTGATCGTCGAGTAGAGGATGTCTTAGTAAGTCCTCATGATCCGGGAACCTGGCATGAGGGTAGCTTCTAAGGTGTCTTCCCATTGCTCTGGTGATCACCATGTCCCTAAAACTCGAATTGACCCGAACACCTCCAACGGTGGTGCTACCTACCTCTCAATGGTGGGATGGCACTACTTTAAAGGACATTTACACAGACGAATTCCTTAGGGTAGGTAGGTTCTCAAAGATACTTGCTCTCTTCAAAACAAACTCAAAAAAGACTTTTCAAACACTCTGACGTACGAGTCGAACTGAAATTTTTCAAAGAAACTTTTTAAACCCACATTGAAAAGCAAACAAAACAATTTTGAAAGCACATTGAGCAAGTATCTAAGAGCCCATGGATAACCATGGATAGAAGGGGTGCTAACACCTTCCCTTTCTATAACCTACCTCCCGAACCGAGAGCAATCTCTTTAAGGAATTTTTCTGTGCTTTTGTCCTTTCCATTTGGAGAAAATAAAAGACGGTGGCGACTCTTGCTTCCGCGACATTTCGCGAACCAGCGTTAAACAGTCAGTTCCAGATCCACCGATCACAGAACTGGCGACTCTGCTGGGGACATCTTAAAGTGAGGTGTACCTTAGGGCTAGCTTATAACTATGTTTTCAATTGTTTTCCTTGTGTGCTTTAAATTGTGGGTTGCTTGGGAGTTCTATAGATCCTAACCCGGATCTGGGGATACCTTTCTTAGAAAGTAGCAACAAGGCTGTGAGGGAACTGTGCGGGGTATACCGACATGGTTGAAACAGTCTGCTACGTTGATGTGGCACTTTGGTGTGTACCGGTAACCCTTGAGTTCAGTCAAGGAGAGTACGGGGCCTCCGCGTGGTGTCGTGAAGCATCAACAGACCTTAGGAACCTTAATTGAACTCTCTTGGCCTCTTTAGGGTAGTGAGATAACTGACTTTGGTGCAGTCCGAGGTTGGTTGATACTCGATACTACGCTCAATTGAGGATTGCTTTCCTGGAATATTTCGGTCGCCAGTTCAGTGGCTAAATCGAAACGATGAACAATGAAAGCAATCCCGTGATATTGGGAACCTTAGAACCCGGTTACTTTGATTAGGACAGGTTGAACCCACCAACTTCAAGAGGGTACTACCCAAACCTCATGCTGGCCTTAAACCTTAAGGGTTTCTCTTGTGTGACTTGTGTGCCTTCGTACTTGACTATCTGTATGCTTGTTACCTGACACTTGTCTCTTGCAGGACTCATAACAGAGTACCCTAAGTTTCTTGCAGGTTTTGGTTTGTAGTCCTTAATTGGGACTCATAACAGGGTTACCTACATTACCCCATGCATACCATAACATCATACCATTGCATACATTCTAACCTATTTCAGGGACCTCAAGGGCTTGTGATGCAGGTCACGATGAATCAACTGTCCCAGCAAGGGGCAAAAGGAATTTCTTTTCCTCTAGCCAAGGCTGTCGGGGGCTATGACCCACTGGATATGGTGAGCCTTTGACCCTTGAAGAAGGACTCTCAACAAAATGAAGTACCTTCAATCAAGTTACCGGTTTTCAACTCTAACAAGTTTCTCTGTTTACCCCGCGAGGTCCTTGAAATCATTGCATGCATGTCATACATATCATTGCATGACAGGTACCCTTTCTCTGCAGGTTACTTACCTTCTCCGCTGTTTATTTCAGCCGATCGTCATGAATCCTGAATCATCAGCTGAGCAGTCTATCAAGGCCCTCCAGGCTCAGAATGCCCAATTCCAAGGGCTAATCATGAACCTGACCCAGGGGCAGCAAGATCTGAAGGCTCTCCTCTTGAAGAAGGAAAAGAAGAAGAAGAGGACTGTCTTGTTCAGCCCTAGACGCAGATTTGGGAACACACCGCAGACTGAAACTGAGAGGACTACCCCATCTGTGAGGGAAAGCAGTCACCATGAGAGAGAGGTGCCTAGTCCAGTGGTCTCCGACAACGAGACAGATTTCGACGACGAACAATACCCTCCGGTTGAGGATAAGTACAAACAGTTGGAAGACCGGTTAAGTGCTATGGAGACACAAAAGGTGCCTGGCCTGGATTTCGAGGATCTAGGTCTGTCTTCTGGGGTAGTGATCCCGCGTAAATTCAAGGTACCCACCTTTGCTAAATACGATGGGGCATCCTGTCCTAAGTTGCATCTCAGGGCTTATACAAGGAGGATCCAGCCCTATACAGCTGACAAAAGCTTATGGATCCATTTCTTCCAAGAGAGTCTTTCAGGGACTCAGCTCGAGTGGTTTTATCAGTTGAATGGAGCTAACATCCGTACCTGGGAAGACTTAGCCACTGCTTTCTACAAGCATTACCAGTACAATGCCGACCTTGCTCCCACACGCACTCAGCTTCAGGGAATGTCTATAGGTGCAGGCGAAGGTTTCAAAGAGTATGCACAGAAATGGAGAGACCTGGCCGGAAGGGTACAACCACCATTAACTGACCGGGAACTCGTTGATATGTTCTTAGGGACCCTATCCGGGCCATTCTTCAACCACCTGATTGGTAATTCGTCTGCTGGATTCACTGACCTCATCCTGACCGGCGAAAGAATTGAAGCTGGTATCAAGAGTGGGAAAATTCAAGAGGCCACACCTTCTGATGCTCACAAGAAGCCTTACCTGGGAAAGAAGGAATCTAATGCTGCATACAGTCAAAAGAGTCGTCGTGACCAACATGCAGGGGCAGTCATGATTTCTGGTTCTGCACCACGCCGTCAACCACAAAGGGGAAACCAGCAAAGGCCGAACGGGCCTAAAAGGCAGTTCACCAACATTAACATGCCATGGTCACAAGCATTGCAACACATGTTGAAGATGAACCTGATTGCAGTGATCAACCCTCCTGCCAATCCTAAGACCTCCTCTCCTAGCTACAATCCAGAAGCTAGATGTGCTTATCACTCCGATAGCCCGGGGCACGATACTGAGGACTGTTGGGCACTAAAGTACAAGATTCAGAACATGATTGATGCCAAAGAGATCGAGTTCGAGCCTGCTGAAACCCCCAACGTGATCAATGCTCCATTGCCCAAACATGGCTAGGATTGAGAGATTTTTTTTGTTCATTTGAATTCAAGTTGTATTTTCTTTTCTTGTTCAGATAAACGATTATCATGTTAAACTCTTTTATTTCATGAATGCATTACACATGTCTGTCTTGATTCAATTATGTTTACTATGCTTAAAACTGCTTTCATATTTTTGCGATGGTCAACTCTTAATTAAAAATTCTAAACCTCTTGAGGGAGGATGACGAAAATGATACCACAATCTACAGTATGCTTTTGAACAGACCCCGCTGATGAGGTACAGGCATTGTTTCAATCCCTAGACACTGGAGTTATAAGGATGATAATCCCTCGTCAACCCATCAGAGCCAAAGAAGTAGGAGTTTTTATTTTCGAAAATCAAAAACCTTAATCATAACCTGGGGCAGGGTAGTTCTCTCAGTTGATCCAAGTGCACAATGAATAGCACTAAACGAGTTTTTCAAAGACAAAAGACAGTGATGGTTCAGAACAATCAAAAAGACAGGCAGTCATCACCAAAATTCATAAATGAAAAGCCCAAAAAGTCTAAACCTACAAAGGGGACTTATGAAACTGGGGCATCCCGCTGACTGTGATTCCAAAAAAAAGGAAACAGTTCAGGCAAAAAAGAAAGGGATAACAAAAATCAAGAAAGAGGTCTTATAAACCCTCGACAAAAAATGACTGCCTATTCAGAATAAATCATCAGCATCTGAACCATTACTGGAAAATCAGAGCAAAGGCTCAAACAAGGTCTAACGTATGATCAACTGAGTTTAGGTCTGGAGAACATCACGAAGAGCGGGTGGGTACAAATAATTTGAGCCTTTATCCTTTGTTTCATAAACCGTGAACCCGGCCACGATATAACCCTTAAAAGTCCTAGCTGAAGCATGGGTTAGTTCGAAAGCATACTGTTACGAAGGTATCCTGACTCCTGAAGGTTTGCTGTAAAATCTTGAGTTGACACCGCACTGTATTACAAAAAATGCATTTTCAAAATTCAAGACAGACATAGGCTTTTGCATTCTTAAAATAACCTTGTTTGCATATGACTATTTGTTTGAACAGCAGGGAAATTCGCACGATGAACACCTTGTGAACAGAAGTACCTCCAATCAAGGGGCAGACATGACCATGGTCCATTATCTGGGGCAATCCAATCAAGATTCGGAGAATCTCTCAAGAGCCAAATAATCTGAGGCAAATCTCTGCCTGAGTCACTTGGGGCATTCCAACAACGAATCTTGCCGGATCAAATACCTTCTGGTGGTATGACAAAACACTTCCAACAGGGGCAACTCCCTACATTCCGAGAGCGTGGACATAGTCGAAAAATACTGTGCATCATCAAAGACCCGCTAGGCTGACATGCCTAGGCAAAAATAAGGGCTTCCCGTCGAACCAAAAGGGTTCGGGCAAAATAAGGGATGAAAACGGAAAAATATGTACACCCGGCAAGTCGAAAACCTGAAAAGGCGGCTTGGGCAAAAATGGGTATCCCGGTGGACTGAAAACCCGAAAGGGCGGTCCAGGCAAAAGTTAGGGATTAAAGCGTACGACTATGTTCCGGTATCTCATCATTTGTCTACCCAAAGATTTGTCAATCACCCACGCAGGTATCCTCTTCCCTCACCTCCGAAGCAGGGGCAATAATGAGTTATCCAGGCGATCCAATTGCTCTGTCAACCGAAGCACAAAGGAAAGATCAACATAAGGATGATTACCATCTACCGCTACCAAGTCCAGATCGTGGGTTAACATCCAAAACCAAACAGGACAATCATCCACTTAATCAAAATCATGCAACCCAACACCGATTTCTTCTCAACCTTCATACAAAGTCATACACAGACTCCTCCTCCACAAAATGACCTAACCCCGGTTCATCAAGAAGTTTTACACAAACTTATCCAGGTAACCTAACCCCGGTTCCTCCAGAAGTCTCACATGGACCTATCTCAAGATGACCTAACCCCGGTTCATCAAGAAGTTTCACACAAACTTATCCAGGTAACCTAACCCCGGTTCCTCCAGAGGTCTTACATGGATTTAGTTCAAGATAACCTCACCCCGGTTCATCAAAAAGTTTTTATACAAACTCGTCAAGTAACCTTACCCCGGTTCCTCTAGAAATCTTACATGGGTTTATCTCAAGCAACCTTACCCCGGTTCATCCAGAAGTTTTACACAAACTTATCCCGAAGTAACCTTACCCCGGTTCGTCAAGAAATCTCACACGGATCTATCTCAAGGTAACCTAACCCCGGTTCCCCCAGAAGTCTCACATGGACTCGTCTCCAGTAACCTTACCCCGGTTCGTCAAGAAATCTCACATGGATTTACCCCAAGGTAACCTAACCCCGGTTCCTCCAGAAGTCTTACATGGATTTAGTTCAAGATAACCTCACCCCGGTTCATCAAGAAGTTTTACATGAACTTACCTCACCAAGCAACCCTACACCGGTTCCCCCTATTCAAGATGCAGTCTTACATGGACTCGTCACCCCGGACACCCTACACAGGTTCTCCCTTTCCAAGAACACAGTTTTTACACGAGCTCATCATCAAAGTAACCCTACCCAGGTTCCTTCTCCATTTCAGATACAGTTTAACACAAACTCGTCATCAAAATGCGGTTTTACACGAGCTCATCAGCAGGCAACCCTACATATGTTCCCTCTTTCAACTTACAAAATTGCATATCCAAACTTCCCCAGAAGAGTCTAATCCAATTCCCCAGGAAATTTGGAATTCATATCCCCAAGCAGTAAGCTTATCCCCAGTAGATTCTGAAGCTTACCCTCGCAGAGCACGAACGCGTCGTCCGGCTTTATTCAAAGAGTTATTTCCTTAACAGGATATAACTGGGTTATCCTCAGCCAAAAGCCACGGAAAGAGCGTCCTCGACGAAGTCTTCTTACCCCAGCGGAGTCCATCAACACTTTCAACAACAAGGGTATCCTCAGCAAGTTATCAACAATTCAGCAAAACATCCCTCTCCCCACAGAGTATTGCTTCCCAGCATAGTCGCTAGAAAATCTTTTCTCCCCGCAGAATCTCCCATTCGCCAAGTTTATTCCGCAACGGAGTCATCTTCTCCTACCGGTATTCTTGCAGTTATCATCCCCAGCGGAAGCAAAATCTATTCTTCAACGTCAGCCCAGGATACAACTTCCCGGCACCCGTCAAGGATTCATTTTCCTAGACGAAAACATCACATACATCATTATAGCATGCATAACGCACTGCATCATACAAGTCTCATTTATATTGAGAACATCATTGCCTGATCCATATCATGCATTGCATATGACTGACCTTTACCTTTCAGGAAAGATGCAGTTGAAATTCTCAATCATATTTCAAGACCTTGTCCGGTTCAGTTAAATCGACCCTAAGATTTTCCTGATGCTTATCCAGTCCAAGGCCTTCTCTGGTTCAGTCAGATCGCCCCTAAGATCTCCCTGATGCTTATCCAGTTGAAGATTCCAAGACCTTGTCCGGTTCAGTTAAATCGACCCTAAGATTTTCCTGATTCTTATCCAGTCAAAGGCCTTCTCTGGTTCAGTCAGATCGACCCCAAGATCTCCCTGATTCTTATCCCAGTAGAAGACACCCAAGATTTTTCTCAACGAGCATTGTTGAAGTTAAAGTCGCCCAAGGTTCTATTACCATCCATGCTAAGGCAGTAACCATCCCTGGTTCATTCATCAGCGTTTGAAGCTCCAGATTCAGTTCCTGTAACCAGTCAGGACACATCTATACCAAGCATCTCAAATCAGCTCCTGCAACGTGTCAGGTACTCATTTCCTCTTTTGCAGATATGCAGGTTCTCGCTAAGGAATCTCCTACGCGATCAACGTCCAGATGGCATCTATAAGCCCATCACCCTATCCAGCAATCTCTAAATGGCATCTATAAGCCCATTCCACCATCACTGCCACTATGTGAGCGCAAATTTCTGGGCACTCTAGTGTCCAATCATCTTCTACCCTCGGATTACGAAAGGCACGTCAGCCAATCTGCATCCTCAGGAATAAGAAGATTGAACAGGGGCAACTGTTGTACCCCAAAATTTGCCCTCCCATATTCTTCAAGAAATTGACAAGCCAAGTCACAAAATTCCCCAAGGGTTATGCAGTTCAACTGTCTCCTATACAGTCAAAACTAGGGTTTGTGTTCTGATCAAGAATTGAAAGTTTTCAAAGGCCCAATCAAGTCTCATATGCCTACAAAGATGGTCAAGTATCCTCATGTCAAGTTTCAAGGCATTCAGCTCAAAATTGCACAGTCAAAACCCTAGATTGCACTACAGTCAACTGTAGGGGCAAAATGGTCATTTGACAGTCAAAAGTTCAAATTTTTGGTCAACATATAATTTTGAAGCCACAAACATCATTTGATCAATGCTTGATCATGATTCTCAAAATTTGGCTCAGAAATCATCAAAGATGCAAAAGTTGCTATATTTGGACAGCTGAAAAAGTCAACTGAAATTGACCAGGGCATAACTTTCACATGGATTATCAGAAAAATTCCATCCAAAGATCATTTTGAAGAGAAAGACATTTCCTACAACCCATCTTCATATTTCAAGTCCAAGAAATGCTCTCACAAAAAGTTATCAATTTCAACATTATAGGTCATTTTCAAAAGTCAACAAAAAGGGACTTTAAGTCAAAGGCCATAACTTGAGATTGGTAAATCAAAATGACATGGGACCAAAGGCATTGGTTAAAGGACTCAATGACCTTTCCAAAATGTCCAAGAACATGTGAAAAGCTTAAAAATTGAGCAAGTTATGCCTTGTGGAAGTTGGGATATTTTTGGGAATTTTGAAAAGTCAACTTTAATCCAAATGACCTAAAAATGCTAATGGGCCCATTTTTCTTCCAAGTTTCTTCATGCCAAGCCTATGCACGACCATTAGGCCCAAAGGGAAGTATTTTCACAATTTTTAATTATTTATTTGAATTTATATCAATATTAATTCATTTAAATTATTTAAATACATGAAAAATATAAAGCTTGACCTAAAAAATCTTTTTATGCACATTCTAGACTCAAGATTTCGTGCACATCTTAATTAGGCAAGTTTTGGTGTGATTGGAGCATGATTGAACCAAATAACATGAAAAAAGATTCAAAAAAGATTTTACAAAATCAATTAGCAAAAACCATTATGGCATGAGATTTTGTTCAATTTTGTTGACCTAAAAGTTTCAATATATGATCAGAATCACAACCCTAAAAGGAGGAGACTCTCAGCTGCGCTCATAAGCCATAGACAAACTTGAAAATTCTGGAAAAAACTCAAGAACTGAAAAGTGCTTTAGAGATCGTTACAAGCCATAATACTGAGTCCATCATATTCCTGAAGCTTCAAGGATCACATACCAATCAAAACCACTCATTCTAGCATCAAGAATTGGTAAAACGGGCACACCCTGTACCGAAAATATTTGATGCTCTTGCATATTGATTCATACATTTTCCATAATTTTTGAGACTTGATTTGTGTTCCTGACATGATTTCAAAGCTAACCCATAACTTTAATTGGATTATTATGCGTTGTAGGCGATTTTGCCATTGTTAAAATTTAGGGTTGCAGGTTTTCTGAATTAGGGCTTTTGCATAGAGGAAAAATTAGGACTCATGAATGCCATGGTTGTACACAGTAGGTCTGGACGAAGAAGACACAAGCCTCGCGATCAATTTATGATCACCATAGCGCTAGTCGCTATTTTCTTGTAGCTAGCCTAAAACCACGCATCCAAAACCGTTTCCATAGGCTTGTGTTTCAGAAAAAAATAAAAACAATGGGGACGATGATGTGTTGGCAAGCAGTGGTTGGTTGTTTTAAATTTTCGCGCTTTTAATCACTAGTGCGCTTATTCTTTCTTTTTGTTATTTGTGTATTATTAATATATCAATTAGTTCAAACAGCTCAGCTGGCAGGTACCAATGCATGCAACCTCTAAGACCTGGGTTCGAGTCCCAGGTCTGTGCAATTCCTCATATTATTTTTCAATACAGGCTCCTATGCAACGCTAGCGTTAAGGACTACCATATGCCATCCTGATCCAAGCACACGCGTGTCCCAGACGACCACATCAAAGGCGTAGGATCAAGGAATACAATAAGTGCCAGTCAACGCATCACACACGAACTGAAAAAGTCAACAAACCTCAGGCTTAATGGGCCAGAATGCTAGGCCTGTACCTCACAAATTGGGGCTACCCCCCCCCCCCCCCCCTTGGTTTGCCTTCTCTTTCTTTCTATTTTTATTTTTATTCTTGTTTTAATTATTATTTTTATTACTGTTTATTTAATTAATTATTTTTTTTTTAACAAAATATAAAAACATTACAAAAAATCAGAAAAAGGATAAAAAACATAAAGAATATTTATTGTGTTTATTTTCTTGTAAATAATTAACACATAAATGAATTTAGTAAAATAGGTTAATTAATTTTGATTCTTCAATTCCTTATTTTGCAATAATAATATTCCTTTTATTTATTTTCTATAATTAAATTTGGCATGTAAATAAATTTAGTTTTAATTAGGTCATAATTTTAATCCTTTTAATAACAAAAATCCAAAAATAGAATTAGGTTTTATTCATTTTAATTTCCCTTTTTAATAATAATATTTATTTTATTTATTTTCATAAATTAAATTTTGCATGTAAATTAGCTTAGATTTTAATTAGGTCAAAAATTCAATATTTTCACAATAAACTTAAAAAACATTAGAATTAGGGTTTAGCATTTCATTTTAATTTTAATTAATTTTTCTTCTTCTTGTAAATCTTAAAAAACACAAAAATACCAAAAAACATTTAATTTTTAATTTTAATTTTTTTTAATTCTCATTAACTTTAATTTCTTATGAAAGGGTCCAACGCCCATTGTTTTTAATTATTTAACTTGCGCATTTATTTTATGTCATTTATTATAATTTTGTATCTCTCCCAAAGCATTGTAATTTAAATTTCTCGCACTTTTATTTATCGCTTCATTTATTTTCCGCTAAATCGGGTCCTGGTTTAATTTGGCGATGTGGACCCGCGCCTTTGTAATAGCCTTAGATTTATTTTCCCGCAAACTTTATAACTGTTAAATATGCATGCAAGAATGAATGGCCCTAACTAAAATCAAGCGTAGAACATCACAATGAACATGACAAGACAAATAACTGAAACATGACACACAATTCGCACACACCACCCCTAGGGTACGCCTCACTGTTGCCTCGAAAGGTGATCGTCGAGTAGAGGATGTCTTAGTAAGTCCTCATGATCCGGGAACCTGGCATGAGGGTAGCTTCTAAGGTGTCTTCCCATTGCTCTGGTGATCACCATGTCCCTAAAACTCGAATTGACCCGAACACCTCCAACGGTGGTGCTACCTACCTCTCAATGGTGGGATGGCACTACTTTAAAGGACATTTACACAGACGAATTCCTTAGGGTAGGTAGGTTCTCAAAGATACTTGCTCTCTTCAAAACAAACTCAAAAAAGACTTTTCAAACACTCTGACGTACGAGTCGAACTGGAATTTTTCAAAGAAACTTTTTAAACCCACATTGAAAAGCAAACAAAACAATTTTGAAAGCACATTGAGCAAGTATCTAAGAGCCCATGGATAACCATGGATAGAAGGGGTGCTAACACCTTCCCTTTCTATAACCTACCTCCCGAACCGAGAGCAATCTCTTTAAGGAATTTTTCTGTGCTTTTGTCCTTTCCATTTGGAGAAAATAAAAGACGGTGGCGACTCTTGCTTCCGCGACATTTCGCGAACCAGCGTTAAACAGTCAGTTCCAGATCCACCGATCACATACACCATGCGAGTGCAAATTTCTAGGCACTCTAGTGTTCAATCATCTTCCACCTTCGGATCACGAAAGACTCAAAAGCCAATATATATCCTCATGTTTAAGAAAATTAAACAGGGGCAACTGTTGCACCCCAAAATTTGCCCTCTCATGTTTTCCAAAGTCTTCCCCATGCATGGTTGATCACAAACTCTTGCCTAAGGAAAAAGAAAATTTTTTAGTGGTACTTTAAGTACCTTTATATTTACATCCTGAAAGACACTTCGATTGGTGTTCTGAAGGAGCATTTCGATTGGCATTCTGGACGAGCATTTCGATTGGCATCCTGAAAGACACTTCGATTGGCATTCTGGACAAGCATTTCGATTGGCATCCTGAAAGACACTTCGGTTGGTACTCTGAAGGAGCATTTCGATTGGCGTTCTGGACAAGCATTTCGATTGGCATGGACAAGCATTTCGATTGGCGCTATGTCAAGGTCTTCGACTGGCATGCCAAGGGAACCTTTGATTCAGTGTTGTGTCCAAGCAGCTTTGACAGGGCCATTCGAAGAACTCCTTCCGGGCCGTTCGAAAGAGGCCATCAAGAGGGCACTCAAACATGTCCAGGTACACTGAACATGAGGAAATGGCATGTTTCCCTTGCAAATATAGAAATAATTAAATGTTGGTTGTGGATTTAATTCCTGAGTTAAAGGCCAGATTCTTGCCTTTTCTGTTCCTAAAGAGCTGATTCGACCAGAGTGATTCTGTGCAACTCAAGACCATTCGAAGAAGCATTCAGAAGGACTATACGAAGGTTACATATGAAGTCCAGTCGAAGGAGGCAAATCAGGGCCAATCGAAGAGCATGGCCTGAAAGCATTCGAAATCCAAAAGCGTCCAGGTTCATTCAAGGGACATGAATGTTTCAAAAAAGGAAATAATTTAATGTGTTTGATTTTTGTCCAGGGCGTTAAAGGCCTGTTTTAATTACTGTCCCTTGCCATTACTGCACCCTCACACCCCTATAAATACAGAGGCCAGCATACATATCTAGTACACACGAAAATTACACAAAAATACACAGAAAAATTGCCTCAAAGAGCCACACGTATACACTTCCTCAGTAAACCATCCCAAAACTATCGAAATCCTCATAAGTGGTCCCAATCGAAGGAGTCTTCAGCAACACTCCTTTCACTCCCTGAAGTCTGTAGGAAGTGTTCCCAAGCGCTATCCAAAAGTCACGCATCAATCCCACTAGTCTTTGTGTGGAAGTGCAGGGTGCCATTTCAAGGTTTCAAAGCAGCCATGCTTCAAACTAGGTGGTGTAAATATCTTGTGCTAGTTTTAACCCCATATTTGAGTTTAGGAAGTGATCATGCATAGGGTAGGGTCTTGGGATCTGTTTCGATCCAACATTTCATCAAACTTGCAGGTGTATGTGCAGGAGAGGAATTTGGGTTCAACACCCAGGTTTGTATTTGTTTCTTTTTTCTAACGCTTGTACTGCAGATCAAGCCTAAGAAGACCAGTGCACACAATAGCGAAGGACCTGGGTTCGACACCCAGGCCTTACATCTTTATTATTCTAATGCTTGTCTTGCAGATAAGGGTCGAAAAGCAGTTTTCCTTCCTGGATCGAAGAAGGCAACCTCTTCTCTGGATCGAAGGAGACATTTCCTTCTCTGGGTCGAAGCTCCCATTTTCCTGGATCGAAAGTCACCTTTTCTGGATCGAAGCTTTCCTTTTTTATCCCTAGATCGAAGGATCCCCTTTGTATTTTTATTTTTGTTTTCGTTATTTCTTTATTGACCTTATCATTTAAATTAAATTTAAATCAAATCATCACAAAAAAACATTAGGTTAGTTTTTTTTATTCAAATTAATTTTGTAAATAAATTAATTAATTATTTTAACTCCATTTTATCAATTTAAAATAAACTAGACTTAGGAGTATTTAATTAAAATATCTTCTTAACCAAAAACAACAAAAAAAGATTTTCTTATTTATTTGGAAATTTCTTAGACGTCTCTTTTCCTTGTTTTACGCGCGTTTATTTTATTGTAATTGCTTACTGGGATGTAATAGCTTAAACTAAGACTTTTACTTTACTGCTTTTTGATTTCCCCAATTTTTGGACATGTAAATAATCCCCCTCCCCGAAGCCTTGTAATAGTGTAGGATTTATAATTCCCGCACTTTAAATTCCTGTACATATATTAAACTGCTTAGATGTATGCTAATTAGGATTGCATGACAAGATTAACTCTTAAACTTAAAATCAACAGTAGTTCACCATGACATGCAAGAATAAAATAACTGAAAATTGACACACTTGCACATGCCACTCTTAGGGTACACCTCACTTGGTTGCCTCAAATGTGGTCATTGAGTATAGGATATTTTAGAGGTCGTCTTTTTGTCCCAAGATCATAAGTTGCCTCGAAATGGTTGCCTCGATAAAAATGATCTAAGACATTAAGATTACTACTAAAGTGTCCTAACGTTGCTTTAGTGACCACACGTCCCTAAGATCGAATTGACCCGAAAAACTCCAACGACGGTGCTACCTACTCTTCAATAGTGGGATAGCACTGTCTAAAGGACATTTGCACAATTAAATTCCTTTTTGAGTAGGTAGAGGTTCTTAAGTACTTGCTCTCTTTTAAAACAAAACAAAAACTTTTCGCACTTACACTTTCTTCAAAAACAAAACTCTTTTCAAAATCCACAAACACAAAGAAAAGCAAACCTTTTGAAAACATAGTGAGCAAGTACCTAAGAGCCCGTGGATAACAACGGATAGAAAGGGTGCTAACACCTTCCCTTTCTATAATCTACCTCCCGAACCCGAGAAACAATCTCGAAAAGGAATTTTTTCCTGTGCTTTTGTCCTTTCCCTTGTTGGATAAAATAAAAGACGGTGGCGACTCTTGCTTACCGCGACACTTTGCAAAAACAAACGCAAACGCGAACCAACATTAAAAAACAGTCAGTTCTCGTTCCCACCAATCACAACTAACATAGGGTAGGATTTTCCTTTATCCTCAACCTTAGGGTCAATCATTGTATGATAACACTAGGGATAGTGCTAGGCTAGTTTCCCTTAGTTGTTTTGTTTTCTTTCCTTTGCATTTTGTATCTTAAAACAAAAATTGTTTTCTTGGAAAATCATAAAACACCTCTAATAAACTCAAACCCTTCTTCAAGGTAAAAGATACAAATCAATCCTATTTGTTTGTGCGCCTCATGGCTATGTTTTTAAACCTGGTTTACCGATGTTTCGCCATCCTTGCCATGATACCTTGTTATCTTAGCCGATGTTTCGCCATCGCACATGTTTGTTATCCTGCTTTGATTCTTAATATCATTGTTAGGTGTGATGTTTTGTCATCCGTTTCATTTTATGTTTTTCCATCCTTGCCATGATATCTTGTTATCTTTTAGTCTATGTTTTGCCATCGCACACTTGTTTGAATCCGATGTTTCGCCATCGCACATGTTTGTTATCCTACTTTGATTCTCAATATCATTGTTAGGTGTGATGTTTTGTCATCCGTTTCATTTGATGTTTCGCCATCCTTGCCATGATATCTTGTTATCTTAGCTGATGTTTCTCCATCGCACACTTGTTTAAATCCGATGTTTCGCCATCGCACATGTTTGTTATCCTACTTTGATTCTCAATATCATTGTTAGGTGTGATGTTTTGTCATCCATTTCATTTGATGTTTCGCCATCCTTGCCATGATACCTTGTTATCTTTTAGCCGATGTTTCGCCATTGCACATTTGTTTGAAGCCGATGTTTCACTATCGCACATGTTTGTTATCCTACTTTGATTCTCAATATCATTATTAGGTGTGATGTTTTGACATCTATTTCATTTGATGTTTCGCCATCTTTGCCATGATATTTTGTTATCTTTTAGCCGATGTTTCGCCATCGCACACTTGTTTGAAGCCGATGTTTCGCCATCGCACATGTTTGTTATCCTATTTTGATTCTCAATATCATTGATAGGTGTGATGTTTTGCCATCTTGACTATTTTTGTTGTCTTAACTAAAAAACACAAACCAACTAAAATATATAAGCCGAACTACGGCTGCTCTGATTCCTTAAAAGGGATACGTAGGCAAAGGGGTAGGGCCCAACCGAGCACATCTTTTATTTTCCCTACATTGTTTTCTTTTGTTTCTTTCGCATGCATTCCCTTTTTATCTTTAAGCCATAGACATAGGATTTGACCACACCCATTAGATTAGACAACAAGAGTGGATACTGTAGAGTACTACGAGCGTGTGGGGTGTTAATACCTTCCCCTCGCGTAACAGACTCCCTTACCCGATCTCTTGGTTGAAAGACCATGATTTCTCCCTTTTCAGGTTTTCTCGATGTTTACCTTTCCCTTTCGGCGGGATAAAAGACGTTTGATGGAGACTTCATTGATGTTTCATTACATCCAGATGACGGGTTCGGCCGGGCGGTTTCACCCTGCTGGTTCAGTTTAAATCTCTCAATGGTTTATCCTGATTCTTTCCCGCAAACATCTTCTCTGGTTCAGATAAGTCGCTCCAAGATTTATTCTGATTCTTTCTCATACCTCTGCTGATTCAGTTTAAACCTCTCGATGGTTTGTCCTGATACTTTCCAAATAGACACTTTCTCTGGTTCAGATAAATCGCTCGAAGATCTATTCTGATTCTCTCCAATTAAAAAAATACCCAAGACCTCTTTTGGTTCAGTTTAAACCTCTCAATGGTTTGTCCTGATACTTTCCAAATGGGAACTTTCTTTGGTTCAGATAAGTCGCTCCAAAGATTTATCCTGATTCTTCCTAGTTAAATATTATTTAAGACTTCTTCTAGGTTCAGTTTTAAATCAACCAAAATTTTATTCTGATTCTTTCCCTAGTTGAAGTCAAGTTTAGAATTAGTCTAATTTCTGTCAACGGTCACCTCCAGATGGCATATGTAAACCTATTTCCTCTAACTCTCCATCATTCCTCCAAATGGCATCTTTAAGCCCATTCCTTACACCTCAACTACAATATCATCGAGTACAAATTTTTGGGCACTCTAGTGTTCAATCATCTTCCACCTTCAAGTCACGAATGGCAGATTCGCCAATCTAACTCTTCAGGTTTAAGAAGATTGAACAGAGGCAGCTGTTGTACCCCAACATTTTCCCTCTCATTTCTAAAAAGGATCATCCTAGACCCCCAGGTTTGCTTCTATTAGGTTTCAAGTCTTGGATTACAATTTTCCAAGAAAGTCATTCACAGGGGCAAAATGGTCAAAAACACACTGAAAAGTCAAAATCTGACTTTTTGATCAAAATCAAGTTCCAACAATCATATTCCGTCTAGACAAGAAGTTGGTTTATCACGAAATCTAAAATCTAAAATCACCTTGAAAAAATCAAATTCTAAACATTTAGAAAAAATTTCTAAGTGTTAAGAGAATATGATACTTCAGAACTTCTGGGCCAGCCTCCACACAAGTGCAATCAGAATTTGCAAAGACGTTTCAGAATATGACTCTTCAATCAGAACATATGGAAGCAATGTTCACCGGTCAGAACATGACTCTTCAGAATATGGAGTATACGTTTATGATCTTCTGTGATTAGAATATCACCAAATCCTAAAACCTTGTTTGAGTAGCCTGTTGCCCTGCTATAGCACAATCCTGCAACCAGCTGTTGATCTAGTCCACGCCTGCACTTTCTCAAACCCCATATTTTCACAAAATTAGCATACAAAAGTTGTGATTAAAAAGCAATGGAACAGTATGCCAAAAGGTTTGATTCTCATTTGTTCCCCCCCCCCCCCCAAAAAAAAACCACAGCAAACTCACCTATAAATAAGTAGCTCCATCACACTTTCAAGGGGCTGGCTTTTGGAAAGAGATAATTATCAAAGAGAGAAAAGAAAATAATAAAACATTAGTGAATCCATAATTCCTAGACAAAACCAAAAACTTTGTTCTTCCCTTTAAATCAATGAACATAACATTTTCTGTTCCATTGTCCTTGTTGACTCCAGAACATCTAAAGACGGCAACTCAAGTCCCAAACACACGTTCCGGATTCAAGATAAGTCTTTCTGACTTTGAATCTTTTTATTCAGAACATCATTAAATATGTAAATATCCTAGTATTGATGTTGTCCATATCATTGCATAAGTAGAAAAAATTGTGGATCAGAACTTCTGGAATAAAGCTAGGCTCAGAATTATGATTAGAACTTCTATGAATTGTAGTGATTTTATCTTTCTGATTTGCTTTTGTTAAGAACTGAATAAGTTGCTGATGAAGCTGATTAATGTAAGGAAGAAGTTGAAGTGTAACATAGAACTTCTGTGTTTTTCTTTCCCACTGTTTTAGCATAACACAGAACTTCTGACTTTTCACTCACTATTTAACACAACACATAACTTCTGACTTTTCACTCACTGTTTAACACAACACAAAACTTCTGATTTTTACTCACTGTTTAACACAACACAGAATTTCTGACTTTTTGCTCACTGTCTAAATGGCATCAACCCAGAACTGTTGATTTCTTCTAGCATTTCCTTCTGAACTACCAGGCGCCTGGCATCAGAACTTTTGGCCTCTTTTATTTTGCTTTCAGCAACATGCTGATCCTATTTATCATTATTTTTTTCTTTTTTCTCTCTTATTTTTTTATCATTTTAGCATTAGAACTATTTTTATAAAAAAAAAGACATCAAAAAATTTTCTTTTATTAAATATTTATTTTCCTATTAATTTATTAAGACAAAAAACTCATTTTTAAAACAAGTCCTTTCTTTTTTATTTTTTATTTATTTTATATTTTACAATTCGATATGGTTGTAATAGATAATTAGGATTTAAAATTCTTACAAATCCCCATTTGTAATTATGTACCCCCATCCCTAAATGATGTAATAGCGTAGGACTTTACATTTCCGCAATTTATCGCTTTCGAATATAAATGCTAGAAATTAGGGATTGTATGGTAAGACATGAAATCAACAAATAGAAAACCCTAATCAAGATAAAATGCATGTAAATCAAACACACTTGCACACTAGCACCTCTAGGGTGATCTCACTTTGTTGCCTTTCGGAAAAATGGTCATGTCCCTCGAACATATGTGTTTTAGCAAAACAATGGTAAGATAACAACATCTAAAGGATGAGGAAAAGAACGTTTAAGACCTTTTGAGTAGGTAGGTTACTCCTAGTTGCTCACTTGCTCACAACAAAAACATTTTACACACCAAAACACTCTCACTTTGAAACATTTTTCAAAAGACAAAACACTTTGTATGCGTTCTTATAGAGACGAGAACCATTACAAAGACATTCCTTATTAAAACACTTTCAAAACCTACATCACAAACACATTTTCAAACAAAATCAAGTGATCTAGCAAGAAACTAAGAGCCCGTAGATAACTACGGATGAAAAGGGTTCTAACACCTTCCCTTTTCAAAACCTACCCCCCGAACTCAAGAAATAATCTCGAAAGGTCTTTCCTGTTCTTTTCAACCTTTCCTTATTGGATAAAAGAAAAGTAGGTGGCGACTCTTGCTAACCGCAACAATTGCGATCAAACGCAAAACACCCAAGTCTGTTCTCCCACCGTGTTACACAATCTATTATATATATCCCTAATTTTTACCCGAACCATTTTGGTTTGCCGGGATACCCTTATTTTTTCCTAGGCCAGTTAACCTAGCGGGTCGTTTTCTTGCGTAGTATCTTTTGACTATATCTGCATTCACAGAGTGTGGGAAATCTTCACCGTCTATGGTGGTAAATATCATAGCACCGCCAAAAAATACTTTCTTGAATATAAATGGCCCTTCGTAGGTAGGAGTCAATTTGCCCATAGGATCACCTTGCAGTAGAATGATGTGATTTATTACCAAGTCACCAGCCTGATATACCTGATGCTTGATTTTCTTGTTGAATGCCTTGATCATACGCTTCTAATACATCTGACCATGATAGACAGACGCAAGCCTCTTCTCGTAAATTAGGTTCAACTGGTCTATCCTGGTATGAATCCACTCGTCTTTTTCTAGGTCTTCCTCTTTCATAATTCTCAAAGAAGGAATCTGAACCTCGATAGGTAGGACAGCTTCCATACTGTAAACCAGAGAGATTGGAGTTTCCCCGGTTGATTTTCTAGTCGAAGTGCGATAGCCATGGAGAGAAAATAGTAGCATCTCGTGCCAGTCTTTGTAGTTCACAACCATCTTTTTCACGATCTTATTTATGTTCTTGTTGGCGGCTTCCACCGTGCCATTCATCTTTGGTCGATACGGAGAGGAGTTATGATTCTTGATCTTGAATTGTGTGTAGAGTTCAGTGATCATAGTGTTGTTGGGATTAGTACAATTGTTTGTGATAATCCTTTTGGGGATGCCATACCAACAGTTAAGGTTATGTTTTATGAATCGGGCAACCACATTCTTAGTAATAGAGGCGAACGAGGCTGCTTCAACCCATTTCGTGAAGAAATCAATGGCGAAGAGGATGAAGCAATGTCGGTTAGAGGCAGTAGGTTTAATTTCTACAATCATATCAATGCCCCACATTGCAAATGGCCACAGAGCAGTCAATACATTTAGAGGCACTGGAGGTACATGAACTTTATCAGTGTAAATTTTGCACTTATGACAAGTTCTCGAGTGGTGGTCATAGTCAGTTTCCATAGTCGTCCAACAGTAACATGCCCTCAAGATCTTTTAGCCATAGTATGCCCACTGGAGTGAGTGCCAAAGACACCTTCATGCATATCTTGCATAATTTCCTCTGCTTCCTTCTTGTCCATACAACAAAGCAGAGTCGAGTCATGGTTGCGCTTATGTAAAATTCCATTGCTCAAGAAGAACTTAGCCGAGAACCTCCGTAGGAATTTCTTGTCATTGATCGATTCCCATTCAGGGTATTCTTGAGCTTCAATGTATCTTTTCACTTCATGAAACTAAGGTTTTTCTTCTACTCCCTTAATGTCAACTCCGTAGCAGTGTGCGAGTTTGTCTAATATTTCAATGGTGATTTTGGGAGCCTCATTGTCCCATATGACCTTGAACATGGATGACATGGTAGACAATGAGTCCGCCAACTGATTTTCTTCTCGCGGGATATGCTCAAAAGTAATCTCTTCGAAATACGGAATCAAGGTTAGCACATGTTCCCGGTATGGGATAATATTTGGATGCTTCGTATCCCATTCTCCCTTAACCTGATTGATTACCAGGATTGATTCCCCATATATACTCAAGAACTTGATTCTCAGATCAATATCAACTTTAATACCCATGATGCATGCTTCATATTTAGCCATATTGTTGGTGCAGTCAAAGCAAATTTTATTAGTGAAGGCCGTATGACAACCCTTAGGAGAGATAATTATAGCACCGATTCTGTTTCCAAGTGTGTTGGAAGCTCTCTTGAAAACCATAGTCCATCGGGATCCTGGATCAGGTCCTTCATACAGTTCAGGTTCTTCATAATCTGTAACTATCATAATGTTTTCCTCCGGGATTTCGAAATTCACAAACTGATAGTCTTCTACTGCTTGATGCGCCAAATGATCTGCCAATACACTTCCTTTGATCGCTTTTTGAGTGGTGTACTGAATGTCGTATTATGTTAAGACCATTTTCCATCGGGCTATTCTTCTAGAGATAGCTGGCTTCTCAGATATGTACTTGATAGGATCCATTTTAGAGATCAACAAAGTGGTATTGTTTAACATATACTGCTTTAGTCGGCAAGCAGCCCATGCAAAAGTGTAGCAGGTTTTCTCGAGTAGTGAATATCCTATTTCATAGTCGGTAAACTTTTTGCTAAGGTAGTATATTGCATGCTCTTTTTGACCAGACTCGTCATACTACCCCAGTACACACCCTATTGAATTCTCTAGCACTGTCAGATATATGATTAGAGGTCTTCCTTCGACTGGTGGCATCAAAATCAGAGGTTCTTGCAGGTACTCCTTAATTTTATCAAAGGCTATTTGACAGTCTTCGTTCCACTTTACTATTTGATCTTTCTTCAAAAGCTTGAAGATTGGTTCACAAGTAGCAGTCAAATGGGAAATGAATCGGGCAATGTAATTCAGTCGTCCTAAGAAACCTCTGACTTCCTTCTTGGTATGGGGAGTCAGAATTTCTTGAATAACTTTAATTTTTGTAGGATCAACCTTAATACCTTTACCACTGACGACGAAACCCATGAGTTTACTGGATCTCAGCCCAACGGTGCACTTGTTCGGGTTTAGCCTTAGCTTATACTTCTTTAGTCTTTCAAACAATTTATGCAGATGATAAAGATGCTCTTCTTCAGTCTATGACCTTACTATCATGTTGTCGATGTATACTTCTATCTCGTGATGAATCATGTTATGAAATAAGGCTACGATGGTACGCTGATAAGTTGCCCCTGCATTCTTCAACCCAAAAGGCATAACCTTGTAACATAAAGTACCCGGCTGTGTGACGAAGGTAGTTTTATCAATGTCTTCAGGTTCCATCTTGATCTGATTATAACCCGAGAAACCATCCACTAAGGAGAATACCTTGTGTTGAGTGGTGTTGTCGACCAAGACATCAATATATGGCAGTGGGAAGTCATCTTTGGGGCTCGCCCTGTTCAGATCCCTG
Organism: Vicia faba; assembly: GCA_948472305.1. NCBI lineage: Eukaryota > Viridiplantae > Streptophyta > Magnoliopsida > Fabales > Fabaceae > Vicia > Vicia faba. Next base: position 378,544,489 of record OX451735.1, on the reverse strand, counting down.
TAATCTACACACATACGTACCTTGCCATATTTCTTTGGTACCTGAACAACATTAGCAACCCATTGAGTATATGATGTCACTGCTAAGAACCCTGCATTGAATTGTTTCATAACCTCAACTTTGATCTTTTCCAACATTTTAGGATGCATGCGATGAACCTTCTACTTTATAGGAGGATAACCTTCCTTCATCGGTAGACGGTAAACCAAAATATTAGTATTAAGCCCTGGAATGTATTTGTATGACCAAGCAAATATTTCAACATATTCATGCAACATCTGGACTAATCTGTTCTTGACACTGCTCTCTAAGTTGGCACCTATCTTGACCTCTTTTCTGTTTGTATCGGTACCCAAGTTTACAACTTCGAATGACTCTTCATGTGGTTGGATAGCCTTTTCTTCTTGTATTAAGAGTCTGGCAAGTTCTACAGGTATTTCACAATCTTCCTCACATTCGTCCTCGGCTTGTTTGATCGGATTTTCAAAGTCATAAGCGGCAATAGAAGAATTCTTGTCAATGAGATCTAGAGTGGATGAGGATCTGCAATGTAGTGTGTGGGTGTGTGTAAGAACACATAGCTATTTTGAAAATGCAATAAGTAAAAGAAAAACAGGGAGCGCAAAATTTGAATGCAAAACGTCCAATGTTTTTATTGAATGAACAATGTTTATGAATTATCAACCCTTTAAAAGGTTTAAAGTCATTGTTTATTACATAACCAAAATCTTTTTTAAAAACAAAAAGACAGGAATGTAGCTATTACTCCTGATTAAAGGAGATAGGGAAAATGTCTTATGCTTTCCAATTTTCGAGTCCATCACAAATGGTAGGGAATATCCATCTATCGAATTCACAATCACTGCCAGCATCTTCTATAGCGTTGACTCCGTTATTGTTGATACATAATGGAGGTATTCTGGCCCGAGCGCCACAAACATCCCTTTGACCTTCCATGGTAAAGCCCAAACCAAACTTATCATATTTATAAGGGATATGAGGAAGCTGACCCCAAATAGTATAACCACTATCTTCTATAGTAGCCTTGGCATATTTTAAGGAAGCCATCTTGTGCAGAGTCCTGATGGTCTTTGGAATGGTAGAAACATCTTTAATTGAAGCAGGGGAAATCACTTCAAATATCTGATAGGGAGTCTCGATAAATTCTCTGTCCATCTCCATGTACCAGAATGAATTCAGGTGGTTGACCATGTACTCCTCTTCTCCGCAGAAAATAATAACCTTCCCTTTTACATTATAATTTAATTTATGGTGCAAGGTAGAGGTGACGGCACCTTCCCCATGGACCTAGGGGCATCCCAATAGACAAGAATAGGCCGATCGGATGTCCATTACATAGAAGGTGGACTCAAATATCTGTGAACCCACTTTGATATGGAGGTCCACTTCTTCATGCACCATTCTTTGGACCCGTCAAAGGCCCAAACTATGATGTTACTAGGTTTCAGCACGACCCCTTCATAATCCAGTCTATCAAGAGCACCCTTTGGAAGAACATTCAACGAAGAGCCAGTATTAATCAATACATGAGCCAACATAGTACCCTTGTATTCTATAGAGACATACATGGCCTTATTATGATTTGTCCCCTCCAGAGTCAGGTTAGCATCAGAGAAGCCTAATCCATTATCAATTGTTAAACTAGCCATGTAACTTCCAAATTGATCATCCAAAATTTCCTGAGGCACATGAGCAGTCTTCAAGAATTTTACTAAAGCATGTGCATGGGATTCAAAACACAACAACAAAGATAACATGGAAATTTTGGACGGGGTTTGTCCCAGCTGTTCAATAATTATATAGTTGCTCTTGCAGATATCTTCAAAACCTCTTTCAAATCTTGTCCAGAGGTGTCCTTGACTATAGTTTCTTTTGGTGCCTCTGTCGGGACAAGCTCTATCATTGGCTCTTTACCCCGAGCCTAGGTAGTTGACTTGGTAATTGTGACTTGAACAGGTGGAGATATTTCCGGGGAGAAAATCCTTCCGCTTCTAGTAATTTTGTTTGTCCCTGCAATATTGTTAACGCCAGGAGCAACATCTTCAGTATCTTCATCATACAATTCTTGTTTGACGCCATGGTAGTAGACGTCGGATCCATAGTTCCATGGAATATCCTTTTTCGAGGAATATGGGATGGGTCCAGGTGTTGTAATGATCAAAGGAGCATCTTTTAGATTGGTGGTAATCCTTACAGGACCCTTGGAAGTTATCCTGACAGGAGTACTGGATACAATAGATAAATCTTGACATAAATTATTTGTATACAGAACTTTCTCAATCAAAATTATGTGTTCATCCATCAGGCGCTGAACTCCTTCCTTCAGTAACCCACAACCATTGGGTTGGACTGCACATCAACAACATCCTTTAACACAACCAGGAAATAAATCGTGATGTAACAGATTCTTTTTTATCATCGAGAGAGGAGTAACCACATCACTTATAGAGGTAACATACAAAACATCTTCAATAGCACTATGCCTTTGTCATGCTTTAACATAGGTGCAGTAATCATGTTTGAAGTCTCCGGTGGATCGAACTCAATTTCCTTATTGTCAATCATATCCTGAATCTTGCTTTTCAGGGCCCAACAGTTGTTGGTGTTATGCCCAGGACTGTTTGAATGATATACACACCTTGCATTTGGACTGTACTTTGGAGAGGATATGTTGGGAATCTGAGGAGGATCCCGCAGTGAAATGAGTTCAACCTTTAACAAATGTTGCAATGCCTGAGATAAAGGCATGTGATCTTGGTAAATTTCCTTAACAGAGCGTCTGGCCTTTGTCGGTTGCCCTATTGTTGTTGTTGAATATGCGCCAAATTAGAGAATAATACCACTCCCACAAACTGATGGCGGTCATTTTTACTACGACTCTTCTGGCCATAAACAATGTTTTCTTTTTTACTACCGAATGGCTTCTTCACACCATTAGAAGATGTAGCTATCAGAATCTTCCCACTCTTGATACCACTTTCAACTCTTTCCCCAGTCAGAATCAGCTCCGTAAAACCAAACGACGAGCTTACAATTAACATATTAAAGAATTGGCCTGTTAAGGTGCCCATGAACATATCTACCAATTCCCGATCAGTTAAAGGAGGTTGCACCCTTCCATCCAGATCCCTCCATTTTTGTGCATACTCCTTGAACTCTACATTCGAGCCCATTGACATGTTTTGCAATTGCATACGAGTCGGCGCCAAATTAGCATTATATTGATATTTCTTGTAGAAAGCAGCAACCAAGTCTTCCCATGTGTGAATGTTGGTTCCTTCGAGCTGATATAACCATTCAAGTTGAGTTCCAGTTAAGATCTCTTGAAAGAAATGGACTCATAACTTCCGGCCAGCAGTATGAGGTTGGATGTTTCAAATATACGACCTCAAATGGAGTTTGGGACAAGAGACCCCATCATATTTAGAAAAGACGGGGACCTTTAACTTATGAGGGATGACCACCCCCGGGATCATACCTAGTTCTCCAAAATCCAATCCATGCACCTTCTGGATTTCCATAGCTCTGAGTCGGTCTTCCTACTACTTGTACTTGTCATTTGCAGGAGGGTATTGTTCATCGGAGTAGTCTTTATCTTCAGAAACCTGATTATTTATACCTTCCAGCTTGATGCTTCTACCATCATCTTCTTGGCTGTCATCTTCCTCAGAGGAAATATCATCCACTTGAACTGGTTGAGTAAGACCCTTGAATCTTCTCCCCATATTGAGGATGACAGTCGACTTTTTAGTCTTCTTTTTCTTCGCGACGAGCGCCATCAGGTCTTTTTGTCCCTGTGCTAGATTCAGAAGAGTCTCTTGAAATTGTGCATGCTAAGCCTGGAGATCCTTGATAGTTTGTTCGATGGCCATCTTATACTGAAATAAATAGTAAGTAGATGAGAAAACTTGTATGAAAGACTTATTATGTAATGATGCATGATATTTAAATGTAGTATTTTCAAGGACCTTAGGAGATTTAAATTTGCTAACCAAAAGGAAACGGAAACAAAGATTTTATTAGTAAGTTCAAAATTATAATTGCCTTTTAGGCTTACAATGAAAAGAGGGTCTCAAAGAGACTACAATATAAACTCATAAAACCTAAGACTCAAGTCTCCCATGGAAGATTCCTCTTTGTGTTGATGTATGCATTAAGACTCTACTCCTTGTGAAGTTGCTTGGTGAGCTCCAACACTTTATTTTCACTTGCATAGAATTAGGTCTCAAAGGTATCACGTTCTTCCTTGAGTAGAATCCATGACTTCTGCAATTCTTCAAGGTCATTGGGCATGTCTGGATGGAGGATGGTACGAGAAATGTCTCCTTCAACAACATGATCTATGATCACCGGTAGAACAGCTGGATATGGAATCATGAAGTTTTGAGCGCGAGATCGTACCCATTTGAGATATGGATATAGAAGGATGGAGTTCTTCTATCCTAATGCCTTACTATCAATCCTGCTTACCATGCCTCAAGCATGTATAAACCTTTGACGATAGCCTTGAAGATCATTTTCATAGTCGAACACAATAACCTGGATAAGTGTGTCATCAGGACCATCTCTTAGAGCATAACCAAATTGACGTAGAGCCAGAGAAGGGTTTTATGTAATACCTCCCCTAATGCCAAGGAGTGGAACATTAGGGAATTCCCCACAACGATCAATGATAGTGATATCCTCTTAAGATCGGAAATACCAATAGATGTCTATGAGTAAGTGACATTATTCTTTGCGACCACCTTAAACCTTGTTCATTCTTCATTGCCGAGCGAGGAAGGTGCAAAATAAACCACCTGGGTAGAAGAGGTATACAACACATGAGAGTTACTCGCCTCTTCATAGTACGAGTGTGAAGAGAATGCAAAATGTCTCAGAGCAAAGTAGGCACAAGATTACGAGCGAGGAAAATTTTGACAGTGTTCACATCTATGAGTTGGTCTGGGTTAGGGAATAGTACTAATCCATAGATTAACAAAGCCAAGATCTCATCGAAAGCCTGAAAAATCATAGCATCTAGAAATAGTTGAGCCTTCTCAATCAGAAATTTAGCCAAAAAACCTTTGACTCCATTTCTCATTTCCTAATTAGCTATAATGTCAAACTGCTTTAGATGTAAGGCTGCTGTAATATCTTATGGTTTCAGATATTTCTCTAAACTGGTGAAGGGTGTCTGATAAAGGACAGGTAGCCCAAATAATTGTGAGAACTCCTCCATTGTGGGTACAACCTGATAATCTGGAAAAGTGAAGCAGTGATGTGTAGGGTCAAATAACTGGAATATAATACTCCTCTTGTCTTCATCAAAACCTGGGGTAACCATACTGAGTAGTCGACCATGCCTTTTGATGAATGGAGAACTTTCAGGAACCCTTGAGACTAACTCCTTAAGTTGAGGAGGAACCCTTACAAAGTTGATTCGGATAGTATTTCTATGAGTGGAGGCTATAACCTACAACAAAGAATAAAGATAAATCCATTGGTCCTTGAAATGGTTAGTGAAAATGATATGGCATGATATCTAGATGTTATGATGTTATGTTACAACAGTTAATAATAAAAACAAAACACACAAGGACTTAGGTTTAAGCTTTCAAGGAGTTTATCAGTAAGGACCGTCTTGAAGTTTTTAGTTGCCTCAACCTGTCCTAAAAGAAGTAACTGGGTTCTAGGAGCCTCAATATCACTGATCTTTCTCCCAGGCACTGTTTCAGCACAAGCATCTGATTTGCGATCGAAATATCCCGAGAGTCTGATCTCAATGAGTATAGCATCGAGTATCAACCAACCTCAGTCTGCACCAAAGCCAGCTATCTCACTACTTTCTAATGGCTAAGTTGTGTCAACTAAGGTTCTACGCTCAGTTAGTGATTTATGACACCACGCGGAAGCCCATCGTTCTCCTTGACTTAACTCAAGGGACATCGACACCAACCAATGTGTCACACTAATATAGCCATTGCTTCAACCGTACCAGTATACACCATACAATCTTCACGATCTATTACTACTTACCTAAAATGCCCCAGATCCGAGTATAGGATCTTTACAAAAATGACCCTAGCAAAACCCCAAAATATAAAGCATACAAATCAAGCAAATCATTTACAATGTCGTCTAACTCTTAAGGTAATCTCACTTTTAGTTTTTTTCCCCAGCAGAGTTGTCAATTATGTAATACAGTGGGAGAACTGACTTTTGGTTTTGTGTTTTATCGCAAATTTTGCAATTAGCAAGAGTCGCCACCGACTTTTCTTTTATCCAATAAAGGAAACGGTGAAAAGAACATGAAAGACCTTTGAGAATTTTTCTGAGTAAGGGGATGGGTTATGAAAAGGGAAGGTGTTAGTACCCTTTCTATCCATAGTTATCTACGGGCTCTTAATCGCTAGCTCACTTTTTGAAAATGCTTTATGTTTGTGTGTTTTGAAAATATTTTGAAAAATGCCTAAGTACGGAAAAATTTGTAATGATTTCCGTATCGTTGAGGACGCTTATAAAGTGTTAGTTTTGAAAATATTTCTGAAAAGTGTTTTGTGTGAAAAATGTTTTGAAATGTTTGTGGGCAAGTGATTAAGAACTATCTACCTACTCAAAAGTATTTTGTTCTTTTCCTCTTCCTTTAGATAGTGTTATCCTACCATTGGTTATTAGCAAGCCCCATCATTGGATGTTTTAGGGACAAGTGAGGGTCACCGTACAATCATAAAGGTAACTCGTAGGATGCTTCAGCAATTGTCGTAAGGGACTAAGATCGTTTACCGAGGCAACATCGAAGGGTCATCTATGGACTACGATCTTTTAACCGAGGGTCTTTGGCTAAAGTGTCCCACATTCGAGGGACATGACTATTTTTATCTGAGGCAACAAGTGAGGGTCAGCCTAGAGGTGCGAGTGTGTAAAGTGTGCTGAGATTCAGTTAATTTGTCTTGGATTTATTGTTATCTATCTTTGTTTTTAGTCTTTGCCATACAATCCTATTAAACTAGCAATAATAAGAAAAGAAGTAAATTGCAGAGAAATAAATCTAGACTATTACAGAGCTTCGGGGATGGGGTTATAAACCATAAAATGGGGAAAAAGAAAAGTAAACCCTAATTTATCTATTATATCCCTTGACAGTTACATAATTATAAAAATAATAATGCGAAAAAATAAATAAGCGCGCAGAGATTGTGAAAAAGGGAAATATATTAAAACCTAAAAAATTCTAAGCGTTAGAAAAATATTTTTCGTGTTTTGTTTAGAAAAATATTTTATAGTGTAAAATAATAATAAACCCTAATTCTAATTAATTTACAGATTAATTAATAAAATAAAATCAAAGTGTGATTAAATTAAAACAATTTTATTCATTAAAATTAAATTAATTAATCAAAAACCTAAATCTAAATTTTTTTAATGATTTTCTGATTTTTTTTATTAAAAAAGAAATTGATTAAAAAAATAATTAATTAAAACAAAGAAAAAGAATGGGTCTGCTGAAACAAGTAAAATGAGGGGATGAGAAAAGCAAAATTTCCCAGGCCCATTTCAAGGTGCCCAGGATGTTACGCTGGATCTGGTGAGGATGATCCTTGAAGGTTCATGGTGAGGGGCATGCGTATGAGGCGCTGGATCTAGGTTCATTAAAATTTGTTGGTAAGGATGGCAAGATGTATGATGCGCGCGTGGACCTGCTTTGTACTGAATCTGCAAACAGAAAAATGTGAGAAAATAAAATACCAAGGGCAGGGATCGAACCCCTGCCCCCCTGGTACACCAATGCGTTTGCGCCCTTCACTCTACTATTAGGACAGTTGTTTCATCCAGTTATATAAAAACAAATAATTAAATATATAATAAAAACAAATTAAATTTTATACTTTAAAATAGAAGTCAAAACAGGTGGACCCATGTATCTAGTATTATCCAATCAACATTGGAGAGAGGGTGCCAGGATTTTTTATTAGCCAATCAGATTATTTGAATCTACCACGCCTGCCTTCGGCCAGTCCACGCCACTGTGGATGGCTGAAACAACCGTCTTCTCCGACGGGTTATTTTTGAAACCTGCCAAAATGAAATATTTGTGGAATACCAGGAGGCCTACCCTACACAAAATTGTGCCCTGAGTTCAAATATGGGCTTAAAACAATAAAACAGTTACTATATCATACGATTCAAACGTGAATTCAAATTGCTCCCTAACAATGGCACACCTTTGTTTCTGCATCAAACCCTAGATGTGATACGTTAGATCTGTTCCAAACATCAACAACAATATGAATGTATGCATAAAATTGATTTAAATCACACGAGTTAAGAGTTTGAAACCATGAAAATTTACCAAACGGAGTAACCGTGATATGCTTTATTCAGGCGTTGACAGGCTTAGCTATAATCTTGGATCGTCTCATGGGAACTTCAGGAGTTGATTGATGGCTTTTGTTTGGATTCAAAATGGTTGGGAATGTGAGATCCTATTTGCTTGGTTTCTTTGGAAATTTTGTGAATAACACCGTGGTTTCTTTGGGAATGTGGGGAATCTGTAGTTTGTTGGAGAAATAAACCTTATGGCCAATCTATTGGAGAGACGTCTTCTTTTGGTAGAAACCCCTTTAGGATTCTTCTTAAGACCAACTCAGTTGGGAAGAAGTTTTCAGAGATTGAAACTCTGGCTGGGGATCATCTTTACGAAAAGGATTTTGTGGGGGTTTTGTCAATTACCCTAGTAACAAATGTTTGTGGCATTTCCAGAAAATGTTTGCTTGACTGTATGCAACCCTTTGTTGGGGTTCATATTCAATGCTCCAAGTGACTCAGATGCAAATCTGTCCCTACTTGTTCAGCACTTCTTGAGAGATTTATTGGAATCTTGACTTGACTGCCCCAGATGTGCTTGATAATGATCATGTCATTCCCCCTTGCTTAATATGAGATCCGTCGTTGGAAGTTTCATCCCATTTGAAGTGATTTTTTCCAGAGAAAGAGCTTTCGTTTGCTGAATATTCGTCGCATGAATTTGTCTATTATCAAACAATTAGCCATATGCAAACAACAATATTCAAAATAATGCAAAGTTTATGCTTGTCTTGAAGTTTTGAAAATGCGTTTTAGCAGATAAAAGAATTTTGCGAGTATGTGAATTCAAATTAGGTTTTAGAGTAAGCCTTACAAGAGTCTGGATACCTTTCGTAACAGTATGCTTTCGAACTAACCCATGCTTCAATTAGGACTTTAAAAGGTTATATCATGGTCTAGGTTCACAGTTTAAGAAACAAAGGACATGTCTCAAAGCGTATTTGTACCCGCCCGTTCTTCGTGATGTTCTTCGGTCCTAAACTCAGTTAATTGTGCGTTTGAATTCCACTTGAGTCTGAATGATGTTTTGATGATGGTTCAGAAATTTGGAAACTTTATTTGTTGGAAGGCAATTATTTTTGTCATATTTTTCATATTGTTGAGGATTTGTAGTGACCTCTTTTTTGATTTATTATCCCTGATTTTTGCCTGACTGTTCTCGTCTTAAGATTACAGTCAACGGGATGCCCTAGTTTTTTCTTAAGTCTCCTTCGTAGGTTTTGACTTAGTGGGCTTTTCTCTTGAGAGATAATGACTACCTATTTGATAGGGAACCATCACCATCTTTTGGTTCAGAAGGAATGTTTTTGATGTCATTCGTTGTGTACAAAGTGACAGTTTGCGACTGGACGCGCATTTGAATTAATTGAGAGACTATCCTGCCCCATGTTTTGATTAAAGGTTTTAATTTGTGTAAAAAAGAAAACTTCTACTTCTTTGGCTCGAAGGGGTTGACTAGGGATTATCCTCCTTATAACTCCAGTGTTTAGGAATTGAATGAACGCATGTACATTGTCAACAAGGTCTGTCCAAAAGCATATTGTATGAGATTATGGCATTGTTTTCGTCATCCCCCCTCTAAAGGCTTGTAACTTTTAGCAAGATTTGAATATCATAAAGGGAGTAAAAAGCATAATTTAATTAGAATTAAAATGAATGTATTAAGTCAAGACAAACATATTTAATGCATTAATGAAAATGACCAGAGTCAGACATTAATAGATAAGTGTTTGAATAAAAAAAGAAATTACAATTGAAAATTCAAAACGAACTGGAATGCTCAATGATTTGGCATGGGAGTGGTGGTCACGTTGGGATTCTCTGAAGGGCCCAACTTGATCTCCTTGGCGTTAATCATGTTTTGAATCTTGTATTTCAGCGCCCAACAATCGTTAGTATCACGCCCATGACTTTTGGAATGATATGCACATATTGCATCAGGATTGTAGTTAGGGGAAGAAGTTTTGGAGTTTGGATGAGGTCCTATCAATGTAATCACATTCATCTTCAACAAGTGTTATAGTGCTTGATACAGTGACATGTTGATGTTGGTAAACTGTTATTTGGGCTCGTCTGGCCTTCGCTGATTTCCCCTTTGTTGTTGTCGTCGTGATGCAGGACCGGAGATCAAGACTGCCCCCACATGTTGGTCGTGGTGGCTCTTGTTATGACCCTTTTGGCCGTAAACAACATTGGACTCTTTCTTCCCATTGTATGGATTTTTCTGAGTATCAGAAGATGTAGCTCCTTGGATCTTTCCACTTTTGATGCCAGCTTCGACCCTTTCGACAATCAGTATTAGCTCGGCGAACCCGGCCGGGGAGCTTCCGATTAGGTGATTGAAGAAAGGTCCCGTCAAAGTTCCCATAAAGATGTCAATCATGTCCCTGTCAGTTAAGGGTGGTTGCACTCTGCCTTCCAAGTCTCTCCATTTTTGGGCGTACTCTTTGAAGCCCTCGTTGGAACGTATGGTCATATTTTGCAATTGCACACAAGTTGGTTCAAGATCAGCGTTGTATTGGTACTACTTGTAGAAAGCAGCAGCTAAGTCCTCCCAGGTGTGAATTTCGGTTCTTTCTAATTGATAGAACCACTCCAATTGAGTTCCAGCCAACCTTTCTTAGAAGAAATGGACCCATAGCTTCCGGTCAACAGTGTGAGGCTGAATCTTGCGAACATATGACCTCAGATGCATTTTAGGACAAGAAATCCCATCATACTTGGAAAAGGTAGGGATTTTGAAATTTGCTGGGATGACCACTCCGGAAACAAAACCTAACTCTTCAAAGTCCAAGCCAGGTATCTGCTGAATCTCTATAGCATTGAGGCGATCCTCCAACTATTTGTATTTATCATCAGAGGGAGAATACCGCTCTTTAGTGTAGTCAGCTTCATCTTCATGAATCCCCAGACTGTTATCCTCTTCATGACTATTCCTTTCATTGGATGGAGTTGAGAGATCTAGAGCTCTCTTGACTGGTCCTCTAAGTCTTCTTCCCAAGTTTAGGACGCCTACTGACTTTTTTGACTTTTTCTTCTTGTCCTTGAGAAGAAAGGTTTTAAAGTCCTATTGCCCCTTAGCCATGGCCAGGAACATTTGTTGGAATTGTGCATTTTGTGCTTGGAGATCCTTCACCGTTTGTTCCATATCCATCTTACTGAAATAAACAATAGGAAGATAAGGAGACCTGTATGGGAGAAACCTGTCATGATATGATACATGATATGTGGATGCATGTTTTCAAGGATCTCGCAGGGTAAACATAAGAAGGTGCTAGAAGTTGAATTTTGATCAACAACTTTGATTGGAGAACTTTGTATCGATGGATGTCCTTCCACGAGAATTAAGCTCACCATGTCAAGTGGGTCATATCCCTTGACTCAAGTTGTTGTACTTTGATCTTTGACGATGTTTGGTTAAAGGAAAATAAATCCTCTTGCCCCTTGATAGACGTCTGATTCAACGTGACCTTGCATCATAGGCCCTTGAGATCCTTAAAATGGTTATTGAAAATTCTATGGTATGATGTCATGATGTTATGTACAAGTATGAAAAGTAAGCAAGTTGTTATGTACAAATAGTCATATACACAGAAAGCAGACAAGTCCTTATGTTTAGGCTTGCATGGAGTTTGATAGGTAAGTACCCTCTTCAAGCTTAGTTGGCTCAACCTGTCCTAGTAATAGTAATCGGGTTCTAGAGGATCTTAATATCACTGATCTTTCTTCATCAAGCATTGTTTCAGCGCAAGCCTCTTTAATAGTGACTGAAATATCCCGAAAGTCTGATCTTAATGAGCGTAGTATCGAGTATCAACTAATCTTCGGTCAAAGCCAAATCCGGCTATCTCAATACTTCCGAATGGCCAAGGATGAGTCAATTAAAAGGTTCTAAAGGTCAGTTAGTGCTTAATGACACTAAGGAAGCCTAATGTTATCCTTGACTGACTCAAGGAACATTAGTACAAACCAAAGTATCACGCTAACATAGCTATCACTTCGTCCATATCAGTATACCCCATATAACTTCCATGATTTATTGCTAATTACCTAAAAAGGTTCCCCAGATTTGAGTATAGGATCTTTTAATAACCCAAACAAGGACCCAAAATGTAAAGCAAGTAAGTCAAACAAGGAAAGCAAGTAAATATGATCTAACCTTAAGGTAACCCCACTTTAAGTAAATCCCCAGCAGAGTCGCCAATTCTGTAACACGGTGGGAGAACTGACTTGGGTGTTTTGCATTTGATCACAATTGTTGCGGATAACAAGAGTCGTCACTGACTTTTCTTTTATCCAAAAGGAAAGGTTGAAAAGAACATGAAAGACCTTTCAAGATTATTTCTTGAGTTCGGGGGGTAGGTTATGAAAAGGGAAGGTATTAGCATACTTTTTATCTGTAGTTATCTACAGGCTCTTAGTTTCTTACTAGATCACTTGCTTTTGTTTGAAATTGTGCCTGTGGTGTGGGTTTTGAAATTATTTTGAAAACTTCTTTGTAATGGCTCTCGTTACTACAAGAACACGTACAAAGTGTTGGTTTCAAAAATTGTTCAAAGAGGTGTTTGTGGAATGTATTTTATAAAGTGATTTTGAAAAGTGTCTTTGTAATGGTTCTCGTTTCTATAAGAACACATACAAAGAGTTTTGTCTATTGAAAATGTTTCAAAATGAAAGTTTTGGTGTATAAAATGTTTTTTTTTTGTGAGCAAGCGAGCAACTAGGAGAATCCTACCTACTCAAAAGGTCTTTAGTGTTCTTTTCCTCCTCCTTTAGATGTTGCTATCTTACCATTGATTTGGTAAGAAGCTCCATTATTGGATGTGAAGAGACAAGTGTGGGACATTTATATAGTCATAGAAGGCAACCTATGGGACGTTTTAGAAATGTCATTTAGGGACTAAATCATTTACCGAAGGCAACATTGAGGGTCATCGAGGGACTATGATCTTTTATCGAAGGTCTTTGCTAAAACGCCCATATTCGAGGGACGTGACTATTTTTCAGAGGCAACAAGTGAGATTACCCTAAGGGTGCATATGTGAATTGTGTGTTTGATTTGCATGCATTTAGTCTTTGATTAAGGGTTGTCTACTTGTTATTTTTATCTTTCCATATACCCTATTTTACTAGCAATCATTCAAAAGTAATAAAATGCAGAAAGATAAAATCCTACATTATTACAACCCTATTGAATTGCATGAAAATATAAAGGCAAAAATAAAATTAAATCAATAAAAATAGATTTTTCGATTTAGAGCAGAAAACCCTTCAGTTCTGCACTCTTTGACCTTCTTCGATTTAGGGTCTGGAGTTAGTGGAGTCATGCACTCCGATTTGCCTTTCTGCCTCCTTCGACTGGGGGCTGGAACTAGTGTAGGCGTGTCTTTCGATTGGGGCCTGGAGGCTACCATGTTATGCCTTTCGAATGGGCCTGGAACCAGTGCAAGATGTAATCTGCCTTTCTTCCTCCTTCGACTGGGGGTTGAAAGCAGTGAGGGAGTGCCTTTCGACTGGGCCTGGAATCAGTGAGGAAGCCTGAGGCTTCGTTTCATACTCTTGTCTCCTGTTTCTTTAGTTTGGGATATTAAAATAGTAACATGGCCTAAGGCCATGCCAACATTACCTTAGGGCCAGGTTAGTTCTTAAAGAACTTGTAGCAAACCAAAGAATAAAAACCAAAAAGAAAGGCAATAACAACAAACTAAAGGGGTGTAAACAAAAGAAGAACAAATGCTATGTACATGTTTAAAACAAAAAGGAATTTTATTTACATGTTGTGCTGGAAACGAAGGATCCAGGGTTAAGGATGACTTACCTTGCTTGAGGATGGGACGTGTGCTGGGCCTTTAGGTGGTTGCCTTAAGTGTTCCTGGAATAAAATAGAAGGAGAAAGGCTAGTGTCTCTACTGCTGGATTTGAAAGAGAAAAACCAAGTGAAATGTCTTTCTTGCTGGATTCGAAGGGTAACAAGATGTAAGGATGTTTCAGATTCGAAGGGGACAAGTGTTTGGATTCTGGGTTTGTGTTTTCATAAGTGTTTAAGTGTTTGAGAACTTTATGGTATTTGAGAAATTTGAAGATTCGTTCCTCTGGCTAAAAGGTCCTCCTCAAACATGTGTTGGAGTCTCTTATTTATAGGCAAGGATGCCTGAAGCTTTTAGAGGGAAAACAAAAGGTTTGAACAAATTGAGTAACCTGCTCCTTGTAGCTTTCGAGAGACAGCGCCTTGTATGCTATTTTGGTGCAAGAATGGGACAGTGTTTCAGGACTGCTGTGCAGCAGTTTTGGCCAGTGTACCAGGTCTGAACTTGGCAGCAAGCATCTTTGAATATCATCCTTTCGTTTTGACCCTTCTTCGACCAGACTCTTCTCCAAACAATACTATTTGATTTTCCTCCAACAAGTGCCTTTCGATTGAGTCACTTTTGTGCATCCTTCGAAGGATCCAAAAGTGTGACCCTTGGATGGGTCACCAAAAACATGCCTTAAAGTGGGCTTGTAAATCCTTCGAAGGGACCATCAAGCATGTCTTTCGAATGGGATACCCAGAGTTGGATTCAAAAGATGCTGATTCAAAGGGGACACAGTTATAAACGAAACCTTGTGAAGGTGGTTCTGTCCAGTCAAAGGCTTGCCTGCCCAAAGGTCCATGTGACCAAACGAATGAGTGTACATAAGGGGTCCCTGCTTTGTGACTTCATGTAATCATGCAAAAGATCTATGTTCAAATGAAGCTTACATGAAGGGAATAACATTCCCAAACGAAAGGTGTGACCAGTAGCTTGTACTGAAGGATTCATACGCCCAAACGAAGAAAGCATGAAGGGATTCCATTGCCCAAACGAAAGGTTTTACCAAAACCTTGTACTGAAGGATTCATACGCCCAAATGAAGAAAGCATGAAGGGAGTCCAGTGCCCAAACGAAAGTTTTGACCAAAACCTTGTACTGAAGGATTCATACGTCCAAACGAAGAAAGCATGAAGGGAGTCCAGTGCCCAAATGAAAGGTTTGACCAAAAACTTATACTGAAGGATTCATACGCCCAAACGAAGAAAGCATGAAGAGAGTCCAGTGCCCAAATGAAAGGTTTGACCAAAACCTTGTACTGAAGGATTCATGTGCCCAAACGAAGCAAGCATGAAGGGAGTCAAATTCCCAAACGAAGCTTGCAACAAAGGAACCACATGCCCAAACGAAAGGTGTATGCAGGAGGCCAAAATGTCCAGATTTGAAAGAGGCATATAGGAGGCAAAAAATGTAAATCGAAATATGCCAAAAGGTAGCCTTTTTCCTTGGAACCGAAGGATGCTATAGGAGGTTTGTGCCTTGTGAATCCAAACCAGTGTTCCAGAGGCCCATGCCCAGTCGAAGGATGCAAGCCAAGCTTGCATCGAAAGAGGCCAAAAGGCCAAATCGAAGGAGCTGAATCGAAAAACACTTGTTTTTCTCCAAAATATTAATTTTATCTATTTTCGCCCTTTTTGACATTTTTCCTTTTAATCTTGGTACTGGAAAATCCCAATGTAAATGTGCAAGCTTGAACCTTGAGAATCCTTGTGAGAAATGCCTTGAAAAATGAGAGGGAAAATTTTGGGGTACAACAATATGTATGTATGCATATGATAATGAAGTATAAGCCAAATTGGGTTGAAATGAATAGAGTAAATTTTAGGATAAAACACATTAGATACACCAAACAGCATCACAATATACTCATAATGACCATACCACGTTCTGAACTATGTCTTCAGAATATCATTTGGCTTAACTTGAATATGATGATAAATGTAACACCCCAATTTTTCTTAGTTATATATTATATTATTTAATTATTAGTTTTATTTTTTTGAATAAATTATTTATTTAAATTATTTGGTGTATGTTATATGTGACAAGTTAGTCGAGTTAAATATGGATAACCGTAGAATTATAGTTAGTTTTGGTGTCGATTAGTAAATAATTATTTTAATAGTGATAATTATATGAAAATGATAGAACATTGGTTATTGGGCCTATTGGGTGAGAATGGGAAGAGTAATGTGGGGGTTGTGTTAGTAAGCCCATTAGTGAGTACTAGAGTTAGTATTTTTTAAGGGTTTAACCAAAAGAGAAAAATAGAGTTAGTAAGGAAAAAAGAGGAAAAGAGGCAAAACCTAAAGAAAAAGGGAAAAGGAGAAAGAAGAGAAGAAAAATATAAGGAGAAGATTCAATGATTTTATCGACAATCAAGGTAAGGGTGGGTTTTTATTTAACCATCAAAATTGTATGATAATGTATGATGGATAGAATCATGTTTAGAATGCAAATTTATCAATTGTTGGGTTTTAGAAATTGTAGATTTTGAATGATAAACCTTGATATGTGATGATTAATTGTGTTTCGATGTTTGGTTGATTAGTGCATGTTAGATATAGGTTAGAATAACTTAAATCATACTAAATTGGATGTTAAAACGTGTTTTGGGTGAAGAAAATCGCATTGGGTGTATGTTGTCATCGTAGGAATTTTTCTGCAAATCGCAGATGGTGCTTAGCGCAATTTAACGCGCTTAGCATGGTCAAAGTCATTGAGTTTGGCGCTTAACGCCTAGAAGCTCTCTTAGCGTGGTCACCTGAGAGTCGAAAAATGTTTATTTTGTTAAATTGTTTTGGGATATGTATGATTATATTTTATGCTAATTTCTACTAAATTTTATGGGATTTAAACTACATGTTTGAATGGTTTTTGGAAGGTTATTTGTTAAAGACATGAAACTTGATTTATATGTGTCATGCGTATTGGTGGTTGTATGGAATCGTAATGATGATTGTACATTGTCTATTTTATGTGCTGATGATGTTTGGTGTATGGATACTATGAATATGAATTGTATGTGAATGATTCATGAAATTGTGTATGTATGTTCAATTGTGTGGTAATTCAAGTGTGACGAATTATTGAAGACATGCATGGATGTTAAGATTAGAGAATGGTCTTAATTGCATATGGTTGTTGTAATTGAACGTGTATCATTTGTTGTCAATAGGAATACTTGCTAGTTTCGAGGGAGCTAGTGACTTGTCCCGAACCTAGAGAGGGGTTTGAAAGCTTATAGGATGAGCTTTTTGTATGTTATTAGTCTAGAGGACAAACCTGGTTTAAAGTAAAAACCAAATAAAAATAACAGTGATTGGTACCACATGCATGAGTATTGCATTTGAGTTGCATTGAGTCATATTATGTATGTTTGCAATATGGAATTACGTGAACTATGTGGGATTGTTGTATTTTGTGAAATTATGAATGATGAATGAATACTTGTGAATAGTATGAGTAATTGGGTGATGTTATATTTTTATATATATGAAGTGTGAGAATGTTATTTTTATACATGAATGTTATGCATTATATGTTGTTATATGATTTCGATAATTATGTGAATTCTCACCCCTATGATAGAATGATATTTTATGCAACATTGCTCAGGTGCTGAAGATTAGAGTTACTTCTACACGAGAGTAGTTGATGGAGTACCTTATTCTATTTCTGTATTCATTTTGGATTGAGTCATACTCTGGTCATATAACACTGGGGAAAATATTTAGATTCATGTTTTGAGAGATACATTGTATACTCTACATTATTTTATTACCGTTATTTGAGTTATGTGGAGAATTAGCTTTTATGCCTAAGTTGATTTAATGAATGGATTTTATTTTGGAGACCTGAATATTATATTCATTTAAATGAAAGTGATTTCGTTGCTACATGCTTATGTGAAAGTGATATGAAAAATATGAATTTAATTTACTGTTATTGAGCATGACAGGTGTATGAGATGTTTGAATCATGTGTGACACCCTTGAATGAGAGGCATGTTACATTACTCTGATTTTATGACGTGTTATTCTGCATGGTTTTAGATGGGTGTTACATTAGCGGTATCAGAGCATAGTCGGTCAGTTGACCAAGTTGTTAATGTGTTTATTCTCGTTTATATTTGATATATGTATATGACACTATCGATATTGTTTGTTCTAATGAGAATTTGTTGTTGGAAATTCTCAGAATAATGTTGGAGGCATGAATGACAATGTTATTGCTGAAGCTTTGGCGATGTTGGCTGAAGCGATTGGGCAGAGTCAACATGTCAAAAATAATGCCGAGAACAACAATGATGATGAGTTTCGTGCTTTGCGGAAGTTTCATAGAAACAATCCGCCAAATTTTGAGGGAGCGCATGAACCTGATAAGGCACAAGTATGAATGAAAGCGATCGATAAGATCTTTTGAGTCATGAAATTTTCAGATGCGTAGAAGGTACAGTTAGGAACCCATATGCTTGAAAAGGAAGTCGAGGACTGATGGGGTAATACTAGTCAGAGGTTTGAAGAAGAGGGAACTAAGGTTACTTGGACTGTTTTCAGAGAAGCAGTTCTGGAGAAGTATTTCCAGAAAATGTGTGTGGGAAGAAGGAAATTAAGTTCGTTGAGCTGAAGCAGCGTAATTCCATTGTGGCAGAGTATGCTGCAAGGTTTGAAGAGATGATTAAGTTTTGTCCTCATTATAATACTATTAATGTCGAGATCCAAAGGTCTTAAGTTTGTGAATGGTTTGAGGCATGAGATCAAGCTAACCATGGGTTACCAGCAGATTACACGAATTTCTGAACTGGTTAACAAGAGTAGGATCTATAATGAAGATAGTATAGCTCGTTCTACTCACTATAAGAGTTTGAATAAGAAGAAATGGAAAGGTCAATTCAGAGCAAAACCGTATGTGACTTCTGCTGATAAAGGGAAACATAAATCCGGTTATGACAAGAAGCCGAGTGGGGGAGGAGCTCTTGCTTCGGTTAAGTTCTATAAGTGTGGTGTCGAAGGACATTGTTCTCCTGAGTGAACAAGTGTTGAACTAAAATGTTTCAAGTGTGGCAAGCCAGATCACAAGGCTTTTAAGTGCAAGAGTGGTTCGGAGGTGACTTGCTACAACTGTGGTGAGCAAGGGCACATTAGTACCAAGTGTGATAAACCGAAGATGGAGAAATCTAGAGGTAAGGTGTTTTCTCTATCAAGTTCTGAGACTACTGCTGAAGAGAGGTTAATCAGAGGTACATGCTTCATTAATGACACGCTTTTGATTGCTATAATTGATACTGAAGCGACATATTCTTTTATTGCTTTGGATTGTGTTAAGATATTAAATCTAGAACTATTCGATATGAATGGAAGTATGGTTATTGTGATACGGTGGGAGAACTGACTATGGTTTTGCGTTTGTTTTCGCAAATGTTTCGGTTGAGCAAGAGTCGCCACCAACTTTTTATTTTATCCTAAGGAAAGGTTAAAAAGCACATCAAAAAACCTTTGAGATGTTTTCTTGGGTTCGGGGAGTAGATTATAGAAAGGGAAGGTATTAGCACCCTTTCTATCCATGGTTATCCATGGGCTCTTAGTTACTTGCTTAGATCAACTTGCCTTAATTTTCAACTGTTTGAAATGGTGCTTTGTGTGTGTGTGGGTTTGAAAATTGTTTTGAAAAGAGGCCAATGTAGTGGCAACCTTTGTAATGATCCATGTTGGGATGTATACAAAGGTGTATGTCTTTTGAAAAGGTTTTCATTTGTTTTTGAAAGTTTGTTTTGAAAGTGTTGTGAGGGGTGGTTTTAGAAAATAGGCAAGTGTTTTGTTTTTTTGCAAGTTTGATTAAAGTAACTAAGAGGTTATCTACTCCTAAATTTCTCAAAAGTTTATTGCTAGGTTTTAACCCTTTTAACAAGTTCGTTCCACCATTGTATTTGGTGGACAATCTCATGTTAGGATGTGAAAGGGACGGGCGCGGGTCATCGTTTAGACCATAATTGCAATGGTGTCAAGTATCTTTGGGCAATTTTCTTTAAGGGACTTGATCATTTGTTTAGGAAACTTTTTGAAAGCGTCATCGAGGGACTATGATCATTTGATTTGTGTTTGTTTTGCCCAAAGAGACCTAACATGCAATATGGCCCATTTATTGAAGGCAACAAGTGGAATACCCTAGGGGGTGCAAGTGTGATTTGTGTGTCCATTTTCATGCTTGTTTATCTTGAAATTAGGTCAAACTATTTTCGTTGTTTTTTTCGCATACAAACCCTAATTCTAACATGGTATAATTAGAAAGCAATAAAGTGCGAAAAATAAATTTACTAAGCTATTACAACACCATATATGGGAAGGGGGGTACAAATGTTCAAATGGGGATTTTGACAAGGAATTTAAACCTAAACTATTACATCAATATTGAATTATTTACAAGATAATTTAATTGCACAAATTAAATAAAATAAGAATAAATATGCAAGATGCAAAAATGGTTTTTGTATATATGAAAAAAAAGTATTTTTATATGTCAAAATAAACAAAAATAAAAGTATTATTTTTTGGAGTTTTTGTGTTTTAAGGGTAAAACCCTAATTTCATTAAGTAAAAGGTAATATTTATTTAAAGTGTACAATATTTAATAATTATGTACAAAATAAAATAAAAATGAAGTATATTCATAAAAAAGTATTTTTCATGTCAAATATTAATAAAATAAAAAATGTATATATTTTTTGTATTATTTACCTAAATATACTAATATATATAAATATCTTTATTATTTACTAAATAAATATTATATATACAAAATAATAATATTTAATATTTATAGAAAAAAAATATTTTTTGATACAAAATGTTTTCAAAAGAGAAAATGAAATAAAAATCAGGAATAAAATATATTTGCATTATTTTTTCTAGTTTTTTTCTAAATAATAGTATATATATATATATTATTTATGTACAAATGCTTCATATAAACAAATAAATGCCTAAAAAATATAAAAATGGTGTAAAAATAATTTTTCATGTTTTTAATATTACTAGCAAAAATAAATAAATCAGAATAAAAAGAAAAAAGTCAAAAAATCAATAAAACAAACAAAATGGGCTCAGGGGGTATGAAAGCAAAAATAGGGTGTGAAGAGAAATAACACAACAGGCCCAGCCCATGAAGACCTTTCTTCAACCTTCAGACAGATTTTGTTCAAAAAACACGCGCCTTATTCATGAATTTAAACATCCTGATTCCTTGATTTTTTGCACAAACTTTCAACATACGAAATGTTAATCATCAAGCCACGATTCTAAATTTGTAAAGAACTCATCCTAACTCTCAGAAATGAGAGAGAATTTTAACATTCCCAAATCTTGACCTAACTTTTCTTCCATGTTCAGACCTTAAATTCTCATAGCTCAGGCAAAATAAAATGAAAAGTAAAAGTATGTACAGATTCAGGGGCATGAGTAGAACACTTCTTATTCACAAACCTAGAGCTAACAATGCCTACATTAAGAGTTAGAAGTTCAAGAAGATACCTGTTCAGTTGAAGTTGTATCTGGCAATGGGGGAGCTTTCAGGGCAAGATGATGATCTATACAGCTTGCCTGAAGTGTAGTGATGCTATTCCAATGCTTACTTTGCTTTGAAAGACCTTGAATCGAGCTATGGACCTTCAACTGCAAAACAAGAAAGTGAAAATGGTGGAACTGACTAGAGGAGTTACAGGTCGTGTTTTATGTTTGGGTTAGCTTCAAGTGATGCTAGGGAATGTGTTTGATGAGCTTTTAGCAAGAATGCATGAAAGGGATGAGAGTTGGCACTCAAACTGCAGGGATGCCCTGTTTTGAGCAGTTTGAAGGTGATTCTGGGAATGGGGAGGTATTGAGGATCTTACGGTCGTGCTTCAGCTTAGGATGAATGTTTGGAATGTGTTTGATAACTTTCTCTAAGCCTTGGTTTACTGATATGAGAGTTGGTATGTCATATGCAATGTTTCTTACACTTTAAGCTAGCAATGGTCAAGTTGTGCTTCTAGCCTGTACAGGCCCCCATACTATGCTGCTAAATTCTCCTTGATCAGTGTGATTAACTCATAAACTTGTGCCAATCAGATTTTCTTTGTACCTTCTTGATTTACCAATTGACATAAAGTGTAACTTTTGCAAAAATGGATATAATGCTTTTTCCAATTTGGGATTAAACCTTTAGGCAATGCTTGAACACATAGAACATGGTCTTGGAACAAAGGATTGGCATTAAATTTATGAGTGTAATTGAGATAAAAGACCTGTAATCAAGTTATGCAAGCTGAGATTGAAATGCATAGTGTTATGAACATGTAACTTGGCCAATTCAAAAGTGAGTTTTTCCCATATTGCAAAATTCGATTCTCTCAAGTCATGAGGTTGTTTGATGAGTTCTTGGACATTTTGGAAAGCTTGGAATGTGTACTACAATCCATCTTTGAAGTGCAAATTGAAATTATAAGTGTAAGTGTATGAAAAATGGTCTTGAAGTTAGGTAAAAACCTTGCCTAAAAAGGTCAAAATCTCACTAAGTTAAGAATGGTTTGGTACCCTTGTTCCAAAAATTGTAACTTGATATACAAGCTTCTTTTGGGGAAACTTTGTGAATCAAAGTTGTAGATTATGAAATAGGCTACAACTTTCATGTTTTGACTTTTGCTTGAATCCAAATGAATCTTGGTGAGAAAGCGGGGCAAAGTTAGGAAAAAATTAGGGTTTTTCATAACTTAGAAAAATTCTAAGTTATGAAAAATCTTCATTTCAAAACCCTAATTTGCATTTCTTGATTTCTTGATGGACAAGTTTCATTATTTGGCATGCTTTGATGAAAAATGAATCTTGACCCTTGATTTTGACCAAAAAGTCAAAGTTTGACTTTTCAGTATACAGTTAAAATTGATCAATTGACTGGGAAATTCAACTGTCAATCTTGTGTATTTGGGATCTTTTGAACTTGTTGAGCATGTCAAGATAATTCCATGGGGTTCTTGAGTCAATATGTGAGCTTGTTTTGCCATTGGCTAGGTCAAACAGTCAAAAATTGCCTTTGTGCAGTCAAAACCCTAAAAATGACCATTTTGCCCCTTTTGATGATCTGATCAAATTTCTTGTGGAATTGTGATCCAAACTTGATCAACTGGTCCATGTGAGTTCATAATGTTGATGTGGGTCAATTTTCATGAGATTTGACTGTCAATTGGCCACAGTTGACTTTTTCCCCAATACAATTGATTTCTAGGTCAACTGTTCAATTGACTGGGCAAAATTTGGAATCAAGATTTGAAACTTGGTATGGATAACCTTGGGAGTCCAACATGAAGTATGAAAGTCATCTTAGGCATTTTAGGTCAAAATATCTTTGTGCAAACACAAACCCTAGTTTGGGTCAACAGTGCAAGGAGAAGTCTTGAGCAGAGGAAACCCTAACTGGGTCTTGATCTTCAAGGGTCTTGTGATGAGAAAATGTTGAGGAAATGGGAGGGAAAATTTTGGGGTACAACAGTTGCCCCTGTTCAATCTTCTTGAACCTGAAGAGTTAGATTGGCAAGTTTGCCTTTCGCGACTCGAGGGTAAAAGGAGATTGGACACTAGAGTGCCCGGAAATTTGCACTCGCATGTGGCAGTATCAGCAACGTGATGTCGGGAATGGGCTTATAGATGCCATTTGGAGAGATGGTGGATAGGGAGATGGGCTTATAGATGCCATCCGGAGATGTGACAGAGCCTTGTCGGGAATGGGCTTATAGATGTCATTTGGAAGTGTTGATCGCATAAGAGATTCCTTAGCGAGAACTTGTGTATTTGAGAAAGACAGATGTTTTCCTGGCTTGTTACAGGTGTTTGATCTTCAATCTCCTCATGCAGATATGCCCTGGCTAGATACAGGAATCGAATCCGGAAATAGTCGTCAACAGATATGCCCTGGCTGGATACAGGAATCGAGTCTGGAAATCTTCAGACGTGCCCTGGCTAGATACAGGAATCGAGTCTGGAAATGTGGTCAACAGATATGCCCTGGCTGGATACAGGAATCGAATCTGGAAATCTTTAGACGTGCCCTGGCTAGATACAGGAATCGAGTCTGGAAATGTGGTCAACATATATGCCCTGGCCGGATACATGAGTCGAATCTAGAATCGTGATAGTTGATAGATATGCCCTGGCTGGATACAGGAATCGAATCTACAATTGGTTGCTCACAGATATGCCCTGGCTGGATACAGGAATCGAATCTTCGAACTCTTCAGACGTGCCCTGGCTAGATACAGGAATCGAGTCTGGAAACTGATCACTCACAGATGTGCCCTGGCTAGATACAGGTATCGAATCTGGAATTGTGACAGTTGAAGGTAGTTGTCTTTGGGATTGTCTTTTTCCCTGAAAAGGCAAAAACATCAGTTGTATGCAATGTCATGATGTATGAAATGCATGGTGTCATGATGTTCAACATGAGATAATGTTGTATGCATTTTATCATGTATGTAAGCAAGATGTATGAAATGTGAAATGTTTATGAATGTATTTTCGTCTAGGAAAATAAATCCTTGACGACCGGCCGGGGAAATAAATCATGGGCTGACGTTGAAGAGTAGAGCTCTTTGCTCCCGCTGGGGATGATGGTTGCAAGAATACACTGGTAGGAGAAGATGACTCCGTTGGGGAATTTCTCTGTGGAAGAGATACTTCGCTGAAGTTTGACGAGGGCTTCACTGAGGATTTCAATGATGGACTCCGCCGGGGATAATGATGATAAGTTATGTTGGGGAATTTTGATGAACTCCGCAGGGGGTTGAAAGGACTTTGCCGAGGGCGATCTTCTGTGGCAATTAGCTGAGGATAACCCAGTTATAAGCCCTTGAGAGGAATAACTTTGAATAAAGTTCGGGAGAGACGTCCGTACCCTGCAGGGGATAAGCTTCCAGAATCTACTGGGGATAAGCTTCAAGACCTGCTGGGGATAAGAATTCCACTTTCCTGGGGAAACTTTTGGAATTGTATTGGTAAATGGTTCCACTGGGGGTGTCTGTATTCCGCCGGGGAACAATCTTAGATCAAGACTGCCGGGGATGCTTGCTGATGAATGCCTATACTCCGCTGCGAAATGTTGTGCCTTTTCAGGATTGACGGGGAACCAACTCTGCTTGGGGAAAGTATTGCTGAATCTTGTCTTATTCTGTGGGGAGTTGAGAGCACTTGATCACATCCTTCAGTTAAAATCTACCTTGGTACCTCGGTGGACAAAGCAACCATACTGCATTGAACAACTCTAAATTGCCCTTGTTTCTGATGTCACCTGTAATTAGTTCTTTTGTTTCATATGCAAATATTTATGAATCAGCAATTTAATGTCAAATGCATATATCAAAAATGAACATTGGACGTTCTTCGCAAGACAAAACAGAAAAAGGAAAAACAATGGCAATTTGTATGGACAAGTGAATTTGTATTGATTTGAATTTTGCCTGTGAATAGGCGTTTTTGTACAAGAGGCTGACATCCTAGTAAGAGAATTCCGCCGAATAACATAGAATTTACAATTTTGAAAAGGAAACAAAACAGCTATGTGAACAATCCCACTGGGTTCCAACTCTGATATCGCCTTTATGTCTTCAAGCGTCTCATCACTTTGCTGCTTAGTCGAAGATGAAGCTGATTGGTCGATGCCGAAGTCTGAGCCAGATAGTTGATGCCGAATTCTGGATGCAAGGTGATCCAATGAGACATAGTGTTACGCTTTATCCCTAACTTTTGCCTGGACCGCCCTTTCGGGTTTTCAGTCCACCGGGATACCCATTTTTGCCCAAGCCGCCTTTTCAGGTTTTCGACTTGCCGGGTGTACAGATTTTTTTTCATTTCGTCCCTTATTTTTGCCCGAACCCTTTTGGTTCGCCGGGAAGCCCTTATTTTTGCCTAGGTATGTCAACCTAGCGGGTCTTTTATTCATGCGTAGTATCTTTTTACTATGTCTGCATTGGCGGGGTGAGGAAGGTCGTCACCATCCATGGTGGTTAGAATCATGGCTCCTCCTGAGAACACATGTTTAACCACAAATGGTCCTTCGTACGTAGGGGTCCATTTGCCCTGGGGATCACTTTGAGGAAGGATGATGTGCTTGATTACCAGGTCCCCAACTTGATACTCTTGTGGTCTGACTTTCTTGTTAAATGCCCTGATCATCCGCTTTTGATACGTTTGACCATGACAAATAGCAGTGAGTCTCTTTTCGTCGATTAGGTTTAATTGATCAAGGCGAGTCTGGATCCAGTCATCTTCACTCAGATCTGCATCCTTCATTATTCGGAGAGAGGGTATCTGGACTTCAATTGGCAAGACTGCCTCCATGCCATAGACCAAGGAAAAAGGCGTTGCCCCGGTTGACGTTCTTGCTGAGGTACGGTACCCATGAAGAGCAAACGGTAACATCTCGTGCCAATCTTTATAGGTTACTGTCATCTTCTGCACAATTTTCTTGATATTCTTATTAGCTGCCTCCACAGCCCCATTCATCTTCGGCCGGTAAGGAGAAGAGTTATGGTGCTGTATTTTGAATTGTTCGCAGAGCTCAGTGATCATTTTCTTATTGAGATTGGTACCATTGTCCGTAATGATTCTTTCCGGGACGCCGTACCGACAGATTAGATTATGCCGGATGAAACGTGCCATGAAGCTCTTGGTTACTGTGGCGTAGGAAGCTGCCTCAACCCACTTCGTGAAGTAATCAATCGCTACCAAGATGAAACGATGCCCGTTGGATGCCGTCGGTCGGATCTCACCGATCATATCAATGCCCCACATTGCAAAAGGCCAAGGTGCTGTCAGGACATTCAGAGGAACCGGAGGGATGTGCACCTTGTCAGCATAGATCTGGCATTTATGACAAGTTCGAGAATGTTGGTAACAATTGGCTTCCATTGTGGACCAAAAATACCCTGCCCGAAGGATTTTCTTTGCCATGGTGCGTCCACTGGAATGTGTTCCGAATGTACCTTCATGCAGTTCTATCATGATCTTCTCTTCTTCATCCTTATCTATGCAACGCAGTAGAGTTGAATCATGGTTCCGTTTGTAGAGAATGCCGTTGCTGAGGAAGAATTTTGCCGCAAACCTCCTCATGAACTTCTTGTCGTTGACAGATGCACCTTTAGGGTATTCCTGAGCTTCCAAATATCTCTTCACCTCATGATACCAAGGTTTTTCAGTCACCTCTTTGGCCTCAAGCTCGCAGCAGTATGCCGGTTCGTCCAACTTCCAGATAATGATCCGGGGAGCTTCATTGTCCCATTTAACTTTGAACATTGAAGACATTGTAGCTAGTGCGTCCGCTAGCTGATTCTCCTCTCTTGGGAAGTGCTCAAAAGTTATCTTTTCAAAGTGGGGAAGCAAAGTCAACATATACTCCTTGTAAGGAATAAGATTTGGGTGTTTTGTATCCCACTCGCCTTTGATCTGATTGATCACGAGAGCGGAATCTCCGAAGACACTCAGAAATTTGATCCTTAAGGCGATTACAGCTTGTAGACCCATGATACATGCCTCATATTCTGCCATGTTATTGGTGCAGTTGAAACATAATCGGGCGGTGAGTGGAGTATGAGTTCCTTTGGGAGATATGATTACAGCGCCGACGCCGTTACCCAAAGCATTGGAGGCTCCATCAAAATGCATAGACCATCGGGATCCTTCCTCAGGTCCTTCATCCGGTCCAGGTACTTCACATTCAGTTACCACCATGATATCTTCGTCCGGAAAATCAAAGTTCAATGATTGGTAATCATCCACAGGTTGGTGTGCCAAATGATCTGCCAGTACACTTCCTTTGATTGCTTTCTGAGTTGTATACTGGATATCACATTCTGTCAAGATCATTTGCCATCTCGCTATTCTTCCAGACAGAGCAGGCTTTTCGAATATGTACTTGATGGGATCCATCTTTGAAATCAAAAGAGTAGTGTGAGTCAGCATATACTGTCTCAGCCGGCGAGCAGCCCATACCAGAGCGTAGCAAGTTTTCTCAAGCAGTGAGTAACGAGACTCATAGTCGGTAAACTTTTTGCTCAGGTAATAAACAGCGTGCTCTTTTCGGCCAGACTCGTCATGCTGCACCAGCACACACCCCATTGAGTTATCAAGTACTGTCAAGTATAGTATCAGAGGTGTTCCTTCCACTGGTGGCATAAGAATGGGTGGCTCTTGGAGATACTCTTTTATCTTTTCAAAAGCAGCCTGACATTCATCGTTCCAACGTACTACTTGATCTTTCTTCAGTAATTTGAAGATTGGCTCGCAGGTAGCAGTTAGTTGTGAGATGAATCGGGCAATGTAATTCAGTCGTCCCAGAAAGCCTCGGACTTCTTTCTCTGTCTTTGGAGTCGGCATCTCTTGTATGGATTTTACCTTGGCAGGGTCCACCTGAATACCTTTATCACTTACAATGAAACCTAGCAATTTTCCGGACCTCACCCCAAAGGTGCATTTGTTGGGATTCAACCTCAGCTTGTATAACTTTAGTCGGTCAAACAGCTTCCTCAGATGATCAAGGTGTTCTTCCTCAGTTTGGGACCTTGCAATCATGTCATCAACATATACTTCAATCTCATGATGGATCATATCATGAAATAAAGCAACCATGGCACGTTGGTAGGTTGCCCCAGCATTTTTCAACCCGAATGGCATGACCTTGTAGAAAAAGGTGCCCCACTGAGTCACAAAGGTAGTCTTTTCCATATCTTCCGGAGCCATCTTAATCTGATTATACCCTGAAAAACCATCCATGAAGGAGAACACCTTGTGTTGAGCAGTATTGTCAACAAGAACGTCGATGTGAGGTAGAGGAAAATCATCTTTGGGGCTTGCCCTGTTCAAATCCCTGTAGTCGATGCACATTCTGACTTTACCATCCTTTTTTGGTACCGGCACCACATTGGTAACCCACTGAGGGTAAGAGGTCACTGCTAGAAACCCGGCAGCAAATTGCTTCATAACCTCAGCCTTGATCTTTTCGGACATCTCTGGGCGCATACGGCGGACCTTTTGCTTTACCGGAGGGCAGTCTTCCTTGGTTGGCAGGTGATGAACTACAATGTCGACATCCAAACCAGGCATGTCCTCGTAGGACCAAGCAAATATCTCCATGTAATCATGTAGCATCTGGATCAATCGTTGCTTCACGCTGAGCTCTAGATTGGCACCAATCTTGACCTCTTTCCTATCTGTCTCAATACCCAGGTTAACTGTTTCCACCGGCTCTTCATGTGGTTGAATAACCCTCTCTTCCTGGAGTAGCAGTCTTGCAAGTTCACCAGGCACTTCACAATCATCTTCACCTTCATCTTCGGCCAAGTTGATCGGATTCTCGAAGTCATAACTGGTGGTAGCAGAGCTGTTACCAGTGAGATCCAGAGTGGATTGAAACCTGTATAAGTGAGTGTGTGTAAATATAGCTGTTTTGCAATATATAACACATAAAGAAAAAGAGCACAACATTTGAAATGCAACAAACGTCCAATGTTTTGATTGATGATATATGGAAATGTCATACAAAAAGCCCTCACAAATGGAGCTACGATGCCCCGGGTAGGACACCGAGCCAATAAAGTTTTAACATATTGTTTGTTACAAATTGAAAATCAAAAGAGTTAATTACTGCGTGACAAATGTGATAGGTGTAAAATCTTTTGCCGTCCAGTTGCTTGGTCCGTTGCTGGTGGTTGGATAGATCCAACTGTCAAACTCTGCTTCCTCTACGTCCTCCTCGATAGCATTCACCCTTGGGTGGGAGATAAACACCGGAGCCTTTCTGATCTTCTCCTTGCGTACAGCCCTCTGAGCCTCTGCAGTAAAGCCCAGCCCAAACTTGTCATTCTTTTGAGTGAAGTCAGGAAGCTGACCCCAGTTTGCACAATTGCCTTTCTCGATTACAGCCCGGGCATCCTTCAAGGATGCCATCTTCAACGGAAAGTCTTCTTCAACCACTGTTTCAGCTGATGCCAAAGTCGGAGGTACTTCCTCAAAATGCTGAAAGGGGGTTTCAATAAACTCCCCGTCCATCTCGATATACCGGAATGAATTCAAGTGGCTAACCATGTATTCCTCCTCACCCTGCACAGTAACAATCTTCCCTTTGACAGGGTATTTGAGCTTTTGGTGTAGAGTGGATGTTACTGCCCCAGCCTTGTGAATCCAGGGTCGACCCAACAAGCAGGAGTAAGATGGACGAATATCCATTACATAGAACGTTGAGTCAAAAACTTGGGAACCCACACGAATAGGAATGTCCACTTCACCGTGCACCATCCTCTTAGAACCGTTGAAGGCTCTAACAATGATGTTACTAGGCTTCAATTCCAGACCCTCACAATCCAAGCGATCCAATGCCTTCTTAGGCAAAACATTCAGGGAAGAACCGGTATCCACCAACACGTGCGCGAGAGTAGTGCCCCTGCATTCTATAGAGACATGCAGGGCATCATTGTGATTTTTCCCTTTGGCGGTGAGGTCAGCATCCGAGAACCCCAAACCATTGTCAGTTGTCAAATTAGCCACACAGTCAGTGAATTGATCTGCAGAGGTCTCTTGCGGCACATGGGCCGTTTTCAGAAATGAAATCAGGGCTTTTGCATGGGCCTCTGAGCATAACAGCAATGATAGCATAGAGATTTTGGAGGGGGTATGCCCCAACTGTTCAACAACATTGAAGTCACTCTTTTTAATGATTTTAAGGATTTCCTCCATTTCTTGTTGGGAGGCTTCGACAACAGTCTTTTTTGGTGCCTCCGTCCTGGCAGGCAAATCGGTAGCAACTTCTTTGCCCCGAGCATCAGAGGACTCGGCGGCAGTAGTGGACACAGGGACTTGATTCGGAACATGCACACTTGCGGGTGTGATGGTAAGAGGTTTTCGGATAACTGGCGGTGCAATGTCAGGCGAGAAGAGCCTGCCACTGCGGATGATCTTGGCGGGACCAGTGATGTTACTGATACTGGTATTGGTGTTGAACTCCTGCTTCACCCCAAGCACATATACGTCGGCCCCATAATGCCATGGGACAGCTTTATCCGACTCATAGGGGAGAGGCCCCGGAACAGTAATAGTAATGGGTGCAACAGACATAATTTGGACTGGCTTCCTCGGGGGAGCTTTGGTAGGATTGTAAATTGTGACAACAGATACTTCTTCAGCGGAAACAAATGGAACAACAGTTTTCTTGAACAAGATTTCTTTGCTATCCATCAGGCTTTGGATGCCTGATTTCAGCAGCGGACAACTGGTAGGGATAACAGCACACAAGAGGCAACCCTTGCTACAACCTGGACATAATCCGGCTAGTAGTAAGTTCATCTTAACAGTCAATAGAGGGGTAGCAACATCATTCACCAAAACAGCATATAAATCTTCCTCAATGGCATTTACTCTATGCTGGGGCATAGGAGCAGTTACAACATTTGGCCTCTCAGGCGCTTCAAACTGAATTTCCTTCGCATCGATAAGGTCTTGTACCTTGTTTCTCAGGGCCCAGCAATCATCAGCAGTGTGCCCGGGGCTATCGGAATGATAAGCATAACGGGCATTTGGGTTATACTTAGGAGATGCAGTATTGACGACCTTAGGAGCTTCTTTGATGGTCACCAAGTGGGTTGATAACAGTTGCGGTAAGATTTGTGACAAGGTCATACTCAGCCTAGTATACTGCCTCTTGGGCCTTTCGCCTCTTTGTTGATTGTACTGCTGAGGAGCAGCAACAGGTTTTGAAATGACCAAAGCATTGACGGCTTGGCGACTTTCTGGCTTGACTTGTCTTCTAGGACCATAGACTGCACTTGCTTCTTTCTTGAAAGGCCTCTTCTCAGTACTTGTGGAGGCAGCTTTTTGTATTTTTCCTGACCTGATACCAGCTTCAATCCTTTCTCCTGTCAGAATCAAATCCGTAAACCCAGCGGAGGAGTTACCAACCAAATGATTGAAAAATTGACCAGACAAAGTCCCTAGAAACATATCAACCAGCTCACGATCAGTCAATGGAGGTTGCACCCTGCCAGCCAAATCTCTCCATTTTTGTGCATATTCTTTGAACCCTTCGCCCGTTCCTAGAGACATACCCTGAAGTTGGGTACGCGTAGGAGCGAGATCAGAATTGTATTGATATTGTCTGTAGAACGCGGTTGCCAAATCTTCCCAATGTCGGATGCTAGTTCCATCTAGTTGGTAGAACCACTCAAACTGTGACCCCGAAAGGCTATCTTGGAAGAAGTGAATTTAAAGGTTCTTATCTGCCGTGTAAGGTTGGATCTTCCTTACGTACGACCTTAGATGCAGCTTTGGACAAGAAGCCCCGTCATATTTGGCAAAGGCAGGCGCTTTAAACTTGTGTGGAATTACTACCCCAGAAGACAACCCCAAATCTCCGAAATCCAGCCCCGGCACATTCTGAATCTCCATGGCGCTCAAGCGGTCTTCTAATTGCTTGTATCTGTCAGCAGCAGGTGGGTATTGTTCGTCATTATAGTCCGTCTCGTTGTCAGAGACTGCAGGACTAGGAGCTCCTCCCCCTTGGGGACTATCTTTCTCAGCAGAAGAAGTAGTTGGATCAGCTTCATTGTGGAGTGTGTTCCCAAATCTGCGTCCAGTGTTGAATAACGCAATCCTCTTTTTCTTCTTCTTCTTCAGGAGTAGAGTCTTCAACTCTTGCTGACCTTGGGCCAGGCTCAGGACCATTTCTTGAAACTGGGCACTTTGGGCCTGAAGGGCCTTGATTGCTTGCTCACTGGATGAGTCTGGATTCATGATGACTGTTCAAATAAACAGCGAAGAAGATTAAGCAACCTGTGAAATAGGGTACCTGCTATGCATATGGTGCAATGAGATGCGTATGTTTTATGTTTTCAAAGACAAACAAGATTCAACTTTGTAGACAAAAGGGAAACACACTTCATTAGATTTCAAATTTTAAATTGTTTAACAACTTGCCCTTAGGCATTACAGGAATGAAAAATACTGAAAAGGAAATAAAAGCTGTAAAAGGAAATATCCAAAGCCCATCAGTGCTCCCATGGCCTCCTTTTCTCAGTGTTGATGTAGTTATTCAGGACCCGCTCCTCCTCCAATTGCTTAGTCAGCCTCTGGACCTTCCGTTCCTGTTCGTTGAACTTTTCCCGATAAAAATCCCGTTCTTCCTTTAGCTGCGCCCAAGATCTCTTCATTGTGTCAAAATCAGTGGGTATCTGAGGAGGGAGGACAGTTGGAAGAACCCCATCTTCATCAGGAGATTCAAGAATAATAGGTCTGACAGCTTCATACGGCATACCTAACTTCTGAGCACGGATGCGGACCCATTTGCAATAGGATTCCATTGGTAGAGAAGTCTTTGGTCCCAACTCATGTGGGTCAGCTTTGTGAATTTTGTCCCAAGCCTTAATGAATCCATGGCGTAGTTTGTCACTGTCTGCCTGAAACTCAAAATGGAAGTGAGGAACCAACATATCATGAGGCCCAACTCTTCTGGCTCTTCCAAACTGGCGGAGAGCCAAACATGGATTATAAGAGATTCCTCCTTGGATACCAATCAACGGAACATTAGGGTATTCTCCGCAACGATCAATAACAGCTACCTCATCCAAACCTCTGAGAGTCCAAGTGATGTCATTATCAGTGAGAGACATTAACCTATGAGCCCAACCCTTTCCTTCTTCATTCTTCAGAACAAACTTAGGAAGGTGCGAAATAAACCACCTCACTAGCAAAGGAGCACAACACCATGGAGTTCCCCGTTTTTGAGCGGTACGAGCATAGAGTTGTTGCAGGATATCACCCAAAAGAGTGGGTACAGGATTCCGAGACATGAAGATCCTTATGGCATGGATACTGATAATGGTGTCAGGATTGGGAAACAATACCAGACCATAGATCAAAAGAGCCAGAATATCTTCGTACGCCTTGAAGTCCAAGTCATTCCAGAAATCATTAGCCTTCCCAACCAGAAATTTGACCAAAAAGCCCTTAACTCCACTTCTAGTTTCCCAGTTAGCCAATACCTCTTCTTTGGTCAAGGGGAGAATTGCAGCAACCTCTTCAGGTCTAGGAGTCTTTTCCAAACCAGTGAATGGAGTTTGCTCCAAGACAGGGATCCCAAGCAAATAAGAGAGCTCTTCCAGGGTAGGAACCAGCTGGAAGTCTTGAAAGGTGAAACAATGATACAGGGGGTCCTAAAACTGGGTCAAAACACTTATCAGTTGTTGGTCCCACTTTGCAGTGATCAAGCCAAGGAGAGAACCATGCCTGTTGATGAAGGAGGAAGTGTTTGGAATCCTACCAACCAAATCCTTGAGCAAAGTTGGTGGTTGAACAAAGTTGAGCCGGACAGTATTCCTACGCACGGGCATCATGATGTCCTACAAAACAGAGCAAAGATGAAACTTTTTTGTCTTTGAAATGGGTTAGTCCTTTATACAGGATGCATGCAATGGTATGATGGCATGATGCTATGATGAAGCAAACCACAAGTATTCACACAGGCAAACATGATAAGGCACACAAGTCACACAAGACAACCCTTAGGTTTCAGGCCAGCATGAAGTTTAGGTATTACCCTCTTTTAGTTTCGTTGGTTAAAACCTGTCCTATCAAAAGTAACCGGGTTCTAGAGGATCTCAAATCATTGACTACCCTCAATCGGTCATAACTCCAGCATCGCAATATTTTCTTGCGGTCAGAACCATCGCGAGAGTTTAGCCTCAATGTGTGTAGCATACTGCTACTGTTCTAGTGGCCAAGTTTGGTTAATTTAGGGTTCTAAGGCCGGTTGGTGTTTAATGACTCCTTAGAAGACCTATATTCTCCTCATTGCAACACAAGGGATATAGGTACAGACCAAGGTGCCACACCAACGTAGCCACTGCTTCACCCATGTCGGTCTACGCCGGACAGGTCCCTCACAGATTATGCTACCTAAAAAGGGTATTCCCCAGATCCGGGTTAGGATCTATGAAACTCCGATGCAAAGCCCACAAATATAAAAGCAAACAAAGCAAACAATTGAAAACAAAGGTGATCTAAGCCCTAAGGTTACTCCACTTTTAAATTTTTCCCCAGCAGAGTCGCCAGTTTTGTGATACGGCGGGAGAACTGACTATGGTTTTGCGTTTGTTTTGGCAAATGTTTCGGTTGAGCAAGAGTCGCCACCGACTTTTTATTTTATCCTAAGGAAAGGTTAAAAAGCACAGCAAAAAACCTTTGAGATGTTTTCTTGGGTTCGGGGAGTAGATTATAGAAAGGGAAGGTATTAGCACCCTTTCTATCCATGGTTATCCATGGGCTCTTAGTTACTTGCTTAGATCAACTTGCCTTAATTTTCAACTGTTTGAAATGGTGCTTTGTGTGTGTGTGGGTTTGAAAATTGTTTTGAAAAGAGGCCAATGTAGTGGCAACCTTTGTAATGATCCATGTTGGGATGTATACAAAGGTGTATGTCTTTTGAAAAGGTTTTCATTTGTTTTTGAAAGTTTGTTTTGAAAGTGTTGTGAGGGGTGGTTTTAGAAAATAGGCAAGTGTTTTGTTTTTTTGCAAGTTTGATTCAAGTAACTAAGAGGTTATCTACTCCTAAATTTCTTAAAAGTTTATTGCTAGGTTTTAACCCTTTTAACAAGTTCGTTCCACCATTGTATTTGGTGGACAATCTCATGTTAGGATGTGAAAGGGACGGGCGCGGGTCATCGTTTAGACCATATTGCAATGGTGTCAAGTATCTTTGGGCAATTTTCTTTAAGGGACTTGATCATTTGTTTAGGCAACTTTTTGAAAGCGTCATCGAGGGACTATGATCATTTGATTTGTGTTTGTTTTACCCAAAGAGACCTAACATGCAATATGGCCCATTTATTGAAGGCAACAAGTGGAATACCCTAGGGGGTGCAAGTGTGATTTGTGTGTCCATTTTCATGCTTGTTTATCTTGAAATTAGGTCAAACTATTTTCGTTGTTTTTTTCGCATACAAACCCTAATTCTAACATGGTATAATTAGAAAGCAATAAAGTGCGAAAAATAAATTTACTAAGCTATTACAACACCATATATGGGAAGGGGGTACAAATGTTCAAATGGGGATTTTGACAAGGAATTTAAACCTAAACTATTACATCAATATTGAATTATTTACAAGATAATTTAATTGCACAAATTAAATAAAATAAGAATAAATATGCAAGATGCAAAAATGGTTTTTGTATATATGAAAAAAAAGTATTTTTATATGTCAAAATAAACAAAAATAAAAGTATTATTTTTTGGAGATTTTGTGTTTTAAGGGTAAAACCCTAATTTCATTAAGTAAAAGGTAATATTTATTTAAAGTGTACAATATTTAATAATTATGTACAAAATAAAATAAAAATGAAGTATATTCATAAAAAAGTATTCTTCATGTCAAATATTAATAAAATAAAAAATGTATATATTTTTTGTATTATTTACCTAAATATACTAATATATATAAATATCTTTATTATTTACTAAATAAATATTATATATACAAAATAATAATATTTAATATTTATAGAAAAAAAATATTTTTTGATACAAAATGTTTTCAAAAGAGAAAATGAAATAAAAATCAGGAATAAAATATATTTGCATTATTTTTTCTAGTTTTTTTCTAAATAATAGTATATATATATATTATTTATGTACAAATGGTTCATATAAACAAATAAATGCCTAAAAAATATAAAAATGGTGTAAAAATAATTTTTCATGTTTTTAATATTACTAGCAAAAATAAATAAATCAGAATAAAAAGAAAAAAGTCAAAAAATCAATAAAATAAACAAAATGGGCTCAGGGGGTATGGAAGCAAAAATAGGGTGTGAAGAGAAATAACACAACAGGCCCAGCCCATGAAGACCTTTCTTCAACCTTCAGACAACTTTTGTTCAAAAACACGCGCCTTATTCATGAATTCAAACATCCTGATTCCTTGATTTTTTGCACAAACTTTCAACATACGAAATGTTAATCATCAAGCCACGATTCTAAATATGTAAAGAACTCATCCTAACTCTCAGAAATGAGAGAGAATTTTAACATTCCCAAATCTTGACCTAACTTTTCTTCCATGTTCAGACCTTAAATTCTCATAGCTCAGGCAAAATAAATGAAAAGTAAAAGTATGTACAGATTCAGGGGCATGAGTAGAACACTTCTTATTCACAAACCTAGAGCTAACAATGCCTACATTAAGAGTTAGAAATTCAAGAAGATACCTGTTCAGTTGAAGTTGTATCTGGCAATGGGGGAGCTTTCAGAGCAAGATGATGATCTGTACAGCTTGCCTGAAGTGTAGTGATGCTATTCCAATGCTTACTTTGCTTTGAAATACCTTGAATCGAGCTATGGACCTTCAACTGCAAAACAAGAAAGTGAAAATGGTGGAACTGACTAGAGGAGTTACAGGTCGTGTTTTATGTTTGGGTTAGCTTCAAGTGATGCTAGGGAATGTGTTTGATGAGCTTTTAGCAAGAATGCATGAAAGGGATGAGAGTTGGCACTCAAACTGCAGGGATGCCCTGTTTTGAGCAGTTTGAAGGTGATTCTGGGAATGGGTAGGTATTGAGGATCTTAGGGTCGTGCTTCAGCTTAGGATGAATGTTTGGAATGTTTTTGATAACTTTCTCTAAGCCTTGGTTTACTGATATGAGAGTTGGTATGTCATATGCAATGTTTCTTACACTTTAAGCTAGCAATGGTCAAGTTGTGCTTCTAGCCTGTACAGGCCCCCATACTATGCTGCTAAACTTCTCCTTAATCAGTGTGATTAACTCATAAACTTGTGCCAATCAGATTTTCTTTGTACCTTCTTGATTTACCAATTGACATAAAGTGTAACTTTTGCAAAAATGGATATAATGCTTTTTCCAATTTGGGATTAAACCTTTAGGCAATGCTTGAACACATAGAACATGGTCTTGGCACAAAGGATTGGAATTAAATTTATGAGTGTAATTGAGATAAAAGACCTGTAATCAAGTTATGCAAGCTCAGATTGAAATGCATAGTGTTATGAACATGTAACTTGGCCAATTCAAAAGTGAGTTTTTCCCATATTGCAAAATTCGATTCTCTCAAGTCATGAGTTTGTTTGATGAGTTCTTGGACATTTTGGAAAGCTTGGAATGTGTACTACAATCCATCTTTGAAGTGCAAATTGAAATTCCAAGTGGAAGTGTATGAAAAATGGTCTTGAAGTTAGGTAAAAACCTTGCCTAAAAAGGTCAAAATTTCACTAAGTTAAGAATGGTTTGGTACCCTTGTTCCAAAAATTGTAACTTGAGATACAAGCTTCTTTTGGGGAAACTTTGTGAATCAAAGTTGTAGATTATGCAATAGGCTACAAATTTCATGTTTTGACTTTTGCTTGAATCCAAATGAATCTTGGTGAGAAAGTGGGGCAAAGTTAGGAAAAAATTAGGGTTTTTCATAACTTAGAAAAATTCTAAGTTATGAAAAATCTTCATTTCAAAACCCTAATTTGCATTTCTTGATTTCTTGATGGACAAGTTTCATGATTTGGCATGCTTTGATGAAAAATGAATCTTGACCCTTGATTTTGACCAAAAAGTCAAAGTTTGACTTTTCAGTATACAGTCAAAATTGATCAATTGACTGGGAAATTCAACTGTCAATCTTGTGTATTTGGGATCTTTTGAACTTGTTGAGCATGTCAAGATAATTCCATGTGGTTCTTGAGTCCATATGTGAGCTTGGTTTGCCATTGTCTAGGTCAAACAGTCAAAAATTGTCTTTGTGCAGTCAAAACCCTAAAAATGACCATTTTGCCCTTTTGATGATCTGATCAAATTTCTTGTGGAATTGTGATCCAAACTTGATCAAATGGTCCATGTGAGTTCATAATGTTGATGTGGGTCAATTTTCATGAGATTTGACTGTCAATTGGCCACAGTTGACTTTTTCCCCAATACAGTTGATTTCTAGGTCAACTGTTCAATTGATTGGGCAAAGTTTGGAATCAAGATTTGAAACTTGGTATGGATAACCTTGGGAGTCCAACATGAAGTATGAAAGTCATATTAGGCATTTTAGGTCAAAATATCTTTGTGCAAACACAAACCCTAATTTGGGTCAACAGTGCAAGGAGAAGTCTTGAGCAGAGGAAACCCTAACTGGGTCTTGATCTTCAAGGGTCTTGTGATGAGAAAATGTTGAGGAAATGGGAGGGCAAATTTTGGGGTACAACAGTTATTGACAATCCTGCTATAGGTTCAGTGACTAATTCATATGTGTGTTTAAATTATCCATTGTGTATTAATGGTAAATATTTTGGAGTTGACTTAGTGTGTCTTCCGTTAGATCAACTTTATTTTATATTTGGGATTAAATGGTTAAAATTCAACCATGTTTACATAAACTATTTTGCTAATACAACTATTTTTATTAAACCTGAGAAGGAAGGAGACTTGTTTATGTCTGCTAAGCAAGTGAACGAGTCGGTGCAAGATGGCATCGGGATGTTTATGTTGATGGAGGCTTTAGATATTAGTGGAAAAAGAGCGATTGGTGATTTGAAAGTCATTCGTGATTTTCTACAGGTATTTCCTGAAGAGATAAGTGATTTACCGTCGGAACATGAAGTGGATTTTGCGATTGACTTAGTTCCTGGAACTAGTCTGATATCGGTGGCTCCATATCGCATGTCAGCATCAGAATTGAAATATTTGAAGACTCAACTTAAAGATCTACTTGAGAAGAGATTCATTCGTCCGAGTGCGTCACTGTGGGGTGCATCAGTCTAATTGGTTAAGAAGAAATAAAGTATTATGCGACTTTGTATGGACTATAGACAATTGAACAAGGTAACTATCAATAATAGGTATGCGCTTATGAGGATCGATGACTTGATAGATCAGTTGGTTGGTGCAAGTGTGTTCAATAAGATAGATTTTATATATGGATATCATCAGATTCGTGTGAACACTAAAGATATTCAAAAAACTTCTTTTAGGACAAGGTATGGTCACTATGAGTATTCAATGATGTCGTTCGGTGTGACCAATACGCTAAACTTTATAAGTGTGAGTTTTGTTTGAAGGAAATGAGTTTCCTTGGCCATGCGATTTCGAGTGGAGGTATTGTGGTTGATCCGTCAAAGATTGAAGTTGTGTCTCAGTGGGAAGTTCCGAAATCAATTACTGAGATTAGAAGTTTTTTTGGTTTAGCGGGTTATTATCGGAAATTCATTGAAGGATTTGCCAAGTTAGTTTTGTTGTTGACACAATTGACTATAAAGTTTCAAGCTTTTATTTGGGATGCGACATGTGAAGAGGGTTTTCAAGAACTTAAAAGGAAGTTGACGACAGCTCATGTTTTGATTTTGCAGAATCCGGAAGAACTGTTTATTGTGTATTGTGATGCTTTATTGATGGTATTGGGAGGTGTGTTAATGCAAAAATGAACAAGTTGTAGCTTATGCTTCAATACAACTTAAAGTGCATGATAGGAATTATCAGATGCATGACTTAGAGTAGGTTGTGGTTGTGTTTGTATTAAAGCTTTGGAACCATTATTTGTTCGGATCGAGATTCGAAGTATTTAGTGATCATAAGAGTTTGAAATATCTCTTTAATCAGAAAGAGTTGAATATGAGGTAGAGGAGATGGTTTAAATTCATGAAAGATTATGATTTTGGTTTAAATTACCATCCGGGTAAAGCAAACGTAGTAGCTAATGCATTGAGTAGAAAATCTTTGCATATGTCGATGTTGATGGTACGAGAGTTAGAAATGATTGAACAATTTCGAGATATGAGTTTGATTTGTGAAAAGACTTCTTCTGAAGTTAAGCTTGGTATGTTGAATCTTACTAGTAGTATTCTTAATGAGATTCGGGAAATTCAAAAATCTGATTTGAGTTTGGTGGATCGGTTAACTTTGATCAATTAGGGTCGAGGTGCTTATTTTCGGATTCATGAAAATGGTATCATGAGATGTCGTGATAGAGTGTTTATTCAGGATATAGCTAAGTTGAAAAAGAGTATCCTTGAGGAAGGGCATCATAATGGATTGAGTATCCATCCATGTGCTACGAAGATGTATCAAGAGTTGAGGACATATTCTGGTGGCCCGGTATAAAGAAAGAGATTGTAGAGTTTATGTATTTTTGTTTGACCTGTCAGAAGTCAAAGTGAACTTCAAAAATTGTCGGGTTTGATGCAACTATTATCTATTCCTGAGTGGAAATGGGATAGTATATCGATGGATTTTGTGTCTGGTTTACTCCAAACACCAAAGAATTTTGAGGCTATTTGGGTTATTGTGGATAGATTGATGAAATATGCTCACTTTATTCTAATGAGAATGGATTATCCATTGGAGAAGATAGCAAAATTGTACATTGAGAGGATTATGAGTTTACACGGTATTCTGTCTAGTATTGTGTCAGATAGGGATCCGAGATTTCCTTCAAGATTTTGGGAGAGTGTAATACAGTGGGAGAACTGACTTTTGGTTTTGTATTTTATCGCAAATATTGCGGTTAGCAAGAGTCGCCATCGACTTTTCTTTTATCCAATAAAGGAAAGGGTGAAAAGAACATGAAAGACCTTTGATAATTTTTCTGAGTAAGGGGGTGGGTTATTAAAAGGGAAGGTGTTAGCACCTTTTTCATCTGTAGTTATCTACGGGCTCTTAATCGCTAGCTCTCTTTCTGAAAATGCTTTATGCTTGTGTGTTTTGAAAATATTTTGAAAAATGCCTAAGTGTGGAAAACTTTGTAATGATTCTCGTATCGTTGAGAATGCATACAAAGTGTTTGTTTTGAAAATACTTCTGAAAAGTGTTTT
Organism: Vicia faba; assembly: GCA_948472305.1. Taxonomy (NCBI): domain Eukaryota; kingdom Viridiplantae; phylum Streptophyta; class Magnoliopsida; order Fabales; family Fabaceae; genus Vicia; species Vicia faba. The sequence continues at coordinate 378,502,408 of OX451735.1, read as the reverse complement.
GTGTAAAAAATGTTTTAAAATGTTCGTGAGTAAGCGGTTAAGAACTATCTACCTACTCAAAAGACTTTTTTTTCTTTTCCTCTTCCTTTAGATAGTGTTGTACTACCATTGGTTAGTAGGAAACCCCATCGTTGGATGTTTGAGGGATAGGCGTGGGTCATCATACAGTCATAAAGGAAACTCGTTGGACACTTTAACAATTGTCATAAGGGACTAAGATCTTTTACCGAGGCAGCATCGAAGGATCATCGAAGGACTACGATCTTTTAACTGAGGGTCTTTGGCTAAAGCGTCCCACGTTCGAGGGACATGACTGTTTTTATCTAAGGCAACAAGTGAGGGTCACCCTAGAGGTGCGAGTGTGAAAAGTGTGTTGAGATTCAGTTAATTTATCTTGGATTTATGGTTATCTAGCGTTTGCTTTTAGTCTTTGCCACACAATCCTATTAAACTAGCAATAATAAGAAAAGCAGTAAAATGCGGAGAAATAAATCTAGACTATTACAGAGCTTCGGGGATGGGGTGACAAACCATAAAATGGGGAAAAAGAAAAGTAAACCCTAATTTATCTATTACATCCCTTGACAGTTACATAATTATAAAAATAACAATGAGAAAAAATAAATAAGCACGCAGAGATTGTGAAAAGGGAAAGATATTAAAACCTAAAAAATTCTAAGCGTTAGAAAAATATTTTTGGTGTTTTGTTTAGAAAAATATTTTATAGTGTAAAATAATAATAAACCCTAATTCTAATTAATTTATAAATTAATTAATAAAATAAAATCAAAGTGTGATTAAATTAAATCAATTTTTATTTATTAAAAATTAAATTAATTAATCAAAAACCTAAATCTAAAATTTTTAATTATTTTGTGATTTTTTTGATTTAAAAAGAAAAATAATGAATTAAAACAAAGAAAAAGAATGGGGCTGCTGAAATAAGTAAAATGGGGGGATGAGAAAAGCAAAAATTCCTAGGCCCATTTCAATGAGCACAGGCTATTACGCTCGATCTGGTGAGAATGATCTTTGAAGTTTCATGGTGAGGGGCATGCATCTGGGGCACTGGATCTAGGTTCATTGAAATATGATGGTCAGGATGGCAAGATGTATGATACGCGCGTGGACCTGCTTTGTACTGAATCTACAAATAGAAAATGTGAGAAAATAAAATACCAGGGGCAGGGATCGAACCCCTACCCTGGTACACCAATGCCTTTGCACGCTTCACTCTACCGTTGGAACGATTGTTTCATCCGATAATATAAACACAAATAATTAAATATATAATAAAAATAAATTAAATTTTATATTTTAAAATGGAATTCAAAACAGGTGGACCCTTGTATCTAGTATTAGCCAATCAACATTGGAGAGAGGGTACCAGGATTTGTGATTGGCCAATCAAATTATTTGAATCTGCCACGCCTACCTCTGACCAGTCCACGCCACCGTGGGTGGCTGAAACAACCTTCTTCTCCGATAGGTCATTTTTGAAACCTGCGAAAATGAAAGATTTATGGCAAACCAGGAGGCCTACCGTACACAAAATTGTGCCTTGAGTTCAAATCAGGGCTTAAAACAAATAAACGATTATTGTATCATGCAATTTGAACGTGAATTCAAATCGTGCCCTAACAATGGCACAACTTTTTTTTTGCATCAAACCCTACATGTGATATGTTAGATTTATTCCAACCATAAAAAACAATATGAATTCATGCATAAAATTGATTTAAATTACATGATTTGAGAGTTTGAAATCATGAAAATTTACCAAACGGAGTAACCGTGATATGCTAGATTCAGGTGTTAACAGGATTAGCTATAGTCTTTGATCGACTCCTAGGAACTTCAGGAGTTGATTGTTGGCTTTTGTTTGGATTCAAAATGGCTGGAAATGTGAGATCCGATTTGCTTGGTTTCTTTGGAAATTTTGTGAATAACACCTTAGTTTGGAGGTAGATGTGTGTCCGTCCTTGAGATCTGAAGTTTGTGTATATATGAGGGATCACATTAGGTTAACATTTGTGGTATAAATAAAATGGCACTATGGAGTTTCAATTTTGCTTCAAAACTTTCCAAAAGAAAATATTTCCTTCCCTTTTTGGCTTTGCACATTTTTGGTAATTGTCCATGGGCTTTTTGAGCTTCACATTTGGTCCAATACAAAGACTTGCACGCCTAGTTCATAGTTTTGTATTTATTTTAAATTAATTTTGATTTTAAATAAATAAAATAAAAGACTAAAACAATGCATGGATTCACTTAGGGATCTTTAAACATGTTATGAACACATTTTAATTCCAAAACTTAGGCCCAATAGCCCAAAATCACAAATTTGCTCAATTGAGATTTCATGTATTTCTCAAAAATTCTCCAACTTGTGCAACTCATAAATTTCTCAAATTTCATCTTTTAAAGGTTATCTTTGACTTTGTAGAAACCTCAATACGTCCTCCACAATTTCTCTTTTGATAATTTTTGCATTTGGAAACTTTATTTTGATGTAAGTTGCCTTGACAAAAAGTTTCTTTTGGTTGACTTTTGAAAATGACCTATAATTTATGGGCTCATATCTTTCAAATGAGGAACTTTTTGGACTTGAGCACAAATACAAAGTTGTAGAGAATTGAATTTCCTTCAAAATGGGCTTTGGTTGGGGGAAAGTTGATGAAGCATGTGAAAGTTATGCTTGTCAAAGTTCAGTTGACTTCTCCTAAGGAAACCCTAATTTGGCATTTTTTGACCTTTGATGATTTGAAGGCTTTCCTTAAGGAATCATGATCAAACCTTGATCAAATGATGAATATTACTTCAAAAGTTGATTTTGATCAAAAATCTTGAAGTTTGACTGTATGTTGATCATAGTTGACTTTTTACCCAATATAGTTAACTTCCAATCATCTGAGTCATTGACTGAACAAACTTGTGATGCAAGACTTGCAACTTGAGATAAACATTGTTGAAGACCCATGGAGAACTATGGAAATAACTTGAGACCATTGCAACCTAAATTTCTTTGAGAAACTCAAAACTCTAGTTGTAGACCCTTTGCTTAGGAGGAGCATTTTTACTGGTTAACCCTTGAGTATCTTTGAGTATTTGAGACCTTTGTGAGCATGTCTTGAAGAAAAATGGGAGGGAAAATTTTGGGGTACAACAAATTCCCCTGTTCAATCTTCTTAAACCTAAAGATTTAGATTGGCATGTCCGCCATTCGCGACATGAAGGTGGAATATGCACAAAGTAACATTGTTGGTTGATTATACCGGGAATGGGATTAAATATGTCATTTGGAGAGGTGACAGAGAGTCATTAGATATGGGCTTACAGATGCCATCCAAAATAACCGTTGATACAAATTAGACGAAATTGATGCTCGACTTCAATTGGAAGAAGTATCAAAATAAATCTACATTTGATTTTATTTGAACCAGAAGATGTCTACGCCTGTCTTCAATTGGAAGAAGTGTCATAAAAAATATATGCTCGATTTAGTCTGAGCCAGAAGATGTCTATGCTCGTCTTTAACTGGAAGAAGTATCGGAATAAATCTATGCTCGATTTAATCTGAGCCAGAAGATGTCTACTGGAAGAAGTATCAGGATAAACCTACGCTTGATTTAATCTGAGCCCGAAGATGTCTATGACCGACTTCAACTGAAAGAAGTATCAGAATAAATCTACACTCAATTTAATTTGAGCCAGATGATGTCAATGCTCGTCTTTAACTGGAAGAAGTATCAGAATAAATCTATGCTCGATTTAATCTGAGCCAGAAGATGTCTACTAGAAGAAGTATCAGAATAAATCTATGCTTGATTTAATCTGAGCCAGAAGATGTATGCGTCTGTCTTTAACTGGAAGAAGTATCAGAATAAATCTACGCTTGATTTAATCTGAGCCAGAAAATTTCTATGACCTTCTTCAACTAGAAGAAGTATCAGAATAAATCTATGCTCGATTTAATCTGAGCCAGAAGATGTCTACGCTCGTATTCAACTAGAAGAAGTATCAAAATAATTCTACGCTTGATTTAATCCGAGCTAGAAGATTTCTACGACCATGTTCAACTAGAAGAAGTATCAGAATAAATCTACGCTTAATTTAATCTGAGCCAGAAGATATCTATACCTGACTTCAACTAGAATAAGTATCAGAATAAATCTACGCTCGATTTAATCTGAGCTAGAAAATGTCTACGTCTACTTTCAACTGGAAGAAGTATCAGAATAAATCTATGCTTGATTTAATCTAAGCCAGAAGATATCTATGCTCGTCTTCAATTGGAAGAAGTATTAGAATAAATCTACGCTCGATTTAATCTAATCCAGAAGATGTCTACGCCTGTTTTCAACGGGAGGAAGATGTCTCTTTGAGAATGACTTTCTGAGGAAATTTCTTAGTAGCTATTTGTCAGATGTAGCCTCTGAGAAGACTGTCTAGTCATATAAGTAGTTGATGATGTTTGTCAGTTGATTGATCTTTCCTGAAAAGAGTTAGTTGTATGCAATGTCATGATGTATGAAATATAATGTGTAATGATGTCTTCAAAATAAATGAGATTGTGCTATATGTGTTTCGTATGTATGTGTTATGTTGTTCGTAAATGATGTATGGATGTCAAATGTTTTTGAAGTGTATTTTTAAACCCGTGCAGTATCTTTGTATGGGAAAATAAATCCATGACTGTTGTTGGGGATGAAGAGTATGTGTATCTCGATCTTGATAGGTATTCCTGTTTATTGATAGTTTGACCAGAAACAGGCGATTTTGTACAGAAAGACATAAATCCTAGTAAGAGGAAATTGTTGTAAAATGAAAAGAGTACAAAGTGAAAACAAGATAATAGCTATGTGGGAATAATCTCGTTAGGTTCCAACTTTGCTATTGCCCCTATATCTTCAAGCATCTCATCCCTCACGGTCGAAAGAAAGTGATTGAATTGATATGTACCATTTGAAATCGACGTTGGTAATAAAACTTGTTGTAAATGATCCAACGGGACATAGTCATACGCTTTAATCCCTAACTTTTTCCTGGACCACCCTTTCGTGTTTTCAGTCCACCGGGATACCCTTTCTTGCCGAAGCCGCCTTTTCAGATTATCGACTTTTCGGGTGTATAATCTGTTGTACCCCAAAATTTGCCCTCTCATTTCTCAAAGGATCATCCTGGACACTCAGGTTTTCTTCTATCAAGTTTCAAGTCTTGGATTACAATTTTCCAAGAAAGTCATTCACAAGGGCAAAATGGTCAAAAACACACTGAAAAGTCAAAATCTGACTTTTTGATCAAAATCAAGTTCCAACAATCATATTTCGTCTATACAAGAAGTTGGTTCATCACGAAATCTAAAATCAGAAATCACCTTTAAAAAATCAAATTTCTAAACATTTAGTATTTTTTTCTAAGTTTTAAGAGAATATGATTCTTCAGAACTTCCGGGCCAACCTCCACACAAGTGCAATCAGAATTTGCAAAGACGGTTCAGAATATGACTCTTCAATCAGAACATATGGAAGCAATGTTCTTCGGTCAGAACATGACTCTTCAGCATATGGAAGCTACGTTTCTGATCTTTTGTGAACAGAACATCACCAAATACTAAAACCTCGTTTGAGCAACCTGCTGCCCTGCTATAGCACAATCCTACAACCAGCTGCTAATCCAGTCCACGCCTGTACTTTCTCAAACCCCATATTTACACCAAATTAGCATACAAAAGCTGTGATTAAAAAGCAATGGAACAGTATGCCAAAAAGGTTTAAATCTTATTTGTTTCCCTCCCCCCCAAAAAAAACCACAACAAACTCACCTATAAATAAGTAGCTCCATTACACTTTCAAGGGGATGGCTTTTGGAAAGAGAGAATTATCAAAGAGAGAAAAGAAAACAGTAAAACATTCGTGAATCCATAATTCCTAGACAAAACCAAAACCTTTGTTCTTCCCTTTAAATCAATGGACATAGAATTTTATATTTCGTTGTCCTTGCTGACTCCAGAACATCTGAAGGCAGCAGCTCAAGTCCCAAACACACGTTCCAAATTCAAGGTAAGTCTTTATGTCCTTGAATCTTTTCATTCAAAACATCATTAAATATGTAAATATCATAGTATGATGTTGTCCATATCATTGCATAAGTAGAAAAAACTGTGGATCAGAACTTCTTGAATAAAGCTAGGCTCAAAATTAGGATTAGAACTTCTATGAACTGTTGTGCTTTTATCTTTCTGATTTTCTGTTGTTAAGAACTGAATAAGTTGTTGATGAAGCTGATTAATATAAGGAAGGAGTTGAAGTGTAACACAGAACTTCTGGGTTTTTCTTTCTCACTATTTTAGCACAACATGGAACTTCTGACTTTTCACTCACTGTTCAACACAACACAGAACTTCTGACTTTTCACTCACTGTTTAACACAACACAGAACTTCTGATTTTTACTCACTGTTTAACACAACACAGAATTTCTGACTTTTTGCTCACTGTCTAAACAAAACCCAGAACTTCTGTTTTTTCCCTTTAACGTTTCATTCAGGATTCTAATGGCATCAACCTAGAACTATTGATTTCCTCTAGCGTTTCCTTCTGAACTACCAGGCGCCTGACATCAGAACTTCTAGCCCCTTTTATTTTGCTTTCAGCAACATGCTGATCCTATTTCTCATTATTTTTTCCTTTTTCTCTCTTAATTTTATCATTTTAGCATTAGAGTTATTTTTATAAAAAAAACATCAAAAATATTTTCTTTTATTAAATATTTATTTTCCTTTTAATTTATTAAGACAAATAACTCATTTTTAAAACAAGTCTTTTTTTTAATTTATTTTTATATTGTACAATTCGATATGGTTGTAATAGATAATTAGGATTTAAAATTCTTGCAAATTCCCATTTGTAATTATGTACCCTTATCCCTAAATGATGTAATAGCGTAGGACTTTACATTTCCTCAATTTATCGCTTTCGAATATAAATACTAGTAATTAGGGTTTGTATGGTAAGACATAAAATCAACAAATAGATAACCCTAATCAAGACAAAATGCATGTAAATCAAACACACTTGCACACTAGCACCTCTAGGGTGACCTCACTTTGTTGCCTTTCGGAAAAATGGTCATGTCCCTCGAACATGGGCGTTTTAGCATAGCCCCTCGATAAAAGATCGTAGTCATGGTCAGATGTACCAAAAATGCATGATCAAAGCTTTTAACAAGAAAGTTAGACAGCGGGTATATCGGGTTGGTGATCAAGCATATCATATTGCCACAAGGTGATCCCAGGGGAAAATGGAATCCTATGTACAAAGGACCATTTATGATTAAAAACATATCTTATGGTGGGGAAATAATCTTAACCACTATGGACGGTGACGACCTTCCGTACCCTGTAAATACGGACATAGTTAAAAGATAATATGCATAAACAAAGACCCGCTAGGTCGACTGGCCTAGGCAAAAATTAGGGATAAAATACAAAAAAAAATTGTACACCCGACAAGCTGAAAACCTGAAAGGGAGGCTTGGGCAAAAAACGGTATCCCGGTGGACTGAAAACCCGAAAGGGCGGTCCAGGCAAAAATTAGGGATTTCAAGCGTATGACTATGTCCTGTTAGATCACCTTACAGCCAATCTTTAGTATCAATCGTCAAACTCAAATGGTTCTAGTCAATCCAATCGGCTTCGGACAAAGCAGCAAGTGGGTGAGACGCTCAAAGACATGAAGACTATAGCAGAGTGGGAACCCCATTGGACTATTTCACATAGTTGTCTTTTCTTTATATCAGTTTTCATTTTTACGACGACATTCTCATACTAGGATGTTCATCTCTTTGTACAAAAACAATTATTCAAGTTAATACAAAATTTTCTTTTGAAAGTGCAAAACTATCTGTTTCTCCTTTACTGTTTCTGTTTTGTTTGCAAAAAATGTCCTGTATTTATTTTTGAACATATGCATTTGAATGTAATTATTATTTATAAATGAACTCATAAAAAGAAAAGTAAACAGAAAGACAATTACTAATGGCTTTAAGAAACAGGGCAACATCTATGTGTTATTCCATAAAACCCCCGCAGATACTTTCTCCAACAGAGCAGAAGCGAGAACATCCTGTTACAGGATCTTTGTCATATCCTTAGCATGTAGTCTAATGGTGCATTTTGCCTTCATATCTCCGACAAAGTAAAACATCCAGTTACCACCTCAAAGATTCCCCCAGCAAAAGTCGCCCAACTTCTCAAGATTTCCCAGTAGGATTTCACGAAGCCCACAGGCAATACACATCGTTTCTCTTCCCCAATGGAGTTTATTTCTCTGATTATGGAAACCCATCCATCAACACTTCAAAGTCAACAAAATTTGAAGACATACACTCCTCATTCCCATCGGTAGTCAGGGATTTATTTTCCCCAATCCGACAACACCGCAGTAGAACAGCTTACATGCACATACATCGCATCCATACATCATAAACATTAATGACACAAATGCATACATCATAATATAATTGCACTATGCATTTCATGCATCATGGCATCACATATAACTAACTCTTTACCTTTTTAAGGAAAGATTAATCAACAGAAAATTATTATCAAATTTTCAACAAGATAAGGCGAATATCTATGAACAAATCAATTGAAGATCAATTCCCGAAACAAGACAGGGTGACTATCTACATGACAAATACTCCTTTAAGGCCCCTGTCGGTTCAGTTTAAATCTCTCAACGTTTTATTCTGATTCTTTCCTGCAGACATCTTCTCTGGCTCAGATAAGTCGCTCCAAGATTTATTCTGATTCTTTTCCAGACCCCTGTCGGTTCAGTTTAAATCTCTTAACAGTTTATCCTGATTCTTCCCCGCAGACATCTTCTCTGGTTCAGATAAGTCACTACAAGATTTATTCTGATTCTTTTCTAGAACCCTGTCGGTTCAGTTTAAATCTCTCAACGGTTTATCCTGATTTTTTCCTGCAGACATCTTCTCTGGTTCAGATAAATTGCTCCAAGATTTATTCTGATTCTTTTCCAGACCCCTGCCGGTTCAGTTTAAATCTCTCAACAGTTTATCCTGATTCTTCCCCGCATACATTTTCTCTGGTTCAGATAATTCGCTCCAAGATTTACTCTGATTCTTTTCCAGACCCCTGCTGGTTCAGTTTAAATCTCTCAACGATTTATCCTGATTCTTTCCTGCAGACATCTTCTCTGGTTCAGATAAGTCACTCCAAGATTTATTCTGATTCTTTCCCAGACCTCTGTTGGTTCAGTTTAAACCTCTCAATGGGCACTTTCTATGGTTCAGATAAGTCGCTCCAAAGATTTATCCTGATTATTCCCAGTTAAAGATTATTTAAGACTTCTGCTAGGTTCAGTTTTAAATCATCCAAAAGTTTAGTCTGATTCTTTCCCCCAGTTGAAGTCAAGTTTAGACTTAGTCTAATTTTTGTCAACGGTCACCTCCAGATGGCATCTGTAAACCCATATCCGCCAACTTTCCATCATTCCTACAAATGGCATCTTTAAGCCCATTCCTTACACCTCAACTACAATATCATCGAGTACAAATTTTTGGGCACTCTAGTGTTTAATCATCTTCCACCTTCAAGTCACGAATGGCAGATTCGCCAATATAACGATTCAGGTTTAAGAAGATTGAACAGGGTCAGTTGTTGTACCCCAAAATTTTCCCTTTCATTTCTCAAAGGATCATCATGGACCCTCAGGTTTGCTTCTATCAAGTTTCAAGTCTTGGATTACAATTTTCCAAGAAAGTCATTCACAAGGGAAAAATGGTCAAAAACACAATGAAAAGCCAAAATCTGATTTTTTTGATCAAAATCAAGTTCCAACAATCATATTCCGTCTAGATAAGAAGTTGGTTCATCACGAAATCTAAAATCAGAAATCACCTTGAAAAAAAATCAAATTTCTAAACATTTAGAAAAAAATTCTAAGTGTTAAGAGAATATGATACTTCAGAACTTCTGGGCCAGCCTCCACACAAGTGCAATCAGAATTTGCAAAGACGCTTCAGAATATGACTCTTCAATAAGAACATATGGAAGCAATGTTCTTCGGTCAGAACATGACTCTTCAGCATATGGAGGCTACGTTTATGATCTTTTGCGATCAAAACATCACCAAATCCCAAAACCTCGTTTGAGCAGCCTACTGCCCTGCTATAGCACAGTCCTGTAACCAGCTGTTGATCCAGTCCACGCCTGCACTTTCTCAAACCCTATATTTGCACCAAATTAGCATACAAAAGTTGTGATTAAAAAGCAATAGAATAGTATGCCAAAAAGGTTCAAATCTCATTTGTTTTCCACCCAAAACCACAGCAAACTCACCTATAAATAAGTTTCTCCATCACACTTTTAAGGGGTTGGATTTTGGAAAGAGAGAATTATAAAAGAGAGAAAAGAAAACAGTAAAACATTCATGAATCCAGAATTCCTAGACAAAACCAAAATCTTTGTTCTTCCCTTTGAATCAAAGAACATAGCATTTTTTGTTCCGTTGTCCTTGTTGACTCTAGAACATCTGAAGGCAGCAACTCAAGTCCCAAACACACGTTCCAAATTCAAGGTAAGTCTTTCTAACTTTGAATCTTTTCATTTAGAACATCATTAAATATGTAAATATCATAGTATGATGCTGTCAATATCATTGCATAAGTAGAAAAAACTGTGGATCAGAACTTCTTGAATAAAGCTAGGCTCAGAATTAGGATTAGAACTTCTATGAACTGTTGTGCTTTTATCTTTCTGATTTTCTGTTGTTAAGAACTGAATAAGTTGTTGATGAAGCTGATTAATATAAGGAAGGTGTTGAAGTGTAACACATAACTTCTGGGTTTTTCTTTCTCACTATTTTAGCACAACACGGAACTTCTGACTTTTCACTCACTGTTTAACACAACACAGAACTTCTGACTTTTCACTCACTGTTTAACACAACACAGAACTTCTGATTTTTACTCACTGTTTAACACAACACATAATTTCTAACTTTTTTCTCACTGTCTAAACAAAACCCAGAACTTCTGTTTTTTCCCTCTAACGTTTCATTCAGGATTCTAATGGCATCAACCTAGAACTACTGATTTCCTCTGGTGTTTCCTTCTCAACTACTAGGCGCCTGGCATCAGAACTTTTGGCCCCTTTTATTTTTCTTTCAGCAACATGCTGGTCCTATTTCTCATTATTTTTTCCTTTTTCTCTCTTATTTTTTTATCATTTTAGCATTAGAACTATTTTTATAAAAAAAAGACATCAAAAATATTTTCTTTTATTAAATATTTATTTTCCTTTTAATTTATTAAGACAAAAAACTCATTTTTAAAACAAGTCCTTTTTTTTATATTGTACAATTCGATATGGTTGTAATAGATAATTAGGATTTAAAATTCTTTCAAATACCCATTTGTAATTATGTACCCCCATCCCTAAATGATGTAATAGCGTAGGACTTTACATTTCCGCAATTTATCGCTTTCGAATATAAATGCTAGTGATTAGGGTCTGTATGGTAAGACATAAAATCAACAAATAGATAACCCTAATCAAGACGAAATGCATGTAAATAAAACACAGTTGCACACTAACACCTCTAGGGTGATCTCACTTTGTTGCCTTTCGAAAAAATGGTCATGTCCCTCGAACATGGGCGTTTTAGCAAAGACCCTGGATAAGAGATTGTAGTCTTTCGATGACCCTTAATGTTGTCTTTGGTAAACGATCTAGTCCCTAAACGACATTGCTAAAATGTCCCATAGGTTTCCTTCTAAGACTATACAAACATCTCACACCCGTCCCTTCACATCCAACGATGGGGTTTCTTACCAAAACAATGGTAAGATAACAACATCTAAAGGAGGAGGAAAATAATGTTTAAGACCTTTTAAGTAGGTAAGTTACTCCTAGTTGCTCGCTTGCTCACAACAAAAACATTTTACACACCATAACACTCTCACTTTGAAACATTTTTCAAAAGACAAAACACTTTGTACGCGTTCTTATAGAGACGAGAACCATTACAAAGACATTCCTTTTTAAAACACTTTCAAAACCCACATCACAAACACATTTTGAAATAAAAGTAAGTGATCTAGCAAGAAACTAAAAGCCCGTAGATAACTACGGATGAAAAGGGTGCTAACACATTTCCATTTCATAACCTACCCCCCGAACTTAAGAAATAATCTCGAAACGTCTTTCCTCTTCTTTTCAACCTTTCCTTATTGGATAAAAGAAAAGTCAGTGGTGACTTTTGCTAACCGCAACAATTGCAATCAAACGCAAAACACCCAAGTCAGTTCTCCCACCGTGTTACACAATCTTTTATATATATCCCTAATTTTTTCTTGAACCCTTTTGGTTCGCCGGGATGCCTTTATTTTTGCCAAGGCCACTCAACCTAGCGGGTCGTTTTTATGCGTAGTATCTTTTGACTATGTCCGCATTCACAGGGTGCGGGAAATCTTCACCGTCTATGGTGGTCAATATCATAGCAGCGCCAGAAAATATTTTCTTGACTACAAATGGCCCTTCGTAGGTAGGAGTCCATTTGCCCCTAGGATCACCTTGCAGTAGAATGATGTGATTTATTACTAAGTCACCAGCCTGATATACCTGATGCTTGATTTTCTTGTTGAATGCCTTGATCATATGCTTCTAATACATCTGACCGCGATAGATAGCCACAAGCCTCTTCTCGTCAATTAGGTTCAACTGGTCTATCCTAGTATGAATCCATTCATCTTCGTCTATGTCTTCATCTTTCATAATTCTCAAAGAAGGAATCTGAACCTCGATAGGTAGCACGACTTCCATACCGTAAACTAGAGAGATTGGAGTTGCCCCAATTGATGTTCTAGTCTAAGTGCGATAGCCATGGAGAGAAAACGGTAGCATCTCATGCCAGTCTTCGTATGTCACAACCATATTTTACACGATCTTCTTTATGTTCTTGTTGGGGGCTTCCACCGTGCCATTCATCTTTGATCGATACAGAGAGGAGTTATGATGCTTGATCTTGAATTGCATGTAGAGTTCAGTGATCATAGTGTTGTTGAGATTAGTACAATTGTTTGTGATAATCCTTTTGGGGATGCCATATCGACAGATAAGGTTATGTTTTACGAACCGGGAAACCACATTCTTAGTAATAGAGGCGAACGAGGCTGCTTTAACCCATTTCGTGAAGTAATCAATGGTGATGAGGATGAAGCGATGTCGGTTAGAGGCAGTAGGTTTGATTTCTCCAATCATATCAATGCCCCATATTGCAAATGGCCACGGAGCAGTCAAGACGTTTAGAGGCACTGGAGGTACATAAACTTTATCAGCATAAATTTGGCACTTATAACAAGTTCTCGAGTGGTGGTCACAGTCAGTTTCCATAGTCGTCCAATAGTAACCTGCCCTCAAGATATTCTTAGCTATATTATGCCCACTGGAGTGAGTGCCAAAGAATCCTTCATGCATATCTTGCATAATTTCCTCTGCTTCTTTCTTTTCCATACAACAAAGCAGAGTCGAGTCATGGTTGCGCTTGTATAAAATTCCATTGCTCAAGAAGAACTTAGCTGAGAACCTCCGTAGGATTTTCTTGTCATTGATCGATTCCCCTTCAGGGTATTTTTTAGCTTCAATGTATCTTTTCACTTCATGAAACCAAGGTTTTTCTTCTACTCCCTTAATGTCAACTTCGTAGCAGTGTGCGAGTTCGTCTAATCTTTCAATGGTAATTTTGGCAGCCTCATTGTCCCATATGACCTTGAACATGGATGACATAGTAGACAATGAGTCTGCCACCTGATTTTCTTCTCACGGGATATGCTCAAAAGTAATCTCTTCGAAATACGGAATCAAGGTTAGCACATATTCCCGGTATGGGATAAGATTTGGATGCTTCGTATCCCATTCTCCCTTAACCTAACTGATTACCAAGAGTGAGTCCCCATATACAATCAAGAACTTGATTCTCAGATTAATATCAACTTTAATACCCATGATGCATGCTTCATATTCAGCCATATTGTTGGTGCAGTCAAAGAAAAGTTTATCAGTGAAGACCATATGACAACCCTTAGGAGAGATAATTATAGCACTGATTCTATTTCCAAGTGCGTTGGAAGCTCTATCGAAAACCATAGTCCATCGGGATCCTGGCTCAGGTCCTTCATACAGTTCAGGTTCTTCACAATCTGTAACTAGCATAATGTTTTCCTCTGGGAATTCTAAATTCATAGACTGATAGTCTTCTACTACTTGATGCGCCCAATGATCTGCCAATACACTTCCTTTGATCGCTTTTTGAGTGGTGTACTGAATGTTGTATTCTGTTAAGACCATTTTCCATTGGGCTATTCTCCCGGAGAGAGCTAGCTTCTCAAATATGTACTTGATGGGATCCATTTTAGAGATCAACAAAGTGGTATTGTTCAACATATATTGCCTTAGTCGGTGAGTATTCCATGCAAAAGCGCAGCAGGTTTTCTCGAGCAGTGAATGTCTTATTTTACAGTTGGTAAAGTTTTTGCTAAGGTAGTATATTTCATGTTCTTTTCGACCAGACTCTTTATACTGCCCTAGTACACACCCCATTGAATTCTCTAGCATTGTCAGATACATGATTAGAGGTCTTCCTTCATCTAGTGGCATCAAAATTGGAGGTTCTTGTAGGTACTACTTAATTTTATCAAAGGTTATTCGACACTCTTCGTTCCACTTTACTATTTGATCTTTCTTGAACAGCTTGAAGATTGGTTCACAAGTAGCAGTCAAATGGGAAATGAATCGGGCAATGTAATTCAGTCATCCTAAGAAACCTCTGACTTCCTTCTCGGTATGGGGAGTCGGCATTTCTTGAATAGCTTTAAATTTTGCAAGATCAACCTCAATACCTTTACCACTAACGACAAAACCCATGAGTTTACGGAATCTCAGCCAAAAGGTGCACTTGTTCGGGTTTAGCCTTAGCTTATACTTCTTCAGTTTTTCAAACAATTTATGCAGATGATAAAGATACTCTTCTTTAGTCTATGAACTTGCTATCATGTTGTCGATGTAGATTTCTATCTCGTGATGAATCATGTTATGAAATAAGGCTACCATGGTACGCTGATAAGTTGCCTCGATGTTCTTCAACCCAAAAGGCATAACCCTGTAACTAAAGTACCCCACTGTGTGACGAAGGTAGTTTTCTCCATGTCTTCAGGTTCCATATTGATTTGGTTATAACCCGAGAAACCATCCATTAAGGAGAATACCTTGTGTTGAGCGGTGTTGTTGACCAAGACATCAATATATGGAAGTGGGAAGTCATCTTTGGGGCTCGCCCTGTTCAGATCCCTGTAATCTACACACATACGTACCTTGCCATCTTTCTTTGGTACCTGAACAACATTAGAAACCCATTGAGTATATGACTTCACTACTAAGAACCCTGCGTTGAATTGTTACATATCCTCAGCATTGATCTTTTCCGACATTTCAGGATGCATGCAATGAACCTTCTGCTTTATAGGAGGACAACCTTCCTTCATCGATAGACGTTAAAACATAATATTAGTATCAATCCCTGACATGTCTTCGTATGACCAAGCAAATATTTCAACATATTTGTTGCACCCCAAAATTTGCCCTCTCATGTTTTCCAAAGTCTTCCCCCTGCATGGTTGATCATAAACTCTTGCCTGAGGAAAAAGAAAATTTTTGAGTGGTGCTTTAAGTATCTTTCGATTGGAATTCTGAAAGACCCTTCGATTGGTATTCTGAAGGAGCATTTCGATTGGCCTGGACAAGCACTTCGATTGGTTTTCTGAAGAAGCACTTTGATTGGTTTTCTGAAGAAGCACTTCGATTGGCATTCTGAAAGACCCTTCAATTGGTATTATGTATGAGCCTTTCGATTGGCATTATGGACAAGCACTTCGATTGGCATTATGTCAAGGCTTTCGATTGGCATTCTGAAAGACCCTTCGATTGGGATTCTGAATGAGCCTTTCGATTGGCACCCTGGGCCAGGCCTTCGATTGGCATGCCAAGGTATCCTTCGATTTAGCATTGTGGCAAGGCAGCTTCGACAGGCATGTTAGCCATGTCCTTCGATTAGCATGAAACAGCACCTTTCGATTGGCCTGTTAACAAAGCCTTTCGATTAGTACCCTTCGATTGAAATTTGGACAAGGGCCATTCGAAGAACACCTTCCAGGCCATTCGAAGGAGGTCATCAAGAGGGCGCTCAAATCAACATGTCCAGGTTCATTCAAGAGACACAAATGTTTCAAAAAAGGAAAACTTTTAATGTGTCTGTTTCTTGTCTCATGGCATTTAATGGTCTGTTTAATGGCTGTCTCTTGCCATTACTGCACCCTCACACCCCTATAAATACAGAGGCCAGCATACATTACCACAACACGAAAATTATACACACAAAACTCAAAAGGAGAACAAAAAACATTGGAGTTATGCTGCCAAAAGTCATCAGCACTTCCAGGAAGCCATACCCAATCCTTGCATAAGCCAAAGCATCCACGCCCATAAGCCCCAAATCGAAGGTGCCTACATCCAGGAAGTGCCCAAATCGAAGGTTCAATCTACTGGTAAGAGAGGGTAAACTGTCCAACTTTGCATTTGCATAACACATTATCACTTGTTGTTACCTTTGATTTGCCATCCTAGACAGGATCGAAAGGCCTGGGTTGGGCACCCAGGTCATGTTTTTTTGTTTGCTAACATTTGCTGCAGACATAGCCTGAAGAGACCCAGCAAGCGCAGGATCGAAGGGCCTGGGGTTCAATACCCAGGCCCTGCATTTTATTTCGCTCACATACTTTTGTAGGTATAACAGCCCAGATCGAAGGAGACACCTTCTCTGGATCGAACCCATTAGCATGCTGGATCGAAGGAGGCATCTCATTCCTGGATCGAAAGCCATGACCTCCATGATCAAAAGACAATCCTTTTCCCTGGATCGAAAGCTACTCACGCCTTACTGTCTGGCCCAATCGAAAGGACCATGACCCTCTCTGGATCGAAGCTTCCTTTCCCTCCCTGGGTCGAAACTCTTTTTTTCCCCTGGATCGAAGGATCCCTCCTGCATGTTATTTTTGTTTTTCATAGATTTCTTTTTATCTTTTTAATTAGCATTAAAATTAAAAAAAAACCACAAAAAACATTAGGTTAGTTTTTTATTCAGATTAATTTTGTAAACAAATTAATTAATTATTTTAACTTCATTTTATCAATTTAAAATAAACTAGACCTAGGATTATTTAATTCAAATAATTTCTTAACCAAAAACAAAAAAAAAAAGATTTTCTTATTTACTTAGAAATTTCTTAGACGTCTCTTTTCCTTGTTTTACGTGTGTTTATTTTATTGTAACTGCTTACTGGTTTGTAATAGTTTAGCTTAAACTTTTACTTTATTGCTTTTTATTCCCCCAATTTTGGACATGTAAATAATCCCCCTCCCCGAAAGCCTTGTAATAACGTAGGATTTACAATTCTCGCACTTTAAATTCCTGTACATATATTAGACTGCTTAGATGTATGCTAACTAGGATTGTATGACAAGATTCACTCTTAACTTAAAATCAACAGTAGCTCACCATAATATGTGCAAAGACAATATAACTGAAAATTGACACACTTGCATATGCCACTCCTAGGGTACACCTCACTCGGTTGCCTCGAAAGTGGTCATTAAGTATAGGATGTTTTAGAGGTCGCCCTCATGTCCAAAGATCAAAAGTTGCCTCGAAATGGTTGCCTCAATAAAAAATGATCTAAGACATTAGGGTTACCGCTAAGGCGTCCTAACGTTGCTTTAGTGACCATACTTCCCTAAAATCGAACTGACCCAAAAAACTCCAACGACGGTGCTACCTACTCCTCAATAGTGGGATAGCACTGTCTAAAGGACATTTGCACAATTTAATTCCTTTTTGAGAAGGTAGAGGTTCTTAAGTACTTGCTCTCTTTTAAAACAAAACAAAAACTTTTCACACTTACACTTTTCGAACAAAGTTTTCAAAAATACTTCATACACTCTTGAGGACAGAAGCAAGAGTTAAAATGAAGTTTCAAACAAAACACTTTTCAAAACCCACAATCACAAAGAAAATCAAACCTTTTGAAAACATAGTGAGCAAGTACCTAAGAGCTCGTGGATAACCACGGATAGAAAGGGTGCTAACACCTTCCCTTTCTATAATCTACCTCCCGAACCCGAGAAACATCTCGAAAAGGAATTTTTCGGTGCTTTTGTCCTTTCCTTGTTGGTTAAAATAAAAGAAGGTGGCGACTCTTGCTTATCGCGACACTTTGCAAAAACAAACGCAAATGCGAACCAGCATTAAAAAATAGTCAGTTCTCGTTCCCACCGATCACAATATTCATGCAACATATGGACTAATCTGTTCTTGACATTTCTCTCTAAGTTGGCGCCTATCTTGACCTCTTTTCTGTTTTTATCGGTACCCAAGTTTACAACTTCGAATGACTCTTCATGTGGTTGGATTTATTTTTCTTCTTGTATTAAGAGTCTTCCTCACATTCGTCATCGGCTTGGTATATCAGATTTACGAAGTCATAAGCGGCAATAGCAGAATTTTTGTCAACGAGATCCAGAGTGGATAAGGATCTGCAATGTAGTGTGTGGGTTTGTGTAAGAACACATAGCTATTTTGAAAATGCAATAAGTAAAAGAAAAACAGGGAGCGCAAAATTTGAATGCAAAACGTCCGATGTTTTTATTGAATGAACAATGTTTATGAATTATCAACCCTTTAACAAATGAACCATTGTGCCCTGGGTAAGACACAAGATTTAAAGTCATTGTTTATTACATAACCAAAATATTTTTTAAAAGCAAAAAGACAGGAATGTAGATATTACTCCTGACTAAAGGAGATAGGGAAAATGTCTTATGCTTTCAAATTGTCGAGTCCATCACAAATGCTAGGGAATATCCATCTATCGAAATCACAATTACTGCCAGCATCTTCTATACTGTTGACTCCGTTATTGTTGATATTGAACAAAGGTCTTCCAGCCCGAGCGCAACAAACATCCCTTTGACCTTTTACGGTAAAGCCCAAACCAAACTTATCAGATTTATAAGGGATATGAGGAAGCTGACCCCAAATAGTATAACCACCTTCTTCTATAGTAGCCTTGGCATATTTTAAGGAAACCATCTTGTGCGGAGTCCCGGTGGTCTTTGGAATGGTAGAAACATCTTTAATAGTAGCAGGGGAAATCACTTCAAAGATCGGACAAGGAGTCTTGATAAATTCTTTGTCCATCTCCAAGTATTGGAATGAATTTAGGTGGTTGACCATGTACTCCTCTCCTCCGCAGACAATAATAACCTTCCCTTTTACATGATACTTTAATTTCTAGTGCAAGGTAGAGGTGATGGCACCTGCCCCATGGACCTAGGCGCGTCCCAATAGACAATAATATGCCGACCGAATGTCCATTACATAGAAGGTGGACTGAAATATCTGTGAACCCACTTTGATTGGGAGGTCTACTTCTTCATGCACCATTCTTTAGACCCGTCAAAGGCCCGAACTATGATGTTACTAGGTTTCAACATGACCCCTTCATAATCCAGTCTATCAAGAGCACCCTTTGGAAGAACATTCAGTGAAGAGCCAATATCAATCAATACATGAGCCAACATAGTGCCCTTGCATTCTATAGAGACATACATGGCCTTATTATGATTTCTCCCCTCCGAAGTCAGGTTAGCATCAGAGAAGCCTAATCCATTATCCATTGTTAAACTAGCCATGTAACTTCCAAATTGATCATCCGAAATTTCCTGAGGCACATGAGCAGTCTTCAAGAATTTTACTAAAGCCTGTGCATGGGCTTCAGAACACAGCAGCAAAGATAACATGGAAATTTTGGACGGGGTCTTTCCCAGCTGTTCAATAATTGTATAGTCTCTCTTTCGGATATCTTCAAAACCTATTTCAACTCTTGTCCAAAGGTGTCCTTGACTATAGTTTCTTT
The DNA here is from genome assembly GCA_948472305.1 of Vicia faba. Classification (NCBI taxonomy): domain Eukaryota; kingdom Viridiplantae; phylum Streptophyta; class Magnoliopsida; order Fabales; family Fabaceae; genus Vicia; species Vicia faba. The sequence continues at coordinate 378,482,354 of OX451735.1, read as the reverse complement.
TGGTGCCTCCTTCGGAGCAGGCTCTATCATTGGCTCTTTACCCCGAGCCTCGACAGTTGACTTGTTAACTGTGACTTGAACAGGTGGAGAGATTTCCAGGGAGAAAATCCTTCCGCTTCTAGTAATTTTGTTGGTCCCCGCAATATTGTCAACGTCAGGGTCAACATCTTCAATATCTTCATCATACAATTCTTGTTTAACGCCATGGTAGTAGACGTCGGATCCATAGTTTCATGGAATATCCTTTTCTGAGGAATATGGGATGGGTCCAGGAGTTGTAATGATCAAAGGAGCATATTTTGGATTGGAGTACTGGATACAACATTTAAATCTTGACATAAATTATCAGTAGACAGAACATTCTCAATCAAACTTATATGTTCATCCATCAGGCGCTGAACGCCTTCCTTCAGTAACCCATAACCATTGGGTTGAACTGCACATCAATAACATCCTTTAACACAGTCCTGAAATAAATCGGGCTATAACAAATTCTTTTTTATCATCGAGAGAGGAGTAAACACATCACTTACAGAGGTAACATACAAATCATCTTCAATAGCACAATGCCTTTGTCATGCTTCGGCATAGGTGCAGTAATCATGTTTGAAGTCTCCGGAGGATCGAACTTAATTTCCTTATTGTCAATCATATCCTGAATCTTTCTTTTCAGGGCCCAACAGTTATTGGTGTTGTGCCCAGGACTGTTCGAAATATAGGCACACCTTGCATTGGGACTGTACTTTGGAGAGGATATGTTGGGATTCTGAGGAGGATCCCGCAATTAAATGAGTTCATCCTTTAACAAATGTGGCAATGCCTGAGATAAAGGCATGTGATCTTGGTAAATTTCCTTAACGGAGCGTCTGGCCTTCGTCAGTTGTCCTATTGTTGTTGTTGAATAGGTGTCGGATTAGAGAATAATACCGCTCCCACAGACTAATGGCAGTCATTTATACTATGACTCTTTTGGCAATAGACAACATTGGTTTCTTTTTTACTATAGAATGGCTTCTTCACAACATTAGAAAAAGTAGCCATCAGAATCTTCCCACTATTGATACCACTTTTAACTCTTTCCCCAGTCAGAATCAGCTCCGTAAAACCAGACGACGAGCTTCCAATTAACATATTAAAGAATGGGCCTATTAAAGTGCCCATGAACATATCTACCAATTACCAATCAGTTAAAGGAGGTTGCACCCTTCTAGCCAGATCCCTCCATTTTTGTGCATACTCCTTGAACTCTTCATTCGAGCCCATTGACATGTTTTGCAATTGCACATGAGTCGGCGCCAGATCAGCATTATATTGATATTGCTTGTAGAAAGCAGCAGCCGAGTCTTCCCATGTTTGAATGTTGGTTCCTTCGAGCTGATATAACCATTCAAGTTGAGTGCCAGTCAAGCTCTCTTGAAAGAAATGGACCCATAACTTCCGGCCAACAATATGAGGTTGGATCTTTCAAATATACGACCTCAAATGGAGTTTGGGACAAGAGACCCCATCAGATTTAGCAAAGACGGGGGACCTTGAACTTATGAGGGATGACCACCCCCGGGATCAGACCTAGTTCTCCAAAATCCAATCGATGCACCTTCTGGATTTCCATAGCTATGAGTCGGTCTTCCAACTGCTTGTACTTGTCATTTGCAGGAGGGTAATGTTCATCGGAGTAGTCTTTATCTTCAGAAACCTGATTATTTCTACCTTCCAGCTTGATTCTTCTACCATCCTCTTCTTGGTTGTCGTCTTCCTCAGAGGAAATATCATCCGCTTGAACTGGTTGAGTAGGATCCTTGAATATTTTCCCCATATTGAGGATGACAGCCGGATTTTTAGTCTTCTTTTTCTTGGTGACAAGCGCCATCAGGTATTTTTGTCCCTGTGCTAGATTCAGAAGAGTCTCTTGAAATTGTGCATGCTGAGCCTGGAGATCCTTGACAGTTTTTTCGAGGGCCATCTTATACTGAAATAAATAGTAAGTAGATGAGAAAACCTATATGAAATACTTATTATGTAATTATGCATGATATTTAAATGTCGTGTTTTCAACGACCTTAGGAGATTTAAATTTTCTAACCAAAAGGAAACAGAAACAAAGATTTTATTAGTAAGTTCAAAATTATAATTTCCTTTTAGGCTTACAATGAAAATAGGGTCTCAAAGAGACTACAATATAAACTCCTAAAACCTAAGACTCAAGTCTCCCATGGACGATTCCTCTTTGTTTTGATGTATGCATTAAGACTCTGCTCCTTGTGAATTTTCTTGGTGAGCTCCAACACTTTCTTTTCACTTGCATATAATTGGGTCTCAAAGGTATCCCGTTCTTCCTTGAGTAGAATCCAAGACTTCTGAAATTCTTCAAGGTCCATGGGCATGTCTGGATGGAGGATGGTGCAACTCCTTTAACAACAGGATCTATGATCATCGATAGAACAACTGGATATGGCATCATGAAGTTTTGAGCGCGTCGTACCCATTTGAGATAGGGATCCAGAGGGATGGATTTCATCTATCCTAATGCCTTACTATCAATCTTTCTTACCATGTCTCAAGCATGTATAAACCTTTGACGATAACCTTGAAGATTATTTTCACAGTCGAACATGATACCCTGGATAAGTGTGTCATGAGGACCATCTCTTCGACCATAACCAAATTGAAGTAGATCCAGAGAAGGGTTTTAAGTAATACCTCCCCTAATTCCAAGGAGTGGAACATTAGGGAATTTCCACAGTGATCAATGATAGTGATATCCTCTTAAGATCGAAAATACTAGTAGATGTCTATGAGAAAGTGATATTATTCTTTGCGACCACCTTAAACCTTATTCATTCTTCATTGCCGAGCGAGGAAGGTGCAAAATAAACCACCTGGATAGCAAAGGTATACAACACATGAGAGTTCCTTGCCTCTTCATAGTACGAGTGTAAAGAGAATGCAAAATGTCTCCGAGCAAAGTAGGCATAAGATTACGAGCGAGGAAAATTTTGACGGTGTTCACATCTATGAGTTGGTATGGGTTAGGGAATAGTACCAATCCATAGGTTAACAAAGCCAAGATCTCCTTGAAAGCCTAAAAACTCATAGCATCTAGAAATAGTTGAGCCTTCTCTATCATAAATTTAGCCAGAAAACCTTTGACTCCACTTCTCATTTCCCAATTAGCTATAATGTCAGACCGCTTCAGATGTAAGGCTGCTGCAATATCTTCTAGTATTAGATATTTCTCTAAACTGGTGAAGGGTGTATGATAAAGGACAGGTACCCCAAATAATTGAGAGAACTCCTCCATTATGGGTACAAGCTGATAATCTGGAAAAGTGAAGCAGTGATGTGCAGGAACAAAGAACTAGAATAGAACACTCATCTTGTCTTCATCAAAACCTGGGGTAACCATACTGAGTAGTCGACCATGCCTTTTGATGAATGGAGAACTTTTATTAACCCTTGAGACTAACTCCTTAAGTTAAGGAGGCACCCTTACAAAGTTGATTCAGATAGTATTTCTACGAGTGGAGGCCATAACCTATAACAAAGAACATAAATCCATTGGTCCTTGAAATGGTTAGTGAAAATGATATGGCATGATATCATGATATTATGATGTTATGTTAGAACAATAAATCATACAAACAAAACACACAAGGCCTTAGGTTTAAGCTTGCAAGGAGTTTATCGGTAAGTACCGTCTTGAAGTTTTTAGTTGGCTCAACCTGTCCTAAAAGAAGTAAATGGGTTATAGGAGCCTCAACATCACTGATCTTTCTCCCAGGCATTGTTTCAGCACAAGCATCTAATTTGCGATCGAAATATCCCAAGAGTCTGATCTCAATGAGTATAGCATCGAGTATCAACCAACCTCAATCTGCACCAAATCCGGCTATCTCACTACTTTCTAATGGCTAAGTTGTGTCAACTAAGGTTCTACGGTCAGTTAGTGATTTATGACACCAAGTGGCAGCCTAGCATTCTCCTTGACTTAACTCAAGGGACACCAACACCAACCAATGTATCACACTAATGTATCCATTACTTCAACAGTACGGGTATACGCCATACAATCTTCACGATCTATTACTACTTACCTAAAATGCCCCATATCCGAGTATAGGATCTTTACAAAAATAACCCTAGCAAAACCCCAAAATGTAAAGCATACAAATCAAGCAAAGCATTTACAATGTGATTTAACTCTTAAGGTAACCTAACTTTTAGTTTTTTCCCCAGCAGAGTCGCCAGTTATGTAATACGGCGGGAGAACTGACTTTTGGTTTTGTGTTTTATCACAAATGTTGCAATTAGCAAGAGTCGCCACCGACTTTTCTTTTATCCAATAAAGGAAAGGGTGAAAAGAACAGGAAATACCTTTGAGAATTTTTCTGAGTAAGGGGGTGGGTTATGAAAAAGGAAGGTGTTAGCACCCTTTTCATCCGTAGTTATCTACGAGCTCTTAATCTCTAGCTCACTTTTTTAAAATACTTTTATGTTTATGTGTTTTAAAAATATTTTGAAAATGCCTAAGTGCGGAAAACTTTGTAATGATTTTTGTATCGTTGAGAACACTTATAAAGTGTTTGTTTTGAAAATATTTCTGAAATTTGTTTTGTGTGAAAAATGTTTTGAAATGTTCGTGAGCAAGCGATTAAGAACTATCTACCTACTCAAAAGTCTTTTGTTCTTTTCCTCTTCCTTTATATAGTGTTATCCTACCATTGGTTAGTAGGAAGCCCCGTCGTTGGATGTTTGAGGGACAGGTGCGGGTCATCGTACAGTCATAAAGGCAACTCGTAGGACGCTTAGAAATTGTCGTAAGGGACTAAGATCGTTTACCGAGGCAGCATCGAAGGGTCATCAATAGACTATGATCTTTTAACCTAGGGTCTTTGGCTAAAGTGTCCCACGTTCGAGGGACATGACTATTTTTATCCGAGGCAACAAGTGAGGGTCAGCCTAGAGGTGCGAGTGTGTAAAGTGTGTTGAGATTCAGTTAATTTGTCTTGGATTTATGGTTATCTAGCGTTTGTTTTCAGTCTTTTCCATACAATCCTATTAAACTAGCAATAATAAGAAAAGAAGTAAATTGGGGAGAAATAAATCTAAACTATTACAGAGCTTCGGGGATGGAGTTACAAACCATAAAATGGGGAAAAAGAAAAGTAAACCCTAATTTATCTATTACATCCCTTGACAGTTACATAATTATAAAAATAATAATGCGAAAAAATTAATAAGCGCGCGGAGATTGTGAAAAAGGGAAAGATATTAAAACCTAAAAAATTCTAAGCGTTAGAAAAATATTTTTGGTGTTTTGTTTATAAAAATATTGTATAGTGTAAAATAATAATAAACGCTAATTCTAATTAATTTACAAATTAATTAATAAAATAAAATCGAAGTGTGATTAAATTAAAATAGTTTTTATTCATTAAAATTAAATTAATTAATCAAAAACCTAAATCTAAATTTTTTAATGATTTTATGATTTTTTTGATTAAGAATGAAATTGATTAAAAAAGAAAAATAATTAATTAAAACAAATAAAAAGAATGGTCCTGCTGAAACAAGTAAAATGGGGGGATGAGAAAAGCAAAAATTCCTAGGCCCATTTCAAGGAGCCCAAGATGTTACGTTGGATCTGGTGAGGATGATCCTTGAAGGTTCATGGTGAGGGGCATGTGTATGAGGCGGTGGATCTAGGTTCATTGAAATCTGATGGTCAGGATGTCAAGATGTATGATGCGCGCATGGACCTGCTTTATACTGAATCTGCAAACAAAAAAATGTGAGAAAATAAAATACCAGGGGCAGGGATCGAACCCATGCCCCCCTAGTACACCAATGCCTTTGCGGGCTTCACTCTACCGTTGGGAAAACTGTTTCATCCAGTAATATAAACACAAATAATTAAATATATAATAAAAACAAATTAAATTTTATATTTTAAAATAAAAGTAGAAACAGGTGGACCTCTGTATCTAATATTAGCCAATCAACATTGGAGAGAGGGTGCCAGGATTTTTGATTAGCCAATCAGATTATTTGAGTCTGCCACGCCTGCCTTCGGCCAGTCCACGCCACTGTGGGTGGCTGAAACAACCGTCTTCTCCGACGGGTTATTTTTGAAACCTGCCAAAATGAAAGATTTATGTAAAACCAGGAGGCCTACCCTACACAAAATTATGCGTTGAGTTCAAATATGGGCTTAAAACAAACAAACAGTTACTATATCATTCGATTCGAACGAGAATTCAAATTGTACCCTAACAATGGCACACCTTTGTTTCTGCATCAAACCCTACATGTGATACGTTAGAGTTGTTCCAAACATCAACAAAAATATGAATGCATGCATAAAATTGATTTAAATCACATGAGTTAAGAGTTTGAAACCATGAAAATTTACCAAACGGAGTAACCGTGATATGCTTGATTCAGGCGTTGACAGGCTTAGTTATAGTCTTGGATCGTCTCATGGGAACTTCAGGAGTTGATTGTTGGCTTTTGTTTGGATTCAAAATGGTTGGGAATGTGAGATCCTATTTTCTTGGTTTCTTTGGAAATTTTGTGAATAACACCTTAGTTTGGAGGCAGCTACGTGTCCGTCCTTGAGATCCGATGCTTGTGTATATATGAGGGATCACATTAGGTTAACATTTGTGGCATAAATCAAATGGAATTATGGAGTTTCAATTTTGTTTCAAAACTTTCCAAAAGAAAATATTTCCCTCCCTTCTTGGCTTTGCACGGTTTTGGTAATTGTCCATGGGCTTTTTGAGCTTTACATTTGGTCAAATACAAAGACTTGCACGCCTAGTTCATAGTTTTGTATTTATTTTGAATTAATTTTAATTTTAAATAAATAACATCAAAATAAATAAAATAGAAGACTAAAATAATGCATGGATTCACTTATGGGTCTTTAAACATGTTATGAACACATTTGAATTCCAAAACTTAGGCCCAATAGCTCAAAATCACAAATTTGCTCAATTGAGATTTCATGCATTTCTAAAAAATTTCCCAACTTGTGCAAATCATAACTTGCTCAATTTTCATCTTATAAAGGTGATGTTTGAATTTTTGGAAAGCCCGAGATATCCTCTACAATTTCTCTTTTTATATTTTTTCATTTGGAAACTTTATTTTGATGTAAGTTGCCTTGACAAAAAGTGTCTTTCGGTTGACTTTTGAAATGACCTATAATGTATGGGCTCATATCTTTCAAATGAGGCACTTTTTGGACTTGAGCATAAATACAAAGTTGTGGTTAATTGAATTTCCTTAAAAATGGTCTTTGGTTGGGGAAAAGTTGATGAAGCATGTGAAAGTTATGCTTGGTAAAAGTTCAGTTGACTTCTCTTAAGGAAACCCTAATTTGGAAATTTTCTACCTTTGATGATTTGAGGGCTTTCCTTTAGGAATAATGATCAACCTTTGATCAAATGATGAATATTACTTCAAAATGTTTATGTTGACCAAAAATCTTGAAGTTTGACTATATGTTGACGATAGTTGACTTTTTACCCAATATAGTTAACTTTCAATCATCTAAGCCATTGACTGAGCAAAGTTGTGATGCAAGACTTGCAACTTGACATAAATATTTTTGAAGACCCATGGAGAACCATGGAAACCACTTGATACCTTTACAACCCAAATTTCCTTGAGAAACTTAAAACCCTAGTTGTAGAACCTTTGCTTAGGAGGAGCATTTTTACTGGTCATCCCTTGAGTAACTTGGGGTATTTGAGACCTTTGTGAGCATGTCTTAAATAAAAATGGGAGGGAAAATTTTGGGGTACAACAGAGAGTTTTCAAAATACTTTGGGTACAAAGTTGCATTTGAGTTCTACTTATCATTCGCAAACAGATGACATACTGAGAGGACGATTTAGTCACTTGAGGATCTTTTGAGAGCTTGTGTGTTGGAAAAAGGATGTGCTTGGGATAGCTATTTTCCTTTAATTGAGTTTACTTACAACAACAGTTTCTATTCTAGTATCGAAATGGCACCGTTTTAAGCATTATATGGTGGGAGGTGTACGACGCCATTGTGTTGGTATGAGTCGAGAAAGAGTGTTGTGGTTGGACCTGAGATAGTCCAACAGACTATCAATAAGATTAAATGATTCATAAGAAGATGAAGATTTATTAGAGTCGTCAAAAGATTTATTATGACAAAGAGGAGGAAAATACTTGAATTTCAAAAGGATGATCATGTGTTTTTGAGAGTTACTCTGGTAACTGGTGTTGGTCGAGCATTGAAGTAGTGTAAGTTAATGCTGCATTTTATTGGCCCATACCAGATTTTAGAGAAGATAGGAGATGTGGCTTGTCGAATTACATTATCGCTGTCTCTTACTAATCTTCATGATGTGTTCCATGTATCTCAATTGGGGAAATACATTGTGGGTCCGTCTCATGTAGTCCAAGTAGATGATGTGCAAGTCAGAGATAACCTGATTGTGAAGACATCACCTATGCGGATAGAGGATTGGGAGTTTAAGCAGCTTTGAAGTAAATAACCTGCTTTGGAAAATGTGGCTTGGTGAGGACTAGCGGGAGGGAATGTGACTTGGGAGCTCGAGAGTCATATCCTGATCTGTTCGTTTGAGGTAATTTTCAAGGGAGAAATTCCTTTTTAGTGGGGGAGAGTTGTAACACCCTAATTTTTATTTATTAGTTATATATTATATTAATTAATTATTAGTTTGTTTTTTTAGAATACATGATTTATTTAAATTATTTGGTGTATGTTATATGTGACGAGTTAGTCAGGTTAAATATGGATAACCGTAAAATTATAGTTAGTTTTGGTGTCGGTTAGTAAATAATTATGTTAATAGTGATGATTATATGTAAATTACAGAATATTGGTGATTGGGCCTATTGGGTGATAAGGGGAAGAGTAATTTGAGGGTTGTGTTAGTAAATCCATTAGTGGTTACTATAGTTAGTATTTTGCAAGGGTTTAACCAAAGGAGAAAACTAGAGTTAGCAAGGGAAAAAGATGAAAAGAGGCAAAACCTAAAGAAAAATGGAAAAGGAGAAAGAAGAGAAGAGAGACATAAGGATAAGATTTGAAGAGTCTATCGATAATCAAGGTAAGGGTGGGTTTTTACTTAATAATCAGAATTGTATGATAATGTATGATGGGTAGAATCATGTTTAGAATGCAAATTTATCAATTATTAGGTTTTGGAAATTGCAGGTTTTGAATGATAAACCTTGACGTATGATGATTAATTGTGTTTCGATGTTTGGTTGATTAGTTCATGTTTATATAGGTTAGAATAACTTAAATCATGCTAAATGGGATGTTAAAACATGTTTTGGGTGAAGAAAATCGCATTGGAATTGTGCTGTCATCGCATGAATTTTTCTATAAATCGCAGAGGGTGTTTAGCGCCATTTAACACGCTTAGCGTGGTCCACCCACCAAGGTGATTTCACCTCTATCAAACAAGGTCTTAATCCACTAATCAAAACTTTGATTACACAATCACAAAGACTACTGGCAATGTCTTATTGAGACTAAACCACAACTTGGTTTCTCAAGGTATTATAAAATATGAATCAAAATGTGCACAATAGTGTTTCTAGAAAAACTCTATCATAATTGTGATTTATACACAAGGTTAAAGTACAATGAATATATAAGAGAGAGATTGTGAGAATATTTCTTTTTATGCGCAAGTGCCTTTGATCACTCTTCAAGACTTCTTTATATAGGTAAAGCATATGAGACATGAGAAGATGATTTTGGAAGGTTGATAAAAAAAATTTAATGCACTTTCCAAAAATATAGATCTTGTTTCGTACCAGCCATTACTCTTTGATTTTAAATGATTGAATTGTAACGCATCAGAACTTGCTTCTTTAAAATCTGATCAGAATAAGAATTTTAACATTGAGACTTTAGATCATTAGAGTTTTGCTTCATCAGAGTTTTAGCGTGCAACTTTGGTGCTTTAGAAGTTTTAGCATCAGAACTTCTTTGAGAGTGATATTTTAATAGGTGTACAGATATTCCTATCAGGTCTTCTTAGCATAATTTTGTGTGCCAACTTCTATACTTCTTCATCAGAACTTCTCTGCATATTTTATTATATTATTAGATAGCATATTTGTTCTTTATGTATATATCATGTATTTGTTATCATCAAAACTTTTACAAAGATGTAGAACCAAAGTATGTTCTAACAGTTTCCCCCTTTTTGATGATGACAAAAACTTGTATATTTTGATAAAACACGTAAGAACATAAAGAATTAGGGTCTCCCCTTGATTTGAATACTCAGATAAAGAAAAAATAGATATTGCCTTGAAGATGTTTGATTAGAGCTTGTGATGGAAGTTTTGATAAGTCCAATTAGCAGAAATTATTTTCAAGAGACTTTTCCTGTTTGCTTTCAAAAAATGAAATAGAGGTTATGATATTCAAAATGTTTGAAACTAAGTCTCGACACTGTTATATTCAAAATATCTTACGTTTCCCCCCCCCCCCCCCCCCCTTTCTATCATAAATCAAAAAGCAATAAAAATACTAAAAGAGAACAAAATGGATCATGCATTCAAAAAGGATTAATATAGATAGAAGTAGATGAGCAAAAGTTCTTAAACAAGAAACAAACATAGCAAAAACAAGAAAAAGATCAGAACTAAGGTTGTGGAGGAGGTGAAAGTCATGTGAACAAGGCTTCACATAAACTTTTGATCTGATTTTTTTATTCTTCTTGCTTCCATAACATGACCTAAATTTCTTTGTTCGTTTCATTATGTTTGTTTAGCCTTTCCTTAACAGTTGCATTCTCTTTCTTCAACTTATCCATAGTTTTCAACACAAGAGAAGAGGAAGTTGTTTCAATAGAAGAAGCCACATTCTCAGCAGTTAATGCAACAAATTCTTTCTCAAGATATTCTTCACTTGACTTGCCTTTGCCTTTAAAAACAACCAGAGGAAGAGGTTGAGGTTCAGGAGATGGTTCATTAAATTCTGATTTCTATGAGGATTCATGTAATACGTTGGGAGAACTGACTTGGGAGTTTTGTGTTTTATAACAAATGTTGCGGTTAGCAAGAGTCGCCACCGACTTTTCTTTTATCCAAAAGGAAAGGCTGAAAAGAATAGGAAAGACATTTGAGATTATTTCTTGAGTTCGGGGATTAGATTATGAAAAGGGAAGGTGTTATCACCCTTTTCATCTACAGTTATCTATGGGCTCTTAGTTGCTTGCTCGATCACTTGCTTTTGTTTGAAAATGTGCTTTGTGTGGTTTTGAAAGTATTTTGAAAAGGCGTCATCGTTTAGGTAAACTTTGGAATAGTTCTCCTTCGGAAGAACATATACAAAGTGTTGAGCTTTTGATAATATTTCATGTTTGGAAAAGGTTTCGAAAGTGTTGGTGTTTGTTTTGAAAATGAGCAAGAGTGTTTGATTTGAAATTGAGCAAGCAACTAGGAACAATCTACCTACTCAAAAGTCTTGGTTCATTTCTTCCTTTCATTTGATATTTCTATCTTACCATTGATTTGGTAAAAAAACCCTATCTTTGGATGTAAAGGGACAGGTGTGGGTCATCGTATAGCCATGATAGCAATATTGTAAAATATCTTAGCAATTCTCTTTGAGGGACTAAGATCATTTTGAAAGGCAATATTTGATTGCGTCATCGAGGGACTATGATATTGTATTTTTTTATTGCTTTTTGATAAGACACTCCACATGCATAACATGGTCATTTTGTAAGGCAACAAAGTGGATTTACCCTAAAGGTGCAAGTGTGCAAATGTGTTGATTTACATGCTGTTTATCTTGAATTAGGGTTTTCTATTTGTTGGTTTTAGTCTTTCCATACAAACCCTAATGACTAGAATTTATATAAAGCGATAAATTGCGAAAAACAAAAATACTAAGCCATTACATCATTAGGGGAGGGGGCGTACAAATTTACAAATGGGGATTTTTCAATAAAATTAAATCTAATTAACTATTACAACCATATTGAATAAATATGCAAGAATTGAAAAATAATATACAAATGCAAAATGGAAAAGAAATGATTTTTGTTTGGATTTTTATGAAAGGGGTTTTAATCTAAACCTAATTAAGAAAGTAATTAATGAAAATTAAATAAAATCAAACTTAAACTAATTAAGAAAAAAATTAAGTTAAGAATGTTTTTTTAGGGTTTTTTATGAAATGGTTTTAAATTAATGAAAATAATATGGAAATTAATTAATTAAAATAAACCTAAGTTCTAAATTAATTCTAATTAAAAAAAGAAAATAATATAATAATTAATCCTAGGTCTAAAATATTAGTTATTTAAAAGAAATTAATTTGTTAAAAGAAAAAAGTTTTTGGTTTTTTTTTTTTGTATTTGTAGAGAAAATAAAATAAATAAGTGTAAATAATAAAATAAAAATATTTTTATATTTTTTAGTAAAATAATAATAATAATAATAATAATAATGATAATAATAATGATAATAATAATGATAATAATAAGAATAATAATAAAATAATGAAGAAAATATGAAATAAAAATAAAAATAGAAAATAAATAAAATGGAAAATAAAATAAAGGACCAGGGGTGTAAACATAGTCAAGGGGGTTAGAATCTGGAAAGAAAACAAAAGCCCAATGTTTAGGGCCCAGGCGCCTGTTTCAAACAAAAAAGGGGAAGAAAAATGTACAAAAGGGTACCACCGGGGCTCGAACCCAGGTCCTTAAGGTGACAGGCGCGCGCTTTAACCACTGAGGTGGTGATACATCCGTTAACTTAAACAAAACAATAAATATGTAACATAAATTTTGCCCTGAATGTACTTCATCTTCAACCTCCAGCCATAGGATCTATAACTTATTCATTTCTCATCCATTCACAAAACTTCCAACATCAAACTTGTTAGAAATTTCCTCATGATTCTGAATATGTAAATAACTTAAGCTAATTTTCAAAGACGAGCATGAATTTCTAACAATACCAAATTCTGACCTAAATATTTTCAGAGGTTCAAACTCAAAATTCTCCATACTCAAGCAACATAAATGAAATCTATGGACATGTATAGTTTCAGGGCAATGATGTCTACATTTTATCTTCAAAAATGCAAGCCTAATAATGCCTAAATAATGAGATAGAAGTTCAAGAAAAATACCTCAAAACTGGAAATCGTGAAATGAGTTTGGGCTTGATTCAAGGTGCTGCAATGATTAGGTTAGCTTCCTTGAGTCTCTAGGAAGCTAATGCAATGCTTAGCTTGAGTTGAGAGTGACTGAAATAGCCTGGAGAAATCCAACTGCAATGCTCTGTTTTTGAACTTGGACAATGGTAAAAATGGTGTTACAGTTTAAGAACAGGGACTGGAATGAGTTGTATTTGAAGTATGGAAGCTTTTGAGATGATTTGGAGAGGAAACGCGCCAGTGGTTTGAGAGATAGGAGTTTCTGGTCAAATTCTGCACAATAATGGAGTTTTTGTAAAATCTAAGTTTTCAAGGAGTTTTTAAGTCTTTTCAATCGTGTGTTAGATTGCAAATAACTTTTATATTTATATGAAAAAGGTTATAGGGCTTGAGGTGGTCAGAAGTACAAGATATAGAGTTATGGCTATGTTACTTGATTTTGAAGAAAAGTGGGAAAACAAGTTTCAATCTGTTGTAGTACAAGCATGGCCTAAGTTTATGAGAGGCTATAGACATGTTTTTTTTGCCTTTTACATTGCTTGTGTTCAAATGGAACAAGTTAGGAGCTTTATGCATTGACTTTATGATTAAATTCACTTTTCCAAAATGGAAGTGTGAACTTTGTTCCATTAATGGAATAATCACTTGGACAATGGCTCAAACACTTGGATCATAGCTCAAATAGTTGTGTAATCTTCTGATTATGGATAGATTTAGAGGTTAGAAGCCTGTAAAGTAAGATTTATGCAGCATGGGCTCGATATTTGAATTCTTGTTCATCATGGAAATGACCTATAATTCAAGAATGAATGTCCAACTTCTTGTCTTTAATTCTCTTTGCTCAAACATGATCCCAATGAGTTCTTGGACATTTTGGAAAGCTTGTAACATCCTCTACAACCTCTATATTGGACATTTTTTAATATTACTCTTGGAACTATGTGAAAAATTTCAATGAAGTTAGGTCAAAATCTTGCCTAAACTAGGGCAAAATTTCACTAAGCTTCCAAGTTTCATGAACATGTATTCACAAAATCATAACTTGAAATCCATGCATTTATAGGAGAAGTTATGTTCTACAATGTTTTAGATCTCATTCAGATATACAACTTTCATGTTGGAAGTTTCCTTTGAATCATCTTTTATCATGGTGAAAAATTGGCTCAAAGTTATGAAAAAATATGAAGTTTTCAACACTTATAAAAATTTCTAAGTTTAGAAATTTTGACTTTTCAAAATGAAATCTTGACTTTTTGATTTCTTGATGGAAAAGTTTCATATTTTGACATGTTTTAATGAATTGTGATCTTTGACACTTGAATTTGACCAAAAAGTCAAAGTTTGACTTTTCAGTGTACAGTTGACTTTTGATCAATTGACTGAAAATTCAACTATCAACCAATTGACCTTGAGAGATGTTTTGAGCCATTCATTAGGTCAAAATGATTCAATTTAATCCGTGAGATCATGTCTCAAACCAATAAGTCATTTGCTAGGTCAAAAATCAGAAATTGCACTTCCTCAGTCAAAACCCTAATTTTGACCATTTTGCCCTTTTGATGATCTGATCAAATTTCTTGAGGAATTGTGATCCAAACTTGATCAAATGACATATATGAGTTCATAATGTTGATATGGATAAAAAAATTATGAAGTTTTACTGTAAATTCACCACAATTGACTTTTTTCCCAATATAGTTGATTTTTAGGTCAACTGATTAATTGTCTGAGCAAAAATGTGATCCAAGACTTGAAACTTGACATGAGCAATATTGAGGATCCAAAATGATCCATGAAAGTCATATGAGGCATTAAAAGTCCAATTGTCCTTATGCAATCTCAAACCCTAATTTTCAATCATTAGTGCTTAAGGAGGTGTATTGAGCTGATCAACCTTAATGCAATCTTGAACCAAAGGAGATCTTGTGAGAGATTAGTTGATAAATGAGAGGGAAAATTTTAGGGTGAAACACTTCCCAAGAAGTGTTTTACAGAAGAATAAGAAGGGGTTTCCTTACCCAGTGACGTAGAACTTGATCCTTGAAGATTTTCAGGTGATCGCATAAGTTCTGTTGAGCAATTTCATAACTAAGTTCCTTTATCTTTAGAGATTCAGAATTAAACGATTTTCTGAACTATGTCCAGAGAGAATCAAAAGCAACTGGGTTAAGATTATCCATTCAAGCTTTCTTCAAGGAGTTAACCCATTCCTATATTTCTGTTTCAAAAACCAACAGAGATTTACCAACATCTGATTTGGATAGTTTTGGTGTTGGTTTTGGAATGTCTATTTTTTGAGAAGTTGTGAGAAGATTGTCTGAGGCTTCTAGATTAATTATGGTTCTGAGAGGATCTTCTGAGTAGTCTATGGGAGTGGGAGAGTCAGAAGGATTATAGGAGAGTTAGGTGGTATTGAATTATAAGGAGATGGAATATCTAGAAGGGAGAAGTCTTGTGATGTTATGGTGGAGATATATGGTGGTTGAGAGGTGTTGAGTGGGCAGGTGATGCCTAGAATGGCGGATGTGGTTTCTGGCATTTGTTCAGAGGTAGTATTTGGATTTTTTGTTTGGGAAGCTTCAAAAAATGGATCAAATGATCAATATCAGAAAGAACTTGTGCATGTTCTGGCTGAGTTTGAACAAATTGGGTAAAAGGTGAATTAATCAGAGGATGATTAGTGGGTATTGAGGTATCAATTTCTATGTCAAAGTCATCAATGGTTTTAGGTGAGGGATTTTCAGCAGGTTTTGGAGATGAGGAGGTTTTCAATGTTGATAAGAAAACTGATTCGATAACAGAAACAAAAGAGAGGTTGCCTTTCTTTTTAGCAGCTTTGGTAGTTTTATGAGAAGTACCTTCTCCAACAGCTTTCCTTTTTCTTGTCTTTCTGGTAGCAACTTCCAGAGGTTGTTGCCTGAGATCAAGGATATTTACATCCGAAATTGTTCTATCACTCTTGCAGGCTTCCAGATATCTGAGGATAATTTCTGGAGATGATTCTTCTTGAGTGAAGAGAGGAAAGTCTTTCAGAGGGACTCTTCTGATGGTGATGACTTCCTTTGCAATAATTGTGAGATCCTTCTTAATGGTTTCTATAATCTTCATTTTCTTAAGGTTCTTGGCGTTGAGAGGCTTTCTAGCACATGGCTCCAGAACACTTTCTTGTTGAGCCTCACTCAGATGCTCTATCAGTTTATTCTCAATCAGGATATTTGAGATAAGCCTTTCCGACTGAATCCATTCTCTTTTGGGTATTTCTTCGTCCCTTATTTCCTTAACATTGATCTTCAGATGATTGAATAAAATATGAGGGAGGTGGAATTTGGATTTAGTTACGATGAAGTATAGCAGGTACTGTTGATCAATATTGATGTAGTCAGGAGAACTAGTTGGTTTTTTGTGATTGATGCACCCTGAAATTATTCTAGATCAAATTCTGAGATAGTCCTTCCGATATTTGATCTTGTTTGAGGGTTGTTTAGAGGAGAAGATTTCTTTGGATACAATGGTTAGGTAAGAACCTTTTTCTGCTATTTCACTGCATCTTATGCCTCTTCCGTTGTGACCAATAAGCTTTCCAATGAGATCTTCGGTGATGACGATTTCTTTCCCATTACATAAGAAGTTACTTGATGATTTGATGCAGTAGCATGAACCCGAAATTCTTTAACCAATCTGGGAAAAATTGAACTAATTAATCGATCAAAATATTTTGTCCACCCTTGAAACTCAACATCAAGCGTAAGGTCATACCCATTTTCTTTCATGCTTTCAAAATCAACTATGAGTTCACATAGAACTTCCAGAGAATCAACCGGAGTGAGAAGAGTTCTTGAAAGTTCAACATAACTTTCTTCGTTTATAGTAGAGTATGAACCAGGAATGTTGATTTGAGAATATTGAGACTTTTGTTGAAAAGAATCCATTATTCACAGACTTAGGGTGTGAGAGCACACAAAAGGGAAAAGAGCAAATACAGAGAGAATATGGTGAGTGAGAGTGAAGATGTGAAAGTGTTTGTGAGAAAGTGAGGTATAAATAACCAATAGGGAGAAAACATGAATTTTAATTTCAATTAATAAAATAAACAAAATTATTAACAACATTAATGATTTATGAAAAAGAGGGATGGCGTGAAGATTTTGAACAGTTACCGATATGACTCACGCCTCAATGCGTCAACTCAACTGTTTCAGCCCTTCAGATTTTTAACATGTGTTCAGCCTTAGATAGTGACTTAGCGTTTAGGGTTGACAAATGGTTATATGGTGAACTGCTTGCTTCTATCTTAGAAATAAAGCATTTTTAGAAAATGTTCAGATCTTATGGATATTTTCTGATACAATTTTCCTTGCCACTTCTGAAGAACTATTGTTCAGATGTTCACAAAAACAAATTAAAAAGTTTTGAGGATTAAATATACAGAAACTACACTTTTATTCTAGGCATAATTCCATACTACGGTGTTTCAGAATGAAATTAAATATATATTCGGCAAGGGGTTTAGTGAAAACGTCTTCCCGTTGATGGTCTGTGTCTATAAATTTTAAACAAGGAATTCCCTTCTGAATATAGTCCCTAATGAAATGGTGTTTAATTTCTATATGTTTATCCCTATAATGTAAAATAGGATTTTTAGAAAGATAGAATAGAATAAGTATTATCCCAGAGGATATGAATGTTACTCTCATAAATATGAAAATCTTCAAGCTGACTCTTCCAGAGCATCTGATTACTGCATCCATCTGCATCTATATATTCAGCCTCAACAGTTGATAGTGCAATAGTGGATTGTCTTTTGTTGAACCATGAGATTAGGTTATCTCCCAGAAACTGGAAGCTTCCAGAAGTACTTTTTCTTTCTATTCTATCTCCAACAAAGTTAGTGTCACAATACGCTACTAATTTATATTCTCTGGATTTTCTAACAAAGACCAAGATTAGTAGTACCTTTCAGATATTTGAAAATTCGCTTAACTGCTGTTAAGTGAGATTCTCTAGGATCTGATTAAAATCTAGCGCAAAGACAAATTCTATATAGAATATCAGGTCTTGAAGCTGTTAAATATAAGAGAGAACCAATCATACCTCTGTAGAGCTTCTGTTCTACTTTCTTACTTACTTATTCCTTTTCCAGAATTCATGTAGGATGCATTGGATTTTTGGATAGCTTACTTGCTGACATATCAAATTTCTTCAAAAGTTCTTTAACATACTTGCTTTGATGTATGTAGGTTCCTTATGGAGTTTGATTAATTTAAATTTCCATAAAGAACTTGAGTCCACCCATCAAGCTCATTTCAAATCCTGCCTGCATAGTTTTAGCAAATTCTTTCCCCAAGGAGGCTTTAGTAGATCCAAAAATTATACCATCTACGTAAATTTGACAAACCAGAATGTCATTTTTAAACGGTTTACAAAATATAGTTTCGTTCACCTTCCCTCTGGTAAAATCATTTTCTAACAGAAATTTACTTAGTCTTTCATACGAAGCTACGAGAGCTTGTTTTAGACCATATAACAATTTCTTAAGTTTGTAAACATATTCTAGATGTTTTGTATTTTCAAAACCAGGGGGTTGGTGCACATAAACTTCTTCATCAATGTAACCATTTAAAAAATCACTTTTAACATCCATCTGATAAAGAGTGATATCATTATTACAACAAATGAAATTAAGAGACTGATAGATTTTAACCTGGCGACTAGAGTAAAGGTTTCTGTATAGTATATCCCTTCTTATTAACTATAACCTTGTGCAACCAATCTTGCTTTGTTTCTGACAACTTCTCCTTGTTCACTTATCTTGTTTCTAAAGACCCATTTAGTTCCAATGATGTTAAAGCCTCTTGGTTTAGGAACTAGATCCCATACATCGTTTCTAGTAAATTGATTTAGTTCTTCCTGCATTGTAAGTATCTAATCAATGTCTATAAGTGCTTCGTCTATGGAAGTCGGTTCCATCAAATACATTAATCCCATAAGAGATTCTTTAGTATTTTTGAATGTAGATCTTGTTCTGATTGGATCATCTTTCTTTCCCATAATAATGTTTTCAGGATGTGCTAAGCTGCTTCTAGATTGTCTTTTCTGGATGGATTCTTTAGAAGTTGTTGTAATATTTGTGATGTCTTCTTCTGTATTTGGATGAAGTTCTGAACTTTTATTTTCTGAAGATCTGTCTTTAGTACCTATAATTTGAACTTCTACATCTGCAAAAGATTCACCCTACTTTAACTTTTGAGATCCAAGCTTATCATCAAATCAGACACTAATAAATTCTTCCAGAATTTGTGCTTCTGTGTTATATACTCTATAAACTTTTGAGTGTTTAGAGTATCCTAACATGAAACACTTTTGTGCCTTAGAATAAAACTTGTTCAGATGTTCTTTAGTGTTTAATTTAAAACAGGTACGTCCAAATGGATGGAAATAAGAGATGTTGGGATTTCTGTTTTCCATGATTAATATGGAGTCTTTTCCAGAATAGGTCTTATTGAGATTTTATTCTGAATATAACACGTTGTGTTAACTTCTTCTGCCAAAAAGTTTTTAGTAATGTTAGTCTCGTTGATCATGGTTCTGGCCATTTCTTGTAAAGTTCAATTCTTTCGTTCTACAACTCTATTTTGTTGAGGAGTTTTAGGACAAGAGAAATCATGAGAAATTCCATTCTCATTAAAAAAACTTTTTCAAAACTTTTGTTTTCGAATTCCCCACCATGATCACTTCTGACTTTTACAATTCTAAACTCTTTTTCATTTTGAACTTGGTTACAGAAAGTAGACAACACAGAGTGTGACTCGTCCTTGTGTCTTAAGAACTTTACCCATGTCCATCTGCTATAGTCGTCTATGGTCACTAACCCATACTTCTTACCACTAATGGATGTGGTTTTCACTGGTACAAACAGATCTATATGCAGAAGTTCTAATGGTCTAGAGGTAAAAACAACCTTTTTTTATTTGAAAGAGGATTTTGCAAAATTTCCTTTTCGACATGCTTTACACAGAGCATTTGAGTTGAACTTTAAGTTAGGAAGTCCTCTGACCAGATTGAGTTTGTTAATCAGAGATATTCTTCTCATACTAACATGTCCCAATCTTATGTGCCAGACCCATTGCACATCGTTAAAAGACATAAGGCATTTTACATTTTGACTTTTTAGTTCAAAAAGTTTTATTTTATAAATGTTGTTCTTTCTCTTACCATTAAAAAGGATAGTTCCATCTTTCTGACTATCTGCTTTATAGAACTTTTGATTAAAGATTATATCATAATCGTTATCCCTTAATTGACTTATGGATAACATGTTATACATTAATCCATCTACTAACAGAACATTAGTTATAGAGGGAAGTGTATTGTTACCAATGGTTCCAGAGTCAATAATCTTTCCTTTTTGATTGCCTCTGAAACCTACGTATCCTCCATATTTAAGTACCAGGCTTTGGAACATATGCTTTCTTTCCTTCACGTGTTGAGAGAATCCAGAGTCCAGGTACTAAAACTGGTGTTTCAACTTTGATGTTAAAGATATCTGCAACATAGATGATTTTATTCTTAGGTACCCACATCTCTTTGGGTCCTTGTTTGTTAGAGTTTCCGAAATTATGATTGAATTTTGGTTTCGCATAGTAAGAATCACTAGTATATTTTATATCATGTATGTGTCCATATGTAAAGTGTTAGTTTAAAGGTATGTGTTTTATAACTGTATCATCAACTTTCTTTGGTTGATATGATTCTTCTCCTCTTGGTTTCACATATACTATGCCTTTTTTGTCGTTTCTACTAACTCCATAGATCATTGAAGTCATCTTGATTCTATCTATGTTTCTAGATACAAATTTTTGAAAGTTGTGGTCATATTATTTTATGTTGTTATCAGAGCTATTTGAAACTTTTGAAACAAATTCTTTCTGAGCTTTTTTTAATTCATTTTTAAGTTTAGAATTAATTTCTTTAAGCTGAGAGTTTTCTATTTTTTGTTTCCTAGTTTCTTCAATTTCAGATACAAGAACGTGTTTTTGGTTCTTGTGTTTAACTCGAAGTTGCTGATATCTTTCAAGAATTTCAGACAGACTTTCTTCTAATTGAGATCTAGAGAATTTTGGAAATACCTCTTCTGAATCTGATTCATATTCTGATGTATTTGTGCCTTCTGATATGTTGGCCATTAAATTTATATTGGCTCGTTCATCTTCTAATTTTGTTTCAGCTTAAGAAGATTTTGAGTCATCCCACGTTACCATAAGACTTTTCTTCTTTTCTTTGGAGAACTTCTTCTTAGGATTTTTTTCTGAAGATTTATACAGTCACTTTTGTAGTGACCTAGCTCTTTGCATTCTTAGCATACAACATCTATGTTGCTAGATTTTCTATATCCATAGGATGATTCATAATGATTGCCTGTTCTTCTGGGGTTTAGGAATTTCCTCTGTATGTGCTTCCATAGCCGATCCACCAGAGTTTTCTTCTTCTGCCTGAAAAGCTTTAGTTTCATATTTTTATTATATTTAAGAGCAAGAGACTTACCTTTCTTTTGGGGCTCATCTTCTTCTAGTTCTATCTCGTGACTTCTCAAAGAGCTGATAAGTTCTTCAAGAGATATTTTGTTGATATCTTTGGCAATTTTTAAGGTTGTGGCCATGGGTCTCCATTTCTTGGGTAAGCTTTTGATTATTTTCTTTATATAATCTACTATTGAGTACCCTTTGTCCAGAACTTTTAGCCAAGTAACCAGAATTTGAAACCTTGAGAACATTGTCTTAATTGTTTCATCTTCTTCCATTTTTAAGGCCTCATACTTATGAATGATTGCAAGAGCTTTGGTCTCTTTGACTTGCGTGTTACTTTCATACGTCATTCTTAGAGAGTCAAACATGTTCTTAACTGAATCTATGTTCGTGATCTTCTCATACTCGGTGTACGAGATAGCACTTAAGAGGATCGTTCTGGCCTTGTGATGATTTCTGATTTTTTTTTCTTTTATTGATCTGTCATTTTCTTTATGTCGATCTTCTGACCGCTTGCCTCAATTGGATGAATGTAGACACCAGTTACCATATCCCAGAGATCAATGTCATGAGCTAGAAAAAAACTTTTGATTTTATCTTTCCAATAATCGAAGTTCTCACCACCAAAGATTGGAGGTTTGTCGCTGATTCTGTCTTTCTCATCATAGTTATCATTGTTGTTGTTCTAACTTGGTCCCACCGTAGTGTTTTTCTTGCTAGGATATTTTTCTGACATGATTAAGTGTTAGCACCCAGAACCAGGCTCTATGATACCAATTGAAGGATAGAAAAATACAAGAAAGGGGGTTTGAATTGGGGTTTTCAAAAATTAAAACAGTATGATACATTTGGTTATCTTGGTTCGTTTGAACTCAGACTACTTCAGTCCATCCACCAAGGTGATTTCGCCTCTCTCGAACGAGGTCTTAATCCACTAATCAAAACTTTGATTACACAATCAAAAAGACTACTGTCAATGTCTTCTTGAGACTAAACCACAACTTAGTTTCTCAAGGTATTACAAAATATGAATCAAAATATGTACAATAGTGTTTCTAGAAAAACTCTATCACAACTGTGATTTATACACAAGGTTAAAGCATAATGAATAGATAAGAGAGAGCTTGTGAGAATATTTCTTTTTATGCGCAAGTGCCTTTGATCACTCTTCAAGACTCCTTTATATAGGTGAAGCATATGAGACATGAGAAGATGATTTTGGAAGGTTGATAAAATATTGTTAATGCAACTTCCAAAAATATAGATCTTGTCTGGTACCAGTTGTTACTTTTTGATTTGCAATGATTGAATCGTAACGCGTTAGAACTTGCTTCTTTAAAAATTGATCAGAATAAGAATTTTAACATTGAGACTTTCTATCATCAGAGTTTTTCTTCATCAGAGTTTTAGCGTGCAACTTTGGTGCTTCAGAAGTTTTAGCATTAGAACTTCTTCGAGCGTGATATTTCAATAGTTGTTTAGAAATTCTTATCAGATCTTCTTAGCATAATTTTGTTCACCAACTTCTATTTTTCTTTATCAAAACTTCTTTGCATATTTTATTAAATTATTAAAGAACATATTTATTATTTATGTATATATCATATATTTTTTATCATCAAAACTTTTACAAAGATGTATAACCAAACTATATTCTAACAATTTCTAAACTGGATCAAGCGCTTACCACTGCGTTAAAAGCAATTGTTTGTAGCCATGGTACTACTCTATTTCCTTATAGCGAATCTAACAAGGGGCCTACCTGGCCCACCTAACACACCTGTGTAGGTGCCCATGGGGGTGTTAGAATCCCTAATGTTGATGATGTATATTTTAATCCAACAATCTCCCCCTCCCCCCAATGTCATCCGGGGGGATTCGAACCCATGACCTTGCTCTGATACCACGTAAACTGGATCAAGCACTTACCACTACTCTAAAAGCAAATACTTATAGCCAAGGTGCTACTCTATTTCCTTATAGAAAATATAACAAGGGGCCTACATGGCCCACCTAACACACCTGTGTAGGCGCCCATGGGGGGATGTTAAGCCCTTCGAATCCCTAAGGTTGACGTTGACTATTTTAATCCAACAATTGTTCTTAATAGTCACTTTATTTAACTGTCTATAGTCCACACACAACCTCATACTACCACCTTTCTTATTAACTAGCAATGCAGTAGCACCCCTTAGAGAAACACTCAGTCGAACAAACTTATTCTCAAGTAATTCTTCCAACTGTTTCTTCAGTTCACTCAGCTCTGAAGCTGACATCCTATAAGGGGAAATTGACACCAGACTTGTACTTGGTATCAATTCCAAAACAAATTCAACTTCATGTTTTAGGGGTAAATCACTGACGTCATCTGGAAACACTTTTGGAAATTCATAGACAACTGGTAATTCCTTACTCGCAGTTTCACAATCAACTTGCAACGATGCAAACATTACAAACATCAAGGCCTCATCTTATAAAATATAATCCACTTGCTTAGCAGACAAAAGCATTAGCTCTCCACTATCACCAAAATTAGGGAACATCACAGTCTTATTATAATAGTTGATATGAACATAGTTGAACTCCAACCAGTTTATTCCAAGAATAACATCAATTTGGTGCAAGGGTATACACACAAAATCCATCACAAAACTCTTATCAAAACTAGTCAAGGGACACTTCTAACAAACAAAAGTAGTAGTAACTGAACCATTAGAATGAGTATCTATCACCATACTACTAGTCATATCATACAATTTCAATTCCAACATAGTTGCACACTCAAGAGAAATAAAGGAATACATAGCACCAGTATCAATAATAGAAATCAACTCAACATGGGTAATAAAACAAGTACCTCGAATCAAGTTATCCTTCTTGGGGACCTCTAAACCTGTCAAAGCAAACACTCTGTCATTAGTCTGAGCAGCAGTATGAGTCTTCTTTGGCTTCTAACACTAGGTACTAATGTGACCATGTTCGCCATAATGAAAACAAGTCAGAACTTCATTTTTGCATTCAGTAACTCGATGTCCTATCTTACCACACCTGTAAAATCTCGACACCTTATTATTGCAAGCATCATCAGAGTGACCTAGCTCGCCATACATGTAGAATTTCATAGATGCGGGAGCTTATCCCCGACTTGGCTTCTTCTAACCATAAGCTTTATGCTTCCTTTTGTCAACAGAAGCAACATACGACTTACCACGATCATGATTCCTTCCCTTCTTATCATTATAACTCTTATAAAAATATGACTTAACTTTGGTATCATGTTTATAGATCCTACACTTATTCACCAGTATAGGAAATTGACGAAGCTCTTGATACCCAATCCCATGTTTAATATCTGGATGCAGCCCATTCTCAAACTTGATACACTTAAAAGCTTCACCCGATGAATTATTATAATGCAGACATAACTTCACCAACTCCTCAAACTTGATAGCATATTTAGACACAATCGAATTCTCTTGTTCCAGCTCAAGGAATTAGATCTTCTTTCTCTCACGCACATCTTCAGGAAAATACTTTTCTAAGAACTTAACTCAAATAGCATGAGTAATCTTTGTACCTAAGATCTCCAACCTCTGATGAGCATTGTGCCACCAGTCTTCAGCTTCCACTTCCAACACGTGAGTACCAAATTGCACATTCTATTCCTCTGAGCAAGCCATCACTCTGAAGATCTTATCAATCTTTCTGAGCTACACCTGTGCATCATCAGGATTATGTGTGCCCTCAAAGATCAACAGGTTGTTCCTCTAAATCTTCTCAAAGGCACGAAACTCATCATTTTCTCCAGCATTCAGGGGATTCTGCTGATTTGAGTCATTGCTTGAGGCAACGACTCCAAAGCTTCAGCAATAGCATCATCATTTCTTCCTTAAACCATTTCTTTATTTATAAAGGAAAACATCATTAGAGGAACAAGACATCGGTCGTGTTCACACACAAGTCAACCATTCAAGGTATATACATCATATAAAAACATGACCGGACATACCGACCTGCTATGAAACCACTAATGTAACACCCTTCTAAGCCCAATGAATAATTCACGAATAATTTAATAAATAATTAAACAAAAATTACCAACAAGGGTGTCACATCTTCATAAAAACATCTTAATCAAACATCATGCTCCGTAACACGGGTTTTCAAATTATTATAATGATTAATTAATTAATAAAATCAACACATAACTTCAAATATCACAGCAGAATCATTGTATCAACATGGTTTCATTATAATCCTTCAAAGAAAACATCATCATATTTCATCATTTATAAGTCATGATTCAAAACATCTTATATAGTTAAAAACAACTTATACAACATGTCAACAAAATGAACATAAGGTTCAATTCAAACGTTTCCCAAAAACTCGATGTTACATATCAAATCAATACTCTCTTTATTTAATTGAAACACACTAAAACTCCAAAGTTGTCCTCACACTTCTACGAGTTATTCTCGATCACCCGTGCATTACCCACGTGGAGGCAACATTCAAATAGAAAGGGTGAGTAATCACATTCATTACAAAATATATACGTGATAGACATAGTAGTTTAAACAACATCATCATACAATCCATACATCACATATCATAATAATTCATCAACAATCATTCGTAAAGATCAGCTACGTCACAAAATCATCAAATGTCATCAAAATAACAATCATGCAATGTCACATGGGTTATAATGCAACAACAGAGACTCATGCATGTGATACCAAACTTAAATAATTAACATTGGTGTTGTACCCCAAAATTTTACCTCCATTGATCTCAAGACATTCTCCTAGGGTTCTCAAATGCTCAAGGTTGCTCAAGAATTGATCAGACAAATTCTCCTCTTAAGCAATGGGTCCAAAACTAGGGTTTCATCTTTCATAAGAAGATTTGGGTTTATAAAGTATAAAATTGAATTCATGGTTTATTAAATGTCCTAAGGAATGTTCACACCAAGTTTCATGCCTTGTATCACAAGTTTGCTCAGTCAATTGCTCAGATGACTGAAAATCAACTGTATTGGGTAAAAAGTCAATCGTGGTCAACATACAGTCAAACTTCGATATTTTTGGTCAACATCATGGTTTTGAAATCATATTCATAATTTGATCAAGATTTGGTCATGATTCATCAAGGAAAACCCTCAAATCATCAAAAGTCAAAAGTTGCCAAATTAGGGTTTCCTTAGGAGAAGTCAACTAAACTTTGACCAAGCATAACTTTCACATGCTTCATCATTTTTTCTCCAAACAAAGATAATTTTGAATAAAACTCAATTCTCTACAACTTTTCCTCTCTAAGCTCAAGTCCAAAAAATGTTTCATTTAAGAGATATGGGTCAATACATTATAGGTAATTTCAAAAGTCAACAAAAAGACACTTTTTGTCAAGGAAACTTACATCAATATAGATTCTCCAAATGCATATATGATAAAAATAGGGATTGTAGATAATATCTTGAGATTTCCAAAAAGTCCAATATCACCTTCAAAAGATGAAAATTGAGAGAGTTATGACCAGTTCAAGTTGAGAAATTTTGAGCAAATGCATAAAGTTCAAATTGAGCAAACTTGATATTTTAGACTATTGGGACATTGTTTTAAAGTCCAAACGTGTATTACACTTCTTATACACCTTAGATATTGTTCACAAACCCATTGATCTATTTTATTTTAATTATTTTGATTTATTCATTAATATTTTAAAAATAAATAAGATAAAATACGAGGCTTCTTACACAAGGTCCAAGCCCATCATATATTTGACCTAATTCATGTTATTTAATATCCACTCTTATACAAGCCAACCAGAAACCCTTTCCCCAAGAAACTTGTCAAAAAATCTCATGTTTTTTCAAGAACCCTAAAAACTTAAAACCATATTCATAGTCCCTTTCACTACAAACTAGCCACTCCATTCACTCCCAACAATCATAAATAGTAAGAATGGATCAAATTTGATGGTTCAAAGCTCACGAGATACACATGCATCCATCACCGATTTCATGATCTTTACAAAACTCTTATTTTGATTTTTTTAAAGCCATACTAATGTTACTAGTATGTTTCTGAGGTGTGTTTGTACATGTTTGTATCATCATAATGATCCCATGAAATCCATATCGTGAGATGCCATACTTGCACCGATCCATATCTTTTTTGTTATACCTCTCAAACCAGGCTATTTCAGTCCAAAATAACCATCCTATTGAACTCGTAATCCTTGATTTAGGGGGGTAGGGTACTTTTGGCTTTCTTATAGTTGTTATTTTGCATGGGTGAAGGATTGACTCACCGGAGAAGACGATTGGATCTAAGGCTCTGGCGCCTCTCCGATCTATGCCTCTTTGCTTAATATTTATTTTATTGGTTTGATTATACTATCGGATGAAACACCCACCCCAATGGCCGAAGCGCGCGCGTTAAGGCATTTATGTCAAAGGGCATGGGTTCGATCCTGCCTTTTGTCATTTATTTTATTTATATTTTCATGTTTTGTAGGACAATTCACAAATCACGCTGAAGCTATCTACTATCACCAAGGCTCGCTTGGCCTAGTGTTGAATATGTTGTTTGAGTTGGATGAGGGCGTGGGTTTAACACCCAGCCCTGGTAACTTTTTTTAAACCCTTTATGTTTTTTCCTATTTTCACTTATAAAACCCTAAATTCATCAAACTTAACCTTTTTTAAATAAAAAAATTCACAAACCCTAATCAACAGTAGGGTTTAGTTTTTTTGATTAATTAATAAACTTTCTTCTTTGTTTCAAGTTAAAATTAATTAGGTTTTTTAGGGCTTTAATTAATAAAAATTAATTAGGTTATTAGGTTAATCATCAAAAACTATTTTCTAACAAAATTCAATCCAAGCGGTTTCCTTTTCCTTTTCCTTCTTACCGTTTCACATATTTTATTATTTTCACATTTTTCAATTATTGTACTTGCTTACGGTTTGTAATAGATAATTAGGGTTTTACTCTTTTCCCACATTTTTATTATTTGTACCCCCATCCCCGAAGCCCTTTAATAGCATAGACTTTTATTTTTCCGCACTTATATTTTTATGCTTTGTATACATTACCGTTATCTTAATAGGATTGTATGGAAAGAATAAAAGCAAACGGTAGCAAACCCTAATACAAGATAAAATAATTGAATCACAATGCACTTTGCACACGTGCACCTCTAGGGTAACCTCCCTTGTTGCCTTTGATAAAAACAATCATGTCCCTCAAACGTGGGTACGCTTTAGCACTGTCCGTCGATTAAAAAGATCAGTCCCTCGATGACCCTTTCGATGCTTCCTTCGGTAAACGATCTAGTCCCTTACGAATTGCTAAAGCGCCCCTATGAGTTTCCTTTGATGACTGTACAATGAACCATGCTTGTCCCTTCGCATCCAACGATAGGGCTTCCTACTAATTAATGGTAGGGTAACACTATCTAAAGGAGAGGGAAAAGAATTGTAAAGACTTTGAGTAGGTAGATAGCTCGTAATCGCTCTCTCACAAACAAAACAAACAATTTTTCACACAAACACTTTCAAAAATATTTTTAAACAAACACTTTGTACGCATTCTCAAGAATCATTACAAAGTTGCCTTACTACTGGCATTTCAAAATATTTTTCAAACACACGACATAAAACATTTTCAAAATAAAGTGATCTAGCGATTAAGAGCCCATAGATAACTACGAATGAAAAGGATGCTAACACCTTCCCTTTTCATAACCTACCCCTGAACTCAATAATCTCAAGGTCTTTCCTGTTCTTTTCACCATTTCCTTATTGGATAAAAGAAAAGTCAGTGGCAACTCTTGCTATCCACAACATTTGCAATAAAATGCAAAAACAATTCACTTCTCCCACCATATTATAATTGGGTCATCACCCTCCAAAGATCACCACCATAGGGTCGATTCCCACTTGGAACTAGAGCACAACATAATAACACTCTCAAATCCATACAATAGGATTGAGGCCAACACTGAACCGACGTCCAAAACTAAGCGGACTAAAGTCCAAAGTATGCCATGAATGCATGATGCGCAACAACAATATAAAACACGACCACTATTAGTCGAATCGCATCATCATCCATGAAATCATTAACAAAAATAATCACATAACATGTATACACATCAAACATGCACTTCATCAACTTCATTCACCATAACAACATCAAATACATCACAGTACAACATAATATCATCATAGTAGCCACAACTCATCATACATCATTATAATTCATTGCATAAAAGCCTAATTTCATTATAACAAAGGTATTGGAAAATACATCATTTTACTCATTTGATTCCACCAAAATAGAGTTCATCACGTTAGCTTTCCAACACTTGGAACAACATGTTAAACGGAGTCCAGAAACTCAAGTTAAAACATTTACAAAAATACATGTATTTTTGCTCGCATGAGGCTCGCCCACCGAAGTAGGTCTTCACCTTGAGGCTTGCCCGACGATGTGAAGGCTTTCCCGGTGCTTCTTGGGATCCAGCCACTCTCCCGTTGATGCATATGCCTCTCCCGACGGCAGTCTCATGACAGCAATAATGTTGTTGCGATTCCTGCACAGTTTAGCCTGAAAACTCTATTCGATTTCAATACCATTCAGTCCAGAATTTCACATACTTCAACATGGTTTAATCATACAACAATAGTATATTGTGATCGGTGGAAATAGAACTGACTGTTTAAAGCTGGTTCGCGAAATGTCGCGGTAAGCAAGAGTCGCCACCGTCTTTTATGTTCTTCAACATGGAAAGGACAAAAGCACATCAAAATTCCTTATTGAAAATGTCTCTCGGTTCGGGAGGTAGATTTATAGAAAGGGAAGGTGTTAGCACCCTTTCTATCCGTGGTTATCCACAGGCTCTTAGGTACTTGCTCTTATGTTTTCAAAATATGTTTGCTTTTCAAATGTGAGTGGGTTTGAAAAAGTTTCGTTTTTTGAAAGATTTCTAAGTGACTCTTGTATCTGTCCTCAAGAGTGTTTGAAAAATTTGTTTTGAAAACTTTTGAAAGTGTCAGTGTGAAAAGATTGTTTTGTTTGTTTTTTAGAGAGCAAGTACCCATGAGTCATCTACCTACCCTAAGAAATTAGGCTGTGTAAGAGTCCTTTAGATAGTGTCATCCCACCATTGAGAGGTAGGTAGCACCACCGTTGGAGGTGTTCGGGTCAATTCGATTTTAGGGACAGTGTGGTCACCGAAGCAATAGTAGGACACCTTAGAAGCAACCCTAATGTCCTAGATCCTTTTTATCCGAGGCAACCGTTTCGAGGCAAATGGATCTTAGACATAAGGGCGACCGCTAAAACACCCTATACTTGACGACCACTTTCGAGGCAACGAGTGAGGCGTACCCTAGAAGTGGCATGTGCTTTGTGTGTTGTTTTCATGTTAACATTTATCTTGGATCATGCAATTGTGAGCTACGAGTTGTTTTTACTTATCATACATTCTTTCATGCAATTTTAGCAGTTAGGAGTGCGGAAAATAAAATACGGAAAGGTAAAAGCTACGCTATTACAAGGCGCGGGTCTATACATCGCCAAAAAACAAAGACCCGTTTTTGATAAAGTGCGGAAAGTAAAAAAACAATAAACCTAATTACTATTACATTCCGGAAACAGTTACATAATAATCCAATAAGAAAATAATGCGCAAAATAGAAATTAAACGGGACGTCCTTAGGGTTTTGGACCCTTTTTGAGAAAATTACGAGCTTTTTTGTCCTTTGCTTGAAATTAAATTAAAACCTAATACTAATTTAATTAATTATTTACAAGAAAGATGTTTTTTGTGTTTTTTTGTATTTAATGAAAATAAAGAAATTAAAATCAAAAGAAAACCCTAGTTCTAAGTTTATTTTAATTATTAAGAAAATGTTAAAGTTAACCTAATTTAAGCTAATTAATTAATTTACATTTATATGTACAAAAATAATAATAATTAATAATGATGATAATTAGAAAATGATTAAAAAAAAGGTCAAAACCTAATTCTATGCAATTTTTATTTATTAAGAAAAAGGATTAAAATTAAAACCTAAATTAAACTAAGTTAATTATTTAATATTTATTTACAAAAATAGGTTAATGGTGAAATTAATAAATAATTAAAACATATTTACAATTTTTGATTTTTCTGATTTTTATTAGGAGAAATTAATTTGTGGTGAAATAATAATAATAATTAAAACAATTAAAAGAATTTAAAAGAAAAGAAAATAAAATTAAAAATACAAACCAAAGGGGGTGTGATGGCCCATATGGAGGTAAAATTCTGGAATTCAGGCCCATTAAGACAAAGCCACGTTTGACTTTCTGGCATCACGTGCTTGCTGGCTGACTAGGGCATAGAGTGTTCATCACCTCCTGGCCTTCAGATTGTTGATCAAGGCCACTTGGCAAGCTAACGCGTGAGGCTTATGGTGGAACATTTGAGAGGCACTGCATTGGAACACGTTAGAACAAAAATTAACAATTATATGGGGGACCTGCGAATCGAACCCAGGTCCCAATGGTCATTGGACAAGTCATCCACCACCAGGCCAAACGCGTGCTTTTGTTAATATACTGGGTGATGAATATTATATAAAAAAACAAACATTATGACGTGAAATCAAAAATAACGCGCGCTGAATTTGAACCACCCAGTCACACGTTGCCACCTATTGTCTTCTTCGTTTTTACCTGTAAACATAAACAAGATAGCGGTGGTTTTAAACCCCCACAAACCAAAAGTGTCAATAATAGCGATTAGCAGCAGGCATCACATAAATTGAGCGCGAGGGTCTCATTCAACTCGTATGGAGCTTCTGAGTTTAACTGTATGTGTCTCAAGGCCTGATTTTTCCTCAATAAGAAAGCCCTAATTTAAAAGCTCGAAAACCCTAAAATCCATTCATGGTGAATTGTGATTCTGTGAGTTTCAATGCAATTAATCCATACCAAAAGCTTCAGGAAGATGTTAGCAACACAAATCAATAATCAAAACATGTCAATGATGCATAAAAAATGGATTTCGATTATGGCAATGTTTGTTCAAACCGTGACTCTGTTTTACCGTTTCCTTGTGTATTAGAGCTTGTTCTTGATGGCAATGGATTCCTGGCAATGTCAGCAACACGTTAGAACCACTTTTAGGCTTTGAATTCACCTGCAATATTGATTTCAGTTTCACAATATTTCTTGAATTTTTTCAATTTGGTTATGGAGTTTTAGAAGCAATTTCACGTGTCCAGGAATAGGGTTGGCTTCAGCATATGTATTGGAAGAGAATTAGGTTAAAATTAAGCCCATAAATCCATTGTATTCAAGTTTGAATGTGTGATTGCCAATCAAATCTTTTTCAATCTTTTTCTTTCATAAAACCTTGCCAATCATGGATATTTTGAGGTCCTTGAGGTGCACACGAATTTCCAGCTTGCCCTAGCCTTATTTTCTTCACAAAAAGATTTAAAAAGCATATCTTTTGAATTTTCCTACAATTAAAACCAATTAAATGAATTAACATTAATATAAATTCAATTAATTAATTAAAAATAAGAAAATAAATCATTTTAAGTTCAATGGGTCGTGCATAGGCTTTGGGACAAGATTCAAGAAGGAATTTGAGGCCCATTAGCAAAATTGAAGTGTTTTAGGCAAAGTTGACTTTTGAAAGTTCCCAAAAATTTCCCAACTTCTCCAATGCATATCTTGCTCAATTTTGAAGCTATGAACATGTTCTTGGACATTTTGGAAAGGTCTTGAAGTCCTCTAACCAATGCCTTTGGTCCAATGTCATTTTGATTCACCAATCTCAAGTTATGGTCTTTGACTTAAAGTGCATTTTTGTTGACTTTTGAAAATGACCTATAATGTTGAAATTGATAACCTTTTGTGAGAGCATTTCTTGGACTTGGAGTGTGAAGATGAGTTGTAGTAAATGTCATCCCCTTCAAAATGAGCATTGGATGGGATTTTTCTAATAAACCATGAAAAAGTTATGCCTTGGTCAATTTGCAGTTGACTTTTCAACTGTCCAAAAATAGAAACTTTTGCATCTTGAGACTTTTTGAGCCATGCTTGTGGAATCATGATCAAGAATTGATCAAATGATGATTGTGGCTTCAAAATAAGATGTTGACCAAAAATTTTGACTTTTGACTGTCAAATGACCATTTTGCCCCTGCAGTTGACTTTGAAGCATTTAGGGCTTTTGATTGTGCAACTTGGTGTTGTGAGTCTTGAAACTTGACATATGGATGTTTGACAATGTATATAGGCATATGGGACTTGATTGGACCCTTGAAAACCTCAATTTCTTTGCAAGAACCAAAACCCTAATTTTGACTGTGTTAGGAGGCAATTGGACTGTGCAACCCTTGAGTGCTTTTGAACCATTTGGAGATTGATCTTGACAAATCTTGAAGAATATGGGAGGGCAAATTTTGGGGTACAACAGTTGCCCCTGTTCAATCTTCGTAGACCTGAGGATGTAGATTGGCTGGCGTGCCTTTCGTGATCCGAAGGTGGAAGATGATTGAACACTAAAGTGCCCAGAAATTTGCACTCACATAGTAGAATGTTAGCAGTGTGATGGCGGGAATGGGCTTACAGATGCCATTTGGAGAGATGGTGGATAGGAGGATGGGCTTATAGATGCCATCTGGAGCTGTGACGGAGCCTTGTCGGGAATGGGCTTATAGATGCCATTTGGAGACTGTTGGTATGTGGATGGGCTTATAGATGCCATCTAGGTGTCGATCGCGTAAGAGATTCCTTAGCGAGAACTTGCGTACCTGAGAAAGAAAGATAATTACCTGGCCTGTTACAGGGGTTGATCTTCAAACTCTTTATGTAGATATGCCCTGGCTGGATACAGGTATCGAATCTTTAAACTCTTCATGTAGATATGCCCTGGCTGGATACAGGTATCGAGTCTACAATCAGTTACTCACAGATGTGCCCTGGCTAGATACAGGAATTGAATCTGGAATTAGTCGTCAATAGATATTCCCTGGCTGGATACAGGAATCGAATCTTCAAACTCTTCAGACGTGCCCTGGCTGGATACAGGAATCGAGTCCGGAATTAGTCGTCAACAGATATGCCCTGGCTGGATATAGGAATCGAATCTTCAAACTCTTCAGACGTGCCCTGGCTGGATACAGGAATCGAGTCCGGAATTAGTCGTCAACAGATATGCCCTGGCTGGATACAGGAATCGAATCTTCAAACTCTTCAGATGTGCCCTGGCTGGATACAGGAATCGAATCTGGAATTAGTCGTCAACAGATATGCCCTGGCTGGATACAGGAATCGAATCTTCAAACTCTTCAGACGTGCCCTGGCTGGATATAGGAATCGAGTCCGGAATTAATCGTCAACAGATATGCCCTGGCTGGATACAAGAATCGAATCTTCAAACTCTTCAGACGTGCCCTGGCTGGATACAGGAATCGAGTCCGGAATTAGTCGTCAACAGATATGCCCTGGCTAGATACATGAATCGAATCTTGAAACTCTTCAGATGTGCCCTGGCTGGATACAGGAATCGAATCTGGAATTCTTCAGACGTGCCCTGGCTGGATACAGGAATCGAGTCCGGAATTAATCTCTCACGGATATGCCCTGGCTAGATACAGGTATCGAATCTGGAATTACAACAGTTGATAGTAATCATCTTTGTATTGACCTTTTTCCTGAAAAGACAAAACATTAGTTGTGTGCAATATCATGATGTATGAAATGCGTGATGTTCTCAAAATAAATGAGATTGTATGTTCATGATGCGTATGTGCATGCTATAATGTATGAAGATGTGATGTTTATGAATGTGTTTTCGTCTAGGAAAGTAAATCCTTGACGAGTGCTGAGAAATTGAATCATGGGTTGATGTTGGGAGAGTAATGTTCTTTGTTTCCGCTGGGGATGCTGATTGCAAGAATAAACTGGTAGGAGAAAATGACTCTGTTGGGGAATAAACTTGTTGGAGAGATTACTCTGCGGGGAATTACTCTGTGGGAAGAGATGCTTCGCTGAGATGATAACTCCGCTGGGGATTTCGTTGATGAGTTATGTTAGGGGTTTGATGAACTCCGCTGGGGATAGGAAGAACTTCGTCGGGGACGATCTTTCCGTGGCAACTGGCTGAGGATAACCCAGTTATATCCTGGTGGGGAAATAACCTTTAATAAAGCCGGGGAGACGTGCTCATGCTCTGCAGAGGATAAGCTTCCAGAATCTACTGGGGATACGCTTCCTACTAGGGAGATTGATTCAACTCTCCTGGGGGGATCTTTTAAACTGTATTAGGGAATGGCTCCACTGGATGTCCGGTATTCCGCCGGGGAACAATCTTAGATCAAGATTGCCAGGGATGCTTGTTAGGAAAGTTTGTATACTCCGTTGGGGAATATTGAGGTCTTTTGGGGGATAATCCAACTTCCTTAAGGCTGACAGTAGACAAACTCTGCTCGGGGAGAGTGTTGCTGACTTGCTGGAGATACTGTGCCTTTTTAGGGCTGATTGGAGACCAACTGCTTGGGAGAGTATTGTTGAGTCTCATCTTACTCGGCGGGGAATGAAGGTATCTGGGTTACATTTTTCAGCTGAACTTACCTTGGTTCCTTGGTGGACAGAGCAACTAGATCGCTTAGACGACTCATTATTTCCCCTGTTTCTGATGTCACTTGTAATTAGTCCTTTGTTTCGCATGCAAATATTTATGAGTTAGCAATTAGTGTCAAATGCATATATCAAAAATGAACATTGGACGTTCTTTGCAAAACAAAACAGAAAAAAGGAAAATAATTGGTAATTTATCTGAAACGTGAATTTGTATTGATTTTTGAATTTGCCTGTAAATAGGCGTTTATGTACAAGAGGCTGACGTCCTAGTAAGAGAACGCCGCCGAACAACAGAGTTTATACAATTTTGTGAAAAGGGAAAACAAAACAGCTACGTGAAAAGAATAATCCCACTGGGTTCCAACTCTACTATCGCCTTTATATCTTTGAGCGTCTCATCACTTGGCTTCTTAGTTGAAGATGAAGCTGACTGATCGATGTCGTCTGAACCTGATGTTTGATACCGGATTCTGGATGCAAGGTGATTCAATGAGACATAGTATTACGCTTTAATCCCTAACTTTTGCCTGGACCACCCTTTTGGGTTTTCAGTCCACCGGGATACCCTTTTTTTCCCAAGCCGCCTTTTCAGGTTTTCGACTTGCCGGGTGTACAGATTTTTTTTATTTCATCCCTTATTTTTTCCCGAACCCTTTTGGTTCGCCGGGAAGCCCTTATTTTTGCCTAGGTGTGTCAACCTAGCGGGTCTTTTATTCATGCGTAGTATCTTTTTACTATGTCTGCATTGGCGGGGTGAGGAAGGTCGTCACCATCCATGGTGGTTAGAATCATAGCTCCTCCTGAGAAGATATGTTTAACCACAAATGGCCCTTCATATGTGGGGGTCCATTTGCCCCTGGGATCACTTTGAGGAAGAATGATGCGCTTGATTACCAGCTCCCCAACTTGATACTCTTGTGGTCTGACTTTCTTGTTAAATGCCCTAATCATCCGTTTTTGATACGTTTGACCATGACAAATAGCAGAGAGTCTCTTTTTGTCAATTAGGTTCAACTGATCAAGTCGAGTCTGGATCCATTCATCTTCGCTCAAGCCTGCATCCTTCATTATTCGGAGAGAGGGTATCTGAACTTCGATTGGCAGGACTGCCTCTATGCCATAGACCAAGGAAAAGGGTGTTGCCCCTGTTGAAGTCCTTGCTGAGGTACGGTACCCATGAAGAGCAAACGGTAACATCTCGTGCCAATCTTTATAGGTCACTGTCACCTTCTGCACAATCTTTTTGATATTCTTATTAGCTGCTTCGACAACTCTATTCATCTTCGGCCGGTAGGGAGAAGAGTTGTGGTGCTGTATCTTGAATTGCTCGCAGAGCTCAGTGATCATCTTGTTATTAAGATTGGTACAATTGTCCGTAATGATCCTTTCTGGGACGCCGTATCGACAGATCAGGTTATGTCGAATGAACCGTGCCACGACGTTCCTGGTTACGGTAGCGTAGGAAGCTGCTTCAACCCACTTTGTAAAGTAATCGATCGCCACCAGGATGAAGCGATGCCTGTTGGATGCCGTAGGTTTAATCTCGCCGATCATATCAATGCCCCACATTGAAAAAGGCCAAGGTGCAGTTAAGACATTCAGAGGGACTGGAGGAACGTGCACTTTATCAGCATAGATCTGGCACTTATGACATGTCCGAGAATGTTGGTAACAGTCGGCTTCCATTGTGGACCAGAAATATCCTGCCCGAAGGATTTTCTTTTCCATGGTATGTCCACTGGAATGTGTTCCGAAGGTACCTTCATGCAGCTCTGCCATGATTCTTTCTGCTTCAGTCTTATCCACACAATGCAGTAAGGTTGAATCATGGTTTCGCTTGTAGAGAATGCCGTTGCTGAGGAAGAACTTTGCCGCAAACCTTCTCAGAAACTTCTTGTCATTGACGGATGCACCCTCGGGATATTCTTGAGCTTCCAAGTACCTCTTCACCTCATGATACCAGGGTTTTTCAGTTACCTCTTCAACCTCAAGATCGCAGCAATATGCAGGTTTGTCCAATTTCCAAATAATGATCCGGGGAGCCTCGTTGTCCCATTTGACTTTGAACATATAAGACATCGTAGCCAGCGCGTTCGCCAACTGATTCTCCTCTCTTGGAAAGTGTTCAAAAGTTATCTCCGCAAACTAGGGGATCAATGTCAACACACATTCTTTGTAAGGAATGAGATTTGGGTGTTTCATATCCCACTCGCCTTTGATCTGATTGATCACGAGAGCGGAATCTCCGAAGACACTCAGAAACTTGATCCTTAAGTCAATTGCAGCTTGCAGACCCATGATGCATGCCTCATACTCCGCCATATTGTTGGTGTAGTTGAAACATAGTCGGGCAGTAAGTGGAGTATGAGTTCCTTTTGGGGATATGATCACAGCGCCGATACCGTTACCCAAAGCGTTGGAGGCTCCGTCAAAGTGCATAGACCATCGGGATCCTTCCTCAGGTCCTTCATCCGGTCCAGGTACTTCACAATCAGTCACTACCATGATGTTCTCGTCAGGAAATTCAAAGTTCATTGACTGGTAATCATCCACTGCCTGGTGTGCCAAATGGTCTGCCAATACACTTCCTTTGATTGCTTTCTGAGTCGTGTACTGGATGTCGTATTCTGTCAAGATCATCTGCCATCTCGCTATTCTTCCAGACAAGGCGGGCTTTTCGAATATGTACTTTATTGGATCCATTTTTGAAATCAAGAGAGTAGTGTAAGTCAACATATATTGTCTCAGCCGGCGAGCAGCCCATACCAAAGCGCAGCAAGTTTTCTCGAGCAGTGAGTATCGGGTCTCACAGTCGGTAAACTTTCTACTAAGGTAATAAGTGGCATGCTCTTTTCGGCCAGACTCGTCATGCTTCCCCAGCACACACCCCATTGAGCTGTCAAGTACCGTCAAGTATAGTATTAGAGGTCTCCCTTCAACCGGTGGCATAAGAATGGGGGGTTCTTGGAGATACTCTTTGATTCTGTCGAAAGCGGCCTGACATTCATCATTCTAACGTACTACTTGATCTTTCTTCAGTAGCTTGAAGATTGGTTCACAGGTAGCAGTTAGATGTGATATGAATCGAGCAATGTGATTCAGACGTCCTAGAAAGCCTCTGACTTCTTTCTCTGTCTTGGGAACTGGCATCTCTTGTATGGCTTTCACTTTGGCAGGGTCCACTTGAATACCTTTGTCGCTCACGACGAAGCCTAGCAACTTCCCAGATCTTACCCCGAAGGTGCACTTGTTCGGGTTCAACCTCAGCTTGTACAACTTCAGACGGTCAAACAGCTTCTGTAGATGGTCAAGGTGTTCCTCCTCAGTTTGGGACCTTGCAATCATATCATCGACGTATACTTCAATCTCATGATGGATCATGTCATGAAATAAAGCAACCATGGCACGTTGGTAGGTTGCCCCAGCATTTTTCAACCCGAATGGCATGACCTTGTAGCAGAAGGTGCCCCACTGAGTAACAAAGGTAGTCTTTTCCATATCTTCAGGAGCCATCTTGATCTGATTGTAACCTGAAATGCCGTCCATGAAGGAGAACACCTTGTGCTGAGCAGTATTGTCAACCAGAGCGTCGATGTGAGGTAGAGGGAAATCATCCTTGGGGCTTGCCCTGTTCAAATCCCTGTAATCAACACACATTCGGACCTTACCATCTTTCTTCGGCACAGGAACCACGTTGGCGACCCACTGAGGGTAAGAAGTTACTGCAAGAAAACCGGCGTCAAATTGCTTCATAACTTCAGCTTTGATTTTCTCGGACATTTCTGGACGCATACGGCGGACCTTTTGTTTTACCGGAGGGCATTCTTCCTTGGTAGGCAGGTGATGAACCACAATGTCGGTATCCAACCCAGGCATGTCTTCGTAGGACCAGGCGAAGATTTCCACATAATCATGCAACATCTGAATCAAACGCTGTTTCACGCTGAGCTCCAGATTGGCACCAATCTTGACTTCCTTTCTGTCTGTCTCAGTACCCAGATTTACCGTTTCCACTGGCTCTTCATGTGGCTGAATGACCCTCTCTTCCTGGAGTAACAGTCTTGCAAGCTCGCCAGGCACTTCGCAATCATCTTCACCCTCGTCTTCGGCTAAGTTGATCGGATTTTCGAAGTCATAACTGGCAGTAGTAGAGTCGTTACCAGTGAGATCTAGAGTGGATTGAAACCTGTATAGGTGAGTGTGTGTAAATATAGTTGTTTTGCAATATATAAAGAAAGAAAGGGAGCACAAGATTCGAAATGCGAAAAACGTCCAATGTTTGTATTCATGATATATGGAAATGACAAGTAATAAGCCCTCACAAATGAAGTCACGGTGCCCCGGGTAAGACACCGGGCCATAAAGTTTCACATTATTGTTCGTTACAAATTTAAAAACAAAGGAATTCATTACTGAGTAACAAAAGTAACAGGTATATAGTCTTTGGCGGTCCAATTGCTTGGTCCACTGTCGGCCGTTGGGTAGATCCAACTGTTGAACTCAGATTCCTCCACTTTGTCACCATCCCTAATAGCATTCACCCCATGATTGGGCATGGGGGTAGTCACCACATTAGGCTTATCGGGCGCCTCGAACTGAACTTCTTTAGCATCAATAAGGTCTTGAACCTTATTCCTCAGGGCTGAACAATCATCAGTAGAATGCCCCGGGCTATCAGAGTGATAAGCACAGCGGGCGTTGGGATTATACTTTGGAGATGTTGTGTTTACCACCTTCGGAGCTTCTCTGATAGTTACCAAATTGGTTGATAGCAGTTACGGCAAGATCTGAGACAAGGTCATACTAAGCCGAGTGTATTCTCTTCTGGGTCTCTCACCCCTTGGTTGGTAAAGTTGCCGAGGAGCGGCAGCAGGTTTTGAAATTACCACCGCATTGACAGGTTGGCGGTGTTCCGGTTTATTTTGTCTTCTGGGACCATACACAGCACTGGCTTCCTTCTTGAAAGGCTTCTTTTCAGAACTTGAGGACGCACCTTTCTATATCTTCCCCGATTTCATACCAGCTTCTATCCTCTCTCCCATCAGAATGAGGTCTGTAAACCCTGAAGAAGAATTACCAATCAGGTGGTTGAAGAACGGCCCAGACAGGGTCCCCAAGAACATGTCCACGAGTTCACGGTCGGTCAACGGTGGCTGCACCCTGCCAGCCAGGTCTCTCCACTTCTGCGCGTACTCTTTAAAACCTTCTCCCGATCCTAGCGACATACCCTGGAGTTGGGTACGTGTAGGAGCGAGGTCGGCATTGTACTGATACTGCTTATAAAAATCAGTAGCCAAGTCCTCCCAGTTACGAAACTTGGTTCCATCCAGTTGATAGAACCATTCGAGATGAGTCCCTGAAAGACTCTCCTGGAAGAAATGGATCCATAAGTTCTTGTCCACAGTATATGGTTGGATCTTCCACACATAAGATCTGAGATGTAGCTTAGGGCAGGAAGCCCCGTCATACTTTGCAAAAGAGGGTGCCTTGAACTTGTGTAGGATCACCACCCCAGAAGATAAACCCAGATCTCCAAAATTCAACCCAGGCACTTGTTGAATTTCCATGGCACTCAGACGATCCTCTAACTGCTTGTACCTGTCTTCAGCGGGAGGGTACTGCTCTTCATTGAAATCTGTCTCGTTGTCAGAGACCACATGACTAGGAACCCTTCCCCCTTGGGGACTGCCTTTCCCTACAGAAGAACCAGCTTGATCAGCCTCATTTTGCAGTGTATTACCAAACCTCCGTCCAGTGTTGAATAGTACAGTTCTCTTCTTCTTCTTCTTTACCAGTAGAGCCTTCAATTCCTCTTGACCTTGGGCTAAACTCATGATCAACTCTTGGAACTGGGTGTTCTGGGCCTGGAGGGCCTTGATGGATTGCTCAGTAGATGATCCAGGATTCATGATGATTGCTGAAATAAACAGCGAAGAACATTAAGCAACCTGAAAAGAAGAATACCTGTGATGCATATGATGAATGGAATGCGTATGATTTATGTTTTCAAAGACAACCGGGATTCAACTTTGTAAACAAAAAAGGAAGCGCACTTTATTAGATTCGACTTTGAAATTTAAATTGTTCAAGAAAATTGCCCTTAGGCGTTACAAGAATGAAAATACTAAAAAGGAAATAAAGTTGTAAAAGAAATATCCAAAGCCCATAAATGCTCCCATGGTCTCCTCTTCTCAGTACGTATATAGTCATTCAGGGCCCGCTCGTTCTCCAACTGTTTTGTCAGCTTCTGGATTTTCTGTTCTTGTTCATTGAACTTTTCCCGATAAGAATCCCGCTCTTCTTGTAGTTGCGCCCAAGACCTCTTTAGTGTATCAACATCAGTAGGTATCTGAGGAGGGAGAACAGTTGGAGGAGCCCCGTCTCTATCAGGAAATTCAAGAATGATGGGTCTGACAGCTTCGTATGGCATACCTAACTTCTGAGCACGGATACGGACCCATCTGTAGTAGGGTTCCATAGGTAGAGAAGTCTTCGGTCCCAACTCATATGGGACAACTTTGTGAATGTTGTCCCAA
The DNA here is from genome assembly GCA_948472305.1 of Vicia faba. Classification (NCBI taxonomy): domain Eukaryota; kingdom Viridiplantae; phylum Streptophyta; class Magnoliopsida; order Fabales; family Fabaceae; genus Vicia; species Vicia faba. The sequence goes on along the minus strand of OX451735.1, from coordinate 378,439,438 downwards.
GCCTTGATGAATCTACGACACAGCTCGTCACTATCTACATGAAACTCGAAACTGATGTGAGGCACCAACATCTCATGAGGCCCTGCTCTTCTGGCTCTTCCAAACTGACGGAGAGCTAGACATGGATTATAAGAGGTTCCTCCTTGGGTACCAATCAAAGGAACATTAGGATATTCTCCGCAACGATCAATAACAGCTACCTCATCCAAACCTCTGAGAGTCCAAATGATGTCATTATCAGTGAGAGACATTAACCTATGAGCCCAGCCTCTTCCTTCTTTGTTCTTCAGCACAAACTTAGGGAGGTGCGAAATAAACCACCTCACTAACAAAGGAGTATAATACCACAGAGTTCCTCGTCTTCGGGCAGTACGAGCATAGAGTTGTTGCAAGACATCACCCAAAAGAGTGGGTACAGGATTCCGAGACATGAAGATCCTTATGGCATTGACATTAACAAAGTTATCAGGATTTGGAAATAGCACCAGACCATAGATTAGGAGAGCCAGAATGTCTTTGTACGCCCTGAAGTCTAAGTCATTCCAGAAACTGTTAGCTTTACCAATTAGAAACTTAGCCAAGAGGCCCTTAACTCTGCTTCTAGTCACCCAGTTGTCCATTACCTCCTTGTTGGTCAAGGGAAGGGCTGAAGCAATCTCCTCAAGCCTAAGAGTCATTTCCCAACCAGTGAAGGGAGTCTGATCCAAGATAGGGATACCGAGCAAATCAGAGAATTCTTCCAGGGTAGGGACCATCTGGAAGTCTTGAAAGGTGAAGCAATTATACAAGGGATCATAAAACTGGGTCAAGACACTCATCAGTTGTTGGTCCCATTTTGCAGTGACTAAACCGAGAAGATAACCATGCATCTGGATGAAGGAAGTGGTGTTTGGAATTCTGCTAACCAATTCTTCAAGCAACTCAGGTGGGTGAACAAAATTAAGCCGGATGGTATTCCTTCGCACATGCATCATGATGTCCTACAAAACAGAGCAAAGGTGAAACCCTCTTATCTTTGAAATGGGTCAGTCCTTATGAAGGATGCATGCAATGGTATGATGACATGATGTCATGATAAAGCACACCACAAATATTTACAAAGGAAAACATGATAAGGCACACAAGTCACACAAGACAGCCCTTAGAGTTTAGGCCAGCATGGAGTTCAGGTACTACCCTCTTTCAGTTTCGTTGGTTAAGACATGTCCTATCAAAAGTAACCGGGTTCTAGAGGATCCCAATATCACTGACTACCCTCAATCGGTCATAACTCCAGTGTCGCAATCTTTTCTTGCAGCCAGAACCATCGCGAGAGTTTAGCCTCAATGGGTGTAGCATACTGCTACTGTTCTATGGCCAAGTTGGGTCAAATTAGGGTTCTAAGGTCGGTTGGTGCTTAATGACTCCTCAGAAGACCCATATTCTCCTCGTTGCAACACAAGGGATATTGGTACAGACCAAGGTGCCACACCAACGTAGCCACTGCTCCACCCATGTCGGTCTACGCCGGACAGGTCCCTCACAGCTTATGCTACCTAAAAGGGTATCCCCAGATCCGGGTTAGGATCTATGAAACTCCAAGACAATGCCCACAATAATAAAGCAAACAAAACATTCAATTGAAAACATAAGTATGATCTATCCTAAGGTACACCTCACTTTAATGGTATCCCCAGCAGAGTCGCCAGTTCTGTGATCGGTGGAAATAGAAATGACTGTTTAAAGTTGGTTCGCGAAATGTCGCGGTAAGCAAGAGTCGCCACCGTCTTTTATGTTCTCCAACATGGAAAGGACAAAAGCACAGCAAAATTCCTTATTGAGAATGTCTCTCGATTCGGGAGGTAGATTTATAGAAAGGGAAGGTGTTAGTACCCTTTCTATCTGTGGTTATCCACAGGCTCTTAGGTACTTGCTCTTATGTTTTCAAAATATGTTTGCTTTTCAAATGTGAGTGGGTTTGAAAAAGTTTCGTTTTTTGAAATATTTCTAAGTGACTCTTGTATCTGTCCTCAAGAGTGTTTCAAAAATTTGTTTTGAAAACTTTTGAAAGTGTCAGTGTGAAAAGATTGTTTTGTTTGTTTTTTAGAGAGCAAGTACCCATGAGTCATCTACCTACCCTAGGGAATTAGGCTGTGTAAGAGTCCTTTAGATAGTGCCATCCCACCATTGAGAGGTAGGTAGCACCACCGTTGGAGGTGTTCGGGTCAATTCGATTTTAGGGACAGTGTGGTCACCGAAGCAATAGTAGGACACCTTAGAAGCAACCCTAATGTCCTAGATCCTTTTTATCCGAGGCAACCGTTTCGAGGCAACTGGATCTTAGACATAAGGGCGATCGCTAAAACACCCTATACTTGACGACCACTTTCGAAGCAACGAGTGAGGCGTACCCTAGAAGTAGCATGTGCTTTGTGTGTTGTTTTCATGTTAACATTTATCTTGGATCATGCAATTGTGAGCTACGAGTTGTTTTTACTTATCATACATTCTTTCATGCAATTTTAGCAGTTAGGAGTGCGGAAAATAAAATACGGAAAGGTAAAAGCTACGCTATTACAAGGCGCGGGTCTATACATCGCCAAAAAACAAAGACCCGTTTTTGATAAAGTGTGGAAAGTAAAAAAACAATAAACCTAATTACTATTACATTCCGGAAACAGTTACATAATAATCCAATAAGAAAATAATGCGCAAAATAGAAATTAAACGGGACGTCCTTAGGGTTTTGGACCCTTTTTGAGAAAATTACGAGCTTTTTTGTCCTTTGCTTGAAATTAAATTAAAACCTAATACTAATTTAATTAATTATTTACAAGAAAGATGTTTTTTGTGTTTTTTTGTATTTAATGAAAATAAAGAAATTAAAATCAAAAGAAAACCCTAGTTCTAAGTTTATTTTAATTATTAAGAAAATGTTAAAGTTAACCTAATTTAAGCTAATTAATTAATTTACATTTATATGTACAAAAATAATAATAATTAATAATGATGATAATTAGAAAATGATTTAAAAAAAGGTCAAAACCTAATTCTATGCAATTTTTATTTATTAAGAAAAAGGATTAAAATTAAAACCTAAATTAAACTAAGTTAATTATTTAATATTTATTTACAAAAATAGGTTAATGGTGAAATTAATAAATAATTAAAACATATTTACAATTTTTGATTTTTCTGATTTTTATTAGGAGAAATTAATTTGTGGTGAAATAATAATAATAATTAAAACAATTAAAAGAATTTAAAAGAAAATAAAATAAAATTAAAAATACAAACCAAAGGGGGTGTGATGGCCCATATGGAGGTAAAATTCTGGAATTCAGGACCATTAAGACAAAGCCACGTTTGACTTTCTGGTATCACGTGCTTGCCGGCTGACTAGGGCATAGTGTTCATCACCTCCTGGCCTTCAGATTGTTGATCAAAGCCACTTGGTAAGCTAACGCGTGAGGCTTATGGTGGAACATTTGAGAGGCACTGCATTGGAACACGTTAGAACAAAAATTAACAATTATATGGGGGACCTGGGAATCGAACCCAGGTCCCAATGGTCATTGGACAAGTCATCCACCACCAGGCCAAACGCGTGCTTTTGTTAATAAACTGGGTGATGAATATTATATAAAAAAACAAACATTATGACGTGAAATCAAAAATAACGCGCGCTGAATTTTCACCACCCAGTCACACGTTGCCACCTATTGTCTTCTTCGTTTTTACCTGTAAACATAAATAAGATAGCGGGGGTTTTAAACCCCCACAAACCAAAAGTGTCAATAATAGCGATTAGCAGCAGGCATCACATAAATTGAGCGCGAGGGTCTCATTCAACTCGTATGGAGCTTCTGAGTTTAACTGTATGTGTCTCAAGGCCTGATTTTTCCTCAATAAGAAAGCCCTAATTTAAAAGCTCGAAAACCCTAAAATCCATTCATGGTGAATTGTGATTCTGTGAGTTTCAATGCAATTAATCCATACCAAAAGCTTCAGGAAGATGTTAGCAACACAAATCAATAATCAAAACATGTCAATGATGCATAAAAAATGGATTTCGATTATGGAAATGTTTGTTCAAACCGTGACTCTGTTTTACCGTTTCCTTGTGTATTAGAGCTTGTTCTTGATGGCAATGGATTCCTGGCAATGTCAGCAACACGTTAGAATCACTTTTAGGCTTTAAATTCACCTGCAATATTGATTTCAGTTTCACAATATTTCTTGAATTTTTGCAATTTGGTTATGGAGTTTTAGCAGCAATTTCACGTGTCCAGGAATAGGGTTGGCTTCAGCATATGTATTGGAAGAGAATTAGGTTAAAATTAAGCCCATAAATCCATTGTATTCAAGTTTGAATGTGTGATTGCCAATCAAATCTTTTTCAATCTTTTTCTTTCATAAAACCTTGCCAATCATGGATATTTTGAGGTCCTTGAGGTGCACACGAATTTCCAGCTTGCCCTAGCCTTATTTTCTTCACAAAAAGATTTAAAAAGCATATCTTTTGGATTTTCCTACAATTAAAATCAATTAAATGAATTAACATTACTATAAATTCAATTAATTAATTAAAAATAAGAAAATAAATCATTTTAAGTTCAATGGGTCGTGCATAGGCTTTGGGAAAAGATTCAAGAAGGAATTTGAGGCCCATTAGCAAAATTGAAGTGTTTTAGGCAAAGTTGACTTTTGAAAGTTCCCAAAAATTTCCCAACTTCTCCAATGCATATCTTGCTCAATTTTGAAGCTATGAACATGTTCTTGGACATTTTGGAAAGGTCTTGAAGTCCTCTAACCAATGCCTTTGGTCCCATGTCATTTTGATTCACCAATCTCATGTTATGGTCTTTGACTTAAAGTGCATTTTTGTTGACTTTTCAAAATGACCTATAATGTTGAAATTGATAACCTTTTGTGAGAGCATTTCTTGGACTTGGAGTGTGAAGATGAGTTGTAGGAAATGTCATCCCGTTCAAAATGAGCATTGGATGGGATTTTTCTGATAAACCATGAAAAAGTTATGCCTTGGTCAATTTGCAGTTGACTTTTCAATTGTCCAAAAATAGAAACTTTTGCATCTTGAGACTTTTTGAGCCATGCTTGTGGAATCATGATCAAGAATTGATCAAATGATGATTGTGGCTTCAAAATAAGATGTTGACCAAAAATTTTGACTTTTGACTGTCAAATGACCATTTTGCCCCTGCAGTTGACTGTGAAGCATTAAGGGCTTTTGACTGTGCAACTTGGTGCTGTGAGTCTTGAAACTTGACATATGGATGTTTGACAATGTATATAGGCATATGGGACTTGATTGGACCCTTGAAAACCTCAATTTCTTTGCAAGAACCAAAACCCTAATTTTGACTGTGTTAGGAGGCAATTGGACTGTGCAACCCTTGAGAGCTTTTGAACCATTTGGAGATTGTTCTTGACAAATCTTGAAGAATATGGGAGGGAAAATTTTGGGGTACAACATATATCAACATACATCTCATAGGTATCAAATAATGCTATCAACTTATCATATTTCATCAAATCCATTGCAAATTCATCATGTTATCAACGATCAACAAAACCCAAAACACAATCCTACATACATTTAACTCCCCATATAAATTATAATAAATAGATCACTCCCTTTACCTTAGATTCCTAGCGATTTATATCCTCTTCAAGCATTCTATGGAAATCCCTTTACATTTCCTTGTGCACTATCTTTCGTTCACCGCTTCTCTCCCAAACTTTCACGATCGTACAAATGAAACATTTTCCCTCTTTTCCTTATTTAAACCTTAGAAAACATGAGCTTCCCAGCTTACCCTCACTTAACTTTTCACTAATTAGGATATTGCCCTTATTTTCTCTACACCAATATTTATCTCAATTTCAATTACTAAAATAATTCTAACTAATTATTCTAGATTATTTAAATTCTAAATAATGCTCAATATCACCTTAATGCATCCTTACCCCCACAATATAACATCACAACACACATCATATTCAACAATGTATCACATATTCACCAATAATTCATAAATACTCGTAATAAATCAATTAAAAAAATAATCTAATTATTTTGGGGTGTTACAACATGAATAAAAGCATATGATCAGAAGATTCAATTAGAACCATAATTGAAATTTGAGTCATACTCTTAAGAGGTATTTTCTAAACTTCCTAATTCAAAATTAAATTTTTTCTTATTTGAGATTCTAGAAAAGCATCAGAAGCTTCAGAACAAATACAAGGGTATGAAACAAGTCTGTGTGTCTGAATCTGAAGCACATAGTAAGATGAAGAAATTATTTTCCATGTTAAATGAAGAAAATTTTATTCTTAAGAATGATAACTCTGCCCTTAAAAGAAATAGTTCAAAAATCTATGAATAAATTCTTTCAGAAGATTATGTGGGTTCTAATGATGTCATAAAGAAGTATGACAAATATTTCTAGAAATTACTTTCTAGAAGCCTAGATAGAAGTATAAGGCTTCAATGATTTATGGTATTAGGGGAAATGGAACAAGAGGTATTGGTTATGACTCTGATGAGGAATTCACTTCTGAAAAAATATGATAAACCAAAACATCTTCATTCTCAGTTTGTACCTATTAGTATGAGCCTATAGAAAAACTTATTTCAAAACCTAAGGCTAAACCAAAAGCTTATTCTCCTCGTCATTTCAACTATTCATATAGATATGATTATCCTGCACAGAAACCCAAGGTTGTTAAGAACTATAGGAGTACTAACAAGAAAGGACCCAAAAGAATGTAGATACTTAAGGATAATATAATCTATGTTATAGATCTCCGTTGAAACAAAGTTAAAACACCACTCATGGTACCTGGACTCTGGGTGCTCGTGACACATGAAGGGAAAAAGGCATATGTTCTAAAGCCTGGAACTTAATCTTGGTGGCTTTGTGGGTTTTGGAGGTTATAAGAAAGGGAAGATCATAAGCTCCAAAACAGTAGGTAATGGTAATCTCCCTTATATTACTAATGATTTACTTGTTAATGGGTTAATGCATAATTTATTGTCTATAAGTAAATTAAGTGACAATGGTTATGATATAGTCTTTAATCAAAAGTTCTCTAAAGCTGTTAGTCAGAAGGATGACTCCATTATTTTAAATGGCAAGAGGAAGAACATCATCTATAAGATCATACTTTCTTATCTTAAAGAACAAAATGTTAAGTGCCTCATGTCTGTTAATGAAGAGCAACAAGTATGGCATAGACGATTGAGCCATGTTAGCATGAGAAAAATTTCTCAGCTAAATAATCTTGATTTAGTCAGAGGCCTTCATAAACTAAAGTTTTCTTAATATGCTCATTATGAAGCATGTCAGAAAGGCAAGTGAAAATTTCTTTTATCAATGGAACTCTTGCACATTAACATTTTTGGACCATTGAAAACTACTTTTGTCAATGGAAAAAATATGGGTTAGTCATTGTTGATGACTACAACCGATGGACATAGGTTAAGTTTATCAAACACAAGCGTGAGTCACATTCTGTCTTCTCTACCTTCTGCTCTCAAGTGCAAAAAAAAAAAGAAGGATTTTAAAATTATTAATGTCATAAGTGATCATGGTGGCGAATTTGAAAATAAACATTTTGAAAAACCTTTTTGATGAAAATGACATTTCCCATGAGTTCTCATGCCCTAGAATTTCCTAACAAAATGGAGTTGTAGAGAGGAAGAATAGAACCTTGCAAGAAATAGCCACCACCATGATCAACGAAACTAACATGGCTAAGCACTTCTGGATTGAGGCAGTTGAAATAATGTTCTATATTCAGAACATGGAAGAATAGAAAACTCAACATAAGTGTTCAATGTTAAGATACTTTGAACGCTCAAAAGGCTATAGAGTATATAACACAAAAACACGAATTACCTTGAAAAATAAAGGCTAGTTTTTGACATTAGATTTAATGATAAGCTTGACCTTGAAAAAACAAAGCTAGTTGAGAATTTTGAAGATTTGGAAATCGCCTACTCAGACTCTGAAGGTGAAGAAATTGTTGCTAAAGAACCTGAGACAAAGGACTCTGATGATGATCAACCATAAGCTATTGAAATTCAGACTTCTATGAGGAATCACATACAAATATCTTTACATTCTGAAGAATTTATTTTCGGTGGCAAGACTGAACCAGTCAGAATCAGATCGTCTTTCAAACCTTCTAAAGAGATGCTTCTGGGTTTGGTGTCTCTCATAGAACCTACATATGTTAATGAATTGCTTCTTGACACATATGGATTTTGGAAATGGAAGAAGAACTCAATCAATTCTCCATAAATAATATATGAGATCTTGTGCCTAGACCCAAAGGAACTCATGTTATTAGAACTAAATGGATCTTCAGAAACAAGCTCAATGAGAAAGGAGAAGTGGTAAGAAACAAGGACAAACTGGTAGAACAAGGTTATAGTCGACAAGAATGGATTGACTATATAGAAACCTTTGCACCAGTCGCCAAGTTGGAGTTTATTCATCTCTTAATTTCTTTTACTGTTAATCATAACATCATCTTGTATCAGATGGATGTTAAGAGTGCATTTTTGAATGGTTACATAATTGAAGCAGTATACGTGCACCAACTTCCTAGATTTGAAAATCATAAAAATACTAATTTTTTATTATAAATTTAATAAATTATTATATGGTCTAAAACAAGCTCCTAGATGGTATGAAATACTAAGCAATTTTCTTTTAGAAAATGATTTCACCAGAGGAAAGGTGGATACTACCTTATTCTATAAAACATTAAAAAATGATATTATAGTAGTTCAAATATATGTTGATGATATTATACTTGGTTCAACTAATGCTACCTTGTGCAAGGAGTTTGCTAAGTCTATGTAGGCTGAGTTTGAGATGACTCTGCAATAATTCTGAACTTTGTAAAATATTCAAACTTCATATTTCTTAATTTTTAAGAACAAAGATTTTCTGCACTTTTACACATATCAGAACATAAATCTTTGAGAATTTTCTAACCATTGTGTTATAGTTTGAATTGCTTACAAGAGAAGAAAGAAGAAACTTCATTGAAGTCACTCTATGTGATCAACATCTTTCAAGAAATCATATTTCATAGAATTATACTAAGTGTAACTTATTTCCAGGATTGTTGGAATTAAGTATTAGAATACTTTTGTACCTTGTTGTCCATTGTTGGAAACAAGAGGTATCTTTTGAGAGGATTGTTCTCAAGAGACTTATTGGAAATCCAAGAGGGTGTTCTTGGTATTTGTTAGTGTCTTTAGTTGATAAGACTAGGAAGAATCTTGTAAAAGTTCTAACAAAATAGTGAAATCTCTTGCGTGTTTGCAAGGGGGCTGGACGTACTTCCGGGGTGTGGAAGGAACCAGGATAAATCTCCGTGTCTCTTGACTTTCTGCACTTTACCGTTTTCCATAGCACTAAAACAAAACCAGAAAGTGTAAAATAAATCAAAAATCGACCACCACCTAATTCACCCCCCCCCCCCCCTCTTAGGCGCAATCTTAAACTTACAATTGGTATCAGAGCAGGTTATAGGTAACCTGCTCCTAGAGATCCAGAATGGCTTCCGCAAATCAACAACCAGTTTTCAGAGATGGTGGTAGTAACAACAAGCCTCCTCTATTTTGTGGCGAATACTTTGATTTTTGGAAAATATGCATGAGGGCGCATCTAGAATCACAAGGAGAAGAAATCTGGGATGCCGTAGAAAATGGTCCATTCACTCTTATAACATTTATCAACGGTGTCAGCACGGCTAAACCCAAAACTGCATGGGATGATGACGACAAGAAGAAAGTCCTCTATGATAAAAAGGCCATAAATCTACTTCAAGGTGCACTATGCATGGATGAGTTCTTTCGTGTATCTGCATGTAAATCGGTGAAAGAAATATGGGACACCTTGGTGCAAACACACGAAGGAACCGTTGAAGTTAAGAGATCAAGGCTGAATACTTTAAGTCAAGAATACGAGTTATTCCGAATGCAGTCCAGAGAAACCATTCTCGACCTACAAAAGAGATTCATCCACTTAACAAATCACTTAAATGCTCTTGGTAAAACCTTGACAAATGATGAACTCAACTTGAAAGTCCTTAGATCATTGACTAGGGAATGACAACCAAAGGTAACGACAATCTCGGAAAAGAAGAGTCTCTCCGTAATGACTTCCGCTACATTATTTGGCAAACTTCAAGAATACGAAACGGAACTCGGTAGACTTGAAAAACATGAGAATCTAGAAAAGAAATCCAAAAACATTGCTTTAAAAATTGATTCAAAGGCAGTAGTAAAAGAAGACAATCCGGAAGAAGATGAAAATTTCATTCTTCTTGTTAAAAGACTTGGGAAGTTTTTTGGAAGAAATGAAAAGGGCGGATCTCATGCAAATAAGAGAAAGCACTTCAAGAAAAGAGAAGCCTCCACATCAACACAAGATGTCTCATGTTATGAATGTGGAAAGCAAGGACATATCAAGCCATATTGTCCAAATCTCCCAAAGAAAAATGGATTCAAAGGAAAGGACTCAAAACACAAGAAAGCCTACATAGCATGGGAAGATAATGATATGAGTAGTACATCGGAATCGGAAAGCGACGAATGTGCAAATTTAGCCTTAATGGCATCGCATCACTCTGATGACGAAGAAGAGGTTAGTAATGAATTTAATCTTTTTGATGATGATGTTCAAGGTTCCATTGATGAACTCTTGAAAGAATGCAAAAGTTTATACAAAAAGGTGTCAAGCCAAGAAAAAGAACTTCTAATTTGTCTCGAAAAAATTGACACCATGACTAAAGATTTTGATCTTCAAAAACAGAATTTTATAAAAGAAAAGGAAAACTTTGCATGCACCAAGTGTGAATCAAATGTCTTTCAAATTGTTCAATTGAAAAGAGTCATTGAACGATATGAAAAAGGACAAATAGGATTGGAAGGATTACTAAGCCAACAGCGTTATCCAAATGATAAAAGAGGTCTTGGTTATGTGAATACTAAGAAACCAAGTAACAATCCCACTGTTTTTGTAAAGGCTAGTAATAGTTCCAATCCCAAGATAGTAGAAAATAAGCAAGTTGTTCATAATCATCAAAAGAAAAAGTCTAATGTATCTAAAAGAAAACAAATTCCTTGATACAAGAGCAAATTTGTTCCAAACTGTTTTTACTGTGGTATTATTGGACACACACCTAATGCATGCTATATTAGAAATTTCAGTATGGCTAGTGGACACTATGCATGGGTGAAAAAGGGAACTAACTATGAAGGACCCAAGGCCACATGGGTACCTAACAAGAAATAATTTGTTTTTGTAGGTATGCTTGAAATCCACATCAAACCTTTGGTATCTTGACAGTGGATGTTCAAAGCATATGACAGGAGATGTACACCAATTTTCATATCTAGTACATAAAGCCAAAAGGGTATGTCACCTATGGAGACAACACCAAAGGAAAGATTCTTGGTGTTGGAATAGTTGGCACACCTCCATCTATTCAAATTGAGGATGTTCTCTATGTTGAAGGATTAAAGCACAACCTTCTTAGCATAAGTTAACTTTGCGATAGAGGGTTCAAAATCAAATTCAACAAAGAAGAATGCCTAATTATGGATGAGGCAACCAATGAGGTAAAACTCAAAGGTATAAGATCTAACAATATTTTTATGATTACTTTAGATGATTTGTCTATGAAGGTACAATGTCTCATGGTAAACAACAATGACGCTTGGTTATGGCACAAGAGGATTGCTCACATACACATGGAGCACTTGAACAAAATAGTTAAGCATGACTTAGTTATTGGTCTACCAAAGATGAAATTCATCAAAGACAAATTATGTAGTGCATGCCAAAAGGGCAAACAAACCAAATTAACTTTCAAACCAAAGAATATGGTTTCAACAACAAGACCACTTCAATTGTTTCACATGGATCTTTCTGGTCCATCTAGAACAAGAAGCTTCGGAGGTAACATTTATGCTTTAGTTATTGTAGATGATTTTTCCCGTTTTACTTGGACTTTGTTTTTAGTGCACAAAAATGACGCATTCAAGGAATTCAAGAGATATGCAAAACAAGTTCAAAATGAGAAGTCATTAAAGATAACATCAATCCGAAGTGATCATGGTGGAGAGTTCCAAAACAGTCTGTTTGAAGAATTTTGTGAAGAAAATGGGATCTTCCACAATTTTTCATACGATCCAAACAATCCAGCACCTCCGCCTCCTCAATACACCGAACCACCTCTACAACAACAGTTTCCATATCAAGGACCCTTCTAATATTTTCTTGGCCAATATTATTAAATTCCTGTTATTTATCATTATGTTTTTTGTTTGATAATTGCTTCAAGTGTTAGTTTTGTATTATGTATATTTGAACTTCGTACGATATTTTTAGAAATTTGCGTTTTAGTTTATGTTCATATCTGTTTCAAATTGTTATAAGTATCATCTTATGTTACATCCTTCCCTTCTTTTTGATAATGTCAAAGGGGGAGAAGGATGTGATAGCACTTTATGGTTGTTTGTTTCAGTTTTCTTTTCAGGGAAAGTTTTCAAATCTTTTTCTCCATAGGGGGAGAAATCTATCTTAGGGGGAGAAAACTCCTTTTGCTCCAATTCTGAACAACTCATAAAGAAAGATGGTTTGTCATCATCAAAAAGGGGGAGAATGTAATCTCAAGTCTCAACTCAACTTTAGTTTTGATGAAAGACAAACAAGCACTATGGCAAGAAGGAAAAGAAGTGGAATTAGCTTAAAGCATCATTCACTCAAAGCTTCAAGGATCATGGCAAGCAAACAAGTATATCAATTCTAATTTGAACTAAATTAATTAGAAATGCTCAAAAATGATATACACACTTGCCACAACACTTCACTTAAAGTTTAAAGCAAATTCTAAGTTTTTCACTAATGTAAATCGACTAACACATCATGTAAATCAATATACACATTTTTTTTTAAAACTGATTGCCCCTGGCAGCAATCGATTTACATGGAGTGTAAATCGATTGATTACTGAACTGAGTTAATTTTTTAACACTAATAAATCGATTAACACATCATGTAAATCGATTTACACTTCAAATTTTTTGAAAACAAGAACGTTACAAACCCGTGCAATCGATTTACATCTAATTCTAATCGATTTACACGCTGTAATTTTTGAAAAATATGAACTTGATTCAAGATATCCTTCACACCTTTTCTCCAATGGTTGCATGGTCATACATTGCATCTTCTCAAGTTTTACAAACAGAAAAGTGGTATCCATTTGGAAAGGTATCTTGATTGCTTTAAATGCTAAATCTTTCAAATTATAAAACAACTCTTCTCTCATGCAATAATTCTGAACTTTGTAAAATATTCAAACTTCATATTTCTTAATTTTTAAGAACAAAGATTTTCTGCACTTTCACACATATAAGAACAGAAATCTTTGAGCATTTTCTAACCAGTGTGTTACAGTTTGAATTTCTTACAAGAGAAGAAAGAAGAAACTTCATTGAAGTCACTCTATGTGATCAACATCTTTCAAGAAATCATATTTCATAAAATTATACTAAGTGTAACTTATTTCCAGGATTGTTGGAATTAAGTATTAGAATACTTTTGTACCTTGTTGTCCATTGTTGGAAATAAGAGGTATCTTTTGAGAGGATTGTTCTCAAGAGACTTATTGGAAATCCAAGAGGGTGTTCTTGGTATTTGTTAGTGTATTTAGTTGATAAGACTAGGAAGAATCTTTTAAAAGTTCTAACAAAATAGTGAAATCTCTTGCGTGTTTGCAAGGGGACTGGACGTACTTCCGGGGTGTGGAAGGAACCAGGTTAAATCTCCGTGTCTCTTTACTTTATGCACTTTACCATTTTCCATAGCACTAAAACAAAACCAGAAAGTGTAAAATAAATCAAAAATCGACCACCACCTAATTCAACCCCCCTCTTAGGCGCAATCTTAAACTTACAGACATATATCCATCAGAGCAAGTACAACAGAGAACTTTCAAATAAGTTTTACATGTTAGAATAAAAGATTGAAAATACTCATATGCATCCTATGTGTATTTTGGAGAAGGATGAGGTAAACAATAAGGTAGATCAGAAGTTGTACAGATGTATGATAGATTATCTATTATAATTGATTGCTCCTAGACCTGACATTTCATTCAGGTCTTCTTATGTGCTCGCTTCTAATTAGATCCTAGAGAATTTCACTTAACAGTTATTAAGAGGATTTTTAGGTATATGAAAGGTACTACTAACCTTGGTTTGTGTTATAGAAAATCAAGAGAATACAAGTTAGTAGGTTATTGTGATGTTGATTACGCTAGAGATAGACTAGAGAGAAAAAACACTTCTAGAAGTTGTCAGCTTCTGGGAGATAATTTGATCTCATGGTCTAGCTAGAGGAAATCAACAATTACATTGTCAATTGCAGAAACTGAGTATATTGCATCTTTTGGATGCATCACTCAGATCCTTTGGATGAAAATATAGCTAAAAGCACTACTATAAATAACGCTTCTTACCTCAGATGCGAAATGATTTTGACCTTGCTACAAAAGCGATATAACGAATGGAGTCTTAAAAGCTACTCCTTATCACCTCAGTTGTTTAAAAGTCGAGGGGTTAGTTATCTGCATGTGGGTTTGATCCCCATCATCAGCATTTTTATTATTTTTTAAACTAGATAACACACACAATATTAACACTCGTCATTTTTTAGAACCAAGGTAATAACTCACTGTGTTGCTAAACAAGGAGTCTCATAGTTAAAATCTTGATTTTCAACAGTACTATCGAAAATATGTTTTCATTGAAGAACAATTAACCATCTAGTGTTAGCGGGATCAATGACATACAAACATGTTTTGCTTAGTTTTCTATGATGAATGATTCGTTCTTATAAGTTTCCTTTCGAATATCAACCTGTGTGAATCCTAATTTATCAATTTCTACACCAGTGTTACTATCAATCCACTTGAACTTAAATAAAGGCACTTTAAAAGAAACATAACCAATCTCCAAAATCTCCTCAATGACCCTAAAGTACGCTCTAGATGCTAGTACATGATTGTTATCTTTGGAACTAGAAAAGTACACGGACTTACTAATGTCGTATGCACTCCAAATAATTACATTAAACTTAGGAAAACATGACAATCATTTGCAATTATCCTATGCACCACTCCCTTTATAAATAATTTCGTTAAAGAAATCTATGAAAGTTTTGTTATGCTCAGTCAAGAACCCTTTTTCATTCATCCGAGGGAATTTTTCCTTTAAAAGACTTTTGTGAGCGGTAAAGTAAGGCTCAACTTCACTAAGGTTATTCAATATATACAAATGTGCTTGAAGAAGTTCTTCTCGACTAAATGTCTTAACATCTAAACCTTGAATACCTCTACCATCATAAAATCCATCATGACGAGACTCATGAATTCCTATAAAGTTTGCATCTGACAAATAAATTATACAAAACTTAATAGCTTATTCTATGATGTACCTCTCTACGATCGAAGCTTCTAGGCGGTGATGATTCTTTGTATACCCTTTAAAAATATCCATTTAACGCTCTACCGGATACATCCACCGTAAATAAACTAGACCATAAATTCTAATCTCCCTTACTAGATGAACAACTAAGTGAACCATAATGTCAAAGAATGATGGAGGGAAAAACATCTTTAATTGGGACAAAATAATTACAGCTTTGTGTTCTAATTCATCTAAATTTCCAGGATCTATAACTTTACGACATGTAGCATTGAAGAATAAGCACAACCTGGTTATAGTTACCCTTATATTTCTTGGTAAGATGCCATGGATAGCCACCGGTAGAAGTTGTTATATTAAGATGTGACAATCATGAGATGTTAAGCCAACTAATTTGTGATCATTCTCTGACACAAGTTTATTCACATTTGATGAGTATCATCTATGGCATTAAATAAACATCTATGTTGTTCCCTGGTTATCTTGGACCCGAAATCATCAATCAATAATGTTAAATAAAAATCTATATCATTTCCTAGTTGTTTTAGACCCGGAATCATCATTGATAACATCATAGACTTACGCTTCATGCACAACCATGGAGATAGGTTATAAATTAAGAGAAGAATTGGCCATGATGTATGATTAGTACTCAAATTACTAAAATGGTTCATTCCGTCAGAGGCAAGTCCAATCCTAAGGTTCCTTTGTTTAAGGGAAAAACCTGGAAACAAGGAATCAATTTTCTTCCATTGTAATGAATCAGCTACATGATGAATTTTTCCATCACACACTTGTTCATCTCCACCCAAAGAAATCATAGAAGACGAAGAATCAAAAAGAGTACTTCTTCTAAAGCTTTCAACAATGTTGTTGTGGCTGTAGAGGATGCTCTTGTGCAAAACCCTACTTAGAGTCAAAAAGTGGAAAGAAGTTGCTTTTGTGCAACCAATCTTTTGAGACTCAAGAGCTCCCAAGAAGAGTAGATCAAGAAGAAGAAGAAGGGTGAAAAGGTCAGTCATCATCGATTATGATGATGAGGATGAAGCAGATTATACTTGGTCAAACTATCTCTCATCCATAAAATTTATATATGATTATTAGTATGATGAAGCCTCTTTGTAAGGATTATCTAATGAAAGTTTTATTCAAATTAACTCTTAGTATGATGTACACTTTATGGTTATAGGCTACAAAATTGGAATAAAACCAAATCAAAACAATCCATAATAATGATTTACAACAACAACAATGGAGAAACAACAACGAGAACAACATTAATGGATAACAACAGTAATAACATACCAGAGAATAATGGTGAGAGAGTTTTTTAATTTGCTAGAGAAGAAGTTTTATTTCGCTAGGGCTCATTGTAAAAGAAGTGTTCTTTTGTTGAATGGAGAAGAAGTGTTCTTTTGTTGGTTGGAAAAGAAGTGTTCTTTCGCCAAGGCTCAAAAAGAAAATGAAAGAGACACTGAGGGGATAAAAATAATAAAGAGTATTTATCTCGGTTTTAATAGGGTTGTTAGTATTTTGAATTGGGAATTTTTGTTATGTCCAAATGTTTAAGTTAGCTTGTACCCTAAGTTAGCTTGTAATGGGTATTTGTGAAAAAGCCCATTAGTTTAGTATGTTAGGTTTATTATAAATAGTATACTAGTCTCTCATCATTGCAGACAACAAATCCTAATTTAGGGTGAGAGAGTTATTTTTTATTCTATGTACTTATAATATTGGTTAAAGAAAAAGTAAAAAATAACAGTTAATAACCAATTCCTTGTTTTCTTATTGCTTTCCTGATTCATACCTTGTGGGTTTCTTGCCTCAAATAAACCTGTTATCTCTGTTCTTGACATCTTTTTCACAACAAATTAGTGCAGTGAGTATGGAAAAGATGTCTTCAACAAAGTATGAGATTGAAAAATTCATCGTAATGAAATATTTCAGTCTGTGGTGCTTGAAGATGAAAGCCTTATTGGTTCAGCAGGGTTGTTTGGAAGAGTTGAAGAGCACGAAGGCCATAGATGCTACGTTAACGGAAGAGGAAAAGACGACCATGATAGAGAAGTCCCATAGTGCAATCTTGTTGAGCCTTGGTGATAAGGTTCTTTGACAGGTATTAAAGGAGACGACGACATCAGGGTTATAAGTGTAACTTGAAAGTTTGTACATGACCAAATTGCAGGTAAATCGACTCTACATGAAGCAAGCTTTTTATTCATCAAGATGATTGAAGACAAAGTGTTGGTTGAGCAATTGGATATGTTCAATAAGATGATTCTTGATCTTGAAAATATTGATGTGAAGATCGATGATGAAGATAAAGCATTGTTGTTGTTGTGCGCTTTTCCCAGAACACATGTGTTGTACCCCAAAATTTTCCCTCCCATTTCCTCAACATTTTCTCATCACAAAACCCTTGGAGCTCAAGATCCAGTTAGGGTTTCCTCTGCTCAAGACTTCTCCTTGCACTGTTGACCCAAATTAGGGTTTGTGTTTGCACAAAGATGTTTTGACCTAAAATGCCTAAGATGACTTTCATGCTTCATGTTGGACTCCCAAGTTTATCCATATCAAGTTTCAAGTCTTGATTCCAAGTTTTGCCCAGTCAATTGGACAGTTGACCTAGAAATCAGCTGTATTGGGGAAAAGTCAACTGTGACCAATTGACAGTCAAATCTCATGAAAATTGACCCACATCAACATTGTGAACTCATATGAACCATTTGGTCAAGTTTGGATCACAATTCCACAAGAAATTTGATCAGATCACCAAAAGGGCAAAATGGTCATTTTTAGGGTTTTGACTGTACAAAGGCAATTTCTGACTGTTTGACCTGGCCAATGGCAAACCAAGCTCACATATGGACTCAAGGACCCCATGGGATTATCTTGACATGCTCAACAAGTTCAAAAGATCCCAAATACACAAGATTGACAATTGAATTTCCCAGTCAATTGATCAATTTTGACTGTATACTGAAAAGTCAAACTTTGACTTTTTGGTCAAAATCAAGAGTCAAGATTCATTTTTCATCAAAACATTCCAAATCATGAAACTTGTTCACCAAGAAATCAAAAATTGCAAATTAGGGTTTGAAATAAGAATTTTTCATAACTTAGAATTTTTCTAAGTTATGGAAAACCCTAATTTTTTCCCAACTTTGCCCCACTTACTCACCAAGATTCATTTGGATTCAAGCAAAAGTCAAAACATGAAAGTTGTAGCTTGGTGCATAATCTACAACTTTTATTCACAAAGTCTTCCCAAAAGAGGCTTGTATCTCAAGTTACAATTTTTGGAATAAGGGTACTAAACCATTCTTAACTTAGTGAAAATTTGACCTATTTTGGCAAGGTTTTCTACCTAACTTCAAGACCATTTTCCATATACTTCCACTTGGAATTTCAATTTTCATTTCAAAGATGGATTGTAGTACACATTCCAAGCTTTCCAAAATGTCCAAGAACTCATTAAACAACCTCATAACTTGAGAGAATCGAATTTTGCAATATGGCAAAAACTCACTTTTGAATAGGCCAATTTCCATGTTCATAACTTGTGCAAATTTCTCAAACCAACATGCCACTTGATTACAGGTCCTTAAACCATCCAACACTCAATAATTTAATGCATGTTCATTGTGCTAAAGCCTTATTTTGTGTATCCAAGCATTGTATGCAAGATTAGGCCATAAATGGAAAAAACATTTTAGCCATTTTTGAAAAGATTGCTTTATGTCAAGTTCACATATCTTTGAAGTACAAAGAAATCTCAGAGGCACAAGTTATGAGACATGTTGCACTGATCAAGGCAATACTTTGCAGCATGTTTAGGGGTCCTCTACCTGCCTAGAACAAGAGGTGACCATTGCTTGCTTAAAGTTCAAGAAACACATCATAACATGTACCAACTTCCATATCAGTCAACCAAGCCTTAGAGAAAGTTATCAAACACATTACAAACATTGATCCTAAGCTGAAGCACGACCCTAAGACCTCCAATACCTCCACAAACCCAAAATCACCTTCAAACTGCTCAAACAAGAGTAACCTCTGTAGATTGAGTTCCAACTCTCATCCCTGTCATGCTTTGTTGCTAAAAGCTCATCAAACACTTTCCCTACCATCAATGCAAGCTAACCAAAACATAAAACACGACCTGTAACTCCTCTAACCAGTTCCACCATTTTCATTTTCTTGTTTTGCAGTTGAAGTTCTCTAGCACGATTCAAGAAGTTTCAGGACAAAGTAGAACTTGGAATAGCATCCTCAC
This sequence comes from Vicia faba, assembly GCA_948472305.1. NCBI lineage: Eukaryota > Viridiplantae > Streptophyta > Magnoliopsida > Fabales > Fabaceae > Vicia > Vicia faba. The sequence goes on along the minus strand of OX451735.1, from coordinate 378,419,639 downwards.
ACTTCAAGGAAGTTGTACAAGTCATCATCTTGCTCTGAAAACTCCCTCATTGCAAGGCACGATTCCAACTGAACAGGTATGTTCATGAAGTTCTATCTCTCAGTATAGGCATTTTTAGCTTTAGGTTTGTGAAGGAAACATGTCACAATCATAGCCCTGAACATGCCCATATGATTAGATTTCATTTATATTATGTGTGCTGCAAGAATTTTGAGTTTGAACATTGATGAAAAACTAGGTCAGGAATTGGGGGAGAAGAAATTCTCCCTCATCTTAGAGAGTTAAGTCAAGTTATTTATATCCATGGATTCGTCTTCTCATGCTCTACATTTTCCATGTTGAAAGTTTTGCTTGAAAGTCCAGGAATTGGGAGATAGGAAACGTGTGCTTGCTTGAACAAGTTTGTTCTGAGGTTGAAGATGACTGGTTATGGGCTGGGCCTGGAATGTTTTTTTCTTATTTACACCATACAATTGCTTTTGAACCCCCTGAGCCCATTTTGTTTATTTTTAATGTTTTTTGACTTTTCTTTTTTTTGGTTTGACTTATTTATTTTTCCTCATAATATAAAAAATATAAAAATAATTTTTTACACCAATTTTGAATTTATTAGGTATTTGTTTGTTTAGTTTAGTTTTATTCACAAATAAATAAATATATACATTTTATTAAAGAATACTAAGAAATATGCAAAAACACTTTTATTTTCATTTTTATTTTTGTTTTACCTTCTGAAAATATTTTATATAAAAAAATACTTTTTTTATTTAATATTAAATATTATTAATTTGTATATATAATACATATTTAGTAAATATACACACTTTTATTTTTCTTATTAATATTTAGGTTAAATTATATTTAGGTTAAATTACAAAATATACACACTTTTATTTTTCTTATTAATATTTAATATAAAAATATCTTTTGACAAATATACTTCATTTTATTTTATTTTTGTATACAATAAATAAATACTTGTACATAATAAATAAATAATGCATTTATTTTAGTAGAATTAGGGTTTAACCCTAAACATGAAAAACTCAAAAAATAATATTTTTATTTTGTTTATTTTTGACATGTAAAAATACTTTTTTCCATACATACAAAAACCATTTTTGCATCTTGCATATTTATTCTTATTTTATTTAAATTGTGCAATTAAATTATCTTGTAAATATTTCAATATTGATGTAATAGCTAGGTTTAATTTCCTTGTCTAAATATCCCCCATTTGAACATTTGTACCCCCTTCCCATATTGTGTTGTAATAGTTTAGAACTTTACTTTTCGCACTTTAACGCTTTCTAAATATACCATGCTAGAATTAGGGTTTGTATGCGAAAAAACAACGAAAATAGTTTTGACCTAATTTCAAGATAAACAAGCATGAAAATGGACACACAAATCACACTTGCACCCCCTAGGGTATTCCACTTGTTGCCTTTCAAAATTGGGCCATATTGCATGTTAGGTCTCTTTGGGCAAAGCAAACACAAATCAAATGATCATAGTCCCTCGATGACGCTTTCAAAATGTTGCCTAAACAAATGATCAAGTCCCTTAAAGAAAATTGCCCAAAGATACTTGACACCATTGCAATTATGGTCTAAACGATGACCCGCGCCCGTCCCTTTCACATCCTAACATGAGATTGTCCACCAAATACAATGGTGGAACAAACTTCTCAAAAGGGTTAAAACATAGAAATAATCTTTGAGAAATTTAGGAGTAGATAACCTCTTAGTTACTTGAATCAAACTTGCAAAAACAAAACACTTGCCTATTTTCTAAAACCACACTTCACAACACCTTCAAAAACAAACTTTCAAAAACAAACGCAAAACCATAGTCAGTTCTCCCACCGTATCACAGAACTGGCGACTCTGCTGGGGATTTATTTAAAAGTGGAGTAACCTTAGGGCTTAGATTACCCTCTTGCATGACTAATTGTTTGATTTGATTGCTTTATATTTTGGCTCTCTTGTTTGGGTTTGCAATCCTACACCCGGATTTTGGGAAACATTCATAGATAGCAATACGTTGTGGAAACTGTGTGGGGTATACCGACACGGTCGAAGCAATAGCTATATTAGTGCGACATATTTGTGAGTACCGGTAACCCTTGAGTTCAATCAAGGAGAGTACGGGGCCGCTGAGTGATGTCACTAAGCACTAATGACCTAGAACCTTACTTGACCATCTTGGCCTTTTATTAGGGGTAGTGAGATGACCGGCTTTGGTGCAGTCCGAAGTTGGTAGATACTCGATACTACACTCATTGAGGGTTGTTTTCTTGGAATATTTTGGTCGCTAGTTAAGTGGCTAAACCAAAACAATGAACAATGAAAACAATCCAATGATATTGAGCTCCTTAGAACCCGGTTACTATTTATAGGACAGGTTTTTAAGCCAACTACACTCAAGAGGGTACTTACCTATGAAACCCCATGCAAGCCTGAAACTAGGGTTTTGGTGTGAATTGCTTGTACATATGTTTTGTGCATACATCATGAACATCATAAAACATCATATGCATTCACTAACCATTTTAAGGGTTTGGATCTTCATCTTTGTTCTTGTTTTGTAGGTCATGGAAATTCCTCGCAGAAACACTATCCAAGTCAACCTTGTGAGAATCTCTCCTCAATTCAAGGAGCTCACCTCAAGAATTCCGGAAAGCTCATCCTTCAGTGAAAGACATGGTAGACTGCTCAGTTTAGTCAACACCAACATTGAAGAAGACATGATGAAAGTGCTATTCCAGTTCTTTGACCCTCTTCACCACTGTTTCACTTTCCCTGATTACCAGTTGATGCCCACTTTGGAGGAATTTTCTCAACTCCTGAGAATTCCTATCCTTAATCAACTACCCTTTAATGTTACGGAAAAGGAACCAAAGCCGGAAGATATTGCTCGAGCATTACATCTACAACCATCCGACGTCAAGGGGCATTGGGAAACCAGAAGCGGCGTCAAGGGATTCTTAGCAAAATTCTTGTTTGAGAAGGCACAAGAATGTTGGAACTCATTGGACCTACAAGCCTTTGAAGAGATTGTGGCATTCCTTATCTATGGGTTGGTCTTGTTCCCAAATCCTGACCAATTGGTAGATGTCAATGCCGTCAAAATCTTCTTGTCCAGAAATCCAATACCAACATTGCTTGGGGACATTCTTCACTCATTTTACACACGAACAATGAGAAAGAGGGGTGTTCTCATGTGCTGTACTCCTCTCCTTGCAAGGTGGTTTATTTCGCGCCTTCCACAATCTGTCTTGAAGAATGACCAAGGCTTAAGGTGGTCCCAACGGTTGATGACTCTTACTCACTCTGATGTACATTGGTGTTCTCGGTCCAGAGAAAATGTCATCATCGTCGATCGTTGTGGAGAGTTTCCTAATGTTCCTTTACTTGGAATCAGAGGAGGTATCACCTACAACCCATGCCTAGCTTTGAGGCAATTTGGATATGCACGGAGGGATGGCCCTCATGACATGTTGATTCCTGGCCTAGTTTTTAACTTCGACAACGATGCGCAAGGACTTCGCCAAAGATTCATCAGAGCTTGGGGAAAACCCAACAAGGTTGATAGTAAGACTCTGGGACACAAGAACTCCATCCCTCTTGAGCCTTATCTCAAGTGGGTACGAGCCCGAGCCAAAAGTCTGATGATGCCTTATCCCCATGTTCTCCCTGTGATTAAAGAGCCTGTTAAGGAAGGAGAGGTTCCCCACACCATCCTACATCCTGACATGCCTACATCGTGGGAGGAAATGCAGAAAAGTTGGATTCAGCTCAAGGAGGAGTGGAATAATTTTGAAGCTAGCTTCTACGCCAGTGAGAAGAAGGTTTTAGAGCTTACCCGCCGACTCCATGAGCAAGAGGCTCTCAACACTTACATCGCACCAAAGAGGATGCGCAATGTCTTTTTGCCTTGAGAAGTTTTTGTAATATTTGGCCCATGGGGCATTTATGTACTAACAAATTTCTTCTTATTAATATGACGTGCGTTCTTCTTTGTCTACAATAATTTTGAATGTTCTAAATCCTTGAATGCATTGCATACATAAGCATACCATTCATCATGTGCATAAGCAGGTCTCATTCCAGGTTTCCTTATCTGTCTGCTGTTTATTTCAGTAGGATGGATCTCGAGCAAACAGTCAAAGACCTACAAGCTCAAAATGCACAGTTCCAGCAACTCCTGATGACCTTGGCTAAGGGTCAGGAGGATATCAAGACCCAATTAGGGAACAAAGACCCAGTGAAAAAGAAGAAAAAGAGACTCGGGGTGGCTACTTTGGGGAGAAGATTTGACGGAGAAGCTCGGAGAGTGCTTGAATTTCCTCCTATTTCTGATGAAGGAACCAGCAAAGGAGGTGGGGCTGCGGTACCTTCTGAATCCGATGCGGAAGAAGAGGAGGTCGAAGAGGATGAAGACTATTCTGATCAACAATACCCTCCAGCTGATGATAAATACAAAGGGCTAGAAGACAGGTTGGCCGCCATGGAACTACAAAGAGTACCGGGTTTGGATTTTGAAGACTTGGGTTTGGTTGCCGGGATTGTGATTCCCCCAAAATTCAAAGTGCCAGTGTTTGTAAGGTATGATGGGTTGTCCTATCCAAAAATGCATCTCAGGTCCTACGTGAGAAAGATCCAACCCTATACGGCAGATAAAAACCTTTGGATTCATTTCTTTCAAGACAGCCTTTCTGGAGCTCAATTGGAGTGGTTTTATCAGCTAGAAGGAACCAGCGTCCGAAATTGGGAAGACTTGGCCACCGCTTTTTACAAACAATACCAATACAATTCTGACCTTGCACCTACTCGTACCCAACTTCAGGGTATGTTATTAGGAACAGGTGAAGGATTCAAAGAATATGCACAAAAATGGAGGGATTTGGCTGGCAGGGTGCAGCCTCCTTTAATCGACCGTGAGCTTGTTGATATGTTTCTAGGGACCCTATTTGGGCCATTTTTCAATCATCTGATTGGTAACTCTTCCGCGGGGTTTACCAATTTGATCTTAACGAGCGAAAGAATAGAAGCTGGCATCAAGTCAGGAAAGATTCAGAAGGGTGTTGCTGCAAGTACCGAGAAGAGACCTTTTAAGAAAGAGGCAAGTGTCGTCTATGGTCCTAGAAGACAAGTCAAGCCAGAAGGTCGCCAAGCCGTCAATGCTTTGGTCATTTCAAAACCTGTTGCTGCTCCTCAGCAGTACAATCAACAAAGAGGTGAAAGGCCCAAGAGACAGTATACTCGGTTGAGTATGACCTTGTCACAAATTTTACCACAACTATTATCAACCAACTTGGTTACCATCAAAGAAGCGCCAAAGGTCGTAAATACTGCATCTCCTAAGTATAACCCAAATGCCCGTTGTGCTTATCATTCCGATAGCCCCGGGCATACTACTGATGATTGCTGGGCCCTGAGAAATAAGGTGCAAGACCTTATTGATGCGAAGGAAATTCAGTTTGAAGTGCCTGAGAGGCCAAATGTTGTAACTGCTCCTATGCCCCAGCATAGAGTAAATGCCATTGAGGAAGATTTATATGCCATTTCGGTGAATGATGTTGCTACCCCTCTGTTGACTGTTAAGAGGAACTTACTACTAGCCGGTTTATTTCCGGGTTGTAGCAAGGGTTGCCTCCTGTGTGCTGTTATCCCTACCGGTTGTCCGCTGCTGAAATCAGGCATCCAAAGCCTGATGGATAGCAAAGAAATTATGTTCAAGAAAACTGTTGCTCCATTTATTTCCGCTAAATAAGTATCTGTTGTCACAATTTATAATCCTGCCAAAGCTCCCCCGAGGAAGCCAGTCCAAATTCTGTCTGTTGCACCCATCACTATTACTGTTCCGGGGCCTCTCCCCTATGAGTCTGATAAAGCGGTCCCATGGCATTATGGGGCCGACGTGTATGTGCTTGGAGTAAAGCAGAAGTTCAACACCGATACCAGTATCAGTAACATCACTGGTCCCGCCAAGATTACCCGCAGTGGCAGGCTCTTCTCACCTGACATTGCACCGCCCGTTATCCGAAAACCTCTTACCATCACACCCGCAAGTGTGCATGTTCCAATTCAAGTTCCTGTGTCTACTACTGCCGCCGAGTCCTCTGATACTCGGGGCAAAGAAGTTGCTACCGATTTACCTGCCAGGACGGAGGCACCAAAAAAGACTGCTGTTGAAGCCTCCCAACAAGAAATGGAGGAAATCCTTAAAATCATTAAAAAGAGTGACTCAATATTGTTGAACAATTAGGGCATACCCCCTCCAAAATCTCTATGCTATCGTTGCTGCTATGCTCAGAGGCCCATGCAAAAGCCCTGATTTCATTTCTGAAAACGGCCCATGTGCCGCAAGAGACCTCCGCAGATCAATTCACTGACTGTGTGGCCAATTTGACAGCTGACAATGGTTTGGGGTTCTCAGATGCTGATCTTACCGCCAAAGGGAAAAATCACAATGATACCCTGCACGTCTCTATAGAGTGCAGGGGCACTACTCTCGCACACGTGTTGGTGGATACCGGTTCTTCCCTGAATGTCTTGCCCAAGAAGGCATTGGATCGCTTGGATTGTGAGGGTCTGGAATTGAAGCCTAGTAACATCATTGTTAGAGCCTTCGACGGTTCTAAGAGGATGGTGCACGGTGAAGTAGACATCCCTATTCGTGTGGGTTCCCAGGTTTTCAACTCAACCTTCTATGTAATGGATATTCGTCCATCTTACTCCTGCTTGTTGGGTCGACCCTAGATTCACAAGGCTGGGGCAGTAACATCCACTCTACACCAAAAGCTCAAATACCCTGTCAAAGGGAAGATTGTTACTGTGCAGGGTGAGGAGGAATACATGGTAAGTCACTTGAATTCATTCCGGTATATCGAGATGGACGGGGAGTTTATTGAAACCCCCTTTCAACATTTTGAGGAGGTACCTCCAATTTTGGCATCGGCTGAAGCAGTGGTTGAAGAAGACTTTCCGTTGAAGATGGCATCCTTGAAGGATGCCCGGGCTGTAATCGAGAAAGGCAATTGTGCAAACTGGGGTCAGCTTCCTGACTTCACTCAAAAGAACGACAAGTTTGGGCTGGGCTTTACTGCAGAGGCTCAGAGGGTTGTGCGCAAGGAAAAGATCAGAAAGGCTCCAGTGTTTATCACCAGTCCAAGGGTGAATGCTATCGAGGAGGATGTGGAGGAAGTAGAGTTCAACAGTTGGATCTATCCAACCACCAGCAACGGACCAAGCAACTGGACGGCAAAAGATTTTACACCTATCACATTTGTCACGCAGTAATTAATTCTTTTGATTCTCAATTTGTAACAAACAATATGTTAAAACTTTGTTGGCTCGGTGTCCTACCCGGGGCATCTTAGCTCCATTTGTGAGGGCTTTTTGTATGACATTTCCATATATCATCAATCAAAACATTGGACGTTTGCTGCATTTCAAATCTTGTGCTCTTTTCCTTTCTGTGGTATATATTGCAAAACAGCTATATTTACACACACTCACTTATACAGGTTTTAATCCACTCTGGATCTCACTGGTAACAGCTCTGCTACAACCAGTTATGACTTCGAGAATCCGATCAACTTGGCCGAAGACGAAGGTGAAGATGATTGCGAAGTGCCTGGCGAACTCGCAAGACTGCTACTCCAAGAAGAGAGGGCTATTCAACCGCATGAAGAGCCGGTGGAAACAGTGAACCTGGGTACTGAGACAGATAGGAAAGAGGTCAAGATTGGTGCCAATCTAGAGCTCAACATGAAGCAACGATTGATCCAGATGCTACATGATTACATGGAGATATTTGCTTGGTCCTATGAAGACATGCCTGGTTTGGATGCCGACATTGTAGTTCATCACCTACCAACCAAGGAAGACTGCCCCCCGGTAAAGCAAAAGGTCTGCCGTATGCGCCCAGAGATGTCCGAAAAGATCAAGGCTGAGGTTATGAAGCAATTCGATGCCGGGTTTCTAGCAGTAACTTGTTACCCTCAGTGGGTTGCCAATGTGGTGCTAGTACCTAAAAAGGATGGTAAAGTCAGAATGTGTGTCGACTACAGGGATTTGAACAGGGCCAGCCCCAAGGATGACTTCCCCTTACCTCACATCGAAGTTCTTGTTGACAATACTGCTCAACACAAAGTATTCTCCTTCATGGATGGTTTTTCAGGGTATAATCAGATTAAGATGGCTCCGGAAGATATGGAAAAGACTACCTTTGTAACTCAGTGGGGCACCTTCTGCTACAAGGTCACGCCATTCGGGTTGAAAAATGCTGGGGCAACCTATCAACGTGCCATGGTTGCTTTATTTCATGATATGATCCATCATGAGATTGAGGTATACGTTGATGACATGATTGCAAGGTCCCAAACTGAGGAAGAACACCTTGATCATCTGAGGAAGTTGTTTGACCGACTGAAGTTATACAAACTGAGGTTGAACCCAAACAAGTGCACCTTTGGGGTGAGGTCTGGAAAATTGTTAGGTTTCATTGTAAGTGATAAAGGTATCCAGGTGGACCCTGCCAAGGTAAAAGCCATACAAGAGATGCCAACTCCAAAGACAGAGAAAGAAGTCAGAGGCTTCCTGGGACGACTGAATTACATTGCCCGATTCATCTCACATCTGACTGCTACTTGTGAGCCAATCTTCAAATTACTGAAGAAAGATCAAGTAGTACGCTAGAACGATGAATGTCAGGCTGCCTTTGAAAAGATAAAGGAATATCTCCAAGAGCCACCCATTCTTATGCCACCAGTGGAAGGAAGACCTCTGATACTATACTTAACAGTACTTGATAACTCAATGGGGTGTGTGTTGGGGCAGCATGACGAGTCTGGCCGAAAAGAGCATGCTATTTATTACCTGAGCAAAAAGTTTACCGACTGTGAGTCTCGTTACTCACTGCTTGAGAAAACTTGCTGCGCTCTGGTATGGGCTGCTCGCCGGTTGAGACAGTATATGCTGACTCACACTACTCTTTTGATTTCAAAGATGGATCCCATCAAGTACATATTCGAAAAGCCTGCTCTGTCTGGAAGAATAGCAAGATGGAAAATGATCTTGACAGAATATGATATCCAGTATACAACTCAGAAAGCAATTAAAGGGAGTGTACTGGCAGATCATTTGGCACACCAACCTGTGGACGATTACCAATCATTGAACTTTGATTTTCCGGACGAAGATATCATGGTGGTAACTGACTGTGAAGTACCTGGACCGGATGAAGGACCTGAGGAAGGATCCCGATGGTCTATGCATTTTGACGGAGCCTTCAGTGCTTTGGTAAACGGCGTCGGCGCTGTAATCATATCTCCCAGAGGAACTCATACTCCACTCACCGCCCGATTGTGTTTCAACTGCACCAACAACATGGCAGAATATGAGGCATGTATCATGGGTCTACAAGCTGCAATCGACTTAAGGATCAAATTTCTGAGTGTCTTCGGAGATTCCTCTCTCGTGATCAATCAGATCAAAGGCGAGTGGGATACGAAACACCCAAATCTTATTCCTTACAAGGAGTATGTGTGGACCTTGCTTCCCCACTTTGAAGAGATAACTTTTGAGCACTTCCCAAGAGAGGAGAATCAGCTAGCAGACGCACTAGATACGATGTCTTCAATGTTCAAAGTTAAATGGGACAATGAGGCTCCCCGGATCATTATCTGGAAGTTGGATGAACCGGCATACTGCTGCGATCTTGAGGCCGAAAAGGTGACTGAAAAACCCTGGTATCATGAGGTGAAGAGGTATTTGGAAGCTCAGGAATACCCGGAAGGTGCATCTGTCAATGACAAGAAGTTCATGAGGAGGTTTGCTGCAAAATTCTTCCTCAACAACGACATTCTCTACAAAAGGAATCATGATTCAACTCTACTGCGTTGTGTGGATAAGGCTGAAGCAGAGAAGATCATGATAGAACTGCATGAAGGTACATTCGGAACACATTCCAGTGGACACACCATGGCAAAGAAAATCCTTCGGGCAGGATATTTCTGGTCCACAATGGAAGCCGATTGTTACCAACACTCTCGAACTTGTTACAAATGCCAGATCTATGCTGACAAGGTGCACATCCCTTCGGTTCCTCTGAACGTCCTGACTGCACCTTGGCCTTTTGCAATGTGGGGCATTGATATGATTGGTGAGATCCGACCGACAGCGTCCAACGGGCATCGCTTCATCTTGGTTGCAATCGATTACTTCATAAAGTGGGTTGAGGCAGCTTCCTACGCCACGGTAACCAAGAGCGTCGTGGCACGTTTCATCTGGCATAATCTGATTTGTCGATACGACATCTCGGAAAGAATCATTACGGACAATGGTACCAATCTCAATAACAAAATGATCACTGAGCTCTGCGAACAATTCAAGATACAGCACCATAACTCTTCTCCTTACCGGCTGAAGATGAATGGGGCTGTAGAGGCAGCTAATAAGAATATCAAGAAAATTGTGCAGAAGATGACAGTGACCTATAAAGATTGGCACGAAATGTTACCATTCGCTCTTCATGGGTACCGTACCTCAACAAGGACGTCAACCGGGGTAACGCCCTTTTCCTTGGTCTATGGCATGGAGGCAGTCTTGCCAATTGAAGTCTAGATACCCTCTCTCCGGATAATGAAAGATGCAGACTTGAGTGAAGATGACTGGATCCAGACTCGACTTGATCAATTAAACCTGATTGACGAAAAGAGGCTCACCGCTATCTGTCATGGTCAGACGTATCAAAAACGGATGATCAGGGCATTTAACAAGAAAGTCAGACCACAAGAGTATCAAGTTGGGGACCTGGTAATCAAACGCATCATCCTTCCTCAAAGTGATCCCCGGGGCAAATGGACCCCTACATACGAAGGGCCATTTGTGGTTAAACATGTGTTCTCAGGAGGAGCCTTGATTCTAACCACCATGGATGGTGACGACCTTCCTCACCCCGCCAATGCAGACATAGTAAAAAGATACTACGCATGAATAAAAGACCCGCTAGGTTGACATACCTAGGCAAAAATAAGGGCTTCCCGGCGAACCAAAAGGGTTCGGGCAAAAATAAGGGATGAAATAAAAAAAAATCTGTACACCCGGCAAGTCGAAAACCTGAAAAGGCGGCTTGGGCAAGAATGGGTATCCCGGTGGACTGAAAACCCGAAAGGGCGGTCCAGGCAAAAGTTAGGGATAAAGCGTAACACTATGTCTCATTGGATCACTTCGCATCCAGAATTCGGCATCAACCATCTGGCTCAGATCTCGGCATCGATCAATCAGCTTCATCTTCAATCAAGCAGCAAAGTGATGAGACGCTTGAAGACATAAAGTCGATAGCAGAGTTGGAACCCAGTGGGATTGTTCACATAGCTGTTTTGTTTCCTTTTCAAAATTGTAAATTCTATATCACTCGGCGGCACCCTCTTACTAGGATGTCAGCCTCTTGTACAAAAACGCTTATTCATAGGGAAAATTCAAATCAATACAAATTCACTTGTCCATACAAATTGTCATTGTTTTTCCTTTTTTCTGTTTTGTCTTGCGAAGAACGTCCAATGTTCATTTTTGATATATGCATTTGACATTAAATTGCTGATTCATAAATATTTGCATATGAAACAAAAGACTAATTACAGGTGACATCAGAAACAGGGGCAATGTGAAGTTGTCTAATGCAGTCTGGTTGCTTTGTCCGCCAAGGTACCGAGGTAGATTCGACTGAAGAACGTGACCAAATCATCTCAACTCCCCGCAGAGTAAGACAAGATTCAGCAATACTTTCCCCAAGCAGAGTTGGTTCCCTATCAATCCTGAAAATAGCAACTTTCCCCAGTGGAGTATAGGTATTCAGTAGCAAGCGTCCCCGACAGTCTTGACCTAAGATGGTTCCCCGGCAGAATATCAGTACCCCAGTACAATTCCAAAAGTTTCCCCAGGAAAGTGGAATTCTTATTCCCCGGCAGGTCTTAAAGCTTATCCCCAGTAGATTCTGGAAGCTTGTTCCCTGCAGGATACAGACGTCTCTCTCGAGCTTTATTCAAAGTTATTCCTCACCAGGGCTTATAACTGGGTTATCCTCAGCTAATTGCCACGGAAGATCGCCCTCGGCAAAGTTCTTCCTATCCCCAGCGGAGTTTATCACCAGTATCCCCAGTGGAGTTTATCATCATTATCCCCAGCGAAATCCATCATTGAAGTCCTCAGCAGGCTTCTCATCAAAACTTCAGCAAAGTATCTCTTCCACAGAGCAATTCCCCGGCCGGTCGTCAAGGATTTATTTTCCTAAGACGAAAATACATTCATAAACATTTCACATTTTCATATATCTTGCTTACATACATGATAAAGTGCATACAACACTATCTCATGTTGAACATCATGACATCATGCATATCATACATCATGACATTGCATACAACTTATGTTTTTGCCTTTTCAGGGAAAAAGACAATCCCAAAGACAACTACCTTCAACTGTCACAATTCCAGATTCGACTCCTGTATCCAGCCAGGGCATATCTGTTGACCATATTTCCAGACTCGATTCCTGTATCTAGCCAGGGCACGTTTGAAGATTTCTAGATTCGATTCCTGTATCCAGCCAGGGCATATCTGTTGACGACCATTTCCAGACTCGATTCCTGTATCTAGCCAGAGCACGTCTGAAGAGTTCAAAGATTCGATTCCTGTATCCAGCCAGGGCACATCTATCAACTACAACATTTCCAGATTCGACTCCTGTATCCAGCCAGGGCATATCTGTTGACGATTATTTCCAGACTCGATTCCTGTATCTAGCCAGGGCACGTCTGAAGAGTTCAAAGATTCGATTCCTGTATCCAGCCAGGGCATATCTGTTGACGACTATTTCCGGATTCGATTCCTGTATCTAGACAGGGCACATCTGTGAGAAACCGATTGTAGATTCGATTCCTGTATCTAGCCAGGGCATATCTACATGAGAAGATTGAAGATCAAACACCTGTAACAAGCCAGGAAAACATCTGTCTTTCTCAAATACACAAGTTCTCGCTAAGGAATCTCTTATGCGATCAACGCTTCCAAATGGCATCTGTAAGCCCATTCCCGACAAGGTTCTGTCGCATCTCCAGATGGCATCTATAAGCCCGCCTCCCTATCCACCATCTCTCCAAATGGCATCTGTAAGCCCATTCCCGACATCACATTGCTGATACTTCAACATGCGAGTGCAAATTTCCGGGCATTCTAGTGTCCAATCTCCTTTTACCCTCGAGTCACGAAAGGCAAACTTGCCAATCTAACTCTTCAGGTTCAAGAAGATTGAACAGGGGAAATTGTTGTACCCCAAAATTTGCCCTCCCATTTCCTCAACATTTTCTCATCATAAAACCCTTTGAGCTCAAGATCCAGTTAGGGTTTCCTCTGCTCAAGACTTCTCCTTGCACTGTTGACCCAAATTAGGGTTTGTGTTTGCACAAAGATGTTTTGACCTAAAATGCCTAAGATGACTTTCATGCTTCATGTTGGACTCCCAAGTTTATCCATATCAAGTTTCAAGTCTTGATTCCAAGTTTTGCCCAGTCAATTGGACAGTTGACCTAGAAATCAGCTGTATTGGGGAAAAGTCAACTGTGACCAATTGACAGTCAAATCTCATGAAAATTGACCCACATCAACATTGTGAACTCATATGAACCATTTGGTCAAGTTTGGATCACAATTCCACAAGAAATTTGATCAGATCACCAAAAGGGCAAAATGGTCATTTTTAGGGTTTTGACTGTACAAAGGCAATTTCTGACTGTTTGACCTGGCCAATGGCAAACCAAGCTCACATATGGACTCAAGGACCCCATGGGATTATCTTGACATGCTCAACAAGTTCAAAAGATCCCAAATACACAAGATTGACAGTTGAATTTCCCAGTCAATTGATCAATTTTGACTGTATACTGAAAAGTCAAACTTTGACTTTTTGGTCAAAATCAAGAGTCAAGATTCATTTTTCATCAAAACATGCCAAATCATGAAACTTGTTCACCAAGAAATCAAAAATTGCAAATTAGGGTTTGAAATAAGAATTTTTCATAACTTAGAATTTTTCTAAGTTATGGAAAACCCTAATTTTTTCCCAACTTTGCCCCACTTTCTCACCAAGATTCATTTGGATTCAAGCAAAAGTCAAAACATGAAAGTTGTAGCTTGCTGCATAATCTACAACTTTGATTCACAAAGTATTCCCAAAAGAGGCTTGTATCTCAAGTTACAATTTTTGGAATAAGGGTACTAAACCATTCTTAACTTAGTGAAAATTTGACCTATTTTGGCAAGGTTTTCTACCTAACTTCAAGACCATTTTCCATATACTTCCACTTGGAATTTCAATTTGCATTTCAAAGATGGATTGTAGTACACATTCCAAGCTTTCCAAAATGTCCAAGAACTCATCAAACAACCTCATAACTTGAGAGAATCGAATTTTGCAATATGGCAAAAACTCACTTTTGAATAGGCCAATTTCCATGTTCATAACTTGTGCAAATTTCTCAAACCAGCATGCCACTTGATTACAGGTCCTTAAACCATCCAACACTCAATAATTTAATGCATGTTCATTGTGCTAAAGCCTTATTTTGTGTATCCAAGCATTGTATGCAAGATTAGGCCATAAATGGAAAAAGCATTTTAGCCATTTTTGAAAAGATTGCTTTATGTCAAGTTCACATATCTTTGAAGTACAAAGAAATCTCAGAGGCACAAGTTATGAGACATGTTGCACTGATCAAGGCAAGACTTTGCAGCATGTTTAGGGGTCCTCTACCTGCCTAGAAAAAGAGGTGACCATTGCTTGCTTAAAGTTCAAGAAACACATCATAACATGTACCAACTTCCATATCAGTCAACCAAGCCTTAGAGAAAGTTATCAAACACATTACAAACATTGATCCTAAGCTGAAGCACGACCCTAAGACCTCCAATACCTCCATAAACCCAAAATCACCTTCAAAATGCTCAAACAAGAGTAACCTCTGTAGATTGAGTTCCAACTCTCATCCCTGTCATGCTTTGTTGCTAAAAGCTCATCAAACACTTTCCCTACCATCAATGCAAGCTAACCAAAACATAAAACACGACCTGTAACTCCTCTAACCAGTTCCACCATTTTCATTTTCTTGTTTTGCAGTTGAAGTTCTCTAGCACGATTCAAGAAGTTTCAGGACAAAGTAGAACTTGGAATAGCATCCTCACACTTCAAGGAAGCTGTACAAGTCATCATCTTGCTCTGAAAACTCCCTCATTGCAAGGCACGATTCCAACTGAACAGGTATGTTCATGAAGTTCTATCTCTCAGTATAGGCATTGTTAGCTTTAGGTTTGTGAAGGAAACATGTCACAATCATAGCCCTGAACATGCCCATATGATTAGATTTCATTTATATTATGTGTGCTGCAAGAATTTTGAGTTTGAACATTGATGAAAAACTAGGTCAGGAATTGGGGGAGAAGAAATTCTCCCTCATCTTAGAGAGTTAAGTCAAGTTATTTATATCCATGGATTCGTCTTCTCATGCTCTACATTTTCCATGTTGAAAGTTTTGCTTGAAAGTCTAGGAATTGGGAGATAGGAAACGCGTGCTTGCTTGAACAAGTTTGTTCTGAGGTTGAAGATGACTGGTTATGGGCTGGGCCTGGAATGTTTTTTTCTTATTTACACCATACAATTGCTTCTGAACCCCCTGAGCCCATTTTGTTTATTTTTAATGTTTTTTTACTTTTCTTTTTTTTGGTTTGACTTATTTATTTTTCCTCATAATATAAAAAATATAAAAATAATTTTTTACACCAATTTTGAATTTATTAAGTATTTGTTTGTTTAGTTTAGTTTTATTCACAAATAAATAAATATATACATTTTATTAAAGAATACTAAGAAATATGCAAAAACACTTTTATTTTCATTTTTATTTTTGTTTTACCTTCTGAAAATATTTTATATAAAAAAATACTTTTTTTATTTAATATTAAATATTATTAATTTGTATATATAATACATATTTAGTAAATAATACATATATATATATATATATATATATATATATATATATATATATATATATATATATATATATATATATATATATATATATATATATATATATATATATATATATATATATATATATATATATATATATATATATATATATATATATATATATATATATATATATATATATATATATATATATATATATATATATATATATATATATATATATATATATATATATATATATATATATATATATATATATATATATATATATATATATATATATATATATATATATATATATATTATATATATATATATATATATATATATATATATATATATATATATATATATATATATATATATATATATATATATATATATATATATATATATATATATATATATATATATATATATATATATATATATATATATATATATATATATATATATATATATATATATATATATATATATATATATATATATATATATATATATATATTTATTAATATATTTAGGTTAAATTACAAAATATACACACTTTTATTTTTCTTATTAATATTTAATATAAAAATATCTTTTGACAAATATACTTCATTTTATTTTATTTTTGTATACAATAAATAAATACTTGTACATAATAAATAAATAATGCATTTATTTTAGTAGAATTAGGGTTTAACCCTAAACATGAAAAACTCAAAAAATAATATTTTTATTTTGTTTATTTTTGACATGTAAAAATACTTTTTTCCATACATACAAAAACCATTTTTGCATCTTGCATATTTATTCTTATTTTATTTAAATTGTGCAATTAAATTATCTTGTAAATATTTCAATATTGATGTAATAGCTAGGTTTAATTTCCTTGTCTAAATACCCCCCATTTGAACATTTGTACCCCCCTTCCCATATTGTGTTGTAATAGTTTAGAACTTTACTTTTCGCACTTTAACGCTTTCTAAATATACCATGCTAGAATTAGGGTTTGTATGCGAAAAAACAACGAAAATAGTTTTGACCTAATTTCAAGTTAAACAAGCATGAAAATGGACACACAAATCACACTTGCACCCCCTAGGGTATTCCACTTGTTGCCTTTCAAAATTAGGCCATATTGCATGTTAGGTCTCTTTGGGCAAAGCAAACACAAATCAAATGATCATAGTCCCTCGATGACGCTTTCAAAATGTTGCCTAAACAAATGATCAAGTCCCTTAAAGAAAATTGCCCAAAGATACTTGACACCATTGCAATTATGGTCTAAACGATGACCCGCGCCCGTCCCTTTCACATCCTAACATGAGATTGTCCACCAAATACAATGGTGGAACAAACTTGTCAAAAGGGTTAAAACATAGCAATAATCTTTGAGAAATTTAGGAGTAGATAACCTCTTAGTTACTTGAATCAAACTTGCAAAAACAAAACACTTGCCTATTTTCTAAAACCACACTTCACAACACCTTCAAAAACAAACTTTCAAAAACAAACGCAAAACCATAGTCAGTTCTCCCACCGTATCACAACATGCTTACTT
The DNA here is from genome assembly GCA_948472305.1 of Vicia faba. NCBI lineage: Eukaryota > Viridiplantae > Streptophyta > Magnoliopsida > Fabales > Fabaceae > Vicia > Vicia faba. The sequence continues at coordinate 378,402,035 of OX451735.1, read as the reverse complement.
CAAAGAAACTCTCTTGTATGGAAGGGAGCCCCTAACCTTTAAATAAGTTCAATCAGCCTTGTATTCTAAGGACTTGAACAAACATAAGGAGGTTAATGAAGTGTTGCAAGAATGAAATTGATGCATGACTCTTTTTTATACATATTTTTTTGAATGATGTATGATACGAGACAGACTCTGAGAATTATTGGAAAGACTCGAAACTAGAAATTTGTGGTAGTTGAATGATATGACGTGGGATGACATGCTGGGGAAACACAAAGAAATTAATGGAATTCAATATTGGCATTGGACAATAACAAAACTAAGAAAGACGACCAAGACATCCAATGATTTGCTTTGGATGAAGAAAGACCACACCATCTAATAATCTGCTTTAGATGAAAGGAAAAGGAACTACGACATCCAATAACCTGCTTTGGATGAAGGGAGAAAGAGATACGACACCCAATAACCTGCTTTGAATGAAGGAAGAAAATTTCGGGAAAATACATCAGAAACATCTAGAAAAATATTAGATGTGGAATGAGACCAAATCTGAAGATACATCAGAGTCATCCAGGAATGACACTGGACAGAAAGTAACTATGACATCCAATAACCTGCTTTGGATGAAGGGAGAAAGATCATGACATCCAATGTTGGCTTCAAATGGCAGAGAGAAACATGATATCCAAGATTTGCATTGGTTGAAAGTGAGAAGCAACACGCCCAATATTAGCATTGTACAGATAAGGAGAACAACAACACACCCAATATTAGCATTGGATGGAAAAGAGAGACAACATATCCAAGATTAACATTGGATGAAAAGAGAGAGATATATCCAAGATTAGCATTGGATAAAAAGAGAGACAAACATATCCAAGATTAGCATTGGATGGAAAGAGAGACAGACAGACAGAGATATGCTTTGGTAAGTGACAAGTAAGTTGAACTTTGACCACAAGGTAAGATGTTTATATCAACAAGACCTCCGTAAATGCAAAGGAGAATGAAATACTATTACCATGCATGATATATGAATGATTTATGTATGTGATGTAGACGTTTGCGATAATGGAGATAGACTCTTTTGTGGAGGTAAAGATTGGAACTCTGACTCCTTAACACAGAGAGCTCTGCCAACTCTGCTTGGAAAGAAAAAGTCTTGAGAAACACTTATGTCTAACTTGTAAACTATATCAGGCTGATGATACTTTGAGCAAGGATATAAAGAGTTGCTTAGGGATTCTCTTGAAGTAAACTGCCCTAGATTAGTTGACTGCTAAGGATAAACTGATCATAGCTTTAGTCGAATATTGCTAGGTGTGATCGGTGGATCTGGAACTGACTGTTTAACGCTGGTTTCGCGAAATGTCGCGGTAAGCAAGAGTCACCATCGTCTTTTATTTTCTCCAACATGGACAGGACAAAAGCACAGCAAAATTCCTTATGAGAATGTTTCTCGGTTCGGGAGGTAGATTTATGACCCGTTTTGATAAAAAATACGGAAAGTAAATAAATACCTAATTGCCATTACATCCGGAAAGCAGTTACATAATGATCAATAAGAAAATAAAGCGCGAAAAGAATAAATTGGAACGTCTGAGGGTGTTGGACCATTTGCTTGAAATTAAATTAAATTAAAGTCTAATTAATTATTTAATTAAAGAAAAGAAAGTGTTTTAGTGTTTTTTTGTATTTATGAAAAGTAAAGAACAAGAATTAAAAGGAAACCCTAAATCTAGATTATTTTAATTATTAATGAAAATATTAAAGTTAACCTAATTTACTAGTTAATTAATTCATTTACATGTTTATTTACAAAATTAATGATAATTAATAATAATGATAAATAATGATGATTAATAATTTATTTAAGAAAAAGATGAAAATGTAAAAAAAAAAACCTAATTCTAGATACTTTTTACTTATTAAGAAAAAGATTAAAGTTTAAAAACCTAAATTAAACTAAGTTAATTGTTAGAGTTTATTTAAAAAAAATAGGTTAGTGATGAAATTAATAATAATTAAATATATTTGTATTTTTGATTTTTTTTGTTTTTATTATAGAAAATTATTTTATGGTGAAAAAAACAATTAAAACAATTAAAAAAAGAATTAGAAAAGAAAAGAAAATAAAATTAAAAAGGATGCAAACCAAGGGGGGTTTCAGGCCCAAGGGGAGGTTTTTTTGAAGTATTCTGCATTCTTTGACCATTGGATTGGGTTTCAAAACGAGCCACGATCTTCAAGTTATGAATTTTTTAGCGCGTAAAAACTGCACTTTCAGCACACTTTTTCACTATATTTCTTCAAGAAAACTCACACATACGGGTACCTTCTTTAAAGAATTGACTCTTGAGCTGAACCTGAATTTGAGAATACGTTATCAGAGATATCTTGGCGAAAGAACACCTGAATATAACGCGCCGGGTTGGACTTGTGAATTTTTCTTGAAATGTTTTGAGAAATATGGGAGGGCAAATTTTGGGGTACAACACTAGGAATAAACTGATCATGGATTTAGTTCTTGAAATTACTGAGGGGATGAATTTCCCTAATATGAGTCTTGAAAGAGATCTTCTGGTTAACCAATTCTAAGAGTAACTTGCATTGAGCATCAAATTTTGAACTGATTCACAACAGGATCTGGAAGATACTTGCTCTTGATAGGATCACTGACCAAGATTCTCAACTGTTTGAAATTCCTTGATTATGAGTGCTTGTTTGCAAGCAAAATTGTTCATTTAAACATGGTAATTTTAATGCAAAATTCATGCAAAAGTTTTGAAATCAAAATCACTTCTTGGAATGATGTTATTGGTGTATAAAAAATATCACTGATCAAAACACACCGGTTTAGACATTTAAAGTGAAAGAGAAAGAAAAGGTATGATACCAAAACAAATGATTTCTAAAAGATCTCAGGATTCAGTTTACACAACCTTGTTGTAGTATGCTTTCAAAAGAAATCATACTTCATTTAGGTTTTTTTGAGGGTCCTAATATGGTCTGGTTCACGGTTTATGAAACAAAGGATAAAGGCTCAAAGTTTATTTGTACCCAACCCAATCTCCGTGATGCTCTTCAGTCATATGTTTAGTTAACTCAAACTATGCATTTAGGTTCCAAGAGATTTTGAAATTATACTGACGATATAATGATGATGGCTCAAAAACCAAAAGATATTCTTTGAGATGACAATCACTTCTTCTTGCAACATTTATGTTGCTTTTGATGAGGATTTTCGTCAACTCTGGTAGATAATTTTGAGGATTTGAGGATCTCTTTCTTTTGAATTTGTTATCCCTAACTTTTGCCTGAACTGTTTCATTTGAGATTACAGTCAGCGGGATGCCCCTATTTTTTCCTAAGTCTCCTTCATAGGTTTTGACTTAGCGGACTTTTTCTTTGATTTTCATTCTTTTATTTTTGGAATGATATTGACTGCATGTCTTAACAATTATGGGGACCATCATCGTCACTTTTGATTTGGACGACATCTTCAACATTTATTTGATGTGTACGAAGGAAATCTTATAGCTGCAACCTTTATTGGAAGGTGTCGTGAATGATTTCTCTTGTATTTGAATGTACAACCAAATTAACTGAGAACTATCCTACCCCCGGTTAAGATTGTGATTTTTATGTACAGAAAGAAACTCCAACTTCTAGGCTCAAAGGGGTTGACAAGGGATTATCTTCCTTATTTCTCCAGTGTTTGGGAATTGAAATAATGCATGTACACCATCAGCAAAGTTTTATTTGAAAGCATACCAACAACAATTATGGGTATTTTGTTTTCATCATCCTATCTCCAGTCTTTGCATAAAAAAAGCTTGATAAAGAAAGTAAACATGAGATAAATATTTGAAAGCAGTAAATGAAAATGAATTGAATCAAAACATGCGATGCTCATTTCATTAAAACTAACATGAAAGTACAAACAAAGTTTAAAAGCAACGGTCAATGCAATAGGAAAATGCAAACAGGAAGAAACATGGCCTAGTGACTAATCAACAACAAGGATGAGTTGTCCAGTCTGAAACACTGGCTTTAGGAAGATAGTTTGGATTTGAATGAAGCTTCACTTGTCATGCCCCGAAAAAGGATTTTTGTGGACAATTGGACCTGTATCCTTGAAGGACACAATGCCCTAATCAAATCCTGAACCCCGGTCTACCATTATTCTTCTAATGTTAGCTCAAGTCTCGTACTTGTGTTGAGGAAATAACTTGGCGGTAGACAGACAATTGGAAGAAAGAGATAACTGGAAATGAGATCTCAGGCAACCTGGATGTATGAAAAATGATGTAGAGGATGCAAATGATATGTAATGAAAATGCAATGCAAAGCACTATAATGGGATCACATTTTAAAGGTTCGACACCAAATCAGAACACAAAGGAACCAAGTACCTTGAGGATCAGTATCTATACCTGTAAGAATAATTCCCTCCCCACTTACGGGTGAAGTCTAAGTCAGGGTAAGGTCAAAAGGAAAATCAGAGTTGTGATTCCTCGTGAAATTACTACCATCATAACATATACGTGTGTAATAATAATACCCCCCATTTGAACCTCGTCTGAGCGTGACTCTCATGATCGGAATAATAAGACATACGCATCGTAGCCATCATGACTATCCACTCTAATCTTATATATTAATAGGTGAACTCTATGGCCTGGGTATTGGGAGTTTTACCTTAAAGTAACACCCACCCAACCTGAAAAACCAGAAAACCCAACACAACACATCATATATACGGAAAGAAATAAAGTGCAATAAATAACATCAAGTAAAGCATATAGATAAGCACTCAGAGAAAAGAAACAAACAAATCTAGGATTGAAACACTTAGGAAAGATTCTCCAGTGAAGTCGCCAAGTTGTCGCATTGTAGCAGTAAAAAATTGAGACTAAGCCATCAATTGGCTTAACTCATATCAAGAAATTTATCACTGCACGTTATTATTTCCAAAAGGAAAATGGGAAAAGAGCGAATAAAACCCAAAATAAAATAAAGTCGAGATTAAAGTACAGGGTTCGGTTATGTAAACGGAAGATATTAGCACTCTAAGCATCTACAATACTCCATATGATTCACTTTGTTTATTTTAATCAGATAGTGCATTATCTAAAGACTTACTTGGTAAAGAGAATGAATGAATGAATATTTACAAACAAAAGAAATGTTTTTTTATTATCACGACTGTCGCGGTTGCGAATCTTTGGGCCTACGTACCCCCTTCGCACAATAAGGGTTCAGGGCACTCGTAGTTCTTCTAAAAAAGAAAAAAATGATGTGTTGATTGATTTTAAATGAAGAGACAATTCGTCATTTTTAAGAAAGAAATCTCAACTAATCGCCCACAAGGTGTGAGAAAGATGGACCGTACGTTAACATGAGGAAGGTTTGGAAACGCCTCTGGCACTCAAGTGGAATATTTGATACCTTTATAATTATGGGGATAGGAGGATGATATCTCGACTATAAATGAATCATGTCTAATCTTGGAAAAGGTTTTAAAGGGAAAATGTGCTCGAGCGCACAAAAAGGTTTGGATGAGTTGAAGTATTTTGTTATCTTGAAAAAAGATTTGTGAATTAAATCGTAATAAAGTCCGGAAATGGAAGAAAAAGAAAGGTTCCAAAATACACCGCCTCACTAGTCTTGATAAGACTCAACTGCATACAATTCACATATTTATTTATTAAGTGTTTTGAGTTTTGATTAAGAAAAAAGAATTTTGAGAAAAAAAGGTCGCTTGACAAAGTCAATGTTTTTATAAAAGTGGTCAAGTTTATTGAAAACAAGAAGGTTTTGAAAAACATGAAAAGGTTTTGAAAATTGAAGAATAGGAAGAGATGAAGAGACTAATCTAAAACAAAAGGTAAAAGCTAAAGGTAAGGAACAGTCTAACCAAGCAGGAGCCGGCAGTTGACAAATAAAGTCAATAAGAATTCTCATCCTTTGGATTAAAGCCATAAATAAAGAATAAACCGAGAGAATACCAAGCATCTGATGAGAATAAATCACGAGCAGGGAGCATCAGGTAAACTCGAGGTTGTGTCAGATAAGCACAATGTGTCATATAAGGCTCAAGGAATCAGTTAAGGACTCCAAATATAGAATAAGAATCCCTGCATAAGATAAAGCACACTGACGATACCAATAACACAGAGAAATAACCCGTATGTCTCATGTGAAATAAAAAATCCAAGTCAAGCGATCAAAGCCAAAGAACCAGAATAAATCTAATCGAAATCTACAAAATAAGTCGGTCAATGAAGTCTATGCATCCATACGTATTTAAGAGCCAAAATAGAATTAACTTTAAAATCGCAATGCAATAATATACAATAAACAACAATAGTTAAATATAATTACAAACAAGGTTTAATTAAAATTTATCAAATACTAAATCAAAATAACAAAACATAAGTGCAAATTTTAAATGGGATGTACAAAAAGTAACAATTGGGATGTTGAATCGTGATGGAAACGAAGCAACGGTTCTTGTGGTGTATGAAATCTGTATGATGGTTGGGTACTTCGATGGTGTGATGTTTGACTATATGTAGGTTGGATGGTATGGTAGGAAGGAGATGTATCATATATGTCTTGGATGTTGTGGTAGGATGAGGATGATGCATATTGTTGGTGGTGGGTCAGGCCATGCTCTTGGTATTGTGTTTGTGTGTGTGGCATAAATTTATAAAGGGTTTGATTGAATGAGGTGGTGTATGGTTGTTGGGTTTGAGTGGGTTGACATTGTGGTTGGGTTTGGTATTGTTGAGGGGTTATTGGGTTTGTATTATTGAGGGGTTGGTTGTTGGGGTTGTTGTTGGGCGCGTGTTGCAGCTCTTTGGTGTGGGTCGATCAAATAAGTATCTTGAGACAGAAACAAATTTGTTGAAACCGACGTGTACCATCTTAAATATTGGAGCGTCGATTTTAAGTCATCTTGAAAGATCGGCTCCCTTAGGACTAATTCGCGTTTATTCCTCCATTGAAGACATTGTTTTTTAGAGAAAACAGTTGAACCCCAACTATATGTGTTGATTTTATCAAATTGTCTTAACAAGGGTAAATACATGATATTAACAGTATTACCCGTTGTTTCAGGAAATAAAAAATGGCCAAATAATATCATTATGTAACACCGAGCTTTCATAATTTTTTCTTACTCGGTAGAGTTTTCGGTTATTACGAGACTACTATGATATTCTCTAAGAAGACATAGATTAATACCTTGGCCTCTTGACCCTTGTTCAAATAAAGAGACTCCCAAAAGTTCCTCGCATATGGCGTTGTCTTGGTTGACTCGGCCATTGACAGTCTTACAGTTGATTAGTAGACCGAATAACATGTACACGTCCTCTAGTGTGACTGTACATTCACCACATGGAAGATGAAAGGTATGAGTTTAGGGTATCCATCTCTCCACTAATGCGAGAATAATTTTATAGTCAACATGGTAATTGACTATGTTGAGTAACTGACTAAAACCGGCATATTGTAAGTACGGTTCAATTTGAACGTCGTAAGGGACATACTCATGGACACGACAACGAAATCTTTTAACATCCTATTAAAAACATGAATTACGTATAATAAGTAAAATATTTAAGTATAAAAATCATAAGAATTAATGGGAAAAAATTGTCGGTAAAAAATAGAGATACCGGAAAATACACTTACAAAGGTTTCAATGTTGTTCGGAGTTCCTCTATGTTGATCACCCATGGTCAAGAGAGACATTTTTTTCTTGATTACTCTTGTGTTGTTGTTGAGACTTCAAGAAATAAATAGTGTATGAGTTATGATTGTGATGAAAATATAGGGTGAATGTTACATGTATTTATAGGAAAATCTTGAAGAACACTTTGCATGCAACTTATACACATAGGCGCCACATTAGGTAGCGCATGCTCTTCCTTATTGGACATATGCACCACACTAGGTGGTGCATGCTCTCTTTGTTGTTCATAGGCGCCATTCAGATGTCATGCATGCAATTTTTGTTGTTCAATGACAAGCCACCCTAGGTGGCGCATGCATGCAAAAAGAGGAGGATAAGCCATCCTAGGTGGCGCATGCATGCAAAAAGAGGAGGATAAGACACCCTAGGTGGCGCATGCATACAAAAAGAGGAGGATAAGCCACCCTAGGTGGCGCATGCATGCAGAACATCAGTCTATTTAATTGTCTGTGTAGGTTGCATTCAACAACATACCTCAACAACATGGATCATTCACAAAATTATACTATTGTTTCCCATATTAACAGTGAGACATTCAACTGCAATAGCTTAGGTTTTAATTTCCGTAATACCGATTTTATCCACTTTCGGATAAACAAGAAATCAGGTTTTGCATGCTTCAAAGATAGAGTAGAATCCAAATTGGAGTGTGGTACAGTTTACCAAATTCTTTACAAGTCCCCATTTCTATTTGACAGCAACCAAGTCAAATTTTATCAACTTAAGGTGCATGACGATGATGATGTTCAAAACATGTTTCAAACTCATGAACAACTCGGGTTCGATAAGATTGAGTTGTATGTTTTATTAAAACAATCGAATCAATCTCAAGTGGTAGATCCTTCTCAAGACTTTGAAGAAGAGGATGAATCTGACGAGGACAACCATCCCGAAGTCGATGTTATTGACCAAGAAGAAGAAGACGATGAGGCAATGATTGATTTTATGGTCAATGATGACGCTGCAGATCAAGAGCATGAACCTATACCTGCAAGTCATGCATACGACCCTCCGTTTCACATGACGAACTTGAACTTGGGGGAAGATGAACCAGCCTCAGATATCTTTCACAATCCTTATATGCAGACTGAAGGGGCCTTGAAAGTTGGAGACAAATTTCGAACAAAAGAAGAGTGTCTTAGAGCTATCAAAAAATACCTCATGGAAATTTTAGCTGACTTTACTGTAGATAAAAATAATTCAGGGAGGTGCGTTATTTTATATCGTCAAAAACCAATTTTCCCTTTCCAGTTAACTGCATCTTACAGGAAGAGAAGTTATTCATGGGAAATAGGTTTCGTTGATCCACTCCACACTTTCATCACAACCGTTCCGACACAGGATCATCGGAAACTTAGTTCTCAACTAATATATTAAGAAATATTGCCTCTTATTAGCAAATATCCATCATTAAAGGTGAGTACAATTATTTCTCATATCACTACGAGATTCAATTATACTCCCTCTTACAGGAAGGCATGGATCGGGAGGACTAAGGCAGTTGAACTTGTGTAAGGTAATTAGGAGGAATCGTACAAAGAACTTCCAAGATTTTTGGTGGCACTCAAATATTATGCTTTGGGAACTGTTATAATTTTGGAGACACTTCCGGCTTTTACCCCAGACAGAACTCGTGTTAGTGGAAATTGAATATTTCATCGATTGTTTTGGGCGTTTGAACCATGCATCAAGGGTTTTGCATTTTTCAAACCTATTATACAGATTGATGGAACCTGGTTATATGATAAGTATAAAGTAACATTACTCATGGCAGTGGCACAAGATGGGAACAATAATGTTTTTCCGATTGCCTTCGCTCTAGTTGAAGGTGAGACAGGTGGTGCATGGAATTTCTTTATGAAGAATCTCCGATTACATGTTTCTCCACAACCCAACCTTTGTTTGATTTCAGATAGACATCCTTCGATTTTGAGTGCATACAATAACCCTGATAACGGTTGGCAGGGTCGCCCTTCGACACATATCTATTGCATTAGACATATCACACAAAACTTCATGCTCCATATCAAAGACAAGAGACTTCAAAAGAAAGTTATTAATGCAGTGTATGCCTTAACAAAACCGTCATTCTGATACTATCGCGAAGAAATTCGGTTGGCAAACTCAGAAGCATTAAGGTGGATCGATAATATTCTAGTGAAGAAGTGGACTCGGGTATTTGACAATGGTCAATAATGGGGCCACGTGACAACAAATCTAGTGGAATCATTGAACTCTGTATTTAAAGGCATCTGAAACCTACCAATTACCGCTTTGGTTAGAGTAACATATTTCAGAATGGGGTCATTGTTTGACACAAGAAGTTCAAAATCAAGGGCAGCGTTACAATCAGGGCAGTTGTTCAGCGAGTTCACGATGAAAACATTTAACGAGGAGGCTGCGAAAGCAAACACCCATAGTGTCACCGTGTTTGACCATATTAAAGGTTGGTTCAGTGTACAAGAGACAATGGATCATAATGAGGGGAGGCTAAGGGGATATTATCGGGTCGAACTAGATAGAGGTTGGTGTGATTGCGGAAAGTTTCAACCATTTTGCATGCCTTTCTCTCATGTCATAGCAGCATGTTCGCATGTTCGCTTGGACCCTGTGATCGGTGGATCTGGAACTGACTATTTAACGCTGGTTCGCGAAATGTCGCGGAAGCAAGAGTCGCCACCGTCTTTTATTTTATCCAACATGGACAGGACAAAAGCACAACAAAATTCCTTATGAGGTAGTTTCTCGATTCGGGAGGTAGATTTATAGAAAGGGAAGGTGTTAGCGCCCTTTCTATCCATGGTTATCCATGGGCTCTTAGATACTTGCTCATTGTGTTTTCAAAAGTGTTTGCTTTTCAATTGTGAGTGGGTTTGAAAAAGTTTCGTTTAAAGATTTCAGATCGACTCTTGTATCAGTCCTCAAGAGTGTTTGAAACATTGTTTTGAAAGCTTTTTGAAAGTGTCGGTGTGAAAAGAGTTTGATTTGTTTTTGAATAGAGCAAGCATCTATGAGTCATCCACCTACCCAAAGGAATTAGGTTGTGTAAATGTCCTTAAGGTAGTGCCATCCCACCATTGAGAGATAGGTAGCACCACCGTTGGAGGTGTTCGGGTCAATCCGTTTGTAGGGACAGTGTGGTCACCAGAGCAACAGTAGGACACCTTAGAAGCTACCCTTACGCCATTGATCCTTTTTTTATTCTGAGGCAACCGTTTCGAGGCAACTGGATCATGTCATGGACATAAGGACTTACTAAAACGTCCTATACTCGACGACCACGTTTCGAAGGCAAGGCAACAGTGAGGCGTACCCTAAGAGTGGTGTGTGAATTTGTGTGTTATTTTCATGTTTAGCAATTATCTTTGATCATGACATGGTGAGCTACGCATTGTTTTTAATTAGCCATATATTCTTTCATGCAAAGTTTAGAATTTAAAAGTGCGGAAATTTAAATGCGGAAAGATAAATCCTACGCTATTACAAGGCGCGGGTCTATACATCGCCAAATTACAAAGACCCGTTTTAATAAAAAGGCAGAAAGTAAAAGACCTAATTACTATTACATCCGGAAAGCAGTTACATAATAATTGATAAAGAAAATAATGCGCGAAAAGAATAAATTGGAACGTCCGAGGGCGTTGGACCCTTTTGAAATTAAATTGAATTAAAAGTTAATTAAGTATTAAATTAAAGAAAAGAAATGTTTTTTTGTTTTTTGTATTTAATGAAATAAGAAAAGAATTTAAAATTAGAAGGAAACCTTAGTTCTAAATATTTTTAATTATTAAAGAAAAGGTTAAAGTTTAAAACCTAATTTATGCTAATTAATTATTTACATATTTATTTACAAAATATTTAGTAATTAATAATAATAATGATGATGAGAAAATTATTTGTTAAAAAAAAATGAAAAGGTTAAAAAACCCTAATTTCTACATATTTTATTAATTTAAGAAAATATTAAAGTTTTAAAACCTAAATTAACTAAGTTAATTGTTAGAGTTTATTTACAAAAAAAATATTTAATAAGTAAATTAATTAATATATTTTAGTTTCTGATTTTTAGATTATGAAAATTAATTATTGGAATTTAAAGAAAACAATTAAAATAATTAAAAGAAAAGAAAAGAAAATTAAAAAATAGAATACAAACAATGGGGGTGTCTGACCCAATTTGGAGGTTTATTGTGAGAAATCTGGCCCAAGAATCCAAGCCTTTTTTGACTTTCTATGCTTGCGTGTAGAGTGGTTGACTCCTGAGTACCGTGGTCTGCATTCTTTGGCCATTGGATTGGGTTTCATGCATAAGTTGTTCTACTTTGGCCATTTGGCTTTTGGCTTTTGGCTTTTGGCCATTTGTGTTCTGGCCTCAACGTTCCTTAATCTTCTCAGGATGTTTGTCTCGCCATGTATTGGTGTCATGCATAAGTTGTTCTTTTTTGGTCATTTGGCTTTTGGCCATTTGGCCATTTGTGTTTTGGCCTCAACGTTCCTTAATCTTCCTGCATGTGATCCTGTCTAAATCTGCAGTGTTGAATCTCATGAACACATTAAATAAAATCATAAAATGCAAATAAAGCCAATTTATAAAGAAATTTAATGTTTAGGCACAATATGGCATGTATGAATGATTATACCCTTTTGATCATGGAGATCAAATTAATCTTACCCTTACTGGAAAATTAGTTACCTGAATGCTTTTATGCCCTTTGGATCATGGAGATCAAGTCAGTCTTATCCTTAGGGATTTGTAATAAGGATTTCAAGGTTTTAGGGTTCTTGAAAGAATTTGATATTCTAACAGTGTTGTGGCAAGGTTTTTTCTCTCTTTTCCTCCTCTCTGGTTTGTGTGAAAAGAAGGTGATTATATAATGGAAATTAGGATAAAGAAAATGGGCTTTGAATGTGCAATTGGGCCTCCAATGTTCACTTGAGTTCGTCACTTTCCAGGCTAAATCGCAGGGACTTAAGTGCAATTTTTGAAGTTGAAATGTGTAAACAAAATGTAGCCGACATCGATAACTAACTCCTGTCCGAGAATCGGCTCAATCGGATAAACGGTGAATTAGTTATGAATTTTTGAAGTTTCAGCTCAAACAAACTTATTTTGGGCTCCAGTGTCGACTCTGATACGTTCTTCAATAAAAAACTGGTATTGATCGGAGCATAATCCGGTCTCGACTTTTGAAGAAAAGTTGTAGATCTACGAGTCAGGGACCTTGTGTAAAAATATGAGCCCAATCCGATAAAAATTGACCGAGTTATGAATTTTCGAAGTTTCGGCCCAGATGAAATAATATTCAGCATTCAGGATTTTCGGTGTGTCACGCACTCTGAGCAAAAAACGAAGGCCTTTTGAATACCGTTTGAACTCAATACCTTCTGTGAAAATGTAGTCAACTCAATTTGTGAAATTTTGGCGCCGGAACCAGCTCGATACGATGAAAATCGACCAAGTTATGATTTTCTGAACATGACGCAAATAAACTTCTGTCACAAATTTTCTGTACGAAAATACTTGATAAATCCATATTTTTGAAGACCTTCTGATCGAAATTGGCTTCCAGCCGTGAGAGATGAAAACGTAGATAATGTCAAGACATAATTTTGGCCACCAGAACGGGTTCAAAACGAGCCACGATATTCAAGTTATGAATTTTTTAGCGCGTAAAAACTGCACTTTCAGCACACTTTTTCACCATATTTCTTCGAGAAAACTCGCACATTCGGATACCTTCTTTAAAGAATTGACTCTTGAGCCGAACCTGAATTTGAGAATACGTTATCAGAGATATCTTGGTGAAAGAACACCTGAATATGACGCGCCGGGTTGGACTTGTGAATTTTTCTTGAAATGTTTTGAGAAATATGGGAGGGCAAATTTTGGGGTACAACAGTTGCCCCTGTTCAATCTTTTTAAACCTGAGGATGTACATTGGCTTGCGTGCCTTTCGTGATCCGAAGGTGGAAGATGATTGAATACTAAAGTGCCCAGAAATTTGCACTCGCATGGTGTAGTATCAACAATGTGATGTAGGGGGAATGGGCTTATAGATGCCATTTGGAAGTGATGGATGGGGGGATGGGCTTATAGATGCCATCTGGAGCTGTGACGGAGCTTTGTCGGGAATGGGCTTATGGATGCCATTTGGAGACTGTTGGTATGTGGATGGGCTTATAGATGCCATCGAGAGGTTGTCGATCGCGTAAGAGATTCCTTAGCGAGAACTTGCGTACCTGAGAAAGAAAGATAATTACCTGGCCTGTTACATGGGTTGATCTTCAAACTCTTCATGTAGATGTGCCCTGGCAGGATACAGGTATCGAGTCTACAATCAGCTACTCACAGATGCGTCCTGGCTAGATACAGGAATCGAATCTGGAAAAATAGTCGTCACCAGATACACCCTGGCAAGATACAGGAATCGGATCTTCGAACTCTTCAGACGTGCCCTGGCAAGATACAGGAATCGAGTCTGGTAATGTTAGGTTGGTGAGTTGTCTCTACTGACAGGTTATCCTCATGGACGAGTGGTCTATAACGACGAGTGTCTATAACGACGAGACGAGTGTCTATAACGACGAGTGTCTATAACGACGAGACGAGTGTCTATAACGACGAGTGTCTATAATGACGAGTGTCTATAACGACGAGTGTCTATAACAACGAGTGTCTATAACGACGAGTGTCTATAACGACGAGTGTCTATAACGACGAGTGTCTATAACAACGAGTGTCTATAACGACGAGTGTCTATAACGACGAGTGTCTATAACGACGAGTGTCTATAACGACGAGTGTCTATGACGACGAGTGTCTATGACGACGAGTGTCTATGACGACGAGTGTCTATGACGACGAGTGTCTATGACGACGAGTATCTATGACGACGAGTGTCTATGACGACGAGTGTCTATGACGACGAGTGTCTATAACGACGAGTGTCTATAACGACGAGTGTCTATGACGACGAGTGTTTATGACGACGAGTGTCTATAACGACGAGTGTCTATAACGACGAGTGTCTATAACGACGAGTGTCTATAACGACGAGTGTCTATAACGACGAGTGTCTATAACGACGAGTGTCTATAACGACGAGTGTCTATGACGACGAGTGTCTATGACGACGGGTGTCTATAACGACGGGTGTCTATAACGACAAGTGTCTATAACGACGAGTGTCTATAACAACGAGTGTCTATAACGACGAGTTGTATCAGAGAAATCTTTAGGCATTGATTTAACTGGGTTTATATTCTTTGACTGTATTCATCTACATAGCTGATCTGTATCCTTCCTGAAAGGTAAAGGTCAGTCATATGCAATGCATGATATGGATCAAGCAATAATATTTTTCAACACATGAGATTATATGATATGATGCGTATATGCATGTATCATGATGTATAACAATGTGATGTTTATGAATGTATCTTTGTCTGGGAAAATAGATCCTTGACGGATGCCGGGAAGTCAAATCCTGGGCTGATGTTGAAGAGTGAGATTCTTCGTTTCCGTTGGGGATGATTGCAAGAATACCGGTCGGAGAAGATAACTCCGTTGGGGAATAAACTTATTTGAAGAGATCACTCTGCGGAGAATTACTCTGTGGGAAGAGATACTTCGCTGAGGTTTTGATGAGGATAACTCCGTTGGGGATACCGTTGTTGTGCTCTGTTGGAAGTTTTGATGAACTCCGCTGGAGAATAAGAAGAACTTTGCCGAGGACGATCTTTCCATGGTAATTAGCTGAGGATAACCCAGTTATAGGCCCTGGTGGAGAAATAACCTTTGAATAAAACCGGGGAGACGCGTTTTCTCTGCAGGGAGTGAAGGTATCTTGGTCGCATTCTTCAGCTGAACTTACCTTGGCACTTCGGTGGACAGGGCAACCGGATCATTTAGACAACTCATTATTGCCCCAGTTTCTGTTGGGGAAGAAGGTACTTATGAAGGTGTTTGATGACTGCCGATTGACAAATCTTCTTCTGGTAGGCAAGTGACGAGAGGACAGGACATAGTCGTATGCTTTGATCCCTAACTTTTGCCTGGACCTCCCTTTCGGGTTTTCGGTCCACCGGGATACCCATTTTTGCCCAAGCTGCCTTTTCAGGTTTACGACTTGCCGGGTGTACAATTTTTCATTTTCATCCCTTATTTTTGCCCGAACCCTTTTGGTTCGCCGGGAAGCCCTTATTTTTGCCTAGGCCAGTCGACCTAGCGGGTCTTTGATTTTGCGTAGTATTTTCGACTATGTCCTTATTCTCGGAATGTAGGGAGATGCCCCTGTTGTTGTGTTGCCATACGACCAGAAGATCTTCGTTTGATCGTCCAATGCCCCAAGTGATCCAGATGGAGATTTGCCCCAAGCTGGTTGGCCTTTTTGAGAGATTCTCTGAATCTTGACTTAACTGCCCCAGATGATGGACAATGATCATGCCATGCCCCTTGATTGGAAGTGCTTTTGTTCATCCGATATTCGTCGTGCGAGCTTCTATGCTGTTCAAACAAATAGTCGTATGCAAACAAAGTTATGTTAAAAATGCAAAGCTTATGTCTGTTTCGAAGTTTTTGGAAATGCAGTTTTTTAATAAAACAAGTGAGTTCTTTTGTAAACTGTGATGTCAAACTCGTTATTTTACTGGGAGCCTTAAGGAGTCAGGATACCTTTGTAACATTATGCTTTCGAACTAACCCATGCTTCAGCTAGGACTTTTAAGGGTTGTAGCGTGGCCTGGTTCACGGTTTAAGAAACAAAGGATAAAGGCTCAAATTATTTGTACCCACCCGCTCTTCGTGATGTTCTTCAAACCTAAACTCAGCTGATCGTGCGTTAGACCTTGTTTGAGTCTTTGCTCTGAAATTCCAGTGATGGTTCGGATGTTGAACGTTTATTTGAATAGGCAGTCATTTTTGTTTGGTTTAGGGTTTGTAAGACCTCTTTCTTTTTCTTACATTATCCCTGTTTTTTGCCTGAACTGTTTCTTTTTGGAATTACAGTCAGCGGGATGCCCCAGTTTTGTAAGTCTCCTTCATAGGTTTTGACTTAATGGGTTTTTATTTTGAGAAGTAATGATTGCCTGTCTGTATGATTGTTCGGAACTATCACTGTCTTTTGTTTTGTAAGGACCTCTTTGGTGCCATTCATTATGCACTTGGATCAACTGAGAGACTACCCTGCCCCAGGTTATGATTAAGGGTTTTAAATTTCGAAAAGAAAAACTCCTACTTCTTTGGCTCAGAGGGGTTGACGAGGGATTATCTTCATTATAACTCCAGTGTTTAGGAATTGAAACAATGCCTGTACCTCATCAGCAGGGTCTGCTCAAAAGCATACTGTAAAGATCGTGGTATCGTTTTCATCATCCTCCCTCAAGAGGCTTAGAATTTTCAATCAAGAGTTGATCATCACAAAAATATGAAAACAGTTTGCATATAGTGAATACGAAATAATTACTTCAAAACAGACATGTGTAATGCATTAATGAAATAACCAAGTTTGACATGAAATAAAATGTTTGAACAATCAAAGAAAATTACAATCTGAACATTCAAATGAACAAAAGTTTCTAATCCTAGCCATGTTTTGACAAGGGAGCAGTGGTCACATTCGGAGCCTCTGGAGAGTCGAACTGGACTTCCTTCGCGTCGATCAGATCCTGAACCTTGTTTCTCAAAGTCTAACAATCATCTGTAGCATGCCCCGGGCTGTCAGAATGATAAGCGCAGCGAACGTTGGGGTTATACCTTGAAGGCGTCCTGTTGGGATTCTTTGGAGGGTCCATGAGAGTTACCAACTTGGTTTCCAGCAACTGTAGCAATATCTGTGACAAGGTCATGCCGAGGGGAGTGAATTGCCTTTTGGGTCTCTCTTCCCTTTGCTGATTGTGACGCTGAGGAGCGCCGGTCGGTTTTGCAATAACCACCGCGTTGACATCTTGGCGGTGTTCGGACCTATTCTGCCCTTTTGAGCCATAGACAGCACTAGATTCTCTCTTGGATGGTTTCTTCTCAGTGTTCGAGGAGTCACCATTCTGTATTTTCCCCAACTTGATGCCAGCTTCTACTCTTTCCCCGGTCAAGATCAGATCTGTAAACCCAGCAGCAGAATTCCCAATCAGGTGGTTGAAGAATGGACCAGACAAGGTCCCCAAGAACATGTCGACGAGCTCGCGGTCAGTCAGAGGTGGTTGTACCCTTCCAGCAAGGTCCCTCCATTTTTGAGCATATTCTTTGAAACCTTCACCTGCACCCATAGACATTCCCTGAAGCTGAGTACGCGTGGGAGCAAGGTCGGCATTGTACTGGTACTGCTTGTAGAATGTAGTGGCCAAATCCTCCCAGCTGCGGATGTTAGCTCCATTCAGTTGATAGAACCAGTCGAGTTGGGTTCCAGACAGACTATCCTGAAATAAGTGAATCCATAAATTCTTGTCAGCCGTGTAGGGCTGGATCCTCCTTGTGTAAGACCTGAGATGCAGCTTAGGACAGGATGCCCCGTCGTACTTTACAAAGGCAGGTGCCTTGAATTTGTGCGGGATTACTACCCCAGAAGACAGACCTAGATCCTCGAAGTCCAGGCCGGGCACTTTTTGTATCTCCATGGCACTTAGCCGGTCTTCCAACTGTTTATACCTGTCCTCAGCTGGAGGGTACTGCTCATCATTGTAATCGGTCTCGTTGTCGGAGACCATTGGACTAGGAACCTCTCTTTCTTGGGGACTGTCTTTCCCAACAGATGGGGTAGTCTGCTCAACTTCATTTCGTGATCCATTCCCAGATTTGCGTCTAGGGTTGAACAACACCGTCCTCTTCTTCTTCTTTTTCGAAAGCAGGGTCTTCAGATCTTGTTGCCCCTGGGCCAAACTCATGATCAGCTCTTAGAACTGGGCGTTCTGAGCCTGAAGAGCCTTGATGGATTGCTCAGTAGATGTTTCCGGATTCATGATGAGACTGCTGAAATAAACAGCAAAGAAGGTAAACAACCTGTAGAGAAAGGGTACCTGTTATGCAGTGATATGTATGATATGCATGCAATGTTTTCAAGGATCTCGCGGGGTAGACAAGAAAAATTGTTAGAATTTGCATTTTGTAGCTTGATGGAAGGCACTGCATATTGTCGAGAGTCCTTCTTCAAGAGTCAAGGCTCACCATATCGAGTGGGTCATAGCCCCTGACAACCTTGGCTAGAGGAAAATAAATCCCCTTTGCCCCTTGCTGGACAGTTGATTCATCATGACCTGCATCACAAGCCCTTGAGATCCTTGAAATGGGTTAGTCCTTATGTAGGATGTATGCAATGGTATGATGGTATGATGTGCATGGAGTGATGTGAGTAAACCCTGTTATAAGCCCAAATTAAGGGCTGTAAACAAAACCTGCAAGAAACTCATGTTGTCAGATAAGAATATGCAAGTAGTTCAAGTTTTAAGGCACACAAGTCACACAAGAGAGCCCTTAGAGTTTAGGCCAGCCTGGGGTCTAGGTATTACCCTCTTTCAGTTTGTTGGTTAAGACCTGTCCTATCAGAAGTAACCGGGTTCTAAGGGTCCCAATATCATTGGATTGCTTTCATTGTTCATCGTTTCGATTTAGCCACTGAACTGGCGACCAAAATATTCCAAGAAAACAACCCTCAATTGAGTGTAGTATCGAGTATCAACCAACCTCAGACTGCACCAAAGTCAGTTATCTCACTACCCTAAAGAGGCCAAGATGGTTCAATTAAGGTTCCTAAGGTCAGTTGATGCTTCACGACACCACGCGGCGGCCCCGTACTCTCCTTGATTGGACTCAAGGGTTACCGGTACACACCAAAGTGCCACATCAACGTAGCAGATTTCTTCAACCATGTCGGTATACCCCGCACAGTTCCCTCACAGCCTTGTTGCTACTTTCTAAGAAGGTATCCCCCAGATCCGGGTTAGGATCTATAGAACTCCCAAGACAGGCCCACAATTTAAAGCAAGCAATTCAGGCAATTGAAAACACAAGTGATCTTAGTCCTAAGGTACACCTCACTTTTAAAGAGTCCCCAGCAGAGTCGCCAGTTCTGTGATCGGTGGATCCGGAACTGACTGTTTAACGCTGGTTCGCGAAATGTCGCGGAAGCAAGAGTCGCCACTGTCTTTTATTTTCTCCAACATGGACAGGACAAAAGCACAGCAAAATTCCTTATGAGATAGTTTCTCGATTCGGGAGGTAGATTTATAGAAAGGGAAGGTGTTAGCACCCTTTCTATCCATGGTTATCCATGGGCTCTTAGATACTTGTTCATTGTGTTTTCAAAAGTGTTTGCTTTTCAATTGTGAGTGGGTTTGAAAAAGTTTCGTTTAAAGATTTCAGATCGACTCTTGTATCAGTCCTCAAGAGTGTTTGAAACATTATTTTGAAAGCTTTTTGAAAGTGTCGGTGTGAAAAGAGTTTGATTTGTTTTTGAATAGAACAAGCATCTATGAGTCATCCACCTACCCTAAGGAATTAGGCTGTGTAAATGTCCTTAAGGTAGTGCCATCCCACCATTGAGAGATAGGTAGCACCACCGTTGGAGGTGTTCGGGTTAATCCGTTTGTAGGGACAGTGTAGTCACCAGAGCAATAGTAGGACACCTTAGAAGCTACCCTTACGCCATTGATCCTTTTTTTATTCCGAGGCAACTGTTTCGAGGCAACTGGATCATGTCATGGACATAAGGACTTACTAAAACGTCCTATACTCGACGACCACGTTTCGAAGGCAAGGCAACAATGAGGCGTACCCTAAGAGTGGTGTGTGAATTTGTGTGTTATTTTCATGTTTAGCAATTATCTTTGATCATGACATGGTGAGCTACACATTGTTTTTAATTAGCCATATATTCTTTCATGCAAAGTTTAGAATTTAAAAGTGCGGAAATTTAAATGCGGAAAGATAAATCCTACGCTATTACAAGGCGCGGGTCTATACATCGCCAAATTACAAAGACCCGTTTTAATAAAAAGGCAGAAAGTAAAAGACCTAATTACTATTACATCCGGAAAGCAGTTACATAATAATTGATAAAGAAAATAATGCGCGAAAAGAATAAATTGGAACGTCCGAGGGCGTTGGACCCTTTTGAAATTAAATTGAATTAAAAGTTAATTAAGTATTAAATTAAAGAAAAGAAATGTTTTTTTGTTTTTTGTATTTAATGAAATAAGAAAAGAATTTAAAATTAGAAGGAAACCTTAGTTCTAAATATTTTTAATTATTAAAGAAAAGGTTAAAGTTTAAAACCTAATTTATGCTAATTAATTATTTACATATTTATTTACAAAATATTTAGTAATTAATAATAATAATGATGATGAGAAAATTATTTGTTAAAAAAAATGAAAAGGTTAAAAAACCCTAATTTCTACATATTTTATTAATTTAAGAAAATATTAAAGTTTTAAAACCTAAATTAACTAAGTTAATTGTTAGAGTTTATTTACAAAAAAAATATTTAATAAGTAAATTAATTAATATATTTTAGTTTCTGATTTTTAGATTATGAAAATTAATTATTGGAATTTAAAGAAAACAATTAAAATAATTAAAAGAAAAGAAAAGAAAATTAAAAAATAGAATACAAACAATGGGGGTGTCTGACCCAATTTGGAGGTTTATTGTGAGAAATCTGGCCCAAGAATCCAAGCCTTTTTTGACTTTCTATGCTTGCGTGTGGAGTGGTTGACTCCTGAGTACCGTGGTCTGCATTCTTTGGCCATTGGATTGGGTTTCATGCATAAGTTGTTCTACTTTGGCCATTTGGCTTTTGGCTTTTGGCCATTTGTGTTCTGGCCTCAACGTTCCTTAATCTTCTCAGGATGTCTGTCTCGCCATGTATTGGTGTCATGCATAAGTTGTTCTTTTTTGGCCATTTGGCTTTTGGCCATTTGGCCATTTGTGTTTTGGCCTCAACGTTCCTTAATCTTCCTGCATGTGATCCTGTCTAAATCTGCAGTGTTGAATCTCATGAACACATTAAATAAAATCATAAAATGCAAATAAAGCCAATTTATGAAGAAATTTAATGTTTAGGCACAATATGGCATGTATGAATGATTATACCCTTTTGATCATGGAGATCAAATCAATCTTACCCTTACTGGAAAATTAGTGACATTAATGCTTTTATGCCCTTTGGATCATGGAGATCAAGTCAGTCTTATCCTTACTGAAGAAGTAGTGAGGTGTTGGTTTGTAACTGTGATGGCTTGTTTGTAGTGAGAGAGGGATTTGTAATAAGGATTTCAAGGTTTTAGGGTTCTTGAAAGAATTTGATATTCTAACAGTGTTGTGGCAAGGTTTTTTCTCTCTTTTCCTCCTCTCTGGTTTGTGTGAAAAGAAGGTGATTATATAATGGAAATTAGGGTAAAGAAAATGGGCTTTGAATGTGCAATTGGGCCTCCAATGTTCACTTGAGTTCGTCACTTTCCAGGCTAAATCGCAGGGACTTAAGTGCAATTTTTGAAGTTGAAATGTGAAAACAAAATGTAGCCGACATCGATAACTAACTCCTGTCCGAGAATCGGCTCAATCGGATAAACGGTGAATTAGTTATGAATTTTTGAAGTTTCAGCTCAGACAAACTTATTTTGGGCTCCAGTGTCGACTCTGACACGTTCTTCAATAAAAAACTGGTATTGATCGGAGCATAATCCGGTCTCGACTTTTGAAGAAAAGTTGTAGATCTACGAGTCAGGGACCTTGTGTAAAAATATGAGCCCAATCCGATAAAAATTGACCGAGTTATGAATTTTTGAAGTTTCGGCCCAGATGAAATAATATTCAGCATTCAGGATTTTCAGTGTGTCACGTACTCTGAGCAAAAAACGAAGGCCTTTTGAATACCGTTTGAACTCAAAACCTTCTGTGAAAATGTAGTCAACTCAATTTTTGAAATTTTGGCGCCGGAACCAGCTCGATACGATGAAAATCGACCAAGTTATGATTTTCTGAACATGACGCAAATAAACTTCTGTCACAAATTTTCTGTACGAAAATACTTGATAAATCCACATTTTTGAAGACCTTCTGATCGAAATTGGCTTCCAGCCGTGAGAGATGAAAACATAGATAATGTCAAGACGGAATTTTGGCCACCGGAACGGGTTCAAAACGAGCCACGATATTCAAGTTATGAATTTTTTAGCGCGTAAAAACTGCACTTTCAGCACACTTTTTCACCATATTTCTTCGAGAAAACTCGCACATTCGGATACCTTCTTTAAAGAATTGACTCTTGAGCCGAACCTGAATTTGAGAATACGTTATCAGAGATATCTTGGTGAAAGAACACCTGAATATAACGCGCCGGGTTGGACTTGTGAATTTTTCTTGAAATGTTTTGAGAAATATGGGAGGGCAAATTTTGGGGTACAACAGACCCAATACAACATATATCCCTCGTGTACACGGTAAAGAGCATTTTAAGTGTGTATATTAATACCTTCTCCGTGTTGGAAAAGGAGGATTACTGGCCTGCTTATCAAGGGGAAATTGTTTGGCACAATGAACAAATGCGACAGAAGAAAAAGGGGCGCCCGAAAAGCACTCAAATTAGAACTGAAATGGATACGGCCAACAAAATGATAAGATTATGCAGTACATGTCGTCTTCCCGGACACAATCGGAAAAATTGTCGGAATATTGGGTCTAGCTCTACAACATAACTTTTTTATAGAAAACTATCTGGAGTGTTTAATTTGTTGTATGCAATATATTTCAATTTAAATTGGAGTTATCATTTCGTGTTCAATTTATCATTCGATTACAACAATTTTCACATCATGACAAAAAATTACAACACCACATACTCAGGACAACAATACAACAACATGATAAACAGACAAAACAACTAAACAAATCATAATATCTAAGAGATAAATACCATCAACACAATATCCTCTGGTCCAAGCATCATCATCATGACATCAGCGTCGCATCTCACCTTTTTCCATGATCGACTTACTCCATTTTCATTCCTCACTGTGATGTACCTTTCTATTTTTCTGATTTGTTCACCTTCAGGAATGTCTCCTTCCAACCAGCGAATCAAGTGCCTCTAAAAATGCTCGAACGTCTGCGGGTTCCAGAGTTTAATCTTCACTGGAGGATTTTTCACCGAAAAAATAACATGCGCATCTCTTTTGATCAGTGAAAACTTTGGCAAGGGAGTTGAAGACATTTTCTAAGAGTTATGTAACAAATGGTGTGGAAAAATGAAGAGGATGGGTGGTTGTATTTATAGAAAATTACAATAACATTGTCAAGCCAAGGAGGGTGGCGCCTCCTCTCTAAAAACACATGCATGCGCCACACTGCATGGCTTTACAGAGGAGGACAAGCCATGCAGTGTGGCGCCTCCTCTTTAAAATGAATGCATGCGCCATACCGAGTGGCTACTCCTCTGTGTGGCGAAATTTTTTTGTTTGAAAATTGGTCATTTTGGTAAAAAAAAATTAAAAAGTGGTTATTTGAGAAGTTTTTTTTTTAAAAAGTGGTTATTTAAAAAAAATCAACAAAACCCCTCCTTTAGATATTTTCTTTTTAAATTAAAAGAAACTCTAAATAAAAATGAAACAACAATTTTTTTATACACACATTTTTAAAATTTTCTTATACTAATAACTAAAACTATATTTCAATAAAAATGAAAATAAATAAAAGATATTGTGATACGGTCGGAGAACTGACTTGAGGGTTTTGCATTTTATCGCAAATGTTGCGATTATCAAGAGTCGCCACCGACTTTTCCTTTATCCAAAAGGAAAGGTGAAAAAGCACAGGAAAGACCTTTGAGATTGTTTCTTGAGTTCGGGGGGTAGATTATGAAAAGGAAAGGTATTAGCACCCTTTTCATCCATGGTTTTCCATGGGCTCTTAGTTACTTGCTAGATCACTTGCTTTTGTTTGAAATTGTGCTTTGTGTGGTTTTTGAAAGTATTTTGTAAAGAGGCCATCGTTTAGGAAATCTTTGTAATGATTCCCGTTCGTAAGAATGTATACAAAGATGTTGATCTTTTGAGAATGTTTTCAAGTTTGTAAGATGTTTTGAAATATGTAGGTGTTTATTTTGAAAATAGCAAGGATGTTTTGTTTGAAATTGAGAAAGTAATTAGGAGTAATCTACCTACTCAAATGTCTTTCTTGTTCATTTTCTTTTCCTTTGACATTATTGTCTTACCATTGATTTGGTAAGCAACCCTATATTTGGATGTAAACGGGACGAGCGTGGGTCATCGTATAACCATGATTAGCAATATTGCAAGGTATCTTAGCATTCTTTTTGAGGGACTAAGATCATTTGTAAGGTAACTTAGATAGCGTCATCGAGGGACTATGATCTTGTATTTGCTTGTTTTTGCTAAGATACCTCACATGCGTGATATGGCCATTTATAAGGCAACCAAGTGAATTTTACCCTAGGGGTGCTTGTGTGCAAGTGTATCATTTTCATGCTTGTTTTTGTCTTGAATTAGGGTTTTTCTACTTGTTGATTTTAGTCTTTCCATACAAACCCTAATTACTAGCAATTTATATATAAAGCGATAAATTGCGGAATTTAAAATTACTACGCTATTACAACATTTGTGGGAGGGGGTGTACAAATTAAAAATGAGGATTACAAGAAATTAAACCCTAATTAGTATATTACAACCAAATTTAATTTATACAAAAATTGAAATAAATAATACACAAGATGAATTAAATATATAAGAAGATAAATGTGAAGAAAAATGGATATTTTGTTTGATGTTTTATGAAAAGGAATTTTACCTTAACCTAATAAAATAAAGAAAATAATTTATTAAGTTTGAAATTGTTGAGAAAAGATTTTAGGTGAAAACCCTAATTCTATTAATCAAAAGAAAATAAGTTTAAGAAAAGTATTATTTTTTTAGCATTTTTTATCTTGAAAATATTTATAGCATTATAAAATATTTTTAGTCTTTTGGGTATTAAAATAATATATTTTAAATGGTGTGAAGAAAAATAAATAAATAATACATTTTAATTAAGTTTATAAGATTTACTTAAATAAATAAATAAATAAAGTATGAAGAATGAAAAATATTTTTATTTATGGAAAAATAAAATAAAATAAGTCAAAATATAAAATATCATTTTTTTTTGCATTTTCATCATTTTTTTTGTATTTATAAAATATATTTGAGAAAATAAAAAATATAAAATGAAGAAATAAAATAAAATTGGACCAGGGTGCAAATATGAAACAAGGGGGGGAGGTTAGAAAAAAAGTCAGGCCCAGAAGTGGAAGACCCATGCGCTTGTTTCCTGGAACAAAAAAAAGACAAAAATTTAAAAAATTGCAAAAAGGCAGCGCTGAGGTTCAAACCCATGACCTCTATCAATAACGCGCACTGCCTTACCACTGGGGTGGCTGTACATCCGTTAACTTAAATGAAAGAATAAATACATAAGGTAAAACGTCTCCATGATCTATACTTCGTCTTCAACCTTCAGCCAGCGGACCACCTGTATCTCATTCATTTCTCAACAAAATTGGAAAATGAAAACATGAAAGTTGTGTTATTTTTCCTCACAAATCCAACCATATAACTTATGTAAGCTAAAAGTCAAAGATGAAGATTAATTTTGCTGGCCCTAAATTGAAACCTAATTTTTTCAGAAAGTTCAAATCTAAAATTCTCTACACACTATCAATATAAATGAAAACTATGGACATGGTTAGCTTTAGAGCAATGATATCTACATTTTTACTTCAGAATGTATGCATAGAGGATGCTTGTATCAAGATAATGAAGTTAGAAAACTTACCCCTTGTAGATGGATTCGTGTATGGAGTTTGAGCAAGCTTTGAGGTGCCCTAAGAATCTATTTAGCTTGCCTGGACCTCCTTGAGTGTATTCCAACTCCTACTTTGCTTTGAAAGTCCCTGAATCTCCCTACTCAAGTCAACTTGCAAGCTTGATGTTTGAAAATGGTGAATAGTGATGGAGGGGTTACAGTCTTGAAACATGGGCTTGGATCACTTGTGTATGATGTATGTAAGGTGTTTGAATGATTAAGAATCAAAATGCACGAGTGGAAATGGAGATGGAGAGTTTTGGCTCAAAACTGTCAAGTTGAGCAGTCTTGTGCAGCAAGGGTGTTTGGGAGAGTTTTAGGATGCTTGAAATCATGCGTTGTGTTGCAATTGACTTGTTAATATGTATGGAAAAGATCTCAGCACAAAATCACTCCAGGCTTCTAAGTTATAGGGTTATGGCTCTATAACTTACTTTTGAAGAAAAGTGAAATGAAAAATCTCAAATGTTGTACAAGCATGTCCTGAGCTTCTTCAAGCCTTAGACACCTTGCTTTTGGATTATAGTGGTTGTGTGTGCAGAAAGAACAAGTTAGAAGCTCAAGACAAGTTGACTTTGTGATTAAAGCAACTTTTCAAGAATGGAATGGTAACTTTCTTCCAAAAATGGCAAATTGGCTTGGACAATGCTTGGAACACTTGGATAATAGCTCAAAATAAAGTTTAATCTTCTTATCATGGAGAGATATTGAGGTTTATAATCCTGCAAAACAAGATTGTGCAGCATAGGTTTGAAATTGGATTCTTGTTCATGATAAAATGCCTTGTAATTCAAGTGACAAAACACCAACTTCATCTCTTCGATTCTCCCTACTCAAGAATGATCTCAAGGATCTCTTGGACATTTTGGAAATCTTTCAATGTGCTCTACAACCCATATTTAAATTTATTTTTAAGATTCCCCTTGGAACTATATGAAAAAGTTCCATGAAGTTGGGTCAAAATCCTGACCAAATTAGGGCAAAATTTCACTAAGTGTTTAGTTTCATGACCCTATGTTCATAAAATTATGAATTGAGATACAAGCATTTTTGGAAGAAGTTGTGTGAAGTAAAGTTGTAGATTTAATGGATATATACAACTTTCATGTTGGAAGTTTTTCTTGAATCATCTTGTGTCATGGTGAAAATTTGGCTCAAAGTTATGAAAAAACATGAATTTTCAACACTTGGAAAATTTTCTAAGTTTAGACATTTTGAATTTTCAAAATTAAATCTTGACTTTTTGATTTCTTGATGAACATGTTTCATATTTTTAAATGTGTTGATGAATTGTGATCTTTGGCACTTGAATTTGACTAAAAAGTCAAAGTTTGACTTTTCAGTATACAGTTGACTTCTGATCAGTTGACTGCAAAATTCATCTGTCAATCCAATGAACTTGTAATGTTTTGAACCATATCATTAGGTAAAAATTATACAAATGGACTCTTGAGATCATGCTTTAAACCAATTGACCATTTGCTAGGTTAAAAATCAGAAATTGCCCTTTCCCAGTCAAAACCCTAATTTTGACCATTTTTCCCTTTTGGGGATTTGATCAAATCTCTTGAGAAATTATGGTACAAACTTGATCAAATGATACATATGGGTTTAAAATGTTGATGTGGATAAAAATTATGAGTTTTGACTGTATATTGGCCATGGTTGACTTTTTCCCCAATACAGTTGATTTTTAGGTCGACAGTTCAACTGACTGATCAAAAGTGTGATCCAAGGCTTGAAACTTGACATTAGTAATCTTGGAGGTACATAATGGTCCATGAAAGTCATATGAAGCATTGATAGTTCAAATTTCCTTGTGCAAACTCAAACCCTAGTTTTGGTCATTAGTGCCTAAGAAGGTGTCTTGAGCTGATCAAACCCTAGTGCAGTCTTGAGCCCAAGGAGATCTTGTGAGAAAATTATTGATAAGTGAGAGGGAAAACTTTGGGGTACAATAGCTGCCCCTGTTCAATCTTCTTAAGCCTGAAGAGTTAGATTGGCGAGTTTCGCCATTCGTGACTCGAAGGTGGAAGATGATTGGACACTAGAGTGCCCAGAAATTTGCACTCGGTGATGTGATAGTTGAGAGAATGGGCTTAAAGATGCCATTTAGAGAGGTGATAGAAATCTGTAGGAGATGGGATTAAAGATGTCATCCAAAAGTGATTGTTTGTATTGTAATTTCTAAGCTGAAAGAATGAGTATCAGAATGGCGTCCGTGTTTGGACCGTATCTGAACTGTATCTGAAAGTTGAATCTGAATGAGTATCAAAATGGAATCCGCGTCTGGAGCGTATCTGAATTGTATCTGAGAGTTGAATTTGAATGAGTATCCGAATGGCATCCGCGTTTGGAGCGTATCTGAGAGTTGAATTTGAATGAGTATCAAAATGGCATCCACGTCTGGAGCGTATCTGAACTATATATGAGAGTTGAATTTAAATGAGTATCAGAATGGCATCTGCGTCTAGAGCGTATCTAAACTGTATCTGAGATTTGAATTTGAATGAGTATCAGAATGGCATCTGCGTCTGGAGCGTATCTGTACGGTATCTGCAAACTTTGAACATTATTAATGGTAGCTGTTAATCTTATCCCGAAACGGGTAAAATATTAGCTAAAATGCAAAGTCATGTTGTATGAAATGTATGATATAATGCATTTGTTCTATCAATGTTTATGATATGTGAATGCCATGTATGCATATGTGAGCTAGTCTATTGCGCTGTTTTTTGTATTTGGGGAAAATAAATCCCTGAATGTTGTTGAGGGTATGTAAGTTTTGAAGTCGAAGTGTTGATGAATTTCTGTTTAGAGAAATAAACTCTGTTGTAAGGGAAATTCCATGTACTGCTTGAAAAATCTGTTTGGGGAATCTGGGGAAATTGGATGATTTCTACCGGGGAGTGATAATTGGGAGCTTTGTTCCGCTGGGGATTAAACTTTACACTGTGGGGGATTTTTATGGAAAATAAACTTAGAGAGATTTACCTATCTCTTAAAGCCATCAATAATTGTATTTTTATTTTGTTTATTTGTAAACAGTAATTATGTTCGAATGCATATGTTCAACAATGAATCATTGGACGTTTTTGTAAACAAAACACAAGAGTAAAGAAAAACAGATAGTTTTGTACTTTCAAAGGAATATCTTTGTATTGACTTTGAGTAAGTATTTTTGTACAGTGAGACAAACATTCTAGTAAGAGAATACTGTCGTAAAAATGAAAATTTTAATACAAAGAAAAGATAGCTATGTGTAATAATCCCATGGGGTTCTCATCCTGTTATGGCCTTTGTATCTCTGAGCATCTTGTCTATTTGTTGCCTTGTTCGAAGATGATTGAATTGATCAGAAATGTCGAGTTTGTAAGTTTTCCATAAGGTGATCCAATGGGACATAGTCATACACTTTAATTCCCTAACTTTTTCCTGGACCGCTCTTTCGGGTTTTCAGTCCACCGAGATACCCTTTTTTGCCCAAGTCGCCCTTTCATGTTTTCAACTTGCCGGGTATACAATTTTTTTTTGTTTTTATCCCTAATTTTTGCCCGAATATTTTTGGTTCGCTGGGATGCCCTTGTTTTTGCTAGGTGTGTCAACCTAGCGGGTCTCTTATGCATAATATCTTTTGACTATGTCTGTGTTCGCAGGGTGCGGCAGGTCATCACCATCCATGGTGGCCAAGATCATTGCTCCGCCAGAAAAAATGTTTTTTATTACAAATGGTCCTTCGTATGTAGGAGTCCATTTTCCCCTGGGATCACCTTGCGGTAGTATGATACGTTTGATTACAAGATCCCTAACTTGATACACTTGGCATATGACCTTTTTGTTGAAAGCCTTAATCATCCGGTTTTGATACATTTGACCATGGAAGACAGCAGTATGTCTTTTCTCATTAATCAAATTTAATTGATCAAGTCGAGTCTGGATCCAATCGTCTTCATTCAGACCTGCATCCTTAATAATTCTTAGTGAGGGGATTTGAACCTCAATAGGCAAGACATATTCCATGTCGTATACCAAATAATAGGGTGTTGCCCCGATCGATGTGCGAGTTGTAGTACGATACCCGTGGAGAGCGAATGGTAACATCTCATGCCAGTCTTTGTATGTGACTGTCATTTTTTGTATGATATTTTTAATGTTCTTATTCGCAGCTTCGACAACACCATTCATCTTTGACCAATAAGGGGAAGAATTGTGATGCTGGATCTTAAATTGCTCTCACAAAGAGGTGATCATAGTATTGTTCAGGTTCATACCATTGTCGGTGATAATCCTCTCCGGGATACCATACTGGCAGATGAGATTTTGTTTAATGAACCGGGCTACAATATTCTTGGTAACGGAAGCGAAGGAGGCTACCTTAACCCACTTTGTAAAATATTCAATGGCCACTAGGATGAAGCGGTGTCCATTGGAGGTTGTCGGCTTGATTTCCCCAATCATATCTATTCCCCACATAGCAAAGGACCAAGGATCCGTCAAGACATTCAGAGGAACCGGAGGTACGTGCACTTTATCAGCATAAATCTGACACTTGTGGCAGGTTCGGGAGTGTTGATAGCAATCTGCTTCCATGGTAGACCAGTAATAGCCTGCCCGTAGGATTTTCTTTGCCATCGTATGCCCACTGGAATGGGTGCCAAAGTTGCCTTCATGTAACTCAAACATGATCTTTTCAGCTTCAACCTTATCTACGCATCGAAGTAACACATAGTCATGGCTGCGTTTGTAAAGAATGCCATTACTAAGGAAGAATTTAGCAGAGAATCTCCTTAAGAACTTCTTATCATTGACTGAAGCTCCTTCTGGATACTCTTGAGCCTCGAGATACTTCTTGACCTCGTGAAACCAAGGCTGGTCCAATACTTCTTCAGTATTAATCTCGTGACAGTGTGCTGGTTCATCCATTCATTTAATGGTGATTTGGGGAGTCTCCTTATCCCATTTAAGTTTAAACATAGATGACATTGTGGCTAGTGCGTCTGCTAGCTGATTTTCTTCTCACAAGAAGTGCTCGAAGGTAATCTTCTCAAAATGTGGGAGCAATTTCAAAACATGTTCTTTATAAGGGATAAGGTTAGGGTGTTTGGTGTCCCATTCCCCTTTGATCTAGCTGATAACCAAAGCTAAATCTCCGAATACATTCAAGGATTTGATCCCCAAGTCTATGGCAGCTTTGAGACCAAAGATGCACGCTTCGTATTCTGCCATGTTGTTTGTACAATTGAAGCATAGTCTTGCCGTAAAAGGAGTATGAATTCCTTCAGGAAATATGAGTACATTACCAATACCAGTGCCAAGTGCGTTGGATGCCCCATCAAAGAATAGGGTCTATCGGGATCCTTGTTCAGGTCCGTCATATGGCCTGAATTCTTTACAGTTGTTTACCATCATGATGTCTTCATCTGGGAATTCAAACTTCATGGACTGGTAGTCTTTCACAGCTTGGTGAGCAAGGTGATCAGCTAGTACACTGCCCTTTATAGCTTTCTGGGTAGTATATTGTATGTCATATTTTGTCAGGATATTTTGCCATCTCGCTATTCTCCTGGAGAGAGCAGGCTTCTCGAAGATGTATTTTATCGGATCCGTTTTAGATATCAACAAGGTAGTATGGGTCAGCATATACTGTCTTAGCCGACGAGCATCCTATGCCAGAGCACAACAAGTTTTCTCGAGCAGTGAATATCTTGTTTCACAGTCGGTAAAATTTTTGCTCAGGTAATAAATAGCGTGCTCTTTTCGGCCAGACCCGTCATGCTGCCCCAGCACACACACCATTGAATTCTCTAAAACAGTCAGATACTTAATCAATGGTCTTCCCCCGACTGGTGGCATCAAAATAGAAGGCTCTTGCAGGTACTCTTTGATCTTTTCGAAAGCAATTTGGCATTCATCATTCCATTTGTCTACTTGATCCTTCTTCAATAGTTTGAAGATTGGCTCACAAGTAGCTGTTAGGTGAGAAATGAATCTGGAAATGTAGTTTAAACGTCCCAAGAATCCTCTGACTTCCTTCTCAGTACGAGGAGCAGGCATCTCTTGTATCGCTTTTACCTTGGCAGGATCTACTTCAATACTTTTGTTGCTGACGACAAATCCTAGGAGTTTACCAGACCTTACTCCAAACATGCATTTATTTGGGTTCAACCGCAGCTTGTACTTCTTTAGCCTCTCAAACACTTTATATAAATGATCAAGATGTTCTTCTTCTATTTGAGATCTAGCTATCATGTCGTCCACATAGACCTCTATTTCATGTTGTATCATGTCGTGAAATAGAGCTACCATGGCACGCTGATAGGTTTCCCCAGCATTCTTCAGTCCGAAAGGCATCACCTTATAGCAGAATGTCCCCCATTGTGTGACAAATGTTGTTTTCTCCATGTCCTCATGCGCCATTTTGATTTGGTTGTAGCCTGAGAAATCGTCCATGAAAGAAAACACTTTGTGTTGTGCCGTATTGTCAACTAGGATATCAATGTGGGGAAGTGGGAAATCATCCTTAGGGCTTACCCTATTTAAATCTCTGTAGTCCACGCACATTCGTACCTTGCCGTCTTTCTTGGGTACGGGAACAACATTGGCAACCCATTGCGGATAGAAGGTGACGGCCAAGAATCAAGCGTTAAATTGTTTCATGACTTCTGCTTTAATCTTCTCTGACATATCTGGTCGCATTCGACAGACCTTTTATTTTACTGGTGGACAATCCTCTTTTGTAGGCAGATGATGTACCACAATAACTGCATCAAGTCCTGGAATGTCTTCATACGACCAGGCAAAGACCTCAACATACTCGTGTAGCAACTGAATCATACGCTCTTATACACTCGGTTCTAGATTGGCACCCACCTTGACCTCTCTTTTATCTTCTTCGGTACCCAGGTTGATTGTGTCTGCTGGTTACTCGTGGGGTTGAATGGTCCTTTCTTCTTGCAGTAGTAATCTGGCAAGTTCCCCTGGTACTTCACAATCTTCCTCACCTTTGTATTCGGCCTGGTAGATTAGATTTTAAGAGTCACAGAAAGACATAGCAGAACCGTTACCCATGGAATCCCGAATGGATGTAGACCTGCATTGTGAGTGTGAGTGTGTGTAAGGGTATATTTATCTTTGAAAGAAATGAAAATGTAAAAAGGAAAAAACAATGAGCACAAAGTTTGTATGCAAAACATCCATGATTCATTGATGTCATATGGAAATGAGATAATAACCCTTACAAATGGACCATTGTGCCTCGGGTAAGACACGAGGTTTTAAGAGTTTGAATTGTTTTAATATTACAGATCCAACAAAATGTAAAGACAAATTACTGTGGGATAAAAGTGATCGGGACAAAATCTCTAGCCTCCCAATTGCTGAGCCCTCCACTAACAGTTGGGAAGATCCAATCTTCCAGGTTGCAACCATCTTTATCATTCTCTACCGCGTTGACTTCACGGTTGCTGATCTTCAGGGGTGGTCCTCCAGCACGAGCGTAACGTACGGCCTTCTAAGAACTTGAAAAGAAACCCAAGCCAAACTTATATGATTTGTATGGGATATCTGGGAGTTTTCCCCATATAGTGCACCCACCTTCTTCTATCACTGCCTTTGCATCCTTCAAAGATGACATCCTGAGTGGAGGCTTTGTGATCTTAGGAATAGCCTTAGTCACTGCTACATCTTATGGGACTTCTTCAAAGTGTTGGAATGGAGTTTCAATAAATTCACCATCTAATTCCACATATTTGAAGGAGTTGAGATGGCTGATCATATATTCTTCTTCTCCATAAACGGTGATAATCTTCCCTTGAATTGGATACTTCAGCATTTGGTGTAAAGTAGAAGTAACAGCGCCAACATTGTGGATCCATGGTCAGCCTAGTAAGCAGGAGTATGAAGGGCGGATGTTCATTACATAAAAAGTTGAATTGAATGTTTGGGTTCCAACCTTTATGGGGATATCCACTTCCCCATGCACCATCCTTTTCGAGCCATCAAAAGCCCTTACTACTATGTTGCTTGGCTTTAATGTCAATCCCTCACAGTCAAGCCTATCAAGAGCTTTTTTAGGCAATACATTTAGAGATGAGCCAGTGTCCACCAAAACATGAGCCAGGGTTGTGCCCCTACATTCAACTGAGACATGCAATGCCTCATTATGCTTCCTTCCTCTTGGTGTTAAATCAGCATCCAAAAAACATAGACCATTATCTACAGTCAAGATGGCTACACAGTCCTGGAACTGATCGGCGGATGTCTCTTAGGGTACATGGGCAGTTTTTAGGAATTTTACCAAGGCTTTTGCATGCGCCTCGAAACATAGTAGTAAAGCCATCATGGAAATTTTAGATGGAGTTTTCCCCAGTTGCTCAACTACATCATAGTCGCTTCTTTTTATGATTTTTAGAATTTCCTCCATCTCTTTCCGGGAGGTCTCGGGGATAGCCAATGATTGTGCCTTCGTCCGGACAGGCTCAATCAGAATACTTTTACCTCGAGTCTCGGTTAACTCGGCAGCAGGAATGCCAGTAGGAGTGATAGCAGGGATTGTAACGGCTTTGTCAGTTGGAGTATTAGTGGGGATGATTGTAGGACTGAGAATAGCCTTAGGAATGATTACGGGTCCAAAAACTGCTTTTGGGGGAGAAATTTCTGGAGAGAATATCCTTCCGCTTCGGGTAATCTTGATAGTTCCTGCAATATTACTGATATCGGAGTCGACTTTCTCAGAACTTGAATCTTCGGCGGCTGGCCAATCTTGCTTGATACCGTGGTAGTAGACATCCCCTCCACAATTCCATGGTATGGTTTTGTCTGACGAATACGGGACTGGTCCAGGCATTGTAATTATCAAAGGAGTTGCTTTCGGAACTGATGTAATTCTAAAGGGTCTTTTGGTGGAGACCCTAGAAGAATTGGCGGAAACGGTAATGATAGAAACATCTTTAAAAGGAACAGGTGGAATAGAAGTCTTTTCAAACAAAATTTCTATGTTATCTATTAGGCATTGAACGCCTGTTTTCAACAAAGGACAGCTGGTTGGTGAGGACAAACAAAAATGACAGCCTTCATCAAAGCCCGGGAACGCAGCGGCATTCAACAAGTTCACTTTAATAGTCAGGAGTGGGGTCATAAGTTCATCAACTGAAGTAACAAACATTTCTTCTTCAATGGCATTGGTATTATGGCCATGTTTGGGCATAGGGGCAGAAATGACATTTGGCTTTTCGGGCGCATCGAATTCGATCTCTTTGGCTTCAATGAGGTATTGTACTTTGTTCTTTAGAGCCCAACAGTTATTAGTGTCATGGACGGGACTTTCAGAGTGGTATGCACAGCGGGCATTGGGATAATAGTGAGAAGATATTGTGTTAGGGTTCTTTGGAGCTTCTTTCAAAGTTACCAGGTTGGATCTTAATAGATGTGGCAATACTTGAGATAGGGTTGTGTTAATTCTGGTGAACTGTTTGACTGGTCTTTCCATTCTTGGCTGGTTGCTTCTTTGCTGAGCAGGCTCTGGTTTAGGAATCATGATAGCCCCCATCATTGGGTGGCGTTCAGACCTGTCTTGATTTCTCTGAGGATAAACAACAACCACTTCTTTCTTTCCGATGAATGGTTTTCTTACAGCAGCAGAGGACGCATCTTTTTTAATCTTTCCATTCTTTATCCAGACTTCTACCCTTTCTCCGGTCAATATCAGTTTGGTAAAACCTGCTGATGAAATCCCGATTAGGTGATTTAAGAAGGGACCAAACAAGGTGCCGAAAAACATGTCTACTAATTCTCTTGTAGATAGGGGAGGTTGAACTCTTCCAGCCAAGTCTCTCCATTTTTGTGCATATTCCTTGAAACCTTCATTGGAAACCATGGCCATACTCTGGAGTTGAGTACGGGTAGGCTCAAGATCAGCATTGTATTGGTATTGTTTGTAAAAAGCTGCAGCAACATCTTCCCAGTTATGAACGTTGGCTCTTTCTAACTGATAAAACCAATCAAGTTGAGTTCCAGACAGACTGTCTTGGAAGAAGTGTACCCATAAGTCTTTGTCAGCGGTATGGGGTTGGATTTTCTTCACATAGCACCAGAGATGCATTTTAGGGAATGAAACTCCGTCATATTTGGAGAACACAGATGCTTTGAATTTTGGAGGAATGACAATCCCCAATACCAAACCCAATTCCTCAAAGTCCAAGCCAGGCACTTTTTGGATTTCCATTGCGCTCAACCACTCCTCGAGATGTTTATACTTGTCATCAGCTGGAGGGTATTGTTCTCTAGAATAGTCTTCTTCTTCCTCTCCCTCTTCTGATTCTGACGGGACAACTATTTCCTTGCCTTTCCCATCTTGATTGTCTCTCTCACTGGATGTTGTTGCAAAGTCTAAGGTCATTCTTGTCTGTCCATGGAATATTCTTCCCATGTTTAGGACTCCGGTTACCTTCTTTGCCTTCTTTTTCTTTTCCTCATCCAGCAAAGTCTTCAACTCTTCTTGTCCTTTAGCCAGAGTTAAGAAAAACTGTTGAAACTATGCATTCTGAGCTTGGAGATCCTCCACCGTTTGTTCGAGATCCATCTTACTGAAATAAACAGTAGAGAGATGAGGAGACTTGTTGCAAGAAACCTGCTTATGTTATGATGAATGATAAATGAGTATGCAATGATTTCAAGGATTTTAGGATTCAAATTCTTTTTAGACAAAAAGGAAAAACACGTTATAAGCTTGAGTACAATAATGCCTTCTTGGTCAAAACAAATACAAGAAACTCTAAGATAAAAAGGTAGTGCACATCCTCTTTGGTGTAATGTAGGCATTCAGATTCTGCTCCTCATGAAGTAGCCTAGTGAGTTCTAAAACCTTCTTCTCGCTTGCGTAGAATTGGGCTTCAAAGGTATCTCGCTCCCCCTTAAGTTGTATCCAATCCCTTTGTAGGTCTTCAAGAGAGGTAGGAATGTCAGGATGTAGGATAGTGTATGGAACATCTCCTTCCATGACAGGCTCAATGATTACCGGGAGAATGGAGGGGTAAGGTATCATAAGACTCTGAGCATGAGTTCGTACCCATTTGAGGTAAGGCTCAAGAGGGATGGAATTTTTATGCTCCAAAGTCTTGTTATCTACCTTGTTTAACATCCTCCAAGCTCGGATAAATCTCTGGAGAAGACCTTGATTGTCGTTGTCATAGTTAAATACCAAACCTTGAATTAGCATCTCGTGCGGGCCATCCCTTCGGGTGTAACTAAACTGTCTTAAGGCTAAGCAGGGGTTGTAGGTGATACCTCCCCTAATTCCAAGTAAAGGGACATTTGGAAATTCTCCACAATGGTCGACAATAGTAATATTCTCTATAGATCAGGAGCACCAATGAATTTTTGAATGTTTGAGCGTCATCAACCTTTGTGACCACCTTGAACCTTGCTCATTCTTCAATAAAGATTGGAGAAGATGCGAAATAAACCCTCTGGCCAAGAGAGGAGTGCAACACATAAGGACACCTCTTTTCCTCATTGTGAGAGTGTGAAAAGAGTGTAAGATATCCCCTAGTAATGTAGGCACCTGGTTGCGGGATATAAAGATTTTGACGGCGTTCACATCTATGAATTGGTCAAGATTTGGAAACAACACCATCCCATAGATGAGGAGAGGCACAATTTCCTCAAAGGCTTACAGATCCAAAGAATTCCAACAGCTTTGGGCTTTTCCAAACAGAAACTTTTCTAGGAAACCTTTGACACCACTCCTTGTTTCCCAATGAGTTGTGACATCAGATGAGTGCAAGTGTAGAGCTTGAGCAATCTCTTCTGGCTTTGGGTCTCTTTCCGTACCATTGAAAGGTAGTTGATTGAGAATGGGAATCCTCAAGAGTCGGTAGAATTCTTCCAAAGTAGGTACAAGCTGATAGTCAGGAAATGTGAAGCAATTGTGTAAAGGATCAAAGAACTGAAAGAGAACTTTCATCATGTCCTCATCTGTGTTAGAGGTGACCAAGATGAGTAGGCGACCATGTCTCTTGGTGAATGGAGAGTTTCCAGGAATCCTCGAAGCTAGCTCCCTAAGTTGTGGAGGGACCTTTATAAGATTGACTTGAATAGTTTTCCTACAAAGTGAATCCATATCCTACAAAACAAGAACAAAGATGAATTCCGAAAATCCTTGAAATGGATAGTGAATGTATATGATGTTCATGATGTTATGTACAAGTATGCATATAAAAACAAAGCAAACAAATCCTTAGGTTTAGGCTTGCATGGAGTTTTATAGGTAAGTACCCTCTTGAAGTTTAGTTGGCTCAAACATGTCCTAGTAATAGTAACCGGGTTCTAAGGAGCTCAATATCACTGGTTTGTTTCCTTGGTCATTGTTTCAGCACAAGCCTCTTTAATGGCGACCGAAATATCCCAAGAAACCAAACCTCAATGAGTGTAGTATCGAGTATCTACCAACTTCGGACTACACCAAAGCCGGTCATCTCACTACATCCTAAATGGCTAAGTTGGTCAAGTAAAGGTTCTAAAAGTTCATTAGTGCTTCATGACATCACTCAGCGGCCCAGTATTCTCTTTGATTAACTCAAAGGCCCCCAGTATCCACAAATATGTCGCACTAACATAGCTATTGTTTAGACCATGTCGGTATACCCCATACAGTTTCCACAACGTATTGCTACTTACCTATAATGTATCCCAAATCCAGGTAGAGGATTCAAACCCAAACAAAGACCATAATGTAAAGCATACAAGTCAAACAATGCAAGCAATTAAATGTGATCTATCCCTAAGGTAAACCCACTTTTAGAATTGTCCCAAGCAGAGTCGGAAGTTCTATGATATGGTGGGAGAACTGACTTGAGGGTTTTGCGTTTGATCACAAATGTTGCGGTTAGAGAGAGTCACCACCGACTTTTATTTTATCCAAAAGGAAAGGTGAAAAAGCACAGGAAAAACCTTTGAGATTTTTTCTTGAGTTCGGGGGGTAGATTATGAAAAGGGAAGGTATTAGCACCCTTTTCATCCATGGTTTTCCATGGGCTCTTAATTACTTGCTAGATCACTTGCTTTTGTTTGAAATTGTGCTTTGTGTGGTTTTTGAAAGTATTTTGTAAAGAGGCCATCGTTTAGGCAATCTTTGTAATGATTCTCGTTTGTAAGAATGTATATAAAGATGTTGATCTTTTGAAAATGTTTTCAAGTTTGTAAGATGTTTTGAAATGTGTAGCTGTTTGTTTCGAAAATAGCAAGGATGTTTTGTTTGAAATTGAGCAAGTAATTAGGAGTAATCTACCTACTCAAATGTCTTTCTTGTTCATTTTCTTTTCCTTTGACATTGTTGTCTTACCATTGATTTGGTAAGCTACCCTATCTTTGGATGTAAACGGGACAGACATGGGTCACCGTATAACCATGATTAGCAATATTGCAAGGTATCTTAGCATTCTTTTTTAGGGACTAAGATCATTTGTAAGGCAACTTAGATAGCGTCATCGAGGGACTATGATCTTGTATTTGCTTGTTTTTGCTAAGATACCTCACATGCGTAATATGGCCATTTATAAGGCAACCAAGTGGATTTTACCTTAGGGGTGCTTGTGTGCAAGTGTATCATTTTCATGCTTGTTTTTGTCTTGAATTAGGGTTTTTCTACTTGTTGATTTTAGTCTTTCCATACAAACCCTAATTACTAGCAATTTGTATATAAAGCGATAAATTGCGGAATTTAAAATTACTACGCTATTACAACATTTGTGGGAGGGGTGTACAAATTACAAATGGAGATTACAAGAAATTAAACTCTAATTAGTCTATTACAACCAAATTGAATTTATACAAGAATTGAAATAAATAATGCACAAGATGAATTAAATATATAAGAAGATAAATGTGAAGAAAAATGGATATTTTGTTTGATGTTTTATGAAAAAGAATTTTACCTTAACCTAATAAAATAAAGAAAATAATTTATTAAGTTTGAATCTGTTGAGAAAAGATTTTAGGTGAAAATCCTAATTCTATTAATCAAAGAAAAATAAGTTTAAGAAAAGTATTATTTTTTTGGCATTTTTTATCTTGAAAATATTTATAGCATTATAAAATATTT
Organism: Vicia faba; assembly: GCA_948472305.1. NCBI lineage: Eukaryota > Viridiplantae > Streptophyta > Magnoliopsida > Fabales > Fabaceae > Vicia > Vicia faba. The sequence continues at coordinate 378,361,340 of OX451735.1, read as the reverse complement.
TTAGTCTTTTGGGTAATAAATAATATATTTTATATGGTGTGAAGAAAAATAAATAAATAATACAATTTTAATTAAGTTTATAAGATTTACTTAAATAAATAAATCAAGTATGAAGAGTGAAAAATATTTTTATTTATGAAAAAATAAAATAAAATAAAATAAAATAAGTCAAAATATAAAATATCATTTTTTTTGCATTTTTATCATTTTTTTTTGTATTTAGAAAATATATTTGAGAAAATATAAAATATAAAATGAAGAAATAAAATAAAATTAGACCAGGGTGCAAATATGAAACAAGGGGGGGAGGTTAGAAAAAAAGTCAGGCCCAGGAGTGGAAGGCCCATGCGTTTGTTTGCTGGAACAAAAAAAAGACAAAAATGTAAAAAATTGCAAAAAGGCAGCGCTGAGGTTCGAACCCATGACCTCTATCAATAACGCGCGCTGCCTTACCACTGAGGTGGCTGTACATCCGTTAACTTAAATGAAAGAATAAATACATAAGGTAAAACGTCTCCATGACCTGTACTTCATCTTCAACCTTCAGTCAGTCGGACCACATGTATCTCATTCATTTCTCAACAAAAATGGAAAATGCAAACATGAAAGTTCTGCAATTTTTCCTCACGAATCCAACCATATAACTTATGTAAGCTAAAAGTCAAAGATGAAGATTAATTTTCTGGCCTTAAATTGAAACTTAATTTTTTCAGAAAGTTCAAATCTAAAATTCTCTACACACTGTCAATATAAATGAAAACTATAGACATGGTTAGCTTTAGAGCAATGATATCTACATTTTTACTTCAGAATGTATACACAGAGGATGCTTGTATCAAGATATTGAAGTTAGAAAACTTACCTCTTGCTGATGGATTCGTGTATGGAGTTTGAGCAAGCTTTGAGGTGCTCTAAGAATCTGTTTAGCTTGCCTGGACCTCCTTGAGTGTATTCCAACTCCTACTTTGCTTTGAAAGTCCTGAATCTCCCTACTCAAGTCAACCTGCAAGCTTGATGTTTGAAAATGTTGAATAGTGATGGAGGGGTTACAACCTTGAAACAGGGGCTTTGATCACTTGTGTGTGATGTATATAAGGTGTTTGAATGATTAAGAATCAAAACACACGAGTGGAAATGGAGATGGAGAGTTTTGGCTCAAAATTGTCAAGTTGAGCAGTCTTGTGCAACAAGGATGTTTGGGAGAGTTTTAGGATGCTTGAAATCATGTGTTGTGTTGTAATTGACTTTTTAATATGTATGGAAAAGATCTAAGCACAAAATCACTCTAGGCTTCTGAGTTATATGGTTATGGCTCTATGACTTGCTTTTGAAGAAAAGTGAAATGACAAATCTCAAATGTTGTACAAGCATGTCCTGAGCTTCTTCAGGCCTTAGACACCTTGCTTTTGGATTATAGGGGTTATGTGTGCATAAAGAACAAGTTAGATTCTCAAGACAAGTTGACTTTGTGATTGAAACAACTTTTCAAGAATGGAATGGTAACTTTCTTCCAAAAATGGCAAATTGGCTTGGACAATGCTTGGAACACTTGGATAATAGCTCAAAAGCAAGTGTAATCTTCTGATTATGGAGAGATCTTGAGGTTTAGAAGCCTGCAAAACAATATTGTGCAGCATAGGTTTGAAATTGGATTCTTGTTCATCACAAAATGCCTTGTAATTCAAGTGACAAAACACCAACTTCATCTCTTCGATTCTCCCTACTCAAGAATGATCTCAAGGAGTTCTTTGAAATTTTGGAAAGCTTGAAATGTGCTATAAAACCCATATTTAAATTTCTTTTGAATATTACCCTTGGAACTATATAAAAAAGTTCCATGAAGTTGGATAAAAATCCTGACCAAATTAGGGCAAAATTTCACTAAGTGTTTAGTTTCATGACCCTATGTTCATAAAATTATAACTTGAGATCCAAGCATTTTTGGAAGAAGTTGTGTGAAGAAAAGTTGTATATTTCATGTAGATCTACAACTTTCATGTTGGAAGTTTCTCTTGAATCATCTTTCATCATGGTTAAAATTTGGCTAAGAGTTATGAAAATACATGAATTTTCAACACTTAGAAAATTTTCTAAGTTTAGAAATTTTGACTTTTCAAAATGAAATCTTGAATTTTTTATTCATGATGAATAAGTTTCATATTTTGACATGTTTTGATGAATTATGATCTTTGGCACTTGAATTTGACTAAAAAGTCAAAGTTTGACTTTTCAGTATACAGTTGACTTTTGATCAATTGACTGCAAAATTCATTTGTCAATCCAATAGACTTGCAATGTTTTGAACCATATCATTAGGTTAAAATGATGCAAATGGACTCTTAAGATTATGCTTTAGACCAATTTACCATTTTCTAGGTTAAAAATCAGAAATTTCCCTTTCCCAGTCAAAACCCTAATTTTGACCATTTTGCCCTTTTGGGGATTTGATCAAATCTCTTGAGGAATTATGGTCCAAACTTGATCAAATGATACATATTGGTTTAAAATTTTTATGTGGATAAAAAATTATGTGGTTTGACTGTATATTGGCCATGGTTGACTTTTTCCCCAATACAATTGATTTTTAGGTCGACTGTTCAACTGACTGATCAAAAGTGTGATCCAAGGCTTGAAACTTGACATGAGTAATCTTGGAGGTCCATAATGGTACATGAAAGTCATATGAAGCATTGATAGTTAAAAAATCCTTGTGCAAACTCAAACCCTAATTTTGGTCATCATTGCCTAAGGAGGTGTCTTGAGTTGATCAAACCCTAGTGCAGTCTTGAGCCCAAGGAGATCTTGTGAGCAAATTCTTGATAAGTGAGAGGGAAAATTTTGGGGTACAACAGATACATATTATTATTATTTTATATTTCTATTAAATGAAAATAATACTAAAAACAAAAATTTAATTATTATATATATATATATATATATATATATATATATATATATATATATATATATATATATATATATATGGATAAAAATTGAATCAAACATAAAGGAAAATGCACGTAAAATGAAAATATGCGAACGAAAATTGATTTGAAAATGAAAGCTTAACAATGCCTATATGTGGAGTTCAAAAATCAGAAAACTCATCTTGCAATAGGGTATCATATTTTGAGTTGGAGCAGCTTTCAATGAGTTCTAGTGATTGGGTTAGCTTTCTCAAGTTCCCAGGAAGCTAATGTGATGCTTGGCTTGAGCTGAAAGTGGCTGAGGAGTTCTGGAGAAGTCAAGTTGCAGACCCTTGTTTTTGAAAATGGAACTTGATGATGGAGGTATTACAATTGGGCAAACGCGGTGAAAGCTTTGTCATAAAAAGTGTTATTTGTTGTAGTAAATACTTTCAAATATATGAGAGTAATGTTCCTATTCTTTGTCATAATACTCCTGCTATATGTTTATCTAAGAACCCTATTTTACATTATAGAGTTAAGTACATTGAGATTAAACATCACTTTATATGAGACTATATTCAGAAGGGAATTTTCAATTTAATATTTATTGATACAAACCATCAATGAGTTGATATCTTTATAAAACCCCTTGCTAAAAATAGATTTGTTTTCATTCTGAAAATTTTAAAATAGTTATATGTCTAGAATGAAAAATATGGAAATCTCAGAATGGTTGTTTCTCATAATGACAAAATGAGATTCTGGGATTTTGTGTGTTTCTATAGGTAAGGGCTTGCTCATGATGGTGAGAGACCATATTTAATAAGGTTTATGGTGAAGAGAGAGCAAGATCATGTGAGGTGAGAAGCTCTCTAGCGTTAGGGGTATATTATATGTGTTATGTCTCTTTTCATACTAGGGATGAGATATTTATATAGGCTCTTGGCCTGGAGTTAGGGTTTCCTTGGTAGCAATAATCATTCACTTAGTCGGTGGTGGACCATTGAATCCATACTTCCCATGGAGACATAGATTAGCCTATAGACCTTGGCTTTTCTTTCATTGAGGCAAATCTTTTTCCATGCTTCCCACATATGGGCGAGTGGGGAGTGCTTAGGGCGAGGTTTCCACCACTTGTGGGCAGCATATGGGTGTCGCCATGTAGCGGTATAAATGTTTAAGACTAAGCCATTGGATTGACTAGACTTATACAGATCAAAAAAATAAAAATCGCCACCGCGCTTCATTGTTTCCAAAGGAATGGGAAAAGAGCGAGTAACCCAAAAAGAGGGGGAAAGATTCAAGGTAAGGGGGTTGGTTATGCAAAGGGAAGATATTAGCACCCTAAACATTTACGGTACTTTGTAGGTACCTCTTTGTAAAATCTGTATATTTTGGCTATAAAATATTGTATAAAAATAGATGGTGGAGGTGAGAAAAGAAATATATATTTTTTATGATTTTTGTACCCGTCGCGGTTGTGAACATTTAGTGCCTACGTACCACCTTTCGTGCAATAGGGGATCAGGGTACACGTAGTTCACCTTTTTAAAAAAATTTAAAACACAAATGTGTTGGTTAATTTTATGAGATAAGACACCATCGTCATTGTCCGTGTGGAAAACATACTTACTACTCACAATCATGAGAAAAGATAATTTGCATCATCTCAAAGTGGAGGATATAGCTTGGATTTTAAAATCAACAATGCCTCACTCAACACCCAAGTGGAAAATATCTCTCTTCACTACATATTGTAGAAGTATAGTTGTTTGCATCACTACAAGGATTGACAAGAGTCTAATCTTTTGAGAAAGGTTTTAAAATAAAATCCAAAGTGGCAAAATGGTTTGAAATGAGATTGATTGGCTTTTAGTCTTTTCACAAAAATGTCAAGGTATTATTAAGTTGATTGAAGTTTATTTATGGAAAGGTTTTGAAAATGCATGGACCTAAGTCCAAGTTTATTATGAAAGTGGTTCAAGTTTAAAAAAAACAAGAAGAATTTTCAAAAGGAGGAAGAAGATTTTTGAAATTAAAAAAGATGGGAGGAGAAGAAGAGACTATCCTAAAGCATAAGGTAAAAGCTAGGGATAAGAACCATCTAACCAACAAGAAGCCAATACTTGACATTATGAGTCAAGATAGAATTCTCATTCTTTGGATTAAAACCAAGCAATAAAAAAATACTAGACCTCTTGAGAGAACCAAACTTCAAGTGTATTAAGTCTTCACAAAAATTAGGCAGAGTAACAGTTGTATACGGGTGAATTCCAGATTACAGACAAAGAATTTAATCACAATAATATGCACACAAAAGAAACAAACAACCCAATATCTTGAGGTAAACCTCAAGAACTCCAGACAAAATATCAATTAAGGTCACAAGGTCTCCAACATAGGCCAAGGTTTGTAATCCGAAGTCCAAGAAGTCCAATGCTCCATAATGCCAAGGATAGTAACCAAATAGTCCAAGTATCATTAAAGGTTTTTATGGTTCATGTTGATTATTAGGTGTCTTAGAAGAGAAAAGAAAAGCTCAAGTGAGCAAAATTAAAAAAAAATGGCATGAAATGTAATGCTTAAAGTAAATGGTACATAAAGCATAAAAAATAAAAGCATAAAGTAAAAAAACAATTTAATAATTAGTGGTTAGTTGGATGACCATCTTGAAACTTGCATTTCGAACTCATTAGAGGATTGGTAGAACCAAAGCCTCCACACAACAAGTTGCATTTGCTTTTTGTCAAGTATATCATCCATTTGGAATCCTCAAAAGTACCATTTAATGATCAATGATGTTTAAGTGATCCGCGTTGACCAAAAGTGTTGTAGATCCATTAGAGGATTGGTAGAACCAAAGCCTCCATACAATAAATCTCAAGGTTATTGGATCAAAGAGATCAAATTGACATACTTGGGCTTGAAAACATAGGTTTGGCCCACAAATGATCATTTATTCGAATCGAGACAAAATTTAGTGCTATGTTAAGCAATCGTAAGTGGACTTATGTAGAAGTCGCACCTATTTTGAGGTCGGTCAATAGAAATCTATGCACCATTTATTTTGAGACATGATATAGAGATCATGCTCCAATAACTCTTAGTGCAATGAGAAAGGGATAAGATGAAGAAGGGTGAGAAAGAATATACAAACCACATTTGAATTAAAATTTAATCAAACTATTATTAAAATGATTCATCCATTTTTGTGGAGTTAGATTCAACACCATGGATCCAATGATGTTAATAAAGTTCAAAATTTAACTCAAGATCAGCCAGAAAATATACAAAAAATAAATTGTATTTTAAAATAAAAGAATTAGGGGTTTAAAAATGATTAAAAAATGAAAATAATAGAAAAAAAGGAAACTATGTTCAAATTAATCAAGAAATATTAAGTAAGACCATAGAAAAATCATAAATAAACTCAAATATTTTTATAAAATTTTTGGTAATTTTTTTAAGTCATAAACTATTTTTAAAATTTAAAGAAATGGGAAAAATAAACCAATAAATAATAAAAAATAACAAAGTCAGAAATAAAAAATGAATGAGGTCACCAATATTTGTTACAATATCATTGGATCATTCCATAATTTTTTCAGAATTTAAAAATGCATAAAAGTATTTATAAACATTTAAAACAATTCAAGTAAAGTGAAAATTTATAAAAAATATCAAAACACAAAATAAAATTGTGAAAAAATAAAAATCATTAAGAGAAAAATCAAAAATATTTTTCATAATTTTTTCAGATTTTTTGGACTAAAAATAAATTTTCTATGATTTTTTGAAATTTAAAACAACTAAATATAAAAATCAGAAAAGAAAAATAAAGTCAAAAATATGTGGATCATTGGATGAGAGTTAAAACGCGTTAGTAATCAAATCTAAGGGATCTGGTGCGCTGTGCGTATCATAGTCATTAGTGAATAAAGCATTGAATCATTAATTAAATCAAATTTTCAAAAAAACAGATGGCGCGCCTTCATTGGTTGGAAGATGACATGTTGGTCATCTTCAATCTCCAGCCAACATGAATTGCAGGTCTCTTAAACTGTAAAATCAGAAGCTCAGACCTATGTCATTCGCTCCGTATCTTCAAGACGAAGACAACCACACCTTCGCGACAAATTTATATAAACTGTAGCTCAAGCAATTTGCAAGGAAAGTTTTGAAAAAGGATTTGAAATTTCATGGTCAAAACGTGTTTCCAGATAAAAGTAAGTGTTGCGACTAGAATCAGGGCAATGAGAGCATCACAATGATATCAAAGTTTTAAAGAATTGATGGAGAAATCTACCTATTGAAGTTGAGTTGCAGAGCTCTGAAATTGGACTTCTATGGAGCAATATAGGGCACGATTCTTGAATGTAATTGTATGGTTAGCTTCAGGGAAGATCAAGGAAGGTAAATTGATAGAAAAATTGGGTTGAAAAAGGCTTGAACACTGATTTCGAAGTTATAGAAATTTGAGTTATGGAACAAGTTTGGCAGAGTGATTCTATCTATCCAAGCTTGAGGAAATGAATGGGAGATGACCCTCTATTTATAGGAGAATGAATGGGATCCTCAAGCGTGTGAAATGATGAAGTTTGGAGGGAAGTTGTGGGAGGTCTGCAGCATGAACAAAGTGTGACTTGTTTAGCATCAAAACTCAGCCAAATGGTGCGTTTCATGATGCTAAAAACCTTTGGAAAGTTGCTAAACATGATTAGAAGCAAAAACACGTGGAAAACTTGTGATTATAAGCCAAAACAAAGATTTCAAAATATAACTTGTGATGAAACTTCAGTTTCAAGCTACCAATTTCAAAACAATGGCATTTTCAACTCAAGGGGTCTTAGGGCATGATTCTTGATGCTTTAAGCTTTGCAATGGAAAAAGAATGTAATCAAATGGATGCTTGAGATAAAAGTTGCATTGAGTCAAAGTTGATGGAAAATTTTGACTTTTCATACTTAGAAATATTTCAAATTTTTCTTCAAAAGTGACCTATAATGTTTTGCATCCTAACATGGCCTTCCTCTTGGAATTTGCTCTTGACCAAAAAAGATGGAATGAAATAGACCTCTTGAATTACATTTTGAGACTTGAACCATTAAAAATATCCAAAAATTGAGAGAGTTATAAATTGTTGAAGTTGGAAAAAAAATCATGAAATGACCTATAATCTTTTGTATCCTTAGGGAACCTTCTATCCATTTTATCACTTTTCACATAAAAGAATGAATAAAGTTCACATCATAAAGATCATTATGGAAAAAGAGTGGGTTTAAGATGATAAAAATTGACTAAGTTATGATCATTTGAAGTCACACATGGGAAAATAAGGGTTCATCTGGAGGACTTGTAATCTTTCTTCATCATCAAGTTTCTTCCACATGAAAACTCCTTGAAACTTTTGAAGTGATTTGTTAATAACCCTTTGAAGAGAATGATGTCTTTGGAATCGCTTAAAAATACCAAAAGATGAGCAAGATATACTTCTTTTAAGTTCAAAACCCTAGCTCTTAGATCAAAAAAATACTTTGAGGAACTTTGACAATTTTGAACAACCTTCTTGTACCAACACTCTTGTTTGTAAATAGAAGTTATTGAGGATGATAATGAGAACTCATAGCCATCAAAACCACTTCCATATCTTGAGAAATTAGAGAAATATGCACTTTTGACCGATGGGAACAAAGCCTTGTCCAACAATGACAACTTCTTCAATCAACCCCTTGTACTTTTGAATCAATCTTGATAACTTTGAAATATGATGAACCAAAATAAACCTTGCCATGCCATTTCTTCCAAAATAAATTCAATGGTGAGGTTTGAAGTTCTCAAGTTTTATTGACTAGGGTATGGAAATAAACTCATGAACTCATGGATCAACTTGCTAAACCATATTGCCTTTTCCTATATTATTAACAAGTAAGATAAGCCAACATTGTATTTTATTAATCAAAAGAAAAATCATGACAAAACATTCATGATCACAAAAGAAAACAAGTCAAGGTGTTTGGTGATTCCTCAAAGAGTAAAGCTAAAGATAGGGAGGAAAACCAAAAGCTCTAATGTGATTTTGTTGTTATTGAATCAACATGATATGGTGAAGAGATCTTAAGGGCAAAAATTGGATATAACACGCCTCTTAATGGTGATTAAAACCCCCGCCATTAGTAGGTCTTTTATAAATAAATTACTACACCTACCAATCTCATTCTTGCATTACATGGTCATAATTATAAAATGATCATGAAAGACAAATATGATGCTTTTATTGAAAATAAGATGTGGAATTTAGTGCTCGTCCACTCAATACTAATATTATTCAAAGTTTGTGAATTTTCAAACATAAAAAGAAATGTGATGGATTCTTTGAGAGGTAATAAGCTCGACCTGTGGACGATGGTACTGGTCATGCAAAATGGTATCAAATGTAGTGATGCTTTCAGTACCATAGTTAAACTGGCCTCTATTTGGATGATTTGCAATATTGCTTTATCAAAATTACGTTATTTTTATCAATTAGATACCAATAACGCATTTTTAAATGATAATCTTGATGAAACTGTTTGCATGCATTAACCACCATATTTTCGTTGTCCTCAACATCCTGATTATGTATGCTTGCTCAGGAAGTCAAAACACTCTCATATATATACATGATTATGAATGAAATATGAAAGACAAATATTGTCTTACACAAATCAAAGTGTTAACCTCTAGTGTTGCGTCTCTACGAGTGAAACATCAAGCAAGTTACCATGTGACAAAATCCTTTCATCGATTCATCATGAGATATATCATAGATATGTTTGTAAAATAGAACGTGACAACTCCTTCACAACCATCGTAAAGCTCCCTCTTCAAATGACCATTAAACCCATAAAAGCCTCCCATGTCTTGTCATATAGTCACCAATTACAGCACCCCACCCCACCCCACCATGTCTTGTCCATGAATCTCCCCCCTTACCCCACCCTACCCCACCATAAGTGTTTCTTTCACCGTAAATAATATTGTCTCTCCTTATTGTTTTCACCTACTCTCTCTGCAATCATTGTGAGTATTATCTATTAAGCAAACAAAATATGTGACTATTTTCTATAGACAAAAGTTAACTCAGAGTTATTCTATTTATTTTTTGATTTAGAATCCTAGACTTCAACTTTGAAACTCATTTAATGTCTTTTTCGATAGATATATTCACGCCTAAGATGACTATTTGTTTTAATATAGAATAATTTATATGAAATAATTAAAGACATTATTTCCAACTCAAAACTAGTCATATACTCGTGCATACGTACGTACGAGTACTGATATGATACATGTATTTATTTTCAATATTTAATAAAAATTAAATGAAGGAAAAACAAAATTACTTAACGAAAAGAGTTTATTATTTTTAAAAGAAATAATAAGCTCGTGTCTATAATTATTTCCGTATATAAAAATATTTGAATCAACAATATATTTTTTCTCATATATAAATATTAATTTTTTTCTAACATTATTTATAAAAATATTTGAATCAATAGCAAATGTATTCTTGTTATTATTCAATATTTTGATCAATAACTTAATTTTCTCAGTTTCATCTAATTTCCATATTAGGAAAAAGTAAAATTTATTAAAGTTTTAAATAAATATTACTTTTCTAATTAACTATTAATCCTTCAAGCAAACATCGAATTTTGAAATTTAGTTTGGTGTTTTAAGAAAATGATAACTTATGATTTGGTCAAAATTTATTTTTTATAGTTGATCAACATCATCAAAAATATGCTTAATTATAGTTTTGATCCCTCTATTTTATATGATTCACGAAAATAGTCTCTCTATTTTAAATTTAAACAGTTTTGATCTCGTTATATTAGATTTAAACAATTTTGGTCTTACTCATATTTTTTAATTTAAAATTAACGATATTTTTATTTTTTAAATGATAAATTATTGATAAAACATGACAAATTATTGTATATAAATTTATTATTGAACTTTGTAGACGAGAATATAAACTTTTTTTATACAAGATAAAAATATAAGTCAAAAAACAAAAATCTCATCCATTTTCTATAAAAAACTGAGAGAGACTAAAATTGTCTGAATTTAAAATAGAGGGACTAAAATTATTTGAATTTAAAATATGAAAACTAATTTCATCAATCATACAAAATAAGAGGATAAAAATTATAATTTAGCCAAAATATTAATAACAATAAGTCTTAAATTGACAAATAAAAATAATATATTAAATAATTAAAATCCTCATAAATCATTAAAATTTGAGAATAATACTATGTACCGATAGTGAAATTATTTTACACATATATCCAATCAAATCATGACATATAGACATTTGAGATTATATTTTATGAACAAATTTTATATAAAAGTGACACTATGATATGATTTTATTGAATGCATATGTAAAATAATTTATACCATCAGCATATAACCATTAATCTCAAATATATTAAAATCTTGATAATAACCTTTTAAAGCAAATCAAACCCTCAATAAGTTTGTTAAAGTTATTGTGTTGTAATCTTACCATACAAATATTTGAAAATAATAATTATTTTAATAATCATCAAAATTCAATTTCATATTATATTAAATGATTAAACATTTATAATTAAAAAAATTAAAAAATTGAACAAAAATATTTGTATAAAACTTATTTTATCTAATGATACACATCAATACTCTTCCAATAAAATAAATATAAGCCCCGTATTAATATATAAGAGAAAGTAAATTTTATTAGAACAAATATAAAACCATCAAGGGGATTTGTGTACTCTTTTTATTTATAATAATATATGTCTTATTTTTATAAATTTTGTAACACATACTTTGAACAGTACTAAAGTTTTTATAATTTTTTTTTTTATATATTGTAAACTTAAAAAGTAGAATAATTGTGAAAAATATTTTCTTCTTTACTTAAACAAAATCGCAATCGCAATCTTGTATAAAATAAAAACAAAATTATAATCTATATTATTAGAAAGTAGAATGTGAAATTTGTTTTGAACCGAAACAAAAATTTAAAGAGTAAAATGAAATTATTTAATTAGAATAAAAGAGTTAAGTAAGTAGCAAAATCGAATTTAAAAAAATATATTTTGAACTTTAATTAACTTTTTTTGCTGGAGTTGTAAATTTAAAATGAATGAAATTACCTTAAATTATAGTCAATTAAAAATATCATGAAATGTTAATTAAGAGTTATATTTTTCTTTTTTACCACATTATTTGTTACTCTTCATTATTTTAATTTTACTTTCTCATATCATTAATAAAATAATTTAAAAAATAATATTGTCTCTTTTTTATATAATTAATAAAGAACTCGCACGTTTACACGGATTGCACAAAGTCGATATTAAATAAATATTATATAATTTTGATTATATATATATATATATATATATATATATATATATATATATATATATATATATATATATATATATATATATATATATATATATATATATATATATATATATATATATATATATATATATATATATATATATATATATATATATGCACCTTTGAATAAAAATATTAAATTAATATTGATCATTTTAAATTTTTTAATTCAACTATAATATTTGGGACCAATCATTCGATTGAAATTTAATAGTCATAGTTGGCCAAACACTCTATTTATAATTATATATAATACTATGTTTAAAATATAAAAAGGGAATTAAATAGAAGAATCATTAAAAGAATTAATTATCATTAAATGAATTAAGTAAAGAAAGGATGTAATAGAAGAAATCATTGTCTTTATTTCTTGGATAAATTGAGTTGAAAACAGAAAATTTGTCAATAATACGAACATGGATTAAGATTCTCAGTATTAAGAAAAAAATGAAGATGAGTTATTACATTTAGTAAGAGTATGTCCGAGAATAAATCTGGAATTTTTTTTTTGTATATTCTGATTATAATGAATGCCCCGGTAATAAAGGAGAGCATTTATAATGTTAGATTAAGTTGCAACTATAGTAATCAGTTGAACTTATCAGAAACAAAATTATTTCGATCTACGGGAATAAATTTTTCTACTCAGTAGGTCCCTCACAAATGGAATAAGATACATTTTTTTTGATTTCAAACTCATCGTCGTCTTCGAAGAGATCGATATTTAAATCATTGGTGACAACCTTTGTTTCAATAGCAATAGATAAATCTGAATTTGTAACTAATTCAAACCCAAAATTATGAATGTGTAAAGAGCGTGGAGAAAAAGAAAAACGTTAATTTGGTAAAAGGGAAATAAGGTGTGCAGTTAAATTAACAATTTTTTTCGTAGAAACAGTAACGGGAAGAAAGTGGTTATCAGGTATTGGGGGATGGAAACTGCTTCCCCACACTGCTTTTTACATTGCTTCCTCATAGGACCGGTAACTGGAATGGAACAACAAAATCGTTAAATCAGATTCAACAAAAATTTCAACGAAAATTTTACACTGTTTTTGCCGAATTGATTTTTGTCCCAAATGAAACATGTGACAAATAGAATCAGACAGATCAAAAAAAAAACATGAATAATGATTTTAGATTTATGAAAGCATACAATATTAACTAAAATAAAAAATAGTCGAGGAAGAACAACGTCATAAAAAAATTTAAATTGATGATAGCAAAAACTTTACCTTAATGTATCAGATTCTGCATTCAGCCCCCAATGAAAGTTTGGTCAAGCAGAAAATAAATAAATGATAAAATCTGGTTTGAATTAATGAAATGAAGAGGAACTCCAAAGGTCTGTTGGGTGTTTTCAATGCATTATTTATTCGTTTGAGAAATTACGTTTGAATTATGGTGCATTTGAAATAGGTTAGTTGATTGTTTTTTTGTTGTGAAAATTAAGTGAAATAATTAATTAGTGTTAACAATAATTAGTTAGAGAAAATTATGTTTAGGAGTATGTAAAATGGTTGTTAAACTGGTTTAGGTGTTAGATTTAAGTAATTTTGATCGTATGTTACTTTATTATATTAAAGTATCTAAAAAATCAATTTTAGGTCAGGGTTGAATTGTTCCCAATTTTAGTGCAAACACCATTGTCCCGTTACCTTAAGTCTAAGGATGCTAGTAGCATTGGGCATTATAGGTCAATTGCTATGACAAACTTTAAGTACAATCTTATACCTAAAATTCTTGCAGACAGGTTGTCTTCTATCCTTCTTTTCTTAATTTCTCCTGAACAAAAAGACTTTATTGCAGGTAGAATTATTAAAGATGGGATATGTAAAAAATTTAACTAATAAAGAAGTACCACCTGAGCTGATGGCAAAAAAGGGACAGGGGAGGCCGAAAACAACGACGCCACCGTCACCACCAAATTTGTCACCAAAGCAGCTGAGTTCGACAACCACGAAAGAGGGAACAAAACTACAGAATCACGACGAGGAGGTAGATATGCACAAACAGGATGAAATTGGAGAATCTAGCAACACACAGGAAACCCTAAAAATGGCAACACCGAAAGATAAGAGTCAACTGAAGCTTTGGGTGGATGCACTTCGAAACAACATAAACCCCAGTAATGGAAGGGTTATGAAATTCATAGCCCCCAAAAGAGTTAATGAAAAAATTGAAGTTGAGATTAAAGTTAAATATATAATGGAAGAGATAAAATTCTGAGATTTATCCTTGATAATATACGCGTTAGGCGATGATTTAAGCATGAACACAGTCAAGCAATACATGATATGATTCTGGAACTTCATGAAGCTCCCGGATATGTATTACAACACGGATGGTTACTTTATCATTCATTTTCACTCGTATGCGGATAAACATGCTGTAATGATGAGAGGACCTTATACCATACGCAACATGCCAATGCTGCTTCGAGAGTGGAAGCCAGACTTCAATATGAAAAAGGACATGCTTCAGACTCTTCTAATCTGGGTAAAGCTTCCCCTTCTCCCGTTCTATCTATGGGGTGTCACTAGCTTGAACAAGATAGGAAGTTCCCTAGGTATGCCCCTTCTCACAGATGAGTGTACATCTAACAGGTATCAAATTTCATATGCTCGCATACTAGTAGAAATAGACATAAATCAGGAACCAATCACAGAAATAACTATTAGAGATAATGATGGATAAAAAATGATTCAGCCTGTGGAATATGAGTGGAAACCCGTATTTGGTGAAAAATGCCAGAAAGTAGGGTAAAACTGTGCTAAGAAGCAAGGGAACAACAAGCAATGGAAACCTAAAGAACCACCTGACCATAAAGAATAAGGACCTGAGAGTAATAATAAGAAGATAACAGAGGAAGCCACAAACTCAATGGAGCAGGAAATTGAATGGAAAGAAGTGGGGAAAAGTAACAGAGATAGAGGAAAAGGACATTTGACATATGAAACACTAAGACATGTTCAATGTGTGAATGGGTTTGCACCACTAAGGATTTTGAATGATCCTTTAGTGGTTCCATACTCTATGCCATGATAATTTCCTAGAATGTTAGGGGGCTAAATAAAGTAGGAAAGATTAAGGAGATAAGCTCCCCGTCTTCAGAATCTTAGGCCTAAGATTAGTATTATTCTTGAGACTAAAGTTAAGAAGATGAAAGCAAATGGTGTTAGGGGGAAATTGAAAATAAGAGGAATTTATTTGGATAACTACAGTAATCACAACAATGGTAGGATTTGGGTGAATTGGGATGATAGTAGAGTTGATGTATGATACATGGAGAGTACTGACCAACTAATCCATTGTTGAGTTTTTGATCATCATGGTAACCTCTAGCACTGGTTGACAACTATATATGCCAATAACACTCTTGATCAAACGAAGAAACTGTGGGAAGACATAGAGAAGATTCACCATCAGCAAGTTGGTCCTTGGTGCATCATTGGCGACTTTAACAATGTGACCAAAGTGTTAGATAGGATGGGTGGAAATATTGTGCAGGAAAAAGAATATATAGATTTAATAGACATGAAGAATAATGCAGGCCCCTTTGAGATGGACAACACAGGAGAAGCTTACACTTGGTTCAACAAGCAGGTTGCAGGACCAATTTACTCAAGGATTGATAAAGTCCTAAGTAACTTAGATTGGTTCAAAAAATTTATAAACACTAAGTTGACTATACATGACCCAAGCATATCTGATCATGCCCTGTTAAGCCTTCAGGATAATACTGATGATAATAAGAATAAGAGGATGGTCAAATTCCTAAATAGAAGTACTGATATGGATGGATATGATTCAACTATTGAGAGAAACTGGAATGTGCCTATTGTAGGAAGACCTATGTTTGTGATATGGCATAAACTTAAGAGAATGCAGCCAGTCATGAAAAGTATTACAAATCCTGTTGCGGACTTGTCTAAGAAAATTATGCAGGCTAGGGAGGACCTACTTGAAGCAAATACCCATTCAAGTACTGATAAATGTAGAGAAAATTCACAAGGTGAAAAAGTGAATTTATGAGTTGATAAGATAGCAAGAGATAGAAGAGAAAAACTTGCAACGAAGGTAAAAAAAATTGATTGGATTAGATTGGGGGATGGAAATAATTCATATTTCCATTCCACAATCAAAGCCAAGAAAAACCACAAGAATATGAAAGGAATATACAAAGATGATGGATCTCAAGTGACAAGTGAAAATAAGATGAAAAAGGAGGTCCTTAATTTATATGAGCAACTGATGGGGAAGGCTGATAATAATTTAAGAAGCACAAACATCCCTGCTATGAGAGAGGGGCTTTAGCTAACAAACAACCAGAGGCAATACCTTATCCAACCAGTTACTGAGAACGAAATATACAAAGTTATGCAAAGTATTGCCAATCTTAAAACACCGGGTTTGGATGGCTTTAGAGCCAAGTTCTTCAAGTCTAGCTGGTAAATAATAAAACATGATATTGTAGCTGATGTTATGGAGTTTTTCAGCCATAATAGGATGTATAAAGCTTTGAATTATACTGTTGTCACTCTTGTCCCCAAGAAAGATGAAGCCAGGAATATCAAGGATTATAGGCCAATTTCTTGCTGCGCTGCAATCTACAAAATAATTTCAAAATTTTTAACAAATAGGTTGAGCAAGGTAATTGGCACTATTACGACTAAAATCCAAACTCCATTCATACCTGGTCAAAGTATTCACAGTCAGATCATGCTTGCTTTTGAGCTCATCAAAGGGTATTCTAGAAGGGGGGAACACCTAGGTGCATGATGCAAACATTGTTGTACCCTAATTTTTCCCCTAAGATCCCTTCATCATACCATGTTGATTCACTCACAATAAGATCACACTAGGATTCTTGGTTCCCCTCCCTACTTTGATTTTTGCTCCTTTTGAGGGATTACCAAGCACCTTGACTTATGTTCCTTTGGTGATCATGAATATTGTTTTGTTTTCTTCATTTAACTAATAAAATGCAATGTTGGTTTGTCTTGCTTGTTATCCATGTAGGTGAAGGGCAATGAGATTTAATAAGTTACTCCATGGGTTCATGAGTTTATTTTTATGCCATAGTCAATATAGCTTGAGAAGCTCAAACCTCGCCATTGGATTGGTCTTGGGAGGATTGGCATGGCAAGGTTGCTTTGGTTCATCACATTTCAAGGTTATTAGATTTGACTCAAGAGTACAAGGGGTTGATTGGAGGTTGTCATGTTTGGACAAGGCCTTGTTCCTATTGGTCACAAGAGCATATTTCTCTCAAAATTAAATACATGGAAGTGGTTTTGGTGGCTATTAGTATTCATTATCATCCTCAACAACTTCTATTTACAAAGCAAGAATATTGGTACAAGAAGT
The DNA here is from genome assembly GCA_948472305.1 of Vicia faba. Lineage (NCBI taxonomy): Eukaryota > Viridiplantae > Streptophyta > Magnoliopsida > Fabales > Fabaceae > Vicia > Vicia faba. The sequence goes on along the minus strand of OX451735.1, from coordinate 378,343,617 downwards.
TTGTTCAAACATGTCAAAGTTCCTCAAGGCATTCTCTTGATCTAGAAGCTAGGGTTTTGAACTTCAAAGGAGTATATCTTGCTCACCTTTTGGTATTTTTGAGTGATTCCAAAGATATCCTCCTCTTCAAAGTGGTATTAACAAATCACTTCAAAAGTTCCAAGGAATTTTCGTGTGGAAGGAACTTGGTGAAGAAGAAAGATTACAAGTCATCCAGATGAATCCAAAATTTTACATAAGTGACTTCAAATGGTCCTAACTTGGTCAATTTTTATCACCTTGATCCCATTATTTTTCCATAATTATCTTGAAGATATTAACTTTATGCCTTCTTTTATGTGCAAATTGGGAAAATGGATGGAAGTTGCCTTAAAGATGCAAAAGATTATAGGTCATTTCATTTTTTTGCCAACTTCAACAAGTCATAACTTGCTCAAATTTTGGATATTTTGAATTATTCAAGTTTCAAAGTGTCATTCAAGAGGTCTACTTCATGCCATATTTTTTGGTCAAGAGCAAATTCTAAGTGGAAGGCCATGTTTAGATGCAAGACATTATAGGTCATTTTTGAAGAAGAATGTGAAATATTTCTAAGTATGGAAAGTCAACCATTTTTCTTCAACTTTGTCTCAATGCAACTTTCAGCTCAAGCATCCATTTAACTCCATTATTTTTCCATTTCAAAGCTTGTAACCTCATCTTTCTAAATCATCAAGAATCATGCCTTGAGACCCCTTGAGCTGAGAATGCCATAGTTTCAAAAATGGTAACTTGGAATTGAAGTTTCCTTGCAAGTCAGAATTTGAATTTCATGTTACAACCTCTAAACCTCAAATTAACACGCGTTTTGGGTCTAAAAATGATTAGCCAACTTTCCCAAGTGGATTAGTGCATCAAAACGCAAAAATTGGACGAGTTTTGATAAAGTTTGGATCACACTTCACTCGTTCATCAGGTTTGCACGAATTCCCTCCAAAACACATGATTCACTCTTCCTTTTGATTCCATTCGCTTCTCCTATAAATACATGAACTATCCCATTCAATTTCCCAAGCTTGGATAGCTAGAATCACCCTGCCAAACTTGCTCCATAACTCAATTTTCTGTAACTTCAAAATTCATTCTCGAGCCTTTTTCAATCCAATTTTTCCATGAATTCACCTTCCTTGATCTTCCCTAAAGCTAACCATATAATTACATTCAAGAATCGTGCCCTATATTTCTCCATAGAAGTCCAGTTTCAGAGCTCTGCAACTCAACTTCAATAGGTAGATTCCTTCATCAATTCTTCAAAACTCTAATATCATTGTGTTTCTCTCATTGCCTTGGTTCTAGTCGCAACACTTACCTTTTACTGGAAACATGTTTTGACCATGAAATTTCAAATCCCTTTTCAAAACTTTCCTTCAAAATTGCTTGAGCTACAGTTTATATAAATTTGGCGCGAGGGTGTGGTTGTCTTCGTCTTGAAGAGACGAAGCGAATGACATAGGTCTGAGCTTCTGATTTTACAGTTTGAGAGACCTGCAATTCGTGATGGCTGGAAGTCGAAGATGACCAACGTGACATCTTCCAACCAATGAAGGCGCGTCATCTGTATTTTTCAAATCTGATTTAATTAATGAATTTGTACATTATTTACTAATGACCATGATATGCACAGCGCGCCAGATCCCTTGGATTTGATTACTAACGCATTTTGACTCTCATCCAATGGTCCACATATTTTACTTTTATTTTCTTTTTCTGATTTTTATATTTTAATTGTTTTAAATTTCAAAAAAATCATAGAAAATTCATTTTTAGTCCAAAAAATCTGAAAAAAATTATGAAAAATATTTTTGATTATTCTCTTTTTGATTTTTATTTTTTCACAATTTAATTTTATGTTTTGGTATTTTTTTAAAATTTTACACTTATTTGATTTGTTTTAAATGTTTACAAATTTTTTTATACATTTTTAAATTCTGAAAAAATTATGGAATGATCCAATGATATTGTGACAAATATTGATGACCTTATTTTATTTTTGTTTCTGAGTTTACTATTTTTTACCATTTTTTGTTTATTTTACCCATTTATTTTAATGTTAAAAATGGTTTCTGACTTTAAAAAATTACCAAAAAATTTGTAAAATTATTGGAGTCTTTTTCTGATTTTTCTATGGTCTTACTTTTTATTTCTTGATTAATTTGAACATAGTTGATATTTTTCTCATTAGTTTCTTTTTTAAAACATTTTTAAAAATTTTTTTGTGTGTATATTAAATGTGATATTATTTTGTAACTATTTTCTGGCTGATCTTGGTTTAGATTTTGGATCATGAACTTTATTAACATCATAAAATCTATGGTTTTGAGTTTAACTCCACAAAAATGGATGAATGATTTTAATAATAGTTTGATTAAAATTTAGTTCAAATGTGGTTTGTGTATTTTCCCCCCACCCCTCTTCATCTCTTCCCCTTCTTACTTCACTAGATGTTGTTGGAGTATGATCTCTATATCATGTCTCAAAACAAATGGTGCATAAATTGCTATTGACCGACCTCAAAATAGGTGCGACTTCTATATAAGTCCACTTACGATTGCTTAACATAGCGCTAAATTTTGTCCCGATTCGAATAAATGATCATTTGTGGCCCAAACTTACGATTGTAAGCCCAAGTATGTTAATTTGATCTCTTTGATCCAATAACCTTGAGATTAATTGTGTGGAGGCTTTGGTTCTACCAATCCTCTAATGGATCTATAACACCTTTGGTCAACGCAGATCACTTAAACGTTGTTGATCATTAAATGGTACTTATGAGAATTCCAAATGGATGATATACTTGACAAAAAGCAAATGCAACTTATTGTGGGGAGGCTTTGGTTCTACCAATCCTCTAATGAGTTCCAAATGCAAGTTTCAAGATGGTCATCCAACTAACCACTAATTATTGACTTGTTTTACCTTATGCTTTTATTCTTTTTATGCTTTATGTACTATTTACTTTTAGCATTTACATTTCATGCCATTTTCATCTTTGCTCATTTGAGAATTTATTTTCTTGCCATTTTTACTTTGCTCACTTTAGCTTTTCTTTTCCTTTCTTAAGATACTTAATAATCAACATAAACCCTAAAAAATCTTTAATGGTACTTGGACTATTTTGTTACTATCCTTGGCATTATGGAGTATGGGACTTTTTTTTGGACTTAGGATTAGAAACCTTGGCCTATCTTGGAGACCTTGTGATCTTATCTGATTATTTTGTCTGGAGTTCTTGAGGTTTACCTCAAGACATTGGTTTGCTTGTTTGTTTTTCTGTGCAGGTTTTTGTGGTTATACCTTTTGTTTATAATCTGGAATTCACCCGTATACAGCCGTTACTCTGCCCAATTTTTGTGAAGACTTAATACACTTGAAGTTTGGTTCTCTCAAGAGGTCTAGTATTTTTGCTTGCTTGGTTTCAATCCAAGGAATGGAAATTTTATCTTGGCTCAAAATGTCAAGTTTTGGCTTCTTGTTGGTTAGATGGTTCTTATCCCTAGCATTTACCCTATGCTTTAGGATAGTCTCTTCTTCTCCTCCCATCTTCTTTAATTTCAAAATTTTCTTCCTCCTTTTGAAAACTCTTCTTGTTTTGAAACTTGAACTATTTTTACAATAAACTTGGACTTATGTCCATGTATTTTCAAAATATTTTCATAAATAAACTCCAACCAATTTAAAAATACCTTGACATTTTTTGTGAGAAGACTAAAAGTCAATCAATCTCATTTCAAACTATTTTGCCACTTTGGATTTTATCTTTAAACTTTTCTTAAAAGATTAAACTCTTGTCAATCCTTGTAGTGATGCAAACAACTATACTTCTACAATACGTAGTGAAGAGATATATTTTCCACTTGGGTGTTGAGTGAGGCATTGTTGATTTTGAAATCCAATCCATATCCTCCACTTTGAGATGATGCAAATTCTCCTTTCTCATGATTGTAGGTAGTATGTGTGTTTTCCACACGGACAATGACAATGATGTTTTATCTTATAAAATTAACCAACACATTTGTGTTTCAATTTTTAAAAAAAGGAGGAACTGCGTGTACCCTGATCCCCTATTGCACGAAAGGTGGTACGTAGGCACTAAAGGTTCGCAACCGCGGCGGATGCAAAAATCATAAAAAAATTAATATATTTCTTTTCTCACCTCCACCATCTATTTTATATACAATAATTTTTATAGCCAAAATATACAGATTTTACAAAGAGGCTCCTGCAGATACCGTAGATGTTTAGGGTGCTAATACCTTTCCTTTGCATAACCAATCCCCTTACCTTGAATCTTTCCCCCTCTTTTTGGGTTATTCGCTCTTTTCCCATTCCTTTGGAAACAATAAAGCGTGGTGGCGATTTTTATTTTGATTTGTATAAAGTCTAGTCAATCCAATGGCTTAGTCTTGAACATTTCTACCGCTACAGAAAAATAGTGACTTCACTGGGGAAAGATTGACCTCTTGGTGGTCCATCCCTAAGTGGGTTAAGCCTATCTTTGTTTATATCTGTATACGTGTTATTGTTGTTTATGTGTTATATGTTGTATATATGTTTTGTCTGGATTTTCCTGGTTTTTAGGGTGCTTGGTGATTACTCATAAGTCCTATACCTAGACTTGGGCAAACTTTAAGATAGGACGGGCGGTATAGTCATGTTAACTTTGAGGGAGTAATCCTAAAAAAGGAGGCATGAGATCCCACACTCAGTGGAGGCCCCTTTGACTGTAGTGTCGTTTACCGAGTAATCGGGAAGACATGCTGCTTTCGACCTGGGAGCCTGCTGAAACTGAGGACCGTAGAATACCAAACCCATCTTGGCCTTTTAGGTGTAGTGCGGAAGCTATGACGGAGTAATCCGGAAATAGTTGTCACGTGATACTACGCTCGGACGAGTCTTTCGTGAGAATATTACTAATTACCGAGTTAATCAAGAAGTTGGTAATATCCGAAGGAAGGATGTAGACTCTGGGAACCTCTAGAACCTTGTTCGACATGTGATAACTTTTTAGACCAACACCTTATGGGTAGTACTTTTGATCTCATGCTCGTGACGTTGAACCTATGAACCCTATATGTGTGATCTTGTGTGTGATTGCTGCATCATGCATCCATGCACTCATAAGCATCTTTTGAAGAAAACATATTTCAGGGGATTTAAAGGTTGACTATTTGGGAATATCTTAGGTACTTTTTAACCATGGATTCTGGAAAGAGAAAGACTGGGAAGTACAGTTTCAAGGATCCCAAGATAGATGAGTTAATCAGTCTAATTCCCGACATCGAGTGTTCTGCAGACTTTCGGAAGAAGTATGGGTCCATTATTCCTCTCATGAAGCTGAAGATGAAGGAGGGTATTCTCTCAACCTTGGTCCAGTTCTATGATCCGATGTATCATTGCTTTACTTTTCCTGACTATCAATTGATGCCTACATTGGAGGAGTATTCTTATCTTTTGGATTTACTTGTTATCGATCATGTTCCTTTTACTGGCTTGGAGGGTAAGTCAAAACCACATGAGATTGCTGCTTTGATCCATCTGGGGAAGTCTGAGGTGGAAGCCCATATGACTACTAAAGGATGGATTAGTGTAAGTCTAAGAGTGCCTAAGAGGGGGGTGAATTAGGTATATAAAAATTTATTCGGTTTTATGAGAATACTTGTAGTAATTTTTGGTTAAGTGTTTAAAGGTTTTGGTTATATCTTATCTTTTCTTGATTATGGTGATGAAAGCGATAAATGCGGAAAAGTAAAGAACACGGTGATATATCCTGGTTCCCCTCACAATCCGAGAGTACTCCAGTCCCCTTTCTAACACGAAAGAGATTTCACTATAGTTAGAATGATTGTATAACATATGCTTACTATCTAACCTATAGGGTGACCAAAGGTTCTTAACACCTTTAAGATCAAACAAACACTAATGTGAATGAAGAACAATCCTCTTCAAATCACAACACTCACTTCCAACAATCCTGGATAGTAAGGGAATAAATTCTTTTTGTAATACAATGATTTATTTGAAATAGATGGAGAGCACTATCAATCTTCAATTGATCTTCTTCTTCAAGATAAAAACAATTCTCAAGCAATGATTATAAATGTTCACAATGTATGTATGAAACTTGTAATGATTTCTTAATGAAAATGTATATGGTAAGTTTCACAAAATTTATGAACACTTGAAATTTTATATGCAAATTTGAATGAATGAAAATTATTAATATGAAGAAGGTTTATTGTTATGATTGGTGTTCTTTGAAAATCTGAAAATCTTCACATTTTATAATGTCACAAGAACCTCTTCATTCATGCCATTTGATATGAAAAGATGCAATGCATTCATGAAAGAATACCATTTGAAAAATGTTCAAAAACCAAAAGAAAAGCTGCACTGGTTCGCTGGGAACCGGTTCCGACACAGGCAGAACCCGGTTCTTAGTGAACGTTATAACCCAGATTTCAAAAATAACACGCAGGAACCGGTTCCCCTATTGGTACAACCCGGTTCCTGGTATAAATTCCAGGGAGGTGTTTTTTGAACAAGTTTGGAACCCGGTTCTCTGTTAGGGAGGAACTGGTTCCTGAAAGTTTATTTCCAAAAATTCGTTTTGAAAAAGATTTCAAACAAGGTTTTTCTTAACATTAAAAATGTGGGATATGTATATGATTATGAATGCATATTTGTGAATATCTATATTCAAGATTAAGAATTATTTATACCATTTGACATTTGTTGATTCTTTAATAATTCTTATTCTAATCTTCAAGACTTGTATATGATATTGATAAGCTTTTTGCACATCCTTTGAATGTTGATATCCATGTTGTCTTCATCAAAACAAATGCTTTAAACATGACTTGAGAAGCTTGCAATTACATTCTCCCCCGTTTTGATGATGACAACCAAGTCTTGAAAACAATTCTTGAAATGTTTATGTTGTTTTGTGTAGCAATAATGTTGAGAAAATGCAAGGCTCCCCCTAAATTGTATGCTCCCCCTAAGTCCATGATTCTTTGAATTTTGGAGTGAGTATGATAGTTATTTAGGCCTGCAATTTCTTTGAAACAAAACAACACATATGCATATTCTTCTCCCCCTTTGTTAACATAAAAAAGGATGGGGAAAAAGAGTGAAACAAATTTATTTAAAATTAAGACGTGCATCTTATGAGAAACATTTAGAGATCACCTTCATCCAAAATACCAAGTTCTCTTCGGATTTTGAAGAATGGTTCTCGAGCAAGCGGTTTTGTGAAGATATCTGCGAGTTGGTTATGAGTATCCACAAAAGTGACTTCGACATCTCCTTTAAGTACATGATCACGAAGAAAATGATGTCGAATATCTATATGTTTGGTTCTTGAATGCATGACCGGATTCTTTGTAATATTGAAAGCACTTGTATTGTCGCATCAAAGAGGAATGCATCTGAGATCAAGTCCGTAATCACGGAGTTGTTGCTTGAGCCAAAGAATTTGTGCACAACAACTACCCGCTGCTATGTATTTTGCTTCGGCCGTGCTAAGAGCAACACATGCTTGCTTTTTACAAGCCCATGATACTAATGCATTTCCAATAATGTGACAAGTACCACTTGTGATTTTACGATCAGTTTTACAACCTGCATAATCCGCGTCAGAATAACCAATTAAAGTGAAAATACTACCTTTAGGATACCATAAGCCGACATTGGTTGTTCCTTTAAGATACTTCATGATCCTTTTAACTGCCATGAGGTGTGATTCCTTTGGATTTGCTTGAAAGCAAGCACAAAGACAAACACTAAACATGATGTCAGGACGACTTGCCGTCAAATACAATAAGGAACCAATCATACCTCGGTATTTTGTAATATCAATTGGAGTAACGGATTCATCTTGATCAACATATGTACCGGAGCCCATAGGAGTATTCATTGCTTTACAATTGTCCATATCAAACTTTTTCAATAATTCTTTGCAATACTTAGATTGGTTGATGAAGATTCCATCTTTTAGTTGCTTAATTTGTAGTCCAAGAAAGTAGTTCATCTTTCCCATCATAGACATCTCGAATTCTCCTTGCATCATCAATGAGAATTCCTCACACATTTCTTTGTTAGTCGATCCAAAAATGATATCATCAACATAGACTTGAACCAATAAAGTGTTACTTTTGATTTTCTTAATGAACAAAGTTTTATCAATCTTACCCTTTGTGATCGGTGGAAATAGAACTGACTGTTTTTTAAGCTGGTTCGCGAAATGTCGCGGAAGCAAGAGTCGCCACCGTCTTTTATTTTCTCCAACATGGAAAGGACAAAAGCACAGAAAAATTCCTTATAGAGATTGCTCTCGGTTCGGGAGGTAGATTTATAGAAAGGGAAGGTGTTAGCACCCTTTCTATCCATGGTTATCCATGGGCTCTTAGATACTTGCTCATTTGTGTTTTCAAAATGGTTGTTTTCTTTTCAACTGTGGGTTTTAAAAAAAGTTTCTTTGAAAATTTCAGTTCGACTCTTGTATCAGTCCTCAAGAGTGTTTGAAAAGTTGTTTTGAAAGCTTTTTGAAAAGGTGTCGGTGTGAAAAGAAGTTTTTGATTTGTTTTGAAATTAGAGCAAGTATCTACGAGTCATCTACCTACCCTAAGGAATTCGTCTCTGTAAATGTCCTTAAGATAGTGCCATCCCACCATTGAGAGGTAGGTAGCACCACCGTCGGAGGTGTTCGGGTCAATTCGAGGGTTCGGGACAGTGTGGTCACCAGAGCAATAGGAAGACACCTTAGAAGCTACCCTCATGCCATGTTCATGGACATGAGGACTTACTAAAACATCCTCTACTCGACGACCACGTTTCGAGGGGCAAGGCAACAGTGAGGCGTACCCTAGGGGTGGTGTGTGAATTGTGTGTCATTTTCAGTTATATTTGTCTTGTTCATGCATTGGTGATCTACGCTTTATTTTTATTTTTGGCATTCATTCTTTCATGCAAATTATTAACAGTTAAAAGGTGCGGAATTAAAAAGTCCTACGCTATTACAAAGGTGCGGGTCTACATCGCCAAATTAATCCAAGACCCGATTTGAATAAAATAAAATGCGGAAAGATAAATGTCCTAATTAATCTATTACAAGGCTTTGGAGTAATTACATGAAATTTATAAGAAAAGAAATAAAATAAGCGCGCGAAACGAAATTATAATCGAAAGCGAGGGCGTTGGACCCTTTTAAAGAAATTAAATTGAAATTAAGAAAATTAATGGAATTAAAAACCCTAATTCTAAACTATTTTTAATTTATTAAAAAATGTTTAAGTTATACCTAGTTTTAACCTAATTATTTAATGATAAATTTATTTACAAAAATAATTAATTACTAGTAATAATAAGAAGAAATTTTAATTATTTGAAAAAAAGAATAAAAAGCTAGAAACCCTAATTTCTACATTTTTTAGTTTATTAAAAAAAATATTAAAATTAAACCTAAGATTAGAACTAATTAGTTAATAAAATTTATTTACAAAAACTATTAAATAAAATATATTTTTATTTTTTGTCTTCTCTGATTTTTGTATTTTTATTATTTAAAATTAATTTGTGGAATTTAAAAGAAAAGAAAGCAATTAAATTAAAGCAAATAAAAAAAATAGAACAAAGAATGAAGGAGAGAAATACAAACAAAGGGGTGGTAGACCCAATTATGGAGGTTTGTAGCAAGCAATTAGGCCCACTGATTCCTGGCCTTGTTTGACTTTCTCAGCGCGCGTGTGGCATGTTTGACTGATGTCCATGGTGGACTCCAGATCATGGCCATTGGATTGATGTTGTGGGACGCGTGTCAAGCTTGAGCGTAGGGTGCATGGTGGACTTCTGAAAGGAACGCTGCATGGAAATACGTTAAACAAAACAATATTGAGGAAGAGAGGGGACTTGGGAATCGAACCCAGGTCCCAGTACCTATTGTCCACGTTGCCCACCAACTGAACTAGCGCGTTTGCTTTTATGTTTATTGGACAACAATCATGATATGTGAACAAACGATGCTATGCTGGACAGAACCAAAACGCGCCAACGTTTGAACCCACCAACCACATTCGTCCACGCATCATCTTCTCCACTTGTTCTTTATTTTGCCTGAAAAAAACAAACTAGATAGCGGGGGTTTTAAACCCCCACTAACTCAAACCTGGAAAATAACGAATAGCTCATACGTAAATATAAATAGGGCGCGACTAGTGAGTTTGATTCGTTTTGAAGTCCTGAGTCCAATGGCATAGGTCTTATGGTTCAATTTTTCCGTATGAATGAAGCCCTCTTTTTAAGCTTCTGAAACCCTAATGCGTGTTAATGGTAACTCTGCATACAGGCGTCCAAAACTCAATTGAATGGTACCAATGGCTTTAGAATCATCATGTTAGTATAAATCACATATTAAAAGTCATGAATAACGTATGAAAATGCAAACACGATTATCAAAATTTTACAGAAAAGTTAGACTCCTATCTACCAATTCTTTGCGCTTGGAGAGTTGATTTTGATTGGAGTAGCTTCCTGGATGCCTTGGCAAGCTATTGGAATGATTATCTTGCTTTGAATTGCGCTGGAACTGTGTTTTCAGTTTTGAAATTTTCTTGCAAAAATGCCAAGTTGGTTTTAGGTCTGAGGCGCAGCTTCCAGGTCTTTTGCATTAGGGTTGCATTCTGTTTATGTATGGGAATGAATTAGGGTAAGAATTCAAGCCAAAAACCTTTGCATTCATGAATCCAATATTTGATTTTCAATGAATCTTTTTTCAATCTTTTTCATGCCCTTTTGATACCAATCATGGCCAAATCTTTCCATATTGAGTGTGCACGAAATCTTGGAGTTATGATGGACCTATTAGCTGCATAAAAAGATTTAAAATGCATGTTTGAGTATTTTTGTCATATTTTATTTAATTAAATGAATTAATGGTGATAAAAATTCAAATAAATAATAAAAAAATGATGAAATAGCTCCCCTTTGGGTCAATGGGTCGTGCCTAACTTTTGGATAATGATTCTTGGAAGAAAATGTGGCCCATTAGCAATTTTGAGGCATTTGAGGTAAAGTTGACTTTCCAAAATTCCCAAAAATTTCCCAACTTCCACAAGGCATATCTTGCTCAATTTTTAAGCTTTGATCATGTTCTTGGACATTTTGGAAAGGTCTTGAAGTCCTCTAACCAATGCCTTTTGTCCCATGTCATTTTGATTTACCAATCTCAAGTTATGGTCTTTGACTTAAAGTGCCTTTTTGTTGACTTTTGAAAATGACCTATAATGTTGAGATTGATAACTTTTAGTGAGAGCATCTCTTGGACTTGAAGTGTGAAGAGGAGTTGTAGGAAATGTCATTCTCTTCAAAATGAGCTTTGGATGGAATTTTTCTGATAAACCATGTAGAAGTTATGCCTTGGTCAAGTTACAGTTGACTTTTTCAACTGTCCAAATATAGCAACTTTTGCGTCTTGAGATTTTTTGAGCCATGACTTGAGAATCATGATCAAGAATAGATCAAATGATGTTTTTGGCTTCAAAATAAGATGTTTGACCAAAAATTTGAACTTTTGACTGTCAAATGACCATTTTACCCCTACAGTTGACTGCTGAGCAATTAGGGCATTTGACTGTGCAATTTTGTGTTGTGAGTCTTGAAACTTGACATGAGGATACTTGACAATGTTTGTAGGCATGTGGGACTAGTTTGGGCCCTTGGAAACTTCAATTTCTTTGTCAGAACCAAAACCCTAATTTTTGACTGTTAGGAGGCCCTTGAACTGTGCAGCCCTTTGGGGAGATTTTGAAGCATGTTCTTTGCAAATCTTGAAGAATATGGGAGGGAAAATTTTGGGGTACAACACCCTTTTCGAAACCTTTTTCACACAAAAAATTGCTAAGTCTATCATACCATGCTCTTGGTGCTTGCTTTAAGCCATAAAGAGCCTTTCTCAACTTAAAGACATGTGTAGGATGTTTGAAGTCTTCAAATCCCGGAGGTTGTTTGACATAGACTTCTTTATTGATGTATTCATTCAAGAATGCGCTTTTGACGTCCATTTGAAAAAGCTGAAAATTTAATGAACAAGCATAAGCAAGTAAAAGACGTATAACTTTTAACCTTGCAACCGGAGCAAATGTTTCTTCAAAGTCGATTCCTTCCTCTTGATTGAAGCCTTGGGCAACCAACCTTGCTTTGTTTCGAACAATTAGACCATTCTCATCAAGTTTGTTCTTAAACACCCATCGGGTACCTATGATGTGTTTACCACTTGGTCTAGGAACAAGTTCCCAAACTTGATTTCTCTCGAATTGATTTAATTCTTCTTGCATATCAATAATCCATTGATCATCTCCTAAGGCTTCATCAACTTTGGTAGGTTCAATTTGAGAAACAAACGCCATGTTTAAGCAAGCATCTTTTAGATTTAATCTTGTTGATACTCCTTGGCTAATGTCACCAATAATTTTGTCAATAGGATGGTCCCTATGAGTTCTCCATTCTTTTGGTAGATCATTGATGTTTGAATATTGTTGTACAATGTTTTCTTGATTTTCCGGTGATTTCACAACTTGATCATTTGAAAGATCTTCCGGGGGTAAATCTATAGGATCATCATCATCACACACTACTACATCCTCTTTAGAGGTGTTAGTTTCATCAAAAGATACAAGCATAGATTCTTCAATAGTTAAAGTTCTTTTATTATAAATTCTATATACTTTACTAGAAAGAGAATAACCAAGAAATATACCTTCGTCGGATTTCTAGTCAAACTTACCGAGATTGTCTTTGTCATCGTTAAGAACAAAACACTTGCATCCAAAAATGTGGAAGTGAGCAATATTTGGCTTTCTTCCTTTGAAGAGTTCATATGGAGTCTTCTTTAATATAGGTCTAATGATAACTCGATTTCCAACATAACATGCCGTACTAACCGTATCCGCCTAAAAATATTTAGGAAGATTTGCATCACTAAGCATTGTTCTTGCAAGTTCCACTAGAAACCTATTCTTTCTTTCAACTACTCCATTTTGTTGTGGAGTTCTAGGTGCTGAAAAATTATGAGAGATACCATGTTCTTCACAAAATTCTTCAAATTGTACATTTTGGAATTCTCCACCATGATCACTTCTTATGGATACAATCTTTAGTGATTTTTCATTTTGGATTTGCTTAGCATACTTCTTAAAAGCTTTAAAAGCATCACTTTTCTGCACAAGAAACAAAGTCCAAGAATATCTAGAAAAATCATCAATAATAACTAAAGCGTATACATTACCTCCGAAGCTTTTTGTTCTTGATGGACCAAAGAGATCCATGTGTAACAATTGTAGTGGCCTTGTAGTAGACACCACATTCTTAGATTTGAAATTTGATTTGGTCTGTTTTCCCTTTTGGCATGCGCTACATAATTTGTCTTTGATGAACTTCATCTTTGGTAGACCAATAACTAAGTCATGCTTAACCAATTTGTTCAAGTGCTCCATGTGAATGTGAGCAATCCTCTTGTGCCATAACCAAGCGTCATTGTTGTTTACCATAAGACATTGTACCTTCATAGACAAATCATCTAAAGTAATCATAAAAATATTGTTAGATCTTATACCTTTGAGTTTTACCTCATTGGTTGCCTCATCCATAATAAGGCATTCTTCTTTGTTGAATTTGATCTTGAACCCTCTATCGCAAAGTTGACTTATGCTAAGAAGGTTGTGCTTTAATCCTTCAACATAAAGAACATCCTCAATTTGAATGGATGGAGGTGTGCCAACTATTCCAACGCCAAGAATCTTTCCTTTGGTGTTGTCTCCATAGGTGACATACCCTTTGGCTTTATGTACTAGATATGAAAATTGGTGTACATCTCCTGTCATATGCTTTGAACATCCACTATCAAGATACCAAACATTTGATGTGGATTTCAAGCATACCTACAAAAACAAATTATTTCTCGTTAGGTACCCAAGTTGCCTTGGGTCCTTCATAGTTAGTTCCCTTTTTCACCCACACATAATGCCCACTTGCCATACTAAAGTTTATAACATAGCAAGCATTAGGTGTATGGCCTTTAATACCACAATAAAAACAAGTAGGTTCAAAGTTACTTCTATATCTAGAAGGATAAGATTTCTTCTTAGGAAATGTTTTCTTTTTGGATATATTAGCCTTTTTCTTTTGATGATTATGAACAACTTGCTTCTTTTCTACTTTCTTGGGATTGGAACTATTACTAGCCTTTACAAAAACAGTGGGATTGTTACTTGGTTTCTTAGTATTCACATAACCAAGACCTCTTTTATCATTTGGATAACGTTGTTGGCTTAGTAATCCTTCCAATCCTATTTGTCCTTTTTCATATCGTTCAATGACTCCTTTCAATTGAACAATTTGAAAGACATTTGATTGGAGCATGCAAAGTTTTCCTTTTCTTTAATAAAATTTTGTTTTTGAAGATCAAAATCTTTAGTCATGGTGTCAATTTTTTCTAGACAAATTAGAAGTTCTTTTTCTTGATTTGACACCTTTTTGTATAAACTTTTGCATCTTTCAAGAGTTCATCAATAGAACCTTGAATATCATCATCAAAAAGATTAAATTAATTACTAACCTCTTCTTCATCGTCGGCGTGATGTGAAGCCATCAATGCTAGATTTGCACATTCGTCGCTTTCCGAATCAGATGAAAAACTTATCTCATTATCTTCCCATGCAACATAAGCCTTTTTGTTCTTGAACTCCTTTTTTCCTTTGAATCCATTTTTCTTGGAGAGTTTTGGACAATCCGGCTTTATGTGACCTTGCTTTCCACATTCATAGCATGTGACATCTTGTGTTGATGTGGAGGCTTCTTTATCTTTATGCTTATAGAATTTCTTTCTTTTGACAAAGTTAGCGTTATGAAGATTATTTTTATGACCAAAATATTTTCCTAACCTTTTTACAAGAAGCAAGAGATTTTCATCTTCCTCCGATGCATCTTTATCTTGACTTTCTTTTGAATCAACTTTCAAAGCAATGCCTTTGGATTTCTTCTCATGATTCTCATGTTTTTCAAGCCTTCCAAGTTCCGTCTCATATTCTTGAAGCTTTCCGAAAAGTGTTGCGGAAGTCATAGTTGCTAGGCTTTTCTTTTCGGATATTGTCGTCACTTTTGGTTGCCATTCCCTCGTTAAAGACCTAAGCACTTTAAGATTTAATTCATCGTTAGTTAAAGTCTTACCGAGTGCCTTCAAATGGTTTGTCAAGTGAACGAATCTCTTTTGCAAGTCAAGGATGGATTCTCCGGGCAGCATTCTGAATAATTCATATTCTTGACTCAAAGTGTTCAATCTAGACCTTTTGACTTCGGCGGTTCCTTCATGAGTTTCTACAAGAGTATCCCAAATTTCCTTTACCGTTGTACATACCGATACTCGGAAAAATTCATCCATACTAAGAGCACTTTGGAGAATATTGATTGCCTTTTTGTCAAAGAGAACTTTTTTCTTGTCATTGTCATCCCATGATGCTTTAGGCTTTGATGACCCAACACCATTGACAACACACACCGGAGTAAATGGACCATTCTCAA
The DNA here is from genome assembly GCA_948472305.1 of Vicia faba. Lineage (NCBI taxonomy): Eukaryota > Viridiplantae > Streptophyta > Magnoliopsida > Fabales > Fabaceae > Vicia > Vicia faba. The sequence continues at coordinate 378,328,008 of OX451735.1, read as the reverse complement.
CAGCATTCCATATTTCTTCTCCTTGCGCTTCAAGATGAGCCTTCATGCGAATTTTCCAAAAATCAAAGTATTCACCACAAAACAATGGAGGCTTGTTGTTACTACCACCATCTTTGAAAACCAGATTTGGATTTGCAGAAGCCATTCTGGATCTTTAGGAACAAGTTACCTATAACTTGCTCTGATGCCAATTGTAAGTCTAAGAGTGCCTAAGAGGGGGGGGGGGGGGGTGAATTAGGTATATAAAAATTTATTCGGTTTTATGAGAATACTTGTAGTAACTTTTGGTTAAGTGTTTGAAGGTTTTGGTTATATCTTATCTTTTCTTGATTATGGTGATGAAAGCGATAAATGCGGAAAAGTAAAGAACACAGTGATATATCCTGGTTCCCCTCACAATCCAAGAGTACTCCAGTCCCCTTTCTAACACGAAAGAGATTTCACTATAGTTAGAATGATTGTACAACCTATGCTTACTATCTAACCTATAGGGTGACCAAAGGTTATTAACACCTTTAAGATCAAACAAACACTAATGTGAATGAAGAACAATCCTCTTCAAATCATAACACTTACTTCCAACAATCCTGGATAGTAAGGGAATAATTTCTTTTTGTAATACAATGATTTATTTGAAATAGATGGAGAGCACTATCAATCTTCAATTGATCTTCTTCTTCAAGATAAAAACAATTCTCAAGCAATGATTATAAATGTTCACAATGTATGTATGAAACTTGTAATGATTTCATAATGAAAATGTATATGGTAAGTTTCACAAAATTTATGAACACTTGAAAGTTTATATGCAAATTTGAATGAATGAAAATTGTTAATATGAAGAAGGTTTATTGTTATGATTGATGTTCTTTGAAAATCTGAAAATCTGCACATTTTATAATGTCACAAGAACCTCTTCATTCATGCCAGTTGATATGAAAAGATGCAATGCATTCATGAAAGAATACCATTTGAAAAATGTTCAAAAACCAAAAGAAAAGCTGCACTGGTTCGCTGGGAACCGGTTCCGACACAGGCAGAACCCGGTTCTTAGTGAACGTTATAACCCAGATTTCAAAAATAACACGCAGGAACCGGTTCCCCTATTGGTACAACCCGGTTCCTGGTAAAAATTCCAGGGAGGTGTTTTTTGAACAAGTTTGGAACCCGGTTCCCTGTTAGGGAGGAACCGGTTCCTGAAAGTTTATTTCCAAAAATTCTTTTTGAAAAAGATTTCAAACAAGGTTTTTCTTAACATTAAAAATGTGGGACATGTATATGATTATGAATGCATATTTGTGAACATCTATATTCAAGATTAAGAATTATTTATACCATTTGACATTTGTTGATTCTTTAATAATTCTTCTTCTAATCTTCAAGACTTGTATATGATATTGATAAGCTTTTTGCACATCCTTTGAATGTTGATATCCATGTTGTCTTCATCAAAACAAATGCTTTAAACATGACTTGAGAAGCTTGCAATTACAATTAGAGGATTACCAGCTCAGTTCTTATTGGAGAAAGCTCGTTACTTTGCCAAAATGAAGAGCACATTTGCTTTTGAGGCCATCTTTTCTCTACTTGCTTATGGGTTATTCCTATTTCCTAATGTGGACAAGTTTGTTGACATTAACGCTATCAGGATCTTCATGATTGGAAACCCAGTCCCTACACTGTTGGGTGATGCTTATTACCTTATTCATCTTTAGAATTCTTATCATGGGGGAATGATTATCTGTTGCACACCTCTATTATACCATTGGTTTATCTCTCATATGCCTCATTCTGATTCTTTTTGGGATGTCAAGAAGGAACCCCATTGGGCTCCTAAGATCATGGCACTTACTCACTCGGATATTGATTGGTATCATCGAGCTTACCAGGATATAGAGATTGTTTACAGTTGTGGCAGTTTCCCCAATGTACCTATTCTTGGTACAAAGGGAGGAATTAACTATAACCATGTTCTTGCACGACGACAACTTGGTTATCCGATGAGGGATAAACTAAATAGTATTCATTTGATTAGTTTCCTTATGAAGAAAGGGGAAGACCATAGGGAAGCTAGGGAGTAGATTGCGAAGGCCTGGCGTCACATTCATAAGAAGGGTAGGAAGGATTTGGAACCTAGGGGTGCTGTTTCTTTGGAGCTATATCTTCAGTGGGTCCAATCGAGAGCCATTCAGTTAAAGATGTTGTATACCCGGGAGACACCCATGCCTGATCTATTTGTGAAGACCACTCCTCCCTTATTAGATGATCTGGAAGAGCTACAACTTGCTTTGGTTAGGATGCAACAGGAAAGGGACGCTTGGAAGAACAAGTTCCAAACTTTAGAGAGTTCCTACAGAGCAAACCTGAAGGAGAAAGACGACTTGATTGAGATCCTTGAGAGTCGAGCGGTAGAGTCTATGGAGAGGAAAGGGGATTTATTTTCTCCTAAGCCTCAATCAGGTGTTGATCACTTACTTACAGATTCAAATGATTGGAAGAAGGTTTCCATCAGACATGTGGAAGAAAACCAGAGGTTGAAGGCTCAGATTGCCAGGCTCACGGGGAAGCGCCAGCGTACAGAGTGATCTCCATCAAGTTCTATTTCTCGGGGTTTTAGATTTTATTTTCATCTTGTACTTGGGATCATTGAAACTTGTAATCCATTTTGGAGTTATTATAATAATTTTTTTCCAGTATTTCAAAAGCGTTATTACTTTGATGTTGGCAATATGTCTATAAATCTATAAATCCCTCGAAATATTAAATAACAAAGTAAAAATAATCATGTGCATTGCATATCATGCATCATATTGCACATTTATTGCATTTGTTATGCATATCCAGGTGTCTTACCAAGCTTCTTTACTTTGTTCAGCAAGATGACTCATCACTAAAACACTGAGGCTAATTTTAAAAAGAAGATGGACAACTCAGAACAAGAGAATCGCAAGCTACCCGAGGAAGTTTCTGCTTTGAAGGCCAGCATATCCAATCTGACTACTCTGATGGAAGCTCTGGTGGCTGCTCAGAATCAGCCACCGAGTGTTCAACCTCAACCAACAAGGGCAACTACTGAAGCTCCGACTGTTCCCGTATCTACTACTCTGGCTGTTGTTCAAAACCGTATGCCTCAAGGTCATCCAGGGGGAATGCCAAAGAATTTTGCACTTAAAGGTTTCAATCTTGGTCCTCAAGATACTCTAGCGGTTCATACTATTGTTACTCTAGCACGTCATATGGTGCATTTTGTTCCTGCTGCACCTCCTCCGGTGAATATGGTTCTGTTTGTTAATGATGATGTGTGTCGTCCTTTCCCTCCGCCGAGTGAAGACTTAGGTCTTTATGACAGAATGGATGACTTTCAAGAGAAGTTTGACAAGATGCAGATGGATATGAAGGCCCTTAGGGGAAAAGAGCTATTTGGGCAGAATGTGAATGAGCTATGCTTGGCCCCAAATGTTAAGATACCTGCTAAGTTCAAGGTCCTGGAGTTTGATAAGTATAAGGGAAACACTTGCCCTCTTGCTCATCTGGTGATGTACGTAAGGAGGATGTCTACCCATACTGATGATCAACGTCTGCTGATTCACTTTTTTCAGGATAGTTTGACTGGTGTTGTGTTGAAATGGTATATGAGTTTGGACAACGCCAATATCCATACTTTTAATGATTTGGGAGAAGCATTCATCAAACAATACAAGTACAACATGGACATGGAGCCTGACCGTGATCAACTTAGAGCCATGGTCCAGAAAGACATGGAATTGTTCAAAGAGTATGTGTAGAGATGGCATGAGGTAGCCGCCCAAGTGATTCCTCCCATGGAAGAGAAGGAGATGACTACAATTTTCTTAAAGACGATGGGTGCTTTCTACTATGAAAGGATGGTAGCAAGCGCACCAAGTGACTTTACTGAGATGGTAGGAATGGATATCCGCTTAGAAGAGGCTGTAAGAGAAGGCCGTTTGATGAAGAGTGAAGGATATGGAGGTGCGAAGAAGCCATCTTATGGGTTTTCCAAGAAGAAAGAGGGATATGCAAATGTTGTTATGCAAGAGAGGAGGGTAAACGCACCTAGAAGGAATTATCAGCGTCATCAGCAAGTCACCTCAGTTACTCCTGTTATGAATGCCGCTTCAACTACCATTGCTTATCAGAGACCGTCCTAGCAGGGGAATCAAGGGTCTAATTAGATAAGGGAGAGTTATGACCCTATTCCCATGAGCTATACAGAGTTATTACCAGCATTGATTCAGAAAAAGTTGGTCCAGACACGACCACCTCCCGCCGTACCATCACCATTGCCTTGGTATTACAAGGCAGACCAAACACGTGCTTTTCATCAGGGAGCACCAGGGCGTAATGTTGAGAATTATTATCCGTTGAAGAATGAAGTGCATAAATTGGTAAAATCTGGTGTTCCATCTTTCAAGGACATGGGACCTAATGTGAAAGATAATCCTCTACCCAAGCATGGGGGAGTAAATGCTGTAAATATGGTGGCCAGTTATCCAAGCGATTTCCAAATTTTTGACATTAATTTGGTTATAGGAGATTTGGTGAAAATGCACGCAGACCTCTGTGAATTTAGCTACTATATGCATGACCATACCTGTTGTACCCCAAAATTTGCCCTTCCATCTCTCAATGATTTCTCATCACAAAGCCCTTGGAGCTCAAGATCTAGTTAGGGTTTCATCTGCTCAAGACTTCTCGTTGCACTGTTGACCCAAATTAGGGTTTGTGTTTGCACAAAGATGTTTTGACCTAAAATGCTTAGGATGACTTTCATGCTTCATATTGGACTCCCAAGTTTATCCACATCAAGTTTCAAGCCTTGATTCCAAATTTTGCCCAGTCAATTGGACAGTTGACCTAGAAATCAGCTGTATTGGGGAAGAAGTCAACTGTGGTCAATTGACAGTCAAGCCTCATGGAAATTGACCCACATCAACATTATGAACTCACATGGACCATTTGATCAAATTTGGATCACAATTCCACAAGAAATTTGATCAGATCACCAAAAGGGCAAAATGGTCATTTTTAGGGTTTTGACTGCACAAAGGCAATTTTTGACTGTTTGACCTAGCCAATGGCAAACCAAGCTCATATATGGACTCAAGGACCCCATGGAATTCTATTGACATGCTCAACAAGTTCAAAAGATCCCAAATGCACAAGATTGACAGTTGAATTTCCCAATCAATTGATCAATTTTGATTGTATACTGAAAAGTCAAACTTTGACTTTTTGGTCAAAATCAAGTGTTAAGAATCATTTTTCATCAAAACATGCCAAATCATGAAACTTGTTCATCAAGAAATCAAGAATTGCAAATTAGGGTTTGAAATGAAGATTTTTCATAACTTAGAATTTTTCTAAGTTATGAAAAACCCTAATTTTTTCCTCCCCACTTTCTCACCAAGATTCATTTGGATTCAAGCAAAAGTCAAAACATGAAAGTTGTAGCCTATTTCATAATCTACAACTTTGATTCACAAAGTTTCCCCAAAAGAATCTTGTAGCTCAAGTTACAATTTTTGGAACAAGGGTACCAAACCATTCTTAACTTAGAGAAAATTTGACCTATTTTAGGCAGGATTTTTACCTAACTTCAAGACCATTTTTCACATACTTCCACTTGGAATTTCAATTTGCATTTCAAAGATGGATTGAAGTACACATTCCAAGCTTTCCAAAATGTCCAAGAATTCATCAAACAGCCTCATGGTTTGAGAGAATCGAATTTTGCAATATGGGAAAAACTCACTTTTGTTATGGCCAATTTCCATGTTCATACACTTGTGCATTTTCAAACTCAGCATGTGCAAGCTACATTGCAGGCCTCTAATCCCATTTTTACTCAATAATTCAATGCTAAACCATTGTGCCAAGATGTTGTTCTATGCATTTGGACATTACATGGAGAATTAATCCTTATTTAGAAAAAGCAATATATCCATTTTGATAAAGTTGCACTTTATGTCAAAATGCAAATCCAAGTGGTACAGTTCAAATCTCTTTGGCACAAGTTTATGGACTAATTGCACTGATCAAGACTGAGTTATGCAGCACATTAGGGGGGCCTGTACAAGCTAGAAACTCAACTTGGCCATTGGTTGCTTAAAGTAGAAGAAACTTGCCATAACTTAAGACAACTCTCATATCAGTTAACACATGCTTAGAAAAACTTGTCAAACACATTCAAGACATTCATCCTAAGCTGAAACACGAGCCTAGCATCCCCAATACCTCCCCATTCCCAGAATCACCCTCAAACAGTCCAAACAGAGCACATGCTGCAGTTTGAATCCCACAACTCATTTCCATCGTGCATTCTTGCCCAAACCAGTTCAAACACCTTCCCTACCATCAATGCAAACTATCCAAAGCATTAGAAGTAGACTGTAACTCCTCTAATCAGTTTGGCCATTTTCATTTTTCTGATTTGCAGGTGGAGTTCTATAACTCGATTCAGCTAGTTTCAAAGCAAAGTAAAACTTGGAATAACATCCCTGGACATCAAGGAAGTTGTACCAATCATCACCTTGCACTGAAAGTACCTCCATCACCAGATACAACTTCAACTGAACAGGTAAGTTCATGAACTCGTATCTCTCTATCCAGGCATTGTTAGCTTTAGGTTTGTAAAGAGAATATGTCACATTCATAGCCCTGAACATGCCCATGTAGTTAGTTTTCATTTATGTTACGTGTGCCATGAGAATTTGATGTCTGAACATTGATAAAAAATTAGGTTAAGATTTGGGAATGGAGAAATTCTCTCTCATTTTTGAGAGTTAGATCAAGTTTTTGGTATGTATGGATTCGTTGTTTGATGCTGAACATTTTTTATGTTGTGAGTTTTCATTAAAAAGCCAGGAATCAGGATGTTTGAACCAGTGAACAAAGCGCGCGTTTTTGACATTGTTTCTGGCCAGAGGTTGAAGAAGGACTTGGTGGGCTGGGCTTGTTTTGTTATTTCTTTTCACACCATGTTTTTACTTTTACACCCCCTATGCCCATTTTGTTTATTCTTATGATTTTTTGACTTTTTCTTTTTTTGTTCTGACTTATTTATTTTTGCTAATAATATTAAAAATATAAAAAATATTTTTCACACCATTTTTGAATTTATTAGGCATTTGTTTGTTTAAATAGGTTTTGTACATAAACAATATATAAATACTATTATTTAGAATAACTAAAAAAAATAATGTAAACACATTTATTTTCTGATTTTTATTTTATTTTATCTTTTGAAAATATTTTATATGAAATATACTTTTTTTATAAATATTAAATATTATTATTTTATATATATAATACATATTTAGAAATTAATACAAATATATATATATATATATATATATATATATATATATATATATATATATATATATATATATATATATATATATATATATATATATATATATATATATATATATATATATATATATATATATATATATATATATATATATATATATATATATATATATATATTTATTAGAATATTTAGTAAATAATACAAAAATATACACATTTTTATTTCATTAATATTTGACATTAAAAATACCTTTTTTATAAATATACTTCATTTTTATTTAATTTTTGTATATAATAAATTAACATTGTACATATTAAATAATTAATACATTTATTTAATAAAATTAGGGTTTTGCCCTAAACATAAAAACTCCAAAAATAATACTTTTTATTTTGTTTATTTGACATATAAAAATACTTTTTTCATATACATAAAAAACATTTTTGGCATCTTGCATATTTATTTTATTTCCATTTAATTAGTGCAATTAATTACCTTGTAAATAATTCAATATTGATGTAATAGTCTAGGTTTAAATTCCTTGTCAAATACCCCCCATTTGAACATTTGTACCCCCCTTCCCATATTGTGTTGTAATAGCTTAGGAACTTTAATTTTTGCACTTTAAAGCTTTCTAAATATACCATGATAGAATTAGGGTTTGTATGCAAATAAAAACAACAAAATAGTTTGACCTAATTTCAAGATAATCAAGCATGAAAATGGACAACAACAATCACACTTGCACCCCTAGGGTATTCCACTTGTTGCCTTCAATAAATGAGCCATATTGCATGTTAGGTCTCTTTGGGCAAAACAAACACAATTCAAATGATCATAAGTCCCTCGATGACGCTTTCGAAAAGTTGCCTAAAATGATCAAGTCCCTTAAAAGAAAAATTGCCCAAAGATACTTGGCACCATTGCAATTATGGTCTAAAACGATGACCCGCGCCCGTCCCTTTCACATCCTAACACAAGATTGTCCACCAAATGCAATGGTGGAACAAAATTGTTAAAAGGGTTAAAACATAGCAAAAATCTTTGAGAACTTTAGGGTAGATAGCTCTTAAGTACTTGTCAACTTGCAAAACAAAAACACTTGCCTATTTTTCAAACCACACTTCACAAACACTTTCAAAACAAACTTTCAAAAACCTTGAAACATCTTTTCAAAAAGACAAACACCTTTTGTAAAACATTCGAGTAAAGAATTGTTACAAGGGTAGCCTAGACAAGGTATCTTTTTCAAAACATTTTCAAAACCACACACAAAGCACCATTTCAAACAATTGAAAACCAAGGCAAGTTGATCTAAGCAAGTACCTAAGAGACCATGGATAACAATGGATAGAAAGGGTGCTAATACCTTCCCTTTCTATAATCTACTCCCCGAACCCAAGAAAATATCTCAAAGGTTTTTGCTGTGCTTTTTGAACCTTTCCTTAGGATAAAATAAAAAGTCGGTGGCGACTCTTGCTCAACCGAAATATTTGCGAAAACAAACGCAAAACCATAGTCAGTTCTCCCACCGTATCACAGAACTGGCGACTCTGCTGGGGAAGTATTTAAAAGTGGAGTAACCTTAGGGCTTAGATCACCCTCTTGCATGACTAATTGTTTGTTTTGATTGCTTTACATCTTGGCTCTATTGTTTGGGTTTGCAATCCTACACCCAGATTTTGGGAAACATTCATAGATAGCAATACGTTGTGGAAACTGTGCGGGGTATACCGACACGGTCGAAGCAATAGCTATATTAGTGCGACATATTTGTGAGTACCGGTAACCCTTGAGTTCAATCAAGGAGAGTACGGGGCCGCTGAGTGATGTCACTAAGCACTAATGACCTAGAACCTTACTTGACCATCTTGGCCTTTTATTAGGGGTAGTGAGATGACCGGCTTTGGTGCAGTCCGAAGTTGGTAGATACTCGATACTACACTCATTGAGGGTTGTTTTCTTGGAATATTTTGGTCGCTAGTTAAGTGGCTAAACCAAAACAATGAACAATGAAAACAATCCAATGATATTGAGCTCCTTAGAACCCGGTTACTATTTATAGGACAGGTTTTTAAGCCAACTACACTCAAGAGGGTACTTACCTATGAAACCCCATGCAAGCCTGAAACTAGGGTTTGGTGTGATTTGCTTGTACATATGTTTGCGCATACATCATAAACATCATAAAGCATCATATGCATTCACTAACCATTTCAAGGGTTTGGATCTTCATCATTGTTCTTGTTTTGTAGGTCATGGAAATTCTTCGCAGAAAAACCATCCAAGTCAACCTTGTGAGAATTTCTCCTTAACTCAATGAGCTCACCTCAAGAATTCCGGAAAGCTCATCCTTCAGTGAAAGACATAGTAGACTGCTCAGCTTAGTCAACACCAACATTGAAGAAGACATGATGAAAGTGCTATTCCAGTTCTTTGACCCTCTTCACCACTGTTTCACTTTCCCTGACTATCAGTTGGTGCCCACTTTGGAGGAGTTTTCTCAACTCCTAAGAATCCTTATCCTTAATCAACTACCCTTCAACGGTATGGAAAAGGAACCAAAACTGGAAGATGTTGCTCGAGCATTACATCTACAACCATCCGACATCAAGGGGCATTGGGAAACTAGAAGCGGTGTCAAAGGCTTCTTAGCAAAATTCTTGTTTGAGAAGGCACAAGAATGTTGGAATTCATTGGACCTATAAGCCTTTGAAGAAATTGTGGCACTCCTTATCTATGGGTTGGTCTTGTTCCCAAATTCTGACCAATTGGTAGATGTCAACGCCGTCAAAATCTTCTTGTCCAGAAATCCAATACCAACATTGCTTGGGGACATTCTTCACTCATTTTACACACGAACAATGAGAAAGAGGGGTGTTCTCATGTGTTGTACTCCTCTCCTTGCAAGGTGGTTTATTTCGCACCTTCCACAATCTGTCTTGAAAGATGACCAAGGCTCAAGGTGGTCCCAACGATTGATGACTCTTACTCACTCTGATGTACATTGGTGTTCTTGGTCCAGAGAAAATGTCATCATCGTCGATCATTGCGGAGAGTTTCCTAATGTTCCTTTACTTGGAATCAGAGGAGGTATCACCTACAACCCTTGCCTAGCTTTGAGGCAATTTGGATATGCACGAAGAGATGGCCCTCACGACATGTTGATTCCTGACCTAGTTTTTGACTTCGACAACGATGCACAAGGACTTCGCCAAAGATTCATCAGAGCTTGGGGAAGGCCCAACAAGGTTGATAGCAAGACACTGGGACACAAGAACTCCATCCCTCTTGAGCCCTATCTCAAGTGGGTACGAGCCCGAGCCCAGAGTCTAATGATGCCTTATCCTCATGTTCTCCCTGTGATTAAAGAGCCCGTCAAGGAAGGAGAGGTTCCCTACACCATCCTACATCCTGACATGTCTACATCGTGGGAGGAAATGCAGAAGAGCTGGATTCAGCTCAAGGAGGAACATAACACTTTTGAATCCAGCTTCTACGCTAGTGAGAAGAAGGTTCTAGAGCTTACCCGCCGACTCCATGAGCAAGAGGCCCTCAACACCTACATCGCACCAAAGAGGATGCGCAATGTCTTTTTACCTTGAGAAGTTGTTTTTGTAATATTTGGCCCATGGGGCATTTATGTACTAACAAATTTCTTCTTATTAATATGACGTGCGTTCCTTTTTGTCTACAACAATTTTGAATGTTCTAAATCCTTGAATGCATTGCATACATAAGCATACCATTCATCATGTGCATAAGTAGGTCTCACGTCAGGTTTCCTTATCTGTCTGCTGTTTATTTCAGTAGGATGGATCTCGAGCAAACAGTCAAAGACCTGCAAACTCAAAATGCACAATTCCAGCAACTCCTGATGACCTTGGCTAAGGGTCAGGAGGATCTCAAGACCCTAATAGGGAACAAAGACCCAGTGAAAAATAAGAAAAAGAGACTCGGGGTGGCTACTTTAGGGAGAAGATTTGAAGGAGAGGCCAGGAGAGTGCTTGAATTTCCTCCTACTTCTGATGAAGGAACCAGTAAAGGAGGTGGGGCTGCGGTACCTTCCGAGTCTGAGGTGGAAGAAGAGGAGGATGAAGAGGATGAAGACTACTCTGATCAACAATACCCTCCAGCTGATGATAAGTACAAAGGTTTAGAAGACAAATTGGCCGCCATGGAGCTACAGAGAGTACCGAGTTTGGATTTTGAAGACTTGGGTTTAGTTGCCGGGATTGTGATTCCCCCAAAGTTCAAAGTGCCAGTTTTTGTGAGGTATGACGGGCTATCCTGTCCAAAAATGCATCTCAGGTCCTACGTAAGAAATATCCAACCTTATACGGCAGATAAAAACCTTTGGATCCATTTCATTCAAGACAGCCTTTCTGGGGCTCAATTGGAGTGGTTCTATCAGCTAGAGGGAACCAGCGTCCGAAACTGGGAAGACTTGGCCACCGCCTTCTACAAACAATATCAGTATAATTCTGACCTTGCTCCTACACGTACCCAACTTCAGGGTATGTCACTGGGAACCGGCGAAGGATTCAAAGAGTATGCACAGAAATGGAGGGATTTGGCTGGCAGGGTGCAGCCTCCTTTAACCGACCGTGAACTTGTTGATATGTTTCTGGGGACCCTATCTGGGCCATTTTTCAATCATCTGATTGGTAACTCTTCCGCGGGGTTTACCGATTTGATCTTAACAGGCGAAAGAATAGAAGCTGGCATCAAGTCAGGAAAAATTCAGAAGGGTGTTGCTGCAAGTGTTGAGAAGAAGCCTTTTAAGAAGGAAACGGCTGTGGTATATTCTCAGAGAAGAGCAGGGAAGACTGAGCACCGGCCAACTGTGGGGGCCATAATGATTCAAAATCCTTCAAGTGAGCAGCCTCGCTATAACCAGTCCAGACCAAATCAGCAACGGGTGGAACGGCCACAACGGCAGTTCACCCGCATTAATATGACTCCAGCGCAAGTGCTTCCCCATCTGTTGAAGTTGAATCTCGCCACTATCAAAGAGGCACCAAAAAATGTGAATACGTCCTCTCCGCATTACCATCCTAATGCTAAATGCGCCTACCATTCTGACAGTGTCGGGCACGACACCAATGATTGTTGGGCACTCAAGCATAAAATCCAAGACCTGATAGAGTCGAAGGAGGTGGAGTTTGACGCTCCGGAGAAGCCTAATGTGATATCTGCTCCCATGCCGAAGCACGGCCGAAATGTCAATGCCATTGAAGAAGATTTGTATGTTGCTGATGTCAATGATCTGATAACTCTATTGTTAACCATCAAGTTGAATCTGTTAAGGGCCGGGATCTTCCCGGGATGTAAAGAAGACTGCTATTGTTGTTACTCTCTGCCGTTTGATTGTCCGTTACTGAAGAAAGGCATCCAAGGCCTAATGGACAGTCGACAAATTTTGTTTGAAAAAGTTTCTGCCATTCCAACTCATACTGAAGATGTCTCAATCATAACCATTCACGCCAATCTTTCCAAGGCCGTCAGAAAGCCTGTTAAGATTACACCAGCTACGAAATCTGTTCCTTTGAAGATAACAATGCCAGGGCCTGTCCCCTATGTTTCTGAGAAGTCAATACCATGGAACTATGGCGGGGACGTCTACTACCATGGTATTAAACAAATCGAAATAACTGAAGAAAGTTCGGATGATGAAGAAGCCAGCATTGGAAACATTGCAGGCACGAGCAAAATCACCCAGAGCGGGAGAATATTTTCTCCAGAGATTGCCCCTCCAAGAGCAATCTTTGGACCCTCATCTGCTGACAAGGTCATCCCTGCGCCAATAAAACTCTCCGCTAGAACCCCATTGATTGAAGATGTTGTTGTTCCTAGTATTGTCCCTCCTACCGCTGCTGATAAAGGTAAGGGAATCCAAGATGAGCTCGTCAGGACGAGGGCTCAACCCTTGGTCATCCCGGAGACCTCCAAGAAAGAAATGGATGAGATCTTGAAGATAATCAAAAGGAGTGATTACGATGTAGTAGAACAGCTGGGGCAAACCCCCTCAAAGATCTCCATGCTGGCACTACTACTTTGCTCGGAAGCACACGCTAAAGCTTTGATTAAATTCCTGAAGGCAGCCCATGTGCCCCAGGAAACCTCTGCGGATCAGTTCCAAAATTGCATGGCCAACCTTACTGCGGACAATGGATTAGGTTTCTCTGATGCCGACCTAACTCCTAAAGGTAGAAACCATAATGATGCTTTGCACATTTCAGTCGAGTGCCGAGGAACTACCCTCGCACATGTCTTGGTCAACACTGGTTCGTCGCTGAATGTATTGCCTAAGAAGGCCTTGGACCGACTAGATTATGAAGGGTTGGAGTTGAAACCGAGTGATATTGTTGTCAGAGCTTTCGATGGTTCGAAGAGAATGGTCCATGGGGAGGTTAATATTCCCATCAAGATAGGCACTGAGGTGTTTAAATCTACTTTCTATGTGATGGACATCCGTCCGTCATACTCTTGCTTGTTGGGTAGGCCTTGGATACACCATGCTGGGGCAGTCACCTCCTCCTTACATCAGATGTTGAAGTATCCTGTCAAGGGAAAGATTATAACCGTCCATGGCGAAGAGGAGTACATGATCAGCCACTTGAACCCCTTCCGGTATGTGGAGGTAGAGGGGGAGTTCATTGATACGCCTTTCCAGCGTTTCGAAGAAGTCCTTCCTGAAATAACAGTAGCAAAGTTGGCAGCTGAGACACCGAGGCAGATGGCCAGGATGGCATCTCTGGAGGATGCAAGGGCCGCAATAAAGGAGGGGAAGAATTCAGCATGGGGGCAGTTGCCTGATATTCCACATAAGACAGACAAATTTGGATTAGGGTTCACTACCGCGGGCCAGAAAGCTATGCGCCGTTCGAAGATTGAAAGAGCGCCAGTCAAAATTTCTCCCTACGGAATCAACGCTTTGGAGGATGAAGACAAGGAGAGCAACATCGAAGAGTGGATTTACCCAACTGTCAAAGGAGGATTGTGCAACTGGGAGGCAAAAGACTTTGTCCCCATCACTTTTATTCATCAGTAATTTATCTGTCAAACATTTCCTATTGGTCTGTAATATTTATTTTCGAACAAACCATACACTATCTTTTTACCTCATGCCTTGCCCGGGGCATGTAGGTCCATTTGTAAGGGTTTTGATTATTTTTCATATCCATATGCTATGTTTAATGATTCATTGGACGTTTTTCATTTGATAAACTGCTTGTGTTCATTTTCTTTCCTTTTGCATTTTTGTTTAAGGATGGCTATCCCTTACACACACCCACACTCACAAATGCAGGTACCCATCCACTCCGGATTCCATGGGCGACTATTCTGCTATATCCTTCAATAACTCTGAAGATCTGGTCAATCAAGCCGAGTATGAAGATGACGAAGGTTGTGAAGTACCAGGGGAACTAGCCAGACTTCTACAGCAAGAGGAAAGGGCCATCTTACCTCACGAAGAGTCATTGGAAACTGTCAACTTGGGAACCAAGGAAGACCGGAAGGAGGTGCAAGTGGGTGCCAATCTGGAACCAAGTGTCAAGGAACGCCTGATACAGTTGTTGAATGAGTATGTTGAAATCTTCGCTTGGTCTTATGAAGACATGCCGGGTTTAGACACAGATATCGTGGTTCACCGTCTCCCCACAAGAGAGGATTGTCCACCGATCAAGCAAAAAGTCCGCCGAATGAGGCCCGACATGTCTGAAAAGATCAAAGCAGAAGTGATGAAGCAATTTGACGCTGGCTTTCTGGCTGTTACGTCCTATCCTCAATGGGTTTCTAACATCGTACCAGTACCTAAGAAAGATGGCAAAGTCAGGATGTGTATGGACTACCGGGATTTGAATAGAGCCAGCCCCAAAGATGATTTTCCACTTCCACACATTGACATTTTGATCGACAATACAGCTCAGCACAAAGTGTTTTCCTTCATGGATGGATTCTCGGGTTACAATCAAATCAAAATGGCCCCCGAGGATATGGAGAAAACAACTTTTGTCACGCAATGGGGCACTTTCTGTTACAAGGTGATGCTGTTCGGGCTGAAGAACGCAGGGGCAACTTATCAACACGCCATGGTAGCTTTGTTTCATGATATGATACATCATGAGATTGAAGTTTACGTAGACGATATGATATCTCGGTCACAAACAGAGGAGGAGCACCTTGAACATCTAGAAAAGTTGTTTGCCAGATTGAAAGAATACAAACTCAGGCTGAATCCAAGTAAGTGCACTTTTGGAGTTAGGTCTGGTAAACTTCTAGGATTCATCGTAAGCAACAAAGGCATTGAAGTCGATCCAGCAAAAGTGAAAGCAATACAAGAGATGCCTGCTCCCCGTACTGAAAAGGAGGTTAGAGGGTTCTTGGGGCGCTTGAATTATATTGCCAGATTCATCTCTCATCTGACTTCTACCTGTGAGCCAATTTTCAAACTCTTAAAGAAAGATCAGGTAGTCGAATGGAACGACGATTGCCAAGCTGCTTTTGATAAGATCAATGAGTATTTGCTAGAACCTCCTATTTTGATGCCACCCGTCGAAGGAAGACCATTGATCATGTATCTGACCGTCTTGGATAACTCAATGGGGTGTGTTTTGGGCCAGCATCACGAGTCTGGTCGAAAAGAGCATGCTATTTATTACCTTAGCAAAAAGTTTACCGACTGTGAGACTCGCTACTCACTGCTCGAGAAAACTTGCTGCGCTTTGGTATGGGCTGCTCGCCGACTAAGGCAGTATATGTTGACTCATACTACCTTGTTGATTTCCAAAATGGATCCTATCAAGTATATCTTCGAAAAGCCCGCCTTATCCAGAAGGATAGCTAGATGGCAAATGATCCTAACTGAGTATGACATCCAGTACACCACCCAAAAATCTATAAAAGGGAGTGTACTAGCTGACCATCTGGCTCATCAAGCTATCAAAGATTACCAACCCATGAGATTTGACTTCCCAGACGAGGACATCATGAATTTGGACAACATTGAAGGTAACGGACCGTATGACGGACCTGAAAAGGGATCCCGATGGACCCTGTACTTTGATGGTGCCTCAAATGCACTTGGAAACGGTATTGGCGCAGTACTCATTTCTCCGGAAGGTTGTCACACACCTTTCACGGCCCGACTTTGCTTCAGCTGCACAAACAACATGGCTGAGTATGAAGCTTGCATCTTTGGTCTCAAGGCTGCTATAGACCTGAGGATCAAATCTTTGATCATATTTGGGGACTCGGCTTTGGTTATCAGTCAAATCAAAGGAGAGTGGGATACCAAGCATCCTAATCTTATCCCATACAAAGAACATGTCCTGACATTGTTGCCTCATTTCGAGCAAATTACCTTCGAACATTTCCCGCGAGAAGAGAATCAGCTAGCAGATGCTCTTGCTACAATGTCCTCCATGTTTAAACTCAACTGGGATAACGAGGCTCCCCAAATCACCATCGAGCGAATGGATGAACCGTCACATTGTCACGAGATTAATACCGAAGAAGTAGTGGAACAACCCTGGTTCCATGAAATCAAAAGGTATCTCGAGACTAGAGATTATCCCGAAGGAGCTTCCGTAAATGACAAGAAGTTCTTAAGGAAATTCGCTGCTAAGTTCTTCCTGAGCAACGACATCCTTTACAAACGAAGCCATGATTGTGTACTACTCCGATGCGTAGACAAAGCTGAAGCAGAGTTGATCATGACTGAGATACACAGTGGCACATTTGGCACTCACTTGAGCGGGCATACAATGGCTAAGAAGATCCTAAGGGCAGGCTATTACTGGTCTACCATGGAAGCTGACTGCCATCAGCATTCCCGTACTTGCCACAAATGTCAAGTCTATGCTGACAAAGTTCATATCCCTCCGGTTCCTCTCAACGTTCTGACTGCTCCTTGGCCATTCGCAATGTGGGGCATTGACATGATTGGAGAGATCAAGCCCACGGCTTCCAACGGACATCGCTTCATCCTAGTTGCCATTGACTATTTCACCAAGTGGGTCGAAGCGGCTTCCTTCGCCTCTGTTACTAAAAATGTGGTTGCCCGCTTTATCAAGCAAAACCTCATATGCCGGTATGGTGTTCCAGACAGGATCATCACGGACAACGGTACAAATCTGAATAACACGATGATCACCGCATTGTGCGAACAGTTCAAGATTTATCATCACAATTCATCTCCCTATCGGCCGAAGATGAACGGTGCTGTTGAAGCTGCGAACAAAAACATTAAGAAGATCATTCAGAAAATGACAGTCACTTACAAAGACTGGCATGAGATGTTACCGTTTGCCCTACATGGATACCGTATGGCGGCACGTACTTCAACCAGGGCAACCCCATTTTCTTTGGTATATGGCATGGAAGCTGTCCTGCCTATGGAAGTTCAGATTCCTTCTCTAAGGATTATGAAGGACACATGTTTGAATGAAGATGATTGGATTCAGACCCGACTTGATCAACTCAATCTGATCGACGAGAAGCGACTCGCTGCTATATGCCATGGTCAGACGTATCAAAAACGGATGATCAAGGCCTTCAATAAGAAAGTCAAACGTCAAGTGTATCAAGTCGGAGATCTCGTAATCAAGCGAATTATCTTGCCGCAAAGTGATCCCAGGGGCAAATGGACTCCTACATATGAAGGACCATTTGTGATCAAGAGCATATTTTCTGGTGGTGCAATGATTCTGACCACCATGGATGGCGACGATTTGCCGCACCCTGCGAATGCAGACATAGTCAAAAGATACTACGCATAAAATAACCCGACAAGTCGAAAACCCGAAAGGGCGGCTTGGGCAAAAATGGGCATCCCAGTGAATCGAAAACCCGAAAGGGCGGTTCAGGAAAAAATTAGGGATAAAGATAAAAAATCTCTACACCCGGCAAGTTGAAAACCCGAAAGGGCGGCTTGGGCAAAAAGGGGTTTCCCGGTGGATCGAAAACCCGAAAGGGCGATTCAGGCAAAAGTTAGGGAATTAAAGCGTATGACTATGTCTCGTCGGATCACTTCAAAGACAATCTCTTCATCAACCAGTTCCAGGTTTCTGATCAATCCAGTCATCGGCAAACGAAACATTGGATGGACAGATATTCAGAGTTGTGAAGGCTATAGCGGAATGGAATCCCATGGAATTATTTCGCCTAGCCATCCTCATTTTGTATAAATCTTTCAATATTTACGACAAAATCCTCTTACTAGGATGATTGTCTCCTTTGTACAAATATACTCATAGAAAGTCAATACAAATACTTTTCCCAGAAATTTGTGCCATTTCCTTTTTCTTTTCTCTTGCACTATTTGTTTTATTTTTAGAAACGTCCAATGTTTTGTTAAATAGGCATATGCATTTGAACATAATCATTTCCTTATGAATCAAGAAAAAGGATTACTGATAGGTTGAAGGTGCAGTTGGATATCTTGACACCCTTTCAAAGGAAATCCCCAGGAGATTTGGAATCCATATCCCCAGCAAGCCTTGAAGCTTATCCCCTACAGAGTACGGACGTCTCTCCCGAGCTTTATTCAAAGTTATTCCTCACAAGGGCTTATAACTGGGTTATCCTCAGCTAATTGCCACGGAAGATCGCACTCGGCAAAATTCTTCCTATCACCAGCGGAGTTCATCAGAGTTTCCCAGCATAACTTGTCAATACAATCCCCAGAGGAGTTTATCTTTGTTATCCCCAGCCAGAGAATCCTCCAGAACTCAATTCCCCTCAGAACTAAGTTTCAGTATCCCCAGCAGAGCTAAAACTTCAGGCTATCAATCCCCAGCGGAGCCAGACTAGTGAACCTTCTTCCCACAGAGATACTTCCCACCAAACTGAAGATTCTCAGTCTTGCCTCCCTAGCATGAGTCTATTAGGTTGGAACTCCCCAGTAGAAGTCATCAGGAATTCTCTTCCCCAGCAACAGCCAAGGAGTTATTCTTCCCGGCAGCAGTCAAGATGCTTTTATCTTCAGCCATCTCGGATTCATCTATCCTCCGCAAGATAGCTCATCAGCTTACATGCGCATTCATTTACATTCATATCATATAACATACATTGTATCATGCATCATGACATCGCATATAACTAACTCTTTACCTTTTCAGGTAAGAGCAGTCGACAGACAAAAATCATTATCTTCCGAGATTCTTTTCAGGAATAGTTCAGACGTGATCCAGACATGGCAACATTCTGATGCTTATTCCAGATTCATCCAGATGCAGTTTTACACGGACGCATCATCAGGAAACCCTACACCGGTTCCTATTCAACTTCAAGATTTCTGAAAACAGTTCACGGGTTCTCCAAGTAACGGATGTTAACCTATCACTTGTTCAGTTTCTTCTCAAGACTTCTGAAAACAGTTTAAGGATTCTTCCCAACAACGGATGTTAATCTATCGCTTGTTCAGATGCAACTTTTGAAAACAGTTTACGGACGCTTCCCAACAACGGATGCTGCTCTATTGCTTATTCAACTTCAAGATTTCTGAAAATAGTTCACGGGTTCTCCAAGTAACGGATGTTAACCTATCACTTGTTCAGTTTCTTCTCAAGACTTCTGAAAACAGTTTATGGATTCTTCCCAACAACGGATGTTAATCTATCGCTTGTTCAGATGCAACTTTTGAAAACAAGTTACAGACGCTTCCCAATAACGGATGCGGCTCTATTGCTTATTCAACTTCAAGATTTCTGAAAACAGTTCACGGGTTCTCCAAGTAACGGATGTTAACCTATCGCTTGTTCAGACGGTTCTCAACTTTTGAAAACAGTTTACGGATTCTCCAAACATGGATGTCAATTTATTGCTTGTTCAGACCCCCAGTTCAGAGATGGTCCTAAACACGGACACCTTTCTGATACTCATTCCAGATGGCATCTTTAAGCCCATCCCCGACAAGTTTTTGTCACTCCTCCCGATGGCATCATTAAGCCCATCTCCAAATGGAATCTCTAAGCCCATTCCCGCATCCATTGCTTTGACGAGTGCAAATTTAAGGGCACTCTAGTGTCCAATCTCCTTTTACCCTCGAGTCGCGAAAGGCAAACTTGCCAATCTAACTCTTCGGATTCAAGAAGATTGAATAGGGGAAACTGTTGTACCCCAAAATTTACCCTCCCATCTCTCAATGATTTCTCATCACAAAGCCCTTGGAGCTCAAGATCCAGTTAGGGTTTCATCTGCTCAAGACTTCTCCTTGCACTGTTGACCCAAATTAGGGTTTGTGTTTGCACAAAGATGTTTTGACCTAAAATGCTTAGGATGACTTTCATGCTTCATATTGGACTCCCAAGTTTATCCACATCAAGTTTCAAGCCTTGATTCAAAATTTTGCCCAGTCAATTGGACAGTTGACCTAGAAATCAGCTGTATTGGGGAAGAAGTCAACTGTGGCCAATTGACAGTCAAGCCTCATGGAAATTGACCCACATCAACATTATGAACTCACATGGACCATTTGATCAAATTTGGATCACAATTCCACAAGAAATTTGATCAGATCACCAAAAGGGCAAAATGGTCATTTTTAGGGTTTTGACTGCACAAAGGCAATTTTTGACTGTTTGACCTAGCCAATGGCAAACCAAGCTCATATATGGACTCAAGGACCCCATGGAATTGTATTGACATGCTCAACAAGTTCAAAAGATCCCAAATGCACAAGATTGACAGTTGAATTTCCCAGTCAATTGATCAATTTTGACTGTATACTGAAAAGTCAAACTTTGACTTTTTGGTCAAAATCAAGTGTTAAGAATCATTTTTTATCAAAACATGCCAAATCATGAAACTTTTTCATCAAGAAATCAAGAATTGCAAATTAGGGTTTGAAATGAAGATTTTTCATAACTTAGAATTTTTCTAAGTTATGAAAAACCCTAATTTTTTCCTAACTTTGCCCCATTTTCTCACCAAGATTCATTTGGATTTAAGAAAAAGTCAAAACATGAAAGTTGTAGCCTATTGCATAATCTACAACTTTGATTCACAAAGTTTCCCCAAAAGAAGCTTGTAGCTCAAGTTACAATTTTTGGAACAAGGGTACCAAACCATTCTTAACTTAGAGAAAATTTGACCTATTTTAGGCAGGATTTTTACCTAACTTCAAGACCATTTTTCACATACTTCCACTTGGAATTTCAATTTTCATTTCAAATATGGATTGAAGTACACATTCCAAGCTTTCCAAAATGTCCAAGAATTCATTAAACAACCTCATGGTTTGAGAGAATCGAATTTTGCAATATGGGAAAAACTCACTTTTGTTATGGCCAATTTCCATGTTCATACACTTGTGCATTTTCAAACTCAGCATGTGCAAGCTACATTGCAGGCCTCTAATCCCATTTTTACTCAATAATTCAATGCTAAACCATTGTGCCAAGATGTTGTTCTATGCATTTGGACATTACATGGAGAATTAATCCTTATTTAGAAAAAGCAATATATCCATTTTGATAAAGTTGCACTTTATGTCAAAATGCAAATCCAAGTGGTACAGTTCAAATCTCTTTGGCACAAGTTTATGGACTAATTGCACTGATCAAGACTGAGTTATGCAGCACATTAGGGGGGCATGTACAAGCTAGAAACTCAACTTGGCCATTGGTTGCTTAAAGTAGAAGAAACTTGCCATAACTTAAGACAACTCTCATATCAGTTAACACATGCTTAGAAAAACTTGTCAAACACATTCAAGATATTCATCCTAAGCTGAAACACGAGCCTAGCATCCCCAATACCTCCCCATTCCCAGAATCACCCTCAAACTGTCCAAACAGAGCACCTGCTGCAGTTTGAATCCCACAACTCATTTCCATCGTGCATTCTTGCCCAAACCAGTTCAAACACCTTCCCTACCATCAATGCAAACTATCCAAAGCATTAGAAGTGGACTGTAACTCCTCTAATCAGTTTGGCCATTTTCATTTTTCTGATTTGCAGGTGGAGTTCTATAACTCGATTCAGCTAGTTTCAAAACAAAGTAAAACTTGGAATAGCATCCCTGGACATCAAGGAAGCTGTACCAATCATCACCTTGCACTGAAAGTACCTCCATCACCAGATACAACTTCAACTGAACAGGTAAGTTCATGAACTCGTATCTCTCTATCCAGGCATTGTTAGCTTTAGGTTTGTGAAGAGAATATGTCACATTCATAGCCCTGAACATGCCCATGTAGTTAGTTTTCATTTATGTTACGTGTGCCATGAGAATTTGATGTCTGAACATTGATAAAAAATTAGGTTAAGATTTGGGAATGGAGAAATTCTCTCTCATTTTTGAGAGTTAGATCAAGTTTTTGGTATGTATGGATTCGTTGTTTGATGCTGAACATTTTTTATGTTGTGTGTTTTCATTAAAAAGCCAGGAATCAGGATGTTTGAACCAGTGAATAAAGCACGCGTTTTTGACATTGTTTCTGGCCAGAGGTTGAAGAAGGACTTGGTGGGCTGGGCTTGTTTTGTTATTTCTTTTCACACCATGTTTTTACTTTTACACCCCCTAGGCCCATTTTGTTTATTCTTATGATTTTTTGACTTTTTCTTTTTTTGTTCTGACTTATTTATTTTTGCTAATAATATTAAAAATATAAAAAATATTTTTCACACCATATTTGAATTTATTAGGCATTTGTTTGTTTAAATAGGTTTTGTACATAAACAATATATAAATACTATTATTTAGAATAACTAAAAAAAAATGTAAACACATTTATTTTCTGATTTTTATTTTATTTTATCTTTTGAAAATATTTTATATGAAATATACTTTTTTTATAAATATTAAATATTATTATTTTATATATATAATACATATTTAGAAATTAATACAAATATATATATATATATATATATATATATATATATATATATATATATATATATATATATATATATATATATATATATATATATATATATATATATATATATATATATATATATATATATATATATATATATATATATATATATATATATATATATATTAGAATATTTAGTAAATAATACAAAAATATACACATTTTTATTTCATTAATATTTGACATTAAAAATACCTTTTTTATAAATATACTTCATTTTTATTTAATTTTTGTATGTAATAAATAAACATTGTACATATTAAATAATTAATACATTTATTTAATAAAATTAGGGTTTTGCCCTAAACATAAAAACTCCAAAAATAATACTTTTTATTTTGTTTATTTGACATATAAAAATACTTTTTTCATATACATAAAAAACATTTTTGGCATCTTGCATATTTATTTTATTTCCATTTAATTTGTGCAATTAATTACCTTGTAAATAATTCAATATTGATGTAATAGTCTCGGTTTAAATTCCTTGTCAAATACCCCCCATTTGAACATTTGTACCCCCCTTCCCATATTGTGTTGCAATAGCTTAGGCACTTTAATTTTCGCACTTTAAAGCTTTCTAAATATACCATGATAGAATTAGGGTTTGTATGCAAATAAAAACAACAAAATAGTTTGACCTAATTTCAAGATAATCAAGCATGAAAATGAACAACACTAATCACACTTGCACCCCTAGGGTATTCCACTTGTTGCCTTCAATAAATGGGCCATATTGCATGTTAGGTCTCTTTGGGCAAAACAAACACAATTCAAATGATCATAAGTCCCTCGATGACGCTTTCGAAAAGTTGCCTAAAATGATCAAGTCCCTTAAAGGAAAAATTGCTCAAAGATACTTGGCACCATTGCAATTGTGGTCTAAAACGATGACCCGTGCCCGTCCCTTTCACATCCTAACACAAGATTGTCCACCAAATGCAATGGTGGAACAAAATTGTTAAAAGGGTTAAAACATAGCAAAAATCTTTGAGAACTTTAGGGTAGATAGCTCTTAAGTACTTGTCAACTTGCAAAACAAAAAACTTGCCTATTTTTCAAACCACACTTCACAAACACTTTCAAAACAAACTTTCAAAAACCTTGAAACATCTTTTCAAAAAGACAAACACCTTTTGTAAAACATTCGAGTAAAGAATTGTTACAAGGGTAGCCTAGACAAGGTATCTTTTTCAAAACATTTTCAAAACCACACACAAAGCACCATTTCAAACAATTGAAAACCAAGGCAAGTTGATCTAAGCAAGTACCTAAGAGCCCATGGATAACCATGGATAGAAAGGGTGCTAATACCTTCCCTTTCTATAATCTACTCCCCGAACCCAAGAAAATATCTCAAAGGTTTTTGCTGTGCTTTTTGAACCTTTCCTTAGGATAAAATAAAAAGTCGGTGGCGACTCTTGCTCAACCGAAACATTTGCGAAAACAAACGCAAAACCATAGTCAGTTCTCCCACCGTATCACAATACCGATTGTGCTATTTGCAGTACAAACATACAGGGTTGCAAGAAGATAAAGGCGGATTTATAGGAGATGATGGATGAGGGCCTCATCCACATAATCAGGCCTAGGGAAAAGTATGAAGAGGAAGTGAACATGGTTTCTGGATGTCCTGGTGAATTCATAATTTTTGATGTGGAGTATATGAATGAGGATCTCGTGCAGTTGCATTCTACCTTCTGCCATACGGCTGGTCAGGTGGAACACCAATATGGATCTTGCATAGTTTGCTGTCGAGACCCCCGAGGATGTTCAATCGTGAAGAAGGGTGTTCAGTTGTTGTTAGACAATGGAACTATAAAGATCACAAGTCAGAGAGATGATTATCATGAAGTTGGTATGGTTGAGGTTTGTTTAATGGAAGAAGAGTCAGAGGAAGAGTATGCCTCCGTGGGTGAGTATTTCTCTTCAGACGAAGATTTGTTTTCCAGAAATAACTTATTGATGACTGATTGTGTTAAAGAAGGGGTAAACATCATTGTGCCTTGTTTTGGTGCACCCGCCCACTTTGAAGTTGAGTATCATAGCAAGCCAGCTGTTACCCCATTGGTAATTAGTTTTCCAGGTCCTATCCCCTACAAATCAGATAAGGTTGTGCCTTACAAATACAACGCTACAATCTTAGAAGATGGAGTGGAAGTTCCCACACAACCCATGCCTGATATTGGAAATATAGCTGAAAACAGCAGGGTGACCCGTAGCGGTCATGTGTTTGCGCCGGTTGTTCGGAGAGATGTTACTGCTGGAAATAAAATTGCCGAGAATGATGAACCTAAGAAGGCTATATGAGATACTAGCGGAGCTACGCTAGAGAAAGAAGTGGATGATATTTTGAAGATAATTAAGATGAGCGACTACAAAATTATAGATCAGCTACTGCAGACTCCTTCAAAGATATCTATCTTAGCTTTATTAATGAATTCCTCTGCTCATAGAGAATCCTTGATGAGGGTACTTGACCAAGATTTTGTGGAGAGTGACATGCCAATAGATTAATTCAGCAGTGTAATTGGAAACATTACATTATGTAATAACTTGAGTTTCTGCGATGATGAATTACCAAATGAAGGGAGGAATCATAACCTGGCCCTCCACATATCTATGAACTGCAAGAATGATTCGGTGTCCAATGTGCTAATTGATAATGGATCCACGTTGAATGTTATACCAATGAGTACTCTCATGAAGTTGAAATATCAAGGAACACCTATGCGCCCGAGTGGCATCATTGTGAAAGCATTTGATGGATCGAGGAAATCTGTCATCAGTGAAGTGGACTTACCTATCCATATAGGACCACATTTGTTCCAGATAACCTTCCAGGTTATGGACATTATTCCCACATATAGTTGTTTGCTAGGATGACCATGGATACATGAAGTAGGGGCTGTCACTTCAACTTTACACCAGAAGCTAAAGTTTACGCATGAAGGGAAGGTAGTGATCATAAATGGGGAGCAGGCATTGTTGATATCTCATTTGTCCTCTTTCAGTATTATAGAATCGGATGAGGCTGCTGTTGGAACCCAGTTCCAAGCCCTATCCGTTGACAACATAAGGAGAAATGATAATTCTATGGTTTCGCTGAAGGACGCGCAGCAGGTTGTACGCAATGGTCATAATGTAGTTTGGGGATGAATTGTGGATCCACCCGTGAACAAGAACAAAACTGGCTTGGGTTTTTCTTTGAAGAATGGCAAAGGCAAAAGTTTGAAGTCAAAGTCTACTATGAGTGGCTATCATGATGTTTTCTGCAGTGGAGGTTACCTTCATCCAACTGATTCGGGGATCAATGCTATTGTGAAGGATGAAGCGGAGTAACAGATGCCGAATTATGTGACGCATGGAGTCAGGGTTCAAAACTGGGTCACCATTGATGTTCCCTCTTGCATACATGTTTCAAAGTAATTTGATTTGTTAATCTTTTTTTACTTGAAAAGCTTTCAGTCTGCCTAAGGTGGAAGTATTAATGTTTTAGGGCTTATCTGTTTGCTGTGACTATTAAGATCAGTAATAAAAGTCGTCTTTGTTTCCCAAATTATGTCTTTATTTTTCTGCTTTTCCTCGGAAAATGGTTAAAAAAAAGCCTTTCAAAATAAATAATAACTAAAATTTAATATGCATAATCACTTGTTATATGTGTCAGTTTCTAAAAGCAATCATAAATCATATGTGTAAATTAATTAAAAAACCCGTTGAATACAATGACCCTGCACCCTCTCCCAACTTTGAATGTCCTGTGTATGGGGCTGAAGAAGAAGATTATGATGAGATTCCAGAAGAGGTCTCACAGTTGCTTGAGCACGAGGAAAATACCATTCAGCCATATAAAGAGCCTTTGGAAGTGATCAATTTGGGTTCAGAAGAAGATCCGAAGGAAGTCAAGATTGGAGCATTACTGCATCCTGATGTGAAGAGCAGGTTGATTGAGATGTTGAAAGATTATGTGGATATTTTTGCTTGGTCTTACCAAGATATGCCTGGTCTAGATACAGATATTGTTGAGCACCGTTTTCTGTTGAAGCCAGAGTGTCCTCCAATTAAACAAAAGTTGAGAAGAACTCACCCAGATATGGCAGTAAAGATCAAAGAGGAGGTTCTAAAGCAGATTAATGTTGGTTTTCTCGTGACGTCAGTGTGTCCTCAATGAATTTCCAATATTGTCCCAGTACCGAAAAAAGACGGAAAAGTCCGCATGTGCATAGATTACAGAGATCAAAATAAAGCTAGTCCAAACGATGATTTTCCATTGCCTCACATCGACATGTTAATGGATAGCACATCAAAATTCAAAGTATTCTCGTTCATGGACGAATTTTCCATGTATAATCAAATAAGAATGGCTCCAGAGGACATAGAAAAAACAACGTTTGTCACACCTTGGGGAACATTCTGTTACAGAGTGATGCCCTTCGAGTTGAAGAACGCTGGTGCAACGTACCAGAGGGCTATGATAACCCTATTCCATGATCTGATGCACAAGGAAATTGAAGTATATGTTGATGATATGATTTCCAAATCCCAGACTGAAGAAGGGCATATAAAAGATTTGATGAAGTTGTTTCAGCGTTTGAGGAAGTATCGTCTCCGCTTGAATCCAAATAAATGCACCTTCGGTGTTTGATCGGGGAATTTGTTGGGTTTCATTGTTAGCCAGAAAGGAATTGAAGTTGACCCTGATAAAGTCAAAGCAATTCAAGAAATGCCAGCACCAAGAACTGAAAAGCAAGTCAGAGGTTTCCTCGGGCGTTTGAATTATATTTCCAGATTCATTTCCCACATGACTACAACATGTGAACCAATCTTTAAGTTGTTAAAGAAAGATCAAGGTTGTGTGTGGATGGATGACTGCCAAAGGGAATTTGAGAGTATTAAGGAATATCTACTTGAACCTCCTATCTTGCTCCCTACCGTAGAAGGAAGACCGTTGATTATGTATCTGACAGTATTAGATAAATCCATGGGTTGTATTCTGGGACAACAGGATGAAATAGGGAAGAAGGAGTTCTCCATTTATTATCTCAGTAAAAAATTCACTAATTGTGAGTCACGGTATTCCATGATGGAAAAACATGTTGTGCTTTGGCCTGGGCGGCAAAGCGTTTGCGGCAGTATATGTTGAATCACACCACTTGGTTGATCTCCAAAATGGATCCAATCAAGTACATTTTTGAGAAGCTTGCTCTTACTGGGAGAAACGCCCGCTGGCAGATGTTGTTATCTGAATATGATATCGAATACCGCACTCAAAAGGCTATTAAAAGTAGTGTGTTGGAAGATTATCTTGCTCACCAACTAGTGGAGGATCACCAGTCTGCAGAATATGAATTCCCCGATGAGGATGCGATGTTCTTAAAAGTGAAGGATTGTGATGAACCATTACCTGAGGAAGGTCCTGACCCTGAATCTCGTTGGAGTATGGTATTTGATGGAGCTGTGAATGCTTATGGTATATGAATTGGTGATGTGATTGTCACTCCTCATGGATCGCACATTCCTTTTACTGCAAGGTTAACTTTTGATTGCACTAATAATATGGAAGAATACGAGGCTTGCATCATGGGTCTCGAGGAAGCTATTGATCTCAGAATCAAAATTCTTGACGTGTGCGACGATTCAACTTTGGTAATAAATCAGATTAAAGTAGAATTGGATACTCGTCACCCCGGCTTGATCCCTTACAAAGATTATGCTAGAAGATTGTTACTTTTCTTTAACAAAGTTGAATTCCATCACATCCCTATAGATGAAAATCAAATGGCGGATGCTCTGGCAACTCTGGCTTCTATGTACCAAGTAAATACTTGGAATGATATACCCCGAATTACAGTTGGACGGATGGATAGGCCCGCTCATGTGTTTACAGCAGAGGAGGTAGAAGATGAAAAACCTTGGTATTATGATATCAAGAATTTTCTTCATACTTAGGAATACCCGATTGGTGCGTCGAGGAAAGATAGAAAGATATTGAGAAGATTGGCAGGCAGTTTCTTCCTCAATTAAAACGTGTTATACAAGAGAAATTATGACATGGTCTTGCTCAGATGCGTGGATAGACACGAAGCAGACATGTTAATGCATGAGATTCATGAAGGTTCATTTGGCACTCATGCCAATGGACATTCGATGACTAAAAATATGATAAGGGCAGGTTATTATTAGCTGACAATGGAATCTGATTGTTACAAATTTGCAAAGAAGTACCATAAATGCCAGATTTATGCAAACAAGGTCCATGTGCCTCCGACACTCTTCAATATGATTTCCTCACTGTGGCCTTTCTCTATGTGGGATATTGACATGATTGGGATGTTAAAACCCAAAGCTTTGAATGGGCACCGGTTTATCTTGGTGGCAATTGATTACTTCACCAAGTGGGTGGAGGCTGCTTCATATGCCAATGTTAGTAAGCAGGTAGTTGTACGCTTCATTAAGATTAATCTTATATGTTGGTATGGTGTGTCGAGCAGAATTATTACTGACAGTGGCTCGAATTTGAACAATAAGATGATGACAGAACTGCGTGAAGAATTCAAGATTGTCCATCACAATTCATCTCCATACAGGCCAAAGATGAATGGGGCTGTTGAAGCTACTAATAAGAATATCAAGAGAATTATTCAGAAAATGGTTGTTACTTATAAGGATTGGCATGAAATGCTCCCTTTTGCTTTGCATGGATATCGAACATCTGTCCGCACTTCAACAGGAGCAACTCCGTTCTCCCTAGCGTATGGAATGGAAGCTGTACTCCCGGTCGAGGTAGAGATTCCCTCGTTGCGTGTGATAATGGAAACCAAGTTGATGGAGGCTGAATGGGTTTAGAACAGGTTTGACCAATTGAATTTGATTGAGGAGAAGAGAATGAAAGCCTTGTTTCATGGCCAGTTATATCAAAGAAGAATGAAGAAAGCTTTTGATAAAAAGGTCAAACCTCGTGAATTCAGAGAAGGTGACCTCGTGCTCAGGAAGATCATGTCTTTCAACACTGATTCTAGGGGCTAGTGGACTCCTAATTTTGAAGGCCCATATGTTGTCAAGAAAGCCTTCTCTGGTGGTGCATTAATTCTTGAAACTATGGATGGCGAAGAGTTCCCACGTCCCATGAATGCTGACGCAGTCAAGAAATACTTCGCCTAAATAAATAAAAGAGCATCTCGCTAAGTTGAAAACCCGAAAGGGCGACTTATGCAAAAAGGAGCGTCTCGGTAGACCGAAAACCCGAAAGGGTGGTCTAGGCAAAAATTAGAGACCTAAACAGAATAAATTTCCCGCTAAGCTGAAAACCCACAAAGGCAGCTTAGGCAAAAGTTAGACATTTTCTTGGCAAGTAACTACGTCAGACAAGATTTAATCGTTGAAGCAACAATCTTTTCAGATTCTCACCATACTTCAACAAAGGTCGCTGCTCAGGATTTCAAAAGTTGTTAGGGGGGATAGTGATCATTGTATCTCAATGTATCTTTTCAATTATGTATTACCATTTCCCAAAATTTGTAATCATCTATGGAGTCTCGCCATTTGCAGACTATCGTTTTATTAATGAAAGTCGAGGTTTTACCCAATTCTTTGTATCTCCTATGTTATTTAGCTTGCAAAGACTCCATTTATTACTGATAATAACTTTCAAAGCAAAGAGATTAAATAACAAAATTGATTTTTCAAAAAAAAATATTTTTACGATTTACTTTTACTTTGAGATTTGTGATGAAACAATGACAACAAAAATGGTGATCCTAGGAATGGATAAACTACGATGTTTTGAGAAGCTTTTGTTCCCCTCGGGAAGGTCTACTCGGGTTGTTTTCACCGTATTGGGTTCATGATTCCGGTATCCTCGGTCAATTTTGGATTCATTTCTCCTCTTTTCTCAGTTTTCATGATGTGAAGTTTCAATCCGCATTTTTCTCCAGTGAAGTAGGCTTGAATTCCCAAACGAAGTTTGGATGTTTCGGTGTCAGTATGCTTTATTTAAGACTGGTCTTGCAATCTCCAGTAGGCATGTCACTTTTGAAAAAAAAACACTTGTTTCTCGGATGAAGCCTGAAGAAGGATGTTCTACCCCGGTATCTATTTGATTTGTCTACCTCCGGATTATGTTTCTCCTCAGTAAAGTTAAAAGTAGGCAGTGGGTTTTGTTTCCGTAGTTGGCCTTTACCTTTTTTGGAATGGTCATCTTGGTTGAAGTTTAGCCGAGTTTTATTAGTGCCCGAGGCAGCTTTGCCTGGTTGTTCCCATTGTTGTGTATCTGTTTTGTCAACATGCATACAATAACACTCATACATTCATACATGCATCATGCATAGATAAAATTGAAAAATCATTGTTCATTGACATTTTTTAATATTTTTGTTGACATATTACCCTGTTTTGCAGAGATAAGTTACCCTCTCTTCATTAGAGCGTTGGTCTTAAGCAGAAAACATATATTCTTTCAATTTCCCTACTGAGTTGTCCCTCATAGAAGATTTTTGCTTTAAACTTTCCGGTACAGCTCCTTGTTTGGATAAATTTGGTTTTCCCTCTTGAGTTTATTTCTCAAAGGATGAATTCAGGTTGACTGTTTCATTCCAGTTTATTTCTGGTTTGGATCTGTGGCTCCCCGACAATGCTATTCACTTTGGAATCCTGAAAAACTCCAAGCTTTGGTTGGTGAATTTATTTTGCACAAGAATACTTTATCCCCTTAGAAATAATATCATGGAATCTCCCCAGGAATTCATACCTCTTGCCCCAAAAAAGTCATTTCCTTTTACAATCCTCCGTGACCATAAATAGCAAGTCTATTTATTTGAGACAGCTTATGTATTATCCTTTCCAGGCCGAGTGCCTTGGTCAAATAAGAAGTTGAGACCCGTTCTAGGCGAAACACCAGAATCTTGGGGAAATTTATTATCTTTTTTCTATCTTCAGTAAACGTTGATAGTTCATCGTCAGTTAACAGCGGTGACATGATATTCTCTTTCTACCTTCAGTGAAAGTTGGTAGACCATCGGCAGTGAACGTCGATATTTATTATCTTTTTGCTATCTTCAATAAACGTTGATAGTTCATCGTCAATGAACGGCGGTGCTGTTATATTCTCTTTCTACCTTCAGTGAAAGTTGGTAGACCATCGACAGTGAACGTCGATATTTATTATTTTTTTGCTATCTTCAGTAAATGTTGATAGTTCAACGTCAGCGAACGGCGGTGATTTCATATTCTATTTCTACCTTCAGTGAAAGTTGGTAGACCATCGGCAGTGAACGTCGATATTTATTATCTTTTTGCTATCTTCATTAAATGTTGATAGTTCATTGTTAGTGAACGGCGGTGCTATTATATTCTCTTTCTACCTTCAGTAAAAGTTGGTAGACCATCGACAGTGAACGTCGATGTTTGTTATCCTTTTTCCATCTTAAGTGAATGTTGATAGTACATCATCAGTGAACGGTGGTGCTATGATATTTTATTTTTCTACCTTACGCGAAAGTTGGTAGACCATCGGCAGTGAACATCGATATTTATTATCTTTTTTCTATCTTCAGTAAACGTTGATAATTCATCGTCAATGAACGGCGGTGATATGATATATTATTTTTCTACCTTCAGTAAACGTTGATAGTTCATCATCAGTGAACGGGGGTGCTGTTATATTCTCTTTCTACCTTCAGTGAAAGTTGGTAGACCATCGGCAATGAACGTCAATGTTTGTTATCCTTTTGCTATCTTTAGTGAACGTTGATAGTTCATCGTCAGTGAACGGCTGTGACATGATATTCTCTTTCTACCTTTAGTGAAAGTTTGTAGACCATTGACAGTTGTTGTACCCCAAAAATTTGCCCTCCCATATTCTTCAAAGTTTTGACAAGCATCATCTCAAGTCTACTCAAAGGCTACACAGTCAAGCACCCTCCTAAGCCAGTCAAATTAGGGTTTTGGTTCTTGCAAGGAAGTTGAGGTTTTCAAGGGCTCAATCAAGTCCCATTTTCTCATACACATTGTCAAGCACCTACATGTCAAGTTTCAAGGCTCACAAGGTCAAGTTGCACAGTCAAAAACCCTAATTGCTCCACAGTCAACTACAGGGGCAAAATGGTCATTTGGCAGTCAAAAGTCAAAATTTTTTGTCAACATCTTATTTTGAAGCCACAATCATCATTTGGTCAAATCTTGACCATGATTTCACAAGAATGGCTCAAAAATCATCAAGATGCAAAAGTTTCTATTTTTGGACAGCTGAAAAGTCAACTGTAACTTGACCAAGGCATAACTTTTTCATGGTTCATCAGAAAAATCCCATCCAATGCTAATTTTGAAGGGGATGACATTTCCTACAACTCATATTCACATTCCAAATCCAAGAAATGCTCTCACAAAAAGTTATCAATTTCAACATTATAGGTCATTTTCAAAAGTCAACAAAAAGGCACTTTAAGTCAAACACCATAACTTGATATTGGTAAATCAAAATGACATGGGACCCAAGGCATTGGTTATAGGACTTCAAGACCTTTCCAAAATGTCCAAGAACATGTTCATATGATCAAAATTGAGCAAGATATGCATTGGAGAAGTTGGGAAATTTTTGTGAAATGGCCAAAGTCAACTATCCTTGAAACTTCATTTTTGACAAAAAGGGCCCACTTTTTTCCACTTGATTCATCCTTGTCATGCCACCCACGTGTCCCATGATTAAATTCAAGATTAAACATTTATTTTTTCTATTTTTATTTAATTTTATTGATTTAATTCATTTTAAATCCATAAAATTCAAATAAAAATCAAAAAAATTAATTAAGTGATATCTTGTGGTTTGAATGGCCTTGATGCATCATAATACACATACCAAAACCGTGCCAAGTCCATTTTAAGCATAAAAATTCAAATTTGAACAAAATTGGCAAGTTGCTTTAATGGTGGTTATGGAGAAATCTCAAAACTTGATTGCAAGGGTTAAAGGCTCCTAAATGTGATTGATTCTCACTCATTACTATATATACAAGCCTTGCAAGCCTCATTCATAACCCTGGACATTACACAAACGGCCAGAGCAAAATCCAAAAAGTGTCAAAAAAAGTGTGAGATCAAAAGGAGTATTGCAAGCATTTTCAGGCCAAAAGAAGAACGTGACTCTCTTCTTTGCCATCCCCTGAAGCTAAAGCAACCCTTGCCACGTCCTAAGATCCATCATACCGCGCTGTAAGTTCTTCCCAGGTCCCTCAAAATCCCATATTATTTTTTCTTACATACTTGTGTGCAGGCTTCAAAGAAGGCTTATCATGCGCCTCACAAATCCAAAGCGCCAACTGTCTCCAAGTGCAAATCCAATGGCCACAAGGGAAGGAGCATCATGTTCTCAGGTCAACACAGGTGTAGGCAATCTCCAAAGTCAAATAAAGTTGGCTTCTTGATGGACTTCAGATTCCAATCAAACACCCCATTCTGGCCCATACACCCCTTTGGTTTGCAATTTTATTTTGTCATTTTATATTTTATTTGTCTTATTTTTATTTTTTTCCCTTTTTATTAACTATTAACATAATTAATATTTTTTATAAAAAAATCAAAAAAAGAACTAATATTATTATTATCATTAATTTCATTTTATTTTTGTAAATAAATACTAATAAATTGAATTAATTTTAATTAGGCAACTTTAACCTTTTTTCTTAATAATTAAAATAAATTTAGAATTAGGTTTTTATTAACTTTTAATTTTAATTCCTTTATTTTATTTTCATTAAAAACATAAAAACACAAAAAAATATTTTTTCTTTTAATTAAATTAATTAGTTAATAATTAGTTTTAATTCCATTTAATCACAAAAAAGGACAAAAAAATTCATTTCTTTTCTTAAAAGGGTCAAAACCCTTAGGACGTTCCCGATTTAATTCTCGCGCGCATTTATTTATTTTGTTTGTTTATGTAACTGTCTCCAGATATGTAATAGTTAAATAGGAATTTTACCGCTTTATTTACTATTTCTCGCACTTTATTTCCGAACGAGTTTTGTTTTTTGGCGATGTATAGACCTGCGCCTTGTAATAGTTAGATTTACATTTCCGCAATTTATTTTCCGCACTCCTAACTGCTAAAAAATGCATGAAAGAATGTATGACAAATAAAACCAATCCGTAGCTCACAAATAACATGTACAAGATAAACATAACATGAAAACAACACACAAAGCACATGCCACTCCTAGGGTACGCCTCACTGGTTGCCTCGAACGCGGTCATCAAGTATAGGGTGTCTTAGAGGTCACCCTTTGTCTAAAGATCCAGTCGCCTCGAAACGGTTGCCTCAGATAAAAAGGATCTAGGACGTTAGGATTACTTCTAAGGTGTCCTACCATTACTTGGGTGACCACATTGTCCCTTAATCGAATTGACCCGAACACCTCCAACGATGGTGCTACCTACCTTTCAATGGTGGGATAGCACTATCTAAAGGACTCTTACACAGCTTAATTCCTTAGGGTAGGTAGATCTCTTAAGTACTTGCTCTTTTCAAAACAAACAAAAACATCTTTTAGCACATAAAAGAAGGGGGCGACTCTTGCTTACCGCGACATTTCACGAAACCAGCTAAAAAACAGTCAGTTCTATTCCCACCGATCACAGAACTGCCGACTCTGCTGGGGATACTAAAAGTGAGGTGTACCTTAGGAATAGTTCATCATCATGTTTTCAATTGCTTTCTTTGCTTGATTTAAATATTGTGGGCCTGTTTTGGGAGTTTCATAGATCCTAACCCGGATCTGGGGGATACCTTCTTAGAAAGTAGCAACAAACTGTGAGGGAACTGTGCGGGGTATACCGATACAGTTGAAGCAGTTTGCTACGTTGATGTGGCACTTTGGTGAGTACCGGTAACCCTTGAGTCAAGTCAAGGAGAGTACGGGGCCGCCGCGTGGTTTCGTGAAGCATCAACTGACCTTAGGAACCTTAATTGAACCATCCTGGCCTCTTTAGGGGTAGTGAGATGACTGACTTTGGTGCAGTCCGAAGTTAGTTGATACTCGATACTACACTCATTGAGGGTTGTTTTCTTGGAATATTTTGATCGCCAGTTCAGTGGCTAAATCAAAACAATGAACACAGAAAGCAACCCAATGATATTGAGCTCCTTAGAACCCGATTACTTTTGATAGGACAGGTTTGAGCCCACCAACTTCAAAGAGGGTAGTACCCAAAATTCATGCTGGCCTAAACTCTAAGGGCTCTTTTGTGTGACTTGTGTGCCTTCATACTTGAACTACTTGCATACTTGTTATCTAACAACACGGGTTCCTTGCAGGTTTTGTTTACAGTCCTTAATTAGGACTCATTACAGGGCCTACTTACATCACTCCATGCATAGCATAACATCATACCATTGCATACATCCTACATAAGGACTAATCCATCTCAAGGATCTCAAGGGTTTGTGATGCAGGTCATGATGAATCAAATGTCTAGCAAGGGGCAAAGGGGATTTATTTTCCCTAGCCAAGGTTGATAACTTGAGTCAGGGGCTATGACCCACTCGATATGGTGAGCCTTGACTCTTGACGAAGGACTCTCAACAACATGAAATTCCTTCAATCAAGCAACCGAATTCAAATTCTAACAAGCTTCTCTGTTTACCCCGCGAGACCCTTGAAAACACAGCATGCATATCATACATATCATTGCATTACGGGTACACTTGTTGCAGGTCACTTACCTTCTTCGCTGTTTATTTCAGCAGTCATCATGAATCCTGAATCATCCAATGGACAAGCTATCAAGGCCCTCTAGGCCCAGAACGCCCAGTTCCAGGAGCTGGTCATGAGCTTAGCCCAAGGACAACAGGAATTGAAGACTCTGCTTTTGAAAAAAAAGAAGAAGAGGATTGTTTTGTTCAACCCTAGGCGCAGATCTGGGAATACACTGTAGAATGAAGCTGAGCGGACTACTCCATCTGTTGGGGAAGGCAGCCACCAAGAGGAAAGGGTTCCTAGTCCTGTGGTCTCTGACACCGAGACAGATTTCAATGATGAGCAGTACCCTCCTGCTGAGGACCGGTACAAGCAACTAGAGGAACGACTGAATGCTATGGAGATTCAACGTGTGCCTGGGTTAGACTTTGGGGACTTAGGTTTATCTTCCGGGGTGGTGATCCCTCACAAGTTCAAGGCACCTGCCTTTGTGAAGTACGACGGGGCTTCCTGTCCTATAATGCACCTCCGCTCTTATGTAAGGAAGATCCAGCCTTACACGACAGACAAGAATCTATGGATCCATTTCTTCCAGGAGAGTCTTTCAGGGACTCAACTCGAATGGTTCTATCAGCTGGATGGAGCCAGCATTCGTAGCTGGGAGGACTTGGCTACTGCGTTCTACAAGCAGTATCAGTATAATTCCGACCTCGCCCCTACGCGTACCCAACTCCAAGGTATGTCACTAGGGACGGGTGAAGGTTTTAAGGAATATGCACAAAAGTGGAGAGACCTTGCTGGAAGGGTGCAACCACCTCTGACTGACCGGGAACTCGTTGACATGTTCTTGGGGACCCTGTCTGGGCCGTTCTTCAACCATCTGATTGGGAATTCTTCTGCCGGATTCACAGATCTGATCTTGACTGGGGAAAGAATAGAAGCCGATATCAAGTCTGGGAAGATACCAAAGGGTGACTCCTCGGACAATGAGAAGAAGCCATTCAAGAAAGAATCCAGTGCTGAACACCGCCAAGCTGTCAACGCGTTGATTATTTCAAAAATGGCCGGTGCTCCTCAATATCGCAACCAATAAAGGGAAGAGAGACCTAAAAGGCAATTCACTCCCCTCAGCATGACCTTGGCCCATATATTGCCACAATTGCTGGAGACCAACTTGGTAACTCTAAGGGACCCTCCTAAGAATCCCAACAGGACACCTTCAAGGTATAACCCCAACGTTCGCTGCGCTTATCATTCTGACAGCCCGGGGCATGCTACAGATGATCGTTGGACTTTGAAAAACAAGGTCCAGGATCTGATCGACGCAAAGGAAGTCCAGTTCGACTTTCCAGAGACCCCCGATGTGATCATTGCTCCCTTGCCAAAATATGGCTAGGATTGGAAATTTTTTGTTCATTCGAATGTTCAAGTTGTATTTTTCTTTGATTGTTCAAAACATTGTATTCACGTCAAACGTTGTTATTTCATTAATGCATTACATATGTCTGTTTTGAAGTAATTATTTCGTATTTACTATATGCAAACTGTTTTCATATTTTTGTGATGATCAACGCTCGGTTAATAATTCTAAGCCTCTTGAGGGAGGATGACGAAAACGATACCACGATCTTTACAGTATGCTTTTGAACGGACCCCGTTGATGAGGTACATGCATTGTTTCAATTCCTAAACACCGGAGTGATAAGGAAGACAAACCCTCGTTAACCCCTTCGAGCCAAAGAAGTAGGAGTTTTTTCTTTTCGAAAATTAAAACCCTTAATCATAACCTGGGGCAGGGTAGTTCTCTCAGTTGATCCAAGTGCACAACAAATAGCATCAAAAAAGTCCTTACAAAACAAAAGACAGTGATGGTTCCGAATAATCATAAAGACAAGTAGTCATTATCCCTCAAAATAAATGCCCATTAAGTCAAAACCTATGAAGGAGACTTACAAAACTGGGGCATCCCGCTGACTGTAATCACAAAAGAAACAGTTCAGGCAAAAAACAGGGATAACGAAATCAAAAAGAAAAGAGGACCTGCAAACCCTCAATGAAAAATGACTGCCTATTCAAAATAAACTGTCAGCATCCGAACCATCACTGGTATACCAAAGCAAAAACTCAAACAAGGTCTAACGCACGATTAGCTGAGTTTAGGTTTGAAGAACATCACGAAGAGAGGGTGGGTACAAATAAAATTTGAGCCTTTATCCTTTGTTTCTTAAACCGTGAACCAGACCACGCTACAACCCTTAAAAGTCCTAGCTGAAGCAAGGATTAGTTCGAAAGCATACTGTTACGAAAGGTATCCTGACTCCTTAAGGCTCGCTGTAAAATCTTGAGTTGACATCACATAATTTGCTTGTTTTACTGAAAAAATGCATTTTTCAAAAACTTCAAGGCAGACACAAGCTTTGCATTCTTTAAATAATATTGTTTGCATATGACTATTTTGTTCGAACAACAGAGGAATTCGCACGATGAATATCTTATGAACGAAAATCTTCTCAACAAAAAGGTCATCTCAAATGGAAGAAACACTTCCAATCAAGGGGCATGACATGATCATTGTCCATCATCTGGGGCAGTTAAGTCAAGATTCGGAGAATCTCTCAAAAGGCCAACCAGCTTGGGGCAAATCTCCATCTGGATCACTTGGGGAATTGGACATGAATTCCAGCTATGAATCTTGCCTGATCAAACGAAGATCTTCTGGTCACATGGCAACACAACAACAGGGGCACCTCCCTACATCCTGAGAGCGTGGATATAGTCGAAAAAATACTACGCATAATCAAAGACCCGCTAGGTTGACACACCTAGGCAAAAATAAGGGCTTCCCGGCGAACCAAAAGGGTTCGGGAAAAAATAAGGGATGAAAATGAAAAAATCTGTACACCCGGCAAGTCGAAAACTTGAAAAAGGCGGCTTGGGCAAAAATGGGTATCCCGGTGGACTGAAAACCCGAAAGGGCGGTCCAGGCAAAAATTAGGGATCAAAGCGTACGACTATGTTCCGTCATCTCGTCACTTGCCTACCAGAAGAAGATTTGTCAATCGGCGGTCATCAAACACCTCCATAAGTATCTACTCCCACAGAAG
This sequence comes from Vicia faba, assembly GCA_948472305.1. Classification (NCBI taxonomy): domain Eukaryota; kingdom Viridiplantae; phylum Streptophyta; class Magnoliopsida; order Fabales; family Fabaceae; genus Vicia; species Vicia faba. The sequence goes on along the minus strand of OX451735.1, from coordinate 378,287,990 downwards.
CAGGGGCAATAAGAATCGTCTGAACGATCTAGTTGCTCTGTCCACCAAGGTACCAAGGAAAGATCAACTGAAGAACATGACCAAGTTACCTCCACTCCCCGCAGAGTAATGCCAAATTTCAGCAATACTCTCCCCGAGCAGAGTTGGTCTCCCAGTCAGCCTGAAAAGGCATAGTATCTCCAGCAAGTCAGCGACACTCTCCCCAAACAGTTAGTCTACTGTCAGCCTTAAGGAAGTTGGGTATCCCCAGAGAATCTCAATGTTTCCCAGCGGAGTATACATATGTTCCTAAGCAAGCATCCCCGACAGTCTTAATATAAGATTGTTCCCCGGTGGAATACCAGACACCCCAGTGGAACAATTCCCTAGTACAGTCCAAAGTCTCCCCAGGAGAGTTGAATCAATCTCCCCAGTAGGAAGCTTATCCCCAGTAGATTCTGGAAGCTTACCCCCTGCAGAGCACGAACGCGTCTCCCCGGCTTTATTCAAAGGTTATTCCCTACCAGGGTATAACTGGGTTATCCTCAGCCAATTGCCACGGAAAGATCGTCCTCGGCGAAGCTTTTCCTATCCCCAACGGAGTTCATCAAATTCCTTAACAAAGCTCATCAACGGTATCCCCAGCGGAGTTATCACCAAATCTCAGCGAAGTATCTCTTCCCACAGAGTAATTCCCTGCAGAGTAATCTCTTCAACAAGTTTATTCCCCAACGGAGTCGTCTTCTCCTACCGGTTTATTCTTGTAATCATCATCCCCAGCGGAAACGAAGAACTTTGTTCTTCAACATCAGCCCAGGATTCGACTTCCCGGCATGCGTCAAGGATTTACTTTCCCAGACGAAGATACATTCATAAACATCACGTCATGATACATGCATATGCGCATCATGTCATACAATCTCATTTATGTCAAGAACATCATTGCTTGATCCATATCATGCATTGCATACGACTGACCTTTACCTTTCAGGAAGGATACAGTTAAACAATCAGCTATATCAAAGTAGACAATCCAGTCAAAAAAGACAAATCCGGTCAAAGAAGACAAATCCAGTCAAAGAAGACAAGTCCAGTTAAATCCCAAAGGTTTTTCTGATGCTCATCCAGTCAAAGAAGACATGTCCAGTTAAATTACTTCCTAAAGTCAAAGAAGACAATTCGTCATTATAGACACCCATCGTTATAGACACCCGTCAGTATAGACACTCGTCATTGAAGACAACTCGTCATTGAAGACATCTCGTCATTGAAGACAACTCGTCATTGAAGACAACCCGTCAGTATAGACACCCGTCATTGAAGACATCTCGTCATTGAAGACAACCCGTCAGTATAGACACCCGTCATTGAAGGCATCTCGTCATTGAAGACATCTCGTCATTGAAGACAACTCGTCATTGAAGACAGCTCGTCATTGAAGACAACTCGTCATTGAAGACAACCCGTCAGTATAGACACCTGTCATTGAAGACATCTCGTCATTGAAGACATCTCGTCATTGAAGACAACTCGTCATTGAAGACAACTCGTCATTGAAGACAGCTCGTCATTGAAGACAACTCGTCATTAAAGATAACCCGTCAGTATAGACACCCGTCATTGAAGACATCTCGTCATTGAAGACAACTCGTCATTGAAGACAACTCGTCATTGAAGACAACTCGTCATTGAAGATCACTCGTCGTTGAAGACAACCCGTCCAAAGAGACAACTCGTCAAGAAAGACAAAACCTCCTCTGGTTCAGTTAAATCCTAAAGATTTTTCTGAGATAACCTATCAGTAGAGACAACCCATCAACCTTTTGAAGTTCCAGATTCGATATCTGTATCTAGCCAGGGCATGTCTGTGAGCGACTGAGTGAAGATCAACCCCTGTAACAGGCCAGGTAATTATCTTTCTTTCTCAGGTACGCAAGTTCTCGCTAAGGAATCTCTTACGCGATCGACACCCCCTGATGGCATCTATAAGCCCATCTCCACAACTATCCATTACCTTTCCAAATGGCATCTATAAGCCCATTCCCGACAAGGTTCTGTCACACCTCCAGATGGCATCTATAAGCCCATCCACCTATCAACAGTCTCCAAATGGCATCTATAAGCCCATTCCCGACAAGGTTCTCTCACATCTCCAAATGGCATCTATAAGCCCATTCCCGATAAGGTTCAATCACATCTCCAGATGGCATCTATAAGCCCATCCTCCCATCCACCATCTTTCTAAAATGGCATCTGTAAGCCCATTCCCGCTATCACGCTGCTGATACTCTACTATGTGAGTGCAAATTTCTGGGCACTTTAGTGTTCAATCATCTTCCACCTTCGGATCACGAAAGGAACGCGAGCCAATCTACATCCTCAGGTCTAAGAAGATTGAACAGGGGCAACTGTTGTACCCCAAAATTTTCCCTCCCATATTCTTCAAAGTTTTGACAAGCATCATCTTAAGTCTACTCAAAGGCTACACAGTCAAGCACCCTCCTAAGCCAGTCAAATTAGGGTTTTGGTTCTTGCAATGAAGTTGAGGTTTTCAAGGTCTCAATCAAGTCCCATATGCTCATACACATTGTCAAGCACCTACATGTCAAGTTTCAAGGCTCACAAGGTCAAGTTGCACAGCCAAAAACCCTAATTGCTCCATAGTCAACTGTAGGGGCAAAATGGTCATTTGGCAGTCAAAAGTCAAAATTTTTGGTCAACATCTTATTTTGAAGCCACAATCATCAATTGGTCAAATCTTGACCATGATTTCACAAGAATGGCTCAAAAATCATCAAGATGCAAAAGTTTCTATTTTTGGACAGCTGAAAAGTCAACTGTAACTTGACCAAGGCATAACTTTTTCATGGTTCATCAGAAAAATCCCATCCAATGCTCATTTTGAAGGGGATGACATTTCCTACAACTAATCTTCACATTCCAAATCCAAGAAATGCTCTCACAAAAAGTTATCAATTTCAACATTATAGGTCATTTTCAAAAGTCAACAAAAAGGCACTTTAAGTCAAAGACCATAACTTGATATTGGTAAATAAAAATGACATGGGACCAAAGGCATTGGTTAGAGGACTTCAATACCTTTCCAAAAAGTCCAAGAACATGTTCATATGATCAAAATTGAGCAAGATATGCATTGGAGAAGTTGGGAAATTTTTGTGAAATGGCCAAAGTCAACTATCCTTGAAACTTCATTTTTGACAAAAAGGGCCCACTTTTTTCCACTTGATTCATCCTTGTCATGCCACCCACGTGTCCCATGATTAAATTCAAGATTAAACATTTATTTTTTCTATTTTTATTTAATTTTATTGATTTAATTCATTTTAAATCCATAAAATTCAAATAAAAATCAAAAAAATTAATTAAGTGATATCTTGTGGTTTGAATGGCCTTGATGCATCATAATACACATACCAAAACCGTGCCAAGTCCATTTTAAGCATAAAAATTCAAATTTGAACAAAATTGGCAAGTTGCTTTAATGGTGGTTATGGAGAAATCTCAAAACTTGATTGCAAGGGTTAAAGGCTCCTAAATGTGATTGATTCTCACTCATTACTATATATACAAGCCTTGCAGGCCTCATTCACAACCCTGAACATTACACAAACGGCCAGAGCAAAATCCAAAAAGTGTCAAAAAAAGTGTGAGATCAAAAGGAGTATTGCAAGCATTTTCAGGCCAAAAGAAGAACATGACTCTCTTCTTTGCCATCCCCTAAAGCTAAAGCAACCCTTGCCACGTCCTAAGATCCATCATACCGCGCTGTAAGTTCTTCCCAGGTCCCTCAAAATCCCATATTATTTTTTCTTACATACTTGTGTGCAGGCTTCAAAGAAGGCTTATCATGCGCCTCACAAATCCAAAGCGCCAAGTGTCTCCAAGTGCAAATCCAGTGGCCACAAGGGAAGGAGCATCATGTTCTCAGGTCAACACAGGCGTAGGAAATCTCCAAAGTCAAACAAAGTTGGCTTCTTGATGGGCTTCAGATTCCAATCAAACACCCCATTCTGGCCCATACACCCCTTGGGTTTGCAATTTTATTTTGTCATTTTATATTTTATTTGTCTTATTTTTATTTTTTCCCTTTTTATTAACTATTAACATAATTAATATTTTTTATAAAAAAATCAAAAAAAGAACTAATATTATTATTATCATTAATTTCATTTTATTTTTGTAAATAAATACTAATAAATTGAATTAATTTTAATTAGGCAACTTTAACCTTTTTTCTTAATAATTAAAATAAATTTAGAATTAGGTTTTTATTAACTTTTAATTTTAATTCCTTTATTTTATTTTCATTAAAAACATAAAAACACAAAAAAATATTTTTTCTTTTAATTAAATTAATTAGTTAATAATTAGTTTTAATTCCATTTAATCACAAAAAAGGACAAAAAATTCATTTCTTTTCTTAAAAGGGTCAAAACCCTTAGGACGTTCCCGATTTAATTCTCGCGCGCATTTATTTATTTTGTTTGTTTATGTAACTGTCTCCAGATATGTAATAGTTAAATAGGAATTTTACCGCTTTATTTACTATTTCTCGCACTTTATTTCCAAACGGGTTTTGTTTTTTGGCGATGTATAGACCCGCGCCTTGTAATAGTTAGATTTACATTTCCGCAATTTATTTTCCGCACTCCTAACTGCTAAAAAATGCATGAAAGAATGTATGACAAATAAAACCAATCCGTAGCTCACAAATAACATGTACAAGATAAACATAACATGAAAACAACACACAAAGCACATGCCACTCCTAGGGTACGCCTCACTGGTTGCCTCGAACGCGATCATCAAGTATAGGGTGTCTTAGAGGTCGCCCTTTGTCTAAAGATCCAGTCGCCTCGAAACGGTTGCCTCGGATAAAAAGGATCTAGGATGTTAGGATTACTTCTAAGGTGTCCTACCATTGCTTGGGTGACCACATTGTCCCTTAATCGAATTGACCCGAACACCTCCAACGATGGTGCTACCTACCTCTCAATGGTGGGATAGAACTATCTAAAGGACTCTTACACATATTAATTCCTTAGGGTAGGTAGATCTCTTAAGTACTTGCTCTTTTCAAAACAAACAAAAACATCTTTTCGCACCCCACACTTTCAAAAAGTTTTCAAATAAAACACTTCATACACTCTTGAGGACTGATACAAGAGTTACTTAGAAGTTTTCCAAACGAACTTTTTCAAAACCCACACACACTTGAAAAGCAAACAATTTTTTGAAAACATAAGAGCAAGTACCTAAGAGCCCGTGGATAACCACGGATAGAAAGGGTGCTAACACCTTCCCTTTCTATAAATCTACCTCCCGAACCGAGAAACATCTCGAATAAGGAATTTTGCTGTGCTTTTGTCCTTTCCATGTTGGAGAACATAAAAGACAGTGGCGACTCTTGCTTACCGCGACATTTCGCGAAACCAGCTAAAAAACAGTCAGTTCTATTCCCACCGATCACAGAACTGCCGACTCTGCTGGGGATACTAAAAGTGAGGTGTACCTTAGGAATAGTTCATCATCATGTTTTCAATTGCTTTCTTTTCAAAGAAGTACCATAAATGCCAGATTTATGCAAATAAGGTCCATGTGCCTCCGACACTCTTCAATATGATTTCCTCACTGTGGCCTTTCTCTATGTGGGATATTGACATGATTGGGATGTTAAAACCCAAAGCTTTGAATGGGAAACGGTTTATCTTGGTGGCATTTGATTACTTCACCAAGTGGGTGGAGGCTGCTTCATATGCCAATGTTAGTAAGCAGGTAGTTGTACGATTCATTAAGATTAATCTTATATGCTGGTATGGTGTGTCGAGCAGAATTATTACTGACAGTGGCTCGAATTTGAACAATAAGATGATGACAGAACTGTGTGAAGAATTCAAGATTGTCCATCACAATTCATCTCCATACAGGCCAAAGATGAATGGGGATGTTGAAGCTACTAATAAGAATATCAAGAGAATTATTCAGAAAATGGTTGTTACTTATAAGGATTGGCATGAAATGCTCCCTTTTGCTTTGCATGGATATCGAACATCTGTCCGCACTTCAACAGGAGCAACTCCGTTCTCCCTAGTGTATGGAATGGAAGCTGTACTCCCGGTCGAGGTAGAGATTCCCTCATTGCGTGTGATAATGGAAACCAAGTTGACGGAGGCTGAATGTGTTTAGAACAGGTTTGACCAATTGAATTTGATTGAGGAGAAGAGAATGACAGCCTTGTTTCATGGCCAGTTATGTCAAAGAAGAATGAAGAAAGCTTTTGATAAAAAGGTCAAACCTCATGAATTCAGAGAAGGTGACCTCGTGCTCAGGAAGATCATGTCTTTCAACACTAATTCTATGGGCTAGTGGACTCCTAATTTTGAAGGCCCATATGTTGTCAAGAAAGCCTTCTCTGGTGGTGCATTAATTCTTGAAACTATGGATGGCGCGGAGTTCCCACGTCCCATGAATGCTGACGCGGTCAAGAAATACTTCGCCTAAATAAATAAAAGAGCAGCTCGCTAAGTTGAAAACCCGAAAGGGCGACTTATGCAAAAAGGAGCGTCTCGGTAGACCGAAAACCCGAAAGGGTGGTCTAGGAAAAAATTAGAGACCTAAACAGAATAAATTTCCCGCTAAGCTGAAAACCCACAAAGGCAGCTTAGGCAAAAGTTAGGGATTTTCTTGGCAAGTAACTACGTTAGACAAGATTTAATCGTTGAAGCAACAATCTTTTCAGATTCTCACCATACTTCAACAAAGGTCGCTGCTCAGGATTTCAAAAGTTGTTAGGGGGGATAGTGGTCATTGTATCTCAATGTATCTTTTCCATTATGTATTACCATTTCCCAAAATTTGTAATCATCTATGGAGTCTCGCCATTTGCAGACTATCGTTTTATTAATGAAAGTCGAGCTTTTACCCAATTCTTTGTATCTCCTATGTTATTTAGCTTGCAAAGACTCCATTTATTACTGATAGTAACTTTCAAAGCAAAGAGATTAAATAACAAAATTGATTTTTCAAAAAAAAATATTTTTACGATTTACTTTTACTTTGAGATTTGTGATGAAACAATGACAACAAAAATGGTGATCCTAGGAATGGATAAACTACGATGTTTTGAGAAGCTTTTGTTCCCCTCGGGAAGGTCTACTCGGGTTGTTTTCACCGTATTGGGTTCATGATTCCGGTATCCTCGGTCAATTTTGGATTCATTTCTCCTCTTTTCTCAGTTTTCATGATGTGAAGTTTCAATCCGCATTTTTCTCCAGTGAAGTAGGCTTGAATTCCCCAACGAAGTTTGGATGTTTCGGTGTCAGTATGCTTTATTTAAGACTGGTCTTGCAATCTCCAGTAGGCATGTCACTATTGAAAAAAAAACACTTGTTTCTCGGATGAAGCCTGAAGAAGGATGTTCTACCCCGGTATCTATTTGATTTGTCTACCTCCGGATTATGTTTCTCCTCAGTAAAGTTAAAAGTAGGCAGTAGGTTTTGTTTCCGTAGTTGGCCTTTACCTTTTTTTGGAATGGTCATCTTGGTTGAAGTTTAGCCGAGTTTTATTAGTGCCCGAGGCAGCTTTGCCTGGTTGTTCCCATTGTTGTGTATCTGTTTTGTCAGCATGCATACAATAACACTCACACATTCATACATGCATCATGCATAGATAAAATTGAAAAATCATTGTTCATTGACATTTTTTAATATTTTTGTTGACATATTACCCTGTTTTGCAGAGATAAGTTACCCTCTCTTCATTAGAGCGTTGGTCTTAAGCAGAAAACATATATTCTTTCAATTTCCCTACTGAGTTGTCCCTCATAGAAGATTTTTGCTTTAAACTTTCCGGTACAGCTCCTTGTTTGGATAAATTTGGTTTTCCCTCTTGAGTTTATTTCTCAAAGGATGAATTCAGGTTGACTGTTTCATTCCAGTTTATTTCTGGTTTGGATCTGTGGCTCCCCGACAATGCTATTCACTTTGGAATCCTGAAAAACTCCAAGCTTTGGTTGGTGAATTTATTTTGCACAAGAATACTTTATCCCCTTAGAAATAATATCATGGAATCTCCCCAGGAAGTCATACCTCTTGCCCCAAAAAAGTCATTTCCTTTTACAATCCTCCGTGACCATAAATAGCAAGTCTATTTATTTGAGACAGCTTATGTATTATCCTTTCCAGGCCGAGTGCCTTGGTCAAATAAGAAGTTGAGACCCGTTCTAGGCGAAACACCAGAATCTTGGGGAAATTTATTATCTTTTTTCTATCTTCAGTAAACGTTGATAGTTCATCGTCAGTTAACGGCGGTGACATGATATTCTCTTTCTACCTTCAGTGAAAGTTGGTAGACCATCGGCAGTGAACGTCGATATTTATTATCTTTTTGCTATCTTCAATAAACATTGATAGTTCATCGTCAGTGAACGGCGATGCTGTTATATTCTCTTTCTACCTTCAGTGAAAGTTGGTAAACCATCGATAGTGAACGTCGATATTTATTATTTTTTTGCTATCTTCAGTAAATGTTGATAGTTCAACGTCAGCGAACGGCGGTGATTTCATATTCTCTTTCTACCTTCAGTGAAAGTTGGTAGACCATCGGCAGTGAACATCGATATTTATTATCTTTTTGATATCTTCATTAAATGTTGATAGTTCATCGTTAGTGAACGGCGGTGCTATTATATTCTCTTTCTACCTTCAGTGGAAGTTGGTAGACCATCGGCAGTGAACATCGATGTTTGTTATCCTTTTTCTATCTTCAGTGAATGTTGATAGTACATCATCAGTGAACGGTGGTGATATGATATTTTATTTTTCTACCTTACGCGAAAGTTGGTAGACCATCGGCAGTGAACGTCGATATTTATTATCTTTTTTCTATCTTCAGTAAATGTTGATAATTCATCGTCAATGAACGGCGGTGATATGATATATTATTTTTCTACCTTCAGTAAACGTTGATAGTTCATCATCAGTGAACAGGGGTGCTGTTATATTCTCTTTCTACCTTCAGTGAAAGTTGGTAGACCATCGGCAATGAACGTCAATGTTTGTTATCCTTTTGCTATCTTTACTGAACGTTGATAGTTCATCGTCAGTGAACGGCGGTGACATGATATTCTCTTTCTACCTTCAGTGAAAGTTGGTAGACCATTGACAGTTGTTGTACCCCAAAATTTGCCCTCCCATATTCTTCAAAGTTTTGACAAGCATCGTCTCAATTCTACTCAAAGGCTACACAGTCAAGCACCCTCCTAAGCCAGTCAAATTAGGGTTTTGGTTCTTGCAAGGAAGTTGAGGTTTTCAAGGGCTCAATAAAGTCCCATATGCTCATACACATTGTCAAGTACCTACATGTCAAGTTTCAAGGCTCACAAGGTCAAGTTGCACAGTCAAAAACCATAATTGCTCCACCGTCAACTGCAGGGGAAAAATGGTCATTTGGCAGTCAAAAGTCAAAATTTTTGGTCAACATCTTATTTTGAAGCCACAATCATCATTTGGTCAAATCTTGACCATGATTTCACAAGAATGGCTCAAAAATCATCAAGATGCAAAAGTTTCTATTTTTGGACAGTTGAAAAGTCAACTGTAACTTGACCAAGGCATAACTTTTTCATGGTTCATCAGAAAAATCCCATCCAATGCTCATTTTGAAGGGGATGACATTTCCTACAACTCATCTTCACATTCCAAATCCAAGAAATGCTCTCACAAAAAGTTATCAATTTCAACATTATAGGTCATTTTCGAAAGTCAACAAAAAGGCACTTTAAGTCAAAGACCATAACGTGAGATTGGTAAATCAAAATGACATGGGACCAAAGGCATTGGTTATAGGACTTCAATACCTTTCCAAAATGTCCAAGAACATGTTCATATGATCAAAATTGAGCAAGATATGCATTGGAGAAGTTGGGAAATTTTTGTGAAATGGCCAAAGTCAACTATCCTTGAAACTTCATTTTTGACAAAAAGGGCCCACTTTTTTCCACTTGATCCATCCTTGTCATGCCACCCACGTGTCCCATGATTAAATTCAAGATTAAACATTTATTGTTTCTATTTTTATTTAATTTTATTGATTTAATTCATTTTAAATCCATAAAATTCAAATAAAAATCAAAAAAGTTAATTAAGTGATATCTTGTGGTTTGAATGGCCTCGATGCATCATAATACACATACCAAAACCGTGCCAAGTCCATTTTAAGCAAAAAAAATTCAAATTTGAACAAAATTGGCAAGTTACTTTAATGGTGGTTATGGAGAAATCTCAAAACTTGATTGCAAGGGTTAAAGGCTCCTAAATGTGATTGATTCTCACTCATTACTATATATACAAGCCTTGCAAGCCCATTCACAACCCTGAACATTACACAAACGGCCAGAGCAAAATCCAAAAAGTGTCAAAAAAAGTGTGAGATTAAAAGGAGTATTGCAAGCGTTTTCAGGCCAAAAGGAGAACGTGACTCTCTTCTTTGCCATCCCCTGAAGCTAAAGCAACCCTTGCCACGTCCTAAGATCCATCATACCGCGCTGTAAGTTCTTCCCAGGTCCCTCAAAATCCCATATTATTTTTTCTTACATACTTGTGTGCAGGCTTCAAAGAAGGCTTATCATGCGCCTCACAAATCCAAAGCGCCAAGTGTCTCCAAGTGCAAATCCAATGGCCACAAGGGAAGGAGCATCATGTTCTCAGGTCAACACAGGCGTAGACAATCTCCAAAGTCAAACAAAGTTGGCTTCTTGATGGGCTTCAGATTCCAATCAAACACCCCATTCTGGCCCATACACCCCTTGGGTTTGCAATTTTATTTTGTCATTTTATATTTTATTTGTCTTATTTTTATTTTTTCCCTTTTTATTAACTATTAACATAATTAATATTTTTTATAAAAAAATCAAAAAAAGAACTAATATTATTATTATCATTAATTTCATTTTATTTTTGTAAATAAATACTAATAAATTGAATTAATTTTAATTAGGCAACTTTAACCTTTTTTCTTAATAATTAAAATAAATTTAGAATTAGGTTTTTATTAACTTTTAATTTTAATTCCTTTATTTTATTTTCATTAAAAACATAAAAACACAAAAAAATATTTTTTCTTTTAATTAAATTAATTAGTTAATAATTAGTTTTAATTCCATTTAATCACAAAAAAGGACAAAAAAATTCATTTCTTTTCTTAAAAGGGTCAAAACCCTTAGGACGTTCCCGATTTAATTCTCGCGCGCATTTATTTATTTTGTTTGTTTATGTAACTGTCTCCAGATATGTAATAGTTAAATAGGAATTTTACCGCTTTATTTACTATTTCTCGCACTTTATTTCCAAACGGGTTTTGTTTTTTGGCGATGTATAGACCCGCGCCTTGTAATAGTTAGATTTACATTTCCGCAATTTATTTTCCGCACTCCTAACTGCTAAAAAATGCATGAAAGAATGTATGACAAATAAAACCAATCTGTAGCTCACAAATAACATGTACAAGATAAACATAACATGAAAACAACATACAAAGCACACGCCACTCCTAGGGTACGCCTCACTGGTTGCCTCGAACGCGGTCATCAAGTATAGGGTGTCTTAGAGGCCGCCCTTTGTCTAAAGATCCAGTCGCCTCGAAACGGTTGCCTCGGATAAAAAGGATCTAGGACGTTAGGGTTACTTCTAAGGTGTCCTACCATTGCTTGGGTGACCACATTGTCCCTTAATCGAATTGACCCGAACACCTCCAACGATGGTGTTACCTACCTCTCAATGGTGGGATAACACTATCTAAAGGACTCTTACATAGCTTAATTCCTTAGGGTAGGTAGATCTCTTAAGTACTTGCTCTTTTCAAAACAAACAAAAACATCTTTTCGCACCCCACACTTTCAAAAAGTTTTCAAACAAAACACTTCATACACTCTTGAGGACTGATACAAGAGTTGCTTAGAAGTTTTCCAAACGAACTTTTTCAAAACCCACACACACTTGAAAAGAAAACAATTTTTTGAAAACATAAGAGCAAGTACCTAAGAGCCCGTGGATAACCACGGATAGAAAGGGTTCTAACACCTTCCCTTTCTATAAATCTACCTCCCGAACCGAGAAACATCTCGAATAAGGAATTTTTCTGTGCTTTTGTCCTTTCCATGTTGGAGAACATAAAAGACGGTGGCGAATCTTGCTTACCGCGACATTTCGCGAAACCAGCTAAAAAACAATCAGTTCTATTCCCACCGATCACAACAGTGAATGTCGATATTTATTATCTTTTTGCTATCTTCAGTAAACGTTGATAGTTCATCGTTAGTGAACGACGATGCTGTTATATTCTCTTTCTACCTTCAGTCAAAGTTGGTAGACCATCGGCAGTGAACGTCGATATTTATCATCTTTTTGCTATCTTCAGTAAACGTTGATAGTTCATCGTCAATGAATGGCGGTGATATTTCATATTCTCTTTCTACCTTCAGTGAAAGTTGGTAGACCATCGACACTTAACGTCGATATTTATTATCTTTTTGCTATCTTCAGTAAACGTTGATAGTTCATCGTCAGTGAATGACAGTGTTGTTATATTCTCTTTCTACCTTCAGTGAAAGTTGGTAGACCACCGGAAGTGAACGTCGATGTTTGTTATCCTTTTTCTATCTTTAGTGGACGTTGATACTACATTGTTAGTGAGCGACAGTGATAAGATTTTTTATTTTTCTACCTTCAGTGAAAGTTGGTAGACTATCGGCAGTGAACGTCGATATTTATTATCTTTTTTCTATCTTCAGTAACGTTGATAGTTCATCGTCAGTGAACAACGTTGCTGTTATATTATCTTTCTACCTTCAGTGAAAGTTGGTAGACCATCGGCAGTGAACGTCGATATTTATTATTTTTTTGCTATCTTCAGTAAACGTTGATAGTTCAACGTCAGCGAACGACGGTGATATTTCATATTCTCTTTCTACCTTCAGTGAAAGTTGGTAGACCATCGGCAATGAACATTGATATTTATTATCTTTTTGCTATCTTCAGTAAATGTTGATTGTTCATCGTTAGTGAATGACGATGCTGTTATATTCTCTTTCTACCTTTAGTGAAAGTTGGTAGACCATCGGCAGTGAACGTCGATGTTTGTTATCCTTTTTCTATCTTCAGCGAATGTTGATGGTAAATCTTCAGTGAACGGTGGTGATATGATATTTTATTTTTCTACCTTCAGTGAAAGTCGGTAGACCATCAGCAGTGAACATCGATATTTATTATCTTTTTTCTATCTTCAGTAAACATTGATAATTGATCGTCAATGAACGACGGTGATATGATATATTATTTTTCTGCCTTCAGTAAATGTTGATAGTTCATCATCAGAGAACGAGGGTGCTGTTATATTCTCTTTCTACCTTCAGTGAAAGATGGTAGACCATCGGCAGTGAACGTCAATGTTTGTTATCCTTTTGATATCTTCAGTGAACGTTGATAGTTCATCGTCAGTGAACGGCGATGACATGATATTCTCTTTCTACCTTCAGTGAAAGTTGGTAGACCATCGACAGTGAACATCGATATTTATTATCTTTTTGCTATCTTAAGTAAACGTTGATAGTTCATCATCAATGAACGACGATGCTATTATATTCTCTTTCTACCTTCAGTGAAAATTGGTAGACAATCGACAGTTAACGTCGATATTTATTATCTTTTTTCTATCTTCAGTAAACATTGATAGTTCATCGTCAATGAATGGCCGTGATATTTCATATTCTCTTTCTACCTTCAGTGAAAGTTAGTAGACCATCGGCAGTGAATGTCAATATTTATTATCTTTTTGCTATCTTCAGTAAACGTTAATAGTTCATCGTCAGTGAACGGTGGTGCTGTTATATTCTCTTTCTACCTTCAGTGAAAGTTGGTATACCACCGGCAGTGAACGTCGATGTTTGTTATCCTTTTGCTATCTTCAGTGAACGATGATAGTACATTGTTAGTGAACGATAATGATATGATTTTTTATTTTTCTACCTTCAGTGAAAGTTGGTAGACTATCGGCAGTGAACATCGATATTTATTATCTTTTTGCTATCTTCAGTTAACGTTGATAGTTCATCGTCAGTGAACAACGGTGATATGATATATTCTTTTTCTGCCTTCAGTGAAAGTTGGCAGACCATTGACAGAGAATGTCGGTATTTATTATTTTTTTGCTATCTTCAGTAAACGTTGATAGTTCAACGTCAGCGAACGGCGGTAATATTTCATATTCTCTTTCTACCTTCAGTGAAAGTTGGTAGACCATCGGCAGTGAACATCGATATTTATTATCTTTTTGCTATCTTCAGTAAATGTTGATAGTTCATCGTTAGTGAACGGCGGTGCTGTTATATTCTCTTTCTACCTTCAGTGAAAGTTGGTAGACCATCGGCAATGAACGTCGATGTTTGTTATCCTTTTTCTATCTTCAGTAAATGTTGATAGTACATCGTTAGTGAACGGTGGTGATATGATATTTTATTTTTCTACCTTCAGTGAAAGTTGGTAGACCATCGGCAGTGAACGTCGATATTTATTATCTTTTTTCTATCTTCAGTAAACATTGATAATTCATCTTCAATGAACGACGGTGATATGATATATTATTTTTCTGCCTTCAGTAAATGTTGATAGTTCATCATCAGTGAACGGGGGTGCTGTTATATTCTCTTTCTACCTTCAGTGAAAGTTGGTAGACCATCGGCAGTGAACGTCAATGTTTGTTATCCTTTTGCTATCTTCAGTAAACGTTGATAGTTCATCGTCAGTGAACGGTGGTGACATGATATTCTCTTTCTACCTTCAGTGAAAGTTGGTAGACCATCGACAGTGAACGTCGATATTTATTATCTTTTTGCTATCTTCTGTAAACGTTGATAGTTCATCGTCAATGAACGACGATGCTGTTATATTCTCTTTCTACCTTCAGTGAAAGTTGGTAGACCATCGGCAGTGAACGTCGATATTTATTATCTTTTTGCTATCTTCAGTAAACGTTGATAGTTCATCGTTAATGAATGGCGGTGATATTTCATATTCTCTTTCTACCTTCAGTGAAAGTTGGTAGACCATCGGCAGTGAACGTCGATATTTATTATCTTTTTTCTATCTTCAGTAAACGTTGATATTTCATCGTCAATGAACGGCGGTGCTTTTATATTCTCATTCTACCTTCAATGAAAGTTGGTAGACCACCGGCAGTGAACGTCGATGTTTGTTATCCTTTTTTCTATCTTTAGTGAATGTTGATAGTACATTGTTAGTGAACGACAGTGATATGATTTTTTATTTTGCTACCTTCAGTGAAAGTTGGTAGACCATCGGCAGTGAACATCGATATTTATTATTTTTTTGCTATCTTCAGTTAACATTGATAGTTCATCGTCAGTGAACAGCGGTGATATGATATATTCTTTTTCTGCCTTTAGTGAAAGTTGGCAGACCATCGGCAGAGAACATTGATGTTTGTCATCTTTCTCGCTGCCTTCGGTAAACGTTGGTAGCTTCACCTTCAGTAGAAGTTGGTGTGTCCTTTGACCATCCTACCATCCTCTCTGATTCAGTTCTCTTGGTCCACCAGCAATTCATTTTCCTGGTGGGGTTGCTCCTTTATTTCTTTAATATTGTTACATCCCCAGTGTTACTTTGCGTCTCTTTGGTCCTGTTCATATGCATTCATATGAATAAGCATTTGCATGGCATCTTAGGGCCAAAAATAGGGTTTCTTTTATATTTAAGTATCTTCGATCGCGTCGACACAAATATTTTTTAACCTTTGTATCTCCGGATAGAAGAAACTGAAATAAGGGCAGCTGTTGTACCCCAATTTTTGCCCCTAATATCCCTTCATCATACCATGTTGATTCACTCACAACAAGATCACACTAGGATTCTTGGTTCCCCTCCCTACTTTGAGCTTTGCTCCTTTTGAGGGATTACCAAGCACCTTGACTTATGTTCCTTTGGTGATCATGAATATTATTTTTTTTCTCTTCACTTAACTAATAAAATGCAATGTTGGTTTGTCTTGCTTGTTATCCATGTAGGTGAAGGGCAATGAGATTTAACAAGTTACTCCATGGGTTCATGAGTTTATTTCCATGCCCTAGTCAATATAGCTTGAGAAGTTCAAACCTCACCATTGGATTGGTCTTGGGAGGATTGGCATGGAAAAGTTTCTTTGGTTCATCACATTTCAAGGTTATTATATTTGACTCAAGAGTACAAGGGGTTTATTGGAGAAGTTGTCGTGTTTGGACAAGGCCTTGTTCCTATTGGTCACAAGAGCATATTTATCTCAAAATTCAAGACATGGAAGTGGTTTTGGTGGCTATGAGTCTTCATTATCATCCTCAAAAACTTCTATTTACAAAGCAAGAATATTGGTACAAGAAGTTTGTTCAAACTTGTCAAAGTTCCTCAAGGCATTCTCTTGATCTAGAAGCTAGGGTTTTAAACTTCAAAGGAGCATATCTTTCTCACCTTTTGGTATTTTTGAGTGATTACAAATATATGCTCCTATTCAAAGGTTTATCAACAAATCACTTCAAAAGTTCCAAGGATTTTTCATGTGGAAGGAACTTGGTGAAGAAGAAAGATTACAAGTCATCTAGATGAATCCACAATTTTACATAAGTGACATAAAATGGTCCTAACTTGGTCAATTTTTATCATCTTGAGCCAATTATTTTTCCATAATGATCTTAAAGATATGAACTTTATGCCTTCTTTTATGTGCAAAGTGGGAAAATGGATGGAAGTTGCCTTAAAGATGCAAAAGATTATAGGTCATTTTATTTTTTTTGCCAACTTCAACAAGTCATAACTTGATCAAATTTTGGAGATTTTGAATGATTCAAGTTTCAAAGTGTCATTCAATAGGTCTGCTTCATGCCATCTTTTTTGGTCAAGAGCAAATTCCAAGTGGAAGGCCATGTTTGGATGCAAGACATTATAGGTCATTTTTGAAGAAGAATGTGAAATATTTCTAAGTATGGAAAGTCAACCATTTTTCTTCAACTTTGACTCAATGCAACTTTCAGCTCAAGCATCCATTTAACTCCATTCTTTTTCCATTGTAAATCTAGTAACCTCATCTTTCCAAAGTATCAAGAATCATGCCTTGAGACCCCTTGAGCTGAGAATGCCATAGTTTCAAAAATGGTAAATTGGAATTGAAGTTTCCTTGCAAGTCAGAATTTGAATTTCATGTTACAACCTATAAACCTCAAATTAACATGCGTTTTGGGTCTAAACATGATTAGCCAACTTTCCCAAGTGGATTAGTGCATCAAAACGCAAGAATTGGATGAGTTTTTATGAAGTTTGGATCACACTTCACTCGTGCATCAGGTTTGCACGAATTCCCTCCAAAACGCATCATTCACTCTTCCTTTTGATCCCATTCACTTCTCCTATAAATACATGAACTACCCCATTCAATTTCCCAAGATTGGATAGCCAGAATCACCCTTCCAAACTTGCTCCATAACTCAATTTTATGTAACTTCAAAATCCATTCTCGAGCCTTTTTCAATCCAATTTTTCCATTAATTCACCTTCCTTGATCTTCCCTGAAGCTAACCACATAATTACCTTCAAGAATCGTGCTCTATATTGCTCCCTAGAAGTCCAGTTTTAGAGCTCTGCAACTCAACTTCAATAGGTAGATTCCTTCATCAATTCTTCAAAATGTTGATATCATTGTGTTGCTCTCATTGCCTTGGTTCTAGTCGCAACACTTACCTTTTTACTGGAAACACGTTTTGACCATAAAATTTTAAATCCCTTTTCAAAACTTTCCTTCCAAATTGCTTGAGCTACAGTTTATATAAATTTGGCGCGAAGGTGTGGTTGTCTTTGTCTTGAAGAGAAGAAGCGAATGACATAGGTACGAGCTTTTGATTTTACAGTTTGAGTGACCTGCAATTCATGATGGTTGGAAGTTGTAGATGACCAACGTGTCATCTTCCAACCAATGAAGGCACGCCATCTGTATTTTTCAAATCTGATGTAATTAATGATTTTGTACATTATTCACTAATGACCATGATATGCACAGCGCGCCAGATCCCTTGGATTTGATTACTAACGCGTTTTGACTCTCATCCAATGGTCCACATATTTTACTTTTATTTTCTTTTTTTGATTTTTATATTTTAATTGTTTTAAATTTCAAAAAATCATAGAAAATTCATTTTTAGTCCAAAAAATCTGAAAAAAATTATGAAAAATATATTTTACTATTCTCTTTCTGATTTTTATTTTTTCACAATTTAATTTTATGTTTTGGTATTTTTTATAAATTTTACACTTATTTGATTTGTTTTAAATGTTTAAAAATATTTTTATACATTTTCAAATTCTGAAAAAATTATGGAATGATCCAATGATATTGTGACAAATATTTGTGACCTTATTTTATTATTGTTTCTGAATTTACTATTTTTTTACCATTTTTTGTTTATTTTACCCATTTATTTTAATGTTAAAAATAGTTTCTGACTTTAAAAAATTACCAAAAAATTTGTAAAATTATTTGAGCCTTTTTTTGTTTTTCTGTGGTCTTACTTTTTATTTCTTGATTAATTTGAACAAAGTTGATATTTTTCTCATTATTTTATTTTTTAAAACATTTTTAAAATATTTTTTTTTGTGTATATTAAATGTGATATTATTTTGTGACTATTTTCTGACTGATCTTGGGTTAGATTTTGGATCATGAACTTTATTAACATTATTGGATCCATGGTGTTGAGTTTAACTCCTCAAAAATGGATGAATGATTTTAATAATAGTTTGATTAAAATTTAATTCAAATGTGGTTTGTGTATTTTTTTCCCCCACCCCTCTTCATCTCATCCCCTTCTTATTGCACTAGATGTTGTTGGAGCATGATCTCTATATCATGTCTCAAAATAAATGGTGCATAAATTGCTATTGACCGACCTTAAAATAGGTGCGACTTCTATATAAGTCCACTTACGATTGCTTAACATAGCGCTAAATTTTGTCCCGATTCGAATAAATGATCATTTGTGGCCCAAACTTACGCTTGTAAGCCTAAGTATATTAATTTGATCTCTTTGATCCAATAACCTTGAGATTCATTGTGTGGAGGCTTTGGTTCTACCAATCCTCTAATGGATCTACAACACCTTTGGTCAATGTGGATCACTTAAACATCGTTGATCATTAAATGGTACTTATGAGAATTCCAAATGGATGATATACTTGACAAAAAGCAAATGCAACTTGTTGTATGGAGGATTTGGTTCTACCAATCCTCTAATGAGTTCCAAATGCAAGATTCAAGATGGTCATCCAACTAACCACTAATTATTGACTTGTTTTACCTTATGCTTTTATTCTTTTTATGCTTTATGTACTATTTACTTTTAGAATTTACATTTCATGCCAATTTCATCTTTGCTCATTTGAGCATTTATTTTCTTGCCATTTTTACTTTGCTCACTTTAGCTTTTCTTTTCCTTTCTTAAGATACTTAATAATCAACATAAACCCTAAAAAATGTTTAATGGTACTTGGACTATTTGGTTACTATCCTTGGAATTATGGAGCATAAAACTTTTTTTTGGACTTAGGATTAGAAACCTTGGCCTATCTTGGAGACCTTGTGATCTTATCTGATTATTTTGTCTGGAGTTCTTGAGGTTTACCTCAAGACATTGGGTTGCTTGTTTGTTTTTGTGTGCAGGTTTTGGTGATTACACCTTTTGTTTGTAATATGGAATTTGCCCGTATACAGCCGTTACTCTGCCCAATTTTTGTGAAGACTTAATACATTTGAAGTTTGATTCTCTCAAGAAGTCTAGTATTTTTGCTTGCTTGTTTTCAATCCAAGGAATGGGAATTCTATCTTGGCTCGAAATGTCAAGTTTTGTCTTCTTGTTGGTTAGATGGTTCTTATCCCTAGCTTTTACCCTATGCTTTAGGATAGTATCTTCTTCTCCTCCCGTCTTCTTTAATTTCAAAATTTTCTTCCTCCTTTTAAAAACTCTTCTTGTTTTGAAACTTGAACTATTTTTACAATAAACTTGGACTTATGTCCATGTATTTTCAAAACATTTTCATAAATAAACTCCAACCAATTTAAAAATACCTTGACATTTTTTGTGAGAAGACTAAAAGTCAATCAATCTCATTTCAAACCATTTTGCAACTTTGGCTTTTATCTTTAAACTTTTCTTAAAATATTAAACTCTTGTCAATCCTTGTAGCGATGCAAACAACGATACTTCTACTATATGTAGTGAAGAGAGATATTTTTCACTTGGGTGTTGAGTGAGGCATTGTTGATTTTTAAATGCAAGCCATATCCTCCACTTTGAGATGATGCAAATTATCCTTTCTCATGATTGTGGGTAGTAGGTGTGTTTTCCACACGGATGTGATATGGTGGCAGAACCAGACTGTTTTAGGAAAATGCTGGTTTGCATTTTGTGTTTGTGTTCGCAAAATGTCGCGGTAAGCAAGAGTCGCCACCGAATTTTATTTTATCCAACTGGAAATGACAAAAGCACAGAAAAATTCCTTTTTCGAGATTTTGAGTACGGGGGGTAGATTATAGAAAGGGAAGGTATTAGCACCCTTTCTATCCATGGTTTTACATGGGCTCTTAGGTACTAGCTCTTTTTTTTTAAATTTCTTGTGTGTGTTTGTTTTGAAAAGTTTTTGTTTTACTTCGTTTTAACCCTTGCTTCTGTCTTCAAGAGTGTTACGAAGTGTTTTTGAAAACTTTGTTTGAAAAGAGTGTAAGTGTGAAAAAGTTTATTTTGAGCAAGTACCTACTAGCATCTACCTACTCGAAAAAAGAATGTTTCTGTTCTTGTTTCCTTTAGATAGCGCTATCCTACTATTGAGAAATAGGTAGCACCATCGTTGGAGTTGTAAGGGTCAATTCGAGAGAGACGTACGATCAGTAAAGCAATGTTAGGACGTCTTAGTAATAAAACTAGTGTCTTAAGATCATATTCGAGGAAACATTTTCGAGGCAACATTTCCGAACGGGACATTTGATCTTTGTTTAGACAAGAGGGCAACCACTAAGACACCCTATACTTAATGACCATTTACCGAAGGCAACTAAAGTGAGAGTATACCCTAGGAGTGCACATGTGCGAGTGATTTGATTTCAGTTATTATCTTTTCACATTTATGGTTTTCTAGCCATTTTAAATTAACATGCAATCTTGTCATACAATCCTATTAACATACATCTAAACAGTTAATATTTGCGAAATTTAAAATGTGAGGAATAAAACTACGCTATTACAAGGCTTCGGGGAGGGGGATTAATTACATAGCCAAAAACCCGTAAAACGATAAATAAAAGGAAATCCTAATTAAACTATTACAAACCAGGAACAGTTACAACAATATTGTAAAAATATATAATCAGCGCGTGGCGAGTTAAATATGAAGCGACTGGGGTTTTGAACCTTGAGTGGACCTAATTGTAATTGATTAAAGTAAACATATTTTTTTGTCATTTTTATTATTATTTAGGAGAGTAATGAAATGATTGAATTAAAAAAGAAAATCCTAAATTTTAATTAATTTTAATTGTGAAAGAAATTAGAATTGCCTTAAATTAATTTAAACTAATTCATTGAAAAAACGCTTATGAAGAAAACAAGTCTTCTTTTTTTTGTGATTTTTTGTTGGTTATTTAAAAAAGGTAATTTGGTGTTGATAAAAAAACAGAGTAACTAAAGGAAGGAGAATTAAAGAAGAATAAGAAGTAACCCAAGGGCCTGCTATCAGCGGCTCTGATCAGAGGATGATGGTATAGAGGATAGTGGTCTAGAGGATGATGGTTCAGAGGATGATGGTCCAGAGGATGATGGTCCAGAGGATGATGGTCCAGAGGATGATGGTCCAGAGGATGGTGATACTGGGCCTGCTCCTGGCTGGTGGATCCAGCAGATTATGACCAGATGATGCGTGATCCGGTCCTGGTTGATGGGTCCAGAAGATGATGGTCCAGAGGATGATAGTCCAGAGGATGATGGTCCAGAGGATGGCGGTCCAGAGGATGGTGCAACTGGGCCTGCTCCTGGCTGGTGGATCCAGCAGATTATGACCAGATGATGCTTGATCTGGTCCTGGTTGATGGGTCCAGAGGACGACCAAAGGATACTTGACCTGGTCTTGGTTGATGAAGCCAGAAGATGACCCTCAGAAGATGTAGGCGTTGTATCTGGTGAAAACAAAGGGGGGAAAATGCCAAAAGCTCACGCGTAGGATCGAATCCAGAATCATGAGCTTCTGACTTCCTTCTTCTGACCAATTGCGTTGGGTGTTAGTTTATCAATACAATAGAAACAAACAAATAGATCAGAGCTACAGGCTTCTGGCCAGAATAAATGCGCCAGAATTTAAACCGGCCAGTAAATTTGTGACACGCCATCGTCTTCTCCCCTCGATCTGTCGTTTAAAACTCTGAACCTATACCTACAGGCGTGGCGCTGTAGCTATAACCCTGTGCATTTCAGAAATTGCATACAAGCAATATAAATAAAATTCAAGACCATGGATCAACTGGGTTTGACCCGCTGATCACAATGGTCTCCTCCATTAGGGCCAATTATTCCTGTATGAAAAACCCCTAAAAACAAAGCTCGAACCCTAATCATGGCATCTTGGTATGCAGTCAATAAAAATGCAATTAAATACGACCATTAGCTTGTCAATGATTCAAGGATTAAGAATATGTAAATTTTCTGTGCTAAAGATGCCAGAATCATAATATACGAATTCAAAAAACATGGAAGTCGTGGGACTCTTACAATGCGTTTTTGGATGTTATCGGGCTTGCTAATGGTTGGAATACGTTCTTGGGATGTCCAGCAAATGTTTGGGATGCTTAGAATGCTTTGAATTGGCCTGCAAATTAGAAATCAGTGTGCCACTTTTTCCAATTTCTTGAAACTTACTCTCTTGTTTACACGCCTTCAATCCCTCTGATTTTGATCTGTACTTGTTCTATATGTACCCTAGAACGAATTAAGGTTGCAAACTTGTTTCAAATCTTCCTCAATTAAGTCATTGATTCAAGATTTGATTCTTATGCAAATATTTCCAAATCAAGCCAAATCCAATATTTTTGTGTCCAAATGAAGCTTGCACGATTTGATTCTCTTTCCAGCTGTATGAGAGGCCTAAACATGCATAAAATCTCAAACTTTGATTAGTTTAGATATTTTCATAATTTCATTTTGATTTTATTTGATTTAATTGAAATAAAAATCAAAATAAATGACAAAAATAAAATAAAGACAAATGGGAGAGATCATGGGTTGTGTGTCATGTCACAAACTCAATTCAAGCATAAAAAGTTGGGCCCATTTGACAAAAATTGCAATTTTGGCCACTTTTGACTTTTAACAATTTTGCAAAAAGGGTCAACTTTGCCAATGCATAACTCCTTCAATTTTAACCCTATGAGGGTGTTCTTGGACTTTTTAGAAATCTCCAGATGTCCTCTAAGCAACCCTTTTGGTATTATATCAATTGAGTCTTCCATGTTCATCTATGAAGCTTTGACATAAAAGGTGTTTTTGTTGACTTTCCAAAATGACCTATAATGTCCAAATTTATATTTTCTTATGAGTGCATATTTTGAACTTGGGAGCTGAATATGGATTGTAGGGAATTCCATCCTCTTCAAAGTGAGATTTGGATGGGCCATTTTTGATAAAGTATGAGAAAGTTATGCTTGGTCAAAGTTGAGTTGACTTTTCCTGCAAAACCCTAATTTAGCAACTTTTGGGTTTTGATGAATTGTGAGAAATCCTTGAGAAATCATGATCAACACTTGATCAAATGATGAATAATACTTTAAAATAAGGATGTTGACCAAAAATCTTGAAGTTTGACTGTATGTAGGACACAGTTGACTTTTGCCTTAACACAGTCGATTTTCAGGCCTTTGAGCAATTGACTGAGCAAACTTCCTCTGCAAGGCTTGAAACTTGGCATGGATGATCTTGAGAACATATTAGGACAATGGTGAGCTTTTGGGATCCTTTGGACTCAATCATCTTGATGCAAACCGAAACCCTAATTTGAGGTAGACTGCCTTAGGAGAGAGTTTGTCTGGTCAACCCTTAGACTTTCTTGAGCAATTTGAGGACCTCACTTGAAATGTATTGAGAAATATGGGAGGGAAAATTTTGGGGTACAACAACGGACAATAACAATGATGTTTTATCTTATAAAATTAATCAACACGTTTGTGTTTCAATTTTAAAAAAAGGAGGAACTACGTGTACCCTGATCCCCTATTGCACGAAAGGTGGTACGTAGGCACTAAAGGTTCGCAACCGCGGCGGGTAAAAAAATTTATAAAAAAATAATATATTTCTTTTCTCACCTTCACCATCTATTTTATATACAACAATTTTTATAGCCAAAATATACAGATTTTATAAGGAGGCTCCTGCGGAGTACCGTAGATGTTTAGGGTGCTAATACCTTCCCTTTGCATAACCGACCCCCTTACCTTGAATCTTTCCCCCTCTTTTTGGGTTATTCGCTCTTTTCCCATTCCTTTGGAAACAATAAAGCACGGGGGCAATTTTTATTTTGATTTGTATAAAGTCTAGTCAATCCAATGGCTTAGTCTTGAACATTTCTACCGTTGCAAACATATTTGCAAAAAGTGTATGATACATTTGATTGGAGGGCTATAGAATGTATTCTTAATGAGTTTGGAATGCCTAGATAGTTCACAGACTGGATAATGACTGCTACCTCGTTAGTGTCCTATAGATTCCAAATTAATGGGGAGCTTACTGATGTTATGCATGGTAAGAGGGGAATTAGACAGGGGATCTTATATCCCCTCTGCTCTTTGTTTTGGTTATGGAATATCAGAACCGGTGCTTTTTCCAGATGCAGAAAACCCCTAATTTTAACTACCATTCCTTATGTGTGAAGGTTCAGATCACAAACTTGAGTTTTGATGACGACCTATTATTGTTTTCTATAGGAGATATGATGTCTATTGAGTTAATAATGAGTACTTTCAAACAGTTTTTTGAATCAACTGGATTGAAGATGAATTCTACCCAATGTAAAATGTATTGTGGGGGACTGAATGAGAGTGCTAAACAGGAAATTCTGGACAATACATGTTTCTTTACAGGCCCACTGCCTTTTAGGTACCTAGGTGTACCTTTTACAACTAGTAAGCTTAATTTTCAACATTATATGGTTTTGGTTGAGAAAATTGTCGGGAGGATCAATCACTGGAGTCCTAGGCTGCTAAGTTACGCGGGCATAATTCAATTATTGAAGAGCATTTCCTTTACAAGCATAAATTTCTGGATGCATTGTTTTCCTCTACCAAAGTTCGTTATTAGAAAGATTGATGTGTGTTGTACCCAAACATTTGACCTCCCATTTTCTTCAAGACATTCTTCTAGGGTTCTCAAATGCTCAAGGATTCTCAAGAGTTGATCAAACAAACTCTCCTCCTAAGTAATGGGTCCACAACTAGGGTTTTATCTTGCACAAGAAAGAATGGGTTTCAAAGGTCTCAAATGGTTTTCATGGTTCATCATAGGTTTTCAACAATGCTCATGTCAAGTTTCAAGCCTTGCATCACAAGTTTGCTCAGTCAATGGCTCAGATGATTGAAAGTCAACTGTATTGAGTAAAAAAGTCAATTATGGTCAACATACAGTCAAACTTCAATATTTTTTGTAAACGTCAACATTTTGAAGTGATATTAATTATTTGATCAAGGCTTGATCATGATTCCTCATGGAAATCCCTCAAATCATCAAAAGTCAAAAATTACCAAATTAAGGTTTCCTTAGGAGAAGTCAACTAAACTTTGACCAAGCATAACTTTACATGCTTCATGAACTTTTCCCCAACCAAATCCTATTTTGAAGGAAATTCAATTCTCTACAACTTTTTATATGTATGCTCAAGTCCAAAAAATTCTTCATTTGAGAGATATGAGCCCATACATTATAGGTCATTTCAAAAGTCAACAAAAAGACACTTTTTGTCAAGGACACTTACATCAAGATAAAGTCTCCAAATGCAAAAATGATTAAAAGATAAATTGTAGAGGACATCTTAGTATTTCCATAAAGTTAAATATCACCTTAAAAATATGAAAATTGAGAAAGTTATGACCAGTGCAAGTTGGGAAATTTTGAGGAAATGCATAAAGTGCAAAGTGAGTAAACTTGAAATTTTGAACTAGTGGGCCTAACTTTTGATGTTCAAACATGTTCATAAGGTTTTATAGGACCTCTAAATCCATTCACATATTTTTTATGATTTTTATTTCTTTTATTTGAACTTTTATTCATTTAAATGCAAATTAAATCAAGTAAAATATTAAATAATAGTATAAGGGATTGGGCTTTTGTTTCAATCATCTAGAGGCCCAATACAACTCATGTTAACCTGTTAATGCCAGGCCAAACCGTGTGAAGCTCAAAATGGCAAGATAATATCTCAAAAAGTAAGGTTAGAAACATGTTTGATCTTGTTTGATTAAGGCCATGATTGCTTGATCTTGTTCCATTTCTGCTTGCTTCATTCTTTCCTCTATATAAGTGCAAGCAAATCAGATGCAAAGACACGATCTCTTCCACAAGAGCTTGCTAAAACTCTAAAAAATTTCAAAGAACCCTAGGTTTCAAAACTAGTGTTACAAACCCTATCATTCCAAAACCCCGAGCCTATTCCTTTTGTGGAGCATCCGAGAGTAACTTTGGATCGATTACCACGATCCTAAGCACGTAAAAATATATGACATGGCATAACCATTTTGCATTTTTCTGAAAAATATCTATCTTTAATTTGATTTTGTTTTAGACAGGGTTAATGCTTCTAATAAGCTTCTGAGTTTTGTTTGAGCAGGGTTAGATCAGTATGGTAGTCCCATGCATGATATTTCGCTAGATGCCATAGTTCGCTCTGATCGGTGTAATCTGGTTCGAAACACATGATCTAAAGGCTTTTAGCCAAAAATAAGTCCATATTTGGATTCAGGAGGGTCAAATAAGGGGGGCGTGTTGTCTTGGATCCTTAAAAATTGAGTTTTTGCATTTTTGAATTTTGCAGGTTGTCGGAGAAGACCACCGGAGCAAGGGCTCCGACGCTTCTCCGGCCATATAAGTCACTTTGTGTATTTTTTGTTTGATTTAGATGAACGAAAGTAATAGCCGCCCCAGCGGTAAGCGAATGTTTGTTAGGATGTTATTGTACTAGGGCATGGGTTCGATCCCTGCCCCTGATATGCTATTTTTCTCACATTTTTCTTACAGATCCAGCATGAATCCGGTCTAGCGCACACACCATGCATCTCACATCTTGACCATCAGATCTCAACCAACCCAAATCCGACAGCCAGAAGGGAACCCCCGTGATGCATATTCTGAAATAAGCCACATGGAATCACACGCAATCAGCTGGGCCAGTGGGTTTGGGCCTAGTAATTTTGCTTTTCAGCACCCCACTGGGTTTACTTCTGCAGGCCCATTTCTTTTTCTTTACAATTTTTTTTAAAAACATAATTAAATTTTTAATTAATTAATTTAGATTTAGGTTTAATCAATTTGACTTTTATTTTATTTAATGAAATCAAATTAACTTTTTTTGTAATAATAAATTAAATAAATAAATTTAATTTTAATTTCCTTCAATTAAAATTAACTTAGGTTTTATTAGGTTTTAATTCCTTTTTCTTAAAAATAAACAAAAAAAATCAGTTAATCATTAGGATAAGTCGTCAATTACATTTCCATTAATTAATCTCTTCGTTTCTTCTTACAACCTTCGGGCGTTTTTGTTATTTTTTCCGCATTAAAAATTATTTATTATTATGTAACTACTAAAAGTTGTAATAGTTATTTAAGGATTACTATTTTCCCCCATTTTTATGGTTTCTAAACCCCATCCCCGAAGCATTATAATAGTCTAGGTTTTTTATCTTCCTGCATTTTACTTTCTGCACCTTTAATTATGCATGTATGTATATATAACTGTATAGTAATTAGGTTTGTATAATAAGATCTAAAATTAACCATAAGATAATCCTAATCAAGATAATATATCTGAATTGAACTCACTTTTCACACACACACACACACAGACACACACACACCTCTAGGGTAACTCCACTTGTTTCCTTCAGAAAATATAGTCATGTCCCTCGAACGTGGGACGCTTTAGCAAAAGACCCTTGTTTAAAAAGATCCTAGTCCCTCGATGACCCTTTGATGCTGCCTCGGTAAACGATATTAGTCCCTTATGATAAAATTGCTAAAGCATCCTATAAGTTGCCTTTATGAGTGTACGATGACCCGTACATGTCCCTCAAACATCCAACGATAGGGCTTCCTATAAACTAATATTAGGACAACACTATCTAAAGAAAGAGGAAAAGAACAAAGACTTTTGAGTAGGTAGATAGCTCGTAGTCGCTTGCTCATAAACCAAAGCATTTTTCATACAAAACACTTCTCTTCTGAAATATTTTCAAAAAAGAAACACTTTGTATGCGTTCTCAACGATACTGAATCATTACAAATTTTAACGCACTTAGACATATTTCAAAATATTTTCAAAACACACAAACACAAAGCATTTTCAAATTAAGCTAGCGATTAAGATCCCGTAGATAACTACGAATGAAGAGGGTGCTAACACCTTCCCTTTTCATAACTTACCCCCCGAACTCAGAAAAATTCACGAAGGTCTTTCCGGTTCTTTTCACCCTTTCCTTCATTGGATAAAATAAAAGTTGGAGGCAACTCTTGCTATCCGCGACATTTGCGATAAAACAAAAAACCAAAAGTCAGTTCTTCCACCGTATCACAGAACTGGCGACTCTGCTAGGGAATACTTTAAGTGGGGTTACCTTAAGAGCTAGATCACCTTTATTTTTTTTTACTTTTTTGCCTTGTATGCTTTATATTTCGGGATATGCTTGGGTTTATTTCTTGTATAGATCCTATACCCGTATTTGGGTGCATTTTAGGTAAGTAGCAATAAATCGTGAAAATTGTATGGCGTATACAGATACGGTTGAAGCGATGGCTACGTTAGTGTGACACATTGATTGGTATCGGTGTCCCTTGAGTTAAGTCAAGGATAATGTTGGGATGTCGCGTAGTGTCATAAAGCACTAATTGACCGTAGAACCTTAGTTGATACAACTTAGCCATTATAAAGTAGTGAGATAGCCGACTTTGGTGTAGACTAAAGTTGGTTGATACTCGATGCTACACTCATTAAGATCAGACTCTCGGGATATTTTGGTTACAAGTCAGATGCTTGTGCTGAAATAATGCCTGGGAGAAAGATCAGTGATATTGATGCTCCTACAACCTGTTTACTTCTTTTAGGACAGGTTGAGCCAACTAAAAATTCAAGAGGGTAATTGTGATACGGTGGGAGAACTGACTTAAGGTTTTGCGTTTGTGTTCGCAAATGTTTCAGTTTAGCAAGAGTCACCACCGACTTTTTATTTTATCCTAAGGAAAGGTCAAAAAGCACAAGAAAGACCTTTGAGATGTTTTCTTGGATTCGGGGAGTAGATTATGAAAAGGGAAGGTGCAAGCACCCTTTTCATCCATGGTTATCCAGGGGCTCTTAGTTACTTGTTTAGATCACTTGCTTTGCTTTTCCAATTGTTTGAAATGGTGCTTTGTGTGTGGTTTTGAAAGATGTTTTGAAAAAAGGCCATCGTTGTGGCAACCTTTGTAATGATTCTTGTTTGAATGTATACAAAGATGTTTTGTCTTTTTGAAAAGATTTGAAAGTTTGATTTGGGAAAATGTTTTAAAATTGTGTTGTGAAGTGTGTTTGAAAATAGCAAGGATGTTTTGCAAGCTTTTCGATCAAGCAACTAAGAGCTATCTACCCTATTTTACTCAAAGATATTTCCTAATGTTTTTAACCCTTTTGACAGTGTTGTTTCACCATTGTATTTGGTGAACAACCTTGTGTTAGGATGTTAAACGGGACAGGCGCGGGTCATTGTATAGACCATGATAGCAATTGTGTCAACTATCTTTGGCAATTTTTGAGGGACTTGATCATTTTTGTTTAGGCAACCAAGATAGGGTCATCGAGAGACTATGATCTTTTGTTTTGTTTTTGTTTTACCAAAGTACCCAACATGCATAACATGGCCCATTTTTGAAGGCAATAAGTGGATTGTAACCCTAGGGGTGCAAGTGTGCATTGTATTTGATTTTCATGCATTTTTGTCTTTGATTAGGTCAAACTATTTGTTGATTTGGATTTTTTGCATACAAACCCTAATTCTCTAATCATGGCATAATTGAAAGCGTAAAGTGCGAGAATTAAAAATCTAGACTATTACAACATGATTATGGGGATGGGGGTACAATTTTTGAATGTGGGTATTTGACAAGAAATATAAACCCTAGTTTACTATTACATCCAAATTGAATTTAATTGCATGAATAATAAATGGATAATATTTAAATGGACAAAATAAATAAATATATCAAAGGAAATGAAATATGCAAAAAAAAGGTTTTTGTTTGTTTATGTATGTAAAAATATTTAATGTAAAAAAATAAATAAAGAAATGAATAAAAGATTTATTTTATTTGTTTAAGGGTAAAACCCTAATTTCTTTAAGAAAATAAAATGTTATATTATTTATATACAATAAAATATATTAATATATACAAAATGAAATATATTTAGAAAAAGAAGTAATTTTTTAGTATAAATAATAATAAAAGTAAAAATGTAATATTTTATATTTTTATTCAAAAGCATTTAATAAAATAAAAATATATATGTATATATATATGTATATTAAATATATTAAATATGTATAATATAAAATAAAATATGTACAAAAATAAATTATATTTACAATAATATTTTCAGTGTGAATAAAAATAAGAAATAAAAATAAAAGTATAATTTACATATTATTTTCAAGTTTAAATAAATAATATAAAAGTATTTAAATGCTTTTTATGTTAGAAAAATTAAAATAAAATGCCAAATAAATGTAAAAAAATTTATGAAAATATTTTTGAGCATTTCTTATATTTGGAAATAGATAAACAAAATCAGAAATGAAAACAAAAATGCAAAAATATAAAAATACAAGAAAATGGGCCAGGGGGGTGCAAAAATGAAAAGAGGGGGTGTCAAGAGTGAGCCAGGCCAAGCCCAGCCCACCACTTCATCTTCAACCTCCAGATTTGAAAAAACGCGCGCGCCTGTACAAACTTGGGACATCCTGTATATGAGCTATATTGCAAAAACTCACAACATCAAACTTGTAGAGAATTTCAAGACGATTCCAACCATATAAAGAACTAATCCTAACTCTCAAAGACCAGAGAGAATTTCTCTGGCCCTAAAATCTGACCTAGTTTTTTCAGCATGTTCATGGATGAAATTCTCCTAGCACACTTAATATAAATGAAAATTGAGCATATGTACAACTTCATGGCAATAAACACTACATTTTTTATTCACAAACCTAAGGCTAAATGTTCCTAAATAGAGAGATAGAAAGTGGAGAAAAACCTGTTTCAGTTGGATTCGTGTAGGGCAATGTAGTGTCTTTCAGCAAGGCTTGAGATGTCTGGTAGCTTGCCTGAACTTCACTTGACCTTCTCCAATAGCTAGCTTGCCTTGAATGTCCTTGAATCAGTCTATAGAACTCAACCTGCACAAGCTCAAAATGAAAATGGTGAACACTGTAAATGGAGTTACAGTTGGTATTTGAGGTTTGGGGTAGCTTGAGTGAGTTGAATGGAAGGTGTTTGAAGCAACTTGGGGCAAAACACACGAGCCAAATGAGCTATGGCACTCAAGTTGCAGAACCTGCCCTGTTTTGCCAAATGAATGTGATTTCTGGCTATGGGGTGTTTAGAGGCTCAAGAAATCGTGTTTATAGCTCAAAGGGGTGTGAGAAAGATGTTCAAACTGTTTGTGTAAGTTAACATTGGTTGGTTTTCAAGTTCTCAAGCTTTCGATAAGTTTCTTGTTTTTGAAGTAAGAAAGTGGAAGTGAAGTTACAGGGTTGTACATGCTATAAAATATGCTTGCATACATTGCTCTTGGCCCCTCTGATTTGTGGATTTGTTTTGCTGCAAGAGATCTTGGACCAATGCTCAAGGATTGTTGGTTTGACATAAAGCATACTTAAGCAAAAATGGAAATTTGCCTTTTTCTACTCAGGGCTTAGTTTTGTGTACAATGTCCAAATGATCAAAACAAAAGATTAGACTGATGGATTTGCATTTAATTATGGAGTGTGAAGTGGTTTAGAGGCCTTCAAACTAGTGTAAGGCATGCTGACTTGAAAATGCAACTTGTATGAACATGAATATGCCATGGATGAAAAGTGAGTTTTTGCCAACTTCAAGCCTTCGATTCTCCCTAACCA
This sequence comes from Vicia faba, assembly GCA_948472305.1. Taxonomy (NCBI): domain Eukaryota; kingdom Viridiplantae; phylum Streptophyta; class Magnoliopsida; order Fabales; family Fabaceae; genus Vicia; species Vicia faba. The sequence goes on along the minus strand of OX451735.1, from coordinate 378,255,518 downwards.
CAAATGTGTTTGAGGAGTTCTTGGACAATTTGGAAAGCTTGCAAAATTATCTATAATCCATCTTTGAGATGCAACATGAGACTCCAAGTGGAACTATGTGAAAAATGGCCAAGAAAATAGGTCAAAATCCTACCTAAACTAGGGCAAAATTTCACTAAGTTAAAAGTTTTAGGGACCCTTGTTCCAAAAATCATAACTTGAGATCCAAGCTTCTTTTGAGAAAACTTTGTGAATAAATGTTGTAGACTTTGTGGAGGACTACAACTTTCATGTTGGAGGTTTTGTTTGAATCCATTTTTATCATGGTGAAAATGTGGGGCAAAGTTAGGAAAATTTAAGAAAATTTCATAACTTAGAAAAATTCTAAGTTATGAAAATTTTCAATTTCAAACCCTAATTTGCAATTTTGGGTTTCTTGATGAACAAGTTTCATAATTTGACACATCTTGATGAAAAATGACCCTTGGCACTTCATTTTGACCAAAAAGTCAAAGTTTGACTTTTCAGTGTACAGTCAAATTTTGATCAGTTGACTGAAAAATTCATCTGTCAGTCCCATGCATTTGAGATCTTTTGAACTTTTTGAATAAGTAAAGATTATTTAATTGAGTCCTTGAGTCCATGATTGAACCTAATTTGCCATTGGCTAGGTCAAAAAGTCAGAAATTGCCTTTGTACAGTCAAAACCCTAAAAATGACCATTTTGCCCTTTTGGTGCTCTGATCAAATTTCTTATGGAGTTGTGGTCCAAACTTGATCCAATAGTTCATATGAGTTAATAACATTGATGTGGGTCAAAATTCATGAGGTTTAACTGTAAATTGGCCACAATTGACTTTTTCCCCAATATAGCTGATTTCTAGGTCAACTGTCCAATTGACTGGACAAAAATTTGATTCAAGGCTTGAAATTTGGTATGGACAAACTCATGAGTCCAATATGAAGTATGAAAGTCAATTTGAGCATTGAAGGTCCGAAAATCCTTGTGCAAACTCAAACCCTAGTTTAGGTCATTAGTGCAAGGAGATGTCTTGAGCAGAGCAAACCCTAACTTGATCTTGAGTTCCAAGAGCCTTGTGATGAGAAGTGTTGATAAGATGAGAGGGAAAATTTTGGGGTACAACAGTTGCCCCTGTTCAATATTCTTGAACCTGAAGAGTTAAATTGGCAAGTTTGCCTTTCGTGACTCGAAGTTAAAAGAGGATTGGACACTAGAGTGCCCGTAAATTTGCACTCGTCAAAATGTAGGTTGAGGGAATGGGCTTAAAGATGCCATTTAGAAATGGTAGAATCTTGCTGGAGATGGGCTTAAAGATGCCATCCAGGATTGTTTGTTGAAAATCAGGAGAATGAACATCAGAATGGTACCCGTGTTTGAACCGTATCTGAGTTGTATCTGGAGACTGGGTTCGTATGAGCAAGGGAATGGCGTTCGTGTCTAGAGCGTATCCGAGCTATAACTGCATTTGAGTCTTGAATGAATATCAGAACGACTGCTGTGTCTGGAGTGTATCTGTATTCTGAATGGGTAACAGAGAAATATCTGTGTATGGAACATCTATGTGCCGGGGATAAATTCCGAATGAGTGACAGAATGGCAACCGTGTCTGGAGCGTATCTGAACTGTATCTGAAGTTGAGATCTGTATGAGTAGCAGAATGACTTCCGTGTCTGGAGTGTATCTGTACTGTAACTGCGATCTGGATAAGTGACAGAATGACTCCCGTGTCTGGAGTGTATCTGAATTTGAAGTTGATAGCTGAATCTGAATGAGAAATAGAACGGCTTCCGTGTCTGGAGCATATCTAGTCTGTATCTGATTACTGAAGTCTGAATGAGAAATAGAACGGCTTCCGTGTCTGGAGCGTATCTAGTCTGTATCTGATTGTTGAAGTCTAAATGAGAAATAGAACGGCTTCCGTGTCTGAAGCGTATCTAGTCTGTATCTGATTGCTGAAGTCTGAATGAGTAATAGAATGACGACCGTGTTTGGGGTGTATCCATACTGTATCTGGACTTGAAATTCTGAATGAGTAATAGAATGACCGCCGTGTCTGGGGGTGTATCCATACTGTATCTGAAATCTCTGAATAGTTGTTAACAATAGCTTTTTAATCTTATCCTGAAAAGGGTAGAATGTTAGCTAAAGCATAAAGTTATGTTGCATGATATGTATGATGCAATAAAATATGTTCCATCAATGTTTATGATATATGAATGTAATGGATGTGCATGTAAGATGATTAGCTGTCTTGCTGAGGAAAATAAATCCTTGATAGCTGGAGATAATGAAATATTTGACGGCTGCCGGGGAAAGTAAAATCCTTGACCGATGCTGGGGATTCCAAAAATCTTTGATTGTTGAAGATGAGAAAACCTTGCTGATTACTGTTGGGGATAGAAAATCCTTGGAAACCTGCGGGGATTATCAAAACTTTGACAACTTCTGTGGGGATGTGAGAATCCTTCATGACTTTCCTGGGGAAATAAGGAAAAATACGACGACCTCTACTGAGGAATTAAAACCTGGGAGGCTTCAAATGGATAAAAGGAATTAGAATCTTCGTTCTGTCGGGAAATAACTCTGTGGGGAGAGTGTTTATTCTTCCAGGGAAATCAGGAGCTTGGGTTGTATGCCAATCTACTGGGGGTTCCTTGTTTTGTGGAGAACTCTGCTGGTGAATTGGAGGAAGTTGGATAGTATTCCACCAGGGTTTAAGATCTGAAGTTTTGGACTCCGCTGGTCATGAAAGTTTAGAGTATTCTGGCTCCGCTGGGGATCGGGAGCTTTTTAGAAACGTAACTCTGATGGGAATTTTTAAATTTAACTCCACTGGGGATATGCACTTCAAGGTTTTAGCTCTGTTGAGGATCTGAATGACATACCGTATGGGATTTCTTCTGGAATAGACTAAAGACGTTTTCCTATACTTTTGACCTATCAGTAATTATCCTTTCTTATTTTGTTTTATTTGTAAGTAGTGATTATATTCAAATGCGTATGCCTATTTAACAAACCATTGGACGTTTTCAAATAAAACATAAGTGTAAAAAAAAAGGAAAGGCAAACAAATTTCTGCACTTTGAAGTATTTTTGTATTAACTTTTATAAGTATCTTTATACAAAGGAGACAGACATCCTAGTAAGAGAATGTTGTCGAAAAATTGAGAAAAATTTTATACAAAAGGAAAGATGGATATGTGTAACAATTCCATGGGGTTCCCATTCTGCTATAGCCTTCACAACTTTGAGTATCTTTGTCCATTCGTTGCTTTGTCCGCAGATGATTGGATTGATCATGAGCTTGGAGTTTGTTCGTGAAGAGATTGTCCTTAAAGTGATCCGACGAGACATAGTCATACGCTTTAATTCCATAACTTTTGCCTGAATCGCCCTTTCGTGTTTTCGATCCACCGGGAAACCCTTTTTTGCCCAAGTCGCCCTTTCGGGTTTTCAACTTGCTGGGTGTACAGATTTTTTATTTATTTATCCCTAATTTTTGCCTGAACCGCCCTTTCGGGTTTTCGATTCACCGGGATGCCCATTTTTGCCCAAGTCTCCCTTTCGGTTTTTCAACTTGTCGGGTCATTTATGCGTAGTATCTTTTGACTATGTCTGCGTTCGCAGGGTGCGACAAGTCGTCGCAGTCCATGGTGGTCAGAATCATTGCCCCACCAGAAAAGATGTTCTTGATCACAAATGGTCCTTCGTAAGTAGGAGTCCACTTTCCCCTGGGATCACTTTGCGACAAGATGATCCGCTTGATTACAAGATCTCCGACTTGATATACTTGATGCCTGACTTTCTTGTTGAAAGCCTTGATCATAATCCTTAAGGAAGGAATCTGAACTTCCATAGGTAAAACATCCTCCATGCCATATATCAAAGAAAAGGGGGTTGCCCCAGTTGAAGTACGCGCAGTGGTACGATATCCGTGCAGAGAAAACGGTAACATATCATGCCAGTCCTTGTAGGTGACTGTCATCTTTTGAATGATCTTCTTGATATTTTTGTTCGTGGCTTCAACAACACCGTTCATCTATGGCCGATAGGGAGATGAATTGTGATGTTGAATCTTGAACTGCTCGCACAGAGCGGTGATCACAATGTTGTTCAAATTTGTACCGTTGTCCGTGATGATCCTGTCGGGGATACTATACCTGCATATGAGATTCTGCTTGATGAAGCGAGCAACCACATTCTTTGTAACGGAGGCGAAGGAAGCTGCTTCGACCCACTTGGTAAAATAATCAATAGCGACCAAGATGAAGCGATGTCCATTGGATGCCGTAGGATTGATCTCTCCAATCATGTCAATTCCCCACATCGCGAATGGCCAAGGAGCTATCAAAACGTTGAGAGGAACTGGAGGAATATGTACCTTGTCAGCATAGACTTGGCATTTGTGACAAGTACGGGAATATTGATGGCAGTCAGCTTCCATGGTAGACCGGTAGTAGCCTGCCCTTAGAATCTTCTTAGCCATCGTATGTCCGCTTAAGTGGGTGCCAAATGTGCCGCTATGTATTTCAGTCATGATCAATTCTGCTTCAACCTTGTCCACACAACGAAGTAGAACACAATCATGGCTGCGCTTATATAAGATACCATTGCTCAGGAAGAACTTTTTGTCATTGACTGAAGCTCCTTCAGGGTATTCTCAAGTCTGGAGATACCTTTTGATTTCATGAAACCAGGGTTGTTCCACTGCTTCTTCGGTATTAATCTCATGACAGTGCACAGGTTCGTCCATTCGCTCGATGGTGATTTGGGGAGCCTCAGTATCCCAGTTGAGTTTAAACATGGAAGACATTGTAGCCAGAGCATCTGCTAGATGATTTTCTTCTCGCGGGAAATGCTCGAAGGTAATCTGCTCGAAATGAGGCAACAATGTCAAGACATGTTCTTTGTATGGGATAAGATTAGGATGTTTAGTGTCCCACTCTACTTTGATTTGACTGATAACTAAAGCTGAGTCCCCAAATACAATCAGAGATTTGATTCCCAAGTCAATAGCAGCCTTGAGACCAAAGATACAAGCTTCGTACTCGGCCATGTTGTTGGTACAGCTGAAGCAGAGTCTAGTAGTAAAAGGTGTATGGCAACCTTTTGGAGAAATAAGTACCGCGCCGATACCGTTGCCAAGTGCATTTGAAGAACCATCAAAGTACAGGGTCCATCAGGATCCTTGTTCAGGTCCGTCATATGGTCTGTTACCTTCAATGTTGTCCAATGTCATAATGTCCTCGTCGGGGAAGTCGAACCTCATAGATTGATAATCTTCGACAACTTGATGAGCTAGATGGTCAGCTAGTACACTCCCCTTTATGGCTTTTTGCGTTGTGTACTGGATATCATATTCAGTAAGGATCATCTGCCATCTAGCGATTCTTCCGAATAAAGCAGGCTTCTCGAAGATGTACTTAATCAGATCCATTTTAGAAATCAACAAAGTGGTATGTGTCAACATATACTTCCTTAACCGGCGAGTAACCCATACCAAATCGCAACAAGTTTTCTCGAGCAGTGAGTAGTGAGTCTCACAGTCGGTAAACTTTTTGCTAAGGTAATAAATGGCATGCTCTTTTCGACCAGACTCGTCATGTTGGCCCAGTACGCACCCCATTGAGTTATCCAAAACAGTCAAATACATGATTAAAGGCCTTCCTTCGACGGGTGGCATCAAGATAGGAGGTTCCATCAAATACTCCTTGATATTATCAAAAGAAACTTGACAATCATTATTCCATTCAACCACCTGATCTTTCTTCAACAACTTGAAGATTGGCTCACAGGTAGATGTTAGGTGAGAGATGAACCTTGCAATATAGTTTAAGCGTCCCAAGAAACCTCTAACCTCCTTTTCAATGCGGGGGGCAGGCATCTCTTGTATAGCTTTGACTTTGGCAGGATCAACCTCGATGCCTTTGTTACTGACGATGAATCCCAAAAGTTTACCGGACCTGACTCCGAAAGTGCACTTGCTAGGGTTCAGTCTGAGCTTATATTCCTTTAACCTGACAAACAGCTTCTGTAGATGGTCGTGGTTTTCCTCTTCTGTTTGTGAATGGGCTATCATGTCATCTACGTAGACTTCAATCTCATGATGTATCATGTCATGAAACAAAGCTACCATGGCTCGCTGATAGGTTTCCCCGGCATTCTTCATTCCGAATGGCATCACTTTATAGCAGAAGGTACCCCACTGCGTGACTAAAGTAGTCTTCTCTATGTCTTCGGGGGCCATTTTGATCTGGTTATATCCCGAGAATCCATCCATGAAGGAAAATACTTTGTGTTGAGCTGTATTGTCAACCAAGATGTCGATGTGTGGCAGTGGAAAATCATCTTTAGGGCTAGCCCCGTTTAGGTCTCTGTAGTCCACACACATTCTGACTTTGTCGTCCTTCTTAGGCACAGGCACAATGTTAGCAACCCATTATGGATAGGAAGTAACAACCAGAAAACCAGCATTGAATTGTTTCATCACTTCAGCTTTGATCTTTTCGGACATGTCGAGCCTCATTCGGAGGACTTTCTGTTTGATTGGTGGTCAGTCTTCTCTTGTAGGGAGATGGTGAACCATAATATCTGTATCCAGTCCCCACATATCTTCATAGGACCAGGCGAAGATTTCAACAAACTCGTTCAACAACTGAACTAAGCGCTCTTTGACATTTGGTTCCAGGTTGGCACCCACTTTAACCTCTTTCTTGTCTTCCTCTGTTCCCAAAATGATAGTCTCTAGCAATTCTTCATGGGGCAGAATAGCCCTTTCCTCTTGTTGCAAAAGTCTAGCTAACTCTCCAGGAAATTCACAGTCTTCGTCACCTTCGTACTCGACATGATTGACCAAATCTTCAGAGTCACCGAAGGCCAAAGCAGAATAGTCACCCATGGAATCCAGAGTGGATGGGTACCTGCATTTTGTGAGTGTGGGTGTGTGTAAGGGATAGCCATCCTTAATTAAAACAAAAATGTAAAAGGAAAGAAAATGAACACAACAGTTTATAGATGAAAACGTCCAATGATTCATTAAAAATGGCATATGATAATGAAGAAATCAAGCCCTTACAAATGGACCTATATGCCCCAGGAAAGGCACAAGGCAAAAAGAGTGTACAAATTGTTTAATTATTACAGACCAAACAGGAAATTGTTCAAAGATAAATTACTGATTGATGAAAGTGATGGGAACAAAGTCTTTCGCCTCCCAGTTGCTTAATCCTCCTTCAACGGTTGGAAAGATCCAATCTTCAAAGTTGTCTTCTTCAACATCATCTTCTAAGGAATGAATTCCATGGTGAGTGATTTTTAGAGGTGGTCCTCCAGCCCGGGAGCGACGCACAACTTTCTGACTAGCGGCAGTAAAACCTAGTCCAGACTTGTCCGTCTTGTGAGGAAAATCAGGCGGTTACCCCACACTGTACTTCTTCCTTCTTTGATTACAGCCTCTGCATCTTTAAGGGATGCCATCCGAGACACATGCTTGGAAATGATCGGCACATCAGTCATTGTCTATGCTACTGCGACTTCAGGAGAAACCTCTTCAAAGTGTTGGAAAGGTGTTTCTATGAATTCGCCATCTAACTCCACATAGCGGAAGGAGTTAAGGTGACTTATCATATACTCCTCCTCACCATGAACCGTTATGATCTTACCCTAAACTGGATACTTTAGAATTTGGTGTAGAGAAGAAGTGACTGCCCCAGCATTGTGGATCCATGGCCTTCCCAACAAGCATGAATATGAAGGACGGATGTCCATCACATAAAAAGTAGAGTTGAAAATTTCTGTACCCACTTTGATTGGAATGTCCACTTCTCCGTGAACCATCCTCTTAGAACCGTCGAAGGCTCTAACAACGATGTTACTGGGCTTTAGGGTCAAACCTTCACAATCCAATCTGTCCAATGCCTTCTTTGGTAGAACATTTAAGGATGAACCGGTATCTACCATAACATGAGCAAGTGTGGTCCCCCTGCACTCTACTGAGACATGCAGTGCATCGTTATGCTTTCTTCCCTTAGGGGTCAAATCAGCATCAGAAAAACCAAGACCATTATCGGTTGTAAGGCTAGCCATGCACTCTTGAAACTTGTCCGCAGAAGTTTCTTGAGGCACGTGTTCCGTCTTCAGAAATTTGATCAAGGCTTTGGCATGAGCCTCGGAGCAGAGTAAGAGAGCCAACATGGAGATTTTTGAAGGGGTTTTCCCTAGCTGCTCCACGACATCGTAGTCGCTCTTCTTGATTATCTTTAAGATTTCTTCCATCTCTTTTTGGGTGGTCTCGGGGATAACAACAGTCTAAGCCTTCGTCCTGACAGGCGCTTCTTGTATCCCCTTACCTTTATTGGTAGTAACATCAGAGGGTCTAGCTTCGGGTGCGTCAATTTCTTCAATTACCGGGCTTTGCACAGATGGCTTAACAGGCACAGAAACTCTCGAGGGTCCGAAGACTGCCCGTGGAGGAGCAATCTCCAGAGAGAAGATCCTTCCGCTGCGAGTTATCTTGCTCGTTCCCGCAATATTCCCTATATCAGGGGTTTCATTATCGGAATTCTCTTGGACTGATTCGATCTGCTTGATACCATGGTAGAAGATCTCTCCTCCGTAGTTCCATGGTATCGTCTTGTTAGATTTATACGGGATAGGCCCCGACATGGTGATTTTCAGCGGCACAAACTTAGCATCAGGCGTAATCTTAACAAGCCTTTTGCAGGACTTGGAAAGATCGTCGGAGATGGTTATTATAGCAATGTTATTGATTGGAGTATCAAAGGTAATAGGAGTAACATGAGTGATAGTAGCAACAAGAGTCTTTTGAAAGAGGATCTCTTGGGTATCCATCAGGCATTGGATGCCTGATTTCAACAGTGGGCAGTCAGTTTGCAAGTTTGAACAAAAGTAACAGTCTTTTCCACAGCCTGAGAATAACCCGGCTTTCATCAGATTCACTTTAATCACTGATAACGGAGTCAAAAGGTCATCAACAATGGTAACATGAAGATCTTCCACAATGGCATGGACATTATGACCGTGCTTGGGCATTGGGGCAGAAATCACATTCGGCTTTTCGGGCGCATCGAATTCTACCTCCTTGGCGTCTATTAGGTCTTGGATCTTGTTTTTAAGAGCCGAACAGTTGTTGGTATCATACCCTACGCTGTCCGAGTGGTATGCACATTTTGCATTAGAGTGATAATAAGGGGAAGAGGTATTGGGGTTTTTCGGCGCTTCTTTCAAGTTGGTAAGGTTCAGCTTTAATAGATGAGGGAGGACTTGAGCCGGTGTCATGTTGATTCGGGTGAATTGCCGTTGTGTCCTTTCTATCCTTTGCTGATTAGCTCTTGGTTGATTGCTGTGAGGTTGGTCGGCTGAGGAGTTTTGGATCATAACAGCCCCCACCGTTGGTCGACACTCTGTTCTCCCTTGGTTTCTCTGGGTATGAATAGAAAAAACTTCCTTCTTAGCTGGGAAAGTCTTCTTAATAGCAGTGGAAGCGGAGGCATCCTTCTGAATTTTACCACTTTTAATGCCAGCTTCGACCCTTTCACCGGTCAGAATTAATTCAGTGAACCCTACAGATGAGCTCCCGATCAAGTGATTGAAGAATGGACCTGCCAGGGTCCCTAAAAACATGTTAACCAGCTCCCTATCCGACAATGGTGGTTGCACCCTTCCAGCCAAATCCCTCCACTTCTGAGCATACTCCTTAAATCCCTCGTTAGAGGCCATACCCATACTCTGTAGTTGAGTACGAGTAGGCACTAAATTTGTGTTGTATTGGTATTGTCGGTAGAAAGCAGCAGCCAAATCTTCCCAATTATGAACATCAGATCCGTCAAGTTGATAAAACCAGTCCAATTGTGTGCCTGACAAACTATCTTGAAAAAAGTGGACCCAAAGATCCTTATCACATGAGTGAGGTTGGATCTTTCTGACGTAGGACCTCAGATGCATCTTTGGACAGGACAAACCGTCATACTTAGCAAATGTAGGTACTTTAAACTTGGGAGGAATGACGATCCCACAAACCAACCCTAGTTCTTAGAAATCTAAACCAGGTACCCTTTGCAACTCCATGGCTGCCAACCGATCCTCAAGATTTTTATACTTATCATCCGCCAGGGATATTGCTGTTCGGAGTAATCTTCGTCATCTTCCTCTTCTTCTTCTTCAGCTTTAGATTTGGAGGGCATTGCAACTCCTTTTCCTTTACCAACCCCTTTGTCAGACGTTGAGGGAAATTCCAGAACTCTCCTAGCCTGATGCTCAAATCTCCTTCCCATAGTGGCTACCCCAATTATTTTCTTTTTCTTCCTTTCTGGTTCCTTCTCTTTCTCTAACAGTGCTTTAAGATCCTCTTGACCCTTTGCTAAGGTCATGAGGAGTTGTTGGAATTACGAATTATGTGCTTGCAGATCTTTAACCGTCTGCTCCAAATCCATCTTGCTGAAATAAACAGCAGAAAGATAAGGAAACCTGGTGTGAAGACCTGTTTATGCATATGATGAATGATATGTTATTCATGTAATGCATTCAAGGATTCAGAAATTCAAATTTGTTGCAAACAAAAAGAACACACGTCATATTAAGAAGAAATTTGTTAGTACATAAAAGCCCTATGGGAAAAATATTACAAAGCTTCTTAATGTAAAAAGACGTTGTGCATCCTTTTTGGCGCAATGTAAGTGTTAAGAGTCTCCTCTTCGTGAAGTCGGCGGGTAAGTTCCAAAACCTTCTTCTCACTGGCATAGAAGCTGGCTTCAAACGTATTTCGTTCTTCTTTGAGTTGTATCCAACTCTTTTGTAATTCTTCCAATGATGTTGGCATGTCAGGATGTAGGAGGGTGTATGGAACCTCTCCTTCCATAAAAGGCTCTTTGATCACAGGGAGAATGTGATGGTAAGGCATCATAAGACTCTGGGCGCGGGTTCGTACCCACTTGAGATAAGGCTCAAGGGGGATGGAACTCTTGTTCCCCAGTGTCTTACTATCCACTTTGTTGGGCATATCATGAGGACCATCTTTCTGAGCATATCCAAACTGCCTTAGAGCTAAACAGGGGTTATAGGTGATGCCTCCCCTAATGCCAAGTAGTGGGACATTAGGGAATTCCTCCGCAATGATCAATGATGATGACATTTTCTCTGGACCGAGAACACCAATGAACATCAGAATGTGTGAGGGTCATCAACCGTTGTGACCACCTTAAACCCTGCTCATTCTTCGAAACTGATTGGGGTAGGTGAGAAATAAACCACCTTTCTAGAAGAGGAGTACAACATATGAGAACACCTCTTTTCCTCATTGTTCGTGTGTGAAATGAGTGTAGGATGTCCCCAAGCAATGTAGGCACGGGATTCCGAGATATGAAAATCTTGACAGCATTCACATCTATAAGTTGATCAGGGTTTGGGAACAAGACCAACCCATAGATGAGCAGTGCTACAATCTCCTCAAAGGCTTGTAGATCTAGAGAATTCCAACAGTCTTGTGCCTTCTCAAAAGAAACTTTGCTAAGAAACCCTTGACACCACTTCTGGTTTCCCAATGACCTTTGATATCAGATGGTTGTAAGTGTAAGGCTTGAGCAACATCTTCAGGCTTTGGTTCTCTTTTCGTACCGTTGTAGGGTAGTTGATGAAGAATAGGAATCCTCAGAAGTTGAGAAAATTCCTCCAAAGTAGGTACTAGTTGGTAATCAAGGAATGTGAAACAGTGGTATAGGGGGTCAAAGAACTGGAAGATAACTTTCACCTTGTCTTCTTCAATATTAGAGTTGACCAAGTTAAGGAGTCTACCATGTCTTTCACTAAATAGAGAATTCTCTGGAATCTTGGAAGTAAGCTCCTTGAGTTGAGGAGGGATTCTCACAAGGTTGACCTGGATTGTTTTCCTGCGAAGAGATTCCATGACCTACAAAACAAGAACAAAGATGAAGATCCAAACCCTTGAAGTGGTTAGTGGATGCATATGATGCTTTATGATGTTCATGATGTATGCACAAGCATATGTACAAACAAATCACATAAGATCCTAGTTTCAGGCTTGCATGATGTGATCGGTGAGAATAGAACTGACTATTTTTGGAATGCTGGTTCGCGTTTGCGTTTGTTTGCGCAAAATTTCGCGGTAAGCAAGAGTCGCCACCTTCTTTTGTTTTATCCAACAAGGAAAGGACAAAAGCACAGAAAAATTCCTTTTCGAGATGTTTCTCGGGTTCGGGAGGTAGATTATAGAAAGGGAAGGTGTTAGCACCCTTTCTATCCGTGGTTATCCACGGGCTCTTAGGTACTTGCTCACTATGTTTTCAAAAGTTTGCTTTTCTTTGTGATTATGGGTTTTGAAAAGAGTTTCGTTTTTGAAGAGAGTGTAAGTGCGAAAAGTTTTGTTTTGTTTTAAAAGGAGCAAGTACTTAAGAACCTCTACCTACTCAAAAAGGAATTAAACTGTGCAAATGTCCTTTAGACAATGCTATCCCACTATTTAGGAGTAGGTAGCACCGTCGTTGGAGTTTTCGGGTCAATTCGATTTAAGGGACGTGTGGTCACTAAAGCAATGTTAGGACACCTTAGTGGTAACCCTAATGTCTTAGATCATTTTTCCGAGGCAACCGTTTCGAGGCAACTTTGATCTTTGGACAGGAGGGCGACCTCTAAGACTTCCTATACTCAATGACCACGTTCGAGGCAACCAAGTGAGGCGTACCCTAAGAGTGGCATGTGCGAGTGTATTGCTTTTTCAGATATATTATCTTTGCACATGTTATGGTTAGCTACGGTTGAGTTTAAATTAGAGGTTAATCTTGTCATGCATAGCCTATTATTCAAACATCTAGCAGTTAATGGTTGCAGAAAATAAATTGCGGAAAATAAAGCTAAGCTATTACAAGGCGTCGGGTATTTACATCGCCAAAAACAAACCCTTAAAATTAAATGCGAAAAAGTAAATAAAAGCGGTAAATAAAATCCTAAGTTAAAGCTATTATATCCTCGGAGCAATTACAATTATATGGATCAAAAATAAAATGCGCGCGAGAAAATTGAATCGGGGCGTCCTAGGGTTTTGACCCTTTTTTCATTAAATAAAGCGTATTTTTGGTCTTTTTTGAATTAAGAATTAAGTCTAAATTAATAATGGAATTAAAGAAAATATTTTTGAGTTTTATTTTAATTGAGGAAATAAAATCAGAAATATTTAAAAAAAAACTAATTCTAAGTGAATTTTAATTTATTGCAAAATATGTTAGTATTAAACCTAATTAAAAACTAAATTAATTGGTTAATGGTTTATTTACAAAAATAAAATAGTGAAGTTAATAAATATTATTTTTTGTGTTTTCTGATTTTTATGAGAAAAATTAAGGGTTGATTAATTAATAATAAAAATAATAAAAACAAATTAAATAAAGAAAGAAAATAGAAAAGAAGTAAACCAAAGGGGGGGTTGGGCCCCAAATCAGGAGGTTTGGTCAGCATTTTCTTAGCCCAAACATATTCTAGCCTGCTTTGACTTTCAGATTGCATGTGCGCTTGTTGACCAGGGTTCATGGTGAACCTCCATCCTGGACTATTGCATCTGAATCTGGAACCACCTGGCCTTTGAGATCTGGAGGTATATGGTGCTCCCTGCCTGAAGCGCTGCATGTGAACGCCTGAAACAAAATGATAACAAAGTTTGAGGGACCTGGGATTCGAACCCAGGTCCCAAGAGACAATTCAACCAACGTGCTACCAACTGAGCCATGATGTTAACCTGTTAGTGGAATAGAAGCTAAATATTATATAGAAACAATTCAATTATGCCTGGCCAAAAATAAAAACGCGCAATTGATTCAAATGAACCAATCACGCTCCACCACGTAATCGTCTTCTTCACAAGACCTGGTTCGTTTACCTGCGGATTTTATCCGTAGGAAGGTTCCTAGGATCTCTCCAAAATCCTCCCTTGGCCATATAAACGCAAGCCTAGAGTGCCAATGCACTCGTCTCTCTCCCCTGAACTCATCCATGGCCATTATTTGCATTGATTTTGCCTGTAATTAAAAACCCCAAAAACGAGATACACGAACCCTAGAACTGGGCATGGCGTTACAGGCTATGAAAATAAAATTCAATGAAGCCAAAAGTCTCAGAATACAGCACAGAGTATGAATATGCAATTATTTCAATGAAAGGATGCAAGATTGAAGCTTTACGATTCCATAAGTATGGCGGTTCAGAGCGATACTTACAAGGCTTTTTGGGGCAGAAGAGCACACGAGAATGATTGGTACTGCTTCAGTGAGGTCCAAGGAGGCGATTGGAACCTTTGTTTGATCCTGAAAAGGTCTCTGAGTGCAATTTTAGATCCAAGGTTCTCAAGCTTTTTTCTCAAAGTTGTGTGTCCGTTTCTGCAGAGTTTTGTGCGTTTTTTGTTGTGTAGAGTTTTGTCTGTGTTCTTCCCGTGCCTTTTTTGTTTGTGAGCATGAGGTTTATATAGACAAGGAATTTAGGTCAACATTTGTGTATCAAATCTTGGTCCATTATGATGAAGAGATTTGATTTGATTTCTTCATAAAGACTTGCTATATTTGATTCAATCACTTGCCAATCTATTTTCATGCGTTACTGCCAGCCTGTTATGAGCTGTTTGGGCCTCCAACATGATGAAAATCGAAAGCTGACTTGCCCCTTCAGATCCACTTCCCTTCGAATTTTCTCTCTTCGATAGCTCTAAGAACCACTTCGAATTACTCCAGATTCAATTGCATAGCCTCTGCTTCGATTGCTTGATTCAAAAAGGATCACCCTGGTCGAATCAGCTCTTGTAGGGTTGGGAGCAAATAAGGCAAGAATCTGGCCTTTAATTCAAATAATTGAGTCCACAATCAGCATTTAATTATTTCTATATTTTCAAGGGACACATGCCATTGTGAACTTTGGGTGAACCTGGACAGGTTAGGATATGTGTTTTTTTGCTTAGTCATGCCAGCCTACTTCATTCCTTCGAATCTGCCTTCTTTGCCAGCTTTAAAGTCCGATTCGAATATATTTAGAACATTCCCTATTAGACAACTTCGACCAGCCCTTGGCCTTGTGATGAGTCTAAGTTCTGATTCGAAGTGTCCAGAACTTCCTTCATCAGAGCATCTTAGATTAAGAGAAACTCTGCACTGAAATGCCATTCGAAGGTCATTTCGTTCTGATGTTCTGATTGAGGTAAAGTATGAATTTCCAGTTGAAGGACCCTCTGAAGTACTAGTCGAAGCATTGTGACATTGACTTGATCGAAGGGGTCCATCGCTCAATCGAAGACTTGCACACCAAAGCTTGATCGAAGGAGGTCCAGTGCTCAATCGAAGACTTGCACACCAAAGCTTGATCGAAGGAGGTCCAGCGCTCAATCGAAGACTTGCAGACCAAAGCTTGATCGAAGGGTTCCAAACACCTAATCGAAGCTTACTAATCAAAGCCTGATCGAAGAGTGCCAAATGCCCAATCGAAGACTGGTGAGTCAAGCCTGTATCGAAGGATTTTGGATACCCAATCGAAGACTTTTCCCAGATGCCAATCGAAAGACACTTTGTTCATCTTCAAAAAAACTTTATTTTTCTTAGGCAAGGGTTTGTGACCAACCATGTAAGGGGAGACCTTTGAAAACATGAGAGGGAAAATTTTGGGGTACAACAGTTCCCCTGTTCAATTTTCTTAAACCTGAGGATATAGATTGGCTTTCGAGCCTTTCGTGATCCGAAGGTGGAAGATAATTGAACACTAGAGTGCCCAGAAATTTGCACTCGCATGGTGTAGTATCAGCATTGTGACGTCGGGAATGGGCTTACAGATGCCATTTGGAGATTGTTGGTAGGAGGATGGGCTTATAGATGCCATCTGCAGGAGTGTCGATCGCATAAGAGATTCCTTAGCGAGAACTTGCATACCTATTGTTGTAGAAGATTCCGCTGGGGAAGTCTAATTTTTGTTGAGATTTAGGATCTGACTTGTGCTCACCGGGAGTATACCGTTGAGGTTATAGAACTTGTCCTGTTTGGTTCCAAGTATTAATCTTCAATCTCTTCGTATAGATGGTTTTCCTGGCTTGTTACAGGTATTAGTCTACAATCAGTCGTCCACAGATAGTTTTCCTGGCTTGCTACAGGTATTCAACTGGGACTTAAAAAGGTTGGTCTGTGAGAAAGTTGTCCTGGCTGGTTTCAGGTATTAATCTCTGACCTGAGAAAGAAAGGTCTTCCTGGCTTGTTACATGTGTTAAACTTCAATCTCTTCATGTAGATAATTTTCCTGGCTTGTTACAGGAATTAATCTACAATCAGTCATCCACAGATATTTTCCTGGCTTGCTACAAGTATTAAACTGGGACCTGAAAAGGTTGGTCGAGGAGATAGCTGTCCTGGATGGTTTCAGGTATTAATCTCTGACCTGAGAAAGAAAGATAGTCTTCCTGGCTTATTACAGGTGTTAATCTTCAATCTCTTCATGTAGATAATTTTCCTGGCTTGTTACAGGTATTAATCTACAATCAGTCGTCCACAGATATTTTGCTGGCTTGCTACAGGTGTTAAACTGGGACTTGAAAAGGTTGATGGGTTGTCTCTATTGATAGGTTGTCTCTATTGATAGGTTGTCTCCATTGACGGATTGTCTTCATTGACAGGTTGTCTCTATTGACAGGTTGTCTCTATTGACAGGTTTGGCCACAGAAAAATCTTTATGAATTGATTTAACTGATTTTGTCTCCATTGACTGGCTTTGCCTCAGAAAAATCTTTAGGAATCGATTTAACTGATTTTGTCTCCATTGACATGCTTCGCCTCAGAAAAATCTTTAGGAATCAATTTAACTGATTTTGTCTCCATTGATTGGCTTTGCTTCAGAAAAATCTTTAGGAATCGATTTAACTGATTTTGTCTCTGTTGACTGGTTGGCCTCAGAAAAATCTTTAGGAATCGATTTAACTGATTTTGTCTCCTTTGACTGGCTTCGCCTCAGAAAAATCTTTAGGAATCGATTTAACTGATTTTGTCTCCATTGACATAATTGAGAATTTAACTGCATCTTTCCTGAAAGGTAAAGGTCAGTCATATGCAATGCATGATATGGATCAAGCAATGATGTTCTCAACATAAATGAGATTGTATGGTATGATGCATATATGCATGTATCATGATGTATGGAAATGTGATGTTTTAGTTGGGGAAAATAAATCCCGGAGCTGCTGGAGAATAGAGTTGAGTTCTTCGTTTCCGCTGGGGATGATGAAGATGATTGTGAGAATAGACCTGCAGGAGAAAAGAACTTCGTTGGGGAATAAACTTGATGAAGAGATTACTCTGAGGTGAATTACTCTGTGGGGAAGAGATGTTCTGCTGAGGATTTTAACGATAAACTCCGCTGGGGATTCCGTTGATAAGCTCTGTTGGGGATTTTGATGATGAACTCCGCTGGGGCTAGAAAGAACTTCGCTGGGGATGATCTTTCAGTTGCAACTCGCTGAGGATAACCCAGTTAGACTCTTGTGGGGATAACCTCTGAATTTGGCTGGGGAGACTTATTTGTGCTTCGCAGGGGATAAGCTTCTAGAATCTACTAGGGAAGATGATTCAACTCCATTGGGGAAACTTTTTTAGACTGCGCTGGGGAAATGGCTCCACTGGGGGTACCTTGCATTCTGCCGAGGAACATTCTTATATTCTGTTGAGGAATATTAAGACTGCCAAGGATACTCTTATGCTTGCTGGGGAATATCCTTATACTCCGCTGGGGAATATTAAGACCTTCTGGGGATACCCAATCTTTTTAGGGCTGATGGTAGACCAACTCTGCTTGGGGAGAGTATTGCTGATTCGTTCATAGTTGCAAGTCTCAGTTGAGAGAGCTATCATTATTGTCTTACTCTGCGGGGAGTGAAAGTATCTTGGTCACATTCTTCAGCTGAACTTACCTTGGTACCTGGTGAGCAGAGCAGCTGTACAGTTTGGACAATTCTTATTTGCCCCTGTTTTTGTGGGAGAAGGTGGCTGCGGAGGCCTTATGGATCGAGTATTATCCCCACCTATGAGGTGCTTGGTATCTTTCGGTCAAAATGACAAGTCTTCTTCTGGTAGGCCATTGACGAGATGACGATACATAGTCGTACGCTTTGATCCCTAATTTTTGCCTGGACCGCCCTTTCGGGTTTTCAGTCCATCGGGATACCCTTTTTTGCCCAAGTCTCCTTTTCAGGTTTTCGACTTGCCGGGTGTACAAATTTTTCATTTTTATCCCTTATTTTTGCCTGAACCCTTTTGGTTCGCCGGGAAGCCCTTATTTTTGCCTAGGCCAGTCAACCTAGCGGGTCTTTGATTATGCGTAATACTTTTTGACTATGTCCATGCTCTCAGGATGTAGGGAGGTGCCACTGTTGGTAGTGTTGTGTTACCATACTACCAGAAGATCTTCGTTTGATCGTGCAAGATTCGTTGCTGGAATTCATGTCCAATGCCTCAATTGATTCAGATGGAGATTTTCCCCTGGCTATTTGGCATTTTGAGAGATTCCTTGAATCTTGACTTGACTGCCCCAGATGATGGAAAATGATCATGTCTGCCCCTTGGTTGGAAGTGTTTCTTCCACTTGAGATGGCCCTTTTTATTGAAAATGTTTTTGTTCACTAGATATTCGTCGTGCGAATTTCTCTGTTGTTTGAACAAATAGTCATATGCAAACAATGTTATTTTAATAATGCAAAGCTTATGCCTGTCTTGAAGTTTTTGAAAATGCATTTTTTCAGTAAGATAGGAAAATTTTGTAAAATGTGACGTCAACTCAGGATTTACAGCAAGCCCTACAGGAGTCAGGATACCTTTTGTAACAGTATGCTTTCGGACTAACCCATGCTTCAGCTAGGACTTTTAAGGGTTATAACATGGCCTGCTTCACGGTTTAAGAAACAAAGGATAAAGGCTCAAAATTTATTTGTACCCACCCGCTCTTCGTGATGTTCTTCGATCCTAAACTCAGCTAATCATGCATTTAGATCCCATTTGAGTCTTTGCTCTGATATTCTGGTGATGGTTCGGATACCGACAGTTTATTTTGAACAGACAGTCATTTTTATGAGAGTTTGTAGGACCTCTTTCTTTTTGATTTCGTTATCCCTGTCTTTTGCCTGAACTGTTTCTTTTGTAATTACAGTCAGCGGGATGCCCCAGTTTTGTAAGTCTCCTTCATAGGTTTTGACTTGATGGGCTTTTATTTTGAGAGGTAATGACTGTCTGTCCTTACGATTATACGGAACCAACACCGTCTTTTGTTTCAGAAGGGCTTCTTTGATGCCATTCATTGTGCACCTGGATCAACTGAGAAAACTACCCTGCCCCAGGTTATAATTAAGGGTTTTAATTTATGAAAAGAAAAGCTCCAACTTCTTTGGCTCAAAGGGGTTGACTAGGGATTATCTTCCTTATAACTCCACTGTTTAGGATTTGAAACAATGCCTGTACCTCATCGGCGGGGTCTATTCAAAAGCATACTGTAAAGATCGTGGTATCGTTTTCGTCATCCTCCCTCTAAAGGCTTAGAGTTTTTTTAATCGAGAGTTGAACATCACAAAAAGGAAATATAAAGCAATTTAAGCATAGTGAAAACAATTAATTCAAAACAGACACGTGTAATGCATTAATGAAATAAAAGAGTTCGACATGATAATAATTGTTTGAATAAGCAAAGAAAAATACAACTTCAGAATTCAAATGAACAAAAGTGCTTTCAATCCTAGCCATATTTTGGCAAGGGAGCAGTGATCACATTGGGAGTCTCAGGAGGGCCGAATTCGATCTCTTTCGCATCAATCAAGTCTTGGACCTTGTTCTTCAAAGCCCAACAATCATCTGTATTATGCCCCGGGCTATCAGAGTGATAAGCGCAGTGGGCGTTAGGGTTATACTTTGGTGATGTTGTATTTAAAATCTTCGGAGCTTCTTTTAGAGTCACCAGATTGGTCTTCAGCAATTGTGGCAACATCTGAGACAAAGTCATGCTGAGATGAGTGAATTGCCTTCAAGGTCTCTCGTCCCTTTGTTGGTTGTGATGCTGAGGAGCACCAGCGGGTTTTGAAATAACAACCGCGTTGACAGCTTGGCGGTGTTCAGGTCTATTCTGTCTTCTTGAACTGTAGACAGCACTGGACTCTTTCTTAAATGGCTTCTTCTCAGTGCTAGATGAGGCACCCTTCTGTATCTTTCCAGCCTTAATACCAACTTCAATCCTCTCACCAGTCAAGATAAGGTCTGTAAACCCGGCTAACGAGCTTCCAATCAAATGGTTAAAGAATGGACCAGACATGGTCCCCAAAAACATATCAACAAGTTCACGATCAGCTAAAGGTGGTTGCACCCTTATGACAAGGTCTCTCCATTTTTGAGCATACTCTTTAAAGCCTTCGCCTGTACCCATAGACATACCCTGAAGCTGAGTACGCGTGAGAGCAAAGTCGACATTATACTGGTATTGCTTGTAAAAAGCAGCAGCAAGGTCCTCCCAGTTGCGGATGTTAGCTCCTTCCAGTTGACAGAACCATTCAAGTTGAGTCCCTGAAAGACTATCTTGAAAGAAATGGATCCACAAGTTCTTATCAGCAGTGTAAGGTTGGATCTACCTCACATATGACCGGAGGTGCAACTTTGGACAGGAAGCTCTGTCATACTTGGAAAAGGCAGGTGCCTTGAATTTATGGGGAATCACCACCCCAGATGATAGACCCAGATATCCGAAGTCCAGACCGGGCACCTTCTGTATTTCCATAGCGTTCAAACAGTCTTCCAGTTGTTTGTACTTATCCTCAGCAGGAGGATACTGTTCTTCATCATAGTCTGTCTCGTTGTCGGAGGCTTCAGGGCTAGGAGCCCTCCTTTCTTGTGGACTGTCTTTCCCCCCAGATGAGGTGGTCAGGTCAACTTCATTCTGCAGCCCGTTTCCAAACCTGCGTCCAGTGTTGAACAGGATGGTCCTCTTTTTATTCTTCTTCCTCTCTTTTAGAATCAGGGTCTTCAGGTCCTGCTGACCCTTAGCTAGGCTCATGACCAACTCTTGAAATTGGGCATTCTAGGCCTGGAGGGCCTTGATAGCTTGCTCGGTTGAAGGTTCAGTAGACATGATGATTGTTGAAATAAACAGCAAAGAAGATAAGAGACCTGTACTGGGAGACCTGTTATGCAATGATATGTATGATATATGTACGCAATGTTTTCAAGGATCTCACGGGGTAAACAAGAAACTATTAGAATCTGAATCTGGTAGCTTGATTGAAGGAGCTTCATGTTGCTGAGAGTCCTTCTTCAAGAGTCAAGCTCACCATATCGAGTGGGTCATAGCCCCTGACTCAAGTTATCGTGTTTTGATTTCTAAACAACCTTGGCAAGAGGAAAATAAATCCCCTTTGCCCCTTGCTTTTGATTTACCATAACCTGCATCACAAACCCTTGAGATCCTTGAAATAGTTAAGGCATGATGTTTATGATGTGTATGATATGCGTTTAAGCAAAAGTGTGAAGTGATGTAAGTAAGCCCTGCAATAAATCCAAATTATGGGATAAGGACTGTAAACAAAACCTGCAAGGAACTCATGTTGTCAGATAACAAGAATGTGCAAGTAGTTCAAGTTTGAAGGCACATAAGTCACACAAAAGAGCCCTTAGATTTCAGGCTTGCATGAGGTTTCATAGGTAAGTACCCTCTTGAGTTTAGTTGGCTCAAAACCTGTCCTATAAATAGTAACCGTGTTCTAAGGAGCTCAATATCATTGGATTGTTTTCTATGTTCATCGTTTTGGTTTAGCCACTGAACTAGCGACCAAAATATTCCAAGAAAACAATCCTCAATGAGTGTAGTATCGAGTATCTACCAACTTCGGACTGCACCAAAGTCGATCATCTCACTCCCCCTAAAAAAGGCCAAGATGGTCAAGTAAGGTTCTAGGTCATTAATGCTTAGTGACATCACTCAGTGGCCTCGTATTCTCTTTGATTGACTCAAAGGCTACAGGTACTCACAAATATGTCGCACTAATATAGCTATTGCTTCAACCGTGTCGTTATACCCCACACAGTTTCCACAACGTATTGCTATCTATGAATGTTTCCCAAATCCGGGTTAGGATCTATAGAACTCCGATACAAGCCCACAAAATTAAAAGCATACAAAGCAATACAGTTGAAAACACAAGTGATCTAATCCTAAGGTACACCTCACTTATAAGATATCCCCATTAGAGTCGCCAGTTCTGTGATCAGTGAGAATAGAACTGACTGTTTTTGGAATGTTGGTTCGCATTTGCGTTTGTTTTCGCAAAATGTAGCGGTAAGCAAGAATCGCCACCGTCTTTTTTTTTATCCAACAAGGAAAGGACAAAAGCACAGAAAAATTCCTTTTCGAGATGTTTCTCGGGTTCGGGAGGTAGATTATAGAAAGGGAAGGTGTTAGCACCATTTCTATCCGTGGTTATCCACAGGCTCTTAGGTACTTGCTCACTATGTTTTCAAAAGTTTGCTTTTCTTTGTGATTGTGGGTTTTGAAAAGAGTTTCGTTTTTGAAGAGAGTGTAAGTGCGAAAACTTTTGTTTTGTTTTAAAAGGAGCGAGTACTTAAGAACCTCTACCTACTCAAAAAGGAATTAAACTGTGCAAATGTCCTTTAGACAATGCTATCCCACTATTTAGGAGTAGGTAGCACCGTCGTTGGAGTTTTCGGGTCAATTCGATTTAAGGGACGTGTGGTCACTAAAGCAATGTTAGGACGCCTTAGTGGTAACCCTAATGTCTTAGATCATTTTTCCGAGGCAACCGTTTCGAGGCAACTTTGATCTTTGGACAGGAGGGCGACCTCTAAGACTTCCTATACTCAATGACCACGTTCGAGTCGACCAAGTGAGGCGTACCCTAAGAGTGGCATGTGCGAGTGTATTGCTTTTTCAGATATATTATCTTTGCACATGTTATGGTGAGCTACGGTTGAGTTTAAATTAGAGGTTAATCTTGTCATGAATAGCCTATTATTCAAATATCTAGCAGTTAATGGTTGCAGAAAATAAATTGCGGAAAATAAAGCTAAGCTATTACAAGGCGTCGGGTATTTACATCGCCAAAAACAAACCCTTAAAATTAAATGCGAAAAAGTAAATAAAAGCGGTAAATAAAATCCTAAGTTAAATTTATTACATCCTCAGAGCAATTACAATTATATGGATCAAAAATAAAATGCGCGCGAGAAAATTGAATCGGGGCGTCCTAGGGTTTTGACCCTTTTTTCATTAAATAAAGCGTATTTTTGGTCTTTTTTGAATTAAGAATTAAGTCTAAATTAATAATGGAATTAAAGAAAATATTTTTGAGTTTTATTTTAATTGAGGAAATAAAATCAGAAATATTTAAAAAAAAACTAATTCTAAGTCAATTTTAATTTATTGCAAAATATGTTAGTATTAAACCTAATTAAAAACTAAATTAATTGGTTAATGGTTTATTTACAAAAATAAAATAGTGAAGTTAATAAATATTATTTTTTGTGTTTTCTGATTTTTATGAGAAAAATTAAGGGTTGATTAATTAATAATAAAAATAATAAAAACAAATTAAATAAAGAAAGAAAATAGAAAAGAAGTAAACCAAAGGGGGGGTTGGGCCCCAAATCAGGAGGTTTGGTCAGCATTTTCTTAGCCCAAACATATTCCAGCCTGCTTTGACTTTCAGATTGCATGTGCGCTTGTTGACCAGGGTTCATGGTGAACCTCCATCCTGGACTATTGCATCTGAATCTGGAACCACCTGGCCTTTGAGATCTGGAGGTATATGGTGCTCCCTGCCTGAAGCGCTGCATGTGAACGCCTGAAACAAAATGATAACAAAGTTTGAGGGACCTGGGATTCGAACCCAGGTCCCAAGAGACAATTCAACCAACGTGCTACCAACTGAGCCATGATGTTAACCTGTTAGTGGAATAGAAGCTAAATATTATATAGAAACAATTCAATTATGCCTGGCCAAAAATAAAAACGCGCAATTGATTCAAATGAACCAATCACGCTCCACCACGTAATCGTCTTCTTCACAAGACCTGGTTCGTTTACCTACGGATTTTATCCATAGGAAGGTTCCTAGGATCTCTCCAAAATCCTCCCTTGGCCATATAAATGCAAGCCTAGAGTGCCAATGCACTCGTCTCTCTCCCCTGAACTCATCCATGGCCATTATTTGCATTGATTTTGCCTGTAATTAAAAACCCCAAAAACGAGATACACGAACCCTAGAACTGGGCATGGCGTTACAGGCTATGAAAATAAAATTCAATGAAGCCAAAAGTCTCAGAATACAGCACAGAGTATGAATATGCAATTATTTCAATGAAAGGATGCAAGATTGAAGCTTTACGATTCCATAAGTATGGCGGTTCAGAGCGATACTTACAAGGCTTTTTGGGGCAGAAGAGCACACGAGAATGATTGGTACTGCTTCAGTGAGGTCCAAGGAGGCGATTGGAACCTTTGTTTGATCCTGAAAAGGTCTCTGAGTGCAATTTTAGATCCAAGGTTCTCAAGCTTTTTTCTCAAAGTTGTGTGTCCGTTTCTGCAGAGTTTTGTGCGTTTTTTGTTGTGTAGAGTTTTGTCTGTGTTCTTCCCGTGCCTTTTTTGTTTGTGAGCATGAGGTTTATATAGACAAGGAATTTAGGTCAACATTTGTGTATCAAATCTTGGTCCATTATGATGAAGAGATTTGATTTGATTTCTTCATAAAGACTTGCTATATTTGATTCAATCACTTGCCAATCTATTTTCATGCGTTACTGCCAGCCTGTTATGAGCTGTTTGGGCCTCCAACATGATGAAAATCGAAAGCTGACCTGCCCCTTCAGATCCACTTCCCTTCGAATTTTCTCTCTTCGATAGCTCTAAGAACCACTTCGAATTACTCCAGATTCAATTGCATAGCCTCTGCTTCGATTGCTTGATTCAAAAAGGATCACCCTGGTCGAATCAGCTCTTGTAGGGTTGGGAGCAAATAAGGCAAGAATCTGGCCTTTAATTCAAATAATTGAGTCCACAATCAGCATTTAATTATTTCTATATTTTCAAGGGACACATGCCATTGTGAACTTTGGGTGAACCTGGACAGGTTAGGATATGTGTTTTTTTGCTTAGTCATGCCAGCCTACTTCATTCCTTCGAATCTGCCTTCTTTGCCAGCTTTAAAGTCCGATTCGAATATATTTAGAACATTCCCTATTAGACAACTTCGACCAGCCCTTGGCCTTGTGATGAGTCTAAGTTCTGATTCGAAGTGTCCAGAACTTCCTTCATCAGAGCATCTTAGATTAAGAGAAACTCTGCACTGAAATGCCATTCGAAGGTCATTTCGTTCTGATGTTCTGATTGAGGTAAAGTATGAATTTCCAGTTGAAGGACCCTCTGAAGTACTAGTCGAAGCATTGTGACATTGACTTGATCGAAGGGGTCCAGCGCTCAATCGAAGACTTGCACACCAAAGCTTGATCGAAGGAGGTCCAGTGCTCAATCGAAGACTTGCACACCAAAGCTTGATCGAAGGAGGTCCAGCGCTCAATCGAAGACTTGCAGACCAAAGCTTGATCGAAGGGTTCCAAACACCTAATCGAAGCTTACTAATCAAAGCCTGATCGAAGAGTGCCAAATGCCCAATCGAAGACTGGTGAGTCAAGCCTGTATCGAAGGATTTTGGATACCCAATCGAAGACTTTTCCCAGATGCCAATCGAAAGACACTTTGTTCATCTTCAAAAAAACTTTATTTTTCTTAGGCAAGGGTTTGTGACCAACCATGTAAGGGGAGACCTTTGAAAACATGAGAGGGAAAATTTTGGGGTACAACAGTTCCCCTGTTCAATTTTCTTAAACCTGAGGATATAGATTGGCTTTCGAGCCTTTCGTGATCCGAAGGTGGAAGATAATTGAACACTAGAGTGCCCAGAAATTTGCACTCGCATGGTGTAGTATCAGCATTGTGACGTCGGGAATGGGCTTACAGATGCCATTTGGAGATTGTTGGTAGGAGGATGGGCTTATAGATGCCATCTGCAGGAGTGTCGATCGCATAAGAGATTCCTTAGCGAGAACTTGCATACCTATTGTTGTAGAAGATTCCGCTGGGGAAGTCTAATTTTTGTTGAGATTTAGGATCTGACTCGTGCTCACCGGGAGTATACCGTTGAGGTTATAGAACTTGTCCTGTTTGGTTCCAAGTATTAATCTTCAATCTCTTCGTATAGATGGTTTTCCTGGCTTGTTACAGGTATTAGTCTACAATCAGTCGTCCACAGATAGTTTTCCTGGCTTGCTACAGGTATTCAACTGGGACTTAAAAAGGTTGGTCTGTGAGAAAGTTGTCCTGGCTGGTTTCAGGTATTAATCTCTGACCTGAGAAAGAAAGGTCTTCCTGGCTTGTTACATGTGTTAAACTTCAATCTCTTCATGTAGATAATTTTCCTGGCTTGTTACAGGAATTAATCTACAATCAGTCATCCACAGATATTTTCCTGGCTTGCTACAAGTATTAAACTGGGACCTGAAAAGGTTGGTCGAGGAGATAGCTGTCCTGGATGGTTTCAGGTATTAATCTCTGACCTGAGAAAGAAAGATAGTCTTCCTGGCTTATTACAGGTGTTAATCTTCAATCTCTTCATGTAGATAATTTTCCTGGCTTGTTACAGGTATTAATCTACAATCAGTCGTCCACAGATATTTTGCTGGCTTGCTACAGGTGTTAAACTGGGACTTGAAAAGGTTGATGGGTTGTCTCTATTGATAGGTTGTCTCTATTGATAGGTTGTCTCCATTGACGGATTGTCTTCATTGACAGGTTGTCTCTATTGACAGGTTGTCTCTATTGACAGGTTTGGCCACAGAAAAATCTTTATGAATTGATTTAACTGATTTTGTCTCCATTGACTGGCTTTGCCTCAGAAAAATCTTTAGGAATCGATTTAACTGATTTTGTCTCCATTGACATGCTTCGCCTCAGAAAAATCTTTAGGAATCAATTTAACTGATTTTGTCTCCATTGATTGGCTTTGCTTCAGAAAAATCTTTAGGAATCGATTTAACTGATTTTGTCTCTGTTGACTGGTTGGCCTCAGAAAAATCTTTAGGAATCGATTTAACTGATTTTGTCTCCTTTGACTGGCTTCGCCTCAGAAAAATCTTTAGGAATCGATTTAACTGATTTTGTCTCCATTGACATAATTGAGAATTTAACTGCATCTTTCCTGAAAGGTAAAGGTCAGTCATATGCAATGCATGATATGGATCAAGCAATGATGTTCTCAACATAAATGAGATTGTATGGTATGATGCATATATGCATGTATCATGATGTATGGAAATGTGATGTTTTAGTTGGGGAAAATAAATCCCGGAGCTGCTGGAGAATAGAGTTGAGTTCTTCGTTTCCGCTGGGGATGATGAAGATGATTGTGAGAATAGACCTGCAGGAGAAAAGAACTTCGTTGGGGAATAAACTTGATGAAGAGATTACTCTGAGGTGAATTACTCTGTGGGGAAGAGATGTTCTGCTGAGGATTTTAACGATAAACTCCGCTGGGGATTCCGTTGATAAGCTCTGTTGGGGATTTTGATGATGAACTCCGCTGGGGCTAGAAAGAACTTCGCTGGGGATGATCTTTCAGTTGCAACTCGCTGAGGATAACCCAGTTAGACTCTTGTGGGGATAACCTCTGAATTTGGCTGGGGAGACTTATTTGTGCTTCGCAGGGGATAAGCTTCCAGAATCTACTAGGGAAGATGATTCAACTCCATTGGGGAAACTTTTTTAGACTGCGCTGGGGAAATGGCTCCACTGGGGGTACCTTGCATTCTGCCGAGGAACATTCTTATATTCTGTTGAGGAATATTAAGACTGCCAAGGATACTCTTATGCTTGCTGGGGAATATCCTTATACTCCGCTGGGGAATATTAAGACCTTCTGGGGATACCCAATCTTTTTAGGGCTGATGGTAGACCAACTCTGCTTGGGGAGAGTATTGCTGATTCTTTCATAGTTGCAAGTCTCAGTTGAGAGAGCTATCATTATTGTCTTACTCTGCGGGGAGTGAAAGTATCTTGGTCACATTCTTCAGCTGAACTTACCTTGGTACCTGGTGAGCAGAGCAGCTGTACAGTTTGGACAATTCTTATTTGCCCCTGTTTTTGTGGGAGAAGGTGGCTGCGGAGGCCTTATGGATCGAGTATTATCCCCACCTATGAGGTGCTTGGTATCTTTCGGTCAAAATGACAAGTCTTCTTCTGGTAGGCCATTGACGAGATGACGATACATAGTCGTACGCTTTGATCCCTAATTTTTGCCTGGACCGCCCTTTCGGGTTTTCAGTCCATCGGGATACCCTTTTTTGCCCAAGTCTCCTTTTCAGGTTTTCGACTTGCCGGGTGTACAAATTTTTCATTTTTATCCCTTATTTTTGCCTGAACCCTTTTGGTTCGCCGGGAAGCCCTTATTTTTGCCTAGGCCAGTCAACCTAGCGGGTCTTTGATTATGCGTAGTACTTTTTGACTATGTCCATGCTCTCAGGATGTAGGGAGGTGCCACTGTTGGTAGTGTTGTGTTACCATACTACCAGAAGATCTTCGTTTGATCGTGCAAGATTCGTTGCTGGAATTCATGTCCAATGCCTCAATTGATTCAGATGGAGATTTTCCCCTGGCTATTTGGCATTTTGAGAGATTCCTTGAATCTTGACTTGACTGCCCCAGATGATGGAAAATGATCATGTCTGCCCCTTGGTTGGAAGTGTTTCTTCCACTCGAGATGGCCCTTTTTATTGAAAATGTTTTTGTTCACTAGATATTCGTCGTGCGAATTTCTCTGTTGTTTGAACAAATAGTCATATGCAAACAATGTTATTTTAATAATGCAAAGCTTATGCCTGTCTTGAAGTTTTTGAAAATGCATTTTTTCAGTAAGATAGGAAAATTTTGTAAAATGTGACGTCAACTCAGGATTTACAGCAAGCCCTACAGGAGTCAGGATACCTTTTGTAACAGTATGCTTTCGGACTAACCCATGCTTCAGCTAGGACTTTTAAGGGTTATAACATGGCCTGCTTCACGGTTTAAGAAACAAAGGATAAAGGCTCAAAATTTATTTGTACCCACCCGCTCTTCGTGATGTTCTTCGATCCTAAACTCAGCTAATCATGCATTTAGATCCCATTTGAGTCTTTGCTCTGATATTCTGGTGATGGTTCGGATACCGACAGTTTATTTTGAACAGACAGTCATTTTTATGAGAGTTTGTAGGACCTCTTTCTTTTTGATTTCGTTATCCCTGTCTTTTGCCTGAACTGTTTCTTTTGTAATTACAGTCAGCGGGATGCCCCAGTTTTGTAAGTCTCCTTCATAGGTTTTGACTTGATGGGCTTTTATTTTGAGAGGTAATGACTGTCTGTCCTTACGATTATACGGAACCAACACCGTCTTTTGTTTCAGAAGGGCTTCTTTGATGCCATTCATTGTGCACCTGGATCAACTGAGAAAACTACCCTGCCCCAGGTTATAATTAAGGGTTTTAATTTATGAAAAGAAAAACTCCAACTTCTTTGGCTCAAAGGGGTTGACTAGGGATTATCTTCCTTATAACTCCACTGTTTAGGATTTGAAACAATGCCTGTACCTCATCGGCGGGGTCTATTCAAAAGCATACTGTAAAGATCGTGGTATCGTTTTCGTCATCCTCCCTCTAAAGGCTTAGAGTTTTTTTAATCGAGAGTTGAACATCACAAAAAGGAAATATAAAGCAATTTAAGCATAGTGAAAACAATTAATTCAAAACAGACACGTGTAATACATTAATGAAATAAAAGAGTTCGACATGATAATAATTGTTTGAATAAGCAAAGAAAAATACAACTTCAGAATTCAAATGAACAAAAGTGCTTTCAATCCTAGCCATATTTTGGCAAGGGAGCAGTGATCACATTGGGAGTCTCAGGAGGGCCGAATTCGATCTCTTTCGCATCAATCAAGTCTTGGACCTTGTTCTTCAAAGCCCAACAATCATCCGTATTATGCCCCGGGCTATCAGAGTGATAAGCGCAGTGGGCGTTAGGGTTATACTTTGGTGATGTTGTATTTAAAATCTTCGGAGCTTCTTTTAGAGTCACCAGATTGGTCTTCAGCAATTGTGGCAACATCTGAGACAAAGTCATGCTGAGATGAGTGAATTGCCTTTAAGGTCTCTCGTCCCTTTGTTGGTTGTGATGCTGAGGAGCACCAGCAGGTTTTGAAATAACAACCGCGTTGACAGCTTGGCGGTGTTCAGGTCTATTCTGTCTTCTTGAACTGTAGACAGCACTGGACTCTTTCTTAAATGGCTTCTTCTCAGTGCTAGATGAGGCACCCTTCTGTATCTTTCCAGCCTTAATACCAACTTCAATCCTCTCACCAGTCAAGATAAGGTCTGTAAACCCGGCTAACGAGCTTCCAATCAAATGGTTAAAGAATGGACCAGACATGGTCCCCAAAAACATATCAACAAGTTCACGATCAGCTAAAGGTGGTTGCACCCTTATGACAAGGTCTCTCCATTTTTGAGCATACTCTTTAAAGCCTTCGCCTGTACCCATAGACATACCCTGAAGCTGAGTACGCGTGAGAGCAAAGTCGACATTATACTGGTATTGCTTGTAAAAAGCAGCAGCAAGGTCCTCCCAGTTGCGGATGTTAGCTCCTTCCAGTTGACATAACCATTCAAGTTGAGTCCCTGAAAGACTATCTTGAAAGAAATGGATCCACAAGTTCTTATCAGCAGTGTAAGGTTGGATCTACCTCACATATGACCGGAGGTGCAACTTTGGACAGGAAGCTCTGTCATACTTGGAAAAGGAAGGTGCCTTGAATTTATGGGGAATCACCACCCCAGATGATAGACCCAGATATCCGAAGTCTAGACCGGGCACCTTCTGTATTTCCATAGCGTTCAAACAGTCTTCCAGTTGTTTGTACTTATCCTCAGCAGAAGGATACTGTTCTTCATCATAGTCTGTCTCGTTGTCGGAGGCTTCAGGGCTAGGAGCCCTCCTTTCTTGTGGACTGTCTTTCCCCCCAGATGAGGTGGTCAGGTCAACTTCATTCTGCAGCCCGTTTCCAAACCTGCGTCCAGTGTTGAACAGGATGGTCCTCTTTTTATTCTTCTTCCTCTCTTTTAGAATCAGGGTCTTCAGGTCCTGCTGACCCTTAGCTAGGCTCATGACCAACTCTTGAAATTGGGCATTCTAGGCCTGGAGGGCCTTGATAGCTTGCTCGGTTGAAGGTTCAGTAGACATGATGATTGTTGAAATAAACAGCAAAGAAGATAAGAGACCTGTACTGGGAGACCTGTTATGCAATGATATGTATGATATATGTACGCAATGTTTTCAAGGATCTCACGGGGTAAACAAGAAACTATTAGAATCTGAATCTGGTAGCTTGATTGAAGGAGCTTCATGTTGCTGAGAGTCCTTCTTCAAGAGTCAAGCTCACCATATCGAGTGGGTCATAGCCCCTGACTCAAGTTATCGTGTTTTGATTTCTAAACAACCTTGGCAAGAGGAAAATAAATCCCCTTTGCCCCTTGCTTTTGATTTACCATAACCTGCATCACAAACCCTTGAGATCCTTGAAATAGTTAAGGCATGATGTTTATGATGTGTATGATATGCGTTTAAGCAAAAGTGTGAAGTGATGTAAGTAAGCCCTGCAATAAATCCAAATTATGGGATAAGGACTGTAAACAAAACCTGCAAGGAACTCATGTTGTCAGATAACAAGAATGTGCAAGTAGTTCAAGTTTGAAGGCACATAAGTCACACAAAAGAGCCCTTAGATTTCAGGCTTGCATGAGGTTTCATAGGTAAGTACCCTCTTGAGTTTAGTTGGCTCAAAACCTGTCCTATAAATAGTAACCGTGTTCTAAGGAGCTCAATATCATTGGATTGTTTTCTATGTTCATCGTTTTGGTTTAGCCACTGAACTAGCGACCAAAATATTCCAAGAAAACAATCCTCAATGAGTGTAGTATCGAGTATCTACCAACTTCGGACTGCACCAAAGTCGATCATCTCACTCCCCCTAAAAAAGGCCAAGATGGTAAAGTAAGGTTCTAGGTCATTAATGCTTAGTGACATCACTCAGTGGCCTCGTATTCTCTTTGATTGACTCAAAGGCTACAGGTACTCACAAATATGTCGCACTAATATAGCTATTGCTTCAACCGTGTCGTTATACCCCACACAGTTTCCACAACGTATTGCTATCTATGAATGTTTCCCAAATCCGGGTTAGGATCTATAGAACTCCGATACAAGCCCACAAAATTAAAAGCATACAAAGCAATACAGTTGAAAACACAAGTGATCTAATCCTAAGGTACACCTCACTTATAAGATATCCCCATTAGAGTCGCCAGTTCTGTGATCAGTGAGAATAGAACTGACTGTTTTTGGAATGTTGGTTCGCATTTGCGTTTGTTTTCGCAAAATGTAGCGGTAAGCAAGAATCGCCACCGTCTTTTTTTTTTATCCAACAAGGAAAGGACAAAAGCACAGAAAAATTCCTTTTCGAGATGTTTCTCGGGTTCGGGAGGTAGATTATAGAAAGGGAAGGTGTTAGCACCATTTCTATCTGTGGTTATCCACAGGCCCTTAGGTACTTGCTCACTATGTTTTCAAAAGTTTGCTTTTCTTTGTGATTGTGGGTTTTGAAAAGAGTTTCGTTTTTGAAGAGAGTGTAAGTGCGAAAACTTTTGTTTTGTTTTAAAAGGAGCGAGTACTTAAGAACCTCTACCTACTCAAAAAGGAATTAAACTGTGCAAATGTCCTTTAGACAATGCTATCCCACTATTTAGGAGTAGGTAGCACCGTCGTTGGAGTTTTCGGGTCAATTCGATTTAAGGGACGTGTGGTCACTAAAGCAATGTTAGGACGCCTTAGTGGTAACCCTAATGTCTTAGATCATTTTTCCGAGGCAACCGTTTCGAGGCAACTTTGATCTTTGGACAGGAGGGCGACCTCTAAGACTTCCTATACTCAATGACCACGTTCGAGGCGACCAAGTGAGGCGTACCCTAAGAGTGGCATGTGCGAGTGTATTGCTTTTTCAGATATATTATCTTTGCACATGTTATGGTGAGCTACGGTTGAGTTTAAATTAGAGGTTAATCTTGTCATGAATAGCCTATTATTCAAATATCTAGCAGTTAATGGTTGCAGAAAATAAATTGCGGAAAATAAAGCTAAGCTATTACAAGGCGTCGGGTATTTACATCGCCAAAAACAAACCCTTAAAATTAAATGCGAAAAAGTAAATAAAAGCGGTAAATAAAATCCTAAGTTAAATTTATTACATCCTCAGAGCAATTACAATTATATGGATCAAAAATAAAATGCGCGCGAGAAAATTGAATCGGGGCGTCCTAGGGTTTTGACCCTTTTTTCATTAAATAAAGCGTATTTTTGGTCTTTTTTGAATTAAGAATTAAGTCTAAATTAATAATGGAATTAAAGAAAATATTTTTGAGTTTTATTTTAATTGAGGAAATAAAATCAGAAATATTTAAAAAAAAACTAATTCTAAGTCAATTTTAATTTATTGCAAAATATGTTAGTATTAAACCTAATTAAAAACTAAATTAATTGGTTAATGGTTTATTTACAAAAATAAAATAGTGAAGTTAATAAATATTATTTTTTGTGTTTTCTGATTTTTATGAGAAAAATTAAGGGTTGATTAATTAATAATAAAAATAATAAAAACAAATTAAATAAAGAAAGAAAATAGAAAAGAAGTAAACCAAAGGGGGGGTTGGGCCCCAAATCAGGAGGTTTGGTCAGCATTTTCTTAGCCCAAACATATTCCAGCCTGCTTTGACTTTCAGATTGCATGTGCGCTTGTTGACCAGGGTTCATGGTGAACCTCCATCCTGGACTATTGCATCTGAATCTGGAACCACCTGGCCTTTGAGATCTGGAGGTATATGGTGCTCCCTGCCTGAAGCGCTGCATGTGAACGCCTGAAACAAAATGATAACAAAGTTTGAGGGACCTGGGATTCGAACCCAGGTCCCAAGAGACAATTCAACCAACGTGCTACCAACTGAGCCATGATGTTAACCTGTTAGTGGAATAGAAGCTAAATATTATATAGAAACAATTCAATTATGCCTGGCCAAAAATAAAAACGCGCAATTGATTCAAATGAACCAATCACGCTCCACCACGTAATCGTCTTCTTCACAAGACCTGGTTCGTTTACCTGCGGATTTTATCCGTAGGAAGGTTCCTAGGATCTCTCCAAAATCCTCCCTTGGCCATATAAACGCAAGCCTAGAGTGCCAATGCACTCGTCTCTCTCCCCTGAACTCATCCATGGCCATTATTTGCATTGATTTTGCCTGTAATTAAAAACCCCAAAAACGAGATACACGAACCCTAGAACTGGGCATGGCGTTACAGGCTATGAAAATAAAATTCAATGAAGCCAAAAGTCTCAGAATACAGCACAGAGTATGAATATGCAATTATTTCAATGAAAGGATGCAAGATTGAAGCTTTACGATTCCATAAGTATGGCGGTTCAGAGCGATACTTACAAGGCTTTTTGGGGCAGAAGAGCACACGAGAATGATTGGTACTGCTTCAGTGAGGTCCAAGGAGGCGATTGGAACCTTTGTTTGATCCTGAAAAGGTCTCTGAGTGCAATTTTAGATCCAAGGTTCTCAAGCTTTTTTCTCAAAGTTGTGTGTCCGTTTCTGCAGAGTTTTGTGCGTTTTTTGTTGTGTAGAGTTTTGTCTGTGTTCTTCCCGTGCCTTTTTTGTTTGTGAGCATGAGGTTTATATAGACAAGGAATTTAGGTCAACATTTGTGTATCAAATCTTGGTCCATTATGATGAAGAGATTTGATTTGATTTCTTCATAAAGACTTGCTATATTTGATTCAATCACTTGCCAATCTATTTTCATGCGTTACTGCCAGCCTGTTATGAGCTGTTTGGGCCTCCAACATGATGAAAATCGAAAGCTGACTTGCCCCTTCAGATCCACTTCCCTTCGAATTTTCTCTCTTCGATAGCTCTAAGAACCACTTCGAATTACTCCAGATTCAATTGCATAGCCTCTGCTTCGATTGCTTGATTCAAAAAGGATCACCCTGGTCGAATCAGCTCTTGTAGGGTTGGGAGCAAATAAGGCAAGAATCTGGCCTTTAATTCAAATAATTGAGTCCACAATCAGCATTTAATTATTTCTATATTTTCAAGGGACACATGCCATTGTGAACTTTGGGTGAACCTGGACAGGTTAGGATATGTGTTTTTTTGCTTAGTCATGCCAGCCTACTTCATTCCTTCGAATCTGCCTTCTTTGCCAGCTTTAAAGTCCGATTCGAATATATTTAGAACATTCCCTATTAGACAACTTCGACCAGCCCTTGGCCTTGTGATGAGTCTAAGTTCTGATTCGAAGTGTCCAGAACTTCCTTCATCAGAGCATCTTAGATTAAGAGAAACTCTGCACTGAAATGCCATTCGAAGGTCATTTCGTTCTGATGTTCTGATTGAGGTAAAGTATGAATTTCCAGTTGAAGGACCCTCTGAAGTACTAGTCGAAGCATTGTGACATTGACTTGATCGAAGGGGTCCAGCGCTCAATCGAAGACTTGCACACCAAAGCTTGATCGAAGGAGGTCCAGTGCTCAATCGAAGACTTGCACACCAAAGCTTGATCGAAGGAGGTCCAGCGCTCAATCGAAGACTTGCAGACCAAAGCTTGATCGAAGGGTTCCAAACACCTAATCGAAGCTTACTAATCAAAGCCTGATCGAAGAGTGCCAAATGCCCAATCGAAGACTGGTGAGTCAAGCCTGTATCGAAGGATTTTGGATACCCAATCGAAGACTTTTCCCAGATGCCAATCGAAAGACACTTTTTTCATCTTCAAAAAAACTTTATTTTTCTTAGGCAAGGGTTTGTGACCAACCATGTAAGGGGAGACCTTTGAAAACATGAGAGGGAAAATTTTGGGGTACAACAGTTCCCCTGTTCAATTTTCTTAAACCTGAGGATATAGATTGGCTTTCGAGCCTTTCGTGATCCGAAGGTGGAAGATAATTGAACACTAGAGTGCCCAGAAATTTGCACTCACATGGTGTAGTATCAGCATTGTGACGTCGGGAATGGGCTTACAGATGCCATTTGGAGATTGTTGGTAGGAGGATGGGCTTATAGATGCCATCTGCAGGAGTGTCGATCGCATAAGAGATTCCTTAGCGAGAACTTGCATACCTATTGTTGTAGAAGATTCCGCTGGGGAAGTCTAATTTTTGTTGAGATTTAGGATCTGACTCGTGCTCACCGGGAGTATACCGTTGAGGTTATAGAACTTGTCCTGTTTGGTTCCAAGTATTAATCTTCAATCTCTTCGTATAGATGGTTTTCCTGGCTTGTTACAGGTATTAGTCTACAATCAGTCGTCCACAGATAGTTTTCCTGGCTTGCTACAGGTATTCAACTGGGACTTAAAAAGGTTGGTCTGTGAGAAAGTTGTCCTGGCTGGTTTCAGGTATTAATCTCTGACCTGAGAAAGAAAGGTCTTCCTGGCTTGTTACATGTGTTAAACTTCAATCTCTTCATGTAGATAATTTTCCTGGCTTGTTACAGGAATTAATCTACAATCAGTCATCCACAGATATTTTCCTGGCTTGCTACAAGTATTAAACTGGGACCTGAAAAGGTTGGTCGAGGAGATAGCTGTCCTGGATGGTTTCAGGTATTAATCTCTGACCTGAGAAAGAAAGATAGTCTTCCTGGCTTATTACAGGTGTTAATCTTCAATCTCTTCATGTAGATAATTTTCCTGGCTTGTTACAGGTATTAATCTACAATCAGTCGTCCACAAATATTTTGCTGGCTTGCTACAGGTGTTAAACTGGGACTTGAAAAGGTTGATGGGTTGTCTCTATTGATAGGTTGTCTCTATTGATAGGTTGTCTCCATTGACGGATTGTCTTCATTGACAGGTTGTCTCTATTGACAGGTTGTCTCTATTGACAGGTTTGGCCACAGAAAAATCTTTATGAATTGATTTAACTGATTTTGTCTCCATTGACTGGCTTTGCCTCAGAAAAATCTTTAGGAATCGATTTAACTGATTTTGTCTCCATTGACATGCTTCGCCTCAGAAAAATCTTTAGGAATCAATTTAACTGATTTTGTCTCCATTGATTGGCTTTGCTTCAGAAAAATCTTTAGGAATCGATTTAACTGATTTTGTCTCTGTTGACTGGTTGGCCTCAGAAAAATCTTTAGGAATCGATTTAACTGATTTTGTCTCCTTTGACTGGCTTCGCCTCAGAAAAATCTTTAGGAATCGATTTAACTGATTTTGTCTCCATTGACATAATTGAGAATTTAACTGCATCTTTCCTGAAAGGTAAAGGTCAGTCATATGCAATGCATGATATGGATCAAGCAATGATGTTCTCAACATAAATGAGATTGTATGGTATGATGCATATATGCATGTATCATGATGTATGGAAATGTGATGTTTTAGTTGGGGAAAATAAATCCCGGAGCTGCTGGAGAATAGAGTTGAGTTCTTCGTTTCCGCTGGGGATGATGAAGATGATTGTGAGAATAGACCTGCAGGAGAAAAGAACTTCGTTGGGGAATAAACTTGATGAAGAGATTACTCTGAGGTGAATTACTCTGTGGGGAAGAGATGTTCTGCTGAGGATTTTAACGATAAACTCCGCTGGGGATTCCGTTGATAAGCTCTGTTGGGGATTTTGATGATGAACTCCGCTGGGGCTAGAAAGAACTTCGCTGGGGATGATCTTTCAGTTGCAACTCGCTGAGGATAACCCAGTTAGACTCTTGTGGGGATAACCTCTGAATTTGGCTGGGGAGACTTATTTGTGCTTCGCAGGGGATAAGCTTCCAGAATCTACTAGGGAAGATGATTCAACTCCATTGGGGAAACTTTTTTAGACTGCGCTGGGGAAATGGCTCCACTGGGGGTACCTTGCATTCTGCCGAGGAACATTCTTATATTCTGTTGAGGAATATTAAGACTGTCAAGGATACTCTTATGCTTGCTGGGGAATATCCTTATACTCCGCTGGGGAATATTAAGACCTTCTGGGGATACCCAATCTTTTAGGGCTGATGGTAGACCAACTCTGCTTGGGGAGAGTATTGCTGATTCGTTCATAGTTGCAAGTCTCAGTTGAGAGAGCTATCATTATTGTCTTACTCTGCGGGGAGTGAAAGTATCTTGGTCACATTCTTCAGCTGAACTTACCTTGGTACCTGGTGAGCAGAGCAGCTGTACAGTTTGGACAATTCTTATTTGCCCCTGTTTTTGTGGGAGAAGGTGGCTGCGGAGGCCTTATGGATCGAGTATTATCCCCACCTATGAGGTGCTTGGTATCTTTCGGTCAAAATGACAAGTCTTCTTCTGGTAGGCCATTGACGAGATGACGATACATAGTCGTACGCTTAGATTAAGAGAAACTCTGCACTGAAATGCCATTCGAAGGTCATTTCGTTCTGATGTTCTGATTGAGGTAAAGTATGAAGTTCCAGTTGAAGGACCCTATGAAGTACTAGTCGAAGCATTGTGACATTGACTTGATCGAATGGGTCCAGCGCTCAATCGAAGACTTGCACACCAAAGCTTGATCGAAGGAGGTCCAACGCTCAATCGAAGACTTGCACACCAAAGCTTGATCGAAGGAGGTCCAACGCTCAATCGAAGACTTGCAGACCAAAGCTTGATCTAAGGGTTCCAAACACCTAATCGAAGCTTACTAATCAAAGCCTGATCGAAGAGTGCCAAATGCCCAATTGAAGACTGGTGAGTCAAGCCTGTATCAAAGGATTTTGGATACCCAATCGAAGACTTTTCCCAGATGCCAATCAAAAGACACTTTGTTCATCTTCAAAAAAACTTTATTTTTCTTAGGCAAGGGTTTGTGACCAACCATGTAAGGGGAGACCTTTGAAAACATGAGAGGGCAAATTTTGGGGTACAACACATGAGGTTTCATAGGTAAGTACCCTCTTGAAGTTAGTTGGCTCAACCTGTCCTATAAATAGTAACCGGGTTCTAAGGAGCTCAATATCACTGGATTATTTTCTGTGTTCATTGTTTCAGTTTAGCCACTTAACTGGTGACCGAAATATTCCAAGAAAACAACCCTTAATGAGTGGATTATCGAGTATCTACCAACTTCAGACTGCACCAAAGCCGGTCATCTCACTACCCCTAAAAAAGTCTAAGATGGTCAAGTAAGGTTCTAAGAGTTCATTAGTGCTTCATGACATCACTCAACGGCCCTGTATTCTCTTTGGTTGACTCAAAGCCTACCGGTACTCACAAATATGTCGCACTAATATAGCTATTGCTTCAACCATGTCGGTATACCCCGCACAGTTTCCACAATGTATTGCTATTTACCTATGAATGTTCCCCAAAAATCCGGGTAGAGGATTCAAACCCAAACAAGAGAACCAAATGTAAAGCCATCAAAGCAAACAAGTTAAGCATGCAAAGGTGATCTAAACCCTAAGGTTACTCCACTTTTAGTTATGTCCCCAGCAGATTCGCCAGTTCTGTGATACGGTGGGAAAACTGACTTGAGGTTTTGCGTTTGTGTTCGCAAATGTTTCGCTTTAGCAAGAGTCACCACCGACTTTTTATTTTATCCTAAGGAAAGGTCAAAAAGCACAGGAAATACCTTTGAGATGTTTTCTTGGGTTTGGGGAGTAGATTATGAAAAGGGAAGGTGAAAGCACCCTTTTCATCCATGGTTATCCATGGGCTCTTAGTTACTTGTTTAGATCACTTGCTTTACTTTTCCAATTGTTTGAAATGGTGCTTTGTGTGTGGTTTTGAAAGATGTTTTGAAAAGAGGCCATCGTTGTGGCAACCTTTGTAATGATTATTGTTTGAATGTATACAAAGATGTTTTGTCTTTTTGAAAAGATTTGAAAGTTTGATTTGGGAAAATGTTTTGAAATTGTGTTGTGAAGTGTGTTTGAAAATAGCAAGGATGTTTTGCAAGCTTTTCGATCAAGTAACTAAGAGCTATCTACCCTATTTTACTCAAAGATCTTTCCTAATGTTTTTAACCCTTTTGACAGTGTTGTTTCACCATTATATTTGGTGAACAACCTTGTGTTAGGATGTTACACGGTACAGGCGCGGGTCATTATATAGACCATGATAGCAATTGTGTCAAGTATCTTTGGCAATTTTTGAGGGACTTGATCATTTTTGTTTAGGCAACCAAGATAGGGTCATCGAGGGACTATGATCTTTTGTTTTGTTTTTGTTTTGCCAAAGTACCCAACATGCATAACATGGCCCATTTTTGAAGGCAACAAGTGGATTGTAACCCTAGGGGTGCAAGTGTGCATTGTGTTTAATTTTCATGCATTTGTTTCTTTGATTAGGTCAAACTATTTGTTGATTTGGATTTTTTGCATACAAACCCTAATTCTCTAATCATGGCATAATTGAAAGCGTAAAGTGCGAGAATTAAAAATCTAGATTATTACAACATGATTATGGGAATGGGGGTATAATTTTTGAATGGGGGTATTTGATAAGAAATATAAACCCTAGTTTACTATTACATCCAAATTGAATTTAATTGCATGAATAATAAATGGATAATATTTAAATGAACAAAATAAATAAATATATCAAAGGAAATGAAATATGCAAAAAAAAGGTTTTTGTTTGTTTATGTATGTAAAAATATTTAATGTAAAAAAAAATATAGAAATAAATAAAAGATATATTTTATTTGTTTAAGGGCAAAACCCTAATTTCTTTAAGAAAATAAAATGTTATATTATTTATATACAATAAAATATATTAATATATACAAAATGAAATATATTTAGAAAAAAAAAGTAATTTTTTAGTATAAATAATAATAAAAGTAAAAATTTAATATTTTATGTTTTTATTCTAAAGCATTTAATAAATATATATATATATATATATATATATATATATATATATATATATATATATATATATATATATATATATATATATATATATATATATATATATATATATATATATATAATATAAAATAAAATATGTACAAAAATAAATTATATTTATAATAATATTTTCATTGTGAATAAAAATAAGAAATAAAAATAAAAGTATAATTTACATATTATTTTCAAGTTTAAATAAATAATATAAAAGTATTTAAATGCTTTTTATGTTAGAAAAATTAAAATAAAATTCCAAATAAATGTAAAAAATTTATGAAAATATTTTTGAGCATTTCTTATATTTGGAAATAAATAAACAAAATCAGAAATGAAAACAAAAATGCAAAAATATAAAAATACAAGAAAATGTGCCAGGGGGTGCAAAAATGAAAAGAGGAGGTGTCAAGAGTGAGTCAGGCCAAGCCCAACCCAACACTTCATCTTCAACCTCCAGATTTGAAAAAGCGCGCGCGCCTGTACAAACTTGGGACATCCTGCATATGAGCTCTATTGCAAAAACTCACAACATCAAACTTGTAGAGAATTTCAAGACGATTCCAACCATATAAAGAACTAATCCTAACTCTCAAAGACCAGAGAGAATTTCTCTGGCCCTAAAGTCTGACCTAGTTTTTTCAGCATGTTCATGGATGAAATTCTCCTAGCACACTTAATATAAATGAAAACTGAGCATATGTACAGCTTCATGGCAATAAACACTACATTTTTTATTCACAAACCTAAGGCTAAATGTTCCTAAATA
Source organism: Vicia faba (assembly GCA_948472305.1). NCBI lineage: Eukaryota > Viridiplantae > Streptophyta > Magnoliopsida > Fabales > Fabaceae > Vicia > Vicia faba. The sequence continues at coordinate 378,213,674 of OX451735.1, read as the reverse complement.
GAGAGATAGAAAGTGGAGAAAAACTTGTTTCAGTTGGATTCGTGTAGGGCAATGTAGTGTCTTTCAGCAAGGCTTGAGATGTCTGGTAGCTTGCCTGAACTTCACTTGACCTTCTCCAATAGCTAGCTTCTTGAATGTCCTTGAATCAGTCTATAGAACTCAACCTGCACAAGCTCAAAATGAAAATGGTGAACACTGTAAATGGAGTTACAGTTGGTATTTGAGGTTTGGGATAGCTTGAGTGAGTTGAATGGAAGGTGTTTGAAGCAACTTGGGGCAAAACACATGAGCCAAATGAGTTATGGCACTCAAGTTGCAGAACCTGTCCTGTTTTTCCAAAGGAATGTGATTTCTGGCTATGGGGTGTTTAGAGGCTCAAGCAATCGTGTTTCTAGCTCAAAGGGGTGTGAGAAAGATGTTCAAACTGTTTGTGTAAGTTAACATTGGTTGGTTTTCAAGTTCTCAAGCTTTCGACAAGTTTCTTGTTTTTGAAGTAAGAAAGTGGAAGTGAAGTTACAGGGCTGTACATGCTATCAAATATGCTTGCATACATTGCTATTGGCCCCTCTAATTTGTGTATTTGTTTTGCTTCAAGAGATCTTGGACCAATGCTCAAGGATTGTTGGTTTGACATAAAGCATACTTAAGAAAAAATGGAAATTTTCCTTTTTCTACTTAGGGCTTAGTTTTGTGTACAATGTCCAAATGATCAAAACAAAAGCTTAGACTGATGGATTTGCATCTAATTATGGAGTGTGAAGTGGTTTAGAGGCCTGCAAACTAGTGTAAGGCATGCTGACTTGAAAATGCAACTTGTATGAACATGAATATGCCATGGATGAAAAGTGATTTTTTGCCAAATTCAAGCCTTCGATTCTCCCTAACCACAAATAAGTTTGAGGAGTTCTTGGACAATTTGGAATGCTTGCAAAATGCTCTATAATACATCTTTGAAATGAAACCTGAGAATCCAAGTGTAAATATGTGAAAAATGGCCAAGAAGATAGGTCAAAATCCTGCCTATAAATTAGGGCAAAATTTCACTAAGTTAAAAGTTTTAGGGACCCTTGTTCCAAAAACCATAACATGAGATCCAAGCTTCTTTTGAGAAAACTTTGTGAATCAAAGTTGTAGACTTTGTGGAGGACTACAACTTTCATGTTGTAGGTTTTGTTTGAATCCATTTTTATCATGGTGAAAATGTGGGGCAAAGTTAGGAAAAATTAAGAAAATTTCATAACTTAGAAAAATTCTAAGTTATGAAAATTTTCAATTTCAAACCCTAATTTGCAATTTTGGGTTTCTTGATGAACAAGTTTCATAATTTGACACGTCTTGATGAAAAATGACCCTTGGCACTTCATTTTGACCAAAAAGTCAAAGTTTGACTTTTCAGTGTACAGTCAAATTTTGATCAGTTGACTGAAAAATTCATCTGTCAGTCCCATGCATTTGAGATCTTTTAAACTTGTTGAATAAGTCAAGATGATTTCATTGAGTCCTTGAGTCCATGATTGAACCTAATTTTCCATTGGCTAGGTCAAAAAGTCAGAAATTGCCTTTGTACAGTCAAAACCCTAAAAATGACCATTTTGCCCTTTTGGTGCTCTGATCAAATTTCTTGTGGAGTTGTAGTCCAAACTTGATCCAATGGTTCATATGAGTTCATAATTTTGATGTCGGTCAAAGTTCATGAGGTTTGACTATAAATTGGCCACAGTTGACTTTTTCCCCAATATAGTTGATTTCTAGGTCAATTGTCTAATTAACAGGGCAAAAATTTGATTCAAGGCTTGAAATTTGGTATGGACAAACTCATGAGTCCAATATGAAGTATGAAAGTCAATTTGAGCATTGAAGGTCCAAAAATCCTTGTGCAAACTCAAACCCTAGTTTAGGTCATCAGTGCAATGAGATGTATTGAGCAGAGCAAACCCTAGCTTGATCTTGAGTTTCAAGAGCCTTGTGATGAGAAGTGTTGATAAGATGAGAGGGAAAATTTTGGGGTACAACAGTAATTACCTACAAACTCCATGCAAGCTTAAACCTAAGGCCCTGTGTGTTTTGTTTGTGTGTGGTTAATTGTTCAAACATGACATTACAATATCATGACATCATACCATATCATTTTCACTAACTATTTCAAGGACCAAGGGATTTATCTTTGTTCTTTGTTGTAGGTTATGGAATTTGCTCGTAGAAATACTATTCGGATAAACTTTGTAAGGGTGCCTCCTTAACTTAAGGAGGTAGTCTCAAGGGTTCTCGAAAGTTCTCCATTCATCAAAAGGCATGGTCGACTACTCACTCTGGTTACCCCAGGTTTTGACGAAGACATAATGAGTGTTATGTTCCGGTTCTTTGACCCTGCATATCATTGTTTCACCTTTCAAGATTATCAGTCGGTACCCACAATAGAGGAGTTCTCTCACCTACTAGGAGTACATGTTCTTGATCAGATACCCTTCACTGGCTTAGAGGAAGTTCCAAAGCCAGAAGATATTGCAGCAGCCTTACATCTAAAGCGGACCCACATTGTATCTATTTGGGAAACGAGAAGTGGAGTAAAAGGTTTTCTGGCTAAATTTATGATAGAGAAGGCTCGACTGTTTCTGGATGCTATGAGTTTTCAGGCTTTCGAGGAGATCTTAGCTTTGTTAATCTATGGATTGTGTGATACGGTGGTAGAACTGACTATTAATACTAGTTTTGCGTTTGTGTTTGCAAATGTTACGGTAAGCAAGAGTCGCCACCGACTTTTCTTTTATCCAAATTAGGGAAAGGGTGAAAAGAACAGAAAAAGACCATTTCGAGAGTTTTCTGAGTAAGGGGGTAGATTATGGAAAGGAAAGGTGTTAGCACCATTTCCATCCGTAGTTATCTACGGGCTCTTAGATGCTTAGCTCATTTTTTGAATACCTTGTGCTTTGTGCTACGGGTTGGAAAATATTTTGAAAAAAACGTCTTTGTAATGATTCTCGTCTTTATAAGGATGCGTACAGAGTGTTGGTTTTGAAAATAGTTCAAAGATGTGTTTGTAGAAGATGTTTTTGAAAATGATTTTAAAAAGTGGCTTTGTAATGATTCTTGTCTCTATAAGAATGCGTACAAAGAGCTTTGACTTTTAAAAATGTTTCAATTGAAATGAATGTATGAAAATGATTTTTTTTTTGTGAGCAAGAATCTAACAGCTATCTACTTATACTCGAAAAGGTTTGTTCTTTTCCTGCTTATCCTTTAGACAGTGCTATCCTACTATTAGTGAGTAGGTAGCCCTATCGGTGGATGTATGAGGGTCATCGAAGGGACGTTACAGTCACGAAGGAAACTTGGAAAGGAATTTTAGTAACTGTCCTAGAGTTCTAAGATTACTTTTAACCGAGGCAACGCCGAGAGGGTCATCGAGGGACTTGTGATCTTTCAAACTAGAGGACAGCCACTAAAACTTCTCACGTTTCGAGAATTGTGACCGTTTTTCCGAAGGCAACCAAAGTGGGGTACCCTAGAAGTGTATATGTGCAATGTGTATTATGTTCAGTTATTTTTATCTTTTGTGTTAGGTTTGCTAACATTTTGTTATTAGTCTTGTCATGCAATCCTAGTTACTAGCAGTTAATATATATATATAAGAATTTAAAGTGCAGAAATGGAAAATGCGGGAATGTAAATCCTACGCTATTACATGGCTTTGTGAGAGGTACATTACAGAATTGCGAAAAGTAAAGTCCTAGTTACTATTACAAACTGGGAAGCAGTTACAATAAGATGAAAAAAATACGAAAGTAAATAAATGCACAAACGAATTAAAAGGGACATCTAAATCCTAAGGAAAAGAAATCTTTTTGTTTTGTTTTTATTTATAAAAGAAAATAAAACTTAAGTCTATTTAATTTTAATTTCAAGAAAAGGTTAAAATAATTAATTAATTTGTTTACAAAATTAATTTGATTAATAAAACACTAACCTAATGTTTTTTTGTGATTTTTTGATTTAAAGTTAATTTAAAATCAATAAAGAAATGAATAAAGCAAAATTAAAGATAGAAGAACCCTCCTTCGATTCAAAGGGAAAACGTGGCTTTTCGATTCAGGGAAGAATGATGGGCTTTTCGATCCAAAGGGGAATATGATTTTTTTTGATCCAAGAAGGGATGCTTTGCTTTTCGATCCCGGGATGGATGTTGCCTTTCGATTTGAAACTGCAAGACAAATATTAGCCAAATAAGGATGCAGGAGATGGGTATTGAACCCAGGTCCTTCGATCCTGTGCACTTTGGTCTATTCAGGCTGGATCTGCAACAAATCTTAGAAATAAAACAAATAAAGACCTGGCTTTCGAACCCAGGTCCTTAATCTTGACTACAAGTGTTAATATATCATGCACATATAAAGTTTGATCTCTTTACCAATCTTACCAACATTTGGAAGCTTCGATTTGGCTCTTCTGAACCTGGAGCTTGCTTAGGGGCTGGTGATTGAGAACACTTCCTGTAGACTATAGGGAGTGAATAGGGTGTTGCTGAAGACTCCTTTGATTGGGATTACTTGTAAGGATTTTGATAGTTTCAGTATGGTTTATGAGGCAGCGTGTGTATGTGGTCTCCTCCTTTTTTTGTCCTCCTTTCTAAGCTTTCTAGTGTGCTCCTTATATAGAGGGGATGGAGGGGACAAGAGGACAAAGGAATAAACAACTATTAAGTTTGTGTTTTTAAGGCCTTGAATGAGAATTTGAATTTTGGAAAAAGACATGGAATTATTGTCTCTTTTTAAACTTGAATGAATGTGGACTCCTTTGAATTTCGAATACCTTCAGTCCCTACCCTTCGATTGAACCTCTTGTATATCCTTCGAATGGGTCTTTTGAATGGAACTTTTGTGTACCCTTGGAATGGACCTTTTAAATGGAACTTTTGTGTACCCTTCGAATGGAACTTTTGAATGTCTCCTTCGAATATATTTTTTAGTGTCTTTCTAATAGTCCATATGTATGCCTTGTTCCCTCTTTGAATGGGACACTAAGGTGTGTCCTTCAAATGGATCAAGTCTCATTATTAGGGCATCTTTGATTGAGCCCATACTCAGCTAGCCCCAACTAAAACTCTTTCCAGGCTAATCGAAGCTTCCTTCAGTATGAATGCTTGTGCAGGAAACTTGATTATGGCAATATGTGGGATCTTGGGCCAGCCAACATCTTCGAATGGATCAATCATGTGTCCTTCAAATGGATTTAGATTGGACCCATATATTTTCCTTAGCTGTTTAATTCAGATACCCTTAAGTGAGAACATTATTCTATCAATCGAAGCTTCCTTCGTCACTTCCTTCGAATGCCATTTGCACAAGAAGCCCGAGCCTGGCCACATGTATGAACAAGACTCATCATAAGATAACTTGCATTATATGTCTCTTTCGAATGGCCAATAATATGTGTATCCTTCATTTTGAACCAATGTGTGTTTTGAAGGGACCACATGCATCACTTGCCATTCCTTTGAATGGGCCAACAAAGTAAATCATGTGCGTGTCGAAACAAACTTTCCAAGGGAGATACTACCCAGTCGAAGCAGGAACCAAGCTTGTATGAAGGTAGTCATCAAGACAAACCTGTAGAGGCCCTTGCTCAATTGAAGCAGGTATGTAGGTAACCATTGCATTATGAATCAAGCAAGCCTGTAAAGCCAATGGTGCAATCGAAGTGTGTATGCAGGAGGCCATTGCCTTGTGCCTGTTGGCATGAAGGAAGTTCTTTCCTTGTGAATTAAAGGCAAGTGTAAAGAAGGCACTTATCTTCTAAATCGAAGGAAAGCTGTAGGAGGCCATTGCCAACATCTTCTAAATCGAAAGAAGCCAGTATGAATCCACTAACTTCTGAAATAAAGGAGAAGCAACAGGAGGCCCTTCCTTTTTGAATTGAAGAAGGCTATTTCAAAGGAAACAAATGCTCAGTCGAAGCTTGTATACAGCAACCAAGAAAAAGGCCAAGGCTTCAATCGAAGCTTGGAAATTTGAAGCAAGCTTGAAGGAGGTTAGGTGCTCAATCGAAGCAAATTTTGTGCAACCTTGACTTAGTGGAAATTTTGTGAGAAAAATATTTGAGAGATGGGAGGGCAAAGTTTGGGGTACAACAGATGCCCCTGTTCAATCTTCTTAAACCCGAAGATTTAGATTGGCGTATCTACCTTTCGTGATCTGAAGGTGGAAGATGATTGAACACTAGAGTGCCCAGAAATTTGCACTCGCATGTAGTAACAATGATGGTTGATAATGGCAGGAATGGGCTTACAGATGCCATTTGGAGAAGATTACTAAGATTCGTTGGAGATGGGCTTAAAGATGCCATCCATAGATACTGACTTCCTAAGAGGTCTCTTTGTGGGGAATTCTTGTTCTTGCTGTCTGAGGAGGAGTCAGCTGGGGAATGTGGGTTTTTGTTGTTCTCCTGCTTGAGGAAAACTCTGTGAGGAATATAGTCTGGGAACTTCAGTTGTCCAAGGCTCTGCTAAAAAGTTATCTCTAGAGAGATGAAAGTTTTTTGTTTTCTGGTTGAAATCCAGGCTTCATAGTAACTTGCTAGGGATAATGGAATTAACCGTTATCTGAGAATATGTTAGAAAGAGCCTGTGTAGGGATGCTCCAGGATGAGTCTATGTTAGCCTGCATCCAGAGATATATGAGAAGGAGCCTGTGTAAGATTGCTTTGTCTGGTTATGTAGATAGTTTTCCTGTCTGGTTTCAGGTGTTGATCTACAATCAGCTGCTCGCAGATAGTTGTCCTGTCTGGTTTCAGGTATGAATCTGGAACTTGAAAATTGTTGGTCATTGAGATAGTTTTCCTAGCTAGTTACAAGTATTAATCTATGACCTTAGAAAGAAAGATAGTTTTCCCGTCTTGCTTCTGGTATTAATCTTCAATCTTCTCATGTAGATAGCTTTCTTGTCCGGTTTCAGGTATTAATCTACAATGAGTCGTCCACAGATAGTTGCCCTGGCTTTTTGCGGGTATTAATCAGGAACTTACTTTTGTCGGTCGTTGAGATATTATCCTGGCTTGTTACAGGTATTAATCTCTAACCTGAGAGAGAAAGATAGTTTTCCTGGCTTGTTACAGGTATTAATCTTCAATCTCCTTATGTAGATAGTTCTCCTGGCTGGTTTCAGGTGTTATTCTATAATCAGCTATCCACAGATAGTTCTCCTGGCTTGTTACAAGTATTAATCTAGGACTTGTTCTGTTGGTGACATAGATAGTTTCCCTGTCCGATTTTGGGCATTAATCTGTGGCCTGCTATATTTGTTGGTAAACCCGTCTTGATTCGAGAGTTCATACCACTTGGTCGTGTAGATAGTTTTCTCGTCTGCTTTCAGGCATTAATCTTTGACCTGTTGTATAAGCTGATAGTGTTTGTCTTTCTGTGAACTCAACCTGGAAAGGTAAAGTCAATTTCATGTGATGTCATGGTGTATGAATTACATGATGCTCTCAAAATAAATGACATTGTGATATATGCATTTGTGCTGTATATGCTATAATGTTTGTAACTTGATGTATGAATGCAATGTAGGAACATGTCAGTTGTTCCATTGTTGTGTTGTTGAATTATGGAAATTAAATCCCTGACTGTTGCTGGGGGTAAGAATGCAGGTCTTCAAATTTTTTGAAGTTGAAACACTGGGAGACAAACTTCTATTGTTAGAGAAATAAACTTTGTTAGGGAAGGTAAACTCCTTGGATTGAACTGTTGCTAGAAGATAGTCTAGAATAAGTATCAGGATGATATTCGTCTCTGGATCGTACCTGAACCGTTTCTAGAAGATGATCTGAATAAGTATCAGGATGACATCCATCTTTGGATCGTACTTGAACTGTTTCTAGAAGATAGTTTGGAATAAGTATCAGGATGACATCCGTTTCTGGATCGTATCTGAACTTTTGCTAGAAGATAGTCTAGAATAAGTATTAGGATGACACCCATCTCTGGATCGTACCTGAACCGTTTCTAGAGGAATCTGGAATAAGTGTCAGGATGACATCCGTCTCTGGATCGTACCTACACTGTTTCTAGATGAGAATCTGGAGTAAGTGTCAGGATGACATCCGTATTTGGATCGTACCTGAACCGCTGCTAGAAGATGATCTGAATAAGTGTCAGGATGAAATCCGTCTCTGGATCGTACCTGAACTGTTTCTAGATGAGAACCTGGAGTAAGTGTCAGGATGACATCCGTATTTGGATCGTACCTGAACCGTTTCTAGATGAGAATTTGGAGTAAGTGTTAGGATGACATCCATATTTGGATCATACTTGAACCGTTTCTAGATGAGAATCTGGAGCAAGTGTCAAGATGACATCTGTCTTTGGATCGTACCTGAACCGTTTCTATATGAGAATCTGGAGTAAGTGTCAGGATGACATCCGTCTTTGGATTGTACCAGAACCGTTTCTAGATAAGAATCTAGAGTTAGTGTCAGAATGACATCTGTCTCTGGATCGTATCTGCACTGTTTCTAGAATAGAATATGGAATAAGTGTCTGAATGACATCCATCTATGGATCGTATCTGCACCGTTTTCTAGAGTAGTCTTCTTTAGAATATTTCCGTTGGGAATTCTTATTTTGTTGTTTTAAGAAGAAATCTGTTTGGGAAGGGAAACTCCGTAATCCACTTGGGGATTTTGTGAGATCCTACTGGGGAATCCTGAGAAGCTTGGTGACTTCACTGGGAAATTTTTAGATGTTGGAGCAGTAATTTGGAGATTCTTGCTCTGTCGGGGATATGAGAACACCTGACACCATTAGGCTGCATGCTGAGAATATGGCGGTGAGCTTGTAGTAGGATGCCCCTGCCTCTGTACCATCTAGAGAAAATATTTTTCGGGGATTTTGTAGATGGTTTGACTGTTATCTAAACTCTGGAGTCCTTGGTGAATGTTGATCAGGGTAATAAACCTTCTACTGATAGACAAGTGACGAGACGACGGGACGTAGTCGTGCGCTTTAATCCCTAAATTTTGTCTGGACTGTCCTCTCATATTTTCAATCCATCGGGATACCCTTTTTGCCCAAGCCGCCTTTTTAGGTTTTGGACTTGTCGGGTGTACAAATTTTGTATATATCCCCGATTTTTTCCCGAACCCTTTTGGTTCGCCGGGATGCCCTTATTTTTTCCTAGGCCAGTCAACCTAGCGGGTCTTTGTTCATGTGTAGTATTTTCCTACTATGTCCATGTTCACCGAATTGCTAATGCGTTTGAGTAAGCGTGGTTTAAAGGCTTAGCAAAAATGATGTGAGTGCATGCATGTGATAGGCGTGGTCTTTTCTCACACAGACTTGTTTATATAGCCAAGGAAGAGATACGTTGTCCATAAAGTCATTTCAATGATAATAACACACTTTCCTTATTGAGAAGATCTTGTCTTGAAGAGAGTCGTTAGCATTTAATCTGTCTTGAATACATAGTAAAGCTTCAGAGTCTTCTTTGCTTATGATAACGCTTCAGAGTGCTGATGCTTTAACTTGTGATAACGCTTCAGAGTGCTTATGACTTGGTAGAGATCTTTGATTAGAGTCAGAGTGTATATGTTTATGCGCAGATTCTGGTCATCAAGCTTCAACGTATAATCTGGTAGCTTCAGTATGTAGCACATGTTATTGATCTTCTGATGTTGACATATTACTTATCTTCTGATGATTATGATGATGATGATGCTGATGTTGATTCCATCAGAGCTTCTGTAAATATAAAACATAATTTTAAGAATCATATTTGTCTTATATATAAATCTTACATTTAATTTATTCTTTGTATTTTGTTATCATCAAAACTCTAATTAAGGGTTGTAGAATCAAACTATGTTCTAACAATCTCCCCCTTTTTGATGATGACAAAAACCAGATTTTTTCAATTAAAAATAAAGAATAAAAGGTATCAGAGCTAAGAAGAGAAAACTCCCCCTGAGTTAATTACTTCACTTTAATTCCATGAGTCTTTGAGCATCAGAACTTTACTGTATCTTTCATCAGAATTTTGTAAGTGTCAACTTTTCAGAAGAGACAAAATTTAAATAGATCAGAATGTTTGAGACTTATGTCTCAGTAATTCGTTATTGAAAAATATCATTCTTTCTCCCCCTTTTTTTCAGTTATCAAAAAGAACAAATAATCAGAGTCAAAATGCATTTATATTGAAAACCAGAAGCAATGATAAGTTCAAAACAATGTAAAAATATTACAGATAAACAAGTTGTAAAAACAAGGAAATATTAAGAGGGAGGAGGTAGACGTGTGAACAAAGCCTCCAACATGCTCTTTATTTGGGTGTTGGTTTCCTGTTGCTGGGTTAACATGCTTGTTATTGCATCAATTTTGTTGTCCTGTTTATCCATTCTTTCCTTCATCAGCATATCATATCTTTTCAAGTCTTCTAGAGTCTTCCTGTCAAGGGAGGAAGCTTGAGGATCTTCAGAAACTGGATGCTTCTCAGAGCTTTCTGCAATATCTTCTTCTTGACCCAATGCTTCAGCAGGAACCATCTGCTTTTGAGTATCAGGTTGAACTTTGGATGCTGGACGATATTCAGACCAGGGAGCATTGTCCAGAGGGAGAACTTCTTCCTTAAGCAGCTTGCTTAGAACTGGACCTTCAATTTCTTTCAGCAGATTGCTGAAGTTCTGTTGAGCTTGTCCGTAGCTCTGTTCTTGCAACTTGAAAGTTTCAGAGCATACCCATCTTCTGAACTTTGTCCAAAGGTAGTCTGATGCAGCAGGATCAACCAGCTCAAGACTAGCTTATTTTAGAGAAGTGATCCACTTATGTACTTCTGTTTCAAATGTCAATAAGCTGGTACCAACATCTGGATGTTTCGGTTTTGGGATAGCTGTTTTGTGGTTGATGGCAGCAAGACGTTCAAAAACTGTTAAGTCAATGACAGTCTTGATGTTGTCTTCTAGATTGTTCTTAGGTGAGGGAGTGGGAGAGTCAGGAATTATGATTGGACTTGATGGGGAATTTGGTGGAGTTAATTCTAGTGAAGAGGGAAGTTGGGGAAAATTCACAATGGTGCCAAAGGGCATATGAATGGCCAGAGGTTCTGTGATTCCAGGAATGGGAATGGTGTCAGAATCAACAGTTTGGTTATAAGGTTCTGGTTCAGGGGATTCAGAGGGTTGAGTCTCAGAAGTTTGAACTTCTGGTTGAAATGGTTCAGGTTATGGAGAAGGTGGATTAATTTCTGGTTGAGGAGATGAAGGTAGTGGGATTTCTGGTTCTGGAGAGAGGGGAATTTCTGGTTGTGGTGAGATGGGAATTTCTGGTTGTGGTTCTGTGGTAGTTTCAGGATTTGGATTTTCTGGCATGGAAGCAGAAGTATGTTGGTCTATATCAGAAAGAACTTTTGCAAGTTCTTGTTGGGTTGCTTCAGTATTTGGATTTTGAGGTTGGGAGCGAGATCTTCTAAAAGTTAATGATTCAGAGGGGTCAAAGTCAATGTCAAAGTCGTCAAAAGTTTGTGTTGTGGGGTTTTCAGATGGAGTGGAAATTGGGATAGATGTTGATACAACAATTGAATCTAAAACAGGTACAGAAGCAGGATAACCTTTCTTTTTAGGAGTCCGCTGGGATGGTCCTTCTGCTACAACTTTCCTTTTCTTGGTTTTCTTCAGCACAACTTCTGGTGCCTTCTGCTGCAGATCTTGAATGTTCAGATTTGGTGTTGTGCCATCCGCCTTGCAAGCATCCAGATATCTGACAATTATATCTGGTTTAGAATCAATTTTCTGAGAACAATGGGAAGTTATCCAGCGGGACTCTTCTGTTGGAGATTGTTGCAAAAGGAGTGACGCTGGGTTCCTTCTTGATGTTCTCAATCAACTTCATTTTCTTCAGATTCTTTGCATTCAGCTGTTTGCCAACAGTAGCTTCTAAAGAGTTGATTTCCTGAGCCTATGTAAGATGATCAATCAACTTATTCTCTGTTAGAATATCTGATATAAGTCTTCCTAGGGGTATCCAATCCCTTTTTGTGCGCTCCTCTTCTCTTGTTTCTTTAACACTAGTCCTGAGATGGTTAAACAGCAGATGAGCCAGATTTATCTTGACCTTCTGAGAGATGAAATAGATCAGAAATTGTTGATCAATATTGATGTAGTCAGGAGAGCTGGTAGGCTTCCTGTGGTTTATGCAACCCAGAATGATCTTGGCCCAAATTCTGTGATGGTCTTTTAAGTCCCTTATCTTGCTGGAGGGAAGCCCCAGAGTGAAGATTTCTCTAGCAATTAGGGCAACATCAGCGCATCTTTCAGCCATGTAAATGCAACGAACACCACCACTATTGTAGCCTATTAAACGTGCAATGAGGTCCTCAGTAATAACTATCTTCTTCCCCATAATGTATGAAGTGACTTGATGGTTGGAAGAAGAAGCATGAATCCAAAATTCCTTTACCAGAATTGGGAATGTTGGACCCACCAGTCTATCAAAGTATTTTTCCCAGCCTTGAGCTTTAACTTCTTCAGAGAGATTAAACCCATTCTCTTGAAGACTGTTGAAATCCACGATCAATTCTGACAGAACTTCAAGATTTTTTACTGGTGTGAGAAGCGTTCTGTAGGGTTCTTCATATTGTTCAGTGGAACCTGTTTTCTGAGAACTTGAAGTAGGAATACTGGAAGAAGCCATGTTCACACGAAGGTATTGAAGAAATTGAAAGGGTTTTGAGAAAGTATGAAAACTGAAATTAGTAAGTTTGAGAGAAAATGAAAGTGAAGGTAAAAGAGTGTAAATGGTGTGAAGTGTGTTTAAATAGATTTCTAAACAATTTTGAAAACATAAACGGCAAGAGAGAGAAATTAATAATTATTATTAGCATTTAATGATAGCTGATTTTAGGGGATTCAGAAAGATATTGGAACGGTTACCCATGACATGTGTCTCAATGCATCCAATCAGCGCTTTTGCCTTTTCAGAAACGTGAACGCGTGTTCAGCCTCAAAAAATAGCTGATGAATGGATGACACTTGTTTGCTTGAGTGAACAGCACATTTTTATCCTTGAAATGAAGCGCTCAGATCTTCATGGATAGATTCTGATACAATCTGTACTTCTAAAGATCTGAAGAAGGATTGATCAGTAGTTCACAGAAAAATAAACAAAGTTCTGAAGGTTAAGATATGGAATCAAAATAATTTTATTCTGGGCAGAGCTTCATGCTGAGATGTTTCAGAATGAAGTTGAACCTATCTTTAGAAAGAGGTTTTGTAAAAATATCAGCCCATTGATGGTCTGTGTTAATAAATTTTAAATTTAAAATCCCTTTCTGAATATAGTCCCTAATAAAATGATGTTTTATTTCTATATGCTTAGCCCTAGAATGCAAAATAGGATTTTTACTGAGACAAATAGCAGAAGTATTGTCACAGAGGATAGGAATGTTACTCTCAAATATTTGGAAGTCCTCAAGTTGACTTTTCATCTAGAGCATTTGTGTGCTGCATCCAGCTGCTGTTATGTATTCAGCTTCTGCTGTTGATAGAGCAATTATGGATTGTCTTTTGCTGGACGATAAGATCATATTTTCTCCCAGAAACTGGCAGCTTCCAGAAGTGCTTTTACATTCTACTCTGTCTCCAGCGAAATCAGCATCACAGTATCCTACTAAGCTGTAATCACTTGATTTTCTATAAAACAAACCCATATTAGTAGTACCTTTCAGATACTTGAAAATTCGCTTAACTGCTGTTAAGTGAGATTCTCTAGGATCTGATTGGAATCTAGAACAAATGCAAACACTGAATAAAATGTCAGGCCTTGAAGTCGTCAGATAGAGAAGAGAACCAATCATACCTCTGTATACCTTCTGTTCTACCCTTTTACTTACCTCTTCTCTTTCCAAAATGAATGTGGGATGCATTGGAATCTTTGATGGCTTACATTCTGAGAGATCAAATTTCTTCAGAAGTTCTCTAACATATTTGCTCGGATGAATGTAAGTTCCTTCTGGGGTTTGATTAATTTGAATGCCCATAAAGAATTTCAGTTCCCCCATTAGGCTCATCTCAAATTCTGCCTGCATACACTTAGCAAACTTTCTTCCCAGAGAGGGTTTAGTATATCCAAATATGATGTCATTAACATAAATCTGACATACTAAAATTTCATTCTTAACTGTCTTACAGAACAAGGTTGTGTCCACTTTCCCTCTGGTGAGTTCCTTTTCTAACAGGAAGTTACTTAGTCTTTCATACCAAGCTCTAGGAGCTTGTTTCAGACCATACAATGACTTCTTTAGTTTGAAAACATATTCTGGATTTTTGGAACTTTCAAAACCAGGGGGTTGGTGCACATATACCTCTTCTTCTATATAGCCATTTAAGAATGCACTCTTAACATCCATCTGATACAGAGTGATGCCTTTATTAACAGCAAATGAGATTAAGATTCTGATAGATTCTAACCTGGCGACTGGAGAAAAGGTTTCTGTATAGTCTATCCCCTCTTGCTGACTATAACCTTGTGCTACCAGTCATGCTTTGTTTCTGATGACTTCACCTTGTTCATTCAGTTTGTTTCTGAACACCCATTTTGTTCCAATGACGTTGAATCCTTTTGGTTTGGGAACTAGATCCCATACGTCATTTCTTGTGAATTGATTTAGCTCCTCTTGAATTGCTAGAATCCAGTCATTATCCAGAAGTGCTTCATCAATTGTTATTGGTTCAATTAGAGAAACCAGTCCCATGAGGGATTCTTCAGAGTTTCTAAAGCTAGATCTTGTTCTAATTGGATCTTCCTTTCTTCCTAAGATTGTTTCTTCTGGGTGATCCATGCTGCTTCTGGATAGTCTTTTCTGAAGTTGATCAATAGAAGGTTATGGATTGCTTGCAGTGCTTCTTTATGATGTTGAGGGAGTGTCTCTGTTGAGAGCTTCTGATGATTTTTCTCCAGTACCTGTGAATTCAACTTCCATACCTGCGAGTAATTCATTCTGCTTTGACTTTTGAGAGTCAAGCTTATCATCAAAACAAACACTGATTGACGCTTCCACAATCTGTGTTTCTGTATTGTATACTCTGTACCCTCTTGAGCATTCAAAATATCCTAACATAATACACTTTTGTGCTTTAGAGTCAAACTTGTTCAAATAATTTTTTGTATTCAGAATAAAACATGTATAACCAAATGGGTGAAAATAGGAAATGTTGGGCTTTTTGTTCTTCCACAATTCATATGGAGTCTTTTCCAGAATAGGTCTTATGGAGATTCTATTCTGAATGTAACACGCTGTGTTTATTGCCTCTACCGAGAAGATCTTAGCAATGTTAGTCTCGTTGATCATGGTTCTGGCCATTTCTTGCAATGTTCTGTTCTTTCGTTCTACAACTCCATTTTGCTGGGGAGTTCTAGGACAAGAGAAATCATGCAGAATGCCTTTATCATTAAAGAATAACTCAAAATCTTTGTTTTCAAATTCTCCACCATGATCACTTCTGACTTTGACGATTCTAAGATCCTTTTCATTTTGAACTTGGTTGCAGAAGGTAACAAACACAGAGTGTGACTCGTCCTTGTGTCTTAAGAACTTTACCCATGTCCATCTGCTATAGTCATCTACGATTACTAACCCATACTTCTTGCCACTGACTGAAGCAATTTTAACTGGTCCAAATAAGTCAATGTGCAGAAGTTCTAATGGCTTGGAGATGGAAACAATGTTTTTGGATTTGAAAGCTGGTTTTGCAAACTTTCCTTTCTGACATGCTTCACACAGAGCATCTGAATTGAACTTCAGGTTAGGAAGTCCTCTAACTAGATTGAGTTTGTTAATCTGAGATATTCTTCTCATACTAACATGTCCCAATCTTCCGTGCCAGATCCATTGCTCGTTGTTAACAGACAGAAGACACTTTACATTATGACTTTTTAGTTCAGAAAGTTTTATTTTATAAATGTTGTTTTTCCTCTTTCCATTAAATAGGATAGTCCCATCTTTCTGACTAACAAATTTGCATGAATTTTGATTGAAAATTATATCATAACCGTTATCACTTAATTGACTTATGGATAACAGATTATGCATTAATCCATCAACTAGTAAGACATTACTTATAGAGGGAAGATTTCCATTACCTACTGTTCCAGATCCAATGATATTTCCTCTCTGGTTTCCTCCAAAACCTACGTGGCCTCCAGGCTTAAGTTCCAAGATTTGGAACATATGCCTTCTTCCCTTCATGTGTCGTGAGCAGCTAGAGTCCAGGTACCATGATTGGTGTTTTTGCTTTGCTGCTAAAGATATCTGCCACATGTATTATTTTATCCTTAGGTACCCATATTTTCTTGGGTCCTGATTTGTTAGTTTTACCAAAACTCTGGTTGAATTTTGGTTTGACAGAGTAATCACTACTTGTATATTTTATGTCATGTGTGTGCCCATATATAAAGTGTGAATCAAGTGGAGTACGTTTTATAACTAAATCCATGGCATTCTTTGGTGTAGGTACCTTACCTTGATATCCTATCCCTTTTCTGCCATTTCTGCTAACTCCATAGATCATTGAAGCCATTTTGCTTTTGTCTATGTTTTTAGCTAGAAACTTCTGAAAGCTGTGATCATACTCCTTGATGATCTCATCAGCATTGCTGGGAGTTTCAGGGATTGTTTCCTTCTGAGAGTTTAGCAATTGGTTTTCTAATTTTGAAATTTTATCTTTTAACTCAGAATTCTCCAATTTGAGACTCTCAGTCTTATCAGAGTCAGAAGCAAGATTCCTTTTCAGGTTTCTGAATTTGACTCTGATCTGCTGATATCTTTCCAGAATTTCATTGAGGCTTTCAGCTAGTTCAGCCTTAGTAAAGTTTATAGCAAAGTCAGGGAATACCTCTTCTGTATCTGATTCAGATTCTGACTCAGAAGCTTCACTGTCTTCTGTTATGTTTGCCATGAGAGCTATGTTTGCTCTTTCATCATTTGATTTTGAGTCAGCTTCAGATGTGTCAGAATTATCCCATGTAGCCATGAGACTTTTCTTCTTTTCCTTGCCAAACTTCTTTTTGGGCTTTTCCTTCTGAAGCTTTGGGCAATAACTTTTGTAGTGCCCTTGCTCGTTACATTCATAGCAGATGATGTCTTTGTTGTTTGGCTTTCTGTTTCCCGAAGAACCTTCAGATCTTCTGTGTCCAGAGGAGGATTCTGACCTTCTGTATCTGGAGAAGGATTCATTCTGATTTTCAGATCTTCTGGGATTCCTGAACTTCCTTTGCCTCTGCTTCCACAATTGGTTCACCCTTCTAGAGAAGAGAGATAGTTCATCTTCTTCTGATGAGGACCCATCAGAGGTTTCTTCCATAGCCTGCAAAACTTTGGAGTCAAATTTTCTGTTAGATTTTAAAGCTAATGGCTTACCTTGCTTTTGAAGTTCATCTGCTTCTAGCTCTATCTCGTGACTTCTGAGGGAGCTGACAAGTTCCTCCAGAGAGATTTTGTTGAGATCCTTGGCTAGCTTAAGCACTGTGACCATTGGCCTCCACCGTTTTGGCAAGCTTCTGATGATCTTCTTAACGTGATCAACAGTGGAATACCCTTTGTCAAGAACTTTTAGACCAGCAACAAGAATTTGAAATCTTGAAAACATAGTCTCTATTGATTTACTCTCTTCCATCTTGAATGCCTCATACTTCTGAATGAGTGCAAGGGCTTTGGTTTCTTTGACTTGAATGTTGCCTTCATGCGTCATTCTCAGAGAGTCAAACATATTCTTTGTAGTGTCTCTGTTTGATATCTTCTCATATTCTGAATAAGAGATGGCGCTAAGAATTGTTTCGGCCTTGTGATGATTTCTGAACGCACGCTTTTGCTGATTAGACATTGTTTTCCTGTCAATCTTCTGACCACTTCCATCCACTGGGTACGTGTATCCATCAGTCACCATGTCCCACAGATCAACATCATAGGCCAGAAAGAAACTCTCAATTCTGTCTTTCCAGTAATCAAAGTTCTCTCCATCAAAGACTGGAGGTTTTCCACTGAATCTGTCTCTTTCTTCATTGTTTTCATTGTTGATGTTTTGATTTGGTCCTGCCATTGTGTTTTTCTGACGCTGGATCTTCTACTAACACGGTTAAGTTTTATAAGCTCAGAAGCAGGCGCTCTGATGCCAATTGAAGATGTGAAAAACACAAGAAGGGGGGTTGAATTGTAAAACTTAAATCAAATGCTTAGACAACACTGTATTTTTATCCTGGTTCGTTTGATCTCAAACTACTCCAGTCTACCCGTCAAGGTGATTTCGCCTCTCTCCAACGAGGTCTTAATCCACTATATTCAAAGGATTACACAACTACTTTAACAACTGTTAAAGCCTTCTTGAGTATAACCACAAACTGGTTTATCTCAAGGAAATCTCTTTACAGATAAATGGACAATGATGTGTTTAATGTTTTCTAATAAAACACTATATCACAACTGTGATAATACACAATTTAAGCTTAGAATAAAACTGAATTGCTAATGCATTTGAGTAAGCGTGGTTTGAAGGCTTAGCAAAAATGATGTGAGTGCACGCATGTGATAGGCGTGGTCTTTTCTCACACAGACTTGTTTATATAGCCAAGGAAGAGATACGTTGTCCATAAAGTCATTTCAATGATAATAACACACTTTCCTTATTGAGAAGATCTTGTCTTGAAGAGAGCCGTTAGCATTTAATCTGTCTTGAATACATAGTAACGCTTCAGAGTCTTCTTTGCTTATGATAACGCTTCAGAGTGCTGATGCTTTAACTTGTGATAACGCTTCAGAGTGCTGATGACTTGGTAGAGATCTTTGATCAGAGTCAGAGTGTATATGTTTATGCGCAGATTCTAGTCATCAAGCTTCAGCGTATGATCTGGTAGCTTCAGCGTGTAGCACATGTTATTGATCTTCTGATGCTGACATATTACTTATCTTCTGATGATTATGATGATGCTGATGCTGATTCCATCAGAGCTTCTGTAAATATAAAACATAATTTTAAGAAGCATATTTGTCTTATATATAAATTTTACATTTAATTTATTCTTTGTATTTTGTTATCATCAAAACTCTAATTAAGGGTTGTAGAATCAAACTATGTTCTAACAGATCTGCCCCTGGCTATTTGGCATTTTTGATAGATTCCTTGAACCTTGACTTGACTTCCTCAGATCAGCTGGACACCATGCTATGCCCCTTGATTATGAAAGGGCTATCACTTGAATGTATTTCCATCTGAGGTGATTCTATCCACTAAGAGGATTTCAGTTCATCGAATATCCATCGTGCGAATTTCTCTATTGTTGAATAAATAGTCATATGCAAACAATGGTATTTTAAGAATGCAAAGCTTATGTCTGTCTTGAAGTTTGAAAATTCATTTTTTAGTAAAACAAACAAGTTTTTTATGAGTGTGATATCAGCTCAGGATTTATAGCAAACCCTACAGGAGTTAGGATACCTTTTGTAATAGTATGTTTTCCAACTAACCCATGATTCATCTAGGACTTTTAAGGGTTATAACGTGGCCTTGTTTAAGATTTAAGAAACAAGGGATAAAGGCTCAAATTTTATTTATACCCAACCCGCTCTTAGTGATGTTCTTCAATCCTATGCTCAGCTAATTGTGCGTTCAGATCCCAATTGAGTCTGGAATCTTTGCTCTGATACTTGGTGATGGTCCAGAAATTGAACGCTTGTTTGAGAAGGCAGTCATTTTTATAACCTTTTCTTTTTTTGTTGAGGATTTGTAGGACCTTTTTTTTGTTATTCCTACCTTTGCCTGAACTGTTTCTTTTGTGATTACAGTCAGCGGGATGCCCCAAGTTTTTTTCTTAAGTCTCATTCATAGGTTTTGACTTAGCGGGCTTTTCTTTTGAGAGACAGTGATTGTCTGCCTTGATGCTTATGTGGAGCCATTACCATCTTTTAGAGAGCATCTTCCACACTATTTGTCGTGTATGAAGATAGAGCTTGCGACTGAATGAACATTTGAGTTAACTGAGAAAACTACCCTGTCCCAGGTTATAATTAAGGGTTTTAATTTGTGTGAAAAGAAAAAGTCCAACATCTTAGGCTCAAAGGGGTTGACTAGGGATTATATTCCTTATAACTCCATTGTTTTAGTATTTTGAAACAACGCATGTACATCGTCAGTGGGGTCTGTTCAAAAGCATATTGTAGAGACTGTGGTATCGTTTTCGTCATCCTCCCTCTAAAGGCTTAGAGCTTTTTAATCATGAGTTGAATATCACAAAAAATTAAGTAAAAACATAGTTTGAATATAATGAATACAAATGAAATAATTCAAGACAAACATATGCAATGTATTAATATGAATAACCAAAGTTTGACATAAAGATGAATGTTTTAAGAAACAACAAAATTACAACTGATAATTCAAATGAAATAAACGCTCTCAATTTTGACCATGATTTGGCATGGGAGCAGTGATGACACTAGGGTCTTAGGAGAGTCAAATTTGATCTCTTTGTTGTGGATCAAATCATAAATCTTATTCTTTAAAGTCCAACAGTTGCCGGTGTCGTGCCCAGAACTATCAGAATGGTAAGCACATTTTACATTCTGATTATACTTAGGAGAAGAGGTATCAGGTTTTTGAGGAGGATCCTTTAGTGTAATCAGCTCCGCTTTTAGCAATTGTTGTAACGTTTGAGACAAAGGCATATTAATATTAGTGTACTGCCTCTCTTGATACTTTATCCTACACCTATTTCCCCGTTAATGTTGAACAAGTGTAGGATTAGACATTAACACTGCTTCCACAAACTGATGGTGGTTATTTTTGCTATGGCTCTTTTTTCCATAGAAAACATTAATTTCTTTCTTGCCACCAAATGACTTCTTCTCAGCAATAGAAGATGCAGCCATCGGTATCTTCCCACTCTTGATACCGGCTTCTACTCTTTCACTTGTCAGTATCAGCTCTGTGAACCCAGCCAAAGAACTTCCAATCAAGTGGTTGAATAATGGGCCAGACAATGTGCCCAAGAACATGTTTACCAGCACTCTATCAGATAGAGGAGGTTTGACTCTCCCTGCAAGATCTCTCCATTTTTGTGCATATTCCTTGAGCCCTTTTCTTGAACCCATGGGCATATTCTGCAATTGCACTCGAGTTGGTGCCAGGTCAGCATTGTACTTTTACTACTTGTAGAAAGCAGCAACCAAGTCTTCTCAAGTATATATGTCAGTTCCTTCTAGCTGATAGAACCACTCCAATTGAGTGCCATCCAAACTTTCTTAGAAGAAATGAACCCATAACTTCTGGTCAGCAGTGTGAGGCTGGATCTTTCTGACATATGATCTCAAGTGAAGTTTAGGGCAAGAAACCCCGTCATATTTGGCAAATGTGGGAAACTTGAATTTTGGTGGGATGATCATGCCAGAAACCAGCCCTAATTCTTCAAAGTCTAAGCCAGGTATCTACTGAATTTCCATAGCATTGAGATGATCCTCCAGCTGTTTGTACTTATCATAAACAGGAGGGTATTGTTCCTTGGTGTAATCGGCTTCATCCTCTTCAGACTCCCTTGTATTGTGATCTTCTTCTCTTGGCTCTCCTTTATGATTGTCTCTCTCTTTTGACAGAGTTGCAAGCTCTGAAACTTGTCTCACTGGTCCTTTGAACCTTCTTCCCATATTCAAAACACCCACTGGCCTCCTTTTCTTCTTCTTGTCCTTGAAATCATAGCTTTCAAATCTTCTTGTCCCTTATCTAGATTCAGGAACATTTCTTGGAATTGAGCATTATGTGCTTGAAGCTCCTTAACTGTTTGTTCAAGAGCTATTACTGAAATAAACAACGAAGAAGTTAAGAAGCTGGTCCAGAGAATACCTGTTATGAAATGGCATGTATGATATGTGAATTTTTTCAAGGATCTCGCGGGTTAAACAAGAAAACATCAGAAGTTGAATTTTGCAGCTTTGATTGAAGAACTTCGTATCGTTGAAGGTCCTTCTACGAGAGTTAAGCTCACCATATCGAGTGGGTCACCTCCCCTATATCAAGTCATTGTGTTTTTATCTTTTGACGGCATTGGCTAGAGGAAAATAAATCCCTTTCCCCCTTGTTAGACGTCTGGTTCATCATAACATGCATCACAGACCCTAGAGATCCTTGAAATGGTTAAGGAGATGTTATGGGATGATGTTATAATGTATATGTTATGCATTAAGCAAAAGTGCAAGGTGGCGTAAGCAAGTAAACCCTGCAAGAAATCCAGGTTATTGGATAATGAAAACAAATCCTGCAAGAAAATCATGTTGTTAGATGATAAAAACCCTGCAAGTAGTTCAAGTTGAAAGCAAACAAGTCACACAAGCAGCCTTAGGCTTAGGCTTGCATGGGTTTTTTAGGTAAATACCCTCTTGAAGTTTAGTTGGCTCAACCTGCCCTAGGAATAGTAATTGGGTTCTAAGGGATCTCAATATCACTGATTTTTCCCACAAGTTTCGTTCCGATCGACAATTGACTTTCCACCAAACAAAACTCGGGAGTCAAATCTTAATGCGTGTAGTATCGAGTATCAACCGACTTAGGACTACACCAAAGACGACTATCTCACTACTTCCTAATGGCCAAGTTGTTCAATTAAAGGTTCTAAGGCCAGTTGATGCTTCATGACAACATACAGCGGCCTCGTATTCTCCTTGACTACTCAAAGGGCTACCGGTACCAACCAAAGTGTCACATCAACGTAGCTATCACTTCAACGTGTCGGTATACCCCGCACAACCCCCACGATTTATTGCTACTTACCTAAAAGGTTCCCTAGATCCGGGTGTAGGATCTATAGTAACAACCCAAACAAACCCTCCAAGGATAAAGCATCCAAAGCAAGTAATTAAAACAGTTTTAAAATGAACTAACTCTAAGGTTAACCCCACTTTTTACATTTTCCCCAACAGAGTCGCCAGAGTCGCCAATTTTGTGATACGGTGGCAGAACTGACTGTTAATACTGGTTTTATGTTTTTGTTTGCAAATGTTGCGGTAAGCAAGAGTCGCCACTGGATTTTCTTTTACCCAAATTAAAGAAAGGGTGAAAAGAATAGAAAAAAGACCTTTTCGAGAGTTTTTTGAGTAAGGGGGTAGATTATGGAAAGGGAAGGTGTTAACACCCTTTCCATCTGTAGTTATCTACGGGCTCTTAGATGCTTAGCTCATTTTTTAAATACCTTGTGCTTTGTGCTGCGGGTTTGAAAATATTTTGAAAAAAACTTCTTTGTAATGATTCTCGTCTCTATAAGAATGCGTACAAAATGTTGGTTTTGAAAATAGTTCAAAGATGTGTTTGTAAAAGATGTTTTTGAAAATTATTTTGAAAAGCTCCTTTCTAATGATTCTCGTCTCTATAAGAATGCGTACAAAGATCTTTGACCTTTGAAAATGTTTCGATTGAAATATATGTATGAAAATGATTTTTTTATTGTGAGCAAGCATCTAACAGCTATCTACTTGTACTCGAAAAGGTTTGTTCTTTTCCTCCTTATCCTTTAGATAGTGCTATCCTACTATTAGTGAGTAGGTAGCCCTATTGGTGGATGTATGAGGGACATCGAAGGGACGTTACGGTCACAAAGGCAACTTGGCAAGGAATTTTAGTAACTGTCCTAAAGTTCTAAGATCATTTTTAACCGAGGCAACATCGAGAGGTCATCGAGGGACTTCTGATCTTTCAAACTAGAGGACAGCCACTAAAACTTCTCACATTTCGAGAATTGTAACCGTTTTTATGAAGGCAACCAAAGTCGGGTACCCTAGAGGTGTATATGTGCAATGTGTATTATGTTCAGTTATTTTTATCTTTTGTGTTAGGTTTGCTAATGTTTTGTTATTAGTCTTGTCATACAATCCTAGTTACTAGCAGTTAATAATATATACAGGAATTTAAAGTGTAGAAATATAAAGTGCGGGAATGTAAATCTTATAATATTACATGGCTTTGTGAGAGGTATATTACAGAAATGCGAAAAGTAAAGTCCTAGTTACTATTACAAACTGGGAAGCAGTTACAATAAGATGAAAAAATGTGAAAGTAAATAAATACGCAAATGAATTAAAAGGGACGTCTAAATCCTAAGGAAAATAAATCTTTTTGTTTTGTTTTTATTTATAAAAGAAAATAAAACTTAAGTCTATTTAATTTTAATTTCAAGAAAAGGTTTAAATAATTAATTAATTTGTTTACAAAATTAATTTGATTAATAAAACACTAACCTAATGTTTTTTTGTGATTTTTTGATTTAAAGTTAATTTAAAATCAATAAAGAAATGAATAAAGCAAAATTAAAGATAGAAGAACCCTCCTTCGATTCAAAGGGAAAACGTGGCTTTTTGATTCAGGGAAGAATGATGGGCTTTTCGATCCAGAGGGGAATATGATTTTTTTCGATCCAAGAAGGGATGCTTTGCTTTTCGATCCAGAGATGGATGTTTCCTTTCAATTTGAAACTGCAAGACAAATATTAGCAAATAAGGATGCAGGACCTGGGTATCGAACCCAGGTCCTTCGATCCTGTGCGCTTTGGTTTATTCAGGCTGGATCTGCAACAAATGTTAGAAACAAAACAAATGAAGACCTGGGTGTCGATCCCAGGTCCTTAATCTTGACTACGGGTGTTAATATATCATGCACATATAAAGTTTGATCTCTTTACCAATCTTACCAACATTTGGAAGCTTCTATTTGGCACTTATGGACGTGGAGATGCTTGCTTAGGGGCTGGTGATTGGGAACACTTCCTGCAGACTTTAGGGAGTGAATAGGGTGTTGTTGAAGAATCCTTCGGTTGGGACTACTTGTAAGGATTTTGATAGTTTCAGTATGGCTTATGAGGCAGCGTGTGTATGTGGTATCCTTCTTTTTTCTTCCTCTTTTCTAAGCTTGATAGTGTACTCCTTATATAGAGGGGATGAATGCGACAAGAGGAGAAAGGAATAAACTACCATTAAGTTTGTTTTTTAAAGGCCATGAATGAGAATTTCAATTTTGGAAAAAAACATAGAATTCTTGTCTCTTTTTGAACTTGAATGAATGTGGACTCCTTTGAGTTTCGAATACCTTCAGTCCCTGCCCTTTGATTGGACCTCTTGTATATCCTTCTGTTGTACCCCAAAATTTGCCCTCTTATTTCACTCAAGACATGCCTCTAGAGGTCCTCAATTGCTCAAAGGATGACTAAGAATTGACCAGACAAATTCTCCTCCTAAGGCAATGAACCTTAACTAGGGTTTCAATTTTTAGTAGGATGTGTGAGTTCCAAGGATCTCAAATGTTCTCCATTGTCCTAATATGTTCTCAAGATCATCCATGCCAAATTCCATGCCTTGAACAACAAGGTTGCTCAGTCAACTGTTCAAATGCTTGGAAATCAATTGTATTAGGTCAAAAGTCAACTGTGGCCCAAATACAGTCAAACTTTAAGATTTTTGGTCAAAATTAACATTTTGAAGTAATATCCATCATTTGATCAAGGGTTGATAATGATTCCTCAAGAAATGCTCCTAACTCAACAAAAGTAAAAAATGACAAATTAGGGTTTCTATAGGAAAAGTCAACTAAACTTTAACCATGCATAACTTTCTCATACTTTATTAGAAAGTTTTCCACCAGGGCTCATTTTGAAGAGAATCCAATTCCCTACAACTTCTCTTCAGCCCCCAAGTTCAAGAAATGCACCATTGGAAAGATACAAGCTCATACATTATAGGTCCTTTTAAAAAGTCAACAAAAACACCTTTTGGGTCAAAGCTCCTTACATGAACATGGATAATCCAATTGAGATGAAACCAAAATGGTTGTTTAGAGGACATCCTAAGCTCTCCAAAAAGTCAAAGAAAACCCTCTTAGGGTTAAAAATGAGAGAGATACATGTTGCTAAAGTTGACAAATTTTTGGAAAAATGCATGAAGTCAATATTGACCTAACTTGAATGTTTTCCAAATGGGCCGATGTTTTCATACTTGGAACTTGTGCTTAACATGGCCCAAGACCCTTGAGCTTAGTCATGAATTATTTTATTATTTATACTATTTATTTTGATATTTTATCCATTAAAATGCAAAATTAAATAAAGTAAATAATAAAAATAATGAAAGATTTGATTGTGAATCTTTTTCTTATCAAATGATGGACAAAACATGCTGGAAAACCAAAGGGAAATCGTGGAGGGAAGGCAAGATTGGGTTTGTTCCAAAAAAGGCCAAAAATCAAATAATTGAAAGAAGGATATTTCTCATCAAAGCATTGGATTTTTTCCCACATTTGTAACCCTAATATGATTCAGTATATGTATACAACAAGGCCAGACCTAATACACACGTGAAAGCTGCCTCCACAAGTCCGAAAATTATTTTCAAAATTCCAAAGAAAAAGTGAACATTGAACCAAGCGATCTAAGCCTTCTCCAGCCAAACCAAGCATCCTAGTTTCCTCCTGAAGGTCCCAGGAGTCATCCTCACTCATTAGCCAAGCCAAATCGTGCCCAAGACACCTCCTTCAAGCATCACCGATTTGGTATAATTTCTTGAATTCAAATCCTCTTATTACATAATATAAATGAGTTATGCGTGCATATATGTGTTCATATTGATCATTGTAAATGTTTTAACATGCTTCATGTGAGTTTCAGTGCCAAAATCAAAGCCTGCCATTGTTAGGGTTTGAAAACACGTGAGCTTCGTTTTCAGAGATAGAGACATCTTTAGACCGAACTAAGGTCATGGTTGAACTCGCATCCTAGGTTTTAGGGGGGGTAGGAAAAATTTCAGGCTTCAAATCTCCCTATTTTGCAGATTAGGTTTTTGGCTGGCCGGAGATGATGACCGGAGCCACCGTCTGAGGTGGTTTAACCAGCTGGTGACCCTGTGTGACATAATGGCTCCATCTGGTTGGATCATACAAATATCAAGGGGCCCCACTTGTTGGCGCGTGTTTGATGACTCGGCCATTGCCTTGCTTTTATATTATATTGTTTTTTTGTTATTATGTACATGAATGAGCAGGCAGCGCAATTGGCAAGGGTATGAATATGTGAAGGAAGGGACCTGGGTTCGATCCCAGGTCCAGCGCTTTTCTATTTTCTTGATGTTTCCTGCAGATTACAGTACGTTCCATCCCCAGGCACGCATCATGGGCTATCACATCTATACCATTGGATCAGTCATCCCCAGATCCAGCGCCCCTGGAAACGCTTTACCATGGTGGACCTCCCTAACATAGCCACACTAAATCACACGCAGGTTGTGGGCCAACATGATTTGGGCGTTGACAAATTTCCGCAATACACCCCCCAGTTTGCTTTCTCACCCCAGGCCCATCCTATTTTAATTATTTTATTTCTTTTTTTTATTAGTTTATATTTTTTGTTTGTTTTTTTTAATCATAAAATCATAAAAATCACAAAATCACAAAAAAATAATAGACTTAGGTTTTTTTTTCTAATTAAATTTAATTTTTGATAAATAAATTAATTTGATTTAATTATTTTTGACCTATTTCATTAATTGAAATTAATTAGATATTAGGTTAAATTTCAAATATATTTTTTTCATAAAAATACCAAAAACATTTTTAATAACAATTATACTTTTAGGGTTTCGAATGTAGGCCAATCTTAATTTTTGCGCGTTATTATTTTTCATAAGATTATTTTTATTATGTAACTGTGTCCGGTTTGTAATAGTTAATTAGGGTTTTTAATTTTCGCATTTTACTTTTCCAGTCATCATTTATAAATCTACACCAAAGCCTTCTAATAACGGTAGGACTTTATTTCTCGCTTTATATTTCTTGTATGCTTGTATATGAACTATTAGCAAAATTAGACGTGCATGACAAGATTAAATCAATTAATCATTAGGTCATTAACTTCAAGATAAATACCTGAAAAAAGCACATTGTTGCACACTTGCACCCCTAGGGTATACCTCACTTGGTTGCCTCATAAAACAATGGTCATGTCCCTCGAGCATAGGGATATCTTAGCAAAGACCCTCAATTTAAAAGTCATCATAAAGATCATGGTCCCTTACTATCCCTCGAGTTGCCTACGAGAAATGATCTTGTCCCTCGATGTTACCTATATGATGGAAGTCCCTTCAAAATGCTAAGGTATCCTTACATGTTTCCTTCAATGACCATAATTGTCCCTTTTGATAAGTCCCTCAACATCCGACAATAGGGCTACCTACTCACTAATAGTAGGATATCACTATCTAAAGGAAAGGAGGAAAATAATATCCTTTTTCGAGTAAGTAGATAGTTCTTAAGTACTTGCTCAAAACCAATTCCTTTTTCACACTTACACACTTTTGAAATTTCTTTTTCAAAAACGCTTTATCACACTCTTGACGACTGATACAAGAGTTATCATAAAGCAAACTGAAATCTTTCAAAACACACCAAGCATAAACAGTTTTCAAAAATGAGCAAGTACCTAAGAGCCTATGGAAAAACACGGATGGAAAGGGTGCTAACACCTTCCCTTTCCATAATCTACCCCCCCCCCCCCCCCCCCCCCTTACTCAAAATCTTGAAAAGGGTCTTTTTCTGTTCTTTTCACCCTTTCCTTTGTTAGATAAAAGAAAAGTCGGTGGCGACTCTTGCTTACCGCGACATTTGCAAACAAAAAATGCAAACCAATATTAACAATCGGTTCTGACACCATATCACACCTTCAAACGAGTCTTTTGAATGGACCTTTTGTGTACCCTTCAAACGGACCTTTTGAATGGACCTTTTGTGTACCCTTCGAATGGACCTTTTGAATGTCTCCTTTGAATGGATTTTTTGAGTGACTTTCGAATAGTCCACATGTATGCCTTGTGCCCTCTTCGAATGGGCCACCAAGGTGTGTCCTTTCAATGGCTCAAGTCTCATCATTGGGGCGTCTTTGATTGAGCCCCTACTCAGCTAGCCCCAATGAAAATTCATTTCAGGCTAATCGAAGCTTCCTTCAGTATGAATGCTTGTGCAGGAAACTTGCGTATGGAAATATATGGGATCTTGGGGCAGCCAGCATCTTCAAATGGATCATTTATGTGTCCTTCGAATGGATTTAGATTGGACCCATATATTTTCCTTAGCTGTTTAATTTAGATACCCTCAAGTGAGAACTTCATTCTGTCAATTGAAGCCTCCTTTGTCACTTCCTTTGAATGCCATTTGCACAAGAAGCCTGGGCCTGGCCACATGTAGGACAATTTTATGATATGGTGGCAGACCTGACTATTAATACTGGTTTTGCGTTTGTGTTTACAAATGTTGCGGTAAGCAAGAGTCGCCACCGACTTTTCTTTTATCCAAATTAAGGAAAGGGTGAAAAGAATAGAAAAAGACCTTTTCGAGAGTTTTTTAAGTAAGGGGGTAGATTATGGAAAGGGAAGGTGTTAGCACCCTTTCCATCCGTAGTTATCTACGGGCTCTTAGATGCTTAGCTCATTTTTTAAATACCTTTGCTTTGTGTTGCGGGTTTGAAAATATTTTGAAAATAACATCTTTGTAATGAATCTCGTCTCTATAAGAATGCGTACAAAGTGTTGGTTTTAAAAATAGTTCAAAGATGTGTTTGTAGAAGATGTTTTTGAAAATTATTTTGAAAATTGCCTTTGTAATGATTCTCGTCTCTATAAGAATGCGTACAAAGAGCTTTAACTTTTGAAAATGTTTCAATTGAAAGTGTATGTATGAAAATGATTTTTTTTTGGTGAGCAAGCATCTAACAGCTATCTACTTGTACTCGAAAAGGTTTGTTCTTTTCCTCCTTATCCTTTAGACGGTGTTATTCTACTATTAGTGAGTAGGTAGCCCTATCGTTGGATGTATGAGGGACATCGAAGGGACGTTACGGACACTAAGGAAACTTGGCAAGGAATTTTAGTAATTGTCCTAAAGTTCTAAGATCACTTTTAACCGAGGCAACGTCGAGAGGGTCATTGAGGGACTTGTGATCTTTCAAACTAGAGGACAGCCACTAAAACTTCTCACATTTTAGAGAATTGTAACCATTTTTATGAAGGCAGCCAAAGTGGGGTACCCTAGAGGTGTATATGTTCAATGTGTATTATGTTCAGTTATTTTTATCTTTTGTGTTAGGTTTGCTAACATTTTGTTATTAGTCTTGTCATGCAATCCTAGTTACTAGCAGTTAACATATATACAGGAATTTAAAGTGCAGAAATGTAAAGTGCGGAAATGTAAATCCTACGCTATTACATGTCTTTGAGAAAGGTACATTACAGAAATTCGAAAAGTAAAGTCCTAGTTACTATTACAAACTGGGAAGCAGTTACGATAAGATGAAAAAAATGCAAAAGTAAATAATTGCGCAAACGAATTTAAAGGGACGTTTAAATCCTAACAAAAAGAAATCTTTTTGTTTTGTTTTTATTTACAAAACAAAGTAAAACTTAAGTCTATTTAATTTTAATTTCAAGAAAAGGTTAAAATAATTAATTAATTTGTTTACAAAATTAATTTGATTAATAAAACACTAACCTAATATTTTTTTGTGATTTTTTGATTTAAAGTTAATTTAAAATCAATAAAGAAATTAATAAAGCAAAATTAAAGATAGAAGAACCCTCCTTCAATTCAAAGGGAAAATGTGGCTTTTCGATTCATGGAAGAATGATGGGATATTTTATCCAGAGGGGAAAATGATTTTTTTATCCAAGAATAGATGTTTTGATTTTCGATCCAGGGATGGATGCTGCCTTTCGATTTGGAACTTCAAGACAAATATTAGCAAAATAAGGATGCAGGACCTGGGTATCGAACCTAGGTCCTTTGATCCTGCGCGCTTGAGTCTATTTAGGCTGGATCTGCAACAAATGTTAGAAACAAAATAAATGTAGACCTGGGTGTCGAACCCGGGTCCTTAATCTTGACTACAATTGTTAATATATCATGCACATTTAAAGTTTGATCTCTTTACCAATCTCACCAACAGTTGGAAGCTTCGATTTGGCACTTCTGGACATGGAGATGCTTGCTTAGGGGCTGGTGATTGGGAACACTTCCTACATACTTTAGGGAGTGAATAGGGTGTTGTTGAAGACTCCTTCAATTGGGATTACTTGTAAGGATTTTTATAGTTTTAGTATGGCTTATGAGGCAGCATGTGTATGTGGTCTCCTCCTTTTTTTGTCCTCCTTTCTAAGCTTGCTAGTGTGTTCCTTATATAGAGGGGATGGAGGGGACAAGAGGACAAAGGAATAAACAACCATTAAGTTGGTGTTTTAAAGGCCATGAATAAGAATTTGAATTTTGGAAAAAGATATGGAATTCTTGTCTCTTTTTTAACTTGAATGAATGTGGACTCCTTTGACTTTCGAATACTTTCAGTCCCTGCCCTTTGATTGGACCTCTTATATATCCTTCAAATGGGTCTTTTGAATGGACCTTTTGTGTACCCTTCGAATGGACCTTTTGAATGGACCTTTTGTGTACCCTTCAAATGGACCTTTTGAATGGATTTTTTGAGTGTCTTTCGAATAGTCTATATGTATGCCTTGTGCCCTCTTTGAATGGGCCACCAAGGTGTGTCTTTCGAATGGCTCAAGTCTCATCATTGGGGCTTCTTTGATTAAGCCCCTACTCAGCTTTCCGCAATGAAAACTCTTTCCAGGCTAATCGAAGCTTCTTTCAGTATGAATGCTTGTGCAGGAAACTTGAGTATGGCAATATGTGGGATCTTGGGCCAGCCATCATCTTCGAATGGATTATTTGTGTCCTTTGAATGGCTTTAGATTGGACCCATCTATTTGCCTTAGCTGTTTAATTCAGATACCCCAAGTGAGAACTTCATTATGTCAATCTAAGCCTCCTTTGTCACTTCCTTCGAATGCCATTTGCACAAGAAGCCTGAGCCTTGCCACATGTAGGACCAAGACTCATCATAAGATAAACTTGCATTATGTGTCTCTTTTGAATGGCCAGTAATATGGTATCCTTCGTTTTAAACCAATGTGTGTGCTCTTTTGAAGGGACCACATGCATCACTTGTGTGCATAACTTTTCATTCCTTTGAATGGGCCAACAAAGTAAATTATATACGTGTCAAAACAAACTTTCCAAGGGAGATACTGCTCAGTCGAAGCAAGAATCAGGCTTGCATGCAGGTAGTCATCAAGACATACCTGCAGAGGCCCTTGCTCAATCGAAGTAGGTATGTGTTATACCCCAAAATTTGCCCTCTCACTTATCAATTATTTTCTCACAAAAGATCTCTCTTGGTTCAAGACTGCACTAGGGTTGATCAACTCAAGACACCTCCTTAAACACTGATGACCAAAATTAGGGTTTGAGATTGCACAAGGATAATTGAACTTTCAATGCGTAATATGACTTTCATGGATCATTATGTACCCCCAAGATTACTCATGTCAAGTTTCAAGCCTTGGATCATATTTTTGATCAGTCAATTGAGCAGTTGACCTAAAAATCAGTTGTATTGGGGAAAAAGTCAATTGTGGCCAATTTACAGCCAAACTTCATAATTTTTTATCCATAGCAACATTATAAACTCATATGTATCATTTGATCAAGTTTGGACCATAATTCCTCAAGAAATCTGATCAAATCATCAAAATGGCAAAATGGTCAAAATTAAGGTTTTGATTGAGGAAAGGCAATTTCTGATTTTTGACCTTGCAAATGGTTAAGTGGTTTGAGGCATTATCTTAAGAGTTAAATTTCATCATTTTGACCTAATGGCATGACCCAAAACATTGCTCAAGATCATTTGGATTGATAGTGAATTTTCAATCAACTGATCAAAAGTCAACTGTACACTGAAAAGTCAAACTTTGACTTTTTGGTCAAAATCAAATTTCAAAGATCACAATTCATCAAAACATGTCAAAATATGAAACTTATTCATCAATAAATCAAAAAGTCAAGATTTCATTTTGAAAAGTCAAAGTTTTCTAACTTAGAAATTTTTCTAAGTGTTTAAAACTTCATGTTTTTTCACAACTTTGAGCAAATTTTTCACCATGATGTAAGATGATTCAGAAGAAACTTTCATCATGAAAGTTGTAGATTTCCATGATATCTACAACATTTATTTACACAAATTCTTCTAAAAATGCTTATATCTCAAGTTATTAATTCATAAAGTCATGGTCTTGAAATTAAACACTTAGTGAAATTTTGCCCTAGTTTTGGTCAGGATTTTAACCTAACTTCTGACCCAAGTTTCACCTAGTTCCAAGGGGAATTTTCAAAAGTGATTGAAAAAGGGGTTGTATATCACATTACAAGATTTCCAAAATGTCCAAGTACTCCTTGAGATCATTTGTGAGCAAGGAGAATCGAAGGTGAAAAGTTGGGGTTTCAAGTTATTTTGCAAGGAAAAATTTGTGATGCACAATGAACCAAACCCATAGCCATGCTGCATAATCTTCACTTTGCAGGCCTCAAACTTGAAATTCACTCCTTAATTAAATTCTTACACAACATATGGAGCCATTGTCCAAGCATTTGAATCATTATCCAAGTTGCATTTCCATTTTTGGAAGAAAGGCACCATTGTTATTCTTGAAAAGTGACTTTAATCACAAAGTCAACTTGTATGGAGCTTTGCACTTGTTCTTTCTGCACAAGCATACTCTATAAACTCAGAACAATCATGTTTAAAGTTGCTAGCCACTCTACAAGACATGTACCTTTCATTGAAACCATGTTTGTCAAGATAACTTCAAAAACAAGTCAAGAACTCATAACATGTGATTCTTTGTTTCTGGTAATTTCAAACCTCAAAACCTTTCCTCTATAAATAGAGATACTATTTACAAGAGAACCCACGAATACACAAGATCCAAAACTTCCCCAAACTCAGAACTGCATCACAAACCACCACTGTTGCATATTCTGACCAAGAACTTCAAACTTCCATTTCACTGGCGCGTTTCTTGGCCTTTTGCTTCCAAAAGCTTCCAAACATCATACATAAGTCATCCTTATCCATGTTACACGACTGTAACACCATCTTCATCCATTTCCAAGTTCAAAAATAGAGCATCACAGTTGTACTTCTCCAGACCATTCCAGCCACTTTCAGCTCAAGCTAGCCATTACATTAGCTTCCTAGAGGTCCAAGGAAGCTAACATGATCATCACCATCACCTGAAACAAGCTCAAACTCATTTCACGATTTCCAGTTTTGAGGTATTTTTCTTGAACTTCTATCTCATTATTTAGGCATTTTAAGGTTTGCATTTATGAAGATAAAATGTAGACATCATTGCCCTTAAATTATACATGTCCATAGATTTCATTTATTTTGATTGAGCTAGGAGAATTTTGAGTTTGAACTTTCTGAAATATTTAGGTCAGAATTTGGTACTTTTAGAAATTCTCATTCATCTTTAATTTATAGCTTATGATATTTATATGGTTGGATTCGTGCAAAAAAATGGAGCAATTTTCATGTTTACATTTTTGCAAATGGTTGAGAAATGAGCAAGTTACAGATCCTTTGGTTGGAGGTTGAAGATGAAGTACATTCAAGACACGTTTTATGTTATGTATTTATCATTTCATACAAGTTAACGGATGTATCACCACCCCAGTGGTTAAAGCGCGCGCCTGTCACTATGAGGTCCTGGGTTCAAGCCCCAGCGTGACCTTTTTTCCATTTTTCCACTTTTTTTTTTACATTTTTGGGTTTTTGCAGCACTAGGCCTCCCCTTCTTTGGGCTTTGTTGTTTTTACTAACTTCTGACCCCCTGTTTCATTAATCCACCTCTCTGACTTATTTTTATTTTATTTTATTTTTTACTTTTTCATCTTTTATTTATTATTATTATTATAATAATAATTATTATTATTATTATTTTCTTTAATCATGAAAAATCCAAAAATATTTTATTTATTATTTACACTTATTCATTTTATTTCCTTATGAAACAAAAATATTAAAAACATTTTCTTTTAACAAATTAATTTCTCTTTTAAATAATTAAATATTTAGACTTAGTTTTAATAATTATTTTATTAATTAAAATAAATTTAGAATTTAGGTTTCTTTTAATTGTTTAATTTCATTTTTATTTTTATTTAACTTAAAACTCTTTTTCTTCATAAAAACCCTAAAAAATCTATTTTAATTTAATTTATTTTCTCAAATATGTGAAGTTAATTGTATTTTAATTTTAACTATTTTTCTTAATTAGGTTTAGGTTAAACCCTTTTTATGAAAACCAAACAAAAATCATCTTTTGTTTTCATATTCTTGTATTTATATATTACCATTTATTCAATTATTTGTACATGTTCAATATGGTTGTAATAGATAATTAGGTTTAATTTTCTTGCAAAATCCTCATTTGTAATTTGTATACCCCCTCCCCTAAATTATTGTAATAGTGTAGTAATTTTAAATTCCACAATTTATCGTTTTATATACAAATGCTAGTAATTAGGGTTTTGTATGGAAAGACTAAAACTAATCAACTAGCAAACCCTAATCAAAGATAAATTAAGCATGAAAATCAACACACTTGCACACATACACCCCTAGGGTAAATCCACTTGGTTGCCTTACAAAAATGGCCATATTATTCATGTGAGGTATCTTAG
The DNA here is from genome assembly GCA_948472305.1 of Vicia faba. NCBI lineage: Eukaryota > Viridiplantae > Streptophyta > Magnoliopsida > Fabales > Fabaceae > Vicia > Vicia faba. Next base: position 378,178,058 of record OX451735.1, on the reverse strand, counting down.
CAAAAACAAACAAAATACAAGATCATAGTCCCTCGATGATGCTATCATAGTTGCCTTTCAAAAATGATCTTAGTCCCTAAATAATATGCTAAGATACCTTGCAACATTGCTAATCATGGTTATACAATGACCCACGCCCATCCCGTTTACATCCAAAGATAGGGTTACTTACCAAATCAATGGTAAGATAACAATGTCAAAGGAAAGAGGAAATGAACACGAAAGACTTTTGAGTAGGTAGAATGTTCCTAGGTGCTTGCTCCATTTCAAAACAAAAACATCCTTGTTATTTTCAAAACACTTTTTCAAACCTGAAAAAATTTTAAAAAGATCAACACCTTTGTATACATTCTTACGAACGAGAATCATTACAAAGTTTGCCTAAACAATGGCCTCTTTAGAAAATACTTTCAAAAAACCACACAAAGCATATTTTCAAACAAAAGCAAGTGATCTAGAAAGTAACTAAGAGCCCATGGAAAACCATGGATGAAAAGGGTGCTAACATCTTCCCTTTTCATAATCTACCCCCCGAACTCAAGAAACAATCTCAAAGGTCTTTCATGTGCTTTTTCACCTTTCCTTTTGGATAAAAGAAAATTCGATGGCGACTCTTGCTAACCGCAACATTTGCAATCAAACGCAAAACACCCAAGTCAGTTCTCCCACTGTATCACAGAAATGGCGACTCTGCTGGGGATAATTTTAAAAGTGGGGTTACCTTAGGGTTAGATCACATTTACTTGCTTTCATTGTTTGACTTGTATGCTTTATATTATGGTTCTTTGTTTGGGTTTGAATCCTCTACCCGAATTTGAGATACCTTATAGGTAAGTAGCAATACATTATGGAAACTGTGTTGGGTATACCGACATGGTCTAAGAAATAGCTACGTTAGTGCGACATATTTGTGGGTATCGGTAGCCCTTGAGTAGTCAATGAGAATACGGGGCTGCTGAGTGATGTCATGAAGCACTAATGAACTTTTAGAACCTTTACTTGACCAACTTGGCCTTTAGGACGTAGTGAGATGATCGGCTTTGGTGCAGTCCGAAGTTGGTAGATACTCGATACTTCACTCATTGAGGTTTGGTTTTTTGGGATATTTCGGTCTCCATTAAATAGGCTTGTGCTGAAACAATTCCCAAAGAAACAAACCAGTGATATTGAGCTCCTTAGAACCCGGTTACTATTACTAGGACAGGTTTGAGCCAACTAAAATTCAAGAGGATACTTACCTATGAGACTCCATGCAAGCCTAAACCTAAGGAATTGTTTGCTTTGTTTGTATATATATATACTTATACATAACATCATAAACATCATAACATCATACTCATATTCACTAACCATTTCAAGGATCTTGGGATTTATCTTTGTTCTGTTTTGTAGGACATGGATTATATTCGTAGGAAAACTATTCAAGTCAATCTTGTAAAGATCCCTCCTCAACTTAAAGAGCTAGCATCAAGAATTCCTGAAAACTCTCCATTTATCGAAAGACATGGTCGCCTACTAAACTTGGTCACCTCCAACACTGATGAGGACATGATGAAGGTGCTCTTCTAGTTCTTTGATCCTCTACACCATTGCTTCACATTTCCCGATTATCAACTTGTGCCAACTTTCAAATAATTCTCCCAACTCTTGAGGATTCCCATTCTCAATCAACTACCTTCCAACGGTACAAAAAGAGATCCAAAGCTAGAAGAGATTGCTCAAGCTCTACACTTGTAATCATCTGATATCACAACTAATTGGGAAACAAGAAGTGGTGTCAAGGGTTTCCTAGCAAAGTTCTTGTTTGAGAAAGCCCAAAACTGTTGGAACTCTTTGGATTTGCAAGATTTTGAGGAAATTGTGGCTCTCCTCATATATGGGATGGTTTTCTTTCCAAATCCTGACCAACTCATAGATGTGAACACCGTCAAAATCTTCATGTCTCGTAACCCGGTGCCTACTTTGCTAGGGGACATCCTACATTCCTTTCACACTCGCACTATGAGGAAAAGAGGTATCCTTATGTGTTGTACTCCTCTTTTGGCAAGATGGTTTATTTCGCATCTTCCCCAATCTGTACCAAAGAACGAGCAAGGTTCAAGGTGGTCACATAGGTTGATGACACTCAAACATTCAGACCTTCACTGGTGTTCCCGATCTATAGAGAATGTTACTATTGTCGACTTCTATGGAGAATTCCCTAATGTCCCTTTACTTGGCATTAGAGGAGGCATCACCTACAACCCCTGTTTATCCTTAAGACAGTTTGGTTACGCCCGAAGGGATGGCCCACATGAGATGCTCATTCAAGGTTTGGTATTTGAATACGAGAACGATGGTCAAGGTTATCGCAAGAGATTTCTCCAAGCTTGGAGGATGTTGAACAAGGTAGATAGCAAGACATTGGGGAATAAGAATTTCATCCCTCTTGAGCCTTACCTCAAATGGGTACGAGCTCGTGCTCAATGTCTTATAATGCCTTACCCCTCCATTCTCCCAGTAATCATAGAGCTTGTTGTGGAAGGAGATGTTCCATACACTATCCTGCATCCTGACATGCCCACCTCTCTTGAAGAATTACAAAGGGATTGGATACAACTTAAAGGGGAGAGAGACACTTTTGAGGCTCAGTTCTACGCCAGCGAGAAGAAGGTTTTGGAACTCACTAAGAAACTTCATGAGGAGCGGAGCCTGAACGCCTACATCGCACCAAAGAGGATGCGTACAACTTTTTTATCTTAGAGTTTTGTATTTTCTTTGTAAGCCCAAAAGAGGCATGATGTACTCAAGCTTTGATTTATTAATATAATGTATGTTCCCTTTTGGTCTAAAGCAAATTTAAATCTCTAATTTCCTTGAAATCATTGCATATGCATTTACCATTCATCATAACATAAGCAGGTTTTCTCACAACAAGTCTCCTCATCTTTCTACTGTTTATTTCAGTAAGATGGATCTCGAGCAGACAGTGAAAGACCTCCAGGCGCATAATGCTCAGTTTCAACAGATGTTCTTGACTCTAGCCAAAGGACAAGAAGATTTGAAAACTTTTTTGATTGAAGAAAAGAAGAAGAAAGCAAGGAAAATAACTGGAGTTCTGAATATGGGAAGAAGGTTCCAAGGACAAGCCAGACGGACGCTAGACTTTGCAACGTCATATGGTGACAAGGATAATCACTAAGTGAAAGGCAAGGAAGAAGTTGTCCAGACAGAATCTGAAGAAGAAGAAGAAGAAGAAGAGGAAGACTACTCTGAAGAGCAGTATCCCCCGGCCGACGACAAATACAAACATCCGGAAGAACGACTAAGTGCAATGGAAATTCAGAAAGTACCTGGGTTGGACTTTGAAGAGATGGGTTTGGTGTTTGGGATTGTCATTCCACCAAAATTCAAGGCACCAATATTTTCTAAGTACAACGGAGTTTCGTGTCCCAATATGCATCTCTAATCCTACGTGAGGAAGATACAACCTCACACTGCTGACAGAGATTTGTGGGGACACTTCTTTCAAGACAGTCTATCCGGAACTCAGCTTGATTGGTTCTATCAACTGGAAAGGGAAAATGTCCATAATTGGGAAGACCTTGTTGCTGCTTTCTATAAAAAATATCAGTACAATGCAGATCTTGCTCCCACCCGTACTCAGCTCCAGAGTATGGCTATGGTTTCAAGTGAAGATTTCAAAGACTACGCTCAGAAATGGAGGGACTTAGCAGGAAGAGTCCAGCCTCCCCTTTCTGAAAGAGAACTAGTAGACATATTTCTGGGTACCCTGTCCGGTCCTTTCTTTAATCATTTAATTGGAAGCTCCTCAACAGGCTTCACTGAATTAATCCTGATCGGGGAAAGAATGGAAGCTGGGATTAAGAGTGGAAAGATTCAAAAGGACGCATCCTCTGCTGCTGTAAGAAAACCATTTATTGGGAAAAAGGAAGTTTGTGTTGTGTATACTCAAAGGAATCAAGAAAGAACTGAACGCCAACCGATGGTAGGGGCTGTCATGATCCCAAAGCCTACACCTACTCAACAAATGAATGATCAACCTAGAACAGAAAGACCAGTAAGACAATTTACCCGGATTAATATGACACTATCTCAAGTCCTTCCGCATTTGTTGAGATCTAATCTGGTAACTTTAAAAGAAGCTCCAAAGAATCCTAACACAACCTCTCCTCATTACCATCATAATGCTCGTTGTGCATACCATTCAGAAAGTCCAGGCCATGACACTAACAATTGTTGGGCTTTGAAAAGCAAGGTGCAAGACCTTCTTGAAGCAAAATAAATTGAGTTTGATGCTCCTGAAATCCTAAATGTTATCACCGCTCCTATGCCCAAGCATGTCCGTGGTGTCAACGTTGTTGAAGATGATATGTTTGTTACTACTGTTGATAAACTTGTTACTCCTCTACTGACTGTCAAGAAGAACCTATTGAAGGCCGGTTTATTTCTGGGTTGTGATGAAGGCTACCCCTTCTGTCTATCCCTACCAATTGGTTGTCATTTATTTAAAGCAGGTGTTCAACGCCTAATGGATGACAAAGAGATTTTGTTTGAAAAAACTCTCGTTCCAACCATTTCCTACAATGATGTTTCGGAAGTAACCATTTCCGCCAATCCTTACAGGGTCTCCACCAAAAGACCCGTTAGAATTACATCAGTTCCTAAAGTAGCTCCACTGATAATTACTATGCCAGGTCCAATCCCGTACTCATTAGATAAAACTGTCCCATGGAATTATGGGGGCGATGTCTACTATCACGGTGTTAAGCAGGATTGGCCGGCTGTTGAAGACTCAATTTATGAGAAGGTTGATCCCGACATTAGCAACATTGTGGGAACCAGCAAGATAACCTAAAGTGGAAGAGTATTCTCCCCAGAGATTTCTCCTCCGAAGAGTGTTACCGGTACTGTGATCATCCTTGTTTCTCTTCTTGTTGACACCACTACAACTACAATTCATATAGTCACACCTGCTGATACTCCTACCACCGAGTCGACCGAGACTCGGGGAAAATTCATTCTGGTTGAGCCTGTCCGGATGAAGTGGCAATCAGTATCTATCCATGATGCCTCCCAAAAGGAGATGGAAGAAATTTTGAAAATTATAAAGAGAAGCGACTACAACATTGTCAAACAGCTAGGGCAGACTCCATCAAAGATTTCCATGTTATCTTTATTATTGCGCTCCGAGGCTCATGCGAAAGCCTTGGTGAAATTCCTTAAAAATTCCCATGTACCACAAGAAACCTCTACTGATCAGTTCCAATATTGCATGGCCAGTTTAATCGCTGACAATGGTTTAGGCTTTTCTGATGCTGACTTGACACCTGGGGGGAGGAAGCACAACGAGGCATTGCATGTCTCTGTCGAATACAGGGGAACAACTTTGGCCCATGTCTTGGTTGATACTAGTTCGCCTTTGAATGTGCTGCCTAAGAAGGCTCTTGATAGACTTGACTGCGGAGGTTTGACCTTAAAACCCAGCAACATAGTGGTAAGGGCTTTCAACGGTTCAAAGAGAATGGTGCATGGGGAGGTGGACATCCCCATAAAAGTTGGAACCCAAACCTTTGATTCAACTTTTTACGTGATGGAAATTTTCCCTTCCTATTCCTGCTTGTTGGGCCGACCATGGATTCACAATGCTGGTGTCGTTACCTCTACATTACATCAGATGATGAAATGTCCAACCGAGGGAAAAATCATTACTGTCCATGGAGAAGAGGAATATATGGTCAGTCACTTAAACTCCTTTAGATACGTGGAATTGGATGGAGAATTCATTGAAACTCCATTTCAGCACTTCTAGGAAGTCCCACAAACCGTGGCAGTAACCAAGGTTGTTTCCCAAGTCCCAAAGATTATGAGACCTCCGCTGAAGATGTCTTCTCTGAAAGATGCCAAGGCCGTGATCGAAGAAGGTGGGTGTGCTATTTGGGGTCAGCTCCCAGATATCCCATACAAATCTGACAAATTAGGTTTGGGTTTCACTTCAGGAGCCCAAAAATATATACGTCGTGCTCTTGCCGAGGGACCACCCTTGAAGATCAGCAACCACAGAATCAACACAGTAGAGGATGATGAGGACAGCTACGACCTGGAGGAATGGATTTTCCCAACTGTCAATGGAGGACACAACAACTGGGAAGCCAAAGAATTTGTCCCTATTACTTTTTTTCAAGAGTAGTTGTCTTTCAATTTTTGTCAGATTTGTAATAATTAAACAATTTAGACTTTAAAACCTTGTGTCTTACCCGAGGCACAACGGTCCATTTGTGAGGGTTGTTACTTCATCTTCATATGTCATCAATAAATCATGGATGTTTTTGCATACAAACTTTGTGATCTTTGTCTTTCTTTTTACATTCTTATTTCTTTCAAAGATAGATATACTCTTACACACACTCACATTCAAAATGCAGATCTACATCCATTCGGGATCCCATGGGTAACGATTTGCTATGGCTTTCTGTGACTCTGAGAATCTAATATACCAAGCCGATGATGAAGGTGAGGAATATTGTGAAGTCCCAGGGGAATTAGCCAGGTTACTACAACAAGAAGAGAGGACCATACAGCCCCACGAAGAACCAGTGGACACAGTTAACCTAGGTACCGAAGAGGACAAGAAAGAAGACAGAGTGGGTGCTAATCTGGAATCTAGTGTCAAGAAGCGTCTGATTCAGTTGCTACATGATTATGTTGAGGTCTTTGCCTGGTCGTATGAAGACATGCCAGGACTTGATGCTGATATCGTGGTACATATCTGCCAACAAAAGAAGACTGCCCTCTAGTAAAACAAAAGGTCCTTCGCATGCGAACAGACATGTTAGATAAGATCAAAGTTGAAGTCGTGAAATAATTCAACGCTGGATTCTTGGCCATCACCTCCTATCCGCAATGGGTCGCCAATGTTGTTCCAGTGCCTAAAAAAGACAGAAATATGCGAATATGTGTGGACTACAGATATTTGAATAGGGCAAGCCCTAAGGATGGTTTCCCACTTCCCCACATCGATATTTTGGTTGACAATACAGCACAACATAAGGTGTTTTCCTTCATGGATGGTTTCTCATGCTACAACTAGATCAAAATGGCGCCTGAGGACATGGAAAAAAACAACCTTTGTCACGTAATGGGACACTTTTTGTTACAAGGTTATGCCATTCGGATTGAAGAACGCTGGGGTAACCTATCAGCGTGCCATGGTAGCTCTATTTCACGACATGATACATCATAAAATAGAGGTCTATATGGACGACATGATAGCCCGATCTCAAACTGAAGAGGAGCATCTTAACCATTTACAGAAACTCTTTAAAAGACTAAAGAAATACAAGCTGAGGTTGAACCCAAATAAATGCACATTTGGGGTGAGGTCCGGTAAACTACTTGGCTTCGTCATCAACGGTAAGGGTATTAAAGTGGATCCTGCCAAGGTGAAAGCAATACAAGAAATGCCTTCTCCTCGTACTGAGAAGGAAGTCAGAGGATTCTTGGGATGGCTAAAATACATTGCCAAATTCATTTCTCACCTGACAGCTACTTGCGAACCAATCTTCAAATTACTGAAGAAAGATCAAGTAGTCAAATGGAGTGATGAGTGCCAAACTGCCTTTGACAAGATCAAAGAGTACCTACAAGAGCCTCCGGTTTTGATGCCACCAGTCGAGCGAAGACCCTTGATCATGTATCTAACGGTTTTGGAAAATTCAATGGGTTGTGTGTTGGGGCAGCATGACGAGTCTGGACGAAAAGAGCATGCTATTTATTACCTGAGCAAAAAGTTTACCGACTGTGAAATAAGATATTCACTGCTCGAGAAAACTTGTTGCACTCTGGCATGGGCTACTCGTCGGCTAAGACAGTATATGCTAACCCATACTACCTTATTGATATCCAAGATGGATCCAAAAAAATACATATTCGAGAAGCCTGCCCTCTCTGGGAGAATAACGAGATGGCAGATGATCCTGACGGAATATGACATTCAGTATACTACCCAAAAAGAAATAAAGAGCGGTGTACTAGCTGATAACCTTGCTCATCAAGTTGTGGATGACTACAAGTCCATGAAGTTCGAATTCCCAGATGAAGACATCATGATGGTAAGTAACTGTGAAGAATTCAGACCATATGACGGACCTGAACAAGGGTCCTGATGGACCCTGGTTTTTGATGGAGCGTTCAACGCACTCGGTAATGGTATAGGTGTTGTACTCATATCCCATAAAGGATGTCACACTCCCTTCATTGCAAGACTTGCTTTAATTGTACAAATAACATGGCAGAATACGAAGCGTGCATTTTTTGTCTAAAAGCTGCCATAGGTTTGGGGATCAAGTCCTTAAGTGTATTCGGAGATTCAACTTTGGTCATCAGTCAAATTAAAGGAGAATGGGACACTAAACACCCTAACCTCATCCCCTACAAAGAACACGTGTTGACATTAACGCCACATTTTGAGAAGATTATCTTCGAGCATTTCCTGCGAGAAGAAAATCAACTAGCGGATGCGCTAGCCACAATGTCATCCATGTTTAAACTTAAATGGGATAACGAGGCTCCCCAGATCATCATTAAACGAATGGATGAACCAGCTCACTGTCACGAGATCAATACGGAATAAGTAGTGGACCGGCCTTGGTTTCACGAAGTCAAGAGGTATCTCGAGGCTCAAGAGTATCCAGAAGGAGCTTCAATCAATGATAAGAAGTTCCTAAGGAGATTCTCTTCTAAGTTCTTCATTATTAATGACATTCTCTACAAACACAACCATGACTCTATATTGCTTCATTGCATAGACAAGGTAGAGGCTGAAAAGATCATGGCTGATCTACATGAAGGCACTTTTCGCACCCATTCCAATGGGCATACTATGGCAAAGAAGATCCTACGGACAGGTTATTACTTGTCTACCATGGAAGCAGATTGCTATCAACACTTTCGAACCTACCACAAGTTTCAGATCTATGCTAACAAGGTGCACGTGCCTCTGGTTCCTTTGAATTTCTTGATGGCTCCTTGGCCTTTTGCTATGTGGGGCATCGACATGATCGGGGAAATCAATCCAACAGCCTCTAATGGACACCGCTTCATCTTGGTGGCCATTGACTATTTTACAAAGTGGGTTGAGGCAGCTTCTTTCGCTTCCGTTACCAAGAATGTTGTCGCCCGATTCATCAAGCAGAATCTCATTTGTTGCTACGGTATCTCGGAGAGGATCATCACAGACAATGGTACAAATCTCAACAATATTATGATCACCGCACTGTGCATGCAATTCAAGATCCATCACCATAATTCTTCTCCTTATCAACCAAAGATGAATTGTGCTATCGAAGCCGCAAATAAAAACATCAAAAAGACCATACAAAAAATGACAGTTACTTACAAATACTGGCATGAGATGCTACCATTCACCCTCCACGGTTATCGTACCACGGCGTGCACATCAACCGGGGCAACACCTTACTCTCTAGTATACGGCATGGAGGTTGTCTTTCCTATTGAGGTCCAGATCCCTTCTCTGAGAATCATGAAGGATACGGGGTTGAATGAAGATGATGGATCCATACTCGACTTAATCAAATGAACTTAAATGACGAGAAAAAACTTACTGTTGTCTGTCATGGTCAAATGCATCAAAAACGGATGATCAAGGCTTTCAACAAAAAGGTCAGACGCCAAGTGTATCAAGTCGGGGATTTGGTGATCAAGCGCATCATACTGCCCAGGGTGATCCCAGGGGAAAATAGACTCCTACATATAAAGGTTCGTTTGTGATCAAAAGCATATTCTCTGGTGGAGAAATGATCTTAACGACTATGGATGGCAATGTACTACCGCACCCTGTGAACGCGGACATAGTCAAAAGATACTACGCATAAGGGACCCGATAGGTTGACACACCTAAGTAAAACAAGGGCATCTCGTGAACCAAAACGGTTCGGGCAAAAATTAGGGATAAAACAAAAAAATCTATAAACCCGTGTTGCACCCCAAAATTTGCCCTCTCATATTTCTCAAAACATTTCAAGAAAAATCTCCAAGTTGCTCAAGTTTGCTCAAGAGTTGGACAGTCAAGCTATCTCCTAAGACAGTCAATCCCAAATTAGGGTTTTGTGTTGCATCAAGGTCCTTGCATCCAAATGACCTCAAGTTCTCCCCAATGTCCTAATATGTTCTCAAGATAATCCATGTCAAATTTCAAGCCTTGCAGAGGAAGTTTGCTCAATCAATTGCTCAAGGGGTCCAAAAATTGATTGTGCTAGGGCAAAAGTCAACTGTGACCCAAATACAGTCAAACTTCAAGATTTTTTGTCAACATTCTAATTTTGAAGGATATTTAATCATTTGATCAATGGTTGATCATGATTCATCAAGGGTTGCTCAAAATTCATCAAGACTCAAAAGTTACTAAATTAGGGTTTTGCGGGAAAAGTCAACTCAACTTTGACCAAGCATAACTTTCTCATAATTTATGAGAAATGACCCATCCAAATCTCATTTTGAAGAGGATGCATTTTCCCACAATCCATATTCATACCCCAAGATCATAAAATGCACTCACAAGAAATAATGAATTTGGACATTATAGGTCATTTTTGAAAGTCAACAAAAACACTTTTTTTCCAAAGCTTATAACTTGATAATGGAATATCCAAATGTGATGCAACCAAAAGGGTTGGTTATAGAACATCTCAAGCTTTCTAAAAAGTCCAAGAACACTTCCAAAAGTTCAAAATTGAAGAAGTTATGCATTGTTGAAGTTAGGCATTTTTGCAAAATTGCTAAAAGTCAACTATCCCCAAAACTTCAAATTTTGTCAAATGGGCCCATTCTTTTCCACTTGATTTGGACTTTCCACATTGCACACGTGTCCTAGCTTCAGCCTTGAGTCCATTTATCAATTTTATTATTTTATTTGATTTTTTAATGAATTATTTCATTTTTAATCAAATTAAATCCAATAAAATCCAAACATTGATTATTTGATCTCTTTTTGGCTATTTCAGGATTGAATCATCATCATCAAGTGTATCAAATTCGTATCAAGTATTCCATGTGCAAAAAGATTGAGTTTTTGACAAATTTGGCAAATCTTCAATGGTGGATCAAATCAAATCCCATAGTCATGATGTGCAAAGATTTAGTCCACAAATGTTGACCTAATACATTGCATATTACATATACAAGCCAAAGCACATGAATTTGAGACATAGAGGCTGCAAGAACACCAAGAACCAAACTTGCAAAAATTGACAAAAAGTGTGAAATTGAAATCATCTTTGGAGGCATTTTCAAAATCGAAACTCAACACCAATCGATTGCTGGATAATCACTGAGTCAGAATCAATCCAAAGCAAGCTCTCACAGCCATCAAAACGCCCTGTAAGTGTCCCGTTTCGTGGCCCTGTTTCCAAAACCTTAACTCTCTATTCTTGCATTTTTCTGGCAAATCTTTGACATATTTGTGATGTTTATGATATTTCTGAACTTTTGGTATTGTTTGATTGCATTTATATGGATTGTAACCCCATAGTTGAACCTAGGGTTTTGTAGTTTGTTTTTTGGGCGTTTCTTTCACAGGAAAAATTAGCTCCATTGATGGACATAGACATGACCGGAGGAGGAAGACGAGTATAACCATGGTCTTGGGAGGAATTTTCATGGCCTAGAATTAATTTTAGGATGGACATACGAATTTAGTTATGGATCTAAATCCGCAGGAAAAATTACAGGGATGGAGGTTAGGGGTGGAGACGTGGCACTCCCCCTGTGGTTGATTCAAACTTGGCGCGTTTTTTTATATTTTTCTGGCATCTGATTGATTAACCCATATTATTATTACTGATTAATATATTGACAATTGAAGCAAAGTGGCTGAGTGGTGGGCGTGTACATCCAATGATCAACATGACCTGGGTTCGAATCCCAGGTCCCCCCATTTGCATTTGTTATTTTTCTTCAGGTATTCCAGCGTGCTTAAGGAGTTGTAGCGTAGCATGCTCCCTCACTCAATCACTTGCCAGATGGCCCCAGGCCAGATCTGGTGATCCAGATGGAACGTCCACCATGCTACCAAGTCAAAGGCGCACATTGAATCTCTCAAAGTCAGCCAGGCCAGCGCCTAATGGGCCTTGAATTTGTCATTCTAACCCCCTAAACAGGCCCAAACCTCCTAAATCTTTCTTTTTTTTATTATTTCTTTTAATTATTTATTGTTATTATTTTTATTATTAACTAACCAATTAAATCTTTTTCTTCATAAAATTAAAAACCAAAAAAATCTTTTCTTATTTAAATTAAATTTCAGTATTTTATTTTTTGTTAACAATATTAATTTAATTAATTTAGTTTTAATTAGGAATAACTTTTAATATATTTTGCAATAATTAAAATTAACTTAGACAATTATGTTTTATTAATATTGATTAAATTTATTTTCATTTCTTTAAATAACACAAAAATCCAAAAATATTATTTTCATTAATTAATTAGTTTATTAATTTAATAATTAATTTAGGATAGTTTATTTCTTAAAAGTCAAAAATAACCAAAAAATCTTTTCTTTAATAACCAAAGGGTCAAAACCCTAAAACTCGCATTCGATTTAATTTCCCGCACGCGATCCATTTTATTCAATATTGTATTTGTTCCCGGAATGTAATAGCTTAATAGGACTTTAAATATTTTTATCGCTTTATTTATTTTCCGCATTTATTTTCAAGGGTTTGTCTTTGGCGATGTAGATACCCGACGCCTTGTAATTTAATTTCCGCAATTTATTTTCCGCAACTTATAAACTGTTAGATGTTTGATAATAGGAATGCATGACAAGATTGAACGTTTAAACCTAAAATCATTATAGACCACCATTCACATGTACAAAGACAAAACTAACTGAAAATGACACACTCGCACATGCGCACACTTACGGTACACCCCACTTGGTTGCCTTCGTACACGGTCATTGAGTATAGGTCATTTTAGAGGTCATCCTCTTGTCCAAAGATCATAGTCGCCTCGAAACGGTTGCCTCGGATATTTTTGCCTCAAAACAAATGATCTAAGACATTAGGATTACCGCTAAGGCGTCCTAACATTGCTTTAGTGACCGTAAGTCCCGCATTTGAATTGACCCTCAAACTCCGACGACGGTGATACCTACTCATCAATAGTAGGATAGCATTGTCTAAAGGAAGATAGCATAGAACGATTCCTTTTTCGAGTAGGTAGATGGTTCTCAGGTACTTGCTCTTTCCAAAACAAAATCTTTTTCATACTTACACTCCTTTTCAAACAAAGACTTTTTCACACCCACAATCACAAAGAAAGCAAAATTTTGAAAACAATATGAGCAAGTACCTAAGAGCCCGTGGATAACCACAGATAGAAAGGGTGCTAACACATTCCCTTTCTATAATCTACCCCCCGAACCCGAGAAATATCTCAAAAAGGAACTTTTCTGTACTTTTTTCCTTTCCTTGTTGGATAAAATAAAAGTCGGTGGTGACTCTTGCTTACCGCGACATTTTGCAAAAACAAACGCAAAACTCAAACCAGCATTCTAAAAAACAGTCAGTTCTCTCCCACCGTATGACAGAACTGGCGACTCTGCTGGGGACACTTAATAAGTGGGGTGTACCTTAGGATTAGATCATTGTGTTTTCAATTGTTTGCTTTGTATGCTTTATACTTATGGGCTTGAATCGGAGTTACTATAGATCCTAACCCAGATCTGGGGGATACCCTTTAGGTAAGTAGCAATAAACTGTGAGGGAACTGTACAGCATAGACCGATACGGTTGAAGGAGTAGCTACATTGGTGTGGCACTTTAGTCTGTACCGATATCCCTTGTGTTGGAACGAGGAGAATATGGGTCTTCTAAGGGGTCACTAAGCACCAACTGACCTTAGAACCTTTAAATTGACCAACTTGGCCATAGAACAGTAGCAGTATGCTACACTCATTGAGACTAAACTCTCTCGATGATTCCGGCCGCAAGAAAAGTTTGCTAAACTGGAATTATGACCGATCGAGGGTAGTCAGTGATATTGAGATCCTCTAGAACCCGATTACTATTTTTAGGACAGGTTTAAACCAACTGAACTTAAAGAGGGTAGTACCTAAGCTCCTTGCCAGCCTGAAATCTAAGGGCTCTATGTGTGACTTGTGTGCCTTTACCATGTTTGATGTTTGTGGATACTTGTGATGTGCTTTCTATCATGACATCATGACATCATAACATTGCATACATCTTGCATTGGACTAACCTATTTCAAAGACAGGAGGGATTCATCTTTGTTCTGTTTTGTAGGTCATGATGCCCATGCGTAGGAATACCATCCGGATCAACTTTGTCCAGGTTCCCACTATGCTTAAAGAATTGATTGCAAAGATGTCAGATACTACCTCCTTCATCAGAAGACATGGGCATCTTCTCAGTTTGGTCACCTCCAAATTGGACGAGCAGATGATGAGTGTTTTTGTCCAATTCTATGATCTATTGTACCATTGCTTTACTTTTCAGGACTACCAGTTGGTCCCCACCTTAGAAGAGTTCTCTGACCTACTTGGTATCCCTATCCGGGAGCAGACCCCGTTTACTGGTTGGGAGAAGATCCTTAGGCCATAAGAGATTGCTTCAGCCCTTCATATGACAAAGGATGAGGTAATGGCTAATTGGGAGACTAGAAGTGAAGCAAAGGGCTTTCTGACTAAGTTATTCATTGGTAAGGCTAATTATTTCTGGGATAGTCTAGACTTTAAGGCATTCGAGGATATTCTGGCTCTTCTGATATATGGCTTGGTATTGTTTCCGAATCCTGACTCCTTTGTTGATGTGAATGCGGTGAGAATCTTCACCTCTCGTAATCCTGTACCCACTCTCTTGGGTGACATTCTTCATCAGCTTTATGCTTGTACTGCTCGAAAGTGGGGAACCTTGATGTGCTGTGCTCCATTATTGGCGAGGTGGTTTATTTGCACCTCCCCAAATCAGTGCTGAAGAACAAAGAAGGCATGGGCTGGGCCTATAGGGTTATGTCTCTCTCTCATAATGACATCATCTGGACTATCAAGGGTATGGACGAGGTGGCCATTATTGATCGTTGTGGGGAATACCCCAATGTTCCACTGATAGGAACCAATGGAGGGATTACCTACAATCTGTGCTTGGCCTTACGTCAGTTTGGGCGAGCCAGAAGAGAAGGACATCATGAGATGCTAATGCCTAGTATCATCTTTGATTTTCAAGGGGATAACGACGAGCAACGCCGCAAATTCATAAGGGCTTGGGACAGAGTTCACAGATCTGATCCACACGACCTGGGCCCAAAGACTTCTCTTCTGATGGAGCCATATCTCAGATGGGTTCGTATCCGTGCTCAAAAGCTGGGTATGCCGTATGAAGCCGTCCTGCCTATCATTGTTGAAGTTGCTAATGAAGAAGGGGTTCTTTCGACCATCCTCCATCCTCATATGCCCACTGACATTGGAGCACTGAAAAGGTCTTGGATGCAGCTGAGAGAAGAGCGGGATGCTTACCAAGAAAAGTTTAACGAGCAAGAGCAGAAGATCCAGAAGTTGACAAGACAGCTGGAAAACAAGCGGATCCTCAATGACTATGTCCGCACCGACAAGAAGCGACCATGGGAGCACTGATTGTCCTTTGATTATTTCCTTTCCAGTTTTCATTTACTTTTCAGTATTTCCTTTCTTGTAACGCCTTAAGGGCATTTGTTGAACAATTTGAATTTTAAGTTTATCTAATAAAAGTGTGTTTCATTTCTTGTTTACAAATTTGAATCTCTCGATGTCTTTGAAATCATATCATACGCATTTCATCCCATGCACTTCATAACAGGTACCCATTACAGGTCTTTTATCTTCTTCGCTGTTTATTTCAGCATCACGCCTGCTGAACCATCAACTGAGCAAGCAATCAAGGACCTACAGGCTCAGAACGCTTAATTCCAAGAGTTGTTCATGAATCTAGCTAAGGGTCAGCAAGATCTGAAGACCCTTATTCTGAAAGAGAAGAAGAAGAAGAAGAAGAAGAAGAGGACAGTCCTGTTTAACACAGGTCACAGGTTTGGAAACAGGCTACGGGATGAAGTTGATTTGACCACCTCATCGGGAGGGAAAGATAGTCAGGAAGAAAGGAGGGCTCATAGCCCCGTGGTCTCAGACAACGAGACGGACTTCGACGAAGACCAGTATCCTCCGGTCGAGGATAGATACAAACAATTGGAAGACCGGTTGAGTGCGATGGAAGTTCAGAAAGTGCCTGGTATAGACTTTGGTGATCTGGATCTATCATCTGGGGTGGTGATTCCCCATAAATTCAAAGCACCAGCCTTTGCTAAGTATGACGGAGTTTCTTGTCCGAAGCTTCACCTCCGGTCATATGTAAGGAAGATTCAGCCGCACACCGCTGATAAGAACCTATGGATCCACTTCTTTCAAGACAGTCTCTCAGGGACTCAGCTTGAATGGTTTTACCAGTTGGACGGAGCCAGTATCTGCAGTTGGGAAGATTTGGTTGCTGCTTTCTACAGGCAATACCAATACAATACCGACCTCGCTCCCACACGTACCCAACTTCAGGGTATGTCTATGGGAACGGGCGAAGGTTTCAAAGATTATGCTCAGAAGTGGAGGGACCTCGCCGAAAGAGTGCAACCACCCTTGGCTGATCGGGAGCTTGTGGATATGTTTTTGGGTACCTTGTCTGGTCCATTTTTCAACCATCTGATTGGGAGCTCTTCGTCTGGGTTTACAGAGCTAATTATGACCGGTGAAAGGATTGAGGCTGGTATTAAGTCTGGTAAGATACAAAAGGGTGCTTCATCGAGCACCGAGAAAAAGCCTTTTAAGAAGGAGTCCAGTGTTGTTTACAGTTCGAAAAGCCAGAATAGACCTGAACGCCACCAAGCTGTTAATGCGGTTGTTATTTCAAGACCTGTTGGTGCTACTCAGCACAACAATCAACAAAAGGCCGAGAGACCTCGAAGGCAATTCACCCATCTCAACATGACTTTGTCTCAAATTCTGCCGCAGTTATTAAAGACCAATCTAGTAACTCCAAGGGAGGCTCCGCAGAATCCCAACATTGCATCACCTAAGTACAACCCTAATGCCAGTTGTGCTTTTCACTCTGATAGCCCGGGACATAATACAGATGATTGTTGGGCTTTGAAGAACAAAATACAGGACTTAATTGATGCTAAGGAGATTGAGTTCGAGGCGCCCGAAAGACCTAATGTTGTGACTGCTCCTATGCCCAAGCATGGAGTAAATGCTATAGAAGAAGACTCGTTTGTGGTTTCTATGAACGACATTGTTACCCCTTTGATGACTGTGAAGAAGAACCTTTTGCTAGCCGGTTTATTTCCAGGTTGTGACGAAGGTTGCCGTATGTATTCTGACCTATCAACCGGTTGCCATCTTTTGAAATCAGGTTCTAACGCCTGATGGATAGTAAAGAGATTCTGTTTGAAAAGATTGTTGTTCCTCTAGTTCGTACTGAAGAAGTTGCTATAATCACCATTTTCGACAATTCTTCCAAGGCTTCCACGAGAAAGCCTGTTAGAATTACATCTGTTCCAAGAA
The DNA here is from genome assembly GCA_948472305.1 of Vicia faba. Taxonomy (NCBI): domain Eukaryota; kingdom Viridiplantae; phylum Streptophyta; class Magnoliopsida; order Fabales; family Fabaceae; genus Vicia; species Vicia faba. Next base: position 378,160,435 of record OX451735.1, on the reverse strand, counting down.
TCGCACCATTGATCATCATTGTTCCGGGGCCTATCCCCTACACCTCTGATAAAACTGTCCCTTGGCACTATGGGGCTGATGTTTATTTTCATGGAGTTAAACAAGAGTTAGATGTTGATACTGACGTCAGCAATATTGTTGGACCTGCTAAAGTCACCCGCAGCGAAAGACTTTTCTCACCTGATATCTCTCCGCCAACTTCCCGAAAACCTGTTGTTATTACACCTGCCAGTGTACCTGCTGCTATTCCTGTTCAAGTTCCCATTTTCACCCCTGTTGCTGAGTCATCTAATACTCGGGGCAAAGGGACGACTGATGAGCCTGCCCAGACAGAGGCACCAAAGACGATCACTGTTGAAGCTTCTAGACAAGAGATGGAAGAGATTCTGAAGATTATCAAAAAGAGCGACTACAATGTAGTCGAGCAGCTGGGGCAAACCCCGTCTAAAATCTCTATGTTGTCACTGTTGCTATGCTCAGAGGCCCATGCCAAGGCTCTGATTGCATTCCTGAAGACTGCACACATACCATAAGAGACATCAGCTGATCAGTTAAAAGATTGCATGGCCAGCCTAACTACTGATAATGGGTTGGGTTTCTCTGACGCCGACATGAATGCTAAAGGGAAGAATCACAACGATGCCCTGCATGTCTCCATTGAATGCAGGGGCACCACTCTTGCTCATGTATTGGTGGATACTGGTTCCTCGTTGAACGTTTTGCCTAAGAAAGCTCTAGACTGGTTGGACTGTGAAGGGTCCAAAAGAATGGTACACGGTGAAGTGGATATTCCGATCAAGGTTGGTTCTCAGGTTTTTGCATCTACATTCTATGTGATGGACATTCGGCCATCTTATTCTTGTTTGCTGGGTCGTCCATGGATCCATAAAGCTGAGGCAGTGACGTCTACGCTCCACCAGAAGCTGAAGTACCCGGTCAAAGGGAAGATTATGACGGTGCAAGGAGAAGAGGAGTACATAGTGATCCACCTCAACTCTTTCCGATATGTAGAGATGGATGGGGAGTTCATTGAGACCCCATTTCAGCATTTTGAAGAGGTTCCCCAGACACTGGCATCCACTGAGACTATTGTTGAAGATCCTCCTATGAAGATGGCTTCCTTCAAGGATGCCCGGGCTGTTGTCAAGAAAGATGGGTGTTCAAATTGGGGCCAACTCCCTGACTTTGCATAGAAGACTAACAAGTTTGGTTTGGGTTTCACTGCAGAAGCTCAAAAGGCTGTTCGGAATGCACGGATCAGAAGACCTCCCTTGTTCATCAGCAATTCGGGAGTGAATGCCATTGAAGACGATGTTGAAGAGTCTGAGTTCGACAGTTGGATCTATCCTACGATCGATGGTGGACCATGCAACTGGACAGCAAAGGACTTCATCCCTATTTCTTTTGTTACCCAGTAATGAAACTTTTTGTTTTGAATTTGTAATAGACAATGTTTTAAACTTTATGGCCCGGTGTCTTACCCGGGGCACCGTGGCTTCATTTGTGAGGGCTTTATGTGTGTCATCTATATATATCATTAATAAAATCATTGGACATTCTTGCATTTCAAATTTTGCGCTCCTTGTTTTTCTTTATTATATATTGCAAAACAGCTATTTTACACACACTCACATATACAGGTCTACATCCACTCTGGATCCTACTGGTAACGACTCTGCTATTGCCGGTTATGACTTCAAAAATCCGATTAACTTAGCCGAAGATGAAGGTGAAGATGATTGTGAAGTGCCTGGTGAACTTGCAAGACTGCTACTCCAAGATGAGAGGGCTATTCAGCCGCATGAAGAGCCGGTGGAAACAGTGAATCTGGGTACAAAGGTGGACAAAAAAGAAGTCAAGATCAATGCAAATCTGGAGCATAGTGTGAAACAACTGTTGATTCAGATGCTGCGTGACTATGTTGAGATATTTTCATGGTCTTACAAAGATATGCCTGGTTTGGATACCGATATTGTGGTTCACCGCCTGCCTACCAAGGAAGATTGCCCTCCAGTGAAATAGAAAGTCCGCCAAATGCGCCCAGAGATTTCTGAGAAAATTAAGGCTGAAGTTATGAAACAGTTTGACGCCGGTTTTCTAGAAGTTACTTCTTACCCTCAGTGGGTGGCCAACGTGGTTCCTGTGCCGAAGAAGGATGGTAAAGTTCAAATGTGTGTTGACTATAGGGATCTAAACAAGGCAAGCCCCAAGGATGACTTCCCTCTACCTCATATCGACGTTCTGGTTGACAACACCGCTCAGCATAAAGTCTTTTCCTTTATGGATGGTTTCTCCGGTTATAATAAGATTAAGATGGCTCCCGAAGACATGGAGAAGACAACTTTTGTTACTCAGTGGGGTACCTTTTGCTACAAGGTCATGCCTTTTGGATTGAAGAATGCTGGGGCAACGTATCAGCGTTCCATGGTTGCTTTGTTTCATGACATGATCCATCATGAGATTGAAGTATATGTCGATGACATGATTGAAAGATCCCAAACTGAAGAAGAACATCTGGACCACCTTCAGAAGTTGTTTGACATGTTGAAGTTGTACAAGCTGAGATTAAACCTGAACAAGTGCACCTTCGGGGTGAGATCTGGTAAGCTTCTAGGTTTCATCGTAAGCGATAAAGGTATTCAAGTGGACCCTGCCAAGGTAAAAGCTATACAGGAAATGTCGGCTCCCAGAATAGAGAAAGAAGTCAGAGGCTTCCTGGGACGACTAAACTACATTTCCCGATTCATCTCACACCTGACCGCTACTTGTGAACCAATCTTCAAGTTACTGAAGAAAAGATCAAAGAGTATCTCCAAGAGCCACCTATTCTTATGCCACCAGTTGAGGGGAGACCTTTGATCTTATACTTGACAGTACTCGACAATTCAATGGGGTGTGTGCTGGGGCAGCATGACGAGTCTGGCCGAAAAAAGCATGTTATTTATTACCTTAGCAAAAAGTTTACCGATTGTGAGACCCGATACTCACTGCTCGAGAAAACTTGTTGTGTTTTGGCATGGGCTGCTCGCCGGCTGAGACAGTATATGCTAACTCACACTACTCTATTGATTTCAAAAATGGATCCAATCAAGTATATCTTCGAGAAGCCTGCCTTGTCCGGAAGAATAGCAAGATGGCAGATGATCTTGATTGAGTATGACATCCAGTACACGACCCAAAAGGCAATCAAGGGAAGTGTGTTGGCAGACCATTTGGCACATCAGGCAGTGGATGATTACCAGTCTATGAACTTTGAATTCCTGGACGAGAATATCATGATAGTGACTGATTGTGAGACACCTGGACCAGATGAAGGACCTGAGGAAGGATCCCGATGGTCTATGTACTTTGATGGAGCTTCAAACGCTTTGGGTAATGGCATTGGCGCTGTGATCATATCTCCTAAAGGCTCTCATACTCCGTTCACCATCCGACTATGTTTCAACTGCACCAACAATATGGCAGAGTATGAAGCATGCATCATGGGTCTTCGAGCAGCGATTAACCTAAGGATTAAGTTTCTAAGTGTCTTCGGAGATTCCGCTCTCGTGATCAGTCAGATCAAAGGCGAGTGAGATACGAAACACCCAAATCTTATTCCTTACAAGGAGTATGTGTTGATGTTGCTTCCACATTTTGAGGAGATAACCTTTGAACACTTCCCTAGAGAGGAGAATCAGTAGGCGGACGCGCTGGCTATGATGTCTTCTATGTTCAAAGTCAATTGGGACAACGAAGCCCCCCGGGTTATCATTGAAAGACTGGACGAACCTGCACATTGCTGTGATATTGATATTGAATAGGTAGCAGATAAACCCTGGTTTTATGAGGTGAAGAGTTATCTTAAAGCTCAAGAACACCCCGAGGGTGCATCTGTTAATGACAAGAAGTTTCTGAGAAGGTTCGCGGCGAAGTTCTTCATCAGCAATGGCATTCTTTACAAACGCAACCATGATTCAACCTTACTGCGATGTGTGGATAAGAATGAAGCAGAAAGGATCATGGCGGAGTTACATGAAGGTACTTTCGGAACTCATTCCAGTGGACATACCATGGCAAAGAAGATCCTTCGGGCAGGATACTATTGGTCCACTATGGAAGCCGACTGTTATCAGCATTCTCGGAAATGTCACAAGTTCCAAGTTTATGCTGATAAGGTGCACATACCTCCAGTTCCTCTAAACATCTTGACGGCACCTTGGCCTTTTGTAATGTGGGGCATTGATATGATCAGCGAGATCAGACCTACGGCATCCAACGGGCATCGTTTCATCTTGGTAGCAATTGATTACTTTACGAAGTGGGTTGAAGCAGCTTCCTTTGCTACTGTAACCAAGAACGTTGTGGCACGGTTCATTCGGCACAATCTGATCTATCGATATGGTGTACCAGAAAGGATCACTACGGACAATGGTACCAATCTCAACAACAAGATGATCTCCGAGCTCTGCAAGCAATTCAAGATACAGCATCATAACTCTTCTCCCTATCGGCCGAAGATGAATGGGGGTGTCGAAGCGGCTAATAAGAACATTAAGAAGATCGTGAAAAAGATGACAGTGACATACAAAGACTGGCACGAGATGTTACCATTTGCTCTTCATGGGTACCGTACCTCAGCGCGGACGTCAATAGGGGCAACACCTTATTCCTTGGTATATGGTATGGAGGATGTCTTGCCCATTGAAGTTCAGATACCATCTCTTCGGATTATGAAGGATGCAGGTTTGAGTGAAGACGACTGGATTCAGACCCGGCTTGATCAGCTGAACTTAATCGACGAAAAGAGACTTACTGCTATTTGTCATGGTCAGACGTACCAAAAACGGATGATCAAGGCATTTAACAAGAAATTTAGACGACAAGAGTATCAAATTGGGGATCTGGTAATCAAGCACATTATTCTACCTCAAGGTGATCCCAGGGGCAAATGGACCTCTACTTACGAAGGGTCATTTGTGGTTAAGAACATTTTCTCAGGAGGAGCTATGATTCTAACCACCATGGATGGTGACGACCTTCCTCACCCCGTCAATGCAGACATAGTGAAAAGATACTATGCATAATCAAAGACCCGCTAGGTTGACTGGCCTAGGCAAAAATAAGGGCTTCCCGACGAACCAAAAGGGTTCGGGTAAAAATAAGGGATGAAAATGAAAAAATTTGTACACCCGGCAAGTCGAAAACCTGAAAAGGCGAATTGGGCAAAAAAGGGTATCCCGGTGGACTGAAAACCCGAAAGGGCGGTCCAGGAAAAAATTAGGGATCAAAGTGTAACACTATGTCTCATTGGATCACCTTGCATCCAGACTTCGGTATCAACTATTAAGCTCGGACGACAATAATCAATCTGATCTACCTTCAACCAGTAGCAAAGTGATGAGATGCTCGAGGACATAAAGGCAATAGCAGAGTTGGAACCCAGTAGGATTATTCACACAGCTGTTTTGTTTATTACAAAATGTATAAACTCTCTTGTTCGGCGGCGTTCTCTTACTAGGACGTCAGCCTCTTGTACAAAAACGCCTATTTACAGGCCAAACTGCAAAATCAATACAATTCATTTTCAAAAGAAATTTCAAACTGTTTTTTCTTTATCTGTTTTGATTTGCAAAGAACATCCAAATGTTCATTTTTGATATATGCATTTCACATTAATTGTTGCTCATGAATGTTTACATGCGAAAGAAAAGACGATTACGGGTAATATCAGAAACAGGGGTAATAAAATTGTCCAAATTGTACAATTGCTCTATCCACCAGGTACAACGGTAAATTCAGCTGAAGAATATGGCTAAGATACTTTCACTCCCCGCAAAGTAAGACAGTAATGGTAGCTCTCCCCCAGCTGAGACTTGCAACTATGAACGAATCAACAATGCTCTCCCCAAGCAGAGTTGATCTACCATCAGCACTAAAAAAGGCTTGATATCCCCGGCAGTCTTAATATTCCCTAGCGGAGTATAAGAATATTCCCCGGTAGAATACAAGATACCCCCAGTGGAGTTAAAATTTGCCCAGCGCAGTCTGAAAAAGTTTCCCCAGTGGAGTTGAAGCATCATCCCTAGTAGCCTCTGGAAGTTTATCCCCAGAGGAGTACAAAAATAAATCTCCCCAGCCGAGTTCAAAGGATCATTCCCAGCAGAACTCAAAGGATTATCCCCACAAAAGTCTAATAGGTTATCCCCAGCAAAGTCGCCACTGAGAGGTTGTCTCCAGCGGAGTTCTTTTCTTTCACAAACAGGAATTCAATCCTCAACGGATTCAGTATCACCAGCAACGGTAATTCATCCCCAGCAGAATTTATCGGTAGAATCCTCAGTAGAACATCTCCTCTCCACAGAGTAATCTCCTCATCAGTTTATTCCCCCAACAGAGTCATCCTCCCCTGCAGGTTTATTCTCTTCGTTCGCCATCCCCAGCGGAAACGAAGAATCCAGCTCTATTCTTCAGCAGCTATCCGGGATTTATTTTCCCCAGCTAGAAACATTACATTTACATACATCATGATACAGGCATATACGCATCATACCATACGATCTCATTTATTTTGAGAGCATCATTGATTGATATATATATCATGCATTTCATACATCATGACATTGCATATGACTAACTCTTTACCTTTTCAGGGAAAGACGAATCAGTAAACACCGTTGACTACTTATATGACCTGGTAGTCCCCTCAAAAAACTACATCTATTGAGGGTTGTTTCAGTGGATTCCTCAGAAAGATGCCCTCACAAGACTTTCGTCTGGTTCAGTTAAATCGATCCTAAGATTTTTCTGATTCTTATCCAGTCAAAGTTAATCCAAGACCTTCTCTAGTTCAGTCAGATCGACGGTAAGATCTCCCTGATTCCTATTCCAGTTGAAGATATTCCAAGACTTTTGTCTGGTTCAGCTAAATCGATTCGAAGATTTTTCTGATTCTTATCTAGCCAAAGTTAATCCAAAACCTTCTCTGGTTCAGTCAGATCGACGCTAAGATCTCCCTGATTCCTATTCCAATTGAAGATATTCCAAGATTTCGCCTGGTTCAGTTAAATCGATCCTAAGATTTTTCTGATTCTTATCCAGTCAAAGTTAATCCTAGACCTTCTCTGGTTCAGTCAGATCGACGCTAAGATCTCCCTGATTCTTATTCCAGTTGAAGATATTCCAAGACTTTCGTTTGGTTCAGTTAAATCGATCCTAAGATTTTTCTGATTCTTATCCAGCCAAAGTTAATCCAAGACCTTCTCTGGTTCAGTCAGATCGACGCTAAGATCTCCCGGATTCCTATTCCAGATGAAGATATTCCAAGACTTTTGTCTGGTTCAGCTAAATCGATTCGAAGATTTTTCTGATTCTTATCCAGCAAAAGTCAATCCAAGACCTTCTCTGGTTCAGTCAGATCGATGCTAAGATCTCCCTGATTCCTATTCCAGTTGAAGATATTCCAAGACTTTCGTCTGGTTCAGTTAAATCGATCCTAAGATTTTTATGATTCTTATCCAACCAAAGTTAATCCAAGACCTTCTCTGGTTCAGTCAGATCGACGCTAATATCCCCCTGATTCCTATTCCAGTTGAAGATGTTCCAAGACTTTTGTCTGGTTTAGCTAAATCGATTCAAAAAATTTTCTGATTCTTATCCAGTCAAAGTTAATCCAAGACCTTCTTTGGTTCAGTTAGATCAACGCTAAGATCTCCCTGATTCCTATTCCAGTCTAAGTTTAGCCCACCTATCAACAGTCTCCAAATGGAATCTGTAAGCCCATTCCCGACATCACAAGGCTGACACCACTTCATGCGAGTGCAAATTTCTAGGCACTCTAGTGTTCAATCATCTTCCACCTTCGGATCACGAAAGGCACGAAAGCCAATCTACATCCTCAGGTTTAAGAAAATTGAAAAGGGGCAGCTGTTGCACCCCAAAATTTGCCCTCTCATATTTCTCAAAACATTTCAAGAAAAATCTCCAAGTTGCTCAAGTTTGCTCAAGAGTTGGACAGTCAAGCTATCTCTTAAGACAGTCAATCCCAAATTAAGGTTTTGTGTTGCATCAAGGTCCTTGCATCAAAATGACCTCAAGTGCTCCCCAATGTCCTAATATGTTCTCAAGATCATCCATGTCAAATTTCAAGCCTTGCAGAGGAAGTTTGCTCAGTCAATTGCTCAAGGGGTCCAAAAATCGACTGTGTTAGGGCAAAAGTCAACTATGACCCAAATACAGTCAAACTTAAAGATTTTTTGTCAACATTCTCATTTTTGAAGGATATTTAATAATTTGATCAAGGTTTGATCATGATTCATTAAGGGTTGCTCAAAATTCATCAAGACTCAAAAGTTGCTAAATTAGGGTTTTGTAGGAAAAGTCAACTCAACTTTGACCAAGCATAACTTTCTCATACTTTATGAGAAATGACCCATCCAAAGCTAATTTTGAAGAGGATTAAATTTCCTACAATCCATCTTCATACCCCCAAGATAAAAAATGCACTCACAAGAAGTTATGAATTTGGACATTATAGGTCATTTTTGAAAGTCAACAAAAACACCTTTTTTGCCAAAGCTTATAACGTGCGCATGGAATATCAAAATGCGATTATACCAAAAGGGTTGGTTAGAGGACATCTCAAGCTTTCTAAAAAGTCCAAGAACACTTCCAAAAGTTCAAAATTGAAGAAGTTATGCATTGTTGAAGTTGGGCATTTTTACAAAATTGCCAAAAGTCAACTATCCCCAAAACTTCAACTTTTGTCAAATGGGCCCATTCTTTTCCACTTGATTTGGACTTGCCACATTGCACATGTGTCCTAGCTTCAGCCTTGAGTCCATTTTATCAATTTTATTATTTTATTTGATTTTTTAATGAATTGTTTCATTTTTAATCAAATTAAATCCAATAAAATCCAAACATTGATTATTTGATCTCTTTTTGTCTATTTCAGGATTGAATCATCATCATCAAGTGTATCAAATTCGTATCAAGCATTCCATGTGCAAAAAGATTGAGTTTTTGACAAATTTGGCAAATCTTCAATGGTGGATTAAATCAAATCCCATAGTCATGATGTGCAAAGATTTAGTCCACAAATGTTGACCTAATACATTGCATATTACATATACAAGCCAAAGCACACGAATTTGAGACCTAGAGGCTGCAAGAACACCAAGAACCAAACTTGCAAAAATTGATAAAAAGTGTGAAACTGAAATCATCTATGGAGGCATTTTCAGAAGCGAAACTCAACACCAATCGATTGCTGGACAATCACTGAGTCAGAATCAATCCAAAGCAAGCTCTCACAGCCATTAAAACGTGCTTTAAGTGTCCCGTTTCGCGGCCCTGTTTCCAAAACCTTAACTCTCTATTCTTGCATTTTTCTGGCAAATCTTTGACATATTTGTGATATTTATGAAATTTCTGAACTTTTGGCATTGTTTGATTGCATTTATATGGACTGTAACCCCATAGTTGAACCTAGGGTTTTGTAGTTTGTTTTTTGGGCGTTTCTTTCACAGGCAAAATTAGCTCCATTGATGGACATAGACATGACCGGAGGAGGAAGACAAGCATAACCATGGTCTTGGGAGGAATTTTCATGGCCTAGAATTAATTTTAGGATGGACCTACGAATTTAGTTACAGATCTAAATCCACAGGAAAAATTACAGGGTTGGAGGTTAGGGGTGGAGACGTGGCACTCCCCCTGTGGTTGATTCAAACTTGGCGCGTTTTTTTATATTTTCCTGGCATCTGATTGATTAACCCATATTATTATTACTGATTAATATATTGACAATTGAAGCAAAGTGGTTGAGTGGTGGGCGTGTACATCCAATGATCAACAGGACCTGGGTTCGAATCCCAGGTCCCCCCATTTGCATTTGTTATTTTTCTTCAGGTATTCCAGCGCGCTTAAGGAGTTGTAGCGTACCATGCTCCCTCACTCAATCACTTGTCAGATGGCCCCGGGCCAGATCTGGTGATCCAGATGGAATGTCCACCATGCTACCAAGTCAAAGGCGCACATTGAATCTCTCAAAATCAGCCAGGCCAGCGCCTAATGGGCCTTGAATTTGTCATTCTAACCCCCTAAACAGGCCCAAACCTCCTAACTCTTTCTTTTTTTATTATTTCTTTTAATTATTTATTGTTATTATTTTTATTATTAACTAACCAATTAAATCTTTTTCTTCATAAAATTAAAAACCAAAAAAATCTTTTCTTATTTAAATTAAATTTCAGTATTTTATTTTTTGTTAACAATATTAATTTAATTAATTTAGTTTTAATTAAGAATAACTTTTAATATATTTTGCTATAAATAAAATTAACTTAGACAATTAGGTTTTATTAATATTGATTAAATTTATTTTCATTTCTTTAAATAACACAAAAATCCAAAAATATTATTTTCATTAATTAATTAATTAGTTTATTAATTTAATAACTAGTTTAGGATAGTTTATTTCTTAAAAGTCAAAAATAACCAAAAAATCTTTTCTTTAATAACCAAAGGGTCAAAACCCTAAAACTCGCATTAGATTTAATTTCCCGCACGCGATCTATTTTATTCAATATTGTATTTGTTCCCGGAATGTAATAGCTTAATAGGACTTTAAATATTTTTACCGCTTTATTTATTTTCCGCATTTATTTTCAAGGGTTTGTCTTTGGCGATGTAGATACCCGACGCCTTGTAATTTAATTTCCGCAATTTATTTTCCGCAACTTATAAACTGTTAGATGTTTGATAATAGGAATGCATGACAATATTGAACGTTTAAACCTAAAATCAACATAGACCACCATTCACATGTACAAAGACAAAATTAACTAAAAATGACACACTCGCACATGCGCACTCTTAGGGTACACCCCACTTGGTTTCCTTTGTACACGGTCATTGAGTATAGGTCATTTTAGAGGTCTTCCTCTTGTCCAAAGATCATAGTCGCCTCGAAACGGTTGCCTCGGATATTGTTGCCTCAAAACAAATGATCTAAGACATTAGGATTACCGCTAAGGCGTCCTAACATTACTTTAGTGACCGTAAGTCCCGCATTCGAATTGACCCTCAAACTCCGACGACGGTGCTACCTACTCATCAATAGTAGGATAACATTGTCTAAAGGAAGATAGCATAGAACGATTCCTTTTTCGAGTAGGTAGATGGTTCTCTGGTACTTGCTCTTTCCAAAACAAAATCTTTTTCATACTTACACTCCTTTTCAAACAAAGACTTTTTCAAACCCACAATAATAAAGAAAGCAAAATTTTGAAAACAATATGAGCAAGTACCTAAGAGCCCGTGGATAACCACGAATAGAAAGGGTGCTAACACCTTCCCTTTCTATAATCTACCCCCCGAACCCGAGAAATATCTCAAAAAGGAACTTTTCTGTGCTTTTTTCCTTTCCTTGTTGGATAAAATAAAATTCAGTGGCGACTCTTGCTTACCCCGACATTTTGCGAAAGTAAACGCAAAACGCAAACCAGTATTCTGAAAAATAGTCAGTTCTCTCCCACCGTATCACAACCCGGCAAGTTGAAAACCCGTAAGGGCGACTTGGGTAAAAAAGGGTATCCTGGTGGACTGAAAACCCGCAAGGGCAGTCCAGGCAAAAGTTAGGGAATTAAGGCGTACAACTATGTCCCGTTTGGATCACCTTACAGACAACCTTTAACTTCGACTGACAAACTCAACGGGTCTAATCAATCCAATCAACTTCAGACAAGGCAGCAAGCGGACAAGACGCTCAGAGACACGAAGGCTATAGCATAATGGGAAACCCATGGTATTATTGCACATAGCTATCTTTTCTTTGTATCAAATTTTCATTTTTTTACGACGACATTCTCTTACTAGAATGTTCGTATCATTATACAAAATAGACTTATTCAAGTTAAGACAAAGATACCCCTTTGAAAGTACAAAACTATATGTTGTTCTTTATTCCTTTTGTTTTGTTTACATAAACATCTAATGGTTTATTTTTGAACATATGCATTTGAACGTAACCACTGGTTACAAATGAATAAAAAGGAACAAAAAATAGAAAGACGATCCCTAATGGCTTTAAGAAATAGGATAATATCTTTAGACTATTCCATTAAATCCCCCACAGTGTGCAGCTTAATCCCCAGCGGAACAAAACTTCCAGTTATCACTACCCGGTAGAAGTCGCCAAATTTCTCAGGATTCTCCAACAAGGTTTCACAAGCCATACATGGCGTTTCCCTTACAACAGAGTTTATTTCTCTAAACAAATAAAGGCTCATCAGCTCATCAACTCATCAGCACTTCAAATCATGAAGACTTACCTCCACGTCCCCAACAGCAGCCTCGGATTTATTTTCCTTAATCCAACAGTATTACAGCAACATAGCTTACATGCCCATACATCGCACCCATACGTCATGACATTGACAACATGAGTGCATACAACATAATCTCATTCATTTTATTGAGAACATCATTATACAATGCATTTCATACATCATGACATTGCATACAACTAATCTTTCATCTCTTTAGAAAAGATCAGTCAGCAGATGGCTATCATCAACAATTTACAAAAAGGTCAGAGATTGATACCTAAAACAAGCAAGGACAATTATCTACATGACCGGTTGAAGCAATCCTGCACGGGTTTCTTCTCATTCAGCTTTCAGATATAGTTCAGATACGCTCCAGACACGGACGCCATTCTGATACTCATTCAGTTTCAGCTTTCAGATACAGTTCAGATACGCTCCAGACACGGATGTCATTCTGATACTCATTCAGATTCAGCTTTCAGATACAATTCAGATACGCTCTTGACACGGATGCCATTCTGATACTCATTCAGATTCAGCTCTCAGATACAGTTCAAATACGCTATAGACACGGATTCCACTCGGATACTCATTCAGATTCAACTCTCAAATACAGTTTAGATACGCTCCAAATACGGACGCCATTCTGATACTCATTCAGATTCAGCTCTCAGATACAGTTCAGATACGCTCCAGACAAGGATGCCATTTTGATACTCATTCAAATTCATCTTTCAGATACAGTTCAAATACGCTCCAGACACGGATACCATTCTGATACTCATTCAGATTCAACTCTCAGATACAGTTCAGATACGCTCTGGATACGGACGCCATTCTGATGCTCATTCCAATTAAGCCTTCAGATACAGTTCAGATACGCTCCAGACACGGATGTCATTCTGATACTCATTCAGAATCAACTTTCAGAAACGATTCAAATACAATCCACTCATGGATATTATTCTAGTACTCAACCTGACACATCCACTATTCCAGTGTAAATCAACCAAAAGTTTATTCTGACACTTCCTCTATTCCCATCAACAATCATTTTTGGATGGCATGTGCAAGCCCATCTCCAACAACTTCTCATCTCCTCTCAAAATGGCATCTTTAAGCCCATTCCCTATACCATCAACCATCACATCCTCGAGAGAAAATTTCTGGGCACTCTAGTGTCCAATCATTTTCCACCTTCAAGTCACGAATGGAAAATCCGCCAATCTAACTCTTCAGGTTTAAGAAGATTGAACAGGGGCAGCTGTTATACTCTAAAATTTTCCCTCTCACTTATCAATTATTTTCTCACAAAAGATCTCTCTTGGTTCAAGACTGCACTAGGGTTGATCAACTCAAGACACCTCCTTAAGCACTGATGACCAAAATTAGGGTTTGAGATTGCACAAGGATAATTGAACTTTCAATGCCTCATATGACTTTCATGGATCATTATGGACCCCCAATATTACTCATGTCAAGTTTCAAGCCTTGGATCACATTTTGGCTCAATCAATTGAGTAGTTGACCTAAAAATTAACTGTATTGGGGAAAAAGTCAACTGTGGCCAATTTACAGTCAAACTTCATAATTTTTTATCCATATCAACATTATAAACTCATATGTATCATTTGATCAAGTTTGGACCATAATTCCTCAAGAAATCTTATCAAATCATCAAAAGGGCAAAATGGTTAAAATTAGGGTTTTGATTGAGGAAAGGCAATTTCTGATTTTTGACCTAGCAAATGGTTAAGTGGTTTGAGGAATGATCTCAAGAGTCCAATTGCATCATTTTGACCTAATGGCATGACCCAAAACATTTCTCAATATCATTTGGATTGATAGTGAATTTTCAGTCAACTAATCAAAAGTCAACTGTACACTGAAAAGTCAAACTTTGACTTTTGGGTCAAAATCAAATGTCAAAGATCACAATTCATTAAAACATGTCAAAATATGAAAATTATTCATCAAGAAATCAAAAAGTCAAGATTTCATTTTGAAAAGTCAAAGTTTTCTAACTTATAAATTTTTCTAAGTGTTTAAAACTTCATGTTTTTTCACAACTTTGAGAAAAAATTTCACCATGATGCAAGATGATTCAAAAGAAACTTTCAACATCAAAGTTGCATATATCCATGATATCTACAACGTTTCTTTACACAACTTCTTCTAAAAATGCTTAGATCTCAAGTTATTAATTCATAAAGTCATGGTCTTGAAATTAAATACTTAGTGAAATTTTGCCCTAGTTTTGGTCAGGATTTTGACCTAACTTCTGACCCAAGTTTCACCTAGTTCCAAGGGGAATTTTCAAAAGTGATTCAAAGAGGCGTTGTATATCACATTACAAGATTTCCAAAATGTCCAAGAACTCCTTGAGATCATTTGTGAGCAAGGAGAATCGAAGGTCAAAAGTTGGGGTTTCAAGTTGTTTTGCAAGGCAAAATTTGGGATGCACAATGAACCAAATCCATAGCCATGCTGCATAATATTCACTTCGCAGGCCTCAAACTTGCAATTCACTCCTTAATTAAATTTTTACACAACATACGAAGCCATTGTCCAAGCATTTGAATCATTATCCAAGTTGCATTTCCATTTTTGGAAGAAAGGCACCATTGTTATTCTTGAAAAGTGACTTTAATCACAAAGTCAACTTGTATGGAGCTTCGCACTTGTTCTTTTTGCACAAGCATACTCTATAAACTCAGAACAAACATGTTTAAAGTTTCTAGCCACTCTACAAGACATGTACCTTGCATTGAAACCATGTTTGTCAAGATAATTTCAAAAACAAGTTAAGAACTCATAACATGTGATTCTTTCTTTCTGGTCATTTCAAACCTCAAAAACTTTCCTCTATAAATAGAGATACTATTTGCAAGAGAACCCACAAATACACAAGCTCCAAAACTTCCCCAAACTCAGAACTGCATCACAAACCACCATTGTTGCATATTCTAACCAAGAACTTCAAACTTCCATTTCACTCGTGTGTTTCTTGGCCTTTTTCTTCCAAAAGATTACAAACATCATACATAAGCCATCCCTATCCCTGTTACACGACTATAACACCATCTTCATCCATTTCCAAGTTCAAAAATAGAGCATCACAATTGGACTTCTCCAGACCATTCCTGCCACCTTTAGCTCAAGCCAGCCATTGCATTAGCTTCCTAGAGGTCCAAGGAAGCTAACCCGATCATCACCATCACCTGAAATAAGCTCAAACTCATTTCACGATTTCCAGTTTTGAGGTATTTTTCTTGAACTTCTATCTCATTATTTAGGCATTGTTAAGTTTGTATTTGTGAAGATAAAATATAGACATCATTGCCCTTAAACTATACATGTCCATAGATTTCATTTATTTTGATTGAGCTAGGAGAATTTTGAGTTTGAACTTTCTGAAATATTTAGGTCAGAATTTGGTACTTTTAGAAATTCTCATTCATCTTTAATTTATAGCTTATGATATTTTTATGGTTGGATTCGTGTGAAAAATGGAGCAATTTTCATGTTTACATTTTTGCAAATGGTTGAGAAATGAGCAAGTTACAGATCCTTTGGTTGGAGGTTGAAGATGAAGTACAGTTAGGGCACGTTTTATGTTATGTATTTATCATTTCATACAAGTTAACGGATGTATCACCACCTGAGTGGTTAAAGCGCGCGCCTGTCACTATGAGATCCTGGGTTGAAGCCCCAGCGTGACCTTTTTTCCATTTTCCACTATTTTTGACATTTTTGTGTTTTTGCAGCGCTGGGCCTCCCCTTCTTTGGGCTTTGTTGTTTTTACTAACTTCTGACCCCATGTTTCATTAATCCACCTCCCTGACTTATTTTTATTTTATTTTATTTTTTACTTTTTTATCTTTTATTTATTTATTTATTATTATTATTATTATTATTATTATTATTATTATTATTATTATTATTATTATTATTATTATTATTATTTTCTTTAATCATGAAAAATCCAAAAATATTTTATTTGTTAATTACACTTATTCATTTTATTTTCTTATGAAACAAAAATATTAAAAACGTTTTCTTTTAACAAATTAATTTCTCTTTTAAATAATTAAATATTTAGACTTAATTTTAATAATTATTTTATTAATTAAAATTAATTTAGAATTTAGGTTTCTTTTAATTATTTAATTTTCATTTTTATTTTTGTTTAACTTAAAACCCTTTTTCTTCATAAAAACCCTAAAAAATCTATTTTAATTTAATTTCTTTTCTCAATTATTTAAAGTTAATTTTATTTTAATTTTAACTAATCATTTTTATTAATTAGGTTTAGGTTAAGCCCTTTTTATGAAAACCAAACAAAAATCATCTTTTTTTTTATATTCTTGTATTTATATATTACCATTTATTCAATTATTTGTTCATGTTCAATATGGTTGTAATAGATAATTAGGTTTAATTTTCTTGCCAAATTCCCATTTGTAATTTGTATACCCCCTCCCCTAAAGTATTGTAATAGCGTAGTAATTTTAAATTCCGCAATTTATCGCTTTATATACAAATGCTAGTAATTAGGGTTTTGTATGGAAATACTAAAACCAATCAATTAGCAAACCCTAATCAAAGATAAATCAAGCATGAAAATCAACACACTTGAACACATACACCCCTAGGGTAAATCCACTTGGTTGCCTTACAAAAATGGCCATATTACGCATGTGAGGTATCTTAGCAAAAACAAACAAAATACAAGATCATAGTCCCTCGATGATGCTATCATAGTTGCCTTTCAAAAATGATCTTAGTCCATAAAGAATATGCTAAGATACCTTGCAACATTGCTAATTATGGTTATACAATGACCCACGCCCGTCCCGTTTACATCCAAAGATAGGGTTACTTACTAAATCAATGGTAAGATAACAATGTCAAAGGAAAGAGGAAATGAACACGAAAGACTTTTGAGTAGGTAGAATGTTCCTAGGTACTTGCTCCATTTCAAAATAAAAACATCCTTGCTAACAAGCACCTACACTTTCAAAACACTTTTTCAAACCTAAATTTTTTTTCAAAAGATCAACACCTTTGTATACATTCTTACGAACGAGAATCATTACAAAGTTTGCCTAAACAATGGCCTCTTTACAAAATACTTTCAAAAAACCACACAAAGCACATTTTCAAACAAAAGTAAGTGATCTAGCAAGTAACTTAGAGCCCATGGAAAACCATGGATGAAAAGGGTGCTAACACATTCCCTTTTCATAATCTACCCTCCAAACTCAAGAAACAATCTCAAAGGTCTTTCCTGTGCTTTTTCACCTTTCCTTTTGGATAAAAGAAAAGTCGGTGGCGACTCTTTCTAACCGCAACATTTGCAATCAAACGCAAAACACCCAAGTCAATTCTCCCACCGTATCATAGTATGCAGGTAACTATTGCATTGTGAATCGAGAAAGCATGTAAAGCCAATGGGGAAATCAAAGGATGTATGCAGGAGGCTATTGCCTTATCCCTGCTGGCATGAAGGAAGTTCCTGCCTTGTGAATTGAAGACAAGCATAGAGAAAGAACTTGTCTTCTGAATCGAAGGAAATATGTAGGAGGCCATTTCCAACATCTTCTTAATCGAAAGAAGCCAGTAGGAAGCCACTAACTTCTGAATTGAAGGAGCACCAATAGGAGGTGTGATACGGTGGCAGAACTAACTGTTTAATACTGGTTTGCATTTTGCGTTTGCAAAATGTTGCGGTAAGCAAGAGTCGCCACCGACTTTTATTTCATCCAATCATGGAAAAGGAAAAAGAACAGAAAAAACCTTTTTTCGAGATATTTTGAGTACGGGGGGTAGATTATAGAAAGGGATGGTGTTAGCACCCTTTCTATCCGTAGTTATCTACGGGCTCTTAGGTACTTGCTCATTTTTCAAATTGCTTGTGTGTGTTTGTCTTGAAAATATTTTACTTCGTGATAACCCTTGTATCACTCCTCAAGGATGTGACGAAGTTATTTTGAAAACTGTTTTTGAAAGGTGTTTGTGTGAAAAGATTTGTTTTGAGCAAGTACCTACTAGCATCTACCTACTCAAAAAAAAAGATTGTTTCTGTTCTATTTCCATTAGACATGCTATCCCACTATTAAGGAGTAGGTAGCACCATCGTTGAAGTTTGTAAGGGACATTCGAAAGGGACGAATACAATCACTAAAGCAATAGTTAGAAAACTTTAGTAGTAACCCTAGAGTCTTAAGATCTTTTTGAGGCGATGTTTCCGAGGAAACATTTCCGAGGCAACATTCGAATGGGACAATTTGATCTCTTTAGACTGGAGGGCCACCACTAAAATATCCTATGCTTAATGATTATGTACCGAAGGCAACCGAAGTGAGGGAAACCCTAGGAGTAAACATGTGCGAGTGATTTGTTTCAGTTATTTTAATCTTTGTACATTAGGGTTTTCTAACTGTTTTAATTTTTCATGCATTCTTGCCATACAATCCTATTAGCCATACATCTAGATAGTTAAAAGTTTGCTAAAAGTAAAAGCAAAAATAAACCTAGCTATTACATGGCTTTGACAGTTACACAATTGCCTTGACGTGAAATAAAAAAATGCAGAATTTAAAATCCTAATTTAAACTATTACAACCTTGAAACAGTTACAAAATAATGGCAAAAATAATAACAAGTGCGCGGCAAATCAAATACGAGAGAAATTAGGGTTTTGACCCTTGACTAAACCTTAATTGCAATTGGTTAAATAAAAAATCATTATTTTTGTCGCTTTTTGTGTTATTTAAGAAAATAAGGAATAATAAAAACCTAACTACTAATCAATTTAAGAAAAAATAATTAAATCCCATATTTTTGGTTTTTGTTTGTTTGAAGAAAAGAAGATAATTAAATAAAAAAAGTTAAACCTAGTTTTCTAATTGATTTTAATTATAAAAACAAGCTAAAGTTTCCCTAAATTAAATAAGCTAATTAATTTAATTAAACTTGATAAAAATAAAAATAAAAACTAATTCTAATTTTTATGAATTTTTTATTTTTATGATTTTATATAAAAGAAACTGATTTTAAAAATAAAATGGATAAAGAATTAAGAATAAAGAAAATAAAAATAATAAAAAGAGAAAAAAATTAAGAAATGGCCCTGTGTTGTTAGGAATTTTGGGGTTGTAGAACTGAAAATTTGTGGCCCATTAAGCTCCAGGCCTGGTCAACACTGGATCTGGTATGGTGTTAACTTTGTGGTGCACCATGGTCCTTCATTGGAGAGGCGTGAGATCTGGCCAGCTGGGCATCCAATGGACGTACGTTGATGGCACATGATGGGCGTTGGATGGTGTAATGCATGGGATTAGCCTGAAATTATTAAGAAATTAGCAAAATGCACACGCCTGGGATTGAAACCAGGACGTGTACATCAAAGGCAAGCTTCCTTACCATCTGTGCTGAACTTGTTAATTGAATATATTATAAACAAATAAAATTAAAAGCAAAGTTAATTGCCATGCTCAGAAAACACGCGAATTTTCAAACACTCCAATGGTGACTTGACACGCCATCATCTTCTCCCTTGAACCGTGGCTTTAGTTGAAGCACTTTTACCTATGGACGTTTGTCCGTAGCTATAACCTTGTCCATCTTAAAAATCCTGTACATGCAATATAAATCAATTATAATGGTACCAATTAACTCGTCTTAGTCTCACGAGTGTCATGGTACCCCATTCATGGTCCAATTTTCCCTATATCAGAAATCCCCAAATCGAGCTCTTAAACCCTAGCATTGGTGAATATGGATTCCTGCACTGTTAGTACAATTAAGCTATACAGAAATCTTGCAATCATGATTATGAACAAGAATATATGGACAACATGCATTTAGGATGCGTAAAACATTGAAATCGAGTTTGAGTTTTTAGTGCAAACCGTGATGTTGTAACATGATGATTCTGGATGCTTTAAGGCTAGCAAACGATGCTATTAGCTTCCTGAGATTTCCATGAACGGATTAGAAGCCTTGGAATGGTTCGAATTGGCTTGTGGGAAGAGATAAGTCTCACACTTTTCTTTGAAATTTTGCAGTTTTGTTCTGCCTCCTCCCACGATTCTCACCCTTGTTCTTGCCTTGGATGTGTTCAATATATATCATAGAGTGAATTAGGGTTGTAAAAACAAATCACATCTTTGAAAGTTTTGAAGATTTGATTTGATTTTCATGGCATATGTAAACTTTCTATATTGAGCCAAATTATTCCTTTCTTGTATCAATCAGCCTTGATTCGAATTGATCATGATATCCTTGCATTATTTGATTGAAATCCTGTCCAAAAATCAGATCACAACATATATTTTTCATTATTCCTCAATTATTTGATTTAATTTAAATTTTAATTAACAAAAAATCAAAATAAATTGAAAAGTGAAGCAAATAACATGAGGTTGGATATTTGGGTCGTAGATTATATTATAAGTGAGGTGCAAGCATAAAAAGCTAGGCCCATTTGGCAAAAAATGCAATTTTGATCCCATTTGACTTTTGGCAATTTTACAAAAAAGGTCAACTTTGACAAGACATATCTCCTCCAATTTTAACCCTAGAGATGTTTTCTTGGACTTTTTAAAAATCTTAGGATGTCCCATAAGCAACCCTTTGGGTCTCATCTCAATTGAGTCTTCCATGTTCATGTATGAAGCTTTGACCCAAAAGGTGTTTTTATTGACTTTTCAAAAGGACCTACAATGTCAAAATTCATATCTTTTTGTGAGACTTTTCCTGCAAAACCCTAATTTAGAAACTTTTGGGTTTTGATGAATTTGGAGCATTCCTTGAAGAATCATGATCAACCCTTGATCAAATGATGGATAACACTTCAAAATAATGATGTTGACCAAAAATCTTAAGGTTTGACTGCATGTGGGCCACAATTGACTTTTGACCTAATACAGCCGATTCTCAAGCATCTGAGCAGTTGATTGGGAAAACTTCTTGTGAAAGGCATGAAACTTGATATGTAGGGTCTTGGGAACATAATAAGACCTTGGAAAGAATATGGGGCTTTTTTGGCTCACCCATCTTGATGAAAATAGAAACCCTAATTTTGAGGTGCACTGTCTTAGAAGAGAGTTTGTCTGGTCAACTCTTGGGCTTCCTTGAGCAACTTGGGGACTTCAATTATCATGTATTGAGTAAAATGAGAGGGAAAATTTTGGGGTACAACAGGAGGCCCTTCCCTTTTGAATCAAAGGAGGTTGTTTCAAAGGAAACAAATGCCCAGTCGAAGCTTGTATACAACAAACAAGCAAAAGGCCAAGGCTTCAATCGAAGCTTGGAAATTTCAAGAAAGCTTGAAGGAGGTTAGGTGCTCAATTGAAGCAAATTTTGTGCAGCCTTGACTTAGTGGAAATTTTGTGAGAAAAATCTTTGAGAGATGGGAGGGAAAATTTTGGGTTACAACATATTGGTACTATTCCCTAATCCAGACCAACTCATAGATGTGAGTGTTGTCAAAAATTTCCTCACTCGTAATCATGTGCCTACCTTGCTCAGAGATATTCTGCATTCTCTTCACACTCGTACTATGAAGAGGCGAGGAACTCTCATGTGTTGTATACCTCTACTATCCAGGTGGTTTATTTTACACCTTCCCGCTCGATAATGAAGAATGAACTAGGTTTGAGGTGGTCGCAAAGAATAATGTCGCTTTCTCATACCGACATCTACTGGTATTCCCGATCTCATGAGGATATCACTATCATTGACCACTGTGGGGAATTCCCTAATGTTCCACTCCTTGCCATTAGGGGAGGTATTACTTATAACCCTTCTCTGGCTCTACGTCAATTTGGTTATGCTCGAAGAGATGGTCCTCATGAGACACTTATCCAGGGTATTATGTTCGATTATGAAAATGATCCTCAAGGTTATCGTCAAAGGCTTATACATGCTTGGGGCGTGGTAAGAAAGATTGATAGTAATGCTTTAGGATAAAAGAACTCCATCCCTCTGGAGCCCTATCTCAAATGGGTACGAGATCGCACTCAAAATCTCATGATGCCATATCCAGCTATCCTACCGGTGATCATGGAGCCTGTTGTCAAAGGAGACGTTTCTCGTACCGTCCTCCATCCAGACATGCCCACTGACCTTGAAGAATTACAGAAGTCTTGGATTCAACTCAAGGAAGAACGGGACACCTTTGAGACTCAATTCTATGTAAGTGAAAAGAAAGTGTTGGAGCTCAGAAAGCAACTTCACGAGGAGCAGAGTCTTAATGCATACATCAACACAAAGAGGAAGCGTCTGTGGGAGATCTGAGTCTTAGGTTTTTTGAGTTCATATTGTAGTCTCTTTGAGACCCTCTTGTTTTCATTGTAAGCCTAAGAGGTAATTATAATTTTGAACTTACTAATAAAATCTTTGTTTTTGTTTCCTCTTGGTTAGAAAATTTAAATCTCATAAGGTCCTTGAAAACATTGCATTTACATATCATGCATCATTACATAACAGGTTTTCCATATAGGTTTTTTCATATACTTATTGTTTATTTCAGTATAAGATGGCCCTTGAACAAAGTGTTAAGGACCTCCAAGCTCAGCATGCACAATGTCAAGATACTCTTCTGAATCTGGCACAAGGACACAATGATCTGATGGCACTCGTCACCAAGAAAAAGAAGAATAAAAAGTTGGATGTTATCCTAAATATGGGGAAAATATTCAAATGTCATGCTCAACCAGTTCAAGTAGACAATATTTCCTCTGAGGAAGACGACAACCAAGAAATGGATGGTAGATGCATCAAGCCTGATGGAAGAAATAATCAGAGTTCTGAAGATGAAGACTACTCCTATGAACATTACCCTCCTGCAAATGACAAGTACAAGCAGTTGGAAGACCGTCTCAAAGCTATGGAAATCCAGAAAGTTCCTGGATTAGATTTTGGAGAACTAGATCTGATCCCGGGAGTGGTCATCCCTCACAAGTTCAAGGTCCCCATCTTTGCTAAATATGATGGGGTCTCTTGTCCCAAACTTCATCTGAGGTCGTATGTTCAAAAGATCCAACCTCATACTGCTGACAGGAAATTATGGCTCCATTTCTTTCAAGAAAGCTTGTCCGGCACTCAACTTGAATGGTTATATCACCTGGAGGGAACCAACAGCCATACATGGGAAAACTTGGTTGCTGCTTTCTACAAGCAGTATGAATACAATGCTAACCTTGCACTGACTCGTGTGCAATTGCAAAACATCTCCATGGGCTCGAATGAAGGGTTCGAGGAATATGCACAAAAATGGAGGGATTTAGTTGGAAGGGTGCAACCTCCCTTGTCTGACCGGGAACTGGTAGATATTTTCATGGGCACTCTAACAAGCCCATACTTAAATCTGCTCATCGAGAGTTCTTCAGCGGGTTTTACTGAGTTGATACTGACAGGAGAAAGAGTTGAAAGTGGTATTAAGAGTGGGGAGATTCTAATGGATACATATTCTAATGTTGTGAATAATCCATTCCATGGTAAAAAATAATCCAATGTTGTATATGGTTAGAAGGGCTATAGTAAAAATGACCGCCATCAGTCTGTGGGAGCGATTTTGATCTCTAATTTGGCGCCTGTTCAACAATAACAACAGGGCAACCGACGAAGTTAAGGCAGTTTACTAAGATCGGCATGCCTTTATCTAAGGTTTTGTACCCCAAAATTTGCCCTCCCATATTTCTCAAAACATTGCAAGAAAAATCCTCAAGTTGCTCAAGGTAATCCAAGGGTTGACCAGACAAGCTCTCTCCTAAGGCAGTCTACCCCAAATTAGGGTTTTGTGTTGCATCAAGATCCTTGAGTACAAATGACCTCAAATTCTCACCATTGTCCTAATATGTTCTCAAGGTCATCCATGTCAAGTTTCAAGGCTTGCAGAGAAAGTTTGCTCAGTCAATTGCTCAAAGGTCCAAAAATCGACTATGCTAGGGCAAAAGTCAACTGTGACCCACATACAGTCAAAATTCAAATTTTTTGTCAACATTCTCATTTTGAAGTATATTTCATCATTTGATCAAGGGTTGATCATGATTCATCAAGGATTGCTCACAATTCATCAAGATTCAAAAGTTGATAAATTAGGGTTTTGTAGGAAAAGTCAACCCAACTTTGACCAAACATAACTTTCTCATACTTTATGATAAATGACCCATCCAAAGCTCATTTTGAAGAGGATGCAATTTCCTACAATCCATCTTCATCTCCCAAGATCAAAAAATGCACTCACAAGAAGTTATGAATTTGGACATTATATGTCATTTTGAAAAGTCAACAAAAACACCTTTTTTGTCAAAGCTTCTAACTTGAGCATGGAATATCAAAATGAGATGATACCTAAAGAGTTTATTATAGTACATCTCAAGCTTTCTAAAAAGTCCAAGAACACCTCCAAAGAGTCAAAATTGAGGAAGTTATGCATTGTTGAAGTTGGACTTTTTTGCAAAATTGTCAAAAGTCAACTATCCCCAAAACTTCAAATTTTGCCAAATGGGCCCATTCTTTTTCACTTGTTTTGAGTTGGCATTGTATCCCACGTGCTCCAGCCTTGGCCATGTGTCCATATCATATTTTTATTAATTATTTTTATTTTATTTGAATTAATTTTATTTAAATCAAAATAAATCAAATAAAAATCCAAAAGCATTGATAACAAAGATTTTATGGTGATTTCAGGTTTCATTATACAACTTGCCATCATCAAACTCTTATCAAGGCATCAGTGTACAAAAAGATGGGATTTTGATCAAATTTGGAAAGTTGTTAAAGGAGGATCAAATCAAATTCAAAGTCATTGATGGAGAGAGATTTGGACAGAGTTTGCTACCCTAATACATTGTACATTACATAAGGGTCGTGTGCATACCAAAATAAGGGTTGGAGATCAGTTATAGAGCACAAACAGAATTTGCAAAAATCAAGAAAAAGTGTGAATTCAAAATCACTTCTAGAGGTAGTTTCAAGGCTTGATACTTGTCTCAACCGTCTCCTGGCAATCTCCACAAGCGAAAGCAATCAAGACCACGCGTGTTCAAGCCTCCCAGTGCACTATAAGTCAGCCACGAACTCACCCTTTTCTTGATTTCGTATTTGAAATTTAGGCATTGTTAACATGTATTGATGGCATATTATTAATCTACACATCATTTGCAAGCTTTTGGTATTACTCGATTTCATTTATCTGACCTATATCATGATTCACCATAGTTAAGGTTTCAAGCTTTGGTTTAGGGTTTTTTATTTTTTAGGAAAAATTAGCCTTAGTAATGGCTATGGTTGTGATCAGAAGAAGATGAAGAGTCTAACCATGGTCTTATAATGCATTTCCATGGCCTATAAGAGATTTGGGAGGAACCCCTGTCTATAGCGACGGAAATTTGTCCGTAGGTATAGGTGTTGTTGCTTTTAGCCACGGTGCAGAGGACAGAGACGATGCGTTGTCACGCCACCATTCGCCCATTCAAACATTGGCGCATTTTTCTGGCTTTTGTCCACTAATGCTTGTTTTCGTATTTTATTATTTCCTTTTTGATATTATAACAAACAGAAGCGTGTGATCTAGTGGCAAGCGTGGCATGGATTTCCCCTCAGGACCTGGGTTCGAATCCCAGGTCCCCCTATTTTCTTCATAATATTTGTTTTCAGGAAATTTAGTGTGCATTCAAGCTTACCATCCACCATGGACACTCACCCTTCAGCGTGCCAGATGGCCAGATGGCCAGATCTGGTGGCCATCATTAAAGGTGCACCCAAGGGCTAAGTCAACGCTTGCATACATGATCCAAAAAGTCCAACAGATCAGTATCATTGGGCCAACAAAATTGCTATTGACACCCCAAAAAACAGGCCCATGTCACTCTTTTTCTTATTTTTTGTTTATTTCATTTAATTATTTTATTTTATTTTATTTATTTACTAACCAATAAATTAATTTCTTTTTATCAAAAATCACAAAAATATTTTTTTACCCAATTAAATTTTAGAACTTTATTTTTTTTCATTAATAAATATTAACTAATTTAATTAGGATATTAATTAGGCAACTTTAATTTATTTTGCAAATATTTAAAATCAAATTAGAAATTAAATAGGTTTTAACTTTAATTTAATTATTTTATTTTCTTTCCTAAAATATCAAAAACTCCAAAAATATGTCATTAATTATTTTTCATTAATCAATTTATTTAATAATTAATTTAGCATTTAATTTTAGGATTTAATTTCTTTTCTTAAAAATAAAAAACAACAAAAAATATTTTCTTTTAATTAGGATTGTCAAAACCCGAATTTCGCATCCGATTTAATTTCGCGTCGCGCGTTTTATCTATTCAATTCTTGTATTTATTCCCGGTTTGTAATAAATAATTAGGACATTTATTTATTTTTCCGCATTTAAATTTCAAAGGGTTGTTTTTGGCGATGTAAATACCCGACGCCTTGTAATAGTTAGTTTAAATTCTGCATTTTAATTCTGCAAATTATACAACTGCTAGATGTTTGATAATAGGGCTTGCATGAAAAGAATGAATGTTTAAATCTTAAAATGGTTAGATCACCCTTAACATGTGCAAAGATAAAAATAATTGAAATCAACACACTCGCACATGCGCACTCCTAAGTTACACTCCCACTTAGTTGCCTTTGTATACGGTCATTGAGTATAGGTTATTTTAGAGGTCGCCCTCTTGTCTAAAAGATCATAGTTGCCTCGGAAAGGTTGCCTCGGATATCATTGGCTCGAATAAATGATCTAAGACATTAGGGTTACCACTAAGACGTCCTAACATTGCTTTAGTGACCGTATGTCTCTCTTTCGAATTGACCCTTAAACTCCAACGACGGTGCTACCTACTCGCTAATAGTGGGATAGCATTGTCTGAAGGAAACAAACATAGAACGATTCCTTTTTCGAGTAGGTAGATTAGTTCTTAGATACTTGCTCATTCCAAACAAATTTTTCACACTTACACTCCTTTACAAACAAAGTTTTCAAAAACACTTCATTACACTCTTGAAGACAGAAGCAAGAGTTAAATCAAAGTCAAAAGAAGAACTTTTCAAAGCCCACAAACACAAAGAAAACAATTTTGAAAATGATGAGCAAGTACCTAAGATCCCGTAGGTAACTACAGATAGAAAGGGTGCTAATACCTTCCCTTTCTATAATCTACCCCCCGTACTCAGGAATATCTCGAAAAAGGAATTTTTCTGTGCTTTTTTCCTTTCCTTGTTGGATAAAATAAAAGTCGGTGGCGACTCTTGCTTACCGCGACATTTTGCAAACACAATCGCAAAACGCAAACCAGCGTTCCAAAAAAACAGTTAGTTCTTCCCACCGTATCACAAAACTGGCAACTCTGCTTGGGAATATATAAGTGGGGTGTACCTTAGGATTAGTTCATAATATTTTCAATTGCTTGATTTGTATGCTTTATCTTTGTTGGTTTGAATCGGAGTTACTATAGATCCTAACCCGGATCTAGGGATACCTTTTAGGTAAGTAGCAATAGACTATGAGGGAACTGTACGGCAGAGACCGATACGGTTGAAGCAGTAGCTACGTTGGTGTGGCACTTTAGTTTGTACCGATATCTCATGTGGTGGAACAAGGAGAATATGGGGATGCTAAGGGGTCATTAAGAACCAACTGACCTTAGAACCTATAATTAACCAACTTGTCCATAGAAAAGTAGCAGTATGCTACACTCATTGAGACCAAACTCTCGCGATGATTCCGGCTGCAAGAAAAGGTTGCCAAACTGGAATTATGACCGATCGAGGGTGGTCAGTGATATTGAGATCCTCTAGAACCCGGTTACTATTACTAGGACAGGTTTAACCAACTAAACTGAAAGAGGGTAACACCTAAACTCCATGCCAGCCTGAAATCTAAGGGCTATCTGTGTGACTTGTTTGCCCTTACCATGTTTGCTATTTGTGAATACTTGTGATGTGTTTCTATCATGACATCATGCATCGTGAAATTGCATGCATATTGCATTGGACTAACCATTTCAAAGACCAACAGGATTCATCTTTGTTCTGTGTTGTAGATCATGGCATCTATGCGTAGAAACACTATTCGGATCAGCTTTGTACAGATTCCCACTCAGCTTAGAGATTTGGTTTCCAAGGATCCTGACACTTCCTCCTTTATTAGAAGACATGGTCACCTCCTCAGTTTGGTCACTTCCAAGCTGGATGAACAGATGATGAGTGTTTTGTGCCAGTTCTTTGATCCATTATACCACTGCTTCACTTTCCCGGACTATCAGTTGGTCCCTACTCTGGAGGAGTTCTCTGATTTACTTGGTATTTCCATTCTAGAGCAGACGCCATTTACAGGTTGGGAGGTAGCCCTTAGGCCGGAAGAGATTGCTTCAGCCCTCCATCTGACAAAGGCTGAGGTAATGTCTAACTGGGAGACTCAGAGTGAGACAAAAGGCTTCTTGGCTAAGTTCTTGGTTGATCAAGCTAATCAGTTCTGGGACAGTTTAGACTTTCAGGCGTTTGAAGACATCCTGGCTCTTCTCATATATGGTCTGGTTCTGTTTCCTAACTCAGATTATTTTGTCGACGTGAATGCGGTGAAGATCTTCATATCCCGTAATCATGTGCCCACTCTCTTGGGTGATATCCTGCATGCTTTTTACGCCCGAACTGCTCGGAAACAGGGAATCCTTATGTGTTGTGCACCATTGCTGGAGAGGTGGTTTTTTTCTCACCTCCCTAAATCTGTTTTGAAGAACAAGGAAAGCATGGGTTGGGCCTACAGAATTATGTCTCTTTCTCACACTGACATTATCTGGAGCACTAAAGACATGGAAGAAGTAGCTATTATTGATCGCTGTGGGGAATACCCCAATGTTCCACTACTTGGAATTCAAGGAGGGATTACCTATAATCCTTGTTTGGCCTTACGTCAATTTGGGCGAGCTAGGAGGGATGGACCTCAGGAGTTGCTAATGCCAAGCATTGTCTTTGACTTCTAAGGGGATAGTGAGGAGCATCGCCGCAGGTTCATACGAGCTTGGAACAGGGTGCATAGGTCTGATCCACATGACCTAGGGATGAAGACCTCTCTTCCGATGGAACTGTATCTCCGGTGGGTTTGTACACGTGCTCAAAAGCTGGGAATATCGTACGAAGTTGTCTTACCAGTAATTGTTGAGAGTGCTGATGAAGAAGGGGTTCCTCCTACCATCCTCCACCCATACATGCCTACTGACATTGGGGCATTAAAGAGGTCTTGGATCCAGCTAAGAGAAGAGCGGGATACTTACAGAGAAAAATATCATGAGCAGGAGAGAAAGATCCTAAAGCTTACAAGGCAGCTGGAGAATGAGAAGGTCCTCAACGACTATGTCAGCACCAACGGAAAACGACCATGGGAGCGCTGATGTCTTTTGCTATTTCTAGTTTTGATTTACTTTTCAGTTTTTCTTTTTGTAACGCCTTAAAGGCATTTGTCAAACATTGTTTCAAGTTCTTAATCTAATAAAAGTGTGTTCCATTTTGGTTTACAAATTTGAATCCTTAAAGTCTTTGAAATCATATCATATGCATTCCATTCCCATGCACCTCATTACAGGTACCCTTACAGGTCTCTTGTCTTCTTCGCTGTTTATTTCAGCACATCATGTCTTCTGAAATATCAACTGATCAAGCTATCAAGGCTCTGCAAGCTCAGAACGCCCAGTTCCAAGAAATGTTCATGAACTTGGCCAAGGGTCAGCAAGATCTGAAGACTCTTATCTTGAAGGATAAGAGGAAGAAGAAGAAGAAGGTCCTCCTGAACATGGGTCACAGGTTTGGGAACAGGTTAAGACAGGATGTTGATTTATCTCACTTATCTAGAGAGGGAGAAAATCAAGAAGAAAGGAGGGCACCTAGCCCTGTGGTTTCTGACAACGAGACTGATTTTGATAAAGACCAGTATCCTCCGGATGAGGATAGGTATAAGCAACTCAAAGACCGGTTGAGCGCAATGGAGGTCCAGAAAGTGCCTGGTCTGGACTTTGGAGATTTGAGTTTGTCATCTGGGGTAGTGATTCCCCACAAATTCAAAGCACCAGTCTTTGCTAAATACGACGGGGTCTCCTGCCCAAAACTGCACCTTCGCTAGTATGTTAGAAAGATTCAACCATACACTGCCGATAAGAACCTTTGGATCCATTTCTTTCAAGATAGCCTCTCAGGGACTTAACTTGAATGGTTTTACCAACTGGAAGGAGCTAACGTCCGTAATTGGGAGGACCTTGCTACTGCTTTCTACAAGAAGTTCCAATATAATGCCGACCTCGCTCCCACGCGTACCCAACTTCAGGGTATGTCTATGGGTGCGAGCGAAGGTTTCAAAGACTACGCTCAGAAATGGAGGGACCTTGCTGGAAGAGTACAACCCCCGTTGGCTGACAGGGAGTTAGTAGATATGTTTCTGGGGACCCTGTCTGGTATATATTTTAATCATCTAATTGGAAGTTCATCGTCTGGGTTTACTGAGCTAATTATGACCGGGGAAAGAGTTGAGGCCGGTATCAAGAGCGGTAAGATACCGAAGGGTGCTTCATCAAGTACCGAAAAGAAGCCTTTTAAGAAGGAATCTAGTGCAGTTTACAGCACAAAGAGCCATAACAGACCTGAGCTCCGCCAAGCAGTCAATACGGTGGTTATATCAAGACCAGTTGTTGCCCCACAATGCAACAATAATCCAAGAGCCGAGATGCCGCAAATACAATTCACTCAGCTCCATATGACCCTGTCTCAGATTCTTCCGCAATTGTTAAAGACCAACTTGGTGATTCCGAAGGAAGCCCCGAAGAATCCCAATACAACATCGTCGTTGTATAATCCGAACTCCCGCTGTGCTTTTCACTCCGATAGCCCGGGGCATGATACGAATGACTGCTGGGTCTTGAAGAACAAAGTGCAGGATCTGATTGATGCTAAAGAGATTGAGTTTGAAGCGCTGGAAAAGCCTAATGTTGTGACTGCTCTTATGCCCAAGCATGGAGTGAATGTTGTAGATGAAGACTCGTTTGTGGTTTCTGTGAAGGACATTGCTACTCCATTCATGACTGTGAAGAAGAACCTTCTGTTAGCTGGTTTATTTTCGGGTTGTGGAAAAGGTTACCATCTATGTTCTGTCCTACCTACTGGTTGCCATCTTTTGAAGTCAGGTGTCCAACGCCTGATGGAGAACAAAGAAATTTTGTTCGAGAAGACTATTGTTCCTTTGGTTCCTTTTGAAGATGTTTCTATAATTACCATTTCTGCCAATTCTTCCAAGGCTTCCTCGAGAAATCCTGTTAGAATTACATCTGTTCCGAGAATTGCTCCATTGATCATTACCATTCCTGGGCCTATCCCCTATACATCGGATAAGGCTGTCCCTTGGCACTACGGGGCTGACGTGTATTATCACGGGGTTAAACAAGACTTAAATGCTGAAGAGGTTGATACTGACGGCATCAATATTGTTGGATCTAGTAAAGTCACCTGCAGCAGAAGCCTTTTCTCCCCTGGGATCTCTCCACCAACTGTTTGGAAACTTGTTGTTATTACACCTGCCAGTATATCTCCTACTGTCCCTGTTCATGTTCCAATCCTTACCCCTGTTGCTGAGTCATCTGACACTCGGGGCAAAGGGATCACAGGTGAGCCTGCCCGGACGGAGGCACCGAAGAAGATTACTGTTGAAGCCTCTAGACAAGAGATAGAGGAAATTTTGAAGATCATCAAAAAGAGCGACTAAAACGTAGTCGAGCAGCTGGGGAAAACCCCATCAAAAATCTCTATGTTGTCTTTATTGTTATGCTCAGAAGCCCATGCCAAGGCTCTGATTGCTTTCCTGAAAACTGCACACGTACCCCAGGAAACATCTGCTGACCAGTTCAAAGATTGTGTGGCTAGTTTAACTGCTGATAATGGTTTGGGTTTCTCCGACGCAGACTTGACTGCTAAGGGGAAGAATCACAATGACGCTTTGCATGTTTCAATCGAGTGTAGGGGCACTACCCTAGCTCACGTATTAGTAGATACCGGGTCATCATTGAATGTTCTACCCAAGAAGGTGTTAGACAGGTTAGACTGTGAAGGGCTGGTGCTGAAACCAAGTAACGTTGTGGTTAGGGCCTTTGACGGGTCCAAGAGGATGGTACATGGAGAAGTGGATATTCCAGTTAAGGTTGGTTCTCAGATTTTCGCATCTACATTCTATGTGATGGACATTCGACCATCTTATTCTTGTTTGTTAGGTCGCCCGTGGATCCACAAAGCTGGGGCAGTAACTTCTACGCTCCACCAGATGTTGAAATACCCAATAAAGGGGAAAATTGTTACGGTACGAGGAGAAGAGGAGTACATGGTGAGCCATCTCAACTCTTTTCGGTATGTAGAGATGGACGGGGAGTTCATTGAGACCCCGTGTCAACATTTTGAAGAAGTTCCCCAAACGATGGCGTCGACTGAAACTGTTACTAAAGATCCTCTAATGAAGATGGCTTCCCTCAAGGATGCCCGGGCTGTTGTTTAGAAAGGTGGGTGTGCAAATTGGGGTCAACTCCCTGATTTTGCACATAAGACTAACAAGTTTGGTATGGGTTTCACTGCAGAAGCTCAAAGGGCTATTCAGCGTGCACGGATCGGAGGACCTCCCCTGTTTATCAGCAATTCAGGAGTGAATGCCATTGAAGACGATGATGAAGAGTCTGAGTTTGACAGTTGGATTTACCCAACTACTGACGAAGGATTAAGAAACTGGATGGCAAAGGACTTCGTCCTAATTTCTTTTATTACCCAGTAATGAGACTTTTGTTTTAAAGTTTGTAACAGACAATTTTTAAACTTTACGGTCTGGTGCCTTACCCGAGACACCGTGGCTTTGTTTGTGAGGGCTTTATATGTCATCTCCATATATCATTAATAAAAGCATTGGATGTTTCTTGCATTTCAAATTTTGCGCTCCTTGTTTTTCTTTTTTTATCTTGCAAAACAGCTATTTTACACACACTCACATATACAGGTCTACATCCACTCTGGATCCCACTGATAACGACTATGCTACTGCCGGTTATGACTTCTAAAGTCCGATCAACTTAGCCGAAGACGAAGGTGAAGATGATTGTGAAGTGCTTGGTGAACTTGCTAGACTGTTACTTCAGGAAGAGAGGGTCATACAGCCGAATGAAAAGCCGGTGGAATCAGTGAATCTGGGCACAGAGGAAGACAAGAAAGAGGTCAAGATCGGTGCAAATCTAGAGCCCAGCGTTAAGCAACGGTTGATTCAGATGTTGTGTGACTATGTTGAGATCTTTGTCTGGTCTTATAAAGATATGCCTGGGTTGGATACCGATATTGTGGTTCATCGCCTGCCTACTAAGGAAGAATGTCCTCCAGTGAAACAGAAAGTTCGTCGAATGCGCCTAGAGATGTCTGAGAAAATCAAGGCTGAAGTAATGAAACAATTTGATGCAGTTTTCTAGCAGTTACTTCTTACCCACAGTGGGTGGCCAACGTGGTTCCAGTGCTGAAGAAGGACGGTAAGGTTCGAATGTGTGTTGACTATAGGGATCTGAACAGGGCAAGCCCCAAGGATGATTTCCCTCTACCTCATATTGATGTTCTGGTTGACAACACCGTACAGCATAAGGTCTTCTCCTTTATGGATGGTTTCTCCGGTTACAATCAGATTAAGATGGCTCCCGAGGATATGGAGAAGACAACCTTTTTTACTCAATGGGGTACCTTTTTCTATTAGGTCATGCCTTTCGGATTGAAGAATGTTGGGGCAACGTATCAGCGCGCCATGGTCGCTTTGTTCCATGACATGATCCATCATGAGATTGAGGTATACGTTGACGACATGATTGCAAGATCCCAGACTGAAGAAGAGCATCTTGACCACCTTCAGAAGTTATTTGACAGGTTGAAGTTGTACAAGTTGAGGTTAAACCCGAACAAGTGCACCTTTGGGGTGAGATCTGTTAAACTGTTGGGTTTCGTCGTAAGTGATAAAGGTATTCAAGTGGATCCTGCAAAGGTGAAAGCTATACAGGAAATGCCAGCTCCCCGAACAGAAAAAGAAGTCAGGGGCTTTCTGGGACGTCGGAACTATATTGCCCGATTCATCTCACACCTAACTGCTACTTGTGAGCCAATCTTCAAGCTGCTGAAGAAAGATCAAGTGGTAAGATGGAATGATGAATGCCATGCCGCTTTCGAAAGGATCAAAGAATATCTCCAAGATCCACCTATTCTGATGCCTCCAGTTGAAGGGAGACCTCTGATCTTATACTTGACAGTACTCGATAATTCAATGGGGTGCGTGTTGGGGCAGCATGACGATTCTGGTCGAAAAGAGCATGTTATTTATTACCTTAGCAAAAAGTTTACCGACTGCGAGACCCGATACTCGTTGCTCGAGAAAACTTGTTGCGCTTTGGCATGGGGTGCTCGTCGGCTGAGACAGTATATGTTGACTCACACTACTCTATTGATATCAAAGATGGATCCAATCAAGTATATCTTCGAAAATCCTGCCTTGTCCGGAAGAATAGAAAGATGGCATATGATCTTGACTGAGTATGACATCTAGTACACGACCCAAAAAGCAATCAAGGGAAGTGTGTTAGCAGATCATCTGGCACATCAGGTAGTGGATGATTACCAGTCTATGAACTTTGAATTCCCGGATGAGAATATCATGATAATAACTAACTGTGAGACACCCAGACCGGATGAAGGACCCGAGGAGGGATCCCGATGTTCCCTGTACTTTGATGGAGCTTCAAACGCTTTGGGTAATGGCATTAGCGTCGTGATCATATCTCCCGAAGGTTCTCATACTCCGCTCATCGCCCGGCTATGTTTCAACTGCACCAACAATACGGCGGAGTATGAAGTGTGCATCATGGGTCTTCGAGCAGCAATTGACCTAAGGATTAATTTTCTGAGTGTCTTCGGAGATTCCGCTCTTGTGATCAGTCAGATCAAAGGGGAGTGGGATATGAAACACCCCAATCTTATTCCTTACAAGGAGTATGTATTGACATTGCTTCCGCATTTCGAGGAGATAACCTTTGAACACTTCCCTAGAGAGGAGAATTAGTTGGCGGACACGCTAGCTACGATGTCTTCTATGTTCAAAGTCAATTGGGACAATGAAGCTCCCCAGATTATCATTGAAAGGTTGGACGAACCTGCACATTGTTGTGACATTGAGACTGAAGAGGTAGCAAATAAACCCTAGTTTCACGAAGTAAAGAGGTATCTTGAGGCTTAAGAATACCCCGAGGGTGCATCTGTTAATGATAAGAAGTTTCTGAGGAGGTTTGTGGCGAAGTTCTTCATCATTAATGACATCCTTTACAAGCGTAACCATGATTCGACCTTATTGAGATGTGTGGATAAGAACGAGGCAGAAAGGATTATGGTAGATTTACATGAAGGTACTTTCATAACTCATTCCAGTGGACACACCATGGCAAAGAAAATCCTACGGGCAGGATATTATTGGTCCACAATGGAAGCCGACTGTTATCAACCTTCTCAGACCTGTCACAAGTGCCAAGTCTATGCTGATAAGGTGCACATACCTCCAGTTCCTCTGAACGTCTTGATAGCACCGTGGCCTTTTGCAATGTGGGGCATCGACATGATTGGTGAGATCATACCTATTGCGTCCAACGGGCATCGTTTCATCCTAGTAGCTATTGATTACTTTAAAAAGTGGGTTAAAGCAGCTTCATTTGCTATAGTGACCAAGAACGTCGTGGCACGGTTCATTCGGCACAATTTGATCCATTAATATGGTGTACCAGAGAGGATTATTACGGATAATGGTACAAATATCAACAATAAGATGATTACTGAGCTCTGCAAGCAGTTCAAGATACAGCATCACAACTCTTCTCCTAGTTGAATTACGGACAAGTTCCTAAATCTCAGCAGAGAAGTTTTCTCAGTTGAATTACAGGCGAGTTCTTAAATCTCGACGAAGATGTTTCCCCAGTTGAATTACAGATAAGTTCCTAAATCTCAGCAGAGAAGTTTTCTCAGTTGAATTACGGGTAAGTTCCTAAATCTCGACAAAGATGTTCCTCCGTTGAATTACAGACAAGGTCCTAAATCTCAGTAGAGAAGTTTTCTCAGTTGAATTACGGGCGAGTTCTTAAATCTCGACGAAGATGTTTCCCCTCAGTTGAATTACGGGCAAGTTCCTAAATCTCGACACCTCAGTTGAATTACGGGAAAGTTCCTAAATCTCGACACCTCAGTTGAATTACGGGAAAGTTCCTAAATCTCGACACCTCAGTTGAATTACGGGCAAGTTCCTAAATCTCGACACCTCAGTTGAATTACGGGCAAGTTCCTAAAACTCGACACCTCAGTTGAATTACCGACAAGTTCCTAAATCTCGACACCTCAGTTGAATTACGGGAAAGTTCCTAAATCTCGACACCTCAGTTGAATTACGGATAAGTTCCTAAATCTCAACAGATATGCTTCCTCATTTGAATTACGGACGAGCTCATTTCCCTCAACAAAGATCAGACTTCCCCAGCGGAATCTTCCTCAACGGCAGGTATACAAGCCCTCACTAAGGAATCTCTTATGCGATCGACACTCCTCCAAATGGAATATGTAAGCCCATTCCCGACATCACAAGACAATTACCACTTCATGTGAGTGCAAATTTCCGGGCACTCTAGTGTTCAATCATCTTCCACCTTCGGATTACGACAGGCGCGAAAGCCAATCTACATCCTCAGGTTTAAGAAGATTGAACAGGGGAAGCTGTTGTACCCCAAAATTTTCCATCCCATATTTCTCAAAACATTGCAATAAAAATCCTCAAGTTGCTCAAGGTAATCCAAGGGTTGACCAGACAAGCTCTCTCCTAAGGCAGCCTACCCCAAATTAGGGTTTTGTGTTGCATCAAGATCCTTGAGTCCAAATGACCTCAAATGCTCTCCATTGTCCTAATATGTTCTCAAGGTCATCCATGTCAAGTTTCAAGCCTTGCAGAGAAAGTTTGCTCAGTCAATTGCTCAAAGGGCCAAAAATCAATTGTGTTAGGCCAAAAGTCAATTGTGACCCACATACAGTCAAAATTCAAGATTTTTTGTCAAAATTATCATTTTGAAGTATATTTCATCATTTTATCAAGGGTTGATCATGATTCATCAAGGATTTCTCACAATTCATCAAGATTCAAAAGTTGCTAAATTAGGGTTTTATAGGAAAAGTCAACCCAACTTTGACCAAACATAACTTTCTCATACTTTATGAGAAATGACCCATACAAAGCTCATTTTGAAGAGGATGCAATTTCCTACAATCCATATTCATCTCCCAAGATCAAAAAATTCACTTACAAGAAGTTATGAATTTGGACATTATAGGTCATTTTGAAAAGTCAACAAAAACACCTTTTTTGTCAAAGCTTATAACTTGAGCATGGAATATCAAAACAAGATGAGACCAATAGGGTTGATTATAGGACATCACAAGATTTATAAAAAGTCCAAGACCACCTCCAAATAGTCAAAATTGAGGAAGTTAGGCATTGTTGAAGTTGGACTCTTTTGCAAAATTGCCAAAAGTCAACTATCCCCAAAACTTCAAATTTTGCCAAATGGGCCCATTCTTTTTCACTTGTTTTGAGTTGGAATTATAGTCCACGTGCTCCAGCCTTGTGCATGTGTCCATATCATATTTTTATTAATTATTTTGATTTTATTTGAATTAATTTGATTTAAATCAAAATAAATCAATTAAAAATCCAAAAGCATTGATAACAAAGATTTTGTGGTGATTTCAGGTTTCATTATATAGCTTTCCATCATCAAACTTGTATCAAGGCATAAGTGTACAAAAAGATGGGATTTGGATCAAATTTGGAAAGTTGTTAAAGGAGGATCAAATCAAATTCAAAGTCATTGATGGAGAGAGATTTGGACAGAGTTTGCTACCCTAATACATTGTACTTTACATAAGGGTCGTGTGCATACCAAAATAAGGGTTGGAGATCAGTTATATAGCACAAACATAATTTGCAAAAATCAAGAAAAAGTGTGAATTCGAAATCACTTCTAGAGGCAGTTTCAAGGCTTGATACTTGTCTCAATCGTCTCCTGGCAATCTCCACAAGCGAAAGCAATCAAGACCACGCGTGTTCAAGCCTCCCAGTGCACTATAAGTCAGCCACGAACTCACCCTTTTCTTGATTTCGTATTTGAAATTTAGGCGTTGTTAACATGTATTGATGGCATATTCTTAATCTACACATCATTTGCAAGCTTTTGGTATTACTCGATTTCATTTCTATGACCTATATCATGATTCACCATAGTTAGGGTTTCAAGCTTTGGTTTAGGGTTTTTTGTTTCAGGAAAAATTAGCCTTAATAATGGCTATGGTTGTGATCAGAAGAAGATGACGAGTCTAACCATGGTCTTAGAATGCATTTCCATGGCATGTAGGAGATTTGGGAGGAACCCTTGTCTATAGCGACGGACATTTGTCCGTAGGTATAGGTGTTATTGCTTTTAGCCACGGTGCAGAGGACGGGGACGATGCGTTGTCACGCCACCATTCGCCCATTCAAACATTGGCGCGTTTTTCTGGCTTTTGTCCACTAATGCTTGTTTTCGTATTTTATTATTTCCTTTTGATATTATAACAAACAGAAGCGTGTGATCAAATGGCAAGCGTGGCATGGATTTCCCCTCAGGACCTGGGTTCGAATCCCAGGTCCCCCTATTTTCTTCATAATAGTTGTTTTCAGGAAATCTGGTGTGCATTCAAGCTTACCATCCACCATGGACACTCACCCTTCAGCGTGCCAGATGGCCAGATGGCCAGATCTGGTGGCCATCATTGAAGGTGCACCCAAGGGCTAAGTCAACGCTTGCATACAGGATCCAAAAAGTCCAACGGATCAGCATCATTGGGGCAACAAAATTGCTATTGACACCCTAAAAAACAGGCCCATCTCATTCTTTATCTTATTTTTTGTTTATTTCATTTAATTATTTTATTTTATTTAATTTATTTACTAACCAATAAATTAATTTCTTTTTATCAAAAATCACAAAAATATTTTTTTATCCAATTAAATTTTAGAACTTTATTTTTTTTCATTAATAAATTTTAACTAATTTAATTAGGATATTAATTAGGAAACTTTAATTTATTTTGCAAATATTTAAAATCAAATTAGAAATTAAATAGGTTTTAACTTTAATTTAATTATTTTATTTTCTTTCCTAAAATATCAAAAACTCCAAAAATATGTCATTAATTATTTTTCATTAATCAATTTATTTAATAATTAATTTAGCATTTAATTTTAGGATTTAATTTCTTTTCTTAAAAATAAAAAACAACAAAAAATATTTTCTTTTAATTAGGATGGTCAAAACCCTAATTTCGCATCCGATTTAATTTCACGTCGTGCATTTTATCTATTCAATTATTATATTTGTTCCGGGTTTGTAATAAATAATTAGGACATTTATTTATTTTTCCTCATTTAAATTTCAAAGGGTTGTTTTTGGCAATGTAAATACCCGACGCCTTGTAATAGTTAGTTTAAATTCCGCATTTTAGTTCCGCAAATTATACAATTGGTAGATGTTTGATAATAGGGCTTGCATGACCAGAATGAATGTTTAAATCTTAAAATGGTTAGATCACCCTTAACATGTGCAAAGATAAAAATAACTGAAATCAACACACTCGCACATGTGCACTCCTAGGTTACACTCCCACTTGGTTGCCTTCATACACGGTCATTGAGTATAGGTTGTTTTAGAGGCCGCCCTCTTGTCTAAAAGATCATAGTTTCCTCGGAAAGGTTGCCTCGGATATCATTGCCTCGAATAAATGATCTAAGACATTAGGGTTACCACTAAGATGTCCTAACATTGCTTTAGTGACCGTATGTCCCTCTTTCAAATTGACCCT
This sequence comes from Vicia faba, assembly GCA_948472305.1. Lineage (NCBI taxonomy): Eukaryota > Viridiplantae > Streptophyta > Magnoliopsida > Fabales > Fabaceae > Vicia > Vicia faba. The sequence continues at coordinate 378,120,128 of OX451735.1, read as the reverse complement.
TAAACTCCAATGACGGTGCTACCTACTCGCTAATAGTTTGATAGCATTATCTAAAGGAAACAAACATAGAACGATTCCTTTTTCGAGTAGGTAGATTAGTTCTTAGATACTTGCTCATTCCAAACAAATTTTTCACACTTACACTCCTTTATAAACAAAGTTTTCAAAAACACTTCATTACACTCTTGAAGACAGAAGAAAGAGTTAAATCGAAGTCAAAACAAAAACTTTTCAAAGCCCACAAACACAAAGAAAACAATTTTGAAAATGATGAGCAAGTATCTAAGAGCCCGTAGGTAACTACGGATAGAAACGGTGTTAATACCTTCCCTTTCTATAATCTACCCCCCGTACTCAGAAATATCTCGAAAAATGAATTTTTTTGTGCTTTTTTCCTTTCCTTGTTGGATAAAATAAAAGTCGGTGGCGACTCTTGCTTACCGCGACATTTTGCAAACACAAACGCAAAACGCAAACCAGCGTTCCAAAAAAATAGTCAGTTCTTCCCACCGTATCACATCAGGCATTGCAACATTTGTTAAAAGCGGAACTCATTTCACTGCGGGATCCTGCTCAGAATCCGAACACATCCTCTCCCAAGTACAATCTGAACGCAAAGTGTGCCTATCATTCTAACAGTCCTGGGCACGACACCAACAATTGTTGGGCCCTGAAAAGCAAAATTCAGGACATGATTGATAATAAGGAAATTGAGTTCGACCCTTTGGAGATTCCAAACGTGATTACTGCACCTATGTCGAAGCATGATAAAGGCATAAGTGACATTGAAGATGTTCTATATGTTACCTTTGTAAGTGATGTGGTTACTCCTCTCTCAACAATCAAAAAGAATTTGTTACATGCCAGTTTATTTTTGGGTTGTGTTAAAGAATTTTATTATTGTGCAGTCCAACCCAATGATTGTGGGTTACTGAAGGAAGGCGTTCACCGCTTGATGGATGAACATATAATTTTGATTGAGAAAGTTACGTATGCTGAGAATTTGTGCCAAGATTTTTCTTTCGTATCTGATACTCCTGTCAGGATCACTTCCAAGGGTCCTGTAAGGATTACCTCCAATCCAAAAGCTGCTCCTCTGATTATCACCACACCTGGATCCATCCCATATTCTTCGGATAAAGCTATTCCATGGAACTATAGATCCATCGTCTACTACCATGGTGTTAAATAAGAGTTATCTCATGAAGATGCTGAAGATGTTGACCCCAACATTGACAATATTGCAGGGACCAGCAAAGTCACTAGAAGCGAGAGGATTTTTTCCCTGTAAATATCTCCGAAAAATGTTGCTACACTTGTTCGAGTTATCGTTACCAAGTCAACTGCCGAGGCTCGGGGTAAAGAGTCAATGGTAGAGCCTACCTAGACGGAGGCACCTAAAGAAACCCCAGTCAAGGACACCTCTAGACAAGAGTTGGAAGAGGTTTTGAAGATCATTCGCAAAAGTGACTATAAAATTATTGGACAGCTGGGGTAGACCCCGTCCAAAATCCCCATGTTATATTTACTGTTGTGTTCTGAAGCCCATGCACAGGATTTAGTAAAATTTTTGAAGACTGCTCACGTATCGCAAGAGATTTCGACTGATCAATTTAGAATTTATGTGGCTAGCTTAACAATTGATAACAGATTAGGCTTCTCCTTTGCTGATCTGACTCTGGAGGGGAGAGGTCATAGTAAGGCCATGTATGTCTCCATTGAATGCAGGGGCACTATGTTGGCCCATATGTTAGTTGATACTGGCTCTTCGCTGAATATCCTTCCGAAAGGTGCTCTTGACCGACTGGACTATGAAGGGGTTGTGCTGAAACCCAGTAACATCATAGTTTGAGCCTTTAACGGACCAAAAATAATGGTGCACAGGGAAGTGGACCTCCCAATCAAAGTGGGTTCACAGATATTTGAGTCAACCTTCTATGTAATGGACATTCGGCCAGCTTATTATTGTCTATTGGGACACCCATGGATCCATGAGGCAGGTGATGTTACCTCCACCTTGCGCCAGAAATTAAAGTATCCTGTAAAAGGAAAGGTTGTTATTGTCTGCGGAGAAGAGGAGTACATGGTCAGTCACCTGAATTCATTCTGGTACATGGAGATGGACGAGGAATTCATTGAGATTCCCTGTCAGACTTTTGAAGTGATTTCCCCTGCTGCTATTAAAGATGTTTCTTCCATTCCAAAGACCACCAGGATTCCGCACAAGTTGGCTTCCTTGAAAGATGCCAAAGCTATTATAGAAGAAGGTGGTTGTACTATTTGGGGTCAGCTTCCTAATATCCCTTATAAATCTGACAAGTTTGGTTTAGGCTTTACTGCAGAAGGTCAAAGGGTTGCTCGTCACACTCGAGATGGAAGACCTCTGTTCCGTATAAGCAACAACAAAGTCAATGCTATAGAAGACACTGACATTGATTGTGACTTTGATAACTGGATATTCCCTACCATTGGCAACGGACTCGACAATTGGAAAGAGAAATACATTATCCCTATCTCCTGTAGACAGGATTAATTGCTACATTTCTGTCTTATTCTTTTTAAAAGATTTTGGTTATGTAATAAACAATGACTTTAAACCTTGTGTCTTACCCGGGACACAATGGTTCATTTTTAAGGGTTGATAATTCATAAACATTGTTCATTTAATAAAAACATTGGACATTTTGCATTCAAATTTTGTGCTCCCTATTTTTCTTTTACTTATTTCATTTTCAAAATAGCTATGTGTTCTTACACACACCTACACACTATATTACAGATCCCCACCCACTCTGGATCTCGTTGATAACGATTCTGCTATTGGCGATTATGACTTTGAAAATCTAATCTACCAAGTCGAGGACGAAGGTGAGGAAGATTGTGAAATACCCGGAGAACTTGCCAGGCTCTTAATACAAGAAGAAAAGGCTATCCAACCACATGAAGAGCCAGTCGAAGTTGTAAATTTGGGTACCGACACAGACATAAAAGAAGTCAAGATAGGCGCTAACTTAGAGAGCAGTGTCAAGAACTAATTAATCCAGATGTTGCATGAATATGTTGAAATCTTTGGTTGGTCATATGAAGACATGTCAGGGCTCGATACTGATATTGTGGTTCACCGTCTGCTAATGAAAGAGGTTTGTTCTCCGATTAAGTAGAAGGTTCGTCGCATGCGTCCCGAGATGTCAGAGAAGATCAAGGTCGAGGTTATGAAGCAATTCAACACAAGTTTCTTAGCAGTGACATCATATCCTAAATGGGTTGCTAATGTTGTTCCAGTACCAAAGAAAGATGGCAAGGTACGTATGTGCGTAGACTACAAGGATCTGAAAAAGGCGAGCTCCAAAGGTAACTTCCCGCTTCTGCATATTGATGTTCTGGTCGACAACACCGCTCAGCACAAGGTATTCTCCTTCATGGATAGTTTCTCGGGTTATAATTAGATCAAGATGGTGTATGAAGACATGGAGAAAACTACCTTTGTCACACAGTGGGGCACTTTCTGTTATAAGGTTATGCCTTTTGGGTTGAAGACCGTCGGGGCAACTTATCAGTGTACCATGGTAGCCTTATTTCATGAAATGATTCATCATGAGATAGAAGTCTAGTCAACGATATGATAGCCAAATCACAGACTGAAGAAGAGTATCTTGATCATCTGTATAAATTGTTTGAAAGACTGAAGAAGTACAAGCTAAGGTTAAATTCGAACAAGTGCACTTTTGGGGTGAGATTCGGTAAACTCCTGGGTTTCATCGTCAGCGTTAAAGGTATTAAAGTTGATCCTGCAAAATTTAAATTTATTCAAGAAATGATGGCTCCTCGTACTTAGAAGGAAGTCAGAGGTTTCTTAGGACGACTAAATTACATTTCCCGATTCATTTCTCATCTGACTGCTACTTGTGAGCCAATCTTCAAGTTGTTGAAGAAAGATCAAGTAGTAAAGTGGAATGACGACTGCCAAAAAGCCTTCGATAAAATTAAGGAGTACCTACAAGAACCTCTGATTATGATGCCACCATTTGAAGGAAGGCCTCTAATCATGTACCTAGAAGTGCTAGAGAAGTCAATGGGGTATGTACTGGGGCAGCATGACGAGTCTGGTCGAAAAGAGCACGCAATATACTACCTTATCAAAAAGTCTACCGACTATGAAACAAGATATTCACTGCTCGAGAAAACTTGTTGCGCTTTGGCATGGGCTGCTCTCCGACTAAGACAGTATATGTTGACCCATACTACTTTGCTGGTCTCTAAAGTGGATCCCATCAAGTACATATTCAAGAAGGTAGCTCTCTCTGGAAGAATAGCCCGATGGAAAATGGTCTTAACAGAATACGACATTCAGTACACCACTCAAAAAGCGATCAAAGAAAGTGTACTGGCAGATCATTTGCCACATCAAGCTATAGACGACTATCAGACTATGAATTTTGAATTCCCAGACGAGAACATTATGCTAGTTACAAATTATGAAGAAACTGGACCATATGAAGGACCTGATCCAGGATCCCAATGGACTATGGTCTTTGATAGAGCTTCTAACATACTTGGTAATGAAATCAGTTCTGTAATTATCTCTTCTCAGGGTGGTCATACGCCCTTCACTGCCAGACTTTTCTTTGACTGCACTAACAACATCGATGAATATGAAGCGTGCATCATGGGTATTAAATATTTTATTGACCTAAGAATCAATTTCTTGAGCGTATATGGGGACCCAACCCTGGTAATCAGTCAGGTTAAGGGAGAATGGGATACGAAGCATCTGAATCTTATCCCTTACCGAGAACATGTGCTAACCTTGATTCCATATTTCGAAGAGATTACGTTTGAGCATATCCTAAGGGAAGAGAATCAGTTGGCAGACGCATTGGCTACCATGTCATCTATGTTCAAGGTCAGATGGGACAACGAAGCTCCAAAGATTACTATTGAAAGAATGGACAAACCAACACACTACCATGAAATTGACACTGACGGAGTAGAAGAGAAGCCTTGGTTTCATGAAGTGAAAAGATATCTTGAGGTTTAATAATACCCTGAAGGGGCATCGATCAATGACAAGAAATTCCTACGAAGGTTCTTGGCTAATTTCTTCTTGAGCAATGGAATTTTATACAAGCACAATCATGACTCGACTATGCTTCATTGCATGGACAAGAAGGAAGTAGGAGAAATTATGCAATATATGCACGAAGGTGTCTTTGGTACTCACTCCAGTGGGCATACTATGGCTAGAAAGATCTTGAGGGCAAGTTACGATTGGTCGACTATGGAAACCGAATGTCACCACCACTCGAGAACTTGTCATAAGTGCCAAATCTATGTTGATAAAGTTAATGTGCCTCCAGTACCTCTAAACGTCTTGACTGCTATGTGGCCATTCACAATGTGGGGCATTGATATGATTGGAGAAATCAAGCCTACTGCTTCTAATGGGCACTGCTTCATCCTCGTCGTCATTGATTACTTTACAAAGTGGGTGGAAGCAGCCTCATTCGCCTCTATTACCAAGAACTTGGTCGCCTGGTTCATCAAATATAACCTTATTTGTTGGTATGGAATTCTCGAAAGGATTATCACATAAAATGGTACTAATATCAACAACATTATGATCACTGAACTCTGCATGCAGTTCAAGGTCAAGCACCACAACTCTTCTCCATATCGACCGAAGATAAATGGAACAGTGGAAGCTGCCAACAAGAATATTAAGAAGATTATACAGAAGATGGTTGTGAACTACAAAGACCGGCACAAGATGTTACCTGTTGTACCCCAAAATTTTCCCTCCCATATTTCTCAAAACATTTCAAGAAAGATCCCCAAGTTGCTCAAGGTAGTCCAAGGGTTGGCCAGACAAGCTCTATCCTAAAACAGTCTACCTCAAATTAGGGTTTCATGTTGCATCAAGATACTTGAGTCCAAGGGATCCCAAATGCTCACCAATGTCCTAATATATTCTCAAGATCATCCATGTCAAGTTTCAAGCCTTGCAGAGGAAGTTTGCTCAGTCAATTGCTCAAAGGCCTGAAAATCGACTATGCTAGGGCAAAATTCAACATCCTTATTTTAAAGTATATTTCATCATTTGATCAAGGTTTGATCATGATTCATCAAGGATTGCTCATAATTCCTCAAGAATCAAAAGTTGCTAAATTAGGGTTTTACAGGAAAAGTCAACTTAACTTTGACCAAGCATAAATTTCTCATACTTTATGATAAATGACCCATCCAAATCTCATTTTGAATAGGATTCAATTACCTACAATCCATCTTCAGCTCCCAAGTTCAAAATATGCACTCACAAGAAGTTATGAATTTGGACATTATAGGTCATTTTGAAAAGTCAACAAAAACACCTCTTTTGTCAAAGCTTCATACATGAGAATGGAATATCAAATTGAGATGAGAAAAAAAAGGTTGCTTAGAGGATATCTCAAGCTTTCTAAAAAGTCCAAGAACTCCTCCAAAGAGTCATAATTGAGGAAGTTATGCATTGGTGAAGTTGACCTTTTTTGCAAAATTGCCAAAAGTCAATTATGCCTAAAACTTCAAATTTTGCCAAATGGGCCCAATCTTTTTCACTTGTTTTGAGTTGGAAACATAGTCCACGAGCTTTAGCCCTTTCCACCTGTCCTTATCATGTTTTTATTATTTATTTTGATTTTTATTTGAATTAATTCAATTTAAATCAAAATAAATCATATAAAATCTAAAATATTGAAAACACAAGATTTTATACTTGTTTCAGGTCTTCAATTACAGCTAGCAAGTATTCAAATTCGTATCAAGGCATAGTGTGTACAAAAAGATTGAAATAGGCCAATTTTGGAAAGGTTTCAAAGTGAATCAAATCAAGAATCCAATGCATTGATGGGGAAAGATTGAGATCAGCTATCAACCTTAATACATTGCTTGATACATATAGAGTGCGTGCATACTCAAAAAGAAGGTTAGAAACAAGCACATCAAGGAGATCAAAATCTGAAAAAATCAAGAAAAAGTGGTGAATCGAATTTGCACTTAGAGGCCAATATAAGACTCTTTGCCTATCCCAATCGATTCTTGGGAGTGTCAGCAAGCTAAAGCAATCTAAACCAAGCATTTTCGAACCCTATATCTCACTGTAAGTCACCTACGGCATAGCTCTTTTCTTGAAATCGAATAGAACTATTCTTGCACATATAGCATAAAATAATTGTACATTCTTGATCACAATCATGTTTGCAAGCTCTCCGTATTATTTAATTGCGTTTTCATGGCTTGTATGAAGTTTCACCATGGCTAGGCTTTACAGCTTCAATTTGGGAGTTTTCTGTGCAGGCTAAATTAGACAATGAAAGGGCCACCATTACACTCAGGAAGTCCAGACGAATAGAATGGTGGCCCTAGTTTTTATTTATTTTGCTCACAGTTAATTTTGAGAATGCATAAGTCAATAGCGACGAACGTTGTCCGTAGGTAAAGGTTTCCAAACCTTTTAGCCCCTGAGAGAGGAAGGATACGAAGACGTGGCTTCATCTGATTTGGCCATTTGAATTCCGCGTATGGAATTGATACAAAGTGCCTTTTTAATATTTGTTTATTATTTTGCATTATTATTACAACAAGAACAATTGGCCCAGTGGTAGCCAGGAAAGCTTTAAGGCGCTGGAATATTGAGGTCAGGGGTTCGACCCCTGCCTCCACCAAATGCATTTTTCTTAATTTCTTTCAGGTTATCCAGCGCGTTCACAGGCCTAAGGATCATCATGTGTCCTCATCGTCCAGTCTTCCAGATGGCCAGATGGCCAAATCTAAAGGCCACCAATGAAGGAGCACAATAGACCAGGGTCAACGCCATGGCATGGAATTCTGAAGGTCAAACAGACCTCTTTTCTTTGGGCCTCCACCAAATGCATTTTTCTTAATTTCTTTCAGGTTATCCAGCGCGTTCACAGGCCTAAGGATCATCATGTGTCCTCATCGTCCAGTCTGCCAGATGGCCAAATCTAAAGGCCACCAATGAATGAGCATAATAGACTAGGGTCAACGCCATGGCATGGAATTCTGAAGGTCAAACGGACCTCTTTGCTTTGGGCCCAGGAAATTGCTTTTCACACCCTTCAAGCTGCTAATCAGGCCCAATTCCTTATCTTTCTTTTTTCTTTTTTTCTTTTATTTTGATTAATTTAATTTAATTTACTTATTTACTAACCAATCAAATTATTTTCTTTTTCATCAAAAATCACAAAAAAATATACTTTTCATAAATTAGGTCTAGATTTTATTTTTATTAAAAAATTAATTAATGTAATTAGGTTTGTTAAATTTAGATAATCTTAATTCTTTTGTAAATAACTTAAAAATAATTAGAATAAATAGGTTTTATTACTAACTTAATCATATTTTATTTTTTCCTAAAATAACCAAAAAAACCAAAAAATAGGCTATGTATTTATTTTCATTAATTAATTTAATTAACTAATTAATTTAGCATTTAAATTTTAAAACCTAATTTCTTTTCTTTAAAAAATATTAAAAACAACAAAAACATGTTCTCTTTTAATTAGGATAGAAGGGTCAAAACCCTAGTTCGCATTCGATCTTAATTTTTTCTCGCGCGTTTTATTTTTATTATTTATCATATTGATGTAACTGCTCACAAGTTGTAATAGTTTAAATAGGACGTTTGTTTACATTTACCGCTTTGCTTTTCAAGGGTTTGTTTTTGGCCATGTAAATACCCGAAGCCTTGTAATAGGATAGTTTAATTTCCGCATTTTAAATTCCGCAAATATTTAACTGTTAGATGTATGATATTAGGATGCATGACAAGAATGTATGTGAAAAATTTTAAAATAGTTAGACAACCCTAAATGTGCAAAGATAATAATTCTGAAATCGAATCACTCGCACATGCGCACTCCTAGGGTACACTCCCATTTGGTTGCCTTCGGTAAACGGTCATTGAGTATAGGATGCTTTAGTGTTCATCCTTTTGTCTAAAGATCATAGTTGCCTCGGAAAGGTTTCCTCGGATATTGTTGCCTCGGATAATTGATCTAAGACATTAGGGTTACTACTAAGACGTCTTAACATTGCTTTAGTGACCGTACGTCCCTTTCGAATTAACCCTCAAACTCTAACGAAGGTGCTACCTACTCAGTAATAGTGGGATAGGGCTGTCTAAAGGAAACGAATACAAAACGATTCTTTTTTCGAGTAGGTAGAGTAGTTCTTAAGTACTTGCTCAATCCAAATAAACTTTTTTCACACTTACACTCCTTTACAAACAAAGTTTTCAAAAAAAACACTTCATTACACTCTTGAAGACAGAAGCAAGAGTTAAATCGAAGTTAAAACAAAAACTTTTCAAAGCCCACAAACACAAAGAAAACAATTTTGAAAATGATGAGCAAGTACCTAAGAGCCCGTAGATAACTACGGATAGAAAGGGTGCTAATACCTTCCCTTTCTATAATCTACCCCCCGTACTCAGAAATATCTCGAAAGAGGAATTTTTCTGTGCTTTTTTCCTTTCCTTGTTGGATAAAATAAAAGACGGTGGCGACTCTTGCTTACCGCAAAATTTTGCAAACACAAACGCAAAACGCAAACCAGTAATTCCTTAAAAAAAGGGAAACACGTCCCGGTTCTGGCCACCGTATCAGAGAACTGGCGACTCTGCTGGGGATTTATAAGTGGGGTGTACCTTAGGATTAGATCATCATATTGTTTTCAATTGTTTGATTTGTTTGCTTTATCTTTGTGGGCTTTGTATCAGAGTTACTATAGATCCTAACCCAGATCTGGGGATACCCTTTAGGTAAGTAGCAATAGACTATGAGGGAACTATACGGCATAGACCTATACGATTGAAGCAGTAGCTACGTTGGTGTGACACATTAGTTGATACTGATATCCCTTGTGGAGGAACAAGGAGAGTATGGGGCTGCTAATGGGTCATTAAGCATCAACTGACCTTAGAACCTATAATTGACCAACTTTGCCATAGAAAGTAGCAGTGTGCTACACTCATTAAGACCATACTCTCGCGGTGGTTTCGGCCGCAAGAAAAGGTTGCTAAGCTGAAACTATGACCGGTCAAGGATGGTCAATGATATTGAGAACCTCTAGAACCCGGTTACTATTACTAGGACAGGTTGAACCAACTGAACTTCAAGAGGGTAATACCTAGACCTCATGCAAGCCTAAACTTAAGGTTGTTTGTGTGACTTGTATGCTTTCAACTTGAACTACTTGCACAATTTTATTATCTGACAACTTGAGTTCTTTGCAGGTTTTGTCTACATTCCATATCCAATAACTTGGATTTCTTGCTAGATTTACTTGTTTACGTCACCTTGCACTTTTGCTTAAACGCATAGCATACACATCATAACATCATGCCTTAACATTTCCTTAACCATTTCAAGGATCTCAAGGGTTTGTGATGCAGGTTATGGTAAATCAAACGTCTAGCAAGGGGCAAAGGGGATTTATTTTCCTCTAGCCAATGTCTCCTAAAGATCAAAACACGACAACTTGAGTCAGTGGCTATGACCCACTCAATATGGTGAGCTTGACTTTTAAAGAAGGACTCTTAACGACACGAAGTTTCTTCAAACAAATTCTAACAGTTTCTTGTTTACCCCGCGAGATCCTTGAAAACATTGCATACATATCATACATATCATTGCATAAATAGGTTTCAAAGCCGGTCTCTCATGTCCTCGCTGTTTATTTCAGCAATGGCTTTCAAACAAGACAACGGAGATCTTCAAACACAAGAACCTCAGTTCAGGGAAATATTCCTAAACCTATACAAGGGGAGGGAAGAGTTAAAAACACTCCTCGTTAGGAACATGGTTGGGAAAAGTCCTGAAGACAATAAGGACAAATGGCTGGAACAACTGCAAGCTGAGGTAGTTGCAATAAGAACCTAAATGCTGGGGCAGATGGCCCTTATCCAAGGCTTAGCTCGGGAACAAGAAGAGTTGAGAATCATTATCAACCAGCTTCATCAAGACCGACACAATAGTATGAAACAAACAATTGAGGCTGGGGACCAAGTCATTGATCAACTTCCGAGAAGTCAAAGGTTTGGTTTGATGAAGAATAGACCTCTCCAAGTTGCTACTACCTCATGGGTCCAACAACAACCTCGCCAAAAACAACAGGTTAATCAGAGTAAGCCGGATACACCCAAGAGTCATTTTACCAAGCTCAACATGCCGCTGTTTCAAGCTTTACAACACCTGTTGAGGATGAATCTGGTGACGTTGATAGGACCTCATCTGAATCCCAAGACTTCTTCACCTAACTACAATCCTGATGCAAGGTGTGCATACCACTCCAACAGTCCGGGGCATGATACTGACGACTGTTGGAAGTTGAAATACAAAATTCAAGACCTGATTGATGAAGGAGCTTTGGAATTCACACAAGATGGTCAATTGGAATGTTTCTATCAGTCCTCCAAGGCTCACCATTTGAAGTGACAAGTTCTGACAAGAGAAGACTTTTTGTTTATTATAATTTTCAATTTGTAATTTTCTTTTGATTGTTCAAACATCATTCATATCAAACCTTGTTATTTCATCAATGCATTGCATATGTTTGTCTTGAATCAATTCATTCGTATTCACTATTTAAAAAAATGAATTCTTATTTACTTTCGTGATGTTCAACTCTCGATTAAAAAACTCTAAGCCTTTAGAGGGAGGACGATGAAAATGATATCAAATCTCTACAGTATGCTTTTGAATAGACCCCGATGACGATGTACAGGAGTTGTTTCAAATCCTAAATAGTGGAGTTATAAGGAAGATAATCCCTCGTCAACCCCTTCGAGCCAAAGAAGTAGGAGTTTTTCTTTTCACACAAATCAAAACCCTTAATCATAACCTGGGGGCAGGGTAGTTTTCTCAGTTAATTCGGGTGCACAATGAATGACATCAAAGACGTCCTTATAAAACAAGAGACAGTGATGGTTCTGTATAATCATAAGGACAGGCAGTCATTATCTTTCAAAATAAAACCCCACTAAGTCAAAACCTATAAAGGAGACTTACAAAAAACTGGGGCATCCCGCGGACTGTAATCACAAAAGAACCAGTTCAAGAAAAAGGCAGGGATAATAAAATCAAAAAGAAAGAGATCCTACAAACTCTCAACAAAAATGACTGCCTATTCAAAATAAATTGTCAGTATCTGAACCATCACTGGAATATCAGAGCAAAGACTCAAACAGGATCTAATGCACGATTAGCTGAGTTTAGGATCGAAGAACATCACGAAGAACGGGTGGGTACAAATACATTTTGAGCCTTTATCCTTTGTTTCTTGAACCGTGAACCAGGCCACGTTATAACCCTTAAAAGTCCTAGCTGAAGCATGGGTTAGTTCAAAAGCATACTATTACAAAAGGTATCCTGACTCCTGTAGGACTTGCTGTAAATCCTGAGTTGACATCACATTTTACAAAAACTGGTTTAACTAAAAAATTCATTTTCAAAAATTTCAAGACAGACATAAGCTTTACATTCTTAAAATAACATCGTCTTCATATGACTATTTGTTCAACAGCAGAGAAATTCGCATGACGAATATCTAGTGAACAAAAACCTTCTCAATAAAAAGGATCACCTCAAGTGGAAAAACACTTCCAACCAAGGGGCACGGCATGATCATTGTCCATCATCTGGGGAAGCCAAGTCAAGATTCAAGGAATCTCGCAAAGATGCCAAACAGCCAGGGGCAAATCTCTATCTGAATCACTTGGGGCATTGGACATAAATTCCAGCAACGAATCTTGCATGGTCCAACGAACATCTTCTGGTAGTATGGCAACATAACACTACCGAAAGTGACAACTCCCTACACCCTGAGAGCATGGACATAGTCAAAAAAGTATTGTGCATGAATAAAGACCCGCTAGGTTGACTGGCCTAGGCAAAAATAAGGGCATCCCGGCGAACCAAAAGGGTTCGGGCAAAAATTAGGGATAAAAAATGAAAAAAAATCTGTACACCCGGTAAGTCGAAAACCCAAAAGGGCGGCTTGGGCAAAAAAGGGTATCTCGGTGGACCGAAAACCCGAAAGGGCGGTCCAGGCAAAAATTAGGGATCAAAGCGTACGACTATGTCCCGTCATTTTGTCACTTACCTACCAGAAGGAGACTAATCATTTCGATCGAAAGTTACCAAGCGCCTCCTAAGTTGGGATAACACTCGATCCACAAGGCCTCCGCAAGCACCTTCTCCAGCAGATACAGGGGCAGAAAAGTCTTGATATGAAGTCATTGTCATATCCTCAGCATGCGTCTCAGTAACATTCACTCCCCGCAGAGTAAGAAAAGGACAGTGGTGTTAATTTTCCCCAGCTGAGGCTCGCAACCACGAATGAGTCGATAAGATTCTCCCCAAGCAGAGTTTATCTATCACCAGCACTGGAAGATTATACCCAGTGAAGTTTGGAGAATTATCCCCAGTAGAGTCTGGAAAACTGTCCCAGTAGAGTCTAAAAGATTATCCCCAGTGAAGTCGCAACTGGAAAATTATCCCCAGCGGAGTTTATTCCTTTCACAAAAAGAAACTCAATTCCCAACAGAGTTTATCATCGCCAACAACGGTAACTCATCCCCAGCTGAGGTTATTCTTCCAAATCAACAGATCCTCCGGCAGAGTATGTCCTCCCCATAAAGTCATTTCCTCGTCAGTTTATTCCACCAGTGGAGTTATCCTCTCCTGTAGAAATATGCTCACAATCATCTTCATTCACTATCCCTAGCAGAAATGAAGAATTCAATGCTTTTCTCCAGCAGTAATCCGGGATTTACTTTCCCCAGCTAGAGAGCATCATAAAAACATTAGATGTCCATACATCATGACATACGCATATGCATCATACAACACAATCTCATTTATTTTGAGAACATCATTGCTTGATACATATCATGCATTACATACAATTAACCTTTACCTTTCAGGAAAGATACAATCAAATTCTCACAAAATTCAATCTATGAAGCTTTTACCTCAGTTGAATAACGGATGACCGAAGTTCCTAAATGTCAACAGAGATGATTTCCTTAGTTGAATACGGACGATCGAAGTTCCTAAAATTCAACTTTCCTCTTCAATAGAGATGATTTCCTTAAGTTGAATACGGACGATCGAAGTTCCTAAAATTCAACTTTCCTCTTCAATAGAGATGATTTCCTTAAGTTGAATACGGGCGACTGAAGCTCCTAAAATTCAACTTTCCTCTTCAATGGAGATATATCCTCATTTGAATACGGATGACCAAAGTTCCTAAAATTCAACAGAGATGATTCCTCAGTTGAATACGGATGACTGAAGTTCCTAAAATTCAACAGAGATGATTCCCCAGTTGAATACGGACGACCAAAGTTCCTAAAATTCAACTTTCCTCTTCAATAGAGATGTTTCCTCAATAGAATACGGATGAATGAAGTTCCTAAAATTCAACAGAGATGTTTTCCTCAGTTTGAATACGGATGACTGAAGTTCCTAAAATTCGACAAAGATGATTCCTCAGTAGAATACGGATGACTGAAGTTCCTAAAATTCAACAGAGATTATTCCTCAGTTGAATACGGATGACCGAAGTTCCTAAAATTCGACAGAGATGATTCCTCAGTAGAATACGGATGACTGAAGTTACTAAAATTCGACAGAGATGATTCCTCAGTTGAATACGGATGACAGAAGTTCCTAAAATTCAACAGAGATGTTTCCTTAGTAGAATACGGACGACTGAAGTTCCTAAAATTCAACAGAGATGTTTCCTCAGTAGAATATGGACGAATGAAGTTCCTAAAATTCAACAGAGATGTTTCCTCGGTAGAATACAGACGATTGAAGTTCCTAAAATTTAATAGAGATGTTTCCTCGCTAGAATACGGATGACAGAAATTCCTAAAATTCGAACAGAGACGACTCACCAGCAGAATACGGATGACGAAGCTCCTAAAATTCTACTTCCCTCAATAGAGATCAGCCTTCCCCAGCGGAATCTTCCTCAAAGACAAGTATACAAGCTCTCGCTAAGGAATCTCTTATGCGATTGACACTCCTTCAGATGGCATCTTTAAGCCCATCCTCTCGTCATCAGTCTCCAAATGGCATATGTAAGCCCATTCCTAATATCACAAGACAATTACCACTGCATGCGAGTGCAAATTTCTGGGCACTCTAGTGTTCAATCACCTTCCACCTTCAGATCACGAAAGACAAACAAGCCAATCTAAATCTTCAGCTTTAAGAAAATTGAACAGGGGCAGCTGTTGTACCCCAAAATTTTCCCTCCCATATTTCTCAAAACATTTCAAGAAAGATCCCCAAGTTGCTCAAGGTAGTCCAAGGGTTGGCCAGACAAGCTCTCTCCTAAGACAGTCTACCTCAAATTAGGGTTTCATGTTGCATCAAGATACTTGATTCCAACGGATACCAAATTCTCACCAATTTCATAATATGTTCTCAAGATAATCCATGTCAATTTTCAAGCCTTGCAGAGGAAGTTTGCTCAATCAATTGCTCAAAGGCCGGAAAATCGACTGTGCTAGGGCAAAAGTCAACTGTGGCCCACATACAGTCAAACTTCAAGATTTTGGGACAACATCCTTATTTTGAAGTATATTTCATCATTTGATCAAGGATTGATCATGAGTCATCAAGGATTGCTTATAATTCCTCAAGAATCAAAAGTTGCTAAATTAGGGTTTTGCAGGAAAAGTCAACTCAACTTTGACCAAGCATAACTTTATCATACTTTATGAGAAATGACCCATCCAAAGCTCATTTTGAATAGGATGAAATTACCTACAATCCATTTCATATCCCAAGTTCAAAATATGCACTCACAAGAAGTTATGAATTTGGACATTATAGGTCATTTTGAAAAGTCAACAAAAACACCTTTCTTGTCAAAGCTTCATACATGAGCATGGAATATCAAATTGAGATGAGACAAAAAGGGTTGCTTATAGGACATCTCAAGCTTTCTAAAAAGTCCAATAAGACCTCCAAAGAGTCAAAATTGAGGAAGTTATGCATTGGTGAAGTTGACATTTTTTGCAAAATTGCCAAAAGTCAACTATGCCTAAAACTTCAAATTTTGCCAAATGGGCCCAATCTTTTTCACTTGTTTTGAGTTGGAAACATAGTCCACGAGCTCTATCCCTTGCCACCTGTCCTTATCATGTTTTTATTATTTATTTTGATTTTTATTTGAATTAATTCAATTTAAATCAAAATAAATCATATAAAATCTAAAATATTGAAAACACAAGATTGTATGCTTGTTTCAGGTCTTCAATTACAGCTAGCAAGTATTCAAATTCATATCAAGGCATAGTGTGTACAAAAAGATTGAAATAGGCCAATTTTGGGAAGGTTTCAAAGTGAATCAAATCAAGAATCCAATGCATTGATGGAGAAAGATTGAGATCAGCTATCAACCCTAATACATTGCTTGATACATATAGAGTGCGTGCAGACTCAAAAAGAAGGTTAGAAACAAGCGCAGCAAGGAGAGCAAAATATGAAAAAATCAAGAAAAAGTGGTGAATCGAATTTGCACTTAGAGGCTAATACAAGACTCTTTGCCTATCCCAATCGATTCCTGGGAGTGTCAGCAAGCTAAATCAATCCAAACCAAGCATTTTCGAACCCTATATCTCACTGTAAGTCGCCCACGGCATAGCTCTTTTCTTGAAATCGAATAGCATTATTCTTGCACATATAGCATAAAATAATTGTACATTCTTGATCACAATCATGTTTGCAAGCTCTCTGTATTCTTTAATTGCGTTTTCATGGCTTGTATGAAGTTTCACCATGGCTAGGGTTTATAGCTTCGATTTGGGAGTTTTCTGTGTAGGCTAAATTAGACTATGAAAGGGCCACCATTACACTCAGGAGGTCCAGACGAATCGATTGGTGGCCCTAGTTTTTATTTATTTTGCTCACAATTGATTTTGAGAATGCACAGGTTTATAGCGACGGACGTTGTCCGTAGGTAAAGGTTTCCAAACCTTTTAGCCACGGAGAGAGGAAGGAGACGAAGACGTGGCTTCATCTGATTTGGCCATTGTAATTTCGTGCATGGAATTGATACAAAGTGCCTTTTTAATATTTGTTTATTATTTTGCATTATTATTACAACAAGAACAATTGGCCCAGTGGTAGCCAGGCAAGCTTTAAGGCGCTAGAAGCTTGAGGTCAGGGGTTCGACCCCTGCCTCCACCAAATGCACTTTTCTTAATTTCTTTCAGGTTATCTAGCATGTTCACAGGCCTAAGGATCATCATGTGTCCTCATCGTCCAGTCTGCCAGATGGCCAAATGGCCAAATCTAAAGGCCACCAATGAAGGAGCACAATAGATCAGGGTCAACGCCATGGCATGGAATTCTGAAGGTCAAACGGACCTCTTTGCTTTGGGCCCAGGAAATTGCTTTTCACACCTTTCAAGCTGCTAATCAGGCCCAATTCCTTATCTTTCTTTTTTCTTTTTTTTTAAATTAATTTAATTTAATTTACTTATTTACTAACCAATCAAATTATTTTCTTTTTTATCAAAAATCCCAAAAAAATATACTTTTCATAAATTAGGTCTAGATTTTATTTTTATTAAAAAATTAATTAATTTAATCAGGTTTTTTAAATTTAGATAATTTTAATTCTTTTGTAAATAACTTAAAAATAATTAGAATAAATAGGTTTTATTACTAACTTAATCATATTTTATTTTTTTCCTAAAATAACCAAAAAAACCAAAAAATAGGCTATGTATTTATTTTCATTAATTAATTTAATTAACTAATTAATTTAGCATTTAAATTTTAAAACGTAATTTCTTTTCTTTAAAAAATATTAAAAACAACAAAAACATTTTCTCTTTTAATTAGGATAGAAGGGTCAAAACCCTAGTTCGCATTCGATCTTAATTTTTTCTCCCGCGTTTTATTTTTATTATTTATCATATTGATGTAACTGTTCACAAGTTGTAATAGTTTAAATAGGACGTTTATTTACATTTACCGCTTTACTTTTCAAGGGTTTGTTTTTGGCTATGTAAATACCCGAAGCCTTGTAATAGCATAGTTTAATTTCCGCATTTTAAATTCCGCAAATATTTAACTGTTAGATGTATGATATTAGGATGCATGACAAGAATGTATGTGAAAAATTTTAAAACAGTTAGACAACCCTAAATGTGCAAAGATAATAATTCTGAAATCGAATCACTCACACATGCGCACTCCTAGGGTACACTCTCACTTGGTTGCCTTCAGTAAACGGTCATTGAGTATAGGATGCTTTAGTGTTCGTCCTTTTGTCTAAAGATCATAGTTGCCTCGGAAAGGTTGCCTCAGATATTGTTGCCTCGGATAATTGATCTAAGACATTAGGGTTACTACTAAGACGTCCTAACATTGCTTTAGTGATCGTACGCCCCTTTCGAATTGACCCTCAAAATCCAACGATAGTGCTACCGACTCACTAATAGTGGGATAGCATTGTCTAAAGGAAATGAATACATAACGATTCTTTTTTCGAGTAGGTAGATTAGTTCTTAAGTACTTGCTCAATCCAAACAAACTTTTTTCACACTTACACTCCTTTACAAACAAAGTTTTCAAAAAAACACTTCATTACACTCTTGAAGACAGAAGCAAGAGTTAAATTGAAGTTAAAACAAAAACTTTTCAAAGCCCACAAACACAAAGAAAACAATTTTGAAAATGATGAGCAAGTACCTAAGAGCCCGTAGATAACTACGGATAGAAAGGGTGCTAATACCTTCCCTTTCTATAATCTACCCCCCGTACTCAGAAATATCTCGAAAAAGGAATTTTTATGTGCTTTTTTCCTTTCCTTGTTGGATAAAATAAAATACGGTGGCGACCCTTGCTTACCGCGACATTTTGCGAACGCAAACCAGCAATTCCTTAAAAAAAGGGAAACACGTCCCGGTTCTGGCCACCGTATCACATTACCGTTTGCTCTTCATGGTTATCGCACTTCAGCATGAACATTAACTGGGGCAACTCCATTCTCTCTGGTATATGGTATGGAAGTCGTCCTACCTGTCAAAGTTTAGATTGCTTCTCTGAGAATTATGAAAGATGCAGACTTAGATGAAGATGAGTGGATTTAGACCAAGCTAGACTAGTTGAATCTGATTGATGAGAAGAGGCTTGCGGTTGTCTATCACGATCAGATGTATCAGAAGCGTATGATCAAGGCATTCAACAAGAAAATCAAGCATCGGGTATATCAGGCTGGCGATTTGGTAGCAAAACGCATCATTCTACCCCAAGGTGATCCCATGGGAAAATGGACTCCTACCTACGAAGGGCCATTTGTAGTCAAGAAGATATTTTCTAGTGGTGTTATGATACTGACCACCATGGACATCGAAGATTTTCCGCACCTTGTGAATGCAAACATAGTCAAAAGATACTATGCATGAAAACGACTCGCTAGGTTGACTGGCCTAGGAAAAAAATAAGGGCATCCCGGTGAACCAAAAGGGTTAGGGAAAAAATTAGGGATATATATAAAAGATGGTACACCCGGCAAGTCAAAAACCTGAAAAGGCGGATTGGGTAAGAAAGGGTATCCCGGTGGAGTGAAAACCCGAAAGGGCGGTCCAGGAAAAAGTTCGGGATTAAAGCGTATGACTATGTCATGTTGGATCACTTACAGCTAGCTTCATTACCAACGTCAAGCTCAAATGGTACAGATCAATTCAATCACTTTCTTCGGACAGCAAGGGATGAGATGCTTCAAGATATAAGGGCAATAGCAGAGTTGGAACCCGGCGAGATTATTCCCACATAGCTATTATCTTGTTTTCACTTTGTACTCTTTTCATTTCACGAAAATTTCCTCTTACTAGGATTTATGTCTCTATGTATAAAATCGCATGTTTATGGGCAAACTATCAATAGAAATACGAATTTCAAGTTTCAAACTTTTTTATTTACCTTTTTTGTTTGCAAAAACGTCCAATGACTAAAATTAAATGAACATATGCATATGAATATGATTAACGGTTAACAAATACATGCATAAAAACAGGAATAAGGATTTACTCAAGACTCTAGGAGTTGGGATAACGTTTAAGCTGTCCACAAATCTCCACAGAGCCACTTCCATGGAATTACCCCCACAGAGTCATCTTCACAAGACAGTTTTCAAGAAAGATATATCCCCCACAAAATGGGATATACCAATCATACTCACCAACAAATCACCCCAGCGGATAAAGGAATGTGATCTTTTTCCCGCAATGTCGCTAACCCAGAGTCCTAATCGTTACAGTTTATGGAAATTCTCTTCCCCGGCTGAGTTTATTCCTCCAGAACTGTAAAATCCCCTACAGATTTCTTTTCTCTAGCATAGCTCATTTCCTCAGCAAGGGTGTTTCCTCAGCAGACTATTTCTCCATCAATAGGTTTTATTTACCCAACATGGTTTATTTCCCCAACATGGTTTATTTCCCTAACATGGTTTATTTCCCCCAAAAAGTTACAGTCTCCCCAGCTTGAGTCTGTTTCTACAACAAACTACCGGCAAGATTCCCATCTCCAGCAAAGGAAGGTCCGGGTTGCTATCCCCAGATAGTTTCTATTGAATCTGAAACTGGATCAAATATCTTTCAACCTCATTCCCTCCAGACGACTTGGTATCCATATCAGAAACTCGGTCAGACAACATCTTGAAAGCTTATCTGTCTCTATTATCCCCAATCAGGGTATATAAGAACTAAAATCCCAATAGAGCAATGAACAACCAATGTTCTTGAACTCTTCTCCCCAAAATAGGAATCAACATTCCCGAGCAAAGTTTCCTCAAGCAGAAATCAGGAATACCTATCAAGATCGAAGATACACATACTCTTCATCCCCAGCAACAGTCAGGGATTTATTTTCCCAGACAAAGACGTTGCACGGGTTTACAAATACACTTCAAACAATAATTCATACACATACATAATTTACAAAAAAACATAGCATGTTCATATGAAACGCATATAACACAGTCTCATTTATTTTGAGAACATCATTACGCGATACATTTCATACATCACGATATTGCATACAACTAACTCTTTACCTTTTTCAGGAAAGATCAATCAACAAACAAACATCATCAACTACCTATATGACCAGACAGTCTTCTCAAAGGCTACATCTGACAAATGGCTACTTAAGCAATTTCCTCAGAAGTTCATTCTCAAAGAGGCATATTTTTCTAGTTGAAGTTGGGCGTAGACATCTTGTAACACCCTAATTCTACCCGCCAATTATAAATGTAAATCAGAGTCATAAAATTCATGCAACTGAAATCAGGATGCCACAAATTCAACTTTAAAAACACATTGCATTCAGCATGGATACATAACACTTTAAATACTTCGGATGAACCATCAGCATAATAATTTAATCTCTTAATCGAACAACTTAAACATCTACACAACAGAATCATAATAACATCTTTGTCTAACAAATACAACAACTTCAAAATAATGCATACTTAGCAACAAACGAATTAAAGTTCAACAACTGAAATAATCAATAATTAAAAGCAACAAGTGCCCATCCCCCCCGAGTGTTACGTATCAAAGCAATGACACCGACTCGAACTACTGAAGGTATACAGCCTTCAGTCTGGATTACTTGCACGTTACCAACGTAAGGGTAACATTTAAACAGAAGGGGTGAGATATCTAACAATATAATCAAACGTATGATAAATAATATATTAAATTAGATCACATAACATCACCACTTCTCATCGTATAAACAACAATAATCGCAACAGAATACCAACAATATACACATTTTCCGCATGAATACACAACTTCTTTATGCAATCATATAATGCGACTCAATACTATGCAAATGCATGTGGTACCATTGGAGCAGAACTCCCGTCTCAAAATAATTGCCAATAAATAAAGGCATCAACAAGGCATAAGCCTTCATCTTAACGAGCATCAGCTCCATCTTGAAATGCAATGTATGCGACACAATCATGAATGTAATAACAACAACCATAATTAACAACATCTCAATCACAACATCATCGTTGGCCAGAAGCCTACATCTTAATAGCTGCCAATTATTAGAGGCATCTCAACATCTTTCATCAACATCATTCATCATCATTTATCAACATAATTCATCAAACATCATTTATCATCATAATTCATCAAACATCATTTATCATCATAATTCATCAAATATCATTTATCATCATAATTCGCAGCAACTCAGCCACAACAACAATACAACGATAGATCGACAATCCTGTAACGTTTGCCATAGGACTACAATATGATATTGTCTATAATTAATTAATCATCTAAGGCTTACCTCTAAATTACCAAACCTCTACATATTATCATTCTGTAATACTACATTATTATCCTCATTAATCTTGCTGTTACGAACCAAACAGTAATCTATAATCATCTCATCCTCATCATTCTTCACAAAAATCAACATAGCAATTAACGCAGGAACTAACTCTAATCCTAATTTGGATACTAGGATTATCCTTAATATTATTCATTTTGATCCTTAAGAATGAAGTCCATCGCGTTAGCTATTCAATGCTTCGAACGACACCTCAAACGGAGTCCAAAAACTCAAGTTACAGCCTTTTCAAAATGATTCTGTCAAAAACCAGACTACATAGATCGATGCGTAATGTCTTGAGTCGACACGTACTGGACTTAACACGCTGCATGAGTCGACGCGTACTCCCTTTGTATCGAATCGTACTGAGTCTCCAACATTGCATGCATCGATACATGCTCCTTCGTATCGACTCATCCTGAGTCTAAAATCCTTCATGTATCGACGCATGACTCCTTCGTATCAAATCATCCTGAGTCTAAAAGCCTTCATGCATCGACGCGTGGCTTTTGGGGTCGACACATACTGTTCGGTCACAGATATTTTCTGCGATTTCACTATGTTTTCACTACGGTTTCCATACTTTAGGCCCTAAGAACATCCTCTAATCATAGATAATCATCAATTATAATTATCCTATAATTCTACATCAAATATACAACATTAGGGCATCATTATTCATCTTTCAATCACCGATTCTCATCAAACAACAATGTATATTCAATCGTAAACCAAACAATATTTCACATCTAATCCCACATACCAATCATCATAAACCATATTATAGAGTGAGAACCCCACCCTTACCTTGGATTGAAGGTTGCTCTATAACTTTTCCGGTTGATTTCCATTCTGTCTCTTTTCCTCCTTTCCAACAACTTTCACGTTCTCTTCTTCCAACCCTTATTTCTTTCTCTCTTACTGCTTCTTCTTTTCTTATTATTTCTAACAATAATAAAATAACCCTATAATTCTCAAAATACCTTAATGTGCTTAAGACTACTACACCCCCTTTTTACTACTTCTATTCCTTTAAAACAAGCTCACATCAAATAATATTATCATTTTAATATTATCCCACAACTTAATAAATTAAATAAATCTAACTAATCACAACATATCAACTATCATCATAACACAACTTCACAATTATTCCAAAAATAATTTAATTAAATAATTAATTAAATTATAGTCGTTACAACGCTCCCCCACTTAGAATATTTTTGTCCTCGAAAATTTATCTTAATCAAACAACTCAGGATAGGAGTCCCGCATCTTGCTCTCCAACTCCCAAGTCATGCTTTCTCCGATAGCCCCTAGCCAAACCACTTTAACCAAAGCAATCTCTTTTCCCCTCAGAGTCTTTATTTCACGATTCACGATCCGTATAGGCATCGTCTCCACCGTAAGATTATCCCGTACTTGCACATCATCCATATGAATCACATGAGATGGATCTGAAATATACTTCTGAAGTTGTGACACATGAAACACATCATGCAAATTCGGAAGATTAGGCGGTAAAGCCACTCTATAAGCAACATTCCCCACTCTCTCTGAAATTTGATATGGTCCAATAAAACGAGAAGTGAGCTTCTTAGACTTTAATGCTCGCCCAACACCAGTCACAGGTGTAACTCTTAAAAACACATGGTCACCCGCTTGAAATTCTAAATCTTTCCTTCGCTTGTCATGATAACTATTATGTCTACTTTGGGAAGCTTTCATCTTTTCTCGAATCAACTTTAACTTCTCAGTAGTCTCACGAACAAGTTCAGGCCCAAGTACTACACTTTCACCAGATTCATGCCAACATAAAGGAGTTCTATATCTTCGACCATACAACGCTTCAAAAGGTTCCATCCCAATACTGGAATGGTAACTGTTATTATAGGTGAACTCTATCAACAAAATATAAGTATCCCACAAACATCCCTGCTCAAGAACACATGCCCTCAACAAGTCTTCCAATGATTAGATAGTCCGTTCAGTCTGATAATTTGTCTGAGGATGATACGCTGAACTCAACCTCAACTTAGAACCCAACGCTTCTTGCAAACTCTTCCAAAAACCAGAAGTAAATCTTGGATCTCTATCTGACATAATGCACAAAGGAACACCGTGCAGCTTCACAATCACACTAGTGTAAATCTCAGCCAACTTCGGCACTGGAAAACTGATGTTAGTAGGAATAAAATGAGCCGACTTCGTAAGCCTATCAATAATCACCCAAATCGAATCATGTCCTCTTATAGTATTAGGTAACCCTGTCACAAAGTCCATCGAAATGCTATCTCATTTCCATTCTAGAACTTCTAACGGTTGCATCAACCTTGCAAGCTTCTGATGTTCAACTTTCGACTTCTGACAAGTCAAACATGCATACACAAACCGAGCCACATCACTCTTCATTCCAGGCCACCAAAATAAACCTTTCAAATCTCGATACATCTTTGTAGCTCCTGGATGAATACTCAACTTACTTCTATGACTCTCTTCAAGTATCACTTTCTTCATCTCAGCAGCATCAGGAATACAAATCCGGTTATGAAATCTCAACACACCCTACGCATCTAGCTTAAAATCATTATTCTCAGACTGATCGATTCCAACCATCAAATCTACCAGTTTCACATCCAACTTCTGAGCTTCTCTGATACTGTCTAGAAATTCATTACTAATCTTCAACATACCCAACATAACACTCCACGGCGTCACCTTGCAAACTAAGCTCGTATCTCTTAACTGTTCAATTAATTCCAACTCTTTAACCATCATTGCCGACATATGTAAATTCTTTCGACTCAACATATCAGCTACCACATTCGCTTTTCTTGGATGATAATTCAAACTGAAATCATAATCCTTTAACAATTCCAACCATCTTCATTGCCTCATATTCAAATCCTTCTGATTGAATAAATACTTTAAGCTCTTATGGTTACTAAACACTTCAAATCTAGAACCATAAAGATAATGCCTCCAAATCTTCAACACAAAGACAACTGCAGCAAGCTCTAAATCATGCGTAGGATAGTTCTTCTCATGAGTCCTCAACTACCTTGATGCATAAGCAACTACCTTAACACTCTGCATAAGCACACCTCCTAAACCCATCTTAGAAGCATCACAATACACCATAAAAGGCTCTCTTGGATTAGGCAACGTCAAAATTGGAGCCGACGTCAATCTCTTCTTCAATTCTGTAAAACTTTCTTCGCACTGAATATCCCATACAAAAGCTCTACCTTTACAAGTCAACTTAGTCAACGGAAGTGCCAACTTAGAAAAACCTTCGATAAACCTTCTATAATAACCAGTTAATCCCAAAAAGCTTCTAATCTCAGTAGCTGACCTTGGAGTTTCCCATTGCAACACAACGTCAACCTTCGATGGATCTACAGCGATGCCACTACCTGAGATCACATGACCAAGAAAACTAACCTCCTTTAACCAGAATTCACACTTGGACAACTTTGCGTACAACTTCTTCTCTTTCAAAACTTGCAATACTACCCTTAAGTGTTCTACATGCTCTTCTTCTGACTTAGAGTAAATCAAAATATCATCAATGAACACCACTACGAACCGATCCAAATAAGTATGAAAGATATGATTCATATATTCCATGAATACTCTCGATGCATTAGTAACACCGAAAGGCATCACTAAATACTCATAATGTCAATAACACGTTCTGAAAGCCATCTTCTGAATATCTTCATCCTTCACTTTAATCTGATGGTAACCTGACCTCAAATCAATCTTACTAAACACACGAGCATCCACCAATTGGTCCATTAAGTCATCTATTCTTGGAAGCGGATACTTGTTCTTAATTTTCACTTTATTCAATTGTCTATAATCAACACAAAGCCTCATACTTCCATCTTTCTTCTTTACTAACAACACTGGAGCTCCCCACAACGATACACTTGGTCTTACAAACTTCTTTTCAAGTAACTCTTCTAATTGCTTCTTTAAATATGACAATTCGGATACAGACATCGTGTATGGTGCCATAGACACAGGTCTGGTACCAGGTACAAGATCAATTGCAAATTCAACTTCCCTCTCCGGCGGTACAACAGGAATTTCATCAGGGAAAACTTCAGGAAATTCACACACC
Source organism: Vicia faba (assembly GCA_948472305.1). NCBI lineage: Eukaryota > Viridiplantae > Streptophyta > Magnoliopsida > Fabales > Fabaceae > Vicia > Vicia faba. The sequence goes on along the minus strand of OX451735.1, from coordinate 378,093,551 downwards.
ACCTGCAATTCCTCAATTATAGCTTGAGTCTCTACAGATAGCGACACCATCAACGAGAACATATGTGCTTCTTCTTGCATCAACTTCCTCAACTGTCTAGCAGACAACAGACTATCTTCTTCTTCTTCAGGAGTAGAAAACCTCACAGACTTGTCATAACAGTTAATATGAACATAGTAATGCTCTAACCAGTTCATACCCAAAATCACATCCAACCCTCTTAAAGGCAAACAAACCAAATCAAGAACAAAGTCTCTATCGAAGATAGACAAGGGACACTTAAAACACATAAAAGAAGTAGTCACTGACCCCTTTGTTGGAGTATCGATGACCATTTCTCCATTCATAGAAGACAACATAAGGCCCAATATTTCAACACAATCTGCATCAATAAAGAAATGAGTAGAACTGGTATCAATAATAGTAATTAATGCAGTATTATTAATGAAAAATGTACCTCTGATAAGTCTGTCCGCAGCAGCTGTCTCATCCTCAACCAAAGCGAACACTTTACCGCTTATCTGCACCCTCTTTGGTTTCTGACACTGACTACCAATGTGCCTTTCCTCACTACAATTGAAACAAATCACATCCTTATGCTTGCACTCAGATATAACATGTTCGTTCTTACCACAACAGAAATACCTCTTTACTTCCGTAGAACACACAATACTCTTATGCCCAGGTTTCCCACATTTAAAACAAACCACACCAGCAGGAGCATCTCCTCCATTAGTCCTCTGGCCCTGAGAAACTTTTTGTTTACCTTTGCTAGCTGGGGCATCATAAGGCTTACCACGATTCTGTTGGTGCTTACCCCTCTTCTAACTGATAATCTTGTAATGAGCATTATTATCCTCCTCATAAATCCTGAAATTGTCAATCAAATCAGCAAAGACACGGATCTTCTGGTACCCAACTGCCTTCTTGATCTCTGGGCGCAACCCGTTCTCAAACTTGATACACTTCCAAAACTCAGCTTCTGCCTCAGCGTAGTGCGGATAAAACTTAGCCAACTTAGAAAACTTTGCAGCATACTCAACAATCGACATATTCCTTTGCTTCAGCTCAAGGAATTCAATTTCCTTCTTACCACGAACATCTTCAGGAAAGTACTTCCTCATAAATTCCCTACAGAACACAGCCCAAGTGACATTCTCACCTACAACTTCCAATATCTGACAAGTCTCTAACCACCAGTCATCAGCCTCAACTGCTAGCATATGAGTACCATATCGAACCTTCTGCACTGGAGTGCAGTCCATCACACATAAGATTCTCTCAATCTCTTTCAACCAATCTAATTCTCCGTTAGGATCATACTTTCCCATGAACGTAGGCAGATTCTCTCTCTGGAAAGTCGCCAAGCTACAAGATCAAGCATTCCTGTCAGCATTTGGCTGATTATCCATCGCATGAGCCATTGCTTCTAAAGCAGCAACAAGGGCAGCATCATTCCTTCCAGCCATCTCAACTTATCACTATAACATAAACAACGGTTAGAACTCAAATTAACAATACTCGATTGTTAGGCAACTACGACTCGACAACAAGGTCGGACCAACCTTTGCTCTGATACCAACTTTTTAACACCCCAATTCTACCTGACAATTATAAATGTAAATCAGAGTCACAAAATTCATGCAACTGAAATCAGGATGCCACAAATTCAACTTTAAAAACACATTGCGTTCAGCATGGATACATAACACTTTAAATACTTCGGATGAACCATCAACATAATAATTTAATCTCTTAATCCAACAACTTGAACATCTACGCAGCGGAATCATAATAACATCTTTGTCCAACAAATACAACAACTTCAAAATAATTCATACTTAGTGTTGCACCCCCAAAATTTTCCCTCCCATATTCTTCAAGATTTGTCAAGATTAAACTTCAAAATCTCTCAAGGGTTGCACAGCCCAATTGCCTCCTAACAGTCAAAAATTAGGGTTTTGGTTTTGGCAAAGAAATTGAAGTTTCCAAGGGTCCAAACAAGTCCCACATGCCTATAAACATTGGCAAGCACCTACATGTCAAGTTTCAAGGCTCACAAGGTCAAGTTGCACAGTCAAAAACCCTAATTGCTCCACAGTCAATTGCAGGGGCAAAATGGTCATTTGGCAGTCAAAAGTCAAAAATTTTGGTCAACATCTTATTTTGAAGCCACTAACATCATTTGATCAATTCTTGATCATGATTCTCAAAGCATGGCTCAAAAGGTCTCAAGATGCAAAAGTTTCTATTTTGGGACAGTTGCAAAAGTCAACTGCAAATTGACCAAGGCATAACTTCCACATGGTTCATCATAAAAATTCCATCCAAAGCCCATTTTGAAGATAATGACATTTCCTACAACTCATCTTCATTATTCAAGTCCAAGAAATGCTCTCACGAAAAGTTATCAATTTCAACATTATAGGTCATTTTCAAAAGTCAGCAAAAAGGCACTTTAAGTCAAAGACCATAACTTGAGATTAGTAAATCAAAATGACATGGGACCAAAGACATTGGTTAGAGGACTTCAAGAACTTTCCAAAATGTCCAAGAACATGATCAAAGCTTAAAAATTGAGCAAGGTATGCCTTGTGGAAGTTGGGAAAGTTTTGGGAATTTTGAAAATTCAACTTTGCTTCAAATGCCTCAAAATTGCTAATGGGCCTCAATTTCTTCCATGAATCATCACCCAAAAGCTATGCACGACCCATTAAGCTAAAAGGGAGTTATTTTCTTATTTTTAATTAATTAATTGAGTTTTTAATCCTATTAATTCATTTAATTAAAATTAAATATGAGAAAAATACTAAACAAAGGTTTGGAATCTTTTTGTGCAGCATATTCTTCTATTATGAGCTCAAGATTTCGTGTGCCTTCTCAAGAGACCAAATCTTCCACAATTAGCAAGTTTTCATGGCAAAGAGATTTGAAAAAAGATAGAAAAATCAAATATGCAAAATCATAAATGGAATGGATTTTGGGCTGGCTTTCTAACCTAATTCCATCTACATACATATGCAAACAAAACCTAATGCAGAAGAACATAGCTGCTGCGCCCAAACACAAGAACACTTTGCACCTTTTTCACAAAAATCTCAAAACATAAAACCTATCTAGAGGTTGTTTCAAGACTGCAAAACCATTCCAATTCACTCCTGACACTACCAGGAAGCTTTTCCAATCAAAACCACGCCTTCATACTCAAGGAATTGGTAGATTGAAGTCTCACTTTTCATAAAATTATTCTTAATCGTGTTTTGATTTCTAGACATTTTCCATGCATTTTAATTGTTGATTTATACTAACCATGACCTTCTGAATCTAATAGTATTATTCAATTGAAGAATGGTTGCCTAAACAGAAATCCACCATGAATGCATATTAGGGTTTCAGAAGTTTGAAAAGAGGGTTTCACTCATCTGGAAAAATTGGACAATAAGACCTATGCCAATGAAATCAGGACCTTCAAACGAGTAGAACCCATACCTCGCGCCCTTTTTCTTTTTAACCATGCTCTAATCGCTATTTTTCAGGTTGAAGCTTAGTGGGGGTTTAAAACCCCCGCTATCTATGTTTTATTTTCAGGCAAAATGAAGAAGAACGTGGACGTGGCTCATGGTGACTGGCGCGTTTGAATTTTGGCTCGTTGGATATCACTCAGAGTTGTTTTGCATTATATCATTTGCTTGCAAATTCCAATACAACGCGCGCGCATAGCTCAGATGGTTGGACGTGCATTGGGTAAACGCTGGGACCTGGGTTCGATTCCCATGTCCCCCATATTTCTCTATAATTTTTATTGTAACGTGTTCAAGTACAAAATCACTCCAAGGGTCCACCAAACGCCCTCACCTGCTTGCTTACCAAGTGTCACAGGGCCTCAATCTGATGGCCAGCACAGGAATTCCACCATGCACATTAGTCAACCACGTGTACGCAAACACTGGAAAGTCAAAAAGGCCAGATTTCTAGTGGGCCTGAACTCCTTGCATAAACCTCCCCTTTGGGTTCAGACACCCCATGGTTTGCATATTTTCTTCTTTCTTTTCAATTTTTTTCTTTTTAATTTGTTTTAATTATTTTTGTTAATTCACAAATTAATTTTCATAATCAAATAAAAATCAGAAAAATAAAAAACAAGAATATGTTTATTATTATTATTAATTATTAATATTTTTTGTAAATAAACTTTTAATACTCAATTTAGGTTAATTTAGGTTAAATTTTTAATCTTTTCTTAAATAACTAAAAATGTAGGAATTAGGGTTTTTAGCATTTTTATCTTTTTTAATAAAATAATTTCCTCTTATTATTATTATTATTAATTATTAATTATTTTGTAAATAAACTTGTAATTAATTAATTAGGGTAAATTAGGTTAACACTTAAACATTTTCTTAAAAAAATTAAAAACAACTTAGAACTAGGGTTTTATTTAATTTCTAATTTCAAATAATTTCCTTTATTTTCATAAATACCAAAAACCAAAAAAAAATAACTTCTTTTCTTTATTTAATAATTAATTAACTTTCAATTTTGATTTAATTTCTTTAAAGGGTCCAACGCCCTCGCAATTTCGATTCTAATTTCTTTTCGCACGCGTATTCTTATGTTTCTTTTAAATCTTATGTAATTGCCCCAAGGCTTTGTAATAGTAATTAGGACCTTTATTTTCCGCATTTTATTAAAAAACGGGTCTTTGTTAATTTGGCGATGTATAGAACCGCGCCTTGTAATAGCGTAGGACCTTTATTTTTCCGCACCTTAATTTCCGCACCTTTTAACTGCTAATCACATGAAAGAATGAATGGCTCAAATAAAATCAAAGCGTAGCTCACCCAATGCATGATCAAGATAAAATATAATTGGAAATGACACACAATTCACACACCACTCTTAGGGTACGCCTCACTGTTGCCTTGCCCCTCGAAACGTGGTCGTCGAGTATATGACGTTTTAGTAAGTCCTTATGTCCATGAACATTGCATAAGGGTAGCTTATAAGGTGTCCTACTGTTGCTCTGGTGACCACACTGTCCCTACAAACGAATTGACCCGAACACCTCCAACGGTGGTGCTACCTATCTCTCAATGGTGGGATGGCACTACCTTAAGGACATTTACACAGCCTAATTCCTTAGGGTAGGTAGATGACTCATAGATACTTGCTCTAAAAAAACAAATCAAAACTCTTTTCACACCGACACTTTCAAAAAAGCTTTCAAAACAATTTTTCAAACACTCTTGAGGACTGATACAAGAGTCAATCTGAAATCTTTAAAACGAAACTTTTTCAAACTCACTCACAATTGAAAAGAAAACACTTTTGAAAACACAATGAGCAAGTATCTAAGAGCCCATGGATAACCATGGATAGAAAGGGTGCTAATACCTTCCCTTTCTATAAATCTACCTCCCGAACCGAGAAACTATCTCATAAGGAATTTTGCTGTGCTTTTGTCCTGTCCATGTTGAAGAAAATAAAAGATGGTGGCGACTCTTGCTTCCGCGACATTTCGCGAACCAACGTTAAACAGTCATTTCCAGATCCACCGATCACCAGAACTGGCGACTCTGCTGGGGATCCTTATAATGTGAGGTGTACCTTAGGACTAAGATCACTTGTGTTTTCAATTGTTGTGCTTGTTTGCTTTATTATTGTGGGCCGTATCGGAGTTACATAGATCCTAACCCGGATCTGGGGATACCCTGTTAGGTAGCATAAGCTGTGAGGGACCTGTCCGGCGTAGACCGACATGGGTGAAGCAGTGGCTACATTGGTGTGGCGCCTTGGTCTGTACCGATATCCCTTGTGTTGCAACGAGGAGAATATGGGTCTTCTGAGGAGTCATTAAGCACCAACCGACCTTAGAACCTTAAATGACCCAACTTGGCCAATAGAACAGTAGCAGTATGCTACACCCATTTAGGCTAAACTCTCGCGATGGTTCTGGCCACAAGAAAAGATTGTGATGCTGGAGTTATGACCGATTGAGGGTAGTCAGTGATATTGGGATCCTCTAGAACCCGGTTACTTCTGATAGGACAGGTCTTAACCAACAAACTGAAAGAGGGTAATACCTAGACCCCATGCTGGCCTAAACTCTAAGGGCTTCTCTTGTGTGACTTGTGTGCCTTCCAACTTGACTATTTGCATGCTTGTTATCTGACACTTGAGTTTCTTGCAGGTCTTGTTTACAGTCCTTAATTGGGACTCATAACAGGGTTTACCTACATTACCCCATGCATAGCATAACATCATACCATTGCATGCATCCTACATAAGGACTAATCCATTTCAAGGATCTCCAGGGTCTGTGGTGCAGGTCACGATGAACCAAACTGTCTAGCAAGGGGCAAAGGGGATTTATTTTCCTCTAAGCCAAGGTTGTCAGGGGCTATGACCCACTGGATATGGTGAGCCTTTGACCCTTGAAGAAGGACTCTCAACAACATGCAGTTCCTTCAATCGAGCTATCGGATCCCAACTCTAACAATTTTCTTGTTTACCCCGCGAGATCCTTGAAAATATTGCATGCATATATACCTATCATTGCATTACAGGTACCCTTTTTACAGGTCACTTACCTTCTCCGCTGTTTATTTCAGCAATGGCTTCCCAACAAGATAACCAGGATCTTCAGGCTTAAGAGATTCAGTTCAGGGAGATCTTCCTAAGCCTATCCAAGGGGCAAGAGGAGTTAAGGACACTCCTCATGGGGAATCTGGCCAAGAAAAGTCCCGAAGATGACAAGGACGAACGGTTGAAACGTTTACAAACTGAGGTAGATACAATGAAAACCCAGATGCTGGGGAAAAGGGCTCTCATCCAAGGTTTAGCTCGGGAGCAAGAAGAGTTGAGGACCATGATCAGTCAACTCCATCAAGACAGATACAACATGAAGCAACCAGTCCAAGTCAGGGACCAAGTCATTAATCAACCTCCAAGAAGTCAAAGGTTTGGTTTAATGAACGGGCCTCTCCAAGCTGCTACTACTTCACAGGTCCAAGGACGACCTCGCCAAGAACAACGGGTTGATCAGAGCAAGCCAGACAAGCCTAAAAGGCAGTTCACCAAGCTCAACGTGTCACCGTCTCAAGCTTTACAACAATTGTTGAGGTTGAATCTGGTAACGTTAAGAGACCCTCCTAAGAATCTCAACACAACCTCCCTAAAGTACAATCCTGAGGAAAGATGTGCATACCACTCTGACAGTCCAGGACATGACACCGACGACTGCTGGGCTCTGAAGAATAAGATCCAAGACCTGATTAATGAAAGAGTTGTGGATTTCACCCAGATGGGCCAGGCTGAATGCTCCTGCCATCCCTACAAGATGCACCAATCGAAGTAACAAGCCCTGAGACTAGAAGACTTTTGTTCATTAGAATTTTTCAAGTTATGATTTTCTTTTGATTGTTTAAACATCTATTCATGTTAAACATTGTTATTTCATTAATGCACTACACATGTCTGTTTTGAAGTAATTATTTCGTATTCACTATTTAAAATTACTTTCATTTTGTGATGTTCAATGCTCGATTAATAATTCTAAGCCTCCTGAGGGAGGATGAAGAAAACGATACCGCAATCTACAGTATGCTTTTGAACAGACCCTGCTGATGAGGTACAGGCATTGTTTCAATTCCTAAACACTGGAGTAATAAGGAAGATAATCCCTCGTCAACCCCTTTGAGCCAAAGAAGTAGGAGTTTTTCTTTTCGAAATTTAAAACCCTTAATCATAACCGGGGGCAGGGTAGTCTCTCAGTTGATCCAAGTGCATAACGAATGGCACCAAAGAGGTCCTCACAAAACAAAAGACCGTGATGGTTCCGAATAATCATAAAGACAGGCAGTCATTACCAAAATCAAAAAGCCCATTAAGTCAAAACCTATGAAGGAGACTTACAAAACTGGGGCATCCCGCTGACTGTAATCACAAAAGAAACAGTTCAGGCAAAAAAAACAGGGATAACAAAAATCAAAAAAAAGAAAGAGGTACTACAAACCCTCAACAAGAAAGGAAAATGAATACCTATTCCAAATAAACTATCAACATCCGAACCATCACCGAAATATCAGGATAAAGACTCAAACAAGGTCTAACGCACGATTAGCTGAGTTTAGGTTTGAAGAACATCACGAAGAACGGGTGGGTACAAATAAAATTTGAGCCTTTATCCTTTGTTTCTTAAACCGTGAACCAGGACACATTATAACCCTCAAAAGTCCTAACTGAAGCATGGGTTAGTTCGAAAGCATAATGTTACGAAAAGGTATCCTGACTCCTTAAGGCTTGCGGTAAAATAACGAGTCGACATCACATTTTACAAAATTTGCTTGTTTTACTAAAAGATGCATTTTCAAAAACTTCGAAACATACGTAAGCTTTGCATTTTTAACATAACTTTGTTTGCATATGACTTCTTGTTTGAACAACAGAGAAATTCACACGACGAATATCCAGTGAACAAAATCTTCTCAACAAAAGCTCAAACGGAAGAAGCACTTCCAATCAAGGGGCAGACATGATCCTGGTCTATTATCTGGGGCAGTCCAATCAAGATTCATGGAATCTCTCAAGATACCAAACAGCCAAGGACAAACCTCCGCCTGAGCCACTTGGGGCATTGGACATGAATTCCCAGCAACAAATCTTGCATGACCAAACATCTTCGGGTAGCGTGGCAACACAATAACAGGGGCAACTCCCTACATTCTGAGAGCGTGGACATAGTCGAAAAAATACTACGCGTAATCAAAGACCCGCTAGGTTGACACACCTAGGCAAAAATAAGGGCTTCCCGGCGAACCAAAAAAGGTTCGAGCAAAACTAAGGGATGAATATGAAAAATCTGTACACCCGACAAGTCGAAAACCTGAAAAGGCGGCTTGGGCAAAAATGGGTATCCCGGTGGACTGAAAACCCGAAAGGGCGGTCCAGGCAAAAGTTAGGGATCAAAAGCGCACGACTATGTCTCGGCGCCTCGTCACTTGCCTATCAGAAGAAGGTTTGTCAAACGGCAGTTATCAAGACTCCACCAGTATCTTCTCCCGCAAAAATAGGGGCAATAATGAGTCGTCCAAGCGATCTAATTGCTCTGTCCACAAGATACAAGGTATGATCAGCTGAAGAAGGTAACCAAGATATCTTAATTCCCCAGAGAGTGAGCAAGCAAGTCAATGTGCTCTCCCCAAGCAGAGTTATCCTGTCAGCCTTAAGGAAGTTGGGCATCCTCCAGCAAATATCAAACATTCCTCAGCAGAGTACACAGACATTCCTAACAAGCATCCCCGGCAGTCTTGATCTAAGATTGTTCCCCGGCGGTACACCAGACATTCAGCAGAGCCACTTCCCCAATATATCTCAAAGATTTCCCCAAGAGAGTCCAGTCTGAAGATTTCCCCAGGAAAGCTGAATCATCTCCCCAGCAGGAAGCTCATCCCTAGTAGATTCTGGAAGCTTGCCATCCGCAAGGCACGAACGCGTCTCACGGCTTTATTCAAAGGTTATTTCCCTACCAGGATATAACTGGGTTATCCTCAGCCAATAACCAGGGAAAGATCGTCCCCGACAAAGTCTTCCTATCCCCCAGCGGAGTTCATCATATTCTTCAACAAAACTCAACAATGGTATCCCCAATGGAGTTCTCATTCATCTCAGCGAAGCACCTCTCCTCCCACAGAGTATTATTCCCCAGCAAGATCGCTAGAGTAGTTATTCCCCGCAGAGTAATCTCTTCATCAAGTTTATTACCCAACGGAGTCATCTTCTCCTACCGGTTTATTCTTGCAATCTTCATCCCCAGCAGAAACGAAGAACTCTCGTCAACTATCAGCCCAGGATTTAACTCCCGGCATTCATCAAGGATATATTTTCCTAGATGAAAATACCTTCAAAAACATCACATACATCATGATACATGCATAAACGCATCATATCTTACAATCTCATTTATGTTGAAAACATCATTGCTTGATCCATGGCATGCATTACATACGACTGACTTTTACATTGCAGGAAAGATCCAGTTAAGTTCTCAGCTATTCCAAGACCTTGCCTGGTTCAGTTAAATCGACTCCTAAAGATTTTTCTGATGCTGATCCAGTCAAAGGCCTTCTCTGGTCCAGTTAAATCGATTCCTAAAGATTTTCCTGATTAAGACCCAGTTGAAGATTCCAAGACCTGGCATGGTTCAGTTAAATCGACTCCTAAATATTTTTCTGATGCCGATCCAGTCAAAGGCCTTCTCTGGTCCAGTTAAATCGATTCCTAAAGATTTTCCTGATGAAGGCTCAGTAGAAGACATCCAAGATTCCTTCATCATTCTGTTGAGGTAGTAATCGCCCCAAGGTTCTCTCATCGTTACTGTTGAGGTAGTAATCGCCCAAGGTTCTCTCATCGTTACTGTTGAGGTAGTAATCGCCCAAGGTTCTCTCATCGTTACTGTTGAGGTAGTAATCTCCCAAGATTCCTTCATCATTCTGTTGAGGTAGTAATCGCCTCAAGGTTCTCTCATCGTTACTATTGAGGTAGTAATCGCCCAAGGTTCTCTCATCGTTACTGTTGAGGTAGTAATCGCCCAAGGTTCTCTCATCGTTACTGTTGAGGTAGTAATCGCCCAAGGTTCTCTCATCATTACTGTTGAGGTAGTAATCGCCCAAGGTTCTCTCATCGTTACTGTTGAGGTAGTAATCGCCCCAAGGTTCTCTCATCGTTACTGTTGAGGTAGTAATCGCCCAAGGTTCTCTCATCGTTACTTTTGAGGTAGTAATCGCCCAAGGTTCTCTCATCGTTACTGTTGAGGTAGTAATCGCCCAAGGTTCTCTCATCGTTACTGTTGAGGTAGTAATCGCCCAAGGTTCTCTCATCGTTACTGTTGAGGTAGTAATCGCCCAAGGTTCTCTCATCGTTACTGTTGAGGTAGTAATCGCCCAAGGTTCTCTCATCGTTACTGTTGAGGTAGTAATCGCCCAAGGTTCTCTCATCGTTACTGTTGAGGTAGTAATCGCCCAAGGTTCTCTCATCGTTACTGTTGAGGTAGTAATCGCCCAAGGTTCTCTCATCGTTACTGTTGAGGTAGTAATCGCCCCAAGGTTCTCTCGTCGTTACTGTTGAGGTAGTAATCGCCCAAGGTTCTCTCATCGTTACTGTTGAGGTAGTAATCTCCCAAGGTTCTCTCATCGTTACTGTTGAGGTAGTAATCGCCCCAAGGTTCTCTCATCGTTACTGTTGAGGTAGTAATCGCCCAAGGTTCTCTCATCGTTACTATTGAGGTAGTAATTGCCCAAGGTTCTCTCATCGTTACTGTTGAGGTAGTAATCTCCCAAGGTTCTCTCATCGTTACTGTTGAGGTAGTAATCGCCCAAGGTTCTCTCATCGTTACTGTTGAGGTAGTAATCGCCCAAGGTTCTCTCATCGTTACTGTTGAGGTAGTAATCGCCCAAGGTTCTCTCATCGTTACTATTGAGGTAGTAATCGCCCCAGATTCTCCCATCGTTATTGTTGAGATACGCGGGTTCTCGCTAAGGAATCTCTTACGCGATCAACACCTAGATGGCATCTATAAGCCCATCCACATACTGACAGCCTCCAAATGGCATCTATAAGCCCATTCCCGACAAGACCCCGTCACCACACCAGATGGCATCTATAAGCCCATCCCCCTATCCAGCATCTCTCCAAATGGCATCTGTAAGCCCATTCCCTGCATCATATTGCTGATACTCTACTATGTGAGTGCAAATTTCTAGGCACTCTAGTGTTCAATCATCTTCCACCTTCGGATTACGAAAGGCATGTCAGCCAATCTACATCCTCAAGTCTAAGAAGATTGAACAGGGGCAACTGTTGCACCCCAAAATTTACCCTCCCATATTCTTCAAGATTTGTCAAGATTAAACTTCAAAATCTCTCAAGGGTTGCACAGCCCAATTGCCTCCTAACAGTCAAAAATTAGGGTTTTGGTTCTGGCAAAGAAATTGAAGTTTCCAAGGGTCCAAATAAGTCCCACATGCCTATAAACATTGTCAAGCACCTACATGTCAAGTTTCAAGGCTCACAAGGTCAAGTTGCACAGTCAAAAACCCTAATTGCTCCACAGTCAATTACAGGGGCAAAATGGTCATTTGGCAGTCAAAAGTCAAAAATTTTGGTCAACATCTTATTTTAAAGCCACTAACATCATTTGATCAATTCTTGATCATGATTCTCAAAGCATGGCTCAAAAGGTCTCAAGATGCAAAAGTTTCTATTTTGGGACAACTGCAAAAGTCAACTGCAAATTGACCAAGGCATAACTTCCACATGGTTCATCAGAAAAATTCCATCCAAAGCTCATTTTGAAAAGAATGACATTTCCTACAACTCATCTTCATGCTTCAAGTCCAAGAAATTCTCTCACAAAAAGTTATCAATTTCAACATTATAGGTCATTTTCAAAAGTCAGCAAAAAGGCACTTTAAGTCAAAGACCATAACTTGAGATTGGTAAATCAAAATGACATGGGACCAAAGACATTGGTTATAGGACTTCAAGACCTTTCCAAAATGTCCAAGAACATGATCAAAGCTTAAAAATTTAGCAAGATATGCCTTGTGGAAATTGGGAAATTTTTGGGAATTTTGAAAAGTCAACTTTGCTTCAAATGCCTCAAAATTGCTAATGGGCCTCAATTTCTTCCATGAATCATCACCCAAAAGCTATGCACGACCCATTAAGCTAAAAGGGAGTTATTTTCTTATTTTTAATTAATTAATTGAGTTTTTAATCCTATTAATTCATTTAATTAAAATTAAATATGAGAAAAATACTAAACAAAGGTTTGGAATCTTTTTGTGCAGCATATTCTTCTATTATGAGCTCAAGATTTCGTGTGCATTCTCAAGAGACCAAATCTTCCACAATTAGCAAGTTTTCATGGCAAAGAGATTTGAAAAAAGATATGAAAAATCAAATATGAAAAATCATAAATGGAATGGATTTTGGGTTGGCTTTCTAACCTAATTCCATCTACATACATATGCAAACAAAACCTAATGCAGAAGAACATAGCTGTTGCGCCCAAACACAAGAACACTTTGCACCTTTTTCACAAAAATCTCAAAACTGAAAACCTATCTAGAGGTTGTTTCAAGACTGCAAAACCATTCCAATTCACTCCTGACACTACCAGGAAGCTTTTCCAATCAAAACTACGCCTCGATACTCAAGGAATTGGTAGATTGAAGTCTCACTTTTCATAAAATTATTCTTAATCGTGTTTTGATTTCTAGACATTTTCCATGCATTTTAATTGTTGATTTATACTAACCATGACCTTCTGAAGCTAATAGTATTATTCAATTGAAGAATGGTTGCCTAAACAGAAATCCACCATGAATGCATATTAGGGTTTTAGAAGTTTGAAAAGAGGGTTTCACTCATCTGGAAAAATTGGACAATAAGACCCATGCCAATGAAATCAGGACCTTCAAACGAGTAGAACCCATACCTCGCGCCCTTTTTCTTTTTAACCATGCTCTAATCGCTATTTTTCAGGTTGAAGCTTAGTGGGGGTTTAAAACCCCCGCTATCTATGTTTTATTTTCAGGAAAAACGAAGAAGAACGTGGACGTGGCTCATGGTGACTGGCGCGTTTGAATTTTGGCGCGTTGGATATCACTCAGTGTTGTTTTGCATTATATCATTTGCTTGCAAATTCCAATACAACGCGCGCGCATAGCTCAGATGGTTGGACGTGCATTGGGTAAACGCTGGGACCTGGGTTCGATTCCCAGGTCCCCCATATTTCTTTATAATTTTTATTGTAACGTGTTCAGGTACAAAATCACTCCAAGGGTCCACCAAACGCCCTCACCTGCTTGCTTACCAAGTGTCCCAGGGCCTCAATCTGATGGCCAGCACAAGAATTCCACCATGCACATTAGTCAACCACATGTACGCAAACGCTGGAAAGTCAAAATGGCCAGATTTCTAGTGGGCCTGAACTCCTTGCATAAACCTCCCCTTTGGGTTCAGACACCCCATGGTTTGCATATTTTCTTCTTTCTTTTCAATTTTTTTCTTTTTAATTTGTTTTAATTATTTTTGTTAATTCACAAATTAATTTTCATAATAAAATAAAAATCAGAAAAATAAAAAACAAGAATATGTTTATTATTATTATTATTAATTATTAATATTTTTTGTAAATAAACTTTTAATACTCAATTTAGGTTAATTTAGGTTAAATTTTTAATCTTTTCTTAAATAACTAAAAATGTAGGAATTAGGGTTTTTAGCATTTTTATCTTTTTTAATAAAATAATTTCCTCTTATTATTATTATTATTAATTATTAATTATTTTGTAAATAAACTTGTAATTAATTAATTAGGGTAAATTAGGTTAACACTTAAACATTTTCTTAAAAAAATTAAAAACAACTTAGAACTAGGGTTTTATTTAATTTCTAATTTCAAATAATTTCCTTTATTTTCATAAATACCAAAAACCAAAAAAAAAATAACTTCTTTTCTTTATTTAATAATTAATTAACTTTCAATTTTGATTTAATTTCTGTAAAGGGTCCAACGCCCTCGCAATTTCGATTCTAATTTCTTTTCGCACGTGTATTCTTATGTTTCTTTTAAATCTTATGTAATTGCCCCAAGGCTTTGTAATAGTAATTAGGACCTTTATTTTCCGCATTTTATTAAAAAACGGGTCTTTGTTAATTTGGTGATGTATAGACCCGCGCCTTGTAATAGCGTAGGACCTTTATTTTTCCGCACCTTAATTTCCGCACCTTTTAACTGCTAATCACATGAAAGAATGAATGGCTCAAATAAAATCAAAGCGTAGCTCACCCAATGCATGATCAAGATAAAATATAATTGAAAATGACACACAATTCACACACCACTCTTAGGGTACGCCTCACTGTTGCCTTGCCCTTCGAAATGTGGTCGTCGAGTATAGGACGTTTTAGTAAGTCCTTATGTCCATGAACATGGCATAAGGGTAGCTTCTAAGGTATCCTATTGTTGCTCTGGTGACCACACTGTCCCTACAAACGAATTGACCCGAACACCTCCAACGGTGGTGCTACCTATCTCTCAATGGTGGGATGGCACTACCTTAAGGACATTTACACAGCCTAATTCCTTAGGGTAGGTAGATGACTCATAGATACTTGCTCTAAAAAAACAAATCAAAACTCTTTTCACACCGACACTTTCAAAAAATCTTTCAAAACAATTCTTCAAACACTCTTGAGGACTGATACAAGAGTCGATCTGAAATCTTTAAAACGAAACTTTTTCAAACTCACTCACAATTGAAAAGCAAACACTTTTGAAAACACAATGAGCAAGTATCTAAGAGCCCATGGATAACCATGGATAGAAAGGGTGCTAATACCTTCCCTTTCTATAAATCTACCTCCTGAACCGAGAAACTATCTCATAAGGAATTTTGCTGTGCTTTTGTCCTATCCATGTTGGAGAAAATAAAAGACGATGGCGACTCTTGCTTCCGCGACATTTCGCGAACCAGCGTTAAACAGTCAGTTCCAGATCCACCGATCACACTTAGCAACAAACAAATTAAAGTTCAACAACTAAAATAATCAATAATTAAAAGCAACAAGCGTTCATCCCCCCCGAGTGTTACGTATCAGAGTAATGACACTGACTCGAACTACTGAAGGTATACAACCTTCAATCTAGATTACCTGCATGTTACCAACGTAAGGGTAACATTCAAAAGAAGGGGTGAGATATCTAACAATATCATAAAACATATGATAAATAATATATTAAATTAGATTACATAACATCACCCCTTCTCATTGTTTAAACAACAATAATCGCAACAGAATACCAACAATATACACATTTTCTGCATGAATACACAACTTATTTATGTAGTCATATAATGCGACTCAATACTATGCAAATGCATGTGGTACCATTGGATCAGAACTCCCATCTCAAAATAATTGCCAATAAATAGAGGCATCAACAAGGCATAAGCCTTCATCTTAATATTTGCCAATACAGGCCATTTTAACGAGCATCAGCTCCATCTTGAAATGCAATGTATGCGACACAATCATGAATGTAATAACAACAACCATAATTAACAACATCTCAATCACAACATCATCGTTGGCCAAAAGCCTACATCTTAATAGCTGTCAATTATTAGAGGCATCTCAACATCTTTCATCAATATCACTTATCAACATAATTCATCAAACATCATTTATCATCATAATTCATCAAACATCATTTATCATCATAATTCATCAAACATCATTTATCATCATAATTCACAGCAACTCAGCCACAACAACAATACAACGGTAGATCGACAATCCCGCAATGTTGGCCATAGGCCTACAACATGATATTGCCTATAATTAATTAATCATCTAAGGCTTACCTCTAAATTACCAAACCTCTACATATTATCATTCTGTAATACTACATTATTATCCTCATTAATCTTGCTGTTACGAACTAAACAGTAATCTATAATCATCCCATCCTCATCATTCTTCACAAAAATCAGCATAGCGATTAACGCGGGAACTAACTCTAATCCTAATTTGGAAACTAGGATTATCCTTCCTATTCTTCATTTTGATCCTTAATAATGAATTTCATCGCGTTAGCTATTCAACACTTCGAACGACACCTCAAATGGAGTCCAAAAACTCAAGTTATAACGTTTTCAAAATGATTCTGTCAAAAACCAGACTACATGGATCGACACGTAATGTCTTGAGTCGACGCATACTGGACTTAACAAGCTACATGAGTCGACGCGTACTCCCTTTGTATTGACTCATACTGAGTGTGCAACACTGTATGTATCGACATATGCTCCTTCGTATCGACTCATCCTGAGTCTAAAAGCCATCATGTATCGACGCATGACTCCTTCGTATCGAGTCATCCTGAGTCTAAAAGCCTTCATGCATCGACGTATGGCTTTTGGGGTTGACACATATTGTTCTGTCACAGATAGTTTCTGCGATTTCACTGCGTTTTCACTACGGTTTCCATACTTTAGGCCCTAAAAACATCCTCTAATCATAGATAATCATCAATTATAATTATCCTATAATTCTACATCAAATATACAGCATTAGGGCATCATTATTCATCTTTCAATCATCGATTCTCGTCAAACAACAATGTATATAATTCAATCATAAACCAAACAATCGTTCACATCTTATCCCACATACCAATCATCATAAACCCTATTATAGAGTCAGAACTCCACCCTTACCTTAGATTGAAGGTTGCTCTATAACGTTTCCAGTTGATTTCCGTTCTGCTTATTTTCCTCCTTTCTAACAACTTTCACGTTCTCTTATTCCAACCCTTATTTCTTTCTCTCTTACTGCTTCTTCTTTTCTTATTATTTCTAACAATAATAAAATAACCCTATAATTCTCAAAATACCTTAATGGGCTTAAGACTACTACACCCCCCCCCCCCCTTTTTACTACTTATATTCCTTTAAAACAAGCCCACATTAAATAATATTATCATTCTAATATTATCCCACAACTTAATAAAATGAATAAATCCAACTAATCACAACACATCAACTATCATCATAACACAACTTCACAATTATTCCAAAAATAATTTAATTAAATAATTAATTAAATTACGGGTATTACACATCTTCGAGTACGTCATTCAGACGAAATCGAGCGTAGATTCCTTCTGAAGCTCATTTGAAAAAGTCGTGCGTAGACTCTTTCTAACATCTTCTTCCAGTTGAAGTTGGGCGTGGACATCTTCTGGCTCAGATTAAATCGAATGTAGATTTATTATGATACTTCTTTCAGTTAAAGTTGGGCGTAGACATCTTCTGGCTCATATTAAATCAAGCGTAGATTTATTCTAATACTTCTTCTAGTTAAAGTCGGGCGTAGACATCTTTTGGCTCAGATTAAATCAAGCATAGATTTATTCTGATAATCTTTAGGAAAAGTCGGGTGTAGACTCTTTCCAACACCTTTTCCAGTTCAAGTCAGGCGTAGACATCTTCTGGCTCAAATTAAATCGAGTGTAGATTTATTCTGATACTTCTTTCAGTTGATGTCGGGCGTAGACATCTTATGGCTCATATTATATCGAGCGTAGATATATTCTAATACTTCTTCCAGTTAAAGTTGGGCGTAGACATCTTCTGGCTTAGATTAAATTGAGCGTAGATTTATTCTGATACTCCTTTGGAAAATTCGGGCGTAGACTCTTTTCAACACCTTTTCTAGTTATAGTCGGGCATAAACATCTTCTGGCTCAGATTAAATCGACGTAGATTTATTCTAATACTTCTTTCAGTTGAAGCTAGAAGTAGACATCTTCTGGCTCAAATTAAATCAAGAGTATATTTATTCCGATACTTCTTCCAGTTAAAGTCGGGCGAAGATATCTTCTGGATCAGATTAAATCGAGCGTAGATTTATTCTGATTATCCTTTTGGACTAAGTCGGACATAGACTCACTCCAAATATATCTTCTAAGACAAAGTCGGGCGTAGACTTAGTCTAATTTCTATCAATGGTTACTTTGGATGGCATCTATAAGTCCATCTCTGATGACTCTCTGTCACCTCTCCAAATGGCATCTTTAAGCCCATTCCTGGTATAATCAACCAACAGTGTTACTTCGTGCATCGACAAGTGCAAATTTCTGGGCACTTAGGGGTCCAATATTCTTCTACCTTCAAGTCACGAATATATGTCAATCTAACTCTTCAGGTTTAAGAAGATTGAACAGGGACAACTGTTGTACCCCGAAATTTTCCCTCCAATTTTCTTCAAGACATTCTTCTAGGATTCTCAAGAGTTGATCAGACAAACTCTCCTCCTAAGCAATGGGTCCACAACTAGGGTTTCATCTTGCACAAGGAAGAATGGGTTTCAAATGTCTCAAATGGTTTTCATGGTTCATCATAGGTCTTAAAAAATTCTCATGTCAAGTTTCAACCCTTGCATCACAAGTTTGCTCAGTCAATGGCTCAGATGATTGAAAGTCAATTGTATTGAGTAAAAAAGTCAATTATGGTTAACATACAGTCAAACATCAAGATTTTTGGTCAACATCAACATTTTGAAGTGGTATTAATAATTTTATGAATTTTTTATCATGATTCCTCAAGGAAAGCCCTCAAATCATCAAAAGTAAAAAAATTACCAAATTAGGGTTTCCTTAGGAGAAGTCAGCTGAACTTTGACCAAGCATAACTTTTACATGCTTCATCAACTTTTCCCCAAGAAAAGCCTATTTTGAAGGAAATTCAATTCTCTATAACTTTGTATATGTATGCTCAAGTCCAAAAAATGCTTCATTTGAGAGATATGAGCCCATACATTATAAGTCATTTCAAAAGTCAACAAAAAGACACTTTTTGTCAAGGACACTTACATCAAGATAAAGTCTTCAAATGAAAAAATGATCAAAATAGAAATTGTAGAGGACATATTAGTATTTCCAAAAAGTCAAAGATCACCTTAAAAATATGAAAATTGAGAGATTCATGACCAGTGCAAGTTGGGAAATTTTGAAGAAATGCATAAAGTGCAAAGTGAGCAAACTTGAAATTTTGAAATATTGGGTCTAGCTTTTGATGTTCAAACATGTTCATAAGGTGTTAGAGGATCTCTATATCCATTCACATACTTTTTATGATTTTTATTTCTTTTATTTGAATTTTTATTCATTTAATTGTAAATTAAATCAAGTAAAATATGAGACAATAGTATAAGGGCTTGGGCTTTTGTTTCAATCATCTAGAGGCCCAATACAACTCATGCTAACCTGTTACATCCAGGACAAACCGTGTGAAGCTCAAAATGGCAAGAGAATATCTCAAAAAGGAAGGTTGGAAACATGTTTGATCTTGTTTGATTAAGGCCATGATTGTTTGATCTTGTTCCATTTTCAGTTGCTTCATTCTTTCCTCTATATAAGTGCAAGCAAATCAGATGCAAAGACACGATCTCTGCCTCAAGAGCTTGCTAAAACTCTAAAAAATGTTCAAAGAACCCTAGGTTTCAAAACTAGTGTTACAGACCATATCATTCCAAAACCTCGAGCCTATTCCCTTCCTGGAGCATCAAAGAGTAAGTTTGGATCGATTACCACAATCCTAAGCCCGTAAAACTATATAACATGGCATAACCATTTTGCATTTTTCTGAAAATTTTGTATCTTTAATTTAATTTTGTTTTAGACATGGTTAATGCTTCTAATAAGCTTCTGAGTTTTGTTTGAGCAGGGTTGGATCAGTATGATAGTCTCATACACACTACTTCGCTAGATGCCATAGTTTTCTCTGATTGGTGTAATTTGGTTCGAAACACACGATCCAAGGGCTTTTAGCCAAAAATAAGTCCAGACTTAGATTCATGAGGGTCAAATTAGGGGGATGTGTTGTCTTGGATCCTTAAAAATTGAGTTTTTGCATTTTTGAATTTTGCAGGTTGCCGAAGAAGACCACCGGAGCTAGGGCTCTGACGCTTCCCCGACCATATAATTCACTTTGTGTATTTGTTATTTTTGTTTGATTTAGATGAATGGAAGAAATAGTCGCCCCAACGGTAAGTGCATGTTTGTTAAGATGTTAGTGTACCAGGGCATGAGTTCGATCCCTCCCCCTGGATATTATTTTTCTCACATTTTTCTTGCAGATCCAGCATGAATCTATTCTAGCGTGCACCATGCATCTTATATCCTGACCATCAGATCTCAACCAACTCAGATCCAACAGCCATAAGGGAACCCCCACGATGCACATTCTGAAATAAGCTAGATGAAATCACACGCAAGCATCTGGGACAGCACGTTTGGGCCTAGTAATTTTGCTTTTCAGCACCCCCCTGGATTTACTTCTGCAGGCCCATTTCTTTTTCTTTACAATTTCTTTTTTTTAAAATATAATTAACTTTTTAATTAATTAATTAAAATTAATTTAGATTTAGGTTTAATCAATTTGACTTTTATTTTATTTAATGAAATCAAATTATTATTTTTGTAAATAAATAAATTTAATTAATTAATTTAATTTTACTTTCCTTAATTAAATTTAACTTAGGCTTTATTAGGTTTTAATTCCTTTTTCTCAAAAATATACAAAAAAATCAATTAATCATAAGGATAGATCGTCAATTACATTTCCATTAATTAATCTCTTCGTTTCTTCTTACAACCTTCGTGCGTTTCTCTTATTTTTTCCGCATTAGAAATTATTTATTATTATGTAACTGCTAAAAGTTGTAATAGTTAATTAGGGTTTACTATTTTTCCCCATTTTTATGGTTTGTAACCCCCATCCCCAAATCATTGTAAATAGTCTAGGTTTTTTATCTTCCCGCATTTTACTTTCTGCACCTATAATTATGAAAGTATGTATATATAACGGTATAGTAATTAGGTTTGTATGATAAGATCTAAAATCAACCGTCAGATAACCCTAATCAAGATAATATATCTGAATTGAACGCACTTTTCACACACACACACACACACATACACACACACCTCTAGGATTACTTCACTCGTTACCTTCAGAAAATACAGTCATGTCCCTCGAACGTGGGACGTTTTAGTAAAAGACCCTTCATTAAAAAGATCGTAGTCCCTCGATGATCCTTCGATGCTGCCTCGGTAAATAATCTTAGTCCCTTATAATAAAATTGATAAAGCGTCCTACAAGTTGCCTTTATGACTGTACGATAACCCGCGTCTGTCCCTCAAACATCCAATGATAGGGCTTCCTACTAATTAATGGTAGGACAACACTATCTAAAGGAAGAGGAAATGAACAAAGACTTTTGAGTAGGTAGATAGATCGTAGTCGCTTGCTCATAAACAAAACCATTTTTCACACAAAACATTTCTCTTTTGAAATATTTTCAAAAAATAAATACTTTGTATGCATTCTCAACGATACGGGAATCATTACAAAGTTTGCCGCACATAGGCATTTTTCAAAGTATTTTCAAAACACACAAATGCAAAGCATTTTCAAAGTGAGCTAGCGATTAAGAGCTGTATTTAGCTACAGATAAAGAGGGTTCTAACACCTTCCCTTTTCATAACCTACCCCCCGAACTCAGAAAAATTCTCAAAGGTCTTTCCTGTTCTTTTCACCCTTTCCTTCATTGGATAAAAGAAAAGTTGGCGGCGACTCTTGCTATCTACGAAATTTGCGATAAACCACAAAACCAAAATTCAATTCTCCCACCGTGTCACAATGCGATTTGTAGAAGCTTCATGTGGACTGGTGGGGGAGAGATCAGCAGGAAACCTCTAATTTCTTGGGAGAGGGTTTGCCTGCCTATCAAAAATGGTGGCATGAGCATCATTTCTCTGTAGGTGTGGAACAAAGTCACCCTGATTGAGCTTCTCCAGAATATTAGTCGCAAATTGGATAGCTTGTGAGTTCGTTGGATCCATACTTACCATCTGAAAAATGATAAGATTATGAATGTGCAAATTATAGAGGATTGTTCTTGGATATTGAAGGAAATATTGAACCAAAGAAAGACTATTGAAAAAATATGTAGGTCTGAAATGATATGCAGCAGAAGGAAAAATTTTAGACGAAACCTATGTATCATGCGTTGTTGGTAGGTAATGAAGAAGTTGTTTGGAAAAAGATGCTATATCAAAATGGTGTTAGACCCAAATCCATCGTGATCCTTTGGCTTGCTTGCCATAAAAGGATCGCAACACATGACATGCTGAATAATCTTGGATTTATTGATAATAGTAATTACAGTTTCTGTGCAGTAGAGGAATTGTTGGAACATCTTTTCTTTGAGTGTCAAAAAATGAAGGATATTTCGAGTAAGGTTTTGAATTAGGTGAACCATAACCCCCAAAACTGGGATAATGAGTTAACATGGGTAACTCAGTATTGCAATGGTAAGGGCAAGAAGGATGATATTATGAAAATGGCAATCACAAAGACTTTATATGAGTTGTGGCTTCATAGGAATGAGAAAAACTTTAGCAAACACGTGGATAATATAAACATTGATGATAGAATTATAAACACCATAGTCTATAGAGCCTGGAATAATTTCAGGCTAAGAGAGTATGTAGCTAGATTAGTGATGTTATTGTTTTGTTTGTCTTTTTGTCTCCTTGGACTGGATCCTAGCGATCGCCTTGTGTTACTTGTTTTTGAATTAATAAAAGTCCTTTTAATTAAAAAAAATATGGGATATGTCTCACATCTGAGGACATTAATCTCTTGAACAACAAAAGCTTCAGTGGTAATGTAGATTTAAAATTTGTTATATCCAAAGCTTTTGATTTCATCATTTGGGATTTCATGCTAAAAACCCTTTCTTACTTTGGTTTTTGTGTTAAATTCCCCAATTAGATACACACCATTCTTAATTCTGCTACCCTTTCCATAGGTTTTAATGGTAAGCAAATTGGTTACTTTAATAGTCAAATAGGGTGAGACAAGGTGATCCTCTTTCACCCCCCCCCCCCCCCCCCTCTCCGGCCTTGCAGAGGAAGTTTTTAAGCAGGGGCGTAATTGATCTTGTTAATTCTAACAATTTGAACCTCATTCAAGCTAACAAACACTTTAAAGTTTCTTCGCACACCTTATTTGCTGATGACATAATGATATTATGTGGGGAGATTCTAAGTCCTTAACTTCAATCTCTAAACTTCTCAAGGAGTATGCTCTTTGTTCTTGCCAGACTTGCAACACTGCTAAATCTCTAATCTATGCAGGTGGAATGTCTTCTGATAGGCATTGCAGGCTTGCAGAGATTATTTCTTTCATAAGGGCTTCTCCTCCCTTTATCTATCTTGGAGTCACTATTTTTGTTGGTAAACCTAAAGCTTGCCATTTTATTTCTATTGCAGATAACATAAGACTCAGACTTGCTACTTGGAAAGCTAAGCTTTTGTCAATGGCTGGTAGAGTTCAGTTGGCTAAAACTGTAATACAAAACATGATGTTTCACTGCATCTCCATCTATAATTGGCCTGCTAGCATTATAAAAAGAATTAAGCCTTGGATGAGAAAATTCATTTGGAGTGGAAATGTTGAGAAGAAGAAGTTGGTCACGATATCTTGGAAAAAATGCTGCAAAAAGTTAAATGAGGGAGGGCTAGGGATTATTTCTCTACATCATTATAACTCTGCTACTAACCTTCACCTTTGCTGGCAGTTTATTAACAACACTCAATCTTGGTCCTCTCTTCTGGATGCAAGAGTGAGAAGAAACAATAAAAACATTGGGTACTCCACCAAATCATCCTTATGGAAGGGCATCAAGGAATGCTATAAAAAATTTCTTGATAATAGTGTTTGGATTATTGGCAATGGTAGAAAAATAAACTTTTGGTTGGATAATTGGGCAGGTGAAACTCTTGTATTCAAATACAAAATTCCTGACCAGTTTCACTCTGGCCTCACTTTAAAAATTGCTGATTGGTGGAGTAATAACACTTGGTCCTTTAATAGCAACATCCTTTTGGCTCAGCCTAATCTCATGTCAACCCTTTCTCCTTTTGCCATTTCTGAGATGGAAATTGAAGACTCCTTGGCTTGGAATAACGTGGAAAATGGCAAGCTCTGTAACGCCCGTAATTTAATTAATTATTTAATTAAATTATTTTTGGAATATTTGTGAAGATGTGTTATGATTAATTGGATTTATTTTATTAAATAGAGAAATAATATTAGAATTATAATATTATTTGGTGTGGGCTTATTTTGAAGGAATAGAAGTAATAAGGGGGTGTATTAGTTTTGAGCCCAATAAGGAATAAAGAATAATAGGTTATTTTATTGTTGTTAGAGGAATAGAAAGAAAGAAGTAGTAGAAGAATAAGGATTGAGAGGAGAACGTGCAAGCTGTTGGAAAAGTGGAAAAACGGCAGAACAAGAATTCGATCGGAAAATTATGGAGCGGCCTTCAATCCAAGGTAAGGGTGGGGGTTTTGGCTTTATAATTGGGTTCATGATGATTGATATGTGGGGTTAGAGGTGATGTTGTTTTGTTCTCGAATTGAACGTATATGATGATGTATGATGAAGATTTGATGAATTTTAGATGAATAATGATGTCCCGATGTTGTTTGATCGATGTAGTATTATAGGATAATTGTAGGTGATGATTTATCATGATTATATTAAGTTTGTAGGGCTAAAATATGAATCCCGTAGTGAGAGGCAGGGAAGAAAATCGTAGAATTATGCAGGAAGAATCAGGATGTGTCGACCTCAAACTTGATGCGTTGATACATGAGGGCCTAGAGACTCAGTATGAGTCGACACGAAGAGGCTTACGTCGATACATGAAGGATGAAAGACTCAGGATGAGTCGATCTGTGGGATGCATGTGTCAATATATGTTGTGTGCATAACTCAGGATGAGTTGATCCATGAGAGGATGCGTCGACTCATGTTGTGCAGTTAGAGCAGTACGCGTCGATCCAAGGGATTTTGCGTTGACCCATAATGCCTGATTTTTGGCAGATTCAGTTTTAAAGTGCTATAACTTGAGTTTTAGGATGCCGTTCGAAGCGTTGAATAGCTAATGTGATGAACTTTATTCTAGAGGATTAAAATGAAGAATAAGAAGTGTAATCCTAGTAGCCAATTTAGGATTTAGAATTAATTCCCATGTTGGTCGTTGCGTTGGTTTTATACAGAATGATGAAGAGGAGATGCTTAGAGGCTGCTGTTTGAATTATGACAGTAGGATTAGTGACAGTAATGATGTAAGATTATAGAATAACAGCATGGATTATTATGGTATTAATGTATAGCTGAGTTGTTAGTGAGAAGTTGTTAATGATGTTGTGTTGATGATTTATAATAAATAAATGATGTTTGATGAATTATTATGATGATATGAGATGTTGATGAAGAGACGTTGAGATGATTTTGAGATGTTGTTAATTTAAGATGCTTTTGAGATGTTGTTAATTTGAGATGTTGTTAACTTGGGTGTTGTTATTACATTCATGATTGTATCGCATACATTGCATTTTTTTGAGATGGAGCTTATGCTCGTTGAGATGACTTATGTTGGCGAATTTTGAGATGAAGGGTATGCCTTGTTGATGCCTCTATTAATTGGAAAAAAATTTAGATGGGAGTTCTGCTCCAATGGTACCACATGTATTTGCATAGTATTGAGTCGCATTATATGATTGCATGAAGAAGAGTGTAATGATGTTGTGAATGTGTATTATTGTTGTGATTATTGTTGATTATGAGATGAGAATTGGTGATATTATGTGATCTAATTTAATATATTAATTATCATGCGCTTTATTATATTGTTAGATATCTCACCCCTTCTGTTTGAATGTTGTCTTATGTTGGTAACGTGCAGGTAATCAAGAGTGAAGGTTGTATACCTTCAGTAGTTCGAGTCGGTGTCGTTGTTCTGATATGTAACACTCTGGTGGATGAACGCTTGCTGTTTTTGATTGTTGATTTTCAGTTGTTGAACTTTAAGTTGATTATTATTAAATATGTGTTGTTTTGAAGATGCTGTATTGATGATAAAATTGTTATTGAGAATTTCGCTGCGTAGATGCTGAGTTATTTAATTAAAGATGTTATGATGGTTCATCCAATATTTTAAAAGTGTTATATATCCATGATGAATGCAATGAATTTTTGATAGAAGAATTTGTGACGTCCCGATTCGTTTGCATGATTGAATTTTATAACTCTGATTTATTTATGTAATTTGTCGGGGTAGAATTGGGGTGTTACAAGCTCAGCATCAAACATGCTAACAATTTGGTCATGAATCATGCTCCTTCTGATAAATGGTCTTCTTTCCCTTGGGACAAAGATACTGCTCCCTCACGCTCAATGGTTGTTTGGAGAATCATGCACAACAGAATTCCCACTGATGAGAACCTCAACTTAAGAGGTGTTTCTTTTCCTTCTAAATGCTCTCTCTGTAATGTCTCCTCTGAAACTTCTGAGTACTTATTCTTTGGTTGCTCTTTTGCTAAGCATATTTGGAATTGGTTATGGGATAAACTTCAACTTCCTTTATCTATCAACCAATTTTTGGATTGTACTAAAATTCTGGAAGAGTCTTGGAATCCTCAATCCTTAGTTGTAATCAAAGTCTACATTGCCTTTTCTTCCTATCAAATTTGGCAGGATAGGAATAAAATTCAGTTTGACAACAAAAGCATTCACTGGAAGTCTTGAATTTCTAACACTGCAGCCCGTGCAAAACTTGTTGGTAACTTAACTTCTAAGAAAGCCAATGCATCCATATCAAACTTCTCCATGCTAAAGGGTTTTGATATTAACATTAACCCTTGTAAGATGTCTACCATTGTTGAAGTCCTTTGGAGTCCTCCACCTTGTGGTTGGATTAAGTGTAACATTGATGGAGTTACTTCCGGTTCACCTATGCTAACGGCTTGTGGAGGACTTTTCAGAGATGAAAATGCAAATCACTTGGTTAGTTTCAGTGCGTTTTTGGATTTTGGAACCTCGGTTTATGCTGAATTCATGGCAGTAGTTATTGCCATTGAAAATGTCAAAGATTTGAATTGGTTGAAGTTATGGTTAGAAACCGATTGTACACTAGTTATGAAAGCCTTTTCGAATCATCTTTTGGTGTCGTGGAAAGTCAAAATTTATTGACTTACGTGTTGGGCGTATACTCTTAACATTGATTTCATGATCACACATATCTTTAGAGAGGTCAATTTTTGTGTAGATTTTCTGCTAATATCAACATAAAAGCAAAAGCTTCACTTAGTATAATTTTGTCCATATAGATATTGTTTCGAATTACTTATTAGACAAGGCAGATACTCCTAGACTTAGGTTTTGTTCTTATGAAGTTTTGGTTTGGCCCCTTTCTTGTAATCCTCTTTTTGTTTTGTTTTTAATTTAATCTATTGGTTTAAAAAAATCTAAAAAAATCAATTAATTAGAACAGAAATAGTATAATTTATTTTACCACAATATTATATCAAGTTAATGTTAAAAACTATTACTTTTTGGAAATTTTTCAGTTAGTACTCATAACTAAACAAATTACACGTTAATATTGTAGTATTACCAACAACAAAAATATTTTGACAAGATATAGAAATTAACAGCAAGTATGAAATAATGTCATATATATAAGAAGCCATTTGAATAACTTCGTAAATTTTACCCCACACACATAATATAAAGATGGGAATGAATTGTCTCATGTGGAAAAAAACTGGAGAAAAATAATGTGATAAGCCATCCATTTATTTTAATGATAGATCTGCGGTTATAATTAAAACACTTAAATCAAAATTAAAGTGAATATATCTTAATGAAGATTAAAACAATTAAATTAATTTCCATTTTCAACCTGTTCATTTTTCTCACAAATACTATTCCACTTAAATCTGTAAATCTCACAAGTAACGACAACGACAACGTTTTCTTTGGTACTCCACATTCAAATCTTTGTTTGAAGCTCTGCATTGTTGTTGCACTACCAACCCCAAAACCATGGTTGTGCTTTGCACTACCAACCCCCAAAAACCACATGCTAATAATAAAAACAAAAATTAAAAGGTATAAACAATTCCAACTAATCAACAACACAACAATTTACAATCCCTTCAATTTCATGCCAAAAAACTAATCCAAGTATTTAAGAGACAAAAAGACATCAAACAAAGATTCTAAATAAAAACTAAAAAAACACTCAAAGAAAGAGAGATAGAAATAATACATAAATATAAAAAAAGTAAAAGAATGTTGTGTTGTGTAACCTAGAAAATCTTAAGGTTCATATATACAAAGCTTAAATTTTTAGAAATATTTTGATAGCTTCTCTCATCAGCTCTTTTTTGCTCTCTCTCTTAAGCTCTTTTTAAGAGAGAAAACTTACCTAGCATAAAAAACAATGAATAGGCAAAAAAGACATTGAATGACTTTGACATGATAATTCATGACAACACCAACCCCAACTTGTTACTATTTTTAGTTAGAAGATATTTGTAAAATTGAAGCATATTCATTACTATCTTACCATTAAAACACATAAATGATTCCCTCTCAACATCACAATACACAAAA
Organism: Vicia faba; assembly: GCA_948472305.1. Taxonomy (NCBI): domain Eukaryota; kingdom Viridiplantae; phylum Streptophyta; class Magnoliopsida; order Fabales; family Fabaceae; genus Vicia; species Vicia faba. The sequence continues at coordinate 378,064,440 of OX451735.1, read as the reverse complement.
AGTAACAAAGCATTGAATTCTTTTTAAATTTCAGCACCTGTATCTGAAATCTGAACATAAAATTTGCATTATACAATTTACAATAACCCCCTCTTTCAATTATTAAAAAAAAGTACTAACGGTCCTTTTCTTCGGTTTGCAATTCCGGTTCTTGACTCATAGAACCACTCCTCCAAAAACCGTTTCCGCTGAACCGGGCCCACATCTCTTCTTCCAATTTAACATCCCCCGGCAACTCTTCCTTCGCCAAATGCTCTTCCAACGTGGGCCTGATATTAACCGTTTCAGGCCCAAGCCCAAGCCCGTCAGGTTTGTTATGATCTAACGGTGCCGTTTCGCTCTTCTTATTATTTTTCTGCAACCGTTTCGTCCTCTTCTTCTTCGCCGCTTTCTTCCACAAACAAGCGGGAACTTTGTACGCAGCAAGCGCCACCATGTCCATTACCGCGCATGGCACGCAGCAGCATACCGCGGCGCAGTCTGCCGTCACGTTGCCGGCGACTTCTCCGGCGCGGCGGCGGTTGTTTGGAAGCTGTTGCTGGCGGATCATTTTTTAGGGGAGAGGGGAACTAGAGAGGTGGTGGGCACGGTCGCGTGCAAGGACGCCGGCGAAGCATTTGTGCTTCTAGACCATAATGGGTTGGAAGAGGAGAAAGGTTTATGAGTAATTTGAAATGGAGAAAATGGTTGGGGGAGATTAAAAGAAGGAATTGAGAGAGAAAATATAGAAATGAAAACTGATGACACCCTGCTTGATTGATGTGGTGTTATTTCTATTTATATTTCATTTTCTTAGAGTATTTCATTCTCACAACCGAAATTCATATAGTTAATGTTTTTTCAATTATATTTAATAATGAAAAAAACAATATTATATTCGAACTTTAATGAATATTCATAATTTTATTAATTAGTAAATATATTACTAACTTAAAAACATCTATCTAATATGATTGATCGAATATACAATGCTCATTAATCTATAATATAAGAAAATTTATTCTACCGTAAAAGTCTATTTTGTCATTTTATTCCAAAAACATATCATGTAGCTTCATTAGAAAACATAAAATAATTTATTTCAAATCTTAATTTTTCTTTACATGTTGTTCCATTGAGTCATCATTGACAGCGGTTACGTTTTTCTCCTCATTCCACTACCTCTGCATAGCAGTTACATTTTCATTCATCTGCTCTATCTCTCTCTTCATATTCCTATTATGTGCGTGTTCTAAATCGTTCCTACAACCGCCGCACCGTTTCTCCATCCACCAACTATCATTGTTTCTTCCAAACCCTAACCCCCAAAACCATTACTTCCACCACCGTTTCTTTCTCTCCCACAAAACGGAAACGGAAGGTAAGCGACTCTGCTCCACTTGAAGAGGAATACAAACAGTGGGTGAAGGACGCCAAAGCTCTGAAACTGGCTGAAATGAACAGAAAAAACAGGGTTGATAACTTCAAGAATACTTCTGAATTAAGGTCAACAAAAGCCGGTAGTGTTTCCATCCTGTTTCCAGTAGAAAGATTGTGGTAAAAAAATTTGGTAACTGATGTTTTGATCTTACATAATCGCGACGTCGATTTCATAATTTTATTTTGTTTGACAAATTCTATTATAGATTGTTGACAGCTTATAACATCTTATAACAACTTCTATTTTGATGTTTTGTTTTCAATTAATGTATTTTGAGGTACTGATTTGATATATAATTTACTGTTATAAATTGTTGCTCTATAAAATGTTGTCTCAGTGGCTTGATTTGTCTGTCAAAGTTAATAATTGTTTCCTTGTAGTTGCTCAGCGTCCCATGCCTCTTGTGTTCCGTAAACGATAAAAGTTTAATTATAAAAGAGATATATTATCATTGACACAAAGTCTTAACGATGGTACTTTGTATTCTTTGTGGAGAAGAGCCGAGAGCATTAAGAAAGCTTGCAGATCGTTTTTTCCAGAGGAGGTAATTAATAGCTTAATCGTCAATTCCTTAACATTTTATTATGACTATTCATTACTCACTCTGGAATTTCAATTTGAAGTGCAGAAGGTATGAAAGTGGCTAACTCAACTATTGATAGCGGTGGACTACTTGCATTCTAACCGTGTAATCCACTAAGATCTTAAGGTGTTACATATTCTCTTATACTAAGAAAAATAAAATAAAAATGAAATGAAATTCGTGTGATGTTTACTGAATGCAATTTAATGTAAATTCTCAGTGTTCCAACATATTCCTCACCAACGACAACAGGTGTTGAAGATGTTGGTATATCGGTGTCATCAAACTGATGGTTCGGGAGAGTGGTACATTTCCTACATGTTTATAACACCTTCACTAAACAGCTATTTTTTGCGGCTATAAAAGTGTCAATCTTGAAATTATCTATCAAGTTGTTGTTTTCTTCAAGCATATTGACTGTTGTGATATTATGCTTCGATATATTCGCGTTCACTCCAGTCTGCTACGGAGATGGAGAAGCGAAAAGAAAACTTTACGAAAGAGCTTGATTTTGTTTGTGCTGATGTGGTATGCTATACATTTTTGCTGCTGTATTATTTGAGTATAATACCAACTGCTTCTACCACTGCAGATTCAGCAGAAAATATGCCGACTACACCTGAGAAAGCTATTGCTGTTGCTACTAATGGTGAATTGCAACATCATTTTAACATTATACAAATCATTTTATCTTGCTAAATTCTATTCGGACAAAAAATCTTATTGTGTTATCTCTTTTCATCGATCGCGCGAATTCGTTAAGCTGGCTATTGAAACCTGTCACGGAGAGCACCTTGCAGCTGTTTGTGAAGACAATTTTGGTATATTCTTCGTTCTGTTTTATATATTCTTCATGAAGATTTTGGTATCATTTTAAGGGTTTAGGAAGAGTATTATATTTTACTGCTACCATATTTTTAGGATATTGTTGTATCAAGGACGTGGCTCATTATACATTTGAACCTATTGACCAGTACTGATATTTTATAATTTATAGTTTGATGACACATGTCAGTTATTAAAATTCTATTATGGGTCTATCTTCTTCCTTTTTACTGCCTATGATATTTTAAATCTTTATTATCATATTGTATCTCCTACCTTCATATTTTCATATAGTCAATTGGAGAAATTATTTAAAATATCTAGAAGAAGCTAAACTATCAGCAAAGGAAAAGGATCTTATTAGTAGACTTCTATGTAATGTGGAACAGAGGCTTAGAACCAGGGGGGCTGACGTTATTCACAATGTGAAGATAGTTGTGCACAGTGTGTATTTACCATTTTCGCATATCAATCCTGTTGCGGATGCTTATGACTATCTTAGGAGGTGAAGGACAAGGAGCATCAGAAGGAGCAGCTACTATATCAGATGTTGCAGGTTTGGTGTCAGATGAAACCTGTTATGTTCTTGATGGACGTGGAGGTTGTGTTGCTGGCTTCACTGTTGCAGGTATATCTCTCATGCCTCAAGTCGAGCCAATGGTGGAGATTGAAGATCACCATGCTTCTTGGGACATTTGTAGTTTTTTCACATTGTTATCCATCTATTGTATGTTGAATGGTTATATGATAAAACTTTTGTTGATATAGTCTTTAAAGTTTTCTTGAGACTATCTTGATTTTTCCTTGACTATGTATAGCCTTTTTTGTGTCATCTAATGAGTTTTCCTTCAAGAAATTGACTACTGTATGCGGATTAGTTCTTTAATAAAATTTTTATTGATATAGTCTTTAAAGTTTTCTTCATTTTTCCTTGATTATGTATATTTCGTGTCATGCATGACTTCCTGCTTATCAAGCCTTTTGTGTCATCTAATGAGTTTTCCTTCAAGAAATTGCCTATTTGTTAGCTTGCAAGTTGCTAGCAAGTAAGTAGCAACTTTCTAAAGAGATATTTAATCCTGTCATTGTCATTTGTCCTGATATATACATTTATTTTAGTTAAATTCTCAACTTTCTTTCCTCATACTTTGTACATGTTAACTTTAGTAATACTTAACTAATCAAGCGAGTTAGGTATCCTTGATTTAAGCATGATTTTTGTTTATAAAGACTTGAGCATTTGCAATGGCAAGACTTCTTTAAAATCATTTAAATAGTGTCTTTTGGATGAGATTGTAAATGATAATTAAATGAGGTGCTAAAATATATTGTCAAGATTTTTTGTATAGAAACAAACTTAGTTTTACCGAAACTGCTGAATTGAGTTTCTTCCCGTACTTTAGTTGAAATGGTTTCCCTACATATCCCTTGAGGACAACCAACTATGGCCACGACATATGCTGTAGTTACTCTATCAGCTAGCAATTGCAATTTATGTTATTTACTGATCATGGAACACTCATCCCCTTAAATATGTCAATGTTCCTATTATAAATGCAGGAATGGTCAAATATGGGGAGAAGACTTGGTCGTTGCAGTCAAGAAGCAGTGATGGATTCCAAGAATCAATTCTCCCTTAGTATGTATATATTTGGTTTGTGCTTGAATCAGGACATTTACTCCAATATATGTCGAAGAAAATGAAGAAACATGGAGCAAGGTTGTATCTAATTCTAAGGTTATGAGAAGGAATGTGTTGGTAAGCAGTAGAAGTTAATTGTTGCAACGGTATATTTATCTTTTTCAGGGTTGAACATCATCTAATTTATGAATCTTTTTTTCCAGCAACTATCGCATGGAGTGATTAAGAAGTCCCTTAGTGGACCGATCAGCTCGATTGAGTTATATGGTTCGGAGAAGGGTATCTCAGAGAATTGTGTAGTGAAAGTGAGGAATAATGATGAAGGCGAGAAGTATCTCACGACTGGTTGGTATGAATTTGCTAAACAGGAAGAATTAAAGAAAGGATACATCATGCATTTTTGCATTCGATATCCATCAGCCGATGAAATACTGGTATATGTTGATCCGAGAAAGAAGAGACAGTGAAACTGATTGTGTTGGATATGTAATGGAAAAGAAGGATCAGTTGTGTGTTTATTTTGTTTATGTTTACTATGTGTCTTTATATTTGTATGGTTTTAACATCTGACTTGCTTACAGTCAAGTATTTAGTAAATATTGTGTGTTATGAAATATTTAAAGTTTGATTATATGTGTTAGACGATGTGACGGATCTAGAAGGGGGGGGGGGGGGGGTTGAATAGATCCCTTTTAAAAATTTTGCGCTTTTTATAAAAAAAATTATCAGAGACCGGAAGCCCTGAATATGATCGTCTAAACTTTACGTATTGGAAAGATCGGATATGCAAACCAATTTGATGAAAATAGAATCACAACTAAAATTGAATATGATGAATCGCTTTAGCAAGTTTTAACAAGGTGTAAGTTATTACCAATTAGTTGCGGAGAAGATAAAGCAAATTTGTGAGTTGTAAATTCACCAAACACTTGGTGTACATACTACACAAGGTTTGGTTATACTCAAATTGTAGTGGTTATAGCAATTTAAATGAATGCTATATGAGGTGTAAAGTTTTAGTTTGTCACTACAATTATTTTGTATGAATGAAGGAATTGGTAACTCACAAATTCAAGCAGATAGGAATAAAATGCAGAAAACTATAATGGACACGGTATTTGTTAAGGCAGTTCACCCTGTCGTCCTCGCATGGACTAGTCTGCCCCCAATTCTAGAATATAGAATTAGGATATGAAATTAACTTTTCAAAGTTTGTAAGAGAAGATACAATCACCATAATTCAAAGTCACTTGATGAATCTTATATGTTGCACTCCTCTTCCCTTGATTCTAGATGAATCAAGTATTCCAAATCTTGAAAAAAAACTTCTTCTACCTTGAATGATTTTGTACCCAATAAATTGGCCCCAAATCCTTCTTCACAATCCTCCGGTTACCGCTACCCGATTGAATACCCCACGGTCTTCCAATCCCTTAGCTCGGTTGAATTCAATGAAGCAAATATTTATGATAAAAAACCCCAATTTTGGAGGACAAAACCCCAATGGTTTTATTCAAGAAAAAACCCACAAAGATCTCTACCCAAATCTGAAATTACACTTTCAATTCGGACGTTATCAACACAAACCCAAGAACTTAATCAACAAGAATGATTGTGTGTAATTGTTGATGGTTGATGAGAGGTTGAAGATGAAGAGAGCTCTGGTGTCTATCTTTCACTTTTTCTTGTTTTGTTTAAAATAGAGGCCAAAAATAGTATATATATATATATATATATATATATATATATATATATATATATATATATATATATATATATATATATATATATATATATATATATATATATATATATATATGTGTGTGTGTGTGTGTGTGTGTGTGTGTGTGTGTGTGTGTGTGTGTGTGTGTATGTGTGTGTGTGTGTGTGATTCCTATGATATAACAACATAGCAGAAAATTAAGACAGAATAGCGATGAGTCAGCTCATGCAGGGTATACATAAGGCGTGCGCCTTCCCGAGCGAGAGAGAGGTTGAAATTCCCTCAGTTATGCGCCACCTCATTGCTTGATGCGCCGACTCATGTTTTCCCAGAATAATGCATCGATGCATAGAGAAGGTGTGCGCCTTCCTGAGCGAGAGAGATTGAAATTCCTCTAGTCATACGCCGACTCATTCCCTGATGCGCCGACTCATGTTATCCCAGAACCATGCGTCGATGCATAGAGAAGGCGTGCGCCTTCCCGGATGTTCCCAAGCCAAAATCTTCTTATCATGAGCCGACCTAAGGTTCCATGAGCCGGCTCATGCAATCCGTTTTGATGCTTGTTTTTTATGTTTCTCACTTGCACCTGTTTGAAGCATGACATATTTGCACAGACAGGTTTTTGACAATCATTAAAAAACTCAGTTATTTCACTTTTGCCTACTTTTTCCCTCACATACTCCCCCTTTTTGATGATGGCAAAAACCGCAAATATGAATCGTCTCAGTGGTTGCGAGTCAACCTTGCAAATCATCCAATTATCCCCCTGAGATATTGCATATTTCTGTTGTGGCTGTGTATTCCTTTCCTTCTCCCCCTTTGACAACATCAAAAAGAAACAAGGACATGGATTAAGGGAACCAAAAACATAGAGTGACCAATATTTTACAACTTTGCAAAAAGAACACAAAATCACATACACACAATATGAAGCAAGTGCAAACGATAATAGAAGCAATAACCAATAAAGTAAAACAATATGATGTTCAATGTTACAAACCCAAAATAAAACACAAAGTAGTACGGGAAGTAAAAGCAGTTTAATACAAAACCATGATAATATAAGCATAGTAAGCAAGAAATAATGTACCAAGAATTGACTAATGTTGTTGTTCCTCATTGTCTTGTGGTTGGTTTGGTGGAAAGCGAGCCATGAAAGCCAACTGAAATTTTGCCAGGTTTGTGTTTTTTGTTTCCATCATTTCATGAAGAGTGTTATATCAGTGGTCTTGGAGGCTAGCATAATTATTGAACTGAACATTTTGAAGGTTGACTATTCTAGCAAGATTTTTAATTCGTTCAATTGCTAATACCATGTCTTCATGATGGTTGACGTGCATTTCCTCAAGTTTGCGCATCACTTCATTATAGGATCTATGAGGCTCATGGTCATCATTGCCTTCGTCGGTTTCTTCCTCCTCTTCAGCACTTTCTTGATTCTCAGTACCAACTTCATCGCCCTCAGCATCTTCCATTTCAACATCTTCATTTCAAGCTATTACTAAGTTAGACTTCACAAAGTACTTGTACTTACCAAGCTGGGGATTCCATTGATGACCCATAAGTGCTAGAGTTTTTGAGGTAAAATCTGAATTCGATAGAATAGGTGTAGGTGAAATACCAGTAAGATCAAGGTTTTCTTGACTTAGAATTCCATGAATGAATGATGGATACCCCAAGGCAGTTCCTCTAGGGGAATCCCTCAATGCAAATAACCGGCTAGTGATGTAATATGGCCAATTTATCTTAATTTTGTTTAGAATGACCCAAATTAACATAACCCCAGGTTGATCAATACGGGACAACCCACCCTTTTTGGGGCGAATTATCCTTGACACAATCCATTGCATAATTCGAGCAATAGGAACCAATTGACCTATTGTACAGTTTTTGGAAAAGCACTACTTTACACAAAATTCTCAGGATATGGTCGTTTTAACATGGAGTTCAAGGCATGTTTGAAGTCATATTCTGCAGGAAGCTTAATGTTGGTGATTTTAACAGTATCAGTGTCAACTAGGAACAACTCAAAAGTTTTCCAAATTTCAGCATCTACTTTGACAACCTTATCAGTAATTCTGTATGAAAATTGGTGATCAGAAAATTTACCTTGTATACCCGCATAAAATACCTTGACGAGTACCTTGTTCTAGTCTCCATCCAACTCAAGGAATGGAAACACCTTTTGATGGTCCAACAATTCCACCACATCTGAGATGTGCGGGCATTTGAGAGTGTTACGGAAGGCACAAAATTGCCTAACCAACCTTCTTCTAGCAAACTTTTCATCATATTTTTCAGTGAGATCAGAGGGAAGAAGTGATAGAGGAGTAACCTGAGTTTGATTTGAAGAGCTACCTTTGATACTTCTTTTCTTTGTTTCCCTATAATCCATGGATGAAGGTTTGGAGAGATTTGGGGTTGAAATGAAATAATGGGTTGTTAGGGTTTTGAGATTTGGAGAGGGAGGTCGGATGAATGCTAGCAAGAGGGAATAACAACGCAGCAAATGGATGCATGCAATTTGAACCACACAATACAAACTAGGATATGATGTGCTTCCAAGCCGTGAAGCGTCGACCTATGCATGGATGCGTCGATGCATTCCAGTAAAATAGGCGTAAATATGTTTCTCAATTAGGCGTGCACCGACCGCTCAGAGTTATAGGTCGGCTCATGTATGTAAAATTTTGAAATTTCTTGTATTTCATGGCATGTAGGTTTTGTAGATATTAATTAAACACAATAAAAAAGTAAGCATGTGCAGAAGCAATAACACACAAAGCAATTAATCATTTCATAGCACCAACATTTAAGCAAAATGATCACTAATGAGAAAGAGTAGGAAGGATATTACCGAATGTATTTGAATGACACAATGCCCTCACATGTCGCCAGCCCAAGATAATATTCACGAATCATTGAGACACAAAGATAAATAAAGGGAATGAAACTTATTGGAGTTGCAATCTATCTGAAATATCAAGGACACCGAGTTCCCTACGAATATGAAAGAATGGTTCGGTCGCTAGTGGTTTTGTAAAAATATCGGCAAGTTGATTTTTGCTATCAACGTGCTCAAACACGACTTCACCTTTCTCTACATGATCCCTAAGGAAGTGGTGCCTAATTTCAACATGTTTAGTGCGCGAGTGTAGAACTGGATTTTTGGTTAGATTAACGACACTTGTGTTATCACAAAATATTGGAATATGATTAAGTTTTAAATCATAGTCGAGTAATTGTTGTTTGAGCCACAAAATTTGAGCATAACAATTACCGGCTGCAACATATTTCGCCTCGGTCGTTGACAAAGCAACTGAAACTTGCTTTTTGCTTTGCCAACTTACTAAGGAGTTTGAAAATAAATGACAAGTGCCACTTGTGCTTTTCCTGTCCAATTTATAACCTGCAAAGTCGGAATCAGAATAGCCAACCAAAGAATAATCACTACCCTTGGAGAACCAAAGTCCATACTTAGGAGTACCATAAAGATACCTAAGTATACGTTTTACATCTTTTAGATGACTCTCCTTAGGACAAGATTGATATCTAGCACACATGCAAACACTAAACATAATGTCGGGACGAGAAGGGGTAAGATAAAGAAGAGATACAATCATACCTCTATACCTTTTTACATCAACCGGCTTACCATGTTCATCCCGATCTAGGCTAACCGCAGTAGGCATTGGAGTGTCAATAACTTTTGAGTTTTCCATATCGAAGCACTTGAGAAACTCATAGCAATACTTTGTTTGGCTAACAAAAGTTCCTTCCTCGAGTTGTTTGATTTGAAGACCTAGGAAGTAGTTTAACTCTCCTATCATGCTCATTTCAAATTCACCCTGCATCACTTTAGAAAATTCCTTGACCAAGGTGATGTTAGTAGACCCAAAGATGATATCATCTACGTAAATTTTCACTAAGATAGAGTGATTTCCTTGGCGCTTAATGAAGAGGGTTGTATCAACCTTCCCTCTAGAGAATCCCTTTTCTAGTAAGAACTTGCTAAGTCGATCATACCAAGCTCTAGGGACTTGCTTAAGACCGTATGAAGCACGTTTAAGTTTATAAACATGTTTAGGAAACTCATGATTTTCAAATCCGGGAGGTTGAGATACATAGACTTCTTCATTAATATAACCATTTAAGAAAGCACTCTTAACATCCATTTGAAATAGCTTAAAGTTTTGTAAGCATGCATAAGCTAATAACAAGAGTATAGCCTCGAGTCGGGAAACCGAAGAATATGTTTCCTCATAGTCGATGCCTTCCTCTTGGTTATACCCTTGAGTAACAAGACGTGCCTTGTTGCGATTTATGGTTCCGTTTTCGTCAAGTTTGTTTCTAAATACCCACTTAGCACCAATTATTCGATGGTCTCGCGGAGGGGGGACAAGGTCCCAAACCTCATTTCTCTTGAATTGGTTAAATTCTTCTTGCATTACCAAAAACCAATGTTCATTGAATAAAGCTTCTTTAGGGTTTTTAGGCTTAATTTGAGAGACGAATGCGAAATGATAACAGAAGTTACTTAACTTAGATCGTGTAGTTACTCCCTTTGATATGTCTCCAAGAATGTTGTCAATGGGATGATCCTTGGTTTCTTTCCACTCCAAAGGAGGGTTTATTTCATTTGTTGGTTGAGTGTCTTCTTCTTCTTTGCAAGTCACCCATGAGGGCACAAGCGATGTAAAATTTGATAGAATCAATACTTTGACGCAAGAGTCTGATCTCTTTCGCATGGAGCAAGGTGAAACGATCGCCGGCATGCAAAAGAGATTTTCTCATATAATGAATCGCTTGCATACACTTGGTCATGTAATTGCCAATTCTGTTGCTACAAACAAAATTTTGAGATGTCTTAGCAGGGAATAGCAACCTAAAGTTATGGATTTTGATATGGTAACCATTATGCGGTAAAATATATAGATAATTGATGTTATAATAGAAAAAGTAACAACATGAGTTCAACAGTCTGTTTTATAGTTATATAGTATGACAGTAACATAAGGCATAAAGAAAGTAGTGTGAATGATATGCTATCCAACGTATTGAAGATATCGTCTAAGTAACACTGATATGAAATACAATGTGTTCTTATGAAACAAACTATTGCTATAAAACCTCTGTTTTATTACAATATTTAGCTTCTAATTTTTTCAAAGAGTTCTGTTTTTCAATTAATGTCAGAAAAGGCTTCTGTTTTACTACAAACTATTACACAAAGAATGTTATGCTCAACAGTCCAAAATTAAATGCCGAAATTAAATGGTATAATAATCAAACAAAATTGGTGTGTGTTAAGAAATATAAAAGGAACAACATATATATTTTTTGACAGAAGATGCATAATAGTAATTCCTAAATATATCGAATTGTGAGGTTATAAACTCATGTACTACACACACTAAAGCCTAAAGAAAATAACGCACAATAACATATGTGAGCAACCCCCTCATTTAATTAGTTTTGAATAATAGAAAATATGTGTGAAATAATCAATGAATGTTGAAAATGCTTTACCTATATGTGTGCATTGTAAAAATACAGTATAACATGTTTAAAAAGAGTTAAGAATGTGTTTTACACATAAAACACTATTATGAGTCGACACAAAGAGCTTTGCATCGACACATACTTAAGCAAAGAATCATAAAAACAATTCTGCTTCAGTATGAGTCGACACATCCATGCCATGTATCGACTCATAACATGTTGATGCTCCTTGATACAATTTTCAACCTTTATGCATCGGTACATAACTTTATGCATCGACACATGATATGTTGATGTCCCTGGAGAAACAAGTTTCAACTTTTATGCATTGATACATAACTCCATGCATCGACACATAACACATTTTATCTTCAAAAATCAAAATTCAATTCAGTATGTGTCGACACATACATGTTATGTATCGACTCATGCAAAATGCTTGGCTCTGTAATATGTTGTAGTATCAGTTTGCATCGACTCATAACAACTTGCATCGACTCATTTTATGTTGTATAACTAACATGAGTCAACTCATGCTAATATGTATCAACTCATAATGCAGATTCTTGTCTCTAACTGTTTTCTGTTACACATATGAGTAAGTTTTCAGTAGCAAATAAGGTGTGACACACTATTACAATTGTGAGCATCAATTAATGAGCAACAAGAAGCCTGAAAGAGACTTCATCTTCATCATCTTCTCAATCATCTTAATTGAAAAACAACAATGAAAGTCAAACATCTTTATTCAATTGGATCAAGAGATCAAGAGACAACGTTCAGTTGTTCATTCAAGGGATCTCAGCTGGGTTGAAGATTCAGAAGGGAGGAAAAACCAAGGGTGTGTCCTTCAAGAACGGGTGTGTTCTTGAGGGTTTGTTATTCACGGTCGCACAAGTCATATTCAGCCGTAGCGAGGGGTTTGGAAATCAGAGGGATTTTTGCAAACAGATTGTGGAAGCGGAGGATTGATTATGTATCTTACAGGGAATCTTGATAGGCTCATATCAAGTGGAGGTTCTTACAATAAGAAGATCATAGGGATTTCATTATGTCTTTGTAGTGTAAACTCGTATACAAAATTTTAGCAAAATTGATATAAGAGTTCTCAATTTCAATTTTGGAATTGAGACAGAGACGTGCCCACACGCGAGGACGACAGTGGGGAACTTCCTTACCAAACTTCATGTGTTGTACCCCAAAATTTGCCCTCCCATACTTCTCAAAACATTTCAAGAATGATACTCAAGTTGCTCAGGGTAGTCCAAGGGTTGGCCAGACAAGCTCCCTTCTAAGGCAGTCTACCTCAAATTAGGGTTTCATGTTGCATCAAGATACTTGAGTCCAAGGGATTTCAAATGCTCACCAATGTCCTAATATGATCTCAAGACCATCCATGTCAAGTTTCAAGCCTTGCAGAAGAAGTTTGCTCAGTCAATTGCTCAAAGGCCTGAAAATCGACTGTGTTAGGACAAAAGTCAATTGTGGCCTACATACAGTCAAACTTCAAGATTTTTGGCCAACATACTCATTTTGAATTGTATATCATTATTTGATCAAGGGTTGATCATGATTCATCAAGGATTGCTTATAATTCCTCAAGAATCAAAAGTTGCTAAATTAGGGTTTTATAGGAAAAGTCAACTCAACTTTGACCAAGCATAACTTTCTCATACTTTATGATAAATGACCCATCCAAATCTCATTTTGAAGAGGATGTCATGCTTTACAGTCCATATTCATCTCCCAAGTTCAAAATATGCACTCACAAGAAGTTATGAATTTGGACATTATAGGTCATTTTGAAAAGTCAACAAAAACACCTTTTTTGTCAAAGCTTCATACTTGAGCATGGAATATAAAATTGAGATAATACCAAAAGGGTTGCTTAGAGTACATCTAAATCTTTCTAAAAAGTCCAAGAACACCTTCAAAGAGTCAAAAATGAGGAAGTTATACATTGGTGAAGTTGACCTTTTTTGCAAAATTGCCAAAAGTCAACTATGCCTAAAGCTTCAATTTTTGCCAAATGGGCCCAATCTTTTTCACTTGTTTTAAGTTGGCAACATGGTCCACGAGCTCTAGCCTTTTCCACTTGTCAATATCTCATTTTTATTATTTATTTTTATTTTTATTTGAATTAAATTAATTTAAATAAAAATAAATCATATAGAATCCAAAACATTGAAATTCAAAGATCTTGTGCTTGTTTCAGGTCTTATTATACAACTAGCATCAAATCAAACTCGTGTAAAGGCTTGGTGTGCATAAAAAGATTGGATTTAGGCCATTTTTGGAAAGATTTTAAGGTGAATCAAATCAAGATCAAACTCATTGATGGAGGAAGATTGAGGCCAGGTTTTCAAACCTAATTCACTCCTCAATACATATAGAAGCGAGGCAGACCAAAAACTAGGTTAGAGAGAGGCGTGTGGTCAGAAACAAAAACTTGAAAAAACAAGAAAAAGTGTAAGCATGAATTCCTGTTTCCAGGCATCCTCAAGGCCTTCCAGCTATCTCAATTGATTCATGGGATCATCAGTAAGCTAAAGCGATCGAAAGCAAGCATTCCCATGCCCTCTAACACACTGTAAGTCAGTCACGGTATTGCAATTTTCTTGAATTCGAATTGCATCATTCCTGTACTTATAACTTGAACTAGTTATAGATTCTTACTCCTTGGAACATTTGCAAGTTTTCTATATTGTTTAATTGCATTTATATGGACTATACTGGATTTCACCATTACTAGGGTTTACAGCTTTGATTTAGGAGTTTTGTTTACAGTCAAAATTAGGCCATGAAAGGGCCACCAATGAACTCACCAGGTCAAGACGAAGCTGTCCATGGCCTTCGTTTTCATTTATCACGCTTGTGTTGAGTTTTGAAATTTGCAGGGCTTGTAGCTACGGACAAATGTCCGTAGGTAAAAGTCTGGGACTTTTACCCACTGAGAGAGGAAGAAGATGACCAGTTGGCGCCCCTCCATTGGCTTGTTCAAATTTTCGCGCGCTGAATTGATATATGTGGCTTTTTAATATTTGATTATTGTTTTGTAATATTATTACAACTAACACAAATAGCCCAGTGGTAGCCAGGCAAGCGTTAAGGCGTTGGGAAGCTTGAGGTCAGGGGTTCGACCCCTGCCTCCAACGTTTATTTTTCTTAATTCCTTTCAGGCAATCCAGCGTGTATCAAAGACCAAGGACCATTGTGCACCCTCACCATCCAACCAGCCAAGTGTTCTAAGACCCAGATCCAAAGGCCATTAAACGGAGGAACACCATGGAGCATAGTCAATGTGCAACACAAGATCCTTAGAGTCAAACGTGGACCTCTTTGGTCTTGGGCCAACATGCTATTTGCACCCCCTCAAGTTGCTAATCAGGCCCAAGTTTTCTATTTCTTTTCCTTTTTATATTTAATTTAATTTATTTATGTTATTTACTAACACCATTAATTATTTTATTTTTATCAAAAATCATAAAAATATTTTTCACCAATTAGATTTAGGTATTTTTATCAATAAATTTATTAATTTAATTAGGTTATTAATTTTAGATAATTTTAATTCTTTTTTCTAAATAATTAAAATTAATTAGAACAAATAGATTTTATTTCTAATTTAATTATTTTCCTTTTTTTAAATAACCAAAAAAAACCAAAATAGGTCATTTAATTAACTAATTAATTTAGTATTTAATTTTAAAACCTAGTCTTATTTCCTTTAAAAAATATTAAAAACAACAAAAACATTTTCTCTTTTGATTAGGTTAGAAGGGTCAAAACCCTAATTTTCTTCCCGACCTTAATTTTTCTCGCGCGCTTTATTTTTATTATTTATCATATTGATGTAACTGCCTACAGTTTGTAATAGTTTAATTAGGACGTTTATTTACATTTATCGCTTTAATTTCAAAGGGTTTGTTTTTGGCTATGTAAATACCCGAAGCCTTGTAATAGCTTAGTTTAATTTCCGCATTTTAAATTCTGCAAAATATTTAACTGTTAGATGTAGGATATTAGGATGCATGACAAGAATGTATGTAATTTTAAAATAGTTAGATAACCCTAAAATGTGCAAAGATAATAATCTGAAATCGAATCACTCGCACATGCGCACTCCTAGGGTACACTCCCACTTTGTTGCCTTCGATAAACGGTCATTGAGTATAGGATGCTTTAGTGGTCGTCCTTTTGTCCAAAGATTAAAGTTGCCTCAGAATGGTTGCCTCGGATATTGTTGCCTCGGATAATTGATCTAAGACATTAGGGTTACTACTAAGATGTCCTAACATCGCTTTAGTGACCGTACGTCCCTTTCGAATTGACCCTCAAAACTCCAACGATGGTGCTACCTACTCACTAATAGTGGGATAGCGCTGTCTAAAGGAAACGAACATAGAACGATTCTTTTTTTGAGTAGGTAGATTAGTTCTTAAGTACTTTCTCGATCAAAACAAATTTTTCACACTTACACTCCTTTACAAACAAAGTTTTTCAAAAACACTTCATTACACTCTTGAAGACAGAAGCAAGAGTTAAATCAAAGTCAAAACAAAAGCTTTTCAAATCACACAAACACAAAGAAAACAATTTTGAAAATGATGAGAAAGTACCTAAGAGCCCGTAGATAACTACGGATAGAAAGGGTGCTAATACCTTCCCTTTCTATAATCTACCCCCCGTACTCAAAAATATCTCAAAAAAGGAATTTTTCTGTGCTTTTTTCCTTTCCTTATTGGATAAAATAAAAGACGGTGGCGACTCTTGTTTACCGCGACATTTTGCAAACACAAACGCAAAATGAAAACTAGCAAATTCCTTAAAAAAGGGAAACGCGTCCCGGTTCTGGCCACCGTATCACAGCCTGCATGTTATTTTTCTTTCTCTCTATCTCTTTACACTTTCCGCAATTTTGTGATTCATTTGGCTTGCTGAGTTTTCTATTTAATGATAAAATAATGGTTCAAATACTTTCATCAAATCACCGTTATTAATCATACTGGTGCTATAAATAGTGGGCTGGGCTTTATTGGTAACAATGTCCAAATTGCTAATGTACCAGGCACTTTTGATGGCTATGCCTCAAGTTATGACCATAATCACAAACCATTAGTGCAGGGTAATCTTTTTTACTTAGTTTAGTTGTATCACCTTTTTTAGTTAATATTAATATTATTTGTTGGTATGTCTATCTGTCTGGGTGTATGTGTATATTTTTTGGCCTTAGAAATTGGCATCTGTCATAATGGGTAACAATTTTATTATCAAGTGATGGATATGGACTGAATAATGTTGACCTTTTTGCTTCTGGGAACTTTTATGGATCTGTGGCATCTTCTAGGTCTATGATGAACACTTAGAACACAAATTCAGTAACATTGCCATCTATACCTAAGACTAACTCATTGATCAACAGTCACTCAAATTTTCATGGTATACAACAGGCTGCTCATATGAAATCTCAAGCATTCAATCAATTGGAAAACAGTGATAAGTTAGTAGAACTTTAGAAGTGTAACACAATGATAAGTTACTACAGTGGTAAGTTACTACTTTTAGTGTGCTTACAGTGATAAGTAACACACTGATAATTTGCTATCATAAATAGTAAAGTACATCTTTTAGTGTAGTTCTCAGTGTAATAATATCTATTTCTTGAGCATTGATTTGATTCAATATCTTGGAGCATTTATGTTGCATTCTATAGAGTGATAAGTTACTACCTCCATCTTTAATACGTACAACCTTATCATACTAAGTTTGAATTGAATAGCACTAACCTATTTTCAATCCAATTAGGACACTAACTTAATTTGGAGAATAAATTTTCCAGATACACGTGTTTTATTGTATTGAAGTGTGAAAAACTTAAGAAATAAATCAACATTTATACATATGGATATAAAATTTCATGCAACGAAATTGTTACGAATAACGAATATGCTTTTAATCATGTAATGAAAGTATTTGAGAAATAAATCAACATTTATACATAGTATAGATTATAAACATGGATATAAAATTTCATGCAACGAAATTGTTACGAATAACAAAGATGCGTTTAATCATGTAATGATAGTTTTAGACATCTCATGTTTCACTAGCAATGAATCTATTGATACATTGTATTCTGATAACCAACCACTTGATCCATCAATTTATGAAGAAATAGAGGGATGTTGGCTTCTTGATCGTGATTGTTCTAGCAATTGTGAAGGTGGACATTGCAATCATCTTCTTATCCCAAGATAATTATTTATCAATTTCGATTAACAGTCAGTTTAACAAACTATGTATCAAGCTGTAGAGAGAAATATTGTATCACTGTACAAACTTTCTTTAATGAACATAAATATTAAGTTTTTTTCTGTAACATAAAATTGAATAAGAATATAAGCAAAAATGGTATAAGATAGGAACTTATAATGAACTTATAATTGTAGTGAGAAATTTTGTATCACTGTACAAACTTTTTTCTGATGTGGTGTTGGAATAGTGAATAACTAAAAACTTATATAATCCTCCGTCATTAACAATGTGTTTTCAATTGAACTTATTTATTATGAATCTTAAGCATATATGCATCTTTTGAGAAAATACCATTTGAATTCAACCTTAAAGATTCATTTAACAACAATATTTTATAATAGAAACGATATACATAATATTAAAAATTTCTTTTCTTTTTTGTCTAAAACCCGTTTTTAAATAATTAGTATTAATTGTCTATTCAATTTATAACATATTAAATATATAATTATTTAGTTTGGAAATTAAATATATCTTAGCTAAATATTTTAATTAAAAATTATATGTGTTTGTACTTAATACTCAAGTGAAATAATGATATGTTTTTGTTACTATTTCAATTTTATATTATTATTTTTAATTAAAACTATTCTATTATATTGTTTTATACTCATTGCACAAACTAACAATGTAAAATAGAATTTTTACAAATTCAATTGTTCTTTTATTTAAATTATTTTTTATTATAGATAATATTATAATATTTAATTATTTTACTAATTAACCATATAAAATCATTTTACATGGTGCTATTTTCTCATAGTATTAAATTTCTATAGTATAACCTAAATTAAAAATACATGGCTCACCTAGAAACACTGTTATTCAATAATTTAATTGTCATATTTTTTAATAAGAATAAAATAGAAAATTCATTTTGTCACTTCATTCTCAACCGAAATTCATATAATTAATGTTTTTTTAATGAAAAGTTAATAATAAAAAGAGAAAATAAAATATGTAATGGTAATGTAAAATAATTTTATATTGTTAGTCAATTACTAATGTACATTTTATTGGTAAATCACATTTAAAATTTAAAATTATTTTGATAAATTAATAATTTTTTATTTTAATAATAATATAAAATTATTTTATATTATTAATGCATATCAATTAAATTTTAATAAAAAAATTAAAAATATATTTAAAGTTTAATAAATATGTATTGTCGTACTACTAAAAAATATTCGTGTGATTTGAAAGAATAGACCGTTGACAAAGTAAAATTATTTTAGAAGACATTTCATATTTTTCATAATACTAATTGGGTAAAAAAAATTATATATAATTGGGTAATATAAATTGGCCACTACTCTTCTCACCATTAGTGATGGAGAATTTTTTTTTTGAAAACTAAAAAATGAACCTCTTAAATATGAAAGTACATTTTCGAATGCACTTATTTTACACAAAAGCACGTTCTAAATGATACACACTCATATTTTTTTCAAAACTAATTCGAAAGTACATCTCCAAACTCACTCTTTCAATGGTTTTGTTGATTTCATAAGTCAATGACAAATACAGAAGTATAGTTCCGAATTCGTCAAACGATAATTTGAAGAAAAAACTACCACTTTGCATGGATTTCATAACTCACTGATATTTCGAAAGTGCATTTTTGGAATTGTCAAATAGAAAATTTGATAAAATACCACATTGCATGTTTGCTTCACCCATGATTATACCACAATTTCTTTTTCAAACCCTACCAAAATCTCTTTCCATACTCAATCAACTTTTCTACTTCAAAACAAAATTTCTCTGTTTTTTCACATCTAAATGAACAACAAAAAAAAGTTGGAATTAAGGTAATGTGTATGTATTTCCTTCTTCATTACTTTCATTAATCTGGTTTTCTATCCTGAAAAACCAACACTGTGTTCGAAAATACATTTTCAAATTGTTGTTGAATATTATATGGGACTATATTTCCGGATTACTTCAGATTTGAATTTGGTCAGTTTTTTTATTACTTTTTTTATGATTGACTTTAAATATGGTGTACCTTGATCTTATGGTGCACCCTGATATTGTCCTAAAAACTATTGTATCTACGGATGTCAAATTGGTTGATGTCAAGGTAGATATTGGTAAACAAATTACAAATGAATATGAGCTTGTTGTTCATAAACATACACTTCAATGGATCTGCGCGAAGGCTGCAAAATTAGAGTTCAATGTTGTAATTAGGAAGCCAAATAATGGTTCTGATAGAACACATATGTTTGTGACATTGAAATGAAAAAGAAGTGGCAATTATGCAAATTCTTTTTGTAAGTTGAAATGGAATGACACTGGTTCGAGGAAACGTGAGTGTCATGTTAAGTTGCACGGATACCTTATGGAAAACAATACGTGGATATTTAATGTGATTTGTGGTATACGTAATCATAACATGTTCGACTAGTTATCTAGTCATCCCATTGTATGTCGCCTTAAACCTGATGAAATGGAACTTTTTTTTGGACATCTCATATGATGCAATCTAAAATCATACTTGCAATTTTAAAATAGAAAATACCTCAAATAATCTCAAATACCAAGCAAATATATAACACTGGTGCCCAAAACAACAAGGCGATAAGAGGTTAAAGAACTAAAATGCAATAATTATTGAAACTTTTAGATGATAATCATTATGTATATAGGTATAGAGTGTGCAAAGATGGACAAACATTTCGAGATATATTTTGGACTCGTCTTGATTCCATTAAGTTGTTCAACTCATTTGCAATTATTCTCATTATTGATTCGACATATAAGACCAACAAGTACAAACTTCCACTTTTAGAAGTTGTTGGTGTTACTTCTACGGGAAAAAAATTTTCAGTTAAGTTTGCATTTTTGGAAAGTGAAAAAACATACAATGTTATTTGGGATTTAGAAGTGCGTCACACTATGTTGAAGGACCGAGAAAACATGCTAAAGATCATTGTTATCGGTTGTAAATCTCCATTGACGAGTTTGGTGGTAAAGGTATTTCCTACATCATATGCATTACTTTGTTGATATCACATAACAAAAATGTGAGAAGTAGACTTAAGCTTGCAATAAGGACCAAACCAATCAAAATTGAAGATGGGAAAATGGCCAGAGCTAGTGTTATATTGGAAAGAAAAATAGATGTCTGAAATATTATAATAAATTCTTCTACGGGAGAGTTATATGTCAAATCAGTAATGAATTTCAAGAGGGTGTGTGAGAAATATCTTGATTTCTTAAAATATGTTAAAAGTACAATTAAAGATTAGGTTGGACTGATCAGGTTAGACACTTTGGAAATACAATAACTAACAAGGTTGAATCAACTCATGCTACATTGGAAAAATGTTTGGGAAATATTAAAGGTGATTTATGTAGAGATTAAGAGTCTGTGAACTAAATTATCCAAAATCAGCGTAGTGAGACACAAACATCATTTGGTCGCATCATTACACTGTTAGAACACACATTTAGAGACAACAATCTTTATTCACACTTGGTGAGCAATATATCTCAAGTGAGATTGAGTTTTGTTTATTAAGAAGCCAAGCGAGCAAACAAAGTAGATTCAGATAGCTCAAAGTATGATTATACACTTAGGAAGGCGTACAATCTTCCATGTGCTTGTGTAATTTCAAAGAAGATGAAACTTAAGCACCCCATTTGAATGGATGAGGCTTACACTCACTAGAAAAGGATCCAATTTGATAATGATAGTGTGATAAAGGATGACAAATCGAATGTATCTATCATGACCAAATGGGATATGATTCAAGAGAGATTTTTGAAAGTTGATGACAACATGAAACTGCACACCAAATAGTAGGTGATGAATATTTCCTATCAAGAAACTACAAATTTGAAACCACTATCACAACCGGTAAAAATAAAGAGTACCCCTAATAAGGTCAAACCAACACAGAGAGACAATTCAACAATGTGAACTTTGTTCTATTTCGAACATGTTGATACCCTTTTCTGGATTCTCATATTTAAAAAAAGTATTTTCAAAGGTGTTCGCATTATCAAACCATCTTATTCAACACCTTTATGAAAAATGATACACATTGAAGAGATTCCAGTTTTTATGCCCAAATACATTGAAAGGATTGTAGATATTAAGGGGGATTGTAACTGCAATTATCAAGGTGTTTCAACTTTGCTCAGTAAAGAGAGAAGAATCATACACTTGTCTGCCAATAGCTCATCAAAAAGTTAAAGGCACATAAAGAAACATACATAATTCTATACGGGAAAAATAACATTTTGATACAATTCATAAATTTCTTATTCCTTGTGTTAGCAGTCCAGCCTCAGGGGGGGAAATGGATGCCCTTCCCTAAAATAAGTCATCTTATAGCAAGTGCATATAATAGGACGTGTATTGATTTGAAAATATATGACTTCTCAGAAACATTTTCCACTTCAAAGTGGCTCACCTCAAAATCTACCAAGACACATAATTTATATTGGATGGCATTTAAAATCACTATATTTTGTTCAAGTTTATTTGAAATCAGGATGCCTTATACCACAAACATCACCATAGTGGACATCTCATTCTGCAAAGGAAGCTGAAACTTGGCCGAATTAATTTTTGGATAGGATGTAAGAATTCACCAAGTTGAGCGAGATTGAAAGAGATTCAAATAAGCAAAAGTGAAAGGCAGAACCACCCATAGATATAGATTTAGGTGGTGGCACATGTTTTGATGCATTTTAGTTTTTATCTAACAATGTATTTAGACGGTGACCCATTTTTTGTATGTAATGTTGGATTGATGTTAATGATGCAAACTTGATATATTTAATGTATATTTCAGTTTCCTAAATTTTTATAGTTTTTGGTGTTTCATAACAAGTTTTATTTACATATCAAGTTTGAAGGTGAGAAAAACACAAGAAGTGGGGTTGAATTGTGTTGAGTTTTTCTTATTTTTCTCCTTAAGATTTGTTATCAAATTTTGATTGTAATGTTTAGAATCTGATTTAGAGTCTGATGGATAGCAGCGGAATATAGTTGAACAGAAATAAAGAAGAGAGTAAGAAAACACACAAGCAATAATCTCGGTTCCTCCTACAAATCAAGAGTAGTCAGGTCCTCTTGCACTTCCAAGAGACTTACACTATAACCAAATCTGATTAAAAGTTGCTCAAGCACATAAGCAAGAGACTTCTAATATCCAAACACACAAGTAAGGGACTTTAATACTAAAGCACACAATCAAGAAACTTCTGATTCCTCAAGCATACAAGCAAGAGACTTTACTGCTCAAGCGCATAGGAAAGGTACTTCCAATTGCTCAAGCATGCAAGCAGGAAACTTCTAAATGCTCATGCACACAAACAAGAGACTTCCAAATGCTCAAGCATACAAGCAAGAGAATTCACTGCTCAAGCACACAAGCAAGATACTTATAACAATTTATTTAATAGATAAATGATAGTGATAGAGTGATAATTACACTTGATACACAATCATAGGTGTAAACTTATTACAATACATAAAACTCTTAGACTTAAGAACTTTTAAGAATGTACAATTGGTAAGAAGTTCTAAGTTATCTTATGCTATTTGTTTTGACAGAGTAGCTTCTCTTTTTCTTGTGAAGGCGCGATTTTGTATGCTTCTCAAAATCTTCAGCTCCTTTTATAAGTTCTATGAAAGAGTCATTGGATAGATTCTTAAATACAAGAGATTATTTTAAGGGAGGCATCACCAGATTTGTTGCAAAGCTTCCTCAAATAGATAATATCCTTGCAGGCTCATTTGAAATTCCTTTGCTACAAAAGGAATTATCAATTATAAACCTTCAGGGTTCTGTAACTTTCTATTGAGTTATCACCTGACCAGAACAAGACAAGTTGACCTTAGATTTTGATAATGACATGTCAAGAATTCCTTAGTTCTTAAGCTTTGATAGAGTTCAGGTTCAGGTCCTTCAGAGTCTGAATCTTAGCTTCTGATCATTAAGACTCTGACTCTTTAGAGGCTGAATTGTTCAGAGTCTGGAGACTTTAGGTTCCGATCACCTTGATCAGAAGTTGATTCTTCAGAGTCTGATATTCAGAATCTGCCTCTTAAGAGCTTTTCTTCCAATGTTCAGTGAAGTTTCAGAACTGAACTTCAATCAGTATATTGATCTTTATACATGCGTACTTGAACACACACTAGTCTACACAATTACTCTTTAAATACTTTGTTATCATCAGAATCTAAGGGATATGGTATAACCCAATTTTCTTCCAACAAGGTTTTGTATGAACATAACAGGGTGAATCTCAAAGTGTACTTCTGGACACACCCCATTTTCTATAAAAAATTCTAGCAAAGGTTAATTTAGTACTATATTTTCGTATATACCCTGATTTGTAAACAAAATAGGGTGAATCCGAAAGTACATATCCAAAACATCCTCTAAGATATGATTAGGTTTCTAAGATTCATATTTATCTAAAACTTGGATAAATATGGGTGTCCCCATCTTGTTATCACAAACATACATAGAATATCCAATATTCATATCTCGTTTTTGTCTACTTCAACGGCAAGCTCCCCCTTGTTGAAGTTAGGTTCACAAAGATCATGCGTCTTGTCGATCTAAAATCCACACTAGAGAATATGTTTCCCTACCCAAACAATTAAATAGTTGTGAAGCTCTATAATCGTTCACTTTCGATTGAATAAAAATGGAAGATGCAGTTCAACAAGTTTGAGCTTAAAATAGATGAAGATTTAAGTGTTATATGGAGTAACTGTTACGAAACAAAAGGTTCGAACAAAGTGGATGTGAAGGTTGCGAAATCGATCGAAGATATTTTAAAGATGTTGAAACGTCCTCAGCCATCACTTAATGATGAAATGTAATATTAGATTTATGTTAGCGGTATTCTATATAAAGTTATGTTTTTAATGTATACAATAACTATAAGAAAATGTTTTTCACCCCTTTTTATTGATCATGAACATGTATTATATACAAGAATTACAATCTGCATAATAGGAAACTAATTATGCCTAATCAATGTAAATATTCTTTGACTTTATATCTCATTAGTGTACAATATTTGTTCCAAATATAGATATGTTCTGTCACACCCCCGCAGTTGAAGCGGGAGGTTGACGTACGCTTAAACTGTCTCGGAAATCTTGAAATAGTATTAGGGGAAGACCCTTGGTGAAAATATCCGCAATTTGATAGCGCGATGGAACATGCAAGACGCGTATCTGTCCGCGAGCTACTTTTTCACGTACAAAGTGAATGTCCATCTCAATATGTTTTGTACGTTGATGTTGAACAGGATTACCAGAAAGATATATGGCACTTACGTTATCACAGTATACCATAGTAGCTTTGTGTATCGGATAATGTAGCTCGAGGAGTAGGTTACGTAACCAGCATGACTCAGAGACGACATTGGCAACTCCACGATATTCAGCTTCAGCACTGGATCGGGAGAGTGTGGGTTGTCGTTTAGACGACCATGATAATAAGTTGTCTCCAAGAAAAACACAATAGCCTGAAGTAGAGCGTCTAGTGTCGGGACATCCTCCCCAGTCAGCATCTGTGTAAGAAATCAAAGATGTAGTGGATGATGGATAGAGATGTAAACCGTAGTGACTAGTTCCCTGAATGTAACGCAAAATTCGTCGGAGAGAGTGCATGTGATCTTCCATGGGGTCATGCATAAAAAGACATATTTGTTGTACCGCATATGTGATGTCGGGTCTCGTGAAAGTGAGGTATTGGAGAGCACCAGCAAGGCTACGGTATAATGATGGGTCTTCATAGGGAGTGCTAGTCTTGGCGCTAAGCTTCGGTTTAGTGTCAACCGGAGTGGGACATGATTTGCATGATGACATGCCTGCTCGCTCAAGAATTTCATCTGCATACTTTTTCTGAGATAAGAACAGACCACCATTATGTCGAGTAACTGCAATACCCAAAAAATAATGGAGTGGTCCCAAGTATTTCATAGCAAATTCAGAGCTGAGTCGTGATATTATAGACTTGCGAAGATCATCAGAAGAAGCGGTGAGAATGATGTCGTCCACATAAAGAAGAAGATAGGCCATGTGTGTATCTTTCCGGTAGATGAAAAGAGAGTTGTCTGACTTGCTTTGAGAAAACCCGATAGAATATACATAATCTGCAAATCGTTTGTACCAAGCTCTTGGAGCTTGCTTTAGCCCATACAAAGATTTTCGCAGACGGCAGACATGATGAGGATGATTTGGATCCTTAAAGCCCAAAGGTTGATGCATATACACTGTTTCTTTGAGTTCACCATGTAGAAAAGCATTCTTGACGTCTAACTGATGAATTTTCCATGCTTTAGATAAGGAAAGACTGAGTACTGTTCGGATGGTGGTTGGTTTAACAACCGGACTGAAGGTCTCCCCACAATCTATGCCAACCTGTTGACCTGCACCGTTACCTACAAGTCGGGCTTTATGCCTCTCAAAAGAACCATCAGATTTTTCTTTATGCCTAAAAATCCACATAGAACGAATAACATTTGCATCAGGTGGACGGGGCACTAAATCCCACGTCTTATTTTGAATAAGAGCATTGTATTCATCATCCATAGCCATTTTCCAATTTAGGTCTTTTAGTGCTAACACTGGGTTACGAGGGAGAGGAGATTTTGTAACTTCGGTGTGGAGATTGATGTATTTTTGGTTTGGTTTAAAAATGCCATGTTGGCTCCTCGTAACTGGTTTGTTGTTAGAATTAAGGGTAGGTTGGTAAATGGGAGGAAGTGGGATATTTGGCGGAGTAGATGTGGATGGCAAAGTTTGGGCCAATTGAGAGGTAGTTTGGGCCGGTTCTGATTGGTCATGGGTTTGAGACTGTTGCTGAGTGATGTGGGTCGGTGTCATTGGATATGGGTCAGGTTGAGTGATGAGGTGATTTATGATGTAAGGTGATAATTCATTATCAAGAAATTGATAATTTTCCGGATTAGTAGTGTGTAGTTTAGAGAAGGGAAATTCCGATTCATCAAATATGACATGGCGACAAAGGATGATTTTATTTTGTGATAAATCATAACATTTGTACCCGCGATGATTGGAAGGATATCCTAAAAAAACACATGGGGTGGATCGAGACTGGAGTTTATTTATAGTAGTGGATGGAAAAAGAGGGTAACATAAACAACCGAATACACGTAGATGAGAGTAGGATGGATGCTTTTGAAAAAGGATTTTGAGAGGTGATTGATAATTCAACTTTTTATTTGGTAAAATGTTCAACAAATAAGTTGCCATTTGTAAGGCATGGTGCCAAAAACTTGGAGGTAAAGATGCATGAATGAGTAAAGTCCGAACTATATTATTAATAGAACGGATTTTTCGTTCAGCTTTTCCATTTTGAGATGAAGTATGAGGGCATGAGAAACGAAATGAAATTCCATTTGCTTCACAAAGTTTTTGAAAGTTACTATTGACATATTCTCTACCATTATCGCACTGAATATTTTTAACTTCCAGTTGAAATTGAGTTTTAATATATGCTCTTAATTTTTCAAAGGTTGGAAAAACTTGAGATTTATGTGAAATTGGAAAAGTCCACAGAAAATTCGAATAGTCATCCAAAAAAAGCACATAATATTTATGACCGGAAGTACTCAATACGGGAGATGTCCATACATCACTATGTAGTATGTCAAATGGCATGAATGTAGAATTTTGCGAATCAATAAATGGCATTTTAACATGTTTACCAAGAGGACAAGAAGGACACAAAGTTGAAGTGGACTGTAAATTAGGAGCACATTCAATCATTTTATTTTTTCGAAGAGAATCTAAAATAGATGCTCCTGGATGACCCAAACGGTTGTGCCAGACAGAGGTAGATAAAGCTGCAAACTCAGAAGGAAAGATGTGTTTATTCTTTGTTGTGTTGGTGATGGGATATAGTTGGCCTTGACTCTCACATCGCATTAGAACCATCCCCGTCTGAAAGTTCTTCACAGAAAAACCAAATGGATCAAATTCAACAGAAACATGGTTATCGGTAGTGAATTTACGAACAGAGATTAAATTCTTAATCAATTTCGGTGCATGGAGGACATTAGATAAAGTTAATGGAGGGTGTGGGGGGGATAAGTTAGCATTTCCAAAACCATGAATAGGAACTGAATGACCATTTCCTACGATAATACTATTATTTTTGCTCAAATTAAAATAAGATGAGAGATTACCTTGTGTGGATGTCATATGAGATGTTGCTCCAGTGTCCATGTACCATGATGGGTCAGATTGAGCAAGATGGAGAGTGTGAAGAGCAGCTTCAATATCTGTTGGGCTTGGCCCAGTTGCAGCAAAGGCAGCAGATTGTGGCCTATTTCCAAGAATTCCTGCTTGCTGAGTTTTTGGGCCAGCATTGGGCCTAGGCCAATAAGAAGGATACGGAGATGGAGGAGGAGCCCATGGTGCATATTGTTGTTGTTGCCACTGTTGCCAAGGATACGGAGAAGGAGGTTGCTGCTGCCAGCCCGAGTTCGGGCCACCGCGTCCACCACCACCATTGAACTGCATCCCTCCGTGGTTGTGACGTCCTCCTCTGCCGGAGCTTCGACCTTTACCTCGGTTGCCGTTTCTGCCTCTGTTGTTGATACCGCGATTTCCATTGTTTGCAGTCAAATTTCGGGCGGAAAACGCGTTGGGAGAGGTGGAGGAGTTGTCAGAGGTTGGGGTTTTCACGAGTAGGGCCGTTGGAGAAGAGATAGTGCTGGATTCGCGTGCAGTACGTTGGGCCATCGTCGATTCTTCTAATTCCAATCGCGATTTCGCCGTTTCAAAGGTTGGTAATGGATCGTGTTGCTGAATGTATGTGACAAATCCTGCATATGAATCTGTCAGTCCAGAAATCATCTTCAACACAAGACGAGTGTTGTTGACGGGAGAATCAACATTTGCAAGTTGATCTGCGATGAGTTTGAGGCGATTGCAATATGCTTTTGTCGACGGGAAATCTTCCAAGTGCGTGTTGGTGAATTGATGTTCGAGGTGGACTGCTCTCGAATGCTTGTTATCTTGAAACATAGCAGCAATTCGTTTCCAACAGCTTTCGGCGGTGTCGTTAAGCACCAGGATAGAGCTAAGGATGTCCTGGGTAACGGTGGCATACATCCACTGTAAAACAACAGCGTCAAGACGGTTCCAGAGGTTTGGATCATTGGTCTTTGTTTGTGCGACTTCTTGTTGGGTTGCCGCATCGGTGGGAGGGATAATATGATCAAGGACGTTGTGGACACGTGCTTGAACCTGAAACAGAGCAGACCAAGAGAGATAGAGACTGGAATCATTATCTAATGTGATTGGAATGATGGTTTTCACGTTTGTAATTGCGAAGGCAGAGTGAAATTTAGGTTGAGATGTTGGCGTTTCCGTGCCGGTGCTGTTGTTTGAAGAGTTTTCGGAGGTTGAAGACATGGTGGAAGAGAAAAAGGAATTTGTTTGGAGCGGAAGAGAGAAAAAAAAAATGGATCAAAACCGCTTTGATACCATATAAGAAAATGTTTTTCACCCCTTTTTATTGATCATGAACATGTATTATATACAAGAATTACAATCTGCATAATAGGAAACTAATTATGCCTAATCAATGTAAATATTCTTTGACTTTATATCTCATTAGTGTACAATATTTGTTCCAAATATAGATATGTTCTGTCAATAACAATGATTGATGTTAATTTATGTTACCTTAAATTTTTTGTATTTGTTTATGCGTATGTTTCTGGTTTGACAAACACAATAATTTTCGAAAATAAAGTTCTAAATTTTTTCTGATAATTTATGAAAATGCATTTTCGTATTAGTTTTTGACAAAATGAAAATGTGTGGCTAACTAAAAAAAGAATGAGGTAAGGAATGTGATGCATCCGAAAATATATTTCTAAATTTTATATCCTCAACCTATGATATTTACACTCTTTTAAATATAAATAAATAAATTTAATAGTCTAATAGGTAATATAATAGATGACAATATTATTATTTTATATTAATTAATAATTATTTTTAATCTCTTTTGTTAGATTTTGTTTGGATTTGTCTCTTACGAGGTGCATGGATCCACTTAAATAGTTGATCTCTCTTAAAAATGTTCTTTCACAAACACCAAAATATAGTTGAATAAATAAGTGAATTTGATTTTTCGTATGTTTATATAGACTTGGGAGTAAGTTCAAAATAAAAGGTCTTGTATTTTATTGGTATAAACAAATGCATGATGCTTCTTCTTTTATTTTCACCCTCTGTCCTTTTATAGACGTATAATGTTTGACCGCGATAAATAATAATTTTTTTACTAAAAGGCAATATATATTGATATTTATTTATGTTTTTGAAAAGTTTATTATACAGTTTTCTTGGACTGGATGATACATATGTTAGAATTTATTCATGATTTTTTTCGTTTTCTAAATGATATTTAAATACATTTATTATATTTTTACTAAAAGTTAATAAAAATCACATCTAAAAAATGATATCTAAATTTTCTCTTTTTTAAGACAAACTAAGAATATAGAGTGAATAATACATATATTGAATTCATTCATGATTTTTTTTAAACAAACTTAAAATATAAAAACTTAGTTAACGCATTTTGTAAATATTATACTTTTAAAATTAATTTATAAGGGTTAATCACTTATTTCTTAACATGTTTATTAATCCGAAGTCAATAGCTTAGAATAGATCAGATAAGGCCTTAAAATATTTGAGTCTGACTTACATTAAATTTTTTAAAATTTGTGTTTGATTTATAGTCTATTATAAATTTTTTTTGTCCTGACCTTTTCGAAAATCATACATGACCTGAAATTGTTTTTAAAAGTCTTTTTCATATTAAGTCCTTCAAATAATCTATTTTACCTATTTTTTACATAAATAACAAAGTTTTTTTATATTCTATTTAGCCTATTTTCTAATATATATATATATATATATATATATATATATATATATATATATATATATATATATATATATATATATATATATATATATATATATATATATATATATATATATATATATATATATATATATATATATATATATATATATATATATATATATATATATATATATATATATATATATATATATATATATATATATATATATATATATATATATATATATATATATATATATATATATATATATATATATATATATATATATATATATATATATATATATATATATATATATATATATATATATATATATATATATATATATATATATATATATATATATATATATATATATATATATTGCATAGGTTAAAAACAATCTAAATCTAACCTTTTTTATTAAATGGATCAGACTAGATCAAACCTTAAATAATTCGAGTATAATCCCCTGACAGTCTGGCTATTTTTATTCCTACTCAGACTCGTGTATCACACTATTTTGTAAGTAATTTATGCAGCTAAATGGTAAATCTGTATTTATGCTTGATATATATATATATATATATATATATATATATATATATATATATATATATATATATATATATATATATATATAATTATGTTTACAAACTTTCATGTGATTTCAATCTATTTGATGCAATTTAAAACACTAATAACAAAATAATGTTATAAATAATTTTTTATTTTAATAAAATGAGGGCTCATTTGCTAGGGTTTGTATCTGCAAAGCAAAAGAATCCTGATGAAGAAGATGTCGAAGAATGTAACGCCAAAAAGGTTAAAGGAAAGGATATCGAACTTGGATCAGAGAAGAACGACATGGCTACCAATAAGGAGTATCATCTATTTCATACAAGGAAATGGTTCTTGGAGAGTCTTCCATTGCAAAGGAGGGAACTGAAGAGAAGTTAGACGATTTCGAGGAGCTAAAGGTGGATCAACACACATTTGGTGACTATGAATGCCCAAAAATCATATTGTCAGAGAAGAAGGAGAAACGAATCTATGTGCCATGGAAGAAGGGGCTTATTGTGAAGATGTTGGGAAGAAGAATCAAATTCAAAGCCCTCGAAAACCGTCTGAACCAGATGTGGGCAAGGAATGAAATTCTAAATATTGTGGATCTCGAGTAGGAGTATTACCTCGTGAGTTTCACAAGTGAAGAGGATCAATATACGGCTCTGATGGACATCCCTTATATCATCTATGACCATTATCTATTAGTAAGGGGATGGAAACCAAATTTTTGTCTAGCTAGTGATTCCATAGAACAACTGGCGGTTTGGGTTCGTGTATCAGGCCTGCCAATAGAATACTATGATGTGAGAGTCCTCGCTTTCAATGGAAATCGTATTGGGGCCACTATTAAAGCAGATAAAAACACACTGAATATGGAAAAGTGAAATATGATTGCCTCTATGAGCAAGTCGATCAAATGAAACCTTTGTTAGCAATGTTTGAAATAAATGGTTGTCACTATAAGATTGAATATGAGGGGTTGTGTTGTACCTCAAAATTTGCCCTCCCATTTTTCATACAAGACACAATCCTAGGGTTTCTCGGATATTCGAGTTGGCTCAGAAATCGACCAGACAGATTCTCTTCCCAGGCAGTAAATCAGCAGTTAGGGTTTTGCATTTCTCAAAAGAAAATGAGTTTTCAAAACTTCAAATGGTCTTCATGGTTCTTCATGTATTCTCAAGGATGCTTGTGCCAAGTTTCAAACCTCGCATTGTAATTTGGCTCAGTCAATGGTTCAGATGACTGAAAACGACTACATCGATCCAAAATTTGACCTTTTGCGAGAATAAATTCAAACGATTGTAACTTCTTCATTATCCAATATTTTTGAGCTGTTTTTCTTACATATGACTCTCCTCGACATCGTCTCAAATTCCTCTTTACAAGTCAAGAGCCGATTATGTGTGAAAGATCATCAAAATTTCGAATACTTTAGAGGTCACTTTCTGGATTTTGACCTAATCTCGAGTAATTGTTGCCCGATTTCCATGAATCGTAATTTCCTCAATTTCCAAGATCTTGAGATGGTTATTTTTGCACATTGTCATAAGTGATGTCATCAACAAGTCCTTTTCAAAAAATCGAAGGAAAATTATGTTTAAAAGACCTTGGAGTTATCAAATTGTCGTAAGTTTTTTTCAATTGAAGATCCAAGAGCCATGATTAGGGTTTCATCCTCATACAAGGTTATCAGAGTAATCAAACATTGGTTTAAAGTGCAAAGATATTGAAGAGATTATGGGGTATTCATGGCATTCTAGGGTTTTGATTCAATGATGTTTTACTATGTGAGGTTGAGGTAAAAGATTTTCTCAAAGGATCTCATCCATGGAGATATGGTTTCATTAGATCTCTTTGACAAGCAAGAGGCTTAGTCGTTATTTGAATCATAAGGAATGTGATTATGGATTTATACAAGAGGAGAAGATACTTGAGTCTTATTCAATTAGGGTGGCGGTTGCTTAAGGCAAATCATTTCATTTGATCACTTGGTTACTTATAACATAAGTTTCTTTGGATATCATTTAATGTCGCAAGCTAAAGGCCTAAATACAATCTTATGAAGCATTAGGGTTTTGAGTTAAAGATAAAAAATAAACAATCAAGCTTAGCCATTCATGTGAAGACATTTTAGCATGGATTCATTCAAAGTGTTAAAGTTGAAGACATTTAGACATGGTTCATTCAAAATAGAAAAGTATAATCAAGACTGACATCCAAATTCCAAGCCAAAGTTACAAATTTCAAACCATGCTACATTGCCCTCATATTGGTCTTACATCAAAGAAACAATTATACAAATTCAATTCATGTTTTCCAAAGTTTAAAATTACAAATTGTAAGAGATTACACAAGTTCTTTTGTACATGGAAACCTAAAGTCTTCCCTAAGCATATGCTAACTTGCTTCTGAAATCCTCCATTTGGTTTCCAACCATGGCCTTTCATCTTCAATCCGTCATGCTGCTTTGAACCTAGGATCAATCTTCAACTTTCCCTTGTCTTATTCACTTCCAAATTAATACTCATCACATGAAAAAAAAAAGAAGAAAGCAAATCAGCAAACATTCAACCAAAGGCGATATGCAAAGAAGAAATAATTCATCACTAGGGTTTGCAGATAGGAATCAGAATATTTGTTTGTTTTATCACGATCATTTCCCCCAATTGCAAATCACAAAAAAGACTGTCTTTCTTGGTTCATAAAAGAAAAATTACAAACAACAAGCAACAACATATGCAATGCAAAGCCACAGTAGAACCAAGTCTGCAAAGCAAACCCTGTCCATTGCTGCCCAACCTGTTATACATACAGCACCCAAACTACAAGCCAAATAACATGCAACAAAGAAACAAAATAATAGCAGAACAACAGGAAAATAGATGTTGCAAACAAATACAGCAGCCCAAACAAAAGCCACAACAAAATAAAACTGCAATAAGCAAAAGCAAACAATATGCAAGCTAACATTAGCTCATATCTGTGACCAAGTGCATCATCATTTTCTAATACTGCAAACCCTTCAGAATGTTAAAAAAGAGAAAACTGCTTTTGTTTCATAGAAAGATGAAGGAGGAAAGAAGATAGGGACAAGTTAGAAAAATATCACCCAAGAATACAAAGCCAAAATATGCATAATAAGCCGAGAAAATCAGTCCAAATTTACTGTAGAAACAATCCTGCTACCCCTGCCAAAACCTGTCCAAACCTGACCATGATTTGCATAAAAATGGCAAAATCAAAACTGCAACAAAAAACATTAGAATGGTATGCCACAATTGTTCAAGTTCACTAATATTTCCCACCAAATTCCCTATACTTTTAGCTATAAAAAAGAGAGCCAAGAAACCGGAGCCGGGAGAGAGGAGATAAAAAAAATATTAGAAAAACGTACCGACCAACAACATATCAGAAAAAGAACCAACAAAAACCAAAAATAACCATCTCAACTTCACATACCTCCAATTGATGTCTTGAAACTACTGCAACCATTTCATACCTTTGCATTTCCTTTTCTCAACCTTCAAACTCTATACAGAACATTTTCCCCTTTGCCTATTTCCCCAACCTCACCTCACACCCGGAACCAAGCTTCAAATATACAAGGAAAAAGATTCAGAATCTCAAAAATCAAACGAAACCTAAGTGAACAAATAGCAGGTAAAAATCATACATTTTCTTCTTTCATTTTCGTCACTGTTAATTGCTGACAAATCGCGAAATCATGAATGAATTGGGGCTTAGGGTTTGTTTGCTAAGCTTGCTGGTAGTCAGCTTGCCATCCGTAAAAAAGATCGTTTTGATAAAGAGGAAGAAGACGCAACAAAAAGGGTTTAGATTTGAGTTGTTGTGAGAGACGGAGAGAGATGAAGCGAGAAACAGAGGAATCTCGTTTTTTATTATTATTCCTCGAAGTTCAGAAACCAAACACAGCACAGGAAATCACGGTGAAGAAGCGTTTTTAACAAAAGATAGATCGAGAGTGATTAGTTTTTTTTTTAAATTGAAGAGATTGAAGCAACCGATTTCACCGAGTGGAGGATTCAAGAGTTTTCTAAACTCATTGTTTCATAATAATAAAAACCAAATTTCCCTTCCCAGTGATAACTTCCAGCGGCGCCACTGTAACCACTAGGGTTTTCCCTAATTTTTTTCTCTTCTTTTGTTTCTAGCTCAAACCGGGTCGGCCCAGTGGGCCTTTTGACCCAATCTCATTATCAGTATTTCACCTTACCTATTAATAAAAAAAACTCAGTTATAACAGGCAAGTGGAATTAGTTCATTGGCAAAGTATATCTCTAATAACTCAAGTGACCCGGGTTTAACACTTTGCCCAACCCTTTTTATTTTGTTTCTAACTCTTTAGCCTTATAAATTAGTTTAGGTTTATTTTTATTTATTTATTTATTTTCTTTAACTTCAATTAAAAAATATATAATTCCAAAATTAGTTAATTAATTTAGTTTAAGATTTTGTAAATGACTTTACTAATTAATTCTTTACTTAGTCTTAAATTATTCTTGTTTAAGTTCTTCGTAATAATAAAAAATACCAAAAGACAAAATATATACAAATGATTTAATCAGTTATTTTCTTTAATAGAATAGAAATTTATTTTTCTTTCCGAATTCTCACAAACAAAAATATCAAGAATTTTTTTTATACTTTGTTAATTAATTCTTACTTCATAAACTATTGTAATTTTAATTAATTTGTTCGATTCGATTTGGTTGTATTGATTGCCTATTTAGACTTTTAATCACATTGATCCATCCCCATTTGTAAATTTGTACCCCCCATTCCCGAAATTTATGTAATAGCGTAGAATTTTAATTTCCGCAATTTACTGTTTTTCTTTACACTGTATAGTAATTAGGCGTGCAT
The DNA here is from genome assembly GCA_948472305.1 of Vicia faba. Classification (NCBI taxonomy): domain Eukaryota; kingdom Viridiplantae; phylum Streptophyta; class Magnoliopsida; order Fabales; family Fabaceae; genus Vicia; species Vicia faba. The sequence goes on along the minus strand of OX451735.1, from coordinate 378,028,067 downwards.
GACAAGACATAAAATCAAGCGCTATATAACCTAATTTCAAAATACAAAATTAACTTGAATCAAAAACACTTTTTCACACACGCACCTCTAAGGTAACCTCGCTCGTTACCTCGGAAACGCAGTCATGTCCCTCGAACATGGGACGTTTTAGCAATGAACCTTTGATAAAAAGATCGTAGTCCCTCGATGACCCTCGACGTTGCCTCCGGTAAAACGATCTAGTCCCTTACGAAAATTGCTAAAGTGTCTCATAAGTTGCTTTCGATGACTGTAAAATTGACCCGCGCCTGTCCCTTCACATCCGACGATGGGGCTTCTTACCAAATCAATGGTAAGATAACAACATCTAAAGGAGAAAGAAAAGAACATTTAAGATCTTCCGAGTAGATAGATTCGCTCCTATTTACTTGCTTGCTCACGATGAAAACATTTTCACACCTACACTTTCATCTCAAAACATTTTCTAAAGACAAAATGTTTTGTATACGTTCTTATAGAGACGAGAACTATTGCAAAACATCTTTTCAAAACCACTTTCGAAAACACATTCCACAAACACATCTTTGAACCACTTTTCGAAACAAAATTTTGTACGCGTTCTTATAGAAACGAGAACCATTACAAAGACATTTTCAAAATATTTCCAAAGCTCACACCACAAGCACACTATCAAATAAAAGCAAGTGATCTAAACAAGTAACTAAGAGCCCATGGAAAACCATGGATGAAAAGGGTGCTAATACCTTCCCTTTTCATAATCTACACCCCGAACCCGAGAAATAATATCAAAAGGTCTTTCCTGTGCTTTTTTTACCTTTCCTTTTGATTAAAAGAAAAGTCAGTGGCGACTCTTGCTATCCGTACAAATGCGATCGAAACGCAAAACACCAAGTCAGTTCTCCCACCGTATCACAGAACTGGCGACTCTGCTGGGGAGGAAATTCTAAAAAGTGGGGTTACCTTAGGGTTAGATCACCTTTACTCGCTTTCATTATTTGATTTGTGTGCTTTATATTCAGTTCTTTGTATTGGGTTTGCTTTGATCCTCTACCCGGATCTGGGACACCTTTTTAGGTAAATAGCAATAGATTGTGGAGATTGTACGACGTAGATCGATATGGTTCAAACAATGGCTATGTTAGTGTGACGCATTTGTGGGTATCGGTATCCCTCGTGGTGAATCGAGGAGAATACGGGGCCTCTGAGTGGCGTCATGAAGCACTAATTGACTTTAGAACCCTAATTGAACAAACTTGGCCATTTGGACGTAGTGAGATAGCCGGTTCCGGTGTAGAGCTGAAAATTGGTTGATACTCGATACTACGCTCATTAAGGCTAGACTTTTGGGATATCTCGGCCGCAAGAAAAGATTGTTGTGCTGAGACAATGCCTAAGAGAAAGGTCGGTGATATTGAGATCCTTTAGAACCTGATCACTATTACTAGAACAGGTTGAGCCAACCAGACTTCAAGAGGGTACTTACCTACAAAACTCATGCAAGCCTAAAACATAGGGACTTGTTTGTTGTGTGTGTATATATTTGCTTGTACATAAACATCATAAACATCATCAACATCATATGCATGCTTACTAACCATTTCAAGGATTTAGAAATTTATCTTTGTTTTTGTTTTGTAGGACATGAATTCTCTCCGAAGAAACACCATTCGAATCAACTTTATAAAAGCACATCCTCAACTTCAAGAGCTAGCCTCAAGAGTGCCCGTGGATTCTCCTTTTACCAAGAAATATGGTCTACTCCTCAGTTTGGCTACATCCAACTTCCAAGAAGAGATGATGTGTGTACTATTCCAATTCTTTGATCCCGTACATCATTGTTTCACTTTCCCGGACTATCAGTTGGTACCTACACTGGAAGAGTTCTCTCTACTCTTAGGGGTGCCCATGCTTAATCAGATACCGTTCACCGGTCTAGAAGGGATTCCAAAACCTGAAGTCATCGCTGAAGCTTTACATATGAAGAGGGCCGACGTCATAGCCAATTGGGAGACAAGAAGTGGGGTTAAAGGCTTTCTAGCTAAGTTTCTATTGGAAAAAGATCCTTCATTCTGGGATGACATGGATTTCCAAGCTTTCGAAGACGTACTAGCTCTCTTCATTTATGGTTTAGTTCTGTTTCCAAATTCGGACCAATTCATAGACATTAATGCCATCAAAGTTTTTCTCTCTCGCAATCCTATACCTACCTTACTAGGAGACATCTTGCATTGTCTTCATACCCGCACCATGAAGAAAAGAGGTACCCTTTTGTGTTGTATCCCCCTACTCACTAAGTGGTTCACTTCACACCTGCCTCAGTCAGCATTGAAGAACGAGCAAAGACTGACTTGGTCTCAAAGGATGATGTCTCTCACCCACTCTGATATCCGTTGGTGCTCGAGATCCTTGGAAGATATCTCTATCATTGACCGCTGTGGGGAATTCCCTAATGTACCTCTGCTTGGTATTAGGGGAGGTATCACCTACAACCCATGCTTAGCTCTTCGACAGTTTGGGTATGCCCGAAGAGACGACCCTCACGAGATGCTCACCCAAGGTCTGGTGTTCGACTACAACAAAGAAGACCAAGGTTACCACCAGAGGTTTACACGTGCTTGGGGAATGGTGAATAAGGTGGACAGTAGGACTTTGGGACATAAAAACTCTATCCCTCTCGAGCCTTACCTTAGGTGGGTACGGGCTCGTGCCCAGAGTCTCTTGATGCCTTACCCTTCCATCCTTCCTGTCATCATTGAGCTTGTTATTGAAGGAGACGTCCCATACACCGTTCTTCATCCTGACATGCCTACCTCTCTCGAAGACCTGCAGAAAGCATGGGTTCAGTTGAAGGAAGAGCGAGACACCTTTGAAACCCAGTATTACGCCAGTGAGAAGAAGGTTCTGGAGCTCACCAAACTGTTTCATGAAGAGAAAAACCTGAATGCCTACATTTCTCCAAAGAGGATGCGTTCGGTCTTTTTGTCTTAGGAGCTTTGCTGTATTTTGTTTCTTTCATTGTAAGCCAAAGAGGCATGATGTATTCAAACTTGGTTTTATTTAATATAACGTGTGTTCCTTTTTTGGTTTGAACAAGTTTAAATCTCTAAATTTCCTTGAAATCATTTTCATATTGCATCTTCATCCATCATAACATCATACAGGTTTCTCATAACAGGTCACCTTATCCTTCTACTGTTTATTTCAGTGAGATGGATGTTGAACAGACTGTGAAAGATCTTTAGGCGCAGAACGCCCAATTTCAACAAATGCTCATGGCTCTGACAAAAGGACAAGAGGAGTTGAAGACTCTGTTGGCCAAAGAGAAGAAGAAGAAAACGAAGAAACCAACCGGTGTTATAATCATGGGAAGAAGGTTTAAAGGACAAACCAGGCGAACTTTAGACTTTGCAACATCGTCAGGTGAAGGAGATAATCAAACCCAGGAAGTGAACAATGACCCAACATCCGAAGGAGAGGAAGAGCCTGATTACTCTGAGGAACAATATCCTCCTGCTGATGATAAATACAAATAGCTTGAGGATCGTTTGAATGCTATGGAAATTCAGAGGGTACCCGATTTGGATTTTGAAGAATTAGGACTCATCTCAGGGGTTGTCATCCCACAAAAATTCAAGGTCCCCACTTTCACCAAGTACAACGGTGTCTCTTTCCCGAAGCTACATCTAAGGTCATATGTCAGAAAGATTCAACCCCACACGGCTGACAAGAATTTGTGGGTGCATTTCTTCCAGGAGAGTTTATCTGGGACGCAGTTGGATTGGTTCTACCAATTGGAAGGGACCAATGTTCGCAACTGGGAAGAGTTGGCCGCCGCTTTCTACAAACAATATCAGTATAATGCTGATTTGGCTCCGACTAGGACGCAGTTACAAAGCACGTCTATGGGAACGGGTGAAGGTTTCAAAACCTATGCTAAAAAATGGAGGGATCTCGCAGGCAGGGTCTAGCCCCCTCTGTCCGACAGAGAATTAGTGGATATGTTCCTAGGCACCTTGTCAGGACCATTTTTCAGTCACCTGATTGGGAGTTCCTCAGCTGGGTTTACTGAATTAATTATGACTGGTGAGCGGGTCGAGGCAGGTATAAAAAGCGGCAAAATTCAAAGAGATGCATCCTCGAGTATGGAGAAGAAGCCCTTTGTTGGAAATAAGGAGGTCAGTGCTGCATATGACTATAGAAATCAAAACAAAACCGACCGTCATCCGACAGTAGGGGCTATCATGATTTCTAACCATGTGCCAAATCAGCAGCGAAATTATCAGCGCAAACCAGAAGCGCCCATGAGACAATTTACCCGGATTAACATGACCATTTCTCAAGTTTTGCCACACCTTCTAAAGACCAATCTGGCAACTTTAAAGGAAGCTCCCAAGAACCCCAATACTGCTTCTACTCGCTACAACCCGAACGCCCGGTGTGCCTATCATTCTGAAAGCTTGGGGCACGATACAAATGACTGTTGGGCCTTAAAGAATAAGGTGCAAGACCTTATCAATGCGAAAGAGATTGAATTTGATCCTCCAGAAATGCCTAATGTAATAACGGCGCCAATTCCCAGACATGGCCAAGGTATCAACGCCATTGATGATGATCGTTTTGTCTCCTCCGTGAATGACTTAGTTACTCCTATGTTGACCATTAAACAGAATCTACTGCAAGCCGGCTTGTTCCCAGGCTGCGATGAAGATTGTAACTTATGCAAGTCTCTACCGAACTGCTGTTTGTTACTAAAGATAGGCGTCCAACGCCTGATGACTAGAAAAGAAATCCTATTTGAAAAGATACCTCTTATTAAAAGTTCTTATCAAGGTGTTTCGATAATCACCATTTACGACAATCCTCCCAGGGTCTCCACCAAAAGACCCGTCAGGATTACATCTGTTCCAAGATCTGCACCTTTAATCATCACTATGCCAAGACCAATATCGTACTCCTCAGATAAAGCTGTTCCCTGGAGTTATGGGACTGACATTTATTACTATGGCGTCAAGCAAGATCAGTTGGTTGTCAAAGACGAAGTTGCGAGAGATATTGATCCTGATGTCGGTAACATCACTGGGACCAGCAAAATAACAAGAAGTGGAAGAGTCTTCTCGCCTGAGATTTCTCCAAAGACCGTTGTTATTCCTGCGATCATTCCTTCTACCACTCCTACCGACATTCCCAATGATACTCCTACTGTTATCCCTGTTACCGATACAAAGGGCAAAGAGGCTTTGATTGAGCCTGCCCAAGCAAGAGAACGTCCCGAGGTCCTCCTTGAAGCTTCTAGAAAAGAAATAGAAGAAATCCTGAAGATAATCAAGAAAAGTGACTACAACATTGTAGAACAATTGGGGCAGACCCCCTCGAAGATATCATTATTGTCCTTACTTCTGTGTTATGAAACTCATGCCAAAGCTTTGGTAAAGTTTCTTAAGACCGCCCACGTGCCCCAAGAGACCTCCATCGACCAATTTGAAAACTGCGTGGCCAGTCTAACTGCTGATAACAAATTGGGATTTTCCGGCGCTGATTTAACCTCTAAGGGAAGGAAGCACAACGATGCCTTGCATATTTCCATTGAATGCAGGGGCACCACACTTGGCCACGTTCTGGTGGATACTGGCTCATCATTGAATGTCTTACCCAAAAATGCTCTCGACCGACTGGATTGCGAGGGGCTCATCTTGAAACCTAGCAACATCATAGTAAGGGCCTTTGATGGCTCCAAGAGGACAGTACACGGAGAAGTTAGTATCCCCATAAAAATTGGGACTCAGACTTTTGACTCAATTTTCTATGTGATGGACATCCGCCCTTCATACTCTTGTCTGTTGGGTCGACCCTGGATCCATGGTGTTGGTGCCGTCACTTCCACCCTATACCAAATGCTAAAGTACCCGATAAGAGGAAAGATTGTCACAGTTCATGGAGAGGAGGAGTACATGGTTAGCCATCTGAACTCTTTCAGGTATGTTGAAATGGACGGTGAATTCATAGAGACTCCCTGTCAGCACTTTGAAGAGGTTCCAACAACATTCGCGGCAACCAAGTCTACTCCAAGGGTCCCGAAGGTTACCAGACCTCCGCTGAAGATGGTCTCGTTAAATGATGCTCGAGCATTAGTTGAAGAGGGAGGATGTACTATCTGGGGTCAGCTTCCGGATATTCCTTACAAGTCCGACAAATTTGGGTTGGGGTTCACTTCAGAGGCCCAAAGAGCTGTTCGACGTTCTCGTGCTGGGGGACCACCTCTGCGTATCAGCAATCAAGGAATTAATGCAATAGAAGACAGTGATGGCAGCTGTGACATGGACGAATGGATTTTTCCAACCATCGGCGGAGGGCTAAACAATTGGGAGGCCAAAGATTTCATTCCTATTACTTTTATTCAAGAGTAATTGTCTTTTAATATTTTCAGGCTTGTAATATTTAAACATTTCAAACTTTTTAAAACCTTGTGTCTTATCCGAGGCACAACGGTCCATTTATGAGGGTTGTCACTTCATTCTCATATGCCATTAATGAATCATAGACGTTTTTGCATCAAATTTTGTTTTCTTTGTCTTTTCTTTCTTACATTTTATTTCTTTCAAAGGTAGCTATGCTCTTACACACACTCACATATTAAAAATGCAGATCTACATCCACTCAGGATCCCATGGGTAACTGTCCTGCTATGGCCAATTATGACTTTGAAAATCTAATCTTCCAAGCCGACGACGAAGGTGAGGAAGATTGTGAGGTGCCAGGGGAGTTGGCCAGGTTGTTGCAACAAGAAGAAAGGACCATTCAGCCACACGAAGAGCCGGTCGAAACAGTTAACTTGGGAACCGAGGAAGACAAGAAAGAGGTTAAGATGGGTGCCAATTTGGAGCCTAATGTCAAGGAGCGCCTGATTCAGTTATTACATGACTATGTTGAGATCTTTGCCTGGTCGTACGAAGACATGCCGGGACTTGATGCAGATATTGTGGTACATCGTCTGTCTATAAAGGAAGATTGCTCCCCAGTAAAGCAAAAGGTTCGTCGCATGAGGCCCGATATGTCAGAAAAGATCAAAGCAGAAGTCATGAAGCAATTCAATGCCGGATTATTGGCTGTCACCTCTTATCCCCAATGGGTGGCCAATGTTGTTCCCGTGCCCAAGAAAGACAGTAAAGTACGAATGTGTGTGGATTACAGAGATTTGAATAGGACAAGCCCCAAAGATGATTTCCCACTCCCCCATATCGACATCCTAGTCGACAATACGGCACAACACAAAGTGTTTTCCTTCATGGACGGTTTCTCGGGCTACAACCAAATCAAAATGGCACCTGAGGATATGGAGAAAACAACCTTTGTTACACAGTGGGGCACATTCTGCTATAAGGTCATGCCATTCGGACTGAAGAATGCTGAGGCAACTTATCAACGCACCATGGTAGCTTTATTTCATGACATGATACATCATGAGATAGAGGTCTATGTAGACGATATGATAGCCAGGTCGCAGACGGAAGAAGAGAACCTTGATCACTTACAGAAGTTGTTTGAGAGGCTGAAGAAGTACAAGTTGAGATTGAATCCAAACAAGTGCACGTTCAGAGTCCGATCTGGTAAGCTCTTACGTTTTGTTGTCAGCAACAAGGGTATCGAGGTTGATCCTGCCAAGGTTAAAGCGATACAAGATATGCCATCTCCTCATACTGAAAAGGAAGTCAGAGGATTCTTGGGACGTTTGAATTACATCGCCAGGTTCATTTCTCACCTGACAGCTACTTGTGAGCCAATCTTCAAGCTCTTGAAGAAAGATCAAGTAGTCAAATGGAATGACGAATGCCAAGTTGCTTTTGACAAAATCAAAGAATACCTGTAAGAGCCTCCTGTGTTGTTGCCACCTGTCGAGGGAAGGCCTTTGATCTTGTATCTAACTGTTTTAGAAAACTTAATGGGGTGTGTGCTGGGGCAGCATGACGAGTCTGGCCGAAAAGAGCATGCTATTTATTACCTGAGCAAAAAGTTTACCGACTGTGAAACAAGATATTCACTGCTCAAGAAAACTTGCTGCGCTTTGGCATGGGCTGCTCGCCGGCTGAGACAGTATATGCTGACCCATACTACTCTGTTGATATCTAAAATGGATCCGATAAAGTACATCTTCGAGAAGCCTGCTCTTTCTGGGAGGATAGCAAGATGGCAGATGATACTGACAAAATATGACATACAGTATACTACCCAGAAAGCTATAAAGGGTAGTGTATTAGCTGATCACCTCGCTCACCAAGCCGTGGAAGACTATCAGTCCATGAAGTTTGAGTTCCCGGATGAAGACATCATGACATTAGACAACTGTGAAGAAATCAGGCCATATGACGGACCTGAACAAGGATCCCGATGGACCCTATTCTTTGATGGGGCATCTAATGCACTTGGCAACGGTATCAGTACTGTACTCATATCTCCGGAAGGATGTCATACTCCCTTTACTGCCAGACTTTGCTTCAATTGTACAAACAACATGGCAGAATACGAAGCATACATCTTCGGTCTCAAAGCTGCTATAGACTTGGAGATAAAATGCTTGGATGTATTTGGAGATTCAACGTTGGTCATCAGTCAGATCAAAGGGGAATGGGACACCAAACACCCCAACCTTATCCTTATAAAGAACATGTGTTGTCATTGTTGCTGCATTTCGAGAAGATTACCTTCGAGCATTTCCCGCGAGAAGAAAATCAGCTAGCAGACGCATTAGCTACAATGTCATCTATGTTTAAACTTAATTGGGATAACGAGGCTCCTCAAATTGCCATTGAGCAGATGGATGAACCAGCCTACTGTCACGAGGTCGGTACTGAAGAAGTAGTGGATTGACCTTGGTTCCACGAAGTTAAAAGGTATCTCGAGTCTCAGGAATATCCAGAAGGAGCTTCAGTGAATGACAAGAAGTTCCTAAGAAGATTCTCGGCTAAATTCTTCCTTAGTAACGACATTTTGTACAAACGCAGTCATGACTCTGTATTGCTTCGGTGCGTAGACAAGGTGGAGGCTGAAAGGATCATGGTTGAATTACACGAATGCACTTTTGGTACCCATTCCAGTGGGCATACAATGGCAAAGAAAATCCTACGGGTAGGCTATTATTGGTCTACCATGGAGGTGGATTGCTACCAACACTCTTGGACTTGCCATAAGTGTCAGATTTATGCGGATAAAGTGCACGTACCTCCGGTTCCTCTAAACGTCTTGATGGCTCCTTGGCCCTTTGCTATGTGGGGAATCGATATGATTGGGGAAATCAAGCCAACGGCCTCCAATAGACACCGCTTCATCTTAGTGGCCATCGACTATTTTACAAAGTGGGTTGAGGCAGCTTCCTTTGCTTCCGTTACTAAGAATGTGGTCGCCCGGTTCATCAAACAGAATCTCATCTGTCGGTACGGTAGCCCAGAGAGAATCCTCACTGATAATGGTATGAATCTAAACAACACTATGATCACTGCCTTGTGCGAGCAATTCAAGATTCGGCATCACAATTCTTCCCCTTACTGGCCAAAGATGAATGGTGCTGTAGAAGCTGCTAACAAAAACATTAAAAAGATCATACAGAAAATGACAGTCACATACAAAGACTGGCATGAGATGCTACCGTTCGCTCTCCACGGGTATCCTACCACAGCTCGCACATCAACTGGGAAAACACCCTATTCTCTGGTATACGGCAGGGAGGCTGTCTTGCCTATTGAGGTCAAGATCCCCTCTATAAGAATCATGAAGGATGCTAGTTTGAATGAAGAAGATTGGATCCAGACTCGGTTTGACCAACTAAACTTGATTGATGAGAAGAGGTTTACAGCTATCTGTCATGGTCAAATGTACCAAAAACACATGATCAAAGCTTTTAATAAAAAGGTCAAACGTCAGGTATATCGGGTCGGTGACTTGGTAATCAAGCGTATCATTTTGCCACAAGGTGATCCCAGGGGAAAATGGACCCCTACATATGAAGGGCCGTTCGTAATCAAAAGCATATTCTCTGGTGGAGCAATGATCTTGACCACTATGGATGGCGACGACCTCTCGCACCCTGTAAATACAGACATAGTTAAAAGATACTACGCATGATCAAAGGTCCGCTAGGTTGATTGGCCTAGGAAAAAACAAGGGTTTCCCGGCGAAACAAAAGGGTTCGGGCAAAAATAAGGGATGAAAATTAAAAAAAAAAACTGTACACCCGGCAAGTCGAAAACCTGAAAGGGCGGCTTGGACAAAAAGGGTATCCCGATGGACTGAAAACCCGAGAGGGCGGTCCAGGCAAAAGTTAGGGATTGAAGCGTATGACTATGTCCCGTTGGATCATCTTGCAGACAATCTTCAGCGTCGACCAATCAACTCAAACGACTCTAAATCAATCTAATCGACTTCGCCGAGGCGACAAGTGGACAAGACATTCAAAGACATGAAGACTATAGCAGAATGGGAACCCCATGGGATTATTTCACATAGTTATCTTTTCATTGTATCAATTTTTCATTTTTTTACGACGACATTCTCTCGCTAGAATGCTCGTCTCATTGTACAAAAAATACTTATTCAAGTTAATACAAAGATATCCCTTTTGAAAGTGCAAAACCATCTGTTTTTTTTCTTTGTTTTTGTGTCTTGTTTACAAAAATGTCCAATGATTTATTTTTGAGCATATGCATTTGAACGTGATTACTGTTACAAATAAACAAAAAAAAATTGAAAGACAATTACTAATGACTTTAAGAAATAGGATAATATCTATAAGCCAATCCATAAGATCTCAGCAGGCACCTTCTCCAGCAGGAGCGGAAGCGAATACATCCTACTACAGAATCGCTAACATATCCTCAGTATGCAGCCTGTTGGTATCAAGCATTCTCATATTCCTGACATAGTAAAACTTCTAACCACCGCTCCAGAGTATCCCTAGTAATTTGCCCAACTTCTCAGATTTCCCCAGCAGGATTTCACGAAGACTACAAGCAAGGTCCGACTTTTCCCTTCTACAACAGAGTTTATATTTGGGGATTCACCCATTAGTGCTTCAGAGGGGATTTATTTCCCCGCTTCCAGCAACGCTACGGTACAAACAATCTTTAAATACATTTGCATCCATACGTCATAGCATTGACAACGCGAGTACATATAGTGCAATCTCATTCATGTTGAGAGGCAAACATCACACCATGCATCGCATACATCATAGCATTGCATACAATTAACTCTTCACCTTTTGCAGGAAAGAGTAATTCGACAGGAAATTATCATCGACAAATTTCCAACAGACAAAGATTTTCAACAAGAAAAGACTGGTCGACTATTTACATAACAAAATATTTCTTCCAGATCCTTACTGGTTCAGATAACTCTCTCAACAGTTTATTCTGATTTATTTCCAGATTCTTGCTGGTTCAGATAAATCTCTCAACGGTTTATTCTGATTCGTTTCCAGATTTTTACTGGTTCAGATAAATCTCTCAACGGTTTATTCTGATTCGTTTCCAGATTTTTACTGGTTCAGATAAATCTCTCAACAGTTTATTCTGATTCGTTTCCAGATTTTTACTGGTTCAGATAAATCTCTCAACGGTTTATTCTGATTCATTTCCAGATTTTCACTGGTTCAAATAAATCTCTCAATGGTTTATTCTGATTTGTTTCCAGATTTTCACTGGTTCAGATAAATCTCTCAACGGTTTATTCTGATTCGTTTCCAGATTTTCACTAGTTCAGATAAATCTCTCAACGGTTTATTATGATTCATTTCCAGATTTTCACCGGTTCAGATAAATCTCTCAACGGTTTATTCTGATTCATTTCCAGATTTTCACTGGTTCATATAAATCTCTCAACGGTTTATTCTGATTCGTATCCAGATTTTCACTGGTTCAGATAAATCTCTCAACGGTTTATTCTGATTCGTTTCCAGATTTTCACCGGTTCAGATAAATCTCTCAATGGTTTATTCTGATTCATTTCCAGATTTTCACTGGTTCAGATAAATCTCTCAACGGTTTATTCTGATTCGTTTCCAGATTTTTACTAGTTCAGATAAATCTCTCAACGGTTTATTCTGATTCGTTTCCAGATTTTTACTGGTTCAGATAAATCTCTCAACGGTTTATTCTGATTCATTTCCAGATTTTCACTGGTTCAGATAAATCTCTCAATGGTTTATTCTGATTTGTTTACAGATTTTCACTGGTTCAGATAAATCTCTCAACAGTTTATTATGATTTGTTTCCAGATTTTCACTGGTTCAGATAAATCTCTCAACGGTTTATTCTGATTCATTTCCAGATTTTCACTGGTTCAGATAAATCTCTCAACGGTTTATTTTGATTCGTCTCCAGATTTTCACTGGTTCAGATAAATCTCTCAACGATTTATTTTGATTCATTTCTAGATTTTCACCGGTTCAGATAAATCTCTCAACGGTTTATTCTGATTCATTTTCAGATTTTCACCGGTTCAGATAAATCTCTCAACGATTTATTCTGATTCGTCTCCAGATTTTTACTGGTTCAGATAAATCTCTCAACGGTTTATTCTGATTCGTCTCCAAATTTTCACTGGTTTAGATAAATCTCTCAACAATTTATTCTGATTCGTCTCCAGATTTTCACTGGTTCAGATAAATCTCTCAACGGTTTATTCTGATTTGTTTCCAGATTTTCACCGGTTCAGATAAATCTCTCAATGGTTTATTCTGATTCATTTCCAGATTTTCACTGGTTCAGATAAATCTCTCAACGGTTTATTCTGATTCGTCTCTAGATTTTCACTGGTTCAGATAAATCTCTCAACGATTTATTCTGATTCGTCTCCAGATTTTCACTGGTTCAGATAAATCTCTCAACGATTTATCTGAATTGAAAGATTCGTCTCAAGAAGCAAAGGAAAAGGAATGAAGTAGGAGTGACAAATTGAAAGAACGCCCGTTCAGTGAAGCAACGACCAAAACTTTAGTGGTCTTAAATGACATTAAAGGTAAAATGAAGGAAAATGGATCACGATTTATTGTTCTTAATGAGGAAATAATGGCAACTGAATTTGAAAAATACAAGGAATGGGTCAACGCACGAAATGATGACATAATAAGTGCAGTTAATGAAGAGGAAGACATGTCGTTGAAAGTTTCAAATGAGCCAATAGAAATGACACATACTGGTACATGTGATGAGAAATGTAAAAAAAATATATAAGGGAATTTAGCCAAGTCAAAAAGGAGTTTTAAGGTGGCTACACGTGGTATTGATAAGAGAAGCGTGGGTCCATATGGGAAGCAGAATAAGAAGTATGCAATTTTTTATTTAGAAAGAGGGCTTGAGTGATGTGGTTGCAGGTCTGCAATTAAATGATGAGTCTGATAATCAGCACTCCCTTCAAACCAACATTATAAGTGGGCCTGATATAGGTTAGGCCTAAAAAATTAATCATTTCGTTCAATAGATTGGATTTTGATAAATTGGTGGCTTCAGAGGCAATGGTTATTCAGGAAAAAACATCATGGCTTAAAATTCTTATAAAGTGGAGGTCGAAATTCTCAATATGCATTTGAGGTTCCATAGAGGGGATGATTATTTCTTTACTCTATTATACGCTAGCTCAAGGGAAGAAGGTCGGAAGGAGCTGTGGGAAGAGCTTAAAAATATATCAAGTCAAATGAAGAAAAGGTGGTTGCTTGGGGTGATTTGAATGACATCATGAGCACTGCTGAAATAAAAGGAGGGATCAAGGCCTCAAATAATAGATGTGACTTGTTTAGGTCTCGAGTGGATGCTTGTAGTTTATTGGATATGTGGTTTTCCGGTTGTAAGTACACTTAGAAGGGACTAGTTTATCATGGAGGCACTAGAATTTATGAATACCTCGATAGAGCATTATGTAACGATTGTTAGAGATTAAAATTTCTGAATGCTTATGGGAAAATCCTTACGATAATAGAATTCTCAGACTACCATCCACTTCTGGTTTCTCTGAGGCAGAGAGATTGTAGTTCTCAGAATGAATTGTAGAAGATTTTATACCAAGAGGAGCTTTTGTGGTTTCAGAGGTCTAGATCAAATACTATGACATTAAGTCAGTTCAAAGAAGAAGGAAGATAATAGAGGAGTTTGGATAAAAGATTCGGAACAAGTTCAAAATTTATTTAATACCTTCTACCACAACATGTATACAAAAAACACCTATAAAAGCCAATGGCACAACTCTGGGATCAATTTTCCTAAGTTAGATGTTGCTGGAACTATAAAATTGCAACAACATTAGCTACTCTAAAGTCAAGCAGGATAACTTTCAAATGGCTCTTTGGAAAGCCCCAGTACCTGATGGGTTTCCTGCAGGTTTTTTCCAAATGTCTTGGTCGATGATTAGAGACAACATATAGAGATATATAAACAACATATGGAATAACCCTAATTAAATTAAGGAAATTAATAACATTAAGATTTGTCTAATTCCCAAGGTCGCTAATCATATGTGTGTCCACCAGTTCAGACCTATCTCCTTCTATAATACTATCTATAAGGTTTTGAGAAAAGCCATCTTGACTAGATTAAAGAGTATGATTGATATCATTATTGGTCCTTACCAAATAGGGTTTATTCTAGGGAGAAAACATTCAAGAAAATTGTTCTGGACTGGGCCGACATGCCCAATAGCATTGCTAAGGCTCAATCCAGATGGATTTGCTGAGGACCACGCCGACCAAAGGGTCACTGTCGTGCCCGACGTGCTCCCTGAGGTTACCTGCTCGACCTCCAACTGTCCAGCTCGACATCCTGCTATCCTGCTCGACATCACCTCGAGCACCCCAACTAGGGCAGACTCAGTCCACTGCACTCCCAACGATACTCCGAAAAGACCGCGTCTCTGTCCGCCCGCACATCACGCAAAACATCCAGGGAGGGGACCACGTGCGGGTCCCCACTACGCACGTAGAACCTGACAGTTCCTTCATTGGGCCAAACCTGCCCGGCCCAATGAAGGAACCTTGGCCCAGTGCTGGGGGCTATAAATACCCTCTGTTTCCAGAGGGTCAGGTATTCATCATTCTACCCATACACTTATTATTGCCTGCTAGTGCTTCTACTTACTTCAGCATCGGAGTGCCTTGCAGGTACCCCCCCACCTCGTTCAAAAGCTTTCAGCTCGGAGCCAGCCGTGACGGTCCATTTCTGATCAGGTCAGATCAGTGGCGCCGTCTGTGGGAAACTAGCTTCCCCGTCTTACAAACAACTCAAAAGACCAAAGCTCAATTCAACTACCTGTCATGGCTGATCCAGCTCGCGATGAGCAGAACGTCCGCGTCCTCGACACTAACAACGGTGTCGCGGACAAAAACGGACACATTGATAACACTGTGAACCCCGGTCCCAACACAATCCCGGCATCAACTGGCCCCGGACCTTCGACCTACCGGGACGGAGCTACCGCATCATCCTCTTCCCCGGTGCCTCCACCACTCGAAGACGACCCGGTGGCCCTCGCACATTACAGAGCTGCCCGGTTCCACGAAGTCCCCGTCCCTGCCGGGGCAGATGCCACGACTCAAGGGCTGTTCGCAGCGATTAATCAAACAAACTATCTCATCTTCGCCCAAGGAGAAAGGCTAAGGGCGCTCGAAGATGACCGAAGACCCCCGAGGAGACACCGGAGGCCACATTCTCCACCTCCTCGGGTCACAGAACTTCGACACCCTTCTCCCCCGCGGAGACACTACAAAGAGAACTCCAGAAGCCCCTCTCCTCGGCCAAAGCAGAGGCGACCTTACTTGGAGAGGACCCCCGTCATTCCAGCCGGAGAACCCAATCCCGACCCGGCAAGACGTGACAGAAGACACGCCGGGGACGGGCATGTAACGATCAACCAACGAGCACCACGCTCAAGGGAGACTCAGCACGACCACGACCGTCGTGCCAGACAGTACTACAGGTCCCCATCTCTGTCTCCGGAGAGGAGCGACGAGGACGACCCCCCGCGGTCCCCTGTCGCAGGCCATCATGGATGCACCCATCCCCCCGGGCATGGAGAAGCCCCCACATCTGAAGGAGTATGACGGAGTTGCGGACCCGGTCGACCACATTGACGGGTTCGAGGCCATGCTCCACTATCATAATGTCGGGGGGCCCATCAAGTGCCGTCTTTTTTCCACGACTCTGAGAAAGGCGGACATGGACTGGTACAAAGGGCTAGCCCCAGGCTCAATCACCTCGTGGAGGAACCTGAAGAACCGGTTCATCAGTTCCTTCACCGCTTCTCGGCGCCATCCAAAGACCGAGGCGGCACTCGAGGCCATCATCCAAAGACAGGATGAGACCTTGAGGGAGTTCATCGACCGCTTCAACCGAGAAGCGATACAGGTCCCCTGCACGGACCACATGAAGAGATATCTGCTGGAGAGGGGACTCCTCCCCGGCACAGAATTCAGAAAAGCCATGGGAATCGAGCCACCCAGGTCTTTCGACGCTCTCCTCGATAAAGCTCGAGCATATATGGATTACGAGGAGAGGGAAGCTGCCAATAGGGCCCGAGACTCCAGGACTCGGGGTCCCAACAACAGCAGCAGCTCACGCCAAGAGGCTCCTCCCCGACGTACCGGGGAGAAAAGGAAAGAAGACCGACCCCGGGAAGCCCGGGAACAAAGGGGCCCATCGGGCAGTTTCACCGAGTACACTCTGCTCACCGCTTCCCGCGAGCGTATTCTGGCGGAGTGTGCCAGTTCAGACTTTAAGGACGGCAGCGTCAAGCGTCCCCGACCTGCTCCCGCCAAGCCTGGGGCGGACAAAAATAAATACTGTCAATACCATAGAAGTCATGGCCATTTGACAGAGGACTGCGTCCACCTCAAGGACGCCATTGAAACCCTCATCAAGGGAGGGAGGCTCGCACAGTACCGGCGAAACGACGCTCCTCGTCGTGACGCCCACGAAACCAAAGAGCCAGAAGAAGATGCCCGACCATCTGACGAGTCGGCGCCCATTCAAACTGCCTTCTCCGTGACTAGGCCCGAGGATTTCGACTTCCCCGAACACCTGCAGGAGCCACTTACGACTCACAGCAGGTGGGAATACTTTCCCTCCGCCATGGTCATCAATGGGGGCGGGTTCAACGACCTCACCATCAATTCGGCTAAGAGGAAGTTGGACGAACTAGTCGACGCGGCTCCCCCGCAAACTGTGACGTTCGAAAGGGTGAGGGGCAGGTCAGAGCCCATCACCTTCTACTTAGAAGAGCTCCCCGGCGGAGCCCCGAACGCGGTCATCCCCTTACTGATAAGGGCAAGAATGGCCAATTTTGACGTGCATCGCATCTTGGTCGACGAAGGGAGTTCCGTCGACGTGATGTACAGCCAGCTGTTCCGAACCCTGCAGCTGGACGACTCACATCGCTCTCCGTATATAGGGTCGGATCTACAAGGCTTCAACGACTCGACTTCCAAACCTTGGGGTTATGTCGAGCTCCTGGTTACATTCGGTGAAGGAACGACTACAAGACAAGTTAAAGTCCGTTTCCTCGTCATCGACTGCCCGTCTCTATACAATTGCATCTTGGGGAGACCGACGCTGGCGGAGCTAACAGCAGTTCCCTTGACCGTCCACCTGAAAATGAAGTTCTATACCAAGAGGGTACGAGTAGCCACTATCCAAGCAGACCTAGCCGCTGCTCGCAGATGCTTCAACGCCGCTTCTAAGGGACGGGATACCGTCGACGTAGGGACCAGGCCCGCCAAAAGGACGAAACAGGAGCCCGACAAGAAAGAATCCCCCGAGGAAGAAGTCCAGAAAGCTCCACCAAAGGTCGACTCCATAGCCCTCGACACCCGCTTCGATCAGGATGAGCCATCCAGCAGCGAGCAAATCCCACTCCGACCAATACCGGACGGGGATTTTGAACTCGTTCCCCTCGGAACAGACCCGACCAAAGGAGTGAAGATTGGCAAAGACCTCCCCGACTTGGCCAGGAAGCAAATCAAGGCCTGTCTGCGCGAGAATGCTGATCTCTTCGCCTGGAGCGCTGCGGAGATGCCCAGACTCGACCCTGAGGTCGCCTGTCACCACCTCGCCATTGATCCAGTCGCCAAGGCCGTAGTACAACGTAGGCGTAGGCAGTCTCCAAAAAAAACGGAGGCTGCTGAAAAAGCTGTAAAAGACCTCCTAGAGGCAAATTTTATTTCTGAAGCCCGGTATTCCACCTGGCTGTCAAATGTTGTACTTGTGAAAAAGAATAATGGTAAATGGAGAATGTGCGTTGATTATACTGATCTCAACCGGGCTTGCCCGAAAGATGCTTTTCCCTTGCCTAACATAGATATGATGGTCGACAACTCGGCCGGCTACAAAACTTTGTCGTTCATGGACGCCTATTCGGGATATAACCAAATCCCAATGGCCCTGGGCGACAAACACTGCACGGCATTCATGACCAGTTCGGGCAACTATTACTACAACGTAATGCCCTTTGGACTGAAAAACGCCGGCGCAACTTACCAGCGCATGATGAACAAAGTCTTCCACAAACAGATCGGAGACATGCTCGAGGTCTATATGGACGACATGATCGTCAAGTCCCGAGCAGATACCGACCATGCTGCACATCTCAAGACAGTCTTTGCCCAAGCAAGACAGTGTAAAATGAGGTTCAACCCCGAGAAATGTACGTTCGGGGTTAAGGCAGGAAAATTCCTCGGGTTCTATCTAACAGAACGGGGAATCGAAGCCAACCCCGACAAGTGCCGTGCATTCTCCGACCTCCCGACATCGACGTCGAAGAAGTCGATACAGATCATGAACGGCATGCTCACGTCGCTGTCACGCTTCGTCGCGAAATCAGCTCAGCACGCCCTCCCCTTCTTCAAACTCCTTCGAAAGGAAGCAGCCTTCGAATGGAACGAGGAATGCGAGCAGGCACTTCGCCACCTAAAGCAGAGCCTATCTCAAACGCCCGTACTATCTCGACCAGACGACGGAGAACCGCTGTACTTGTACTTGGCCGTTTCGAACGAAGCCATCAGCGCAACTCTTGTCCGCGAGACCCCCGACGGGCAGAAACCCGTCTACTTCACGAGCAAAGCCTTGCAGGGGCCCGAGAGCAGATACCAACAGATAGAAAAGGTGGCTCTGGCCCTCGTCAACGCGGCGAGGAGGCTCAGACATTACTTTCTAGCCCACACCATAATCGTGCGAACCGACCAACCGGTGAGGCAACTCCTGGGTCGGCCAGATATGGCGGGCAGAATGCTAAAATGGTCCTTGGAACTCTCCGAATTCGACATTCAGTACGAAAGTAGGAAAGCCCTGAAAGCACAGGCCTTGGCCGACTTTGTCGCGGAAATGACCACTCACGACCCTTCCCCGAGGAAAGAACACAAGTGGACCATCTTCGTCGACGGAGCATCCAGCTCGTCCAGAAGCGGCGCAGGAATCCTCCTGGAGAACGAAGAGGGTGTAGTGATCGAGCACTCCCTGGTCCTCTCCTTCCCGACGTCAAACAACCAGGCGGAATACGAAGCGCTGCTCGCAGGACTGAGACTGGCCGAGGACCTGGGAGCCCGCGAGGTACAAATCTACACCGACTCCCAACTCGTCGCCTCCCAGGTACAGGGGAGCTACCAGGCCAAAAACGACAACCTCATCGAGTATTTGAACTTAGTCAAAAAACACATGACAAAGTTCGTACGAGCAGAAATTTCACATATTCCCCGCGAGCAAAACACGAGGGCGGATATATTGTCCAAACTCGCGAGCACACGAAAGAAGGGCGGGAACAAATTCGTCATCCAGGAATCTCTAGCGCATCCAAGTATCGAACGATCCTCGACCACAGTCGAGATCCACGCCATCGGGGATGCTACGTCTTGGATGACCCCAGTTTATAATTTCCTGACAAAAGGAGAACTCCCGTCAAACCAGGCAGAAGCTACCGTCACCAAGCGACGAGCATGTTCATACGTGGTTCTCGAGCAGAAACTGTACCGAAGAGGATTCTCCATCGCCCTCTTGAAATGCATCGACGAGTCCACGATCCCCGAAGTACTGCGAGAGATACACGAAGGGATCAACGCTCAGCACATGGGCGGCAAATCCTTGGCGAGGAAAGCCCTTCGGGCGGGATACTACTGGCCGACGATGCAGCAGGATGCCAAGGAACACGTCAAGAAATGTGACAAGTGCCAAAGGCACGGCGACATGCACCTCGCCCCTCCTCACGAGCTGAGCATACTGTCGTCCCCGTGGCCATTCGCCTAGTGGGGTATGGACATCCTCGGGCCATTCGTGCAAGGAACCTATCAGAACAAATTTCTAATCGTCGCCGTGGACTACTTCACGAAATGGATCGAGGCCGAGGCCCTCGCGAAGATCACCTCACATAACATCCTCCGTTTCTACAAAAGAAACATCCTCGCCAGATTCGGAATTCCGAGGGCACTGGTGACCGACAAAGGTACCCAATTCACCGACCACAGGTTCCAAGACTTCGTCACCAAACTAGGAACGAAACAACATTTCACGTCGGTCGAGCACCCACAAACCAACGGGCAAGCCGAGGCCGCGAACAGAGTCATCCTCCGGGGACTCAAGCGCGGACTCGGTGAAGCAAAGAGGGGATGGGTCGAGGAGCTCCACAGCGTCCTATGGGCATACCGCACCACGCCCCACTCAACGACGGGCGAGACCCCATTTCGGATGACATATGGCACCGAGGCCGTTATCCCAGTCGAAATCATGGAACCCTCTAGACGGACAGAAAATCCCCTCGATGAAGAAATGAACGACGAGGCACTCAGAGACGAACTCGACTTAGTCGAGGAAATCCGATCGGGTGCAGCCCTGCGCGAAGCCACCCTAAAACAACGAGTGGCTCTACGCCACAACGACAAGGTCATCAAGCGCGAGTTCGAAATCCGCAGCCTGGTACTCCGAAGGAACCAGAAAGATTCCCGCGAAGGGAAGTTGGCCGCGAACTGGGAAGGACCCTATCGCGTCCACGACACCACTGGTACCGGGGCGTACTATCTCGAGCAATTAGACGGAGAGCCCTTACCACGACCCTGGAACGCTGCTAAACTAAAGCAGTACTATAGTTAGAAACTACCAACAGCAAGGACCCTCGACCGTCGACAACCACGCTCGGTCAACGAGGATAATGTGTCCGACTCCGTACGAAGGCCAAGGTACAGGCCCGACCTACGTCTAAATCGCACAACATCGCTCGGCAAACGAGACCAATCGATAGTGCCCGACGTGGACAACTACACCGAGCCCCACCGTCGTAGTACCTGTAAGGCAGAACACCCAGCTCGCGATGGGCAGTTCACACCAAGGGCAAATAGTCCCTACCGGGCTGCGAGCCCGACTGAGCAACCCCGCTCCACCTGCCCGACAAGTCGTCAAGAATGGCGGGCCATCTAAAAGGGTCAAAAGAAAATCTCTCCCCTCGAGTGCAACACTGAAGTGACTCTGGCCATCGAGAGAAGGCCGGGCACATACACAAACAATCAAGCTAGGCCGCAGCCACTTACGGGCACTCCTCGGGCCCATAACTTAGGCTAATTTTTATGCAAAAATGTAAAAATCATACACGGTCAAACAATCAAATTTGAAACAACATTCATTCAAAAAACGCCCGAAGGCAACAGAGCAAATAAGTAAAGACCGACCAAGAAGGCCGGCGATGTTTATGAAATACAATCAACGGGCACGCAGGCCCAAAAAATACAAATAAATGTCAAAGGCACGCAGGCCCGCTATCCTACGATCAAGCTTCCCCGGAACCATCATTGTCGACAGCAGGAGAGCCAGGCGGGGGCACGATCGCGCCATCCACGATCCGAGACATGAAACCCGTCCCCTCGGTGATCAAACCAGGATTTAACAAGGATAGCTGGCCGACTGCGGAGTCGAACCCATCCTCCAAAGCACCGATGCAATCCACTTCGAGGAGCCGGATATGGGCGACCAGCTCCGATCGACTCTTTAAAGCAGCTATATCCTCTGGCTCATCCTCGGCAGGAAGCATGGCGACCTTGAGTTCCTCGATATGTTGGGTCAAGCGCCTGATGTCGGTCTCTAAACGATCCCTGTCCGCACGGAGAAGCTCCCCTTCCTCGGCCAGCTTCCCCGAATTTTCTTTCTCCAGGACCAGCATCTCTCTCTCAGCGGCCAGCAGAGATGCCTGCTCGCGAAATAACTCCTCGGAGCGTTCCAGGGCAACCCTTAACTTCTGCGAGCTCGAGGTGAGAGCCGCCTTCTCCTGTTCAAGTTCTTCAATGCGGACAGGATCCCCCCCCTCCTCGGACAGCACCAGGGCCATCTCGGCCATCTTCACCAGCCCGTCCATGCTGGCGGCCAGGTGCCTCTTCCGATCCTCCTTACTCATCCTCTTGATAGTCTCAGCCTCGTCGGCAACCACGGACAGAGGGAATCTCTCGAAGAAACCCTCCTCTTTGAAACAAGGGGGAAACTGAAGGACCTAACGACGTCGGTGTCCTCGACCACTGCCGGCTCCACCCGGTTCCTTTTCCTTTGAATCAGGGTTTCGGGTGGCTCGACCTCCTCGACCTCCGGGATCTCTATTGATACCGTTCCCGAGCCAGACGACGAGTCCAACCTCGTCGCCTGACCTGCGCCCGGACTATGTGGAGGTCCCATCCTCGACACCTGGGGAGCCTTCACCACCCTCCTATTTGTCCTCCTGTCATTCGACAATTTCAAAAGCCTCTCGTGTCGACCGGCCATCGCACCTGCACAGAAAAACAAATCCGGGTTAGTGTCGAACAAGTTCATAAATAAATGAAGAGCAAAGAAATTCAAGCAATAAACGACCTAGCAGACGAGCAGCCTGCCTGAACGTCTGACACTCCACAAGTGCCTTAGTGTCAATCGGCCGGGACTCAAACGTCGGATAACCCTCTACATCCAAGACGTCGTCTCCTTCCCTCGTGACCCACCGGGCAGGGTGAAAGCTGTCGACGAACCGACAAAGAGTGGCATATGCCTCCGCGTCCTCCGAGCACATGTCGCCCGCAGCAGTATGGAAGTATCCAGTTCCGTGCTCGTAGTGCCTGGACATCCAATGCACAGGGAACTTGACTGTACGGGCCATTACGGGGTCCCCGTCGTCGCCTAAAACCGCCTCCCCGTCCTCGTCGCTTATGGGCTCCTCCTCCTCGTACATGGATCCTAAAGCAGATGTGGTGACTGGCCGCACGACATACCACTTGTCTTTAAAACCCCTCACGGAGTCCATGTACATTTTAAACAGTCTCCTCGACTGTTTCAAGGAGACCCAGCTGTGCTTCCCTCCTCGGGACTGACGCTGCAGATGAAAAATTCTAAAGAAGAGCGGTATGGTCGCCCCGATCCTCAGAAAGCGACAGGTTAGCTCAAACGCCCGGATAAAGGCGAGTGAGTTCGGGTGTAGCTGCGACGGAGCCAACTCCAGGTGGGTGAAGACCCTGATCTGAAAATCACTGAAGGGCAGCTTCAGCCCAAGGTCTTTGAACGCGATCTCGTACATCGGGAAGCTATACTCTGGGAACACCGAGCAGATCCGGGTGCGGGAGGTCGGACGCATGACAACGAAATTCTTTTGGAAACCAGGCTGGCCCTGGCCCGCTTCGAGGACAGCATAGGGGTTTCGGTCACTCCGGCTATATATCGACGCGATTCCCCGAGGCTCGACGCCCACCCAATCCAGCAGAGGGTCGTCGATAGTATCGATCAAGCTCACCGCCTCGTCGGCGCTTTGTTCCTCGTGTTCGAGGCGTCCAGAGGAGCACGGCTCATCCGCCATGGTTACCTGCAGAGCACGGGAAACCAGTCAATGGGACACGAAGCCATACGTTCGACTTAGCAGACCGAGTGTAGTGCACGACAAACCACATTGTCCCTTGCACAACCATAAAAGCTAGTTTGCAACAGGTAGTCGCCTCCCCGACATACAGAAACTCGATGTGTCCTTCTCCAAACAGACTACGCTACCACTCTCCAACATGTCGACCCAAGGTATGGATGTGGCGAGCAACATCATGGGACCTACGACCAGGACCATGAACATACCGGGCACGATCATGAATCAGGCGCCCTGGGTCATGAAGGCCCCGGGCAGCGCTGCTGATTATTACCTAAAACTATGAATCTACCGGCCACGAGCATGTGTTTGCCGGTCCTAAGCATGAACATGTCGAGCTAAACATGCGTTTACCGGGCTAATCCCACGCGCACAGTCCCTAAAACGCCTATAATTGCTGAAAATCATGCATTACAACAGGAAAATAAAGAAGATAAGTCACTTACTTGGAATCAAAAGATGGATTTGGCTACGGAGGAAAAGAATCTGTGACAGAAGATCGCGGCTGTGAAAGATCTGGAAGAACAGCAGCAGCAGGAGCGCAAAGAGTAGAAACGTGTTATGGGGCCCAATGTTCCTATTTATAGTGATGACGTGGAATACCAAACGTCACCTCGGGCAGCCACAGAGTTTCTCTCCTCGACGCACTGCTCCCAACGCAATGATGACCCTATCATCATAGGGTGGTGGCACAGTTCCCGAAAGATACCTCGCGTGCTCGACAGACACGCGCCAATGAGGATCCTCTTAGCATCCACCACGAAAGATGTCTCCGAGCACGACACGGAGAGGCCCTCGAGGGCCTGCATCTCCGCCCCGGGCACGAGACCCCGAAGCAGAAACGACCTGAGTTCAAGCCATGGCTCCTAACAAAGGAACCACGACTTGGGGGGCTCCTGTTCTGGACTGGGCCGACATGCCCAATAGCATTGCTAAGGCCCAATCCAGATGGACTTGCTGAGGACCACGCCGACCAAAGGGTCACTGTCGTGCCCGACGTGCTCCCTGAGGTTACCTGCTCGACCTCCAACTGTCCAGCTCGACATCCTGCTATCCTGCTCGACATCACCTCGAGCACCCCAACTAGGGCAGACTCAGTCCACTGCACTCCCAACGATACTCCGAAAAGACTGCGTCTCTGTCCGCCCGCACATCACGCAGAACATCCAGGGAGGGGACCACGTGCGGGTCCCAACTACGCACGTAGAACCTGGCAGTTCCTTCATTGGGCCAAACCTGCCCGGCCCAATGAAGGAACCTTGGCCCAGCGCTGGGGGCTATAAATACCCTCTGTTTCCAGAGGGTCAGGTATTCATCATTCTACCCATACACTTATTATTGCCTGCTAGTGCTTCTACTTACTTCAGCATCGGAGTGCCTTGCAGGTACCCCCCCCACCTCGTTCAAAAGCTTTCAGCTCGGAGCCAGCCGTGACGGTCCATTTCTGATCAGGTCAGATCAAAAATATTGTTGTTCCCTGGGATATGTTGCATAGTATGAACAAAATGAAGGGAAATCAAGGTTACTTTATGGTGAAAGTGGACCTAGCTAAGGCATATGATAAAGTAAGTTAGAATTATTTTGCATAACATTCTAAAGAAATTGTCTTCCCTGTTAATTTAATATATGTGACTATGGCTTGTGTTTCTTCATTGAACATGAGCATACGGTGGAACGGTCAAGACACCAACTATTTCAAATCCAAGAAACAGCTTAAGAAAGGGGGACCTCGTGTCCCTTTATCTTTTTCTTTGTTTTGCATGGACAAGTCATCACACATGATTAGCAAAGTTGTAGAGAGAATGGAATGGTTTTAAGGCATGGAGATGACGACCTATTATATTCCACTTAATGTTTGCAGACGACTTACTTCTTTTTGGGAAAGTTACTCGAAGAAAAATGAATTGTGTCAATGACGTCCTTACCAATTTCTAACAAAGATCAAGGCAAACATGTCAAGTTTCAAGGAAAATAAAGACTTGGGGAATTATTTTGGTGTGCCTCTGACAGGTAAATCCCTAAAGCATAAAGATTTTAACTATCTCTTGGATAACGTTAAAGCAAAGCTCAAGAATTGGAAAGCAAAGCACTTGTCTTTAGAAGGTAGGGTTGCTCTTGCAAAATTTTGTGTGTGGTGACACGGGGGAGAAGAAGCAGGTTCATGCAGTAAACTGGAGCACACTCATCACCCCTAAGGTGGTGGGAGGCTTAGGTTTAAAGAACTTGGTGATCAACAATAAAGCTTGTTTGTTAAAACTCGGGTGGAAGCTTGTGAGTGGGGAAGATAGCCTTTTGTGTTGGGCATTGAGATGAAAATATAGCAGAGGGAACAAGAATTTAAGGTTTGTTGCGACCAAGGCCAATGATTCGTGCTTCTATAGGAATCTTGGTAAGGATTGGAACTAGATGCAGGGCCTTACTTATTGGAATATTGGTAATGGTACAACGGTTAATGCTTGGGCATATTCATGAGTTCCATCAGGAGCTCTTAACGAGTTTATAGTGCCTAGTCAACTTTATCCTCAAAACTACAAAGTAAATGATCTTGTTCAGCAAAATGGTGATTAGGATGTGGTGTTATTGAGTAGACTGTTCCCTCAAAACATGTTCGCAGAAATCTTAGCGATCCATCCTCTCAAACCTACTAATGGAAAGGATGTTTGCATGTTCAGAGGATCAAGGGATGATGAGTTCTCTATTAAAAGTGATAATCAAATTCTAAGCCTAAATTATAGTGTCCCTGAGCAAGAAAATACTTGGAAGAGCATCTCGAAAATAACAACTCCTGAAAGAATCAGAACATTTATCTGGCTTGTTAACAATGCGAGCTTGACAATAATTCTTCGACCCAACAAGACGAATGTAAGAGATCCCTTATGTCTAGATTGCACGGAGAAAGTTGAAGGAGAGATTCATGTCCGGTGACTGGTGAGAATGTTGTGGTATTCTTCATCAATTTAAAGAATGATTGAATGAAGATTGAGAAGTTAATAATAACCATGCCCATATAAAAGACAATCAGTGCGCATATGCCTGGAAAATAAGAGTTTGAATCACGATCTTGGTTTGCGGTGTTATCATGATTATTTGAATAATCTCACCGAGTTACTTACTATGGTTTGGTATAACAGTCCCTCGAATTATAGTTGATTAGTTTAGTTTTCCTTTAAGTTTAGGCCTTCCTTACTCCCAAAATAAAATCA
Organism: Vicia faba; assembly: GCA_948472305.1. NCBI lineage: Eukaryota > Viridiplantae > Streptophyta > Magnoliopsida > Fabales > Fabaceae > Vicia > Vicia faba. The sequence goes on along the minus strand of OX451735.1, from coordinate 378,000,996 downwards.
TCAACTTAATAATATTTGACTTTAGATCATAGAAGAAAATTACAAAATTGTCGAGAAACTAACATGATATATAAGTTTATTATATAATTTTAATATATTTTGTCTATATATAATCTATATACATCAATAATTTAATAAAAAACAAATAGACTACATTTAGTGATTTCCCCTCAATTAATTTTTTTATTTAGATTTTTCTTTTTTTGTTCTTCCTTTAGATTTTGCTTAAAGATATGGAATTTTTTAGCAATAATCATATTTTGCAATTAAAATACCTCAATAACCATGTTTCTCAAAAAATTACGCAAATAACCAGGTTTAGGTTCTGGTTTAAGTGGACACGCCATTTCAGATAGTGCATACACCTAAAAATAAACCTAGGCGTGAAATGAAATGGTGCATGCAATACCTAGGCGCCATATGAGATGACGTGTACATGTAATTTTTGTAAAGAGACGTCATCTCATATGGCGCATGAGTGTATGTACATTTTCTATAAATAACATCTTATTCTTCCACCATTCTTCACATATCTTCTCAATTTCTCTCTAAGTTTTTCTTCATGTCATCTAACATGATTTTTAAAAGAGATGAGTATGTTTGTTTCTTGTCTATCAAACCCCCAATTAAAACGAAAATTTGGAACATCCATTCCATGGACCGTCTTAAGAGAAAGTTGATCTGATGGTTAGACGAGGTGATCTAAGATGGCGAAGTCATAAGAAAAATTTAGGGACTTAAAACGACCACCTCATTTGCGACCGGACAACCACAACTTTGGTGGGATGAAGTCGAAAATGACAGGGACATAATGGTGATGATGCATGGATCCTATGGAATTGTTTTGTCAGTTGTAATTTCTTATGTATTTTGACGTGTTAACTAATTGTAATCGTTGTCTGGGTTCGATTTGTGTTAACTAACATGCCTAATGAAAAAAAAAGTTCAGTTCATCTCTAAAAGCAAATTACAAAGAGTGCATATAATATTTATGTTATGGAGCTTGTAGCACAAGTGGGATAATGTTTTCGTGTATGCTCGACCTGACGATATTAACCATACTTTCTTTCTAGTTTGTCAGTAATATCCATTTCAATTGTAATATGTTTACTTTTTGGAAGAATATTTTTCTTCCTTCACATTTGATCGTTGTGCCAAACTATTTCTCCTTCATACGCATGCCACTAATCCTCATTTTCTACCATTAAAAAGCCATTGTTGTATAAGCTGAGCAAGGTTACGTCCTTGTAAGCGGGATATAGAAGTGATAATACATCTCAATGAGCATATGAACATGCCACAATGACATGGGAGCAAGACCTACGAAAGGCTTGAAACTTTCTATAGTCGCACTGTAATACGGTGGAAGAACTGACTTGGGTGTCTTGTGTTTGATCGCAAGTGTTACGAATAGCAAGAGTTGCCACCGACTTTTCTTTTATCCAATAAAGGAAAGGGTGAAAAGAACATGAAAGACCTTTTGATAATTTTATTGAGTTCGGGGGGTAGGTTATGAAAAGGAAAGGTGTTAGAACCCTTTTCATCCGTAGTTATCTACGGGCTCTTAATTGCTAGCTCACTTTGAAAAATGCTTTGTGTTTGTGTATGTTTGTAAATATTTTGAAAATGCCTAAGTGCGACAATTTTGTAATGATTCTCGTATTGTTGAGAATCTATACAAAATGTTCGTTTTGAAAATACTTGTGAAAAGAAGTGTTGTTTTGGAAAGATGTTTTAAAAATGCCAATGTAGGGCAATTTTGTAATGATTCTCGTATCGTTGAGAATGTATATAAAATGTTTATTTTGAAGAGTATTTTGAAGATAGTTGTCTTGAAAGTGTGAAGTGTGGAAATTGTTTGTGTTTGTGAGAAAGCAATTACGAGCAATCTACCTACTCAAAAAGTATTTGTTCTTTTCCTCCTCCTTTAAATAATTATATTTTACCATTGGTTAGTAAGGAGCCATATCATTGAATGTGTGGAACAAGCGTGGGTCATCGTACAGTCATAAAAGGCAACTTGTAAGATGTTTTAGTAATTGTCGTAAGGGACTAAGATCATTTACCGAAGGCAACATTGAAGGGTCATAGAGGGACTACGACCTTTTAATCGAGGGTCTTTGCTAAAACATCTCACATTCGAGGGACATGACTGTTTTTATCCGAGGCAACAAGTGTGGGTTACCCTAGAGGTGCATGTATGCAAAGTGTTTTATTTCAAGTATTTTATCTTTGATTTAGGGTTTTACTTGGATTGATTTTAATTCTTGTCATGCAAACCCTAATTACTAATAATAATAAGGAAAACAATAAATTGCAGAATTTAAATGTCCTACGCTATTACAATACTTTGGGAATGGGGGATACAAGTTTGTGAATAGGGGAGGAAAGCAATAAAGCCTTAATTATCTATTACAAACAATTGAACATGAATAAAACCTAATTAAATTAATTAGTTTTGATTACAAGAGAAGTTAATTAATATTTTAAATAAAAACCTAAAAAATTTAAGTTAATTAAAATAAAACCTAAATCTAATTCATTTGTTTAGAAAATTATTTAGATGTCAATGTTAATAAAGAAAAATGTTTTACAACGTAAAAGAAATAATAAAATTTAATTTAATTAACAAAAATAAAATAAATTGCTTAAATTAAAATATTTATTATTTAATTATTTATGAAAATATATATTTTTGTATTTTTGGTTAGCTAAAAATAAATAAATAAATAAAATATAAATAGTATAAAAAATAGTTGGGTCAGGGTGTTAAAAAAAGTAAAATGGGGGTCAAAAAGAAAAAATAAAACGTTGGGCCCAAATGAGCCCTTTTTGAAATCAGAAAAAGAAATGAAAATTTTTGTACAAAAATCATGTTGGGCCTGGGCTGAAAAATAATTTAGGGGGTGAGAATTTAGCAAAAATGACAAGCCCGAAACAGAAAAGCCCATGCGCTGCATGATCAAGTGTGGCCGACTTTTAAGAGTGCATCATGGTCATTTATTCTGGGATGCTTTATTTGATTGCATGATGATCATGTGATGGTGGTGACAAGAACAATGTAGGCGCCTTGCACATGATTGCATTGGATCTGAAACAAATAAAAGGGTACCACTGGGGCTCGATGCCAGGTCCATATAGATCAATACCTTAGCACGCGCTTCTCTGCCACTGGGGTGACTGTTTCATCCGTTTATAATACAACTTCAACTAAATATAAAATAAACTCAAATATGAAAATGACTTCATCCCTAACCTCGCGCCAGTCACCTTTGTCACATTTTTGAATTTCTGATCTTGCTTATTTCTCAACCATTTTCAAAAATGTAAACATGAAAGTTGTTCCATTTTCAACACGAATTCAACCATATAAATTTCACAAGCTATAAATCAAAGATGAATGAGAATTTTGTTGGTACCAAATTAAAACCTAATTTTTTTAGAAAGTTCAACTTCAAAATTCGCATCACTCAGGCAACATATATGAAAACTAAAGGCATGGTTAGCTTCAGGGCAACGCTGTCTACATTTTTCATTCACAAAGTAACCATTAATGATGCTTGTATAAGGAGTTCAAAGATGAGAAAACTTACCTCAAAACTGGAAATCGTGTTTAGAGTTTGAGCACTCCTGGAGATGTTGTGATGATTTGGATAACTTCACTGAACTCCTAGGAAGCTATTGCAATGCTTACTTTATGCTGAAAGTGCCTGAATCTTTCTGGAGAAGTCAAGTTGCAGGTTTGAGTTTTTTGAAATAGAAGAAGGTGCAAATGGTGCCACGGTTGTGTAGCAAGGTCTTGAATAGTTTCTAAGTGAGGTATGGAAGCTTTGTGATTGATTTAGAGTGAAAACACACGAGTGGATTGTGAGTTTGAAGTTCAAGGTCAGAATGTGCAAGCAATGGAGTTTTTGATGCAAATTTTGAGTTCAAGGTGTTTGAGGGGGTTAGAGGGCTCTTTCAATCGTGTCTTAGCTTGAAAATAACCTCTCTATTTTATAGAGAAATGGTTTTAAAGGCTCTAGCAATCATATTTCAAAAATCACATTTTATGGTTATGTGACTTGATTTTGAAGCAAGCTTAAAACATATTGTTCCAATGCATAGTTAAAGGGCTTTATAAGGTGGTTAGAGGCTTTAGATATGTTGCTTCTGAGCTTACATGTCTAGTGTGTACAGAAGGAGCAAGTGAGAGGCTCAAGAATTTGACATTGTAATTAAAGTTGGCTTTTCTAAAATGGAAGTGTGAACTTTGTTCCATTAATGGCAAAATCACTTGGAAAATGACTCAAATTCTTGGACAATGGCTCAATCAGTTGTGTTAACATTTAATTATTTAGTGATTTGCAAGTTTGAAGGCCTGCAAAGCAAGATTATGCAGCATGCTTGAAGATTGGATCATAAGGATCCTCACAAAGTGACCTAAAATTCAAGTTTGTGATGCCATCTTCTTCTCTTTGAAACTTCTAGCTCAAGCATGATCTCTTCAAGTTATTTGACATTTTTGAAAGCTTGAAATTTTTTCTAAAACCTTCAAGTTTACCACTTTAGCTAAATCAATTTGGAACTTGATGAAAATTGGTCAAGAAGTTAGCACAAAAATCTTCCTAAACTTGTTGAAAATTTCACTACGTGTTTATACAAAAATGTCATGACTTCATGGGCCTATATCTCTTAAACTAAGAATTTTTTTATACATCCACCATAAGGGAAAAATTTGTAGAATTCATCAAGATCTACAATTTTCATGTTCAAAGTTTTCCTTGAATCATCTTGCATCTTGGTGAAAAATTATCATGAAGTAGTGAAGTTATCAAGGATAAAAAACACTTAGAATTTTCTAAGTATTGGAGATCTTTGAATTTTGTTGAATTTTATTGAATTTATTGATTCTTGATGATCAAGTTTTATATTTTTGAATATCTTTATGAATCTTGATCTTTTAAATTCAATGTTGACTAAAAAGTCAAAGTTTGACTTTTTGTGTATAAGTTGACTTTTCATCAGTTGATCAAATTTCAACTATCAATCCATTGATCTTGAGAAATGATTTGAGCCATGAAATTAAGTCAAGATATTTTGTTTGAGTCCTTTAGATCATGCTTCAAGCCATTAGGTCTTGTACTAGGCCAAAAGTCACTGATCAGTCATTCTCAATCAAAACCCTAATTTTAACAATTTTGCCCCTTTGATGATTTGAATGCTTTTCTTGAGGAATTATTATCAACCCTTGATCATTTGATGAATATGAATTAAAAATGTTGATGTTGGCCAAAAATCATGAATTTTGACTGTATGTTGATCACAATTGACTTTTTACCCAATACAACTGATTTTCAGTCATCTGAGCAATTGACTGAGAAAATTTGTGGTGCAAGACTTGAAACTTGGTATGAGCATTATTGAAGACCTATAATGAACCATGAAAGTAACTTGAGTCATCAAAAGTCCAATTGTCCTTGAGGAAACGAAAACCCTAATTTGTGGACTCGGTGCTTTAGGAGGTGAGCTTGCCTGATCAAACTCTTGAGAACCCTTGAGCATTTGAGATCTTTTGTGGGAAATGTTTTGAAGAAAAGGGAGGGAAAATTTTGGGGTACAACGGCTTCCCCTGTTAAATATTATTAAACCTGAAGAGTTAGATTGGCTTGTCCGCCATTCGTGACTTGAAGGTAGAAGAGGATTGAACACTTAAGTGGCCAGAAATTTGCACTCGCTTGTGCATGAAGTAAAACCGTTTGTTGATTATATCGGGAATGGGCTTAAAGATTCCATTTGGAGAGGAAAGGAACAGATTGCATTGATGGGCTTATAGATGCCATCCAAAGTAACTGTTGATAGAGAAATTAGACTAAGTCTACGCTCGACTTTAACTGGGAGAAGCATCAGAATAAATCTTTGGTCAATTTAATATGAGCCAAAAAAGGTGTACTGAGAGAAGTATCAGAATAAATATTTGGTTGATTTAATCTAAGCCAGAAGATATCTACATTTGTCTTTAACTGTGAGAAGTATCAAAATAAATCTTTGGTCGATTTAATCTGAGCCAGAAAAGGTCCACTGAGGGAAGTATCAGAATAAATCTTTGGTCGATTTAATCTGAGCCAACAGAGGTCTTTAAGTCTTTAATTGGGAGAAGTATCAGAATAAATCTTTGGTCAATTTAATCTGAGCCAGAAAAGGTCTACTGAGGGAAGTATCAGAATAAATCTTTGGTCGATTTAGTCTGAGCCAGCAGAGGTCTTTAAATCTTTAACTGGGAGAAGTATTCGAATAAATATTTGGTCGATTTAATCTGAGCCAGAAAAGGTCAACTGAGAGACATATTAGAATAAATCTTTGGTCGATTTAATCTGAGCCAGGAAAGGACTACTGAGAGAAGTATCCGAATAAATCTTTAGTCGATTTAATATGAGCTAGCAGAGGTCTTTAAGTATTTAACTGGGAGAAGTACTAGAATAAGTCTTTGGTTGATTTAATCTAAGCTAGGAAAGGTCTGCTGAGAGAAGTATCAGAATAAATCTTTAGTCGATTTAATGTGAGCCAACAAATGTCTTTAAATCTCTAACTGGGAGAAGTATCAGAATTAATCTTTGGTCGATTTAATCTGAGCTAGTAGATGTTTGAAGGGAGTGTTCATCATGTAAATATTTGCCCTTTCTTGTTTCGGGGAATGACCTACAATCTGTTTTGAGGATTTGTTGCTGATATCGGTTTGTTGATTGATTCTTCCTGAAAAGGTTAAGAGTTAACTGTATTCAATGTCATGATGTATGAAATGCTTTGCATAATGATTTTCTCAAAATAAATGAGACTGCTACATGCGTTTCGTATGCATACGTTATAACGTATGAATGTGAAATGTTATTGAAGTGTATTTGTAAACCCGTGAAATATCTTGTCTGAGAAAATAAATCCCTGACCATTGTTGGGGATGAAGAGTATGTGTATCTTCAATCTTGTCTAGAATGCTTCCGCTGGGGATTCGTGTTTACTTGTTTGAGGAAACTCTACAGGGGATGTATTGATTTCTATTTGAGAAGTAGATTTTAAGAACCTTGGTCGTTTGTTTCTCTACTGGGGAGTTTAATTCTTATATATCCTGACTGGGGATAAAAGAGATGGATAACCTTCCGACTCGTCTGGGGAAGATAATTCTTATATACCCTGACTGGGGACAAAAGAGACGGATAACCTTCCGACCTATCTGGGGAGGATAAAGTTGACTGAAATCTGGCCTGGTTCTAGGTTTTATAGCAATTTTCTGGGGATAGTGGAAACTTCACTGGGGAGAGGAGTTTTATCAGTGATTCGTAGTACTCTAAGGAATAGACTCGAGCTGGGGAAATTGTAGTTTGTTGGGGAAATAAACCTTGTTGGGGAAATAAACCCTGTTGGGGAAATAAACCCCGTCGTCAGAGTGGTACTGGTGAGGAAACCAAAATCTCTTGGGGAAATTTAATTTTTCTAGAGAGAAGAACTCTGTTGGTTTTATAGTTTTTGAATTCAGTCGGGGAATAGAATTTCCATGAAATGCATTGATTGGAACTCCGTAGGGAAATTTCAGGGAATGTATCCTTTGTGGGGATGGATCTGTGAAGATTATTCTGTGGGGGATAATCTCATAGAAGTAGCTTTGTGAGGTTTTATGGATAACTTGAGTGTCATCCCAGCTCCTAGAATTTTGAGTAAATGCTTATTCTTGTTCTTATGCATATATTTGTGAACAGTTAATCATGTTCATATGCATATGTTCATTCAATTTAGTCATTGGACGTTTTTGCAAACAAAACAGAAAAAACTAAGAATTTGAACTTTAAAATGTATTTGTATTGATAATTTGCCTATAAACAGGCGATTTTGTACAAAGAGACGGAAATCCTAGTAAGAGGAACTCGTCGTGAAATGAAAAGAGTACAAAGTGAAAACAAAATGTATAGCCATGTGTAAGTGATCTCATTGGGTTCCAAACCTTGCTATTGCCCCTATGTCTTCAAACATCTCATCCTTTGCCATCGGAAGAAGTTGATTGAACCATTTGAACTTTCTACTTTGGTAATAAAGCTTGCGTGTAAGTGATCCAACGGGACATAGTCGAACGCTTTAATCCCTAATTTTTGCCTGGACCTCCCTTTCAGGTTTTCAGTCCACCAGGATACCCTTTTTATGTCCAAGCCACCCTTTCAGGTTTTCGACTTGCCGGGTGTACAATCTTTTGTATATATCCCTAATTTTTGCCCGAACCCTTTTGGTTCGCCGAGATGCCCTTATTTTTGCCTAGGCATGTCAACCTAGCGGGTCATTCTTATGCGTAGTATTTTTTGACTATGTATGCATTCATAGGGTGCGGGAAATCTTTGCCGTCCATAGTGGTTAGCATTATAGCACCGTCCGAGAATACTTTCTTGACAACAAATGGCCCTTCTTAGGTGGGAGTACATTTGCCCATGGGATCACCTTGTGGTAGAATGATGTTCTTTATTACCAAGTCACCAACCTAGTATACCCGATGATTGATCTTCTTGTTGAATGCCTTGATCATACGTTTTTGATACATCTGACCATGATAGATAGCCGCAAGCCTTTTCTCGTCAATCAAATTCAACTGATCCAACCAAGTATTAATCCACTCGTCTTCGTCTAAGTCTACTTCTTTCATAATCATTAGATAATGGATTTGGACTTTGACACGTAGGGCAACTTCCATACTGTAGACTAGAGAGAATGGGGTTTCCCTAGTTGATGTTCACACCGAAGTACGATAGCCATGAAGAGAAAGTGGGAACATCTCATACCAGTCTTTATAGGTCACCACCATCTTTTGCATAATCTTCTTTATGTTCTTTTTGGAGGCTTCCACTGTGCCATTCATTTTAGGCCTGTATGGAGAAGAGTTGTGATGTTTGATCTTGAACTGCATGCAGAGTTTAGTGATCATGGCGCTGTTGAGGTTGGTACCATTTTCAGTGATGATCCTCTCAAGGATTCCATACCAACAAATGATGTTTATCTTGATGAACCGGACCACAACGTTCTTGGTAACTGAGGCAAATGAAGCTGCTTCAACCCACTCGGTAAAGTAAACAATGGCGACAAGAATGAAACAATGTCCATTAGAGGCAGTAGGCTTGATTTCTCCGATCATATCAATACCCCACATTGAAAATGGCCAAGGAGTAGTCATAACATTCAAAGGAACTGGAGGCACGTGAACCTTATCAGCATAAATTTGGTACTTATGGCAAGTCCTTGAGTGGAGGTGCCAATCGGTTTCCATGGTCGACCAATAATAGCCATCTCTCAAAATCTTCTTGGCCATAGTATGTCCACTGGAGTGAGTACCAAAGATGCCTTCGTGCATATCCTCCATAATCTTATATGCTTCCTTCTTGTCCATACAATGAAGCAGGGTTGAATAATGGTTGCGCTTGTATAAAATCCCATTGCTCAAGAAGAACTTGGCAGAGAACCTCTATAGGAATTTCTTGTCGTTGATTGATGCTCCTTCAGGATACTCTTGAGCTTCGAGATATATTTTAACTTCATGAAACCAAGGCTTATCCTCTACTTCATCAATGTCAACCTCATAGCAGTGCGTCGGTTTTTCAAATCTTTCGACAATAATTTTGGGAGCTTCGTTGTCCCATTTAACCTTGAACATAGATGACATGGTAGCTAAGGCATCCGCCAACTGATTTTATTTCCTCGGGATATGTCCAAATGTAACCTCTTCAAAGTACGGGATCAAGGTGAGTATAATTTCTCGGTAAGGGAAAAGATTTGGATGTTTTGTATCCCATTCCCCTTTAACTTGACTGATGACCAAGGCTAAATCCCCATACATGCTCAGAAATTTGATTCTTAAGTCAATAGCTTCCTTAAGACCCAAGATGTACGCTTCATACTCAGCCATATTATTGGTACAGTTAAAGCAAAGTCTGGAAGTGAAAGGCATGTGGCAACCTTCAGGGGAAATGATCACAGCACCACTTCTGTTACCCAGTGCGTTGTAAGCTCCATCAAAAACCATAGTCCATCGGGATCCTTGCTCAGGTCCTTCATACAGTATAGGATTTTCACAATCTGTAATCAGTATGATATTCTCGTCCGGGAATTCAAAGTTCATAGATTGGTAGTCCTCCACATCTTGATGTGCCAAATGATCTGCCAGCACAGTTCCTTTGATTGATTTTTGACTAGTGTACGCAATATCATATTCAGTTAAGATTATTTTCCATTGGGTTATCCTTCCGGAGAGAGCTGGCTTCTCAAATATGTACTTGATGGGATCCATCTTAGAGATCAATAGAGTAGTATGAGTCAACATATACTGTCTTAGTCGGCGAGCAGCCCATGCCAAAGCGCATCAAGTTTTCTCGAGCAGTGAATATCTTGTTTCATAGTCAGTAAACATTTTGCTAAGGTAGTATATTGCATGCTCTTTTCGACCAGACTCGTCATGTTGCCCCAACACACACCCCATTGAATTCTATAACACGGTTAAGTACATGATCAGAGGTCTTCCTTCAACTGGTGGCATCAGGATTGGAGGTTCTTGAAGATACTCTTTGATCTTGTCAAAAGATATTTGACAGTCGTCATTCCATTTTACTACTTGATCTTTCTTCAGAAGCTTGAAGAGTGGCTCGCAAGTAGCACTCAAGTGAGAAATGAATCGAGCAATGTAGTTGAGTCATCCTAAGAAACCTCTGACCTCCTTCTAGGTACGAGGAGCTGTCATTTCTTGGATATCTTTGACTTTTGCAGGATCGACTTCAATTCCTTTTCCACTGAAAACGATGCCTAGTAGCTTTCCAGATCTTACCCCAAAGGTGCATTTGTTGGGATTCAACCTCAACTTGTATTTTTTCAGCCTGTCAAACAGTTTCAGCAAATGAACAAGAAGCTCTTCCTCAGTTTGCGATTTGGATATCATGTCATCCATATAAACTTCTATCTCATGATGAATCATGTCATGAAATAAAGCTATCATAGCCTGTTGATAAGTTGCGCCTGCGTTCTTCAGCCCAAAAGGCATGACCTTATAACAGAAGGTGCCCCACTGTATGACAAAAGTAGTTTTCTCCATGTCTTCAGGTGCCATTTTGATTTGGTTATAACCCGAGAAGCCATCCATGAAGGAGAATACCTTGTGTTGAGAAGTGTTGTCAACCAAGACATCAATATGTGGTAGTGGGAAGTCATCTTTGGGGCTCGCCCTATTTAAATCTCTGTAGTCTACACACATACGAACTTTACCATCTTTCTTCGGCACTGGAACAACATTTTCAACCCATTAAGGATACGACGTCACTACCAAGAAACCTGCATTGAATTACTTCATTACCTTAGCCTTGATTTTCTGACATATCGGGCCGCATGTGATGAACCTTTTGTTTGATCGGAGAATAATCCTCTTTCATTGGCATACGATGAACCACGATATCAATATCGAGCCCCGACATGTCTCTGTATGACTAGGCAAAGACCTCAACATATTCGTGCAACATCTGAACCAATATGCTATTAACACTGTCTTCCAAGTTGGCGCCAATCATGACTTCTTTCTTATCTGCTTCAGTACCCAAGTTTATAACTTTGACCGGTTCTTCGTGCGGTTAGATAACCTTTTCCTCTTGTATCAGGAGTCTGGCGAGTTCTCCAGGTATCTCATAATCTTCTTCACCTCCGTCTTCAGCTTGATAGACTGGATTTTCGAAGTGATAAAAGAAAATAGCAGAATTATTGTCAATGAGATCCAGAGTGGATGTGGATCTGCAAATGTGTGTGTGGGCATGTAAGGTCACATGGCTATTTGAAAATGCAGTAAAGTAAAAGAAAGACAAGGAGCGCGAAATTTGAATGCAAAATCGTCCAATGTTTTCATTAAATGAGCATATGATATATGAAATGACAACTGTTGCGACTGGTTTTTAAATCAGAGCCACCACTATTAGTTTTTATCCTAGGGAAGGGAATCTAACAGAAAATCCTAATTCGTAGACAGAGATTCTACGTTTCGGACTTCTTTAGACGAAAGGAAGGTGTTAGGCACCTTTAATCTACCTTGTTCACAAGGATATTAGGTTTTAGGTTTAAGTTGGGGAAAAAGGGTTTTAAGTTTTATTAGGGGAAAAGTGTCTTAATTTTTTAATAGGGGAACTCGCTAAGATTTTTGATCGTATGCCTACGTATCCTCTTATGAGGAATCAGAGTCCCAATTCATAGTTCGCACGGGGTTGGTGTTTTTTAGGGGTTGCAAACGTACTTTGAATCACGTCGCACTTGGTCGGTGTGATACGGTGGGAGAACTGACTTGGGATTTTGCGTTTGTGTTCGCAAATGTTTCGGTTTAGCAAGAGTCGCCACCGACTTTTTATTTTATCCTAAGGAAAGGTCAAAAAGCACAGGAAAGACCTTTGAGATGTTTTCGTGGGTTCGGGGGGTAGATTATAGAAAGGGAAGGTATTAGCACCCTTTCTATCCATGGTTATCCATGGGCTCTTAGTTACTTGTTTTTAGATCACTTGCCTTTGCTTTTCAATTGCTTGAAACGGTGCTTTGTGTGTGATTTTGAAAGACGTTTTGAAAAGAGGCCATCGTTGTGGCAACCTTTGTAATGATTCTTGTTTGAATATATAAAAAGGTGTATTGTCTTTTGAAAATATTTTTCAACGTTTTTGAAAGTTGTTTTGAAAGTGTGTTGTGAGGTGTGTTTGAAAATGGCAAGGATGTTTTGCAAGATTTTTGATCAAGTAACTAAGAGTTTGTCTACCCTATTTTACTCAAAGATTTTTCTCATGTTTTTAACCCTTTTAACAGTGTTGTTTCACCATTGTGTTTGATGAACAACCTTGCGTTAGGATGTTAACGGGACAGGCGCGGGTCATCGTATAGACCATGATAGCAATAGTGTCAAGTATCTTTGGCAATTTTCTCGAGGGACTTGATCATTTGTTTAAGCAACTCAGATAGCGTCATCGAGGGACTATGATCATTTTGATTGTTTTTGTTTTGCCAAAGTACTTGACATGCCACCATGGCCCATTTTTGAAGGCAACAAGTGGATGAAACCCTAGGGGTGCATGTGTGCAAATTGTTTGTTTTTCATGCATTGTTATCTTTGATTTTTGGGTTGTCTAACTGTTGATTTTATCTTGCCATACACACCTAATTACTAGCATTTGTACAAAGTAAATAAAATGCAGAAAGAAATATCCTATACTATTACAACCATATTGAATTGCATGAGAATATAAAGGCAAAAATAAGGTAAAAGTAAGAAAAATGAGGGTCTTTCGATTGAGGCAGAAAACCCTTCGATTCTGCACTCTGTTGGCCTCCTTCGATTGGGGCTAGCACCAGTGAGGTCATGGCCTTCGATTAGAGGCTGGCACCAGTGAGGTTTTTTCCTTCGATTGGCCTGGAAGTCAGTGTGTGGCGAAGCCTTCTGGTTCTGCCTTGTTGACTTGTTGTCTTCTTCGACTGGAGGTTGAAAGCAGTGAGGGAATGCCTTTCGACTGAGCTTGGAAGTCAGTGAAGGCATGCTTTTCGTTTTGGCCTAGAAGTCAACATGGTTTTCCTCCTGGTTGTCTCTTTCGTTTGACCTGAAGAAAGAGGGTAGAAGCCAAAAGCTTCGTTTCCTATTTCCTGTTTCCTTGATGGAGGCTTTGAATGGATGTGGGACCTTGAGTGGAGGCCCAGGGTTCTGGATTTGAAAGAGGGGGCCAACAGCTGTGCTTGGAATGCTGGATTCGAAGGAAGGAAAGAAACAAGTCTTATGTTTCTTTCCAAACTGGATTCGAAGGATACTGAAGAGTACTTGTTCTTCAGAATCTAAGGAAGTAAGTATGTGATTCTGGGTTTGTTCTCACAAGTGTTGAAGGGACTTGAGAGATTTGTGGTGTTTGAGAAAATTTGGGAGATTTGTTCCTCTGGTCCAAAGATCCTCTCTTTTTTGTGCAAATGAACTCTCTATTTATAGAGAAAGGCTTTTGGAAAGCTTGGGGAGAAAAAAATAATAAAATAAGGCTCAGCTGGAAAGTAAATGTCCACTTGTGCCACAAAAGCAAGATGAACGGTTCAGATGGGTTGCTTCCTTTTGAAGGAAAATAAGCGCAAGGCTCAAGACAAACTTTTCTAAAAGGTAGTACTGTGCTATTAAGTGCAAGTGGTCTTAGACAACAAATGGGTAAAGGCCTAAAAAGGTAAGACACATGGCCTAGCCTATGGGTCTAAATGTTCAACTTGATCTTTTGAGTCGAATCCTCCATCTTTCTACACCTTTCGACCAGACTAGAACAACACAGCATTCATTTTCACCAGTTGTGTGTCCTTCGAATGAACCAACTGTGTGTTCTTCGAATGGCCCTTTTCAGAAGGTTATTAACTTCTGAATCAAAGGAAGCTTTCAGAACATTATTGACTTTTTGAATTGAAGAAAACCAAAAGGAGGCCTTTACTTCCTGATTCGAAGGACATTCTTGAGTCGAAGGACACTGTTTCAAAGGGAACTAAAAACTCAATTGAAACTTGTATGGAGATCATTTCCTTCTGAATCGAAGGAGACCTATTTGAATTCACATTTCCCAGACGAAGCTTGTATCGAAGAAAACATATTGCCAAATCGAAAGCTCATGCTCGAAGGAAGCATATTGCCAAATCGAAAGCTCATGCTCGAAGGAAGCATATTGCCCAATCAAAGCATGTGGATCGAAACAAACATAAAGGGAGTCATTGCCTTTTAGTGTGAGGGAAGTTCCTGGCTTCTGAATCGAAGGGGGCTTTTTCAAGGGAAGCAAGAACTTAGTCAGATCTTGTATGAAGATACTTCTTGGATCAAACGAAGCTTGTATGAAGCAAAGTATGCAAGAGGCCCTTGGTGCAAGTGGATTTGAAGGATGCATAGAGATGGTTACTTTGTCCCATCGAAACTTGTCCAAACGAAGCAAGCATGCAAGCAGCAAACTTGTCCAGTCGAAGCAGGCTTGTAGGCAGTAAACTTGTCCAAATCGAAGTAGGCTTTGCAGGTAGCACGCTTGGTGAATAAAAAAGGTTTCCTTACAGGGGGCATGTGTGGCCAACATGTCATGGACTTTGATTGCAACCATGTAGGCAGCACGCTTGTCCAATCAAAAGGCTGAATCGAAGGAGGTTTCAAATCCAAACGAAGGATGTACCTAAGTTACATTTGAAGGAGGCTTTAAGTTCAACATGAAGGACATATCCAAGTTGCATTCGAAAGAGGCTCTTGCTAAAACTGAAGGATGTAATCCAAGTTGCATTCGAAGGAGGCCAAGAGTCAATCGAAGGATGTAGAATCAAAGGGGACCTGTTTTCCTCCAAATTTGTCAAAATGTTATTTTTATCTGTTTTCTCCCTTTTTGACAGTTTCCTTTTAATTTTGATACTGGAAAATCCCAATGCACTTGTGCAAACTTAAACCCTGAGAATACTTGTGAGAAAGGCCTTGAAGAATTGAGAGGGCAAATTTTGGGGTACAACAGCTGCCCCTGTTCAATCTTCTTGAACCTGAAGAGTTAGATTGGCAAGTTTGCCTTTCGCGACTCGAAGGTAAAAGAGGATTGGACACTAGAGTGCCCGTAAATTTGCACTCGGTGACGTGATGGTGGAGGGAATGGGCTTAAAGATGCCATTTGGATAGGTGATAGAATCCTGTTGGAGATGGGCTTGTAGATGCCATCCAAGAATTCCTGTTGAATTGTAATTTGTAAGTTGGAAGAATGAGTATAAGAATTGCATCCATATCTGGTGCGTATTTGAACTGTATCTGAAGTTGAATTAGAATGAGTTGGTCGAGTAGATATTTGTCCTGTCTGGTTTCAGGTATTAATCTTTGACCTGAGAAAGATAGTTTTCCTGGCTTGTTACAGGTGTTAATCTTCATTCTCTTCATGTAGATATTTTTCCTGGCTTGTTACAGGTATTAATCCACAATCAGTCGTCCACAGATTGTTTTACTGGCTTGTTACAGGTATTAATCTGGAACTCGAAAAGGTTGATCGATGAGATAGTTGTCCTGTCTGGTTTCAGGTATTTAATCTCTGACCTGAGAAAGAAAGATAGTTTTCCTGGCTTGTTACAGGTATTGATCTTCATGAAGAAGTGAAAAACACAAGAAGGGGGGTTGAATTGTAAAACTTGAAATCAAATGCAGACAACACGTTATTTTTATCCTGGTTCATTTGATCTCAAACTACTCCAGTCCACCCGTCAAGGTGATTTCGCCTCTCTCCAACGAGGTCTTAATCCACTATATTCAACTGAATATTACAACTACTTTAACAACTGCTAAAGCCTTCTTGAGTCTAAACCACAGTCCGGTTTCTCAAGGAAATTCTTTCTTACAGATAAGTGAACAATATGTGTGTTGAATGTTTTCTACAAACACTTTATATCACAACTGTGATAATACACAAATTAAGCTTATGTGAAACTAAAATGCTATAACTATAGAGTAAGCAATTTGAGAGTTGTAGAAAACTGTATGAGTGAGAATGAAGATGATTTGCTTTAGGCGTGTAAAGAGTTATAGAGCATTATCCAATTCATTTCTCACTAACTTGTTTATATAGCCTTGAAAAGATACGTTGGTCAATTATTCCATTTCAATGCCCATTACGTTCTTTCCATATTGAGAAGATCCTTGTCTTGGAATAAAGCCGTTGGTAATAAAGTGTCTTGAATGCACAGTACCGTTGTCAATTAAGCGTGTTCTTGGCTTTGGCTTATTCTGACGCTTCTAGGTGCTGATGATATTGTTTTGGTCTTGATCAGAGTTTAGAGTGTATTAAGCGCAGATCTGTTCATCAAGCTTCAGCGTAAGCACATGCTTTGATCTTCTGATGCTGGCATATGATATTACATCTTCTGATGCTGGCATATGATATTTCATCTTCTGATGCTGATGTTGACATTCTTATGCTGATATTCATCAGAGTTTCTGCAAAGCACAATATAATTTTTAGGTAGCATATATGTCTTAAATGAATTATACAATTTATATAATCTTGCATTTTGTTATCATCAAAACTTTAACTAAGGGTAGTAGACTCAAACTTTGTTCTAACAATCTCCCCCTTTTTGATGATGACAAAAACCAGATTTTTTCAATTGAAAATTAAAGGAAAAATTATCAGAGATAACCAAATAATAAATTGTATCAGAGATAAACAGGGAGGTATCAAAGATAAGAGGATAATGAATAAAAAGGTATCAGAGTTATGATCAGAAAAACTCCCCCTGAGTTTATTACTTCCCTTTAATTCCATGAGTCCTTTAGCATCAGATCTTTATTGAACTTTCTTTGAGCATCAGATCTTCCCTTTATCAGAGCAAAGCTTCAGTGTATTAGAGTCCATCAAATTCTTGTACCTGTAAGCTTATGCAGAACAAAAAAACATTCAAGTATATCAGAGTGTTAGAATGTTTGAGACTTTTGTCTCAGTAATCCGTTATTGAAAAATATCATTCTTTCTCCCCCTTTTTTTCAGCAATCAAAAAGTGCAAATAATTGAAGTTAAAAGAATCAGTGCAGAAAAACGATTATATTCAGTTCAGAGCTCAGAAAATAGTACAGATAACATGTAAAGAAAACAATGAAAACATAAAAAAAAACAAAATCTAAGGAGGGGGTGGAAGGCGTGTGAACAGAGCCTCTAACATGTTCTTAATCTGATCAGTGGTTTCCTTCTGCTGATGCACCATGCTGGCTACTAAGTCAATCTTGCTATCCTGAACATCCATCCTTTCCTTCATTCGTTGATCATTCTCATCCATTCTCTCCTTCAAACAGTTGAGATCTACTATCAGTTCTGACATAACTTCCAGGTTCTTGACCGGAGTGAGGAGCGTTCTGAGAGGGATCTGATACTGTTCAGATGAGGCATCTTGTTGGGAACCTACAAATGGAGTGCTAGAAGATGCCATGTTCACACAAGGGTTTTTGAGAGAAAAAGCTTGAAAAGGGGTTTCTTTGGAAAAAGATGAACACACAAATAAGAATGCAGAAATGTTTAGATGATTGTAAGAGACGGTAAAAAGTGAATAAGTGATGTGAGGGTGTTTAAATAGGTTTTAAAAGTATTTTGAAAACATAAACGTTTTAAGAGAGAGAATTAAATCATGATTACTCGCATTTAATGTTGGCTGATTTTAGGGGATTGAGAAAGATATTTGGAACGGTTACCCATGACATGTGTCTCAATGCATCCAATCAGCACTTTGCCTTCTCAGAAGCGTGCACGCGTGTTCTGCCTCAGGAATTAGCTGATGACTGGATGACACTTGTTTGATTTAGTGAACAGCACATCTATCCTTGAAATGAAATGCTCAGATCTTTATGGATAGAATCTGATACAATCTGCATGTCTAAATTTCTGAAAGAAGATTGATCAGAAGTTCACAGTGAAATAAAAACAAATTCTGAAGGTTAATATATAAAATTAAAACATTTTCACTCTAGGCAGAGCTTCATGCTGAGATGTTTCAGAATGAAGTTGAACCTATCTTCAGAAAGTGGTTTTGTGAAGATATCAGCCCATTGATGGTTTGTATCAATAAATTTTAAGTTTAAAATTCCTTTCTGAATATAGTCCCTAATGAAATGATGTTTTATTTCTATATGCTTAGCCCTAGAATGCAAAATTGGATTTTTACTTAAGCAAATGGCAGAAGTATTGTCACAGAGTATAGGAATGTTACTCTCAAATATCTGGAAGTCCTCAAGCTGACTTTTCATCCAGAGCATTTGTGTGTTGCATCCTGCTGCTGCTATGTATTCAGCTTCTGCTGTTGATAGCGCAATTGTGGATTGCCTTTTGCTGGACCAAGAGATCATATTTTCTCCCAGAAACTGGCAGCTTCCAGAAGTACTTTTACGCTCTACTCTGTCTCCAGCAAAGTCAGCATCACAGTAACCTACTAAGCTGTAATCACTAGATTTTCTATAAAATAAACCCAGATTAGTAGTACCTTTCAGATACTTGAAAATTCGCTTAACAGCTGTTAAGTGAGATTCTCTAGGATCTGATTGGAATCTTGCACAAATGCATACACTGAATAAAATATCAGGCCTTGAAGCCGTCAGATAAAGAAGAGAACCAATCATACCTATGTAGACCTTCTGTTCTACCTTTTTGCTTACCTCTTCTCTTTCCAGAATGCACGTGGGATGCATTGGAATCTTTGATGACTTACATTCTGAGAGATCAAATTTCTTCAGAAGTTCTCTGACATATTTTCTCTGATGAATGTAAGTTCCCTCTGGAGTTTGATTGATCTGAATTCCCAGAAAGAATTTCAGTTCCCCCATTAGGCTCATCTCAAATTCTGCCTGCACACACTTAGCAAATTTTCTTCCAAGAGAAGGATTAGTAGATCTAAATATAATATTGTCAACATAAATCTGACACACTAATATGTCATTCTTAACTGTCTTACAGAATAAGGTAGTGTCCACTTTCCCTCTGGTGAATTCTTTTTCTAACAGAAAGTTACTTAGTCTTTCATACCAAGTTCTGGGAGCTTGTTTCAGACCATACAGTGACTTCTTTAGTTTGAAAACATACTCTGGATTTTTTGTACTTTCAAAACCAGGGGGTTGGTGCACATAAACCTCTTCTTCTATATATCCATTTAAGAATGCACTCTTGACATCCATCTGATATAGAGTGATGCCTTTATTAACAGCAAAAGAAATTAAAAGTCTGATAGATTCTAACCTGGCGACTGGAGCAAAGGTTTCTGTATAGTCTATCCCCTCTTACTGACTATAACCTTGTGCTACCAATCGTGCTTTGTTTCTGATGACTTCACCTTGTTCGTTAAGTTTATTTCTGAACACCCATTTTGTTCCAATGACGTCGAATCCTTTTGGTCTCGGAACTAGATCCCACACGTCATTTCTGGTGAATTGATTCAGCTCTTCTTGCATTGCTAGAATCCAGTCATTGTCCAGAAGTGCTTCATAAATTGAAGAAGGTTCAATCAGAGAAACAAGTCCCATGAGGGATTCTTTAGAGTTTCTGAAGCTGGCTCTTGTTCTGATTGGATCTTCTTTTCTTCCTAATATTGTTTCTTCTGGGTGATCCATGCTGCTTCTGGGTAGTCTTTTCTGAGGTTGATCAACAGAAGTTGCTGGATTGCTCGCAGTGCCTCTTTCTGATGTTGAAGGAGTGTCTTTGTTGAGAGCTTCTGATGACTTGTCTTTAGAACTTGTGAATTCAACTTCCATACCTGCAAAAACTTCATTCTGCTTTGACTTTTCAGAGTCAAGCTTATCATCAAAACGAACACTGATTGATTCTTCCACAATCTGTGTTTCTGTATTGTATACTCTGTACCCTCTTGAGCATTCAGAGTATCCTAACATAATACACTTCTGTGCTTTAGAGTCAAACTTGTTCAAATAATTTTTTGTATTTAAAATAAAACAAATACATCCAAATGGATGAAAATATGAAATGTTGGGCTTTCTGTTCTTCCACAATTCATATGGAGTCTTTTCCAAAATAGGTCTTATGGAGATTCTATTCTGAATGTAGCACGCTGTGTTTATTGCCTCTGCCCAGAAGATCTTAGCAACGTTTGTCTCATTGATCATGGTTCTGGCCATTTCTTGCAATGTTCTGTTCTTTCGTTTTACAACTCCATTTTGCTGGGGAGTTCTAGGACAAGAGAAATCATGCAGAATGCCTCTGTCATTAAAGAATGACTCAAAATCTTTGTTTTCAAATTCTCCACCATGATCACTTCTGACTTTAACGATTCTAAGATCCTTTTCATTCTGAACTTGGTTACAGAAGGTGACAAATACAGAGTGTGACTCGTCCTTGTGTCTTAAGAACTTTACCCATGTCCATCTGCTATAGTCATCTACGATTACTAACCCATACTTCTTGCCACTGACTGAAGCAGTTTTAACTGGTCCAAATAAGTCAATGTGCAGAAGTTCTAATGGCTTAGAGGTGGAAACAACGTTTTTAGATTTGAAAGCAGGTTTTGCAAACTTGCCTTTCTGACATGCTTCACACAGAGCATCTGAATTGAACTTCAGATTAGGAAGTCCTCTGACCAGATTGAGTTTGTTAATCTGAGATATTCTTCTCATACTAACATGCCCCAATCTTCTGTGCCAGATCCATTGCTCGTTGTTAACAGACAGAAGACACTTTACATTCTGACTTTTCAGTTCAGAAAGTTTGATTTTATAAATGTTGTTTTTCCTCTTTCCATTAAATAGGATAGTCCCATCTTTCTGACTAACAGCTTTGCATGATTTTTGATTAAATATTATATCATAACCGTTATCACTTAATTGACTTATGGATAACAGATTATGCATTAATCCATCTACTAATAAAACATTATTTATAGAGGGAAGATTTCCATTACCTACTGTTCATAGCCAATGATCTTTCCCCTCTGATTGCCTCCAAAGCCTACGTGGCCTCCAGGCTTAAGTTCCAAGCTTTGGAACATATGCCTTCTTCCCGTCATGTGTCGTGAGCAGCCAGAGTCCAGGTACCATGACTGGTGTTTCTGATTTGCTGCTAAAGATATCTGCAACATGTATTATTTTATCCTTAGGTACCCATAATTTCTTGGGTCCTGATTTGTTAGTTTTACCAAAACTCTGGTTGAATTTTGGTTTCACAGAATAATTACTACTAGTGTATTTGATGTCATGTGTGTGACCATACACAAAGTGTGAATTCAGAGGAGTGCGTTTAATAATTAAATCCATGGCATTCTTTGGTGTAGGTACCTTACCTTGGTATCCTATTCCCTTTCTTCCGTTTCTGCTAACTCCATAGATCATTGAAGCCATTTTGCTTCTATCTATGTTTTTAGCAAGGAACTTCTGAAAGCTGTGATCATACTCCTTGATGATCTCATCAGCACTGCTGGGAGTTTCAGAAATTGTTTCCTTCTGAGAGTTTTGTAAAAGATTTTCTAATTTTGAAATTTTATTTTTCAACTCAGAATTTTCCAATTTGAGACTCTCAGTTTTATCAGATTCAGAATCAAGATTCCTTTTCAGGTTTCTGAATTTAACTCTGATCTGCTGATATCTTTCCAGAATTTCGTTAAGGCTTTCAGCAAGTTCAGCCTTAGTAAAATTAATTGCAAAGTCAGGGAATACCTCTTCGGTGTCTGATTCAGAAGCTTCACTGTCTTCTGATATGTTATCCATGAGAGCTATGTTTGCTCTCTCATCATCTGATTCTGAGTCAGCTTCAGACGTGTCAGAATCATCCCATGTAGCCATGAGACTTTTCTTCTTTTCCCTTCCAAACTTCTTTTTGGGCTTTTCCCTCTGAAGCTATGGACAGTCACTCTTGTAGTGTCCTTGCTCGTTGCATTCATAGCAGATGATGTCCTTGGTGTTTGGCTTTCTGCTTCCTGAAGAGCCTTCAGATCTTCTGTATCCAGAGGAGGAGTTTGTCTTTCTGTATCTGGAGGAGGACTCATTCTGATCAGATCTTCTGGTATTCCTGAACTTTCTTTGCCTCTGCTTCCATAGTTGGTTTACTCTTCTGGAGAGGAGGGAAAGTTCGTCTTCTTCTGATGAGGACCCATCAGAGGTTTCTTCAACAGCCTGCAAAACTTTGGGGTCAGATTTTCTGTTAGATTTTAAAGCTAAAGGCTTACCTTGCTTCTGAGGTTCATCAGCTTCTAGCTCTATCTTGTGACTTCTGAGGGAGCTGATAAGTTCCTCCAGAGAGATTTCGTTGAGATCTTTAGCTAGCTTCAGCGCTGTAACCATTGGCCTCCACTGTTTTGGCAAGCTTCTGATGATCTTCTTGACATGATCAGCAGTAGAATACCCTTTGTCCAGAACTTTGAGACCAGCCACCAGAATTTGAAATCTTGAGAACATCGTTTCAATTGATTCACTTTCTTCCATTTTGAATGCCTCATACTTCTGAATGAGCGCAAGAGCTTTAGTTTCTTTGACCTGAATGTTGCCTTCATGCGTCATTCTGAGAGAATCAAACATACTCTTTGCAGTGTCTCTGTTAGATATCTTTTCATATTCAACATAAGATATGGCGCTGAGAAGAATAGTTCTGGCCTTGTGGTGATTTTTGAAGTCACGCTTTTGTTGATCAGACATTGCTTTCCTGTCAATCTTCTGACCACTTGCATTCACTGGGTGCGTGTATCCATCTGTCACCATGTCCCACAGATCAGCATCATGTGCCAGAAAGAAGCTTTCAATTCTGTCTTTCCAGTAATCAAAATTCTCTCCATCAAAGACTGGAGGTTTGCCGCTGAATCTGTCTCTATCTTCATTGTTGTCATTGCTGGTGTGTTGATATGTTCCTGCCATTGTGTTTTTCTGACGCTGGATCTTGTACTGACACGGTTAAGTGTTTTAGCTCAGAACCAGGCGCTCTGATGCCAATTGAAGAAGTGAAAAACACAAGAAGGGGGGTTGAATTGTAAAACTTGAAATCAAATGCAGACAACACGTTATTTTTATCCTGGTTCGTTTGATCTCAAACTACTCCAGTCCACCCGTCAAGGTGATTTCGCCTCTCTCCAACGAGGTCTTAATCCACTATATTCAACTGAATATTACAACTGCTTTAACAACTGCTAAAGCCTTCTTGAGTCTAAACCACAAACCGGTTTCTCAAGGAAATTCTTTCTTACAGATAAGTGAACAATATGTGTGTTGAATGTTTTCTACAAAAACTTTATATCACAACTGTGATAATACACAAATTAAGCTTATGTGAAACTAGAATGCTATAACTATAGAGTAAGCAATTTGAGAGTTGTAGCAAACTGTATGAGTGAGAATGAAGATGATTTGCTTTAGGCGTGTAAAGAGTTGTAGAGCATTAGCCAATTCATTTCTCACTGACTTGTTTATATAGCCTTGAAAAGATAGTTGGTCAATTATTCCATTTCAATGCCCATTACGTTCTTTCCATATTGAGAAGATCCTTGTCTTGGAATAAAGCCGTTGGTAATAAAGTGTCTTGAATGCACAGTACCGTTGTCAATTAAGCGTGTTCTGGGCTTTGGCTTATTCTGACGCTTCTAGGTGCTGATGATATTGTTTTGGTCTTGATCAGAGTTTAGAGTGTATTAAGCGCAGATCTGTTCATCAAGCTTCAGCGTAAGCACATGCTTTGATCTTCTGATGCTAGCATATGATATTACATCTTCTGATGCTGGCATATGATATTTCATCTTCTGATGCTGATGTTGACATTCTTATGCTGATATTCATCAGAGTTTCTGCAAAGCACAATATAATTTTTAGGTAGCATATATGTCTTATATGAATTATATAATTTATATAATCTTGCATTTTGTTATCATCAAAACTTTAACTAAGGGTAGTAGACTCAAACTTTGTTCTAACACTTCAATCCCTAGTCCACAGATGGTTTTCCTGGCTTGCCACAGGTATTAATATGGAACTCGAAAAGGTTGGTCGATGAGATAGTTGTCCTGTCTGGTTTCAGGTATTTAATCTCTGACCTGAGAAAGAAAGATAGTTTTCCTGGCTTATTACAGGTATTGATCTTCAATCCCTCGTCTACAGATGGTTTTCCTGGCTTGCTACAAGTATTAATCTGGAACTTGAAAAGGTTGGTCGATGAGATAGTTGTCCTGTCTGGTTTCAGGTATTTAATCTCTGACCTGAGAAAGAAAGATAGTTTTCCTGGCTTGTTACAGGTATTGATCTTCAATCCCTCGTCCACAGATGGTTTTCCTGGCTTGCTACGGGTATTAATCTGGAACTTTGAAAATGTTGGTCGATGAGATAGTTGTCCTGTCTGGTTTCAGGTATTTAATCTCTGACCTGAGAAAGAAAGATAGTTTTCCTGGCTTGTTACAGGTATTGATCTTCAATCCCTCGTCCATATATGGTTTTTCTGGCTTGCTACAGGTATTAATCTGGAACTCGAAAAGGTTGGTCGACGAGATAGTTGTCCTGTCTGGTTTCAGGTATTTAATCTCTGACCTGAGAAAGAAAGATAGTTTTCCTGGCTTGTTACAGGTATTGATCTTCAATCCCTCGTCAACAAATGGTTTTCCTGGCTTGCTACAGGTATTAATCTGGAACTCGAAAATGTTGGTCGATGAGATAGTTGTCCTGTCTGGTTTCAGTTATTTAATCTCTGACCTGAGAAAGAAAGATAGTTTTCCTGGCTTGTTACAAGTATTGATCTTCAATCCCTTGTCCACAGATGGTTTTCCTGGCTTGCTACAGGTATTAATCTGGAACTCGAAAAGTTTGATGGTAACCATCTGTTGATCGATCTTTCCTGAAAAAGGTAGAACGTTAGTTGTATGTAATGTCATGATGCATGAAATGCGTGATGTCATAATGTTCTCAAAATAAATAAGATGGTGTCGTATGCATTTATTATGTATGAGAATAGGATGTATGAAATGTGAAATGTTTATGAATGTATTTTTGTCTGGGAAAATAAATCCTTGACAAACGTCGGGGAGTTTGTTAACTCCTGGACCGTTGTTGAAGAGTATGTGTGTCTTCAAACTTTTCTTAGAATGTTTCCACTGGGGATTCTTGTTTTATTGTTTGAGGAGAAACTCCGCTGGGGAATATAGAAAACTCTGTGGGGAGTATGTTTATTTCTGCTTGGGAAAAGAGTTTAGGAGTCTTAGTTGTCCGTTGCTCTACAGGGGAGTCGAAGTTGAACTGATATCTGGTCGGGTCCAGGTTTCGCCGTAACTTGCTGGGGAATCATCCTATGAGAAGGACTTTGGGGAGACTTGTCATTTCCCCTAGTAGCGAATGTTTGTGGCATTTCCAAAAAGTTTGATTGTACGCAACCCTTTGTTGGGATTGACGCTCAATGTCCCGAGTGATGGAGATGGAGACCTGCCCCTGGTTACTCTGCACTTCTTTGAGAGATTTCCTGGAATCTTGACTAGACTTCCCCAGGTGTGTTCGATAGTGACATGTCATGCCCCCTTGTTGATAGAAGATTTGTCAATGGAAGTGTCATCCTTTTTGAAGTGATTTTGTTTACTGAGAGGGCTTTCGTTCATCGGATATTCGTTGTGTGAATTTCTCCGCTGTCAAACAAATAGCCAAATGCAAACAGTGATATTCAAGTAATGCAAAGTTTATGTTTGTCTCGAAGTTTTGAAAAATGCGTTTATGTAAGTAAAGAAATTTTGTAAGAAAAATTCAACTCAGGATTTAGAGCAAAGCCTTACAGGAGTCAGGATACCTTTTGTAACAGTATGCTTTCGAACTAACCCATGCTTCAATTAGGACTTTTGAAGGGTTGTAACGTGGCTTGGTTCACGGTTTAAGAAACAAAGGATAAAGGCTCAAAGTATATTTGTACCCACCCTCTCTTCGTGATGTTCTTCAATCCTAAACTCAGTTAATTGTGCGTCGAGCTGTATTCGAATTTGGAACGACGTTTTGGTGATGGTTCACACAAGTTAAATTTATTGGAAGGCGATCATTTTTTGCAACCTTTTTCATTTTGTTGAGGATTTGTATTGACCTCTTTTTGATTTGTTATCCCTGATTTTTGCCTGACTGTTCTTGTTTTGAGATTACAGTCAGCGGGATGCCCCAGTTTTCTTAAGTCTCCTTTGTAGGTTTTGACTTAGTGGGCTTTTCTTTTTGATAGATAATGACCGCCTATGTGATAGGGAACCATCACCGTCTTTTGATCCCAGAGGAATGTTTTGGATGTCATTCATTGTATTACGAGATGAGAGTTTGCGGCTTAACGCGCATTTGAATTAACTGAGAGACTACCCTGCCCCAGGTTTAAATTAAAGGTTTCAATTTGTGTTTAAAACAGAAAACTCCTACTTCTTTGGCTCGAAGGGGTTGACTAGGGATTATCTTTCTTATAACTCCAGTGTTTAGGATTTGAAAGAAACGCCTGTACATCGTCAGCAAGGTCTGTCCAAAAGTATACTGTATAAGATTATGGCATTGTTTTCGTCATCCTCCCTCTAAAGGCTTGTAACTTTTAGCAAGAGTTGAAAGTCATAAAGAGAGTAAAAAGCATAGTTTAAATGTAATGGAAATGAGTGGATCAAATCAAGACAAACATATGCAATGCATTAATGAAACGAAGTTTGACATTAACAGATAATTGTTTGAATAACAAAAGAAATTACAACTTGAAAATTCAAAATGAACAGAATCTTTCAATGATTCGTCATAGAAGCAGTGATTATGTTCGGAGTCTCTGGAGGGTCAAACTCGATCTCCTTGGCATCAATCATGTCTTGGACCATGTTCTTCAGAGCCCAACAGTTGTTTGTGTCATGCCCTGGGCTATCAAAATGATAAGTACACCTTGCATCCATGTTGTAGTTAGGAGAAGAAGTATTAGGGTTCGGATGAGGAGCCTTTAACGTAATCAGCTCTTCCTTCAACATGTGTTGTAGCGCTTGAGCCAGTGACATGTTGATCTTAGTCTATTGTATTTTGGGCGCGACCTCCTTACGCTGATGCCCCTGCCTTTGTTGAGCAGGCGTAGGATTAGAGATCAAGATTGCTCCTACGTGTTGGTCATGACGACTCTTTTGACCATACACAACATTGGACTCTTTCTTCCCATTGTAGGGATTTTTCTGAGCATCAGAAGGTGTAGCTTCTTGAATCTTCCCACTTTTGATGCCAGCTTCGACCCTTTCGCCGGTCAGTATTAGCTCGGTGAACTCGGCTGAAGAGCTTCCGATCAAGTGTTTGAAGAAAGGCCCTATCAATGTTCCCATGAAGATGTCAATCAGCTCCCTGTCAGTTAAAGGGGGTTGCACCCTACCAGCCAAATGTCTCCACTTTTGGGCGTATCCTTTGAAGCTCTCGTTGGAACCCATGGTCATGTTCTGCAATTGCACACGAGTTGGTGCAAGATCAGCATTGTACTGACACTGTTTGTAAAAAGCAGCAGCTAAATCCTCCCAGGTGTGGATGCGAGAACTCTCCAATTGATAGAACCATTCGAGCTGAGTCCCTACCAAGCTTTCTTGGAAGAAATGAATCCAAATCTTTGGATCAGTTGTGTATGGTTGAATCTTGCGGACATAAGACTTTAAATGCATCTTATGGCAAGAGACTCCATTGTACAGGGCAAAGGTAGGGACTTTGAACTTTGGCGGGATGACCACTCCAGAAACCAAACCCATGTCTCCTAAATCCAAGCCAGGTATTTGTTGAATCTCCATATCACTGAGGCGATCCTCCAACTGTTTGTACTTGTTATCAGTGGGAGGATATTGTTCCTCGGAGTAGTCAGCTTCAACTTCATCAATCTCCAAATTGTGGTCTTCTTCAAGACTATCCCCTATGTTGGATGAAGTTGAAAGATCTAGGGCTTTAGGTCTTCTTCTCAAGTTCAAGACGCCTACTGACTTCTTGGACTTCTTCTTCTTGTCTTTGAGAAGGAGAGCTTTCAGGTCCTCTTGCCCTTTACCCATAGCCAGAAGCATTTGTTGGAATTGAGCGTTTTGAGCTTGGAGATCTTTCACCGTTTGTTCCATATCCATCTTACTGAAATAAACAGTAGGAAGATAAGGAGACCTGTATGGGAGAAACCTGTCATGATATGATGCATGATATGTGGATGCATGTTTTCAAGGATCTCGCAGGGTAAACACAAGAAAATGTTAGAGGTCGAATTTTGACCAACATCTTTGATTGGAGAACTTTGTATCGGTGGATGTCTTTCCACGAGAATCAAGCTCACCATGTCAAGTGGGTCATAGCCCCCTGATTCAAGTTGTTGCACTTGATCTTTGACGGCGTTTGGTCAGAGGAAAATAAATCCCCTTGCCCCTTGCTAGACGTTTGGTTCATCACAACCTGCATCAAAGACCCTCGAGATCCTTGAAATGGTTATTGAAAATGCTATGGTATGATGTTATGATGTTATGTACATGTATGCAAAAGTAAGCAAGTGTATATACAGGTAATCATATTCACACAAAGCAAACAAGTCCTTAGGTTTAGGCTTGCATGGGGTTTGTGGTTAAATACCCTCTTGAAGTTAGTTGGCTCAACCTGTCCTAAAATAGAAACCGGGTTCTAAGGAGCTCAATATCACTGGATTATTTTCTATGTTCATTGTTTTGGTTTAGCCACTTACTGGCGACCAAAATATTCCAAGAAAACAATCCTCAATGAGTGTAGTATCGAGTATCTACCAACTTCGAAGTGTACCAAAGCCGGTCATCTCACTACCCCTAATAAAAGGCCAAGATGGTCAAGTAAGGTTCTAAAGTCAATTGATGCTTCACGACACCACGCGGCGGCCCCATACTCTCCTTGATTTAACTCAAGGGTTACCGGTACCAACCAAAGTGCCACATCAACGTAGCTACTGTTTCAACCATGTGGGTATACCCCGCGCAGTTCCCTCACAATTTATTGCTACTTACCTAAAAGGTGCCCCCAAATCCGGGTGTAGGATTTAAACAAACCCAAACAAGGAACCCAAAAAGTAAAGAAAACAAAGCAATTAAGGTAAGCAAGTAAAGGTGATCTAAAACCCTAAGGTAACCCCACTTTTAAAAAAATTCCCCAACAGAGTTGCCAGTTCTGTGATACGGTGGGAGAACTGACTTGGGATTTTGCGTTTGTGTTCACAAATGTTTCAGTTTAGCAAGAGTCGCCACCGACTTTTTATTTTATCCTAAGGAAAGGTCAAAAAGCACAGGAAAGACCTTTGAGATGTTTTTGTGGGTTCAGGGGGTAGATTATAGAAAGGGAAGGTATTAGCACCCTTTCTATCCATGGTTATCCATGGGCTCTTAGTTACTTGTTTTTAGATCACTTGCCTTTTCTTTTCAATTGCTTGAAACGGTGCTTTGTGTGTGATTTTGAAAGACGTTTTGAAAAGAGGCCATCGTTGTGGCAACCTTTGTAATGATTCTTGTTTGAATATATACAAAGGTGTATTGTCTTTTGAAAAGATTTTTCAACGTTTTTGAAAGTTGTTTTGAAAGTGTGTTGTGAGGTGTGTTTGAAAATGGCAAGGATGTTTTGCAAGATTTTTGATCAAGTAACTAAGAGTTTGTCTACCCTATTTTACTAAAATATTTTTCTCATGTTTTTAACCCTTTTAACAGTGTTGTTTCACCATTGTGTTTGATGAACAACCTTGCGTTAGGATGTTAACGGGATAGGCGCGGGTCATCGTATAGACCATGATAGCAATAGTGTCAAGTATCTTTGGCAATTTTCTCGAGGGACTTGATCATTTGTTTAGGCAACTCAGATAGCGTCATCGAGGGACTATGATCATTTTGATTGTTTTTGTTTTGCCAAAGTACTTGACATGCCACCATGGCCCATTTTTGAAGGCAACAAGTGGATGAAACCCTAGGGGTGCATGTGTGCAAAGTGTTTGTTTTTCATGCATTGTTATCTTTGATTTTTGGGTTGTCTAACTGTTGATTTTATCTTGCCATACACACCTAATTACTAGCATTTGTACAAAGTAAATAAAATGCAGAAAGAAATATCCTATACTATTATAACCATATTGAATTGCATGAGAATATAAAGGCAAAAATAAGGTAAAAGCAAGAAAAATGAGGGTCTTTCGATTGAGGCAGAAAACCCTTCGATTCTGCACTCTGTTGGCCTCCTTCGATTGGGGCTAGCACCAGTGAGGTCATGGCCTTCGATTAGGGGCTGGCACCAGTGAGGTTTTTTCCTTCGATTGGCCTGGAAGTCAGTGTGTGGCGAAGCCTTCTGGTTCTGCCTTGTTGCCTTGTTGTCTTCTTCGACTGGAGGTTGAAAGCAGTGAGGGAATGCCTTTCGACTGAGCCTGGAAGTCAGTGAAGGCATGCTTTTAGTTTGGGCCTAGAAGTCAACATGGTTTTCCTCCTGGTTGTCTCTTTCGTTTGACCTGAAGAAAGAGGGTAGAAGCCAAAAGCTTCATTTCCTATTTCCTGTTTCCTTGATGGAGGCTTTGAATGGACGTGGGACCTTGAGTGGAGGCCCAGGGTTCTGGATTTGAAAGAGGGGGCCAACAGCTGTGCTTGGAATGCTGGATTCGAAGGAAGGAAAGAAACAAGTCATATGTTTCTTTCCAAACTGGATTCAAAGGATACTGAAGAGTACTTGTTCTTCAGAATCTAAGGAAGTAAGTATGTGATTTTGGGTTTGTTCTCACAAGTGTTGAAGGGACTTGAGAGATTTGTGGTGTTTGAGAAAATTTGGGAGATTTGTTCCTCTGGTCCAAAGATCCTCTCTTTTTTGTGCAAATGAACTCTCTATTTATAGAGAAAGGCTTTTGGAAAGCTTGGGGAGAAAAAATAATAAAATAAGGCTCAGCTGGAAAGTAAATGTCCACTTGTGCCACAAAAGCAAGATGAACGGTTCAGATGGGTTGCTTCCTTCTGAAGGAAAATAAGCGCAAGGCTCAAGACAAACTTTTCTAAAAGGTAGTACTGTGCTATTAAGTGCAAGTGGTCTTAGACAACAAATGGGTAAAGGCCTAAAAAGGGAAGACACGTGGCCTAGCCAATGGGTCTAAATGTTCAACTTGATCTTTTGAGTCGAATCCTCCATCTTTCTACACCTTTCGACCAGACTAGAACAACACAGCATTCGTTTTCACCAGTTGTGTGTCCTTTGAATGAACCAACTGTGTGTTCTTCGAATGGCCCTTTTCAGAAGGTTATTAACTTCTGAATCAAAGGAAGCTTTCAGAACATTATTAACTTTTTGAATTGAAGAAAACCAAAAGGAGGCCTTTACTTCCTGATTCGAAGGACATTCCTGAGTCGAAGGACACTGTTTCAAAGGGAACCAAAAACTCAATTGAAACTTGTATGGAGATCATTCCTTCTGAATCGAAGGAGACCTATTTGAATTCACATTGCCCAGACGAAGCTTGTATCGAAGAAAACATATTGCCAAATCGAAAGCTCATGCTCGAAGGAAGCATATTGCCAAATCGAAAGCTCATACTCGAAGGAAGCATATTGCCCAATCTAAGCATGTGGATCGAAACAAACATAAAGGGAGTCATTGCCTTTTAGTGTGAGGGAAGTTCCTGGCTTCTGAATCGAAGGGCGCTTTTTCAAGGGAAGCAAGAACTTAGTCACATCTTGTATGAAGATACTTCTTGGATAAAACGAAGCTTGTATGAAGCAAAGTATGCAAGAGGCCCTTGGTGCAAGTGGATTTGAAGGATGCATAGAGATGGTTACTTTGTCCCATCGAAACTTGTCCAAACTAAGCGAGCATGCAGGCAGCAAACTTGTTCAGTCGAAGCAGGCTTGTAGGCAGTAAACTTGTCCAAATCAAAGTAGGCTTTGCAGGCAGCACGCTTGGTGAATCGAAAAGGTTTCCTTACAGGGGGCATGTGTGGCCAACATGTCATGGCCTTTGATTGCAACCATGTAGGCAGCACGCTTGTCCAATCAAAAGGCTGAATCGAAGGAGGTTTCAAATCCAAACGAAGGATGTACCTAAGTTGCATTTGAAGGAGGCTTTAAGTTCAACATGAAGGACATATCCAAGTTGCATTCGAAAGAGGCTCTTGCTAAAAACGAAGGATGTAATCCAAGTTGCATTCGAAGGAGGCCAAGAGTCAATCGAAGGATGTAGAATCGAAGGGGACCTGTTTTCCTCCAAATTTGTCAAAATGTTATTTTTATCTGTTTTCTCCCTTTTTGACAGTTTCCTTTTAATTTTGATACTGGAAAATCCCAATGCACTTGTGCAAACTTAAACCCTGAGAATCCTTGTGAGAAAGGCCTTGAAGAATTGAGAGGGCAAATTTTGGGGTACAATAGTCGGGAATAGTGATTACGAAGATTTTGACTAAATGCTTGGCGAGTAAAAATCCGTTTGAAACCCTTTTGCAAAAACTGTTGATTAGATTAGTTTGTTGTGAAAAATAGTTTGTTGCGTGTTTTTTAATCGTGTTAACTGCAAAAATTCTTGATTAATGCATGAATAAAATATATTTAATGCCAATATATAGAAAATATGTACATTAGTTTTGAATAAAAACAATTATTTACATTATAATATAATAAATAATAATACATGTATAACAATTAATATTAATATCAAGATTAATAATAATAATGATTTTTATAATAAGAAATAAATAATGATAATAAGAAAATATTTAAAATAATAATAAAAAAGAACAAATAATAAAATATATAGAAAAAAAATATATTGAGATATAAAAGAAATATAGAAAATAAATTAATTAGGCAGGGAGGTGTATTATCAATTATAGAGTAAAAACAGAGGGGTGCTGAAAGTAGCTTGGGTTAGGCCCATTGTACAAGCTGGACAGGGGGGTGCTAATTGTTTTAGATCTTAGTAAACTGGTAGAAAGGGGGTGCAGAAAGTTAACGGGCTTGGCCCATAAGCAAATTGAAGGAGAATCCGGCTGATTGCCTGCAGCGAGGGAGTACGAAGTATAATAGGGACTTGGCCTAACGACCGTCATATCATGATCAGAAGGATGGTAATGAGAGACTATGTTAGTTACAGTACGGGCGCGGATATAGGATCTTTATGGATAATGTTTTGTTTTAATATCTTTTTTCATTATTTTGTTTTACAGTACAACTCTCTTCCTCTTTCTTCCGCGATAGCCACCAGCCCTTTCCTCTTCTTCTTACCAAACCCTAACAACCCACCATCACCGGTGGCTCAAACAACCTTCCACACCCCAAATCGTCACCTTGAACAAAAACCCCAAATACAAAAAAAAACAAATATATAGATACAGCTAAGATACTGTTACCCATTTACGCTATCGTCTTCTTCTGATTCTTGAGGTGTTTCGATCCAGGGCTAATCCCCCTTCTTCTTTTTGTTGCAGGCAGTGGCTTCGAAGATTGATGGTGGTGTCTGGAAGCTGGAGGATGCAGAGGCTAGTGAGGCCGATTAGGGTTTCAGAGATCGAAACCCCAATCGGTGCTCTTGTTCTTCAAGTTTTCTTCAACCCCCCGTTCTGCTTCGTGTTCTCCCTCCAGTATCTTCAGCCGTTTCTTTACCCCTCCCCCTTCTTCTAAAATTTCTCTTCTGTATATATAGTGGTTAGCATTCAGGGTTTTGAATTTAGCATGAATTAGGGATTAGAAAAATTAGGGATTTTTAGTTGTTGTAATTGATTGAGTATTTGATTTTACTGTCAATCTCGGATTTGGTTTGTAATATAGATTAAATTGATTTTTGATTTTTTGTTCAATAATGATTTGATTGTTTCTGTAATTTCTGAATTTAGATTGCAATTGATTGATTCTGCAGATTTGATTTTCCATAATGTAATGATCTCTACAGTATTTGTTATTGACACAAAATGCGCATTGATTTAGGATGCGATCGATACAATAATTTTTTTTTAGGATTTGGATTTTTCATGTTACACTGAGTTGGGCCTGCGTTGACTTAACTGTATTGGGCTTGCATTTAGTTACTTATTTCTTTTGCCCAGCAGCATTATACTTGTTACAACAAAAAACGTTTTTCCTTTTAGATACAAACTAGGCCCAACTGCTTATTTCTAAACAAAACCTTTTATTATTAAAAAACATGATTTATTAACATTAATAATAGATTACAAAATTAATAAATTAAAATTAAACCAACAATAATTTTGTTCAAAAATACAAAATGGGCCACCAACAATTTTTCCAGCGCCTTTTCTTTTCAATTCAGATTGGGTCTCAATTGGCCCAAACAGCAAGCGACCAAGTAATTGTAAAAACAATCTCTTTAAATAAACCATAAAACGCTAATGGGCTTAGTTTAAAAAAAAACATAATGAGCTTGTATTACAAATTGCACCTCCCTTTTTTACTGTTCAAAAAATGAAATGGACTTTTAATTTTGAAGTAACACCCCTTCTTACTAACAACTACCATTCTTAAATGGACTGGCGTAATTAAAAACTTAATAATTATTCGAAATAGTTTTCTATTTTCGAATCGCATGGGCCATTGGCCAATATGCTTCGTGAATGGGTTTATGAGTGTTTCTGATTTAGAAAGCCCCACTTTCCTGAATTAAAATACACCCTCTAATCGACTTAAATTTAAGAATGGGCCATCAGATATTGTTGTACCATCCTTTAATTAAACATTTCTTCTATTTAAATCTTGAAATTATGATCGTAGGGGTAGGACAAATTTAGGGTACGACAGCTGCCCCTATTCAATTATCTTCTAATCGAATAGCGTGAGAATACACGAGTCTTACGCATTCTGATTGGGAGTTTATTGAATACTTGGAATACCCAAAATTTGTCCGACCGATCATAAGGTTACACTGATATAGCATACCCTTACGAGTCTTGTGAAAGTGGGAAAAGCTGATGATATATCGCTTACCAAGGCTTGATGATGAGGCAGACAGTCTTGAGCTTAAGAGCGCAATCTTGTACATCTTGGTTTTGCTTTAGCTTATTAATCCATTTGGGGGGGGGGGGGGGGTGAACAACACTTGATGGTGCATGGCTGCTTGAAGACTGAGGCCATGGGTTATGCTCGCAGATCGCTGCGTGAAGTCTGAGGCGATAGGCTAGATGTTTGTTTTCTTTCGAGCATCACTGCATGAAGTCTGAGGCGATGATCTGTGTCGCAGAATAAGGGAACGCACTACTGCATGAAGACTTAGGCAATGGGTTAGGTTCACAAATCGCTGCGTGAAGTCTGAGGCGATTGGCTGGATTTTGTTTTCGAGAATCGCTGCATGAAGTCTGAGGCGATGGTATGTGTTATGGAATAAAGAAACACATTGCTGCATTAAGACTTAGGCAATGGGTTAGGTTCGCAAATCACTGTGTGAATTCTAAGGCGATTGGCTGGATTTTGTTTTCGAGCATCGCTGCATGAAGTCTGAGGCGATGGTCTGTGTGATGGAATAAAGAAACACATTGCTGCATGAAGACTTAGGCAATGGGTTAGGTTCATAAATCGCTGCGTGAAGTCTGAGGCGGTTGGCTAGATTTTGTTTTTGAGCATCGCTGCATGAAGTCCGAGGCGATGGTCTGTGTTATGGAATAAAGAAACATATTGTTGCATGAAGACTTAGGCAATGGGTTAGGTTCGCAAATCACTGCGTGAAGTCTGAGGCGATAAGCTAAATTTAGTTTTTGAACATCGCTGCATGAAGTCTTAGGCAATGGTCTGTGTCGTGGAATAAAGAAACACATTGTTGCATGAAGTCTTAGGCAATGGGCTTGGTTCTCAAATCGCTGCGTGAAGTATGAGGCGATAAGCTAAATTTGGTTTCCGAACATTGATGCATGAAGTCTTAGGCGATGGCCGGTGTCGTGGAATAAGGGAACACATTTCTGCATGAAGACTTAGGCAATGGGCTTGGTTCACAAATTGCTGCGTGAAGTCTGAGGCGATAAGCTAAATTTGATTTTTGAACATTACTGCATGAAGTCTTAGGCGACGGTCTATGTCACAGAATAAAGAAACAAATTGCTGCATGAAGACTTATGCAATGGGCTGAACATATCACGGCATGAAGACTTAGGTGACAGGTTGAATCGTAGGAGAAGTATTTTTTGGTTGATCCTTAGATAGCTAAATCGAGGGTGAGACTGTTTGTTTGTTGTATGATACATGCATATGATGTCTGATATTGAGATGGGACCCTGAGCATATGTGTATTAAATGTCTATATATGTATGATGTTTGACATTGATATGGAATCCTGAGTATATGCTTATTGTATGCAAACATGTATAGTGTATGTATGCTTTGAATATGCAAAATGTATGTATGAAATGTGTGTAAGATGCGCGTATGCCTTGAAATGTTATGTAGACTATTTTTGGCATTCTCTCCTTTAAACCATTGGCTTAGAGTTACCAATCCCCTGGCATTGTCGTTGTAGCTTTGTTGAATTTGAACACTATGAACAATGTTAGCAAAATTTTGAACATTGATTTTCTGTATTGTAAGTGCAGGTGTAGACGTAGACGTAGACGTAGACGTAGGTAATGGCACATTCGTAGATTTGTATGTTGTAAGCGCATGCATAAGTGTAGACGTATGTATTGGCATATGTGTAGCCTTTTATGTTGTAAGCGCGGGCGTAGACGTGGACATGTGTATAGACTTTGTATTGTGAGTGCAAGCATAGGCGCAGACGTATGCGTGGATGTAGACTTTTTGGGTTGTGAGCATAGACATAGGCGTAGACATGTGTATAGACTTTTGTGTTGCAAGACGTAGGAGTAGCCATGTGCGTGGATGTAGACGTGGATTTTCTTTCGATATTTTTCTAACCAAAATGCTTTTTCGATGTTTTTTCAAATGCTTTTATTCGTTTGTTCCCCGAAATGATTTCAAGACAATATTCATAAGAAATCATCGTAGTATTTTGTTAGCAAGTCGAAGAAAAGAAAAAACACAATTTCAAAGATGCAAAGAAAGCAAATGTTTTATTGATTATGCCTCTGAATAGGCGAATGTACAGGATGCAATTCCTAGAAAGAGGTAATTACAGAAATCCTTAAAATTGTAAATGGCAATAAAAAAATGATAATTGCTGCTGTTTTTGTTCCCTAATATCCTTTTAATGGCTCTTGTCTCCTTTGTTTCCGAGTCGTATGATTTAGATCTATCTCTCCCTTCGTGGTTCGTAGTTGCAGTTTTAGATCGCAGTCTTTTTGTTCTTTATTTCTTTTTGAATGATCCCTAATTTTTGCCTGGATTGCCCTTTCGGGTTTTCAATCCACCAGGACGCTCCTTTTTGCCAAAGACGCCCGATTAGGGTTCGAGCTTAGCAGGCCTTTTATACATAGTGTTTTTTTACTGTGTCTGAATTTTCCGGATGCGGTAGTTCTTCCTCATCCATTGTTGTGAGGATAAGACTACCATGGAGAATGTTGTTTTGACTATGTATGGACCTTCATAGTTGGGTGTCCATTTACCACGTAAGTCGAGGCAAGGTAGCAAAATCTTTTTGAGTACTTGACCATGTTATGGTTCATCTTGTGCAGTACACCATTATTCTGAAAGAATTCTGAGGCTAATTTCCGTAGAGTTTGTTTGTCGATGCTAGAGGCATTTTCTGGATGTTCTTGCTTTTACAGGTACTTCTTGATGCCGTAAATTTGAGGTTGGTTGTCTGGTCTTTCTTTGATAGCAAGATAGTGTGCAGGCTCTTCAAAGTGTCTGTTTGTGATACCCGGTTCGTGGTTTGACCAAGTTACTTTGAACACAACTGATATAGTTATCAGAACGTCTGCCATTTGATTTTCTTTTCGTGGGATGTGACTGAAAGTGATATTTGGGAATTCCGCAGCCAGTTTTCAAAACATGATCCCGATATGGAATCAATTTTGGATGTTTAGTATCCCATTCGCTGTTGACTTGGTATATGGATTGTGAGCATTATTTGGGGAAGTCAAAACTGCCCCTATATCATGCCCCAGTGTATTTGAAGCCTCGTTGAACGTGAATGTCCAACGTGCCCCTGGATCGAGTTTTTCGTCAGGTCCTGGTATTTCGTAGTCGCTTATTTTTGCCTAACTGGCAAACAACCTTCTTTGAAGAGGTGATCTGTCCACCATCATGTCTGTATCTAACCTTGGTCTATTTCTGTAGGAACAAGCAAATATGTGCAATAATTTAATCAGCTTATTTGTGGCTCCGCTCTAACATTGCCCTTTAGCTTGATTTCTTCCTTTGTACCTAGATTAATGGTCTTAATATCCTCTTGATAGGGTTGTATGTTGTCAGCCTTTCATTCTATTTCCCTCGCCCTTTCCTCTGAGAGTTCAAGATCTTCATCATCTTCCTCTTTATATTGGTTGATAGGAGCATCAAAATTATACCGGGTCGTAGCAGTAGAATTATTGGTGGTTTTGGGTATAGATTTGCACCGTTATTATGTTTTGGTGCAAATCTTAGTACATGAATATTTGAAAATGCATATGCAGAGAAAGTATTTCCATTTTTAAATTTAAGATATAAATGCAAGAGAAAGAAAGGGATCTTAATTGAAAACAAAATATAACTTTTATTAATTGCAAATATTGTCTGAAACAAAATGGGGGAACCCTTACAGGCAACCCTATGCCACGGGCTTGACATAGGTTCTTTCAAAAACAAGAAAAATTACTTAGGAAAGAAAAAGATCTCAGGAATCTCCACGGCCGTCCATCTTTTGAGTTTTTCTCCTGGGGAGCATTCCTGAATGAAGTCATTGGCCCCTTTTGGTATCGACTTTGTTGGATATCTTTTCCACATGTCTGCCCTTCTCTATTCCATTGTTAACAAAGGTTTCCTAGATTGGAGAGACCCATGCTTTATCCCTTAGAGTAGCTACATATTTTTCTTCAGGGTATTATCCGAACTGGACTATCCCCTGGTCCACTAGCTTTAGCCGAGTTTTCTCGAAGGTTTCATTATGCTCCAATAGGAACCCACACTCCCATAGATATTCCCTCAACAAGCTTATCAGGGCTTTTGCTTGTCTGGTTGCCCCGCAGTCGGCTACTACTTCAATTGCCTTTATTGTTGGTCCACCGTGTGGAGGCGCAGGATTTGATTTGATGTTAGGTTCATCAAAAGTGATGTCTTGAGATTCTAACAAGTCTTGGACCTTATGTTTAAATGCCCAACATTGTTCTATGGTGTGCCCTAGAGAGTTAGCATGGTATTCGCATCTGGCGTTGACATTGTAAGTTCATGGGAGTGGCCCGAATGGAGGAGCTAGAGGCTTGATTTCCACCAAGGATGCCTTAACCAACTGTTGAAATAACTGGCTAGGTGGCATAGGGAGCGGATCAAATTTTCTGGGTGGCCTTCTTCCTTGTTGTTGTCCTTGTGGGATCACTAATGGTCGTGGTATCCTTTCTTGTGAGGCTACAACATTAATTTATCCCTCTTATCTTTTTGAGGGGTCCAAAACAGGCCTTTTTGGATTGAGGGGTCCTGCTTCTGGCTCTTTTCTTAGTTGGTGACCGCTTGATGCACCAATCGTTTGAGCTACTTTTTCAAAAGCTATCCTGGGAATCTGGTCTTGTTTGTCAATGAAGTTCTTTAGGGCTAGGAGAACTTAACTCAGATCTCCTTTAATAGAAATCACATCACCTTTGACTTGGTCTAGATCTTCCTTGAATTCCGCCTGGTTTCCATCGATCTATTCCAGGGTTCTTTGTTGATAGGCCCTTGTTTGATATGGAGCCCAAGGAGGTGGTGATCTTCTTCTACCCATGGCTTAACTGGAGAGATTTTTTTTTGAAAAATTGAGATGAGTTTCGATATGATATGCGGGTGTTTATGAATGTATGCATGCGAATGAATATGTATGAATATGAAATGGTTACTTGTTTTAAATGTCATATTCATCTGGGTATGTATTTGTCTTTCGCTTATTTTTTATTCGGTGACCAGCTTAAAAATAGATACGCCAATGAGATAGGGAACAAAATGCCGTTATTGAAGGTAACATAATTCAGATATTGAAAAATATTACAATCTTAAACCAAAACTTTGTTTGCGTGAAATTAAGCCAAGGGAAATAAGCCTTCTAGGTGCGCCTGCGGAGGTCTGCTCTTGAAACCATCCACTATTTCTTGACAAACTTGGGAAAGTCTTTAGAAAATTATTTCCATTTTGTGGCTTTGATTTCAGACATGTTTGACATGTTTACACGGACAAGTTGTTTCATTCGGTATCCATTTTTAAAGACAATCACCGAGATCTTGATTATATTATTACTTTTTATACCCTATGAATAAGACAAAGAAACAGGTGACAAATATATGAAATGTATCACGAATATGTGAAATGCATGAATGCATAGGTGTAGGGTTGAGTGACGAGATTTTTTGTGATAAGTACCCCTATAAGGTAGGGATGTATGGTTCAGTGACGGGGTTTTGTGATGAGTACCCTTAGAAGGTAGGTTCCTTAATTTTGACCTACGGTTAGTCTACCCTCCCAGAAGGTGGTTTCCTTAAGGGTATCATGCATAACACCAGAGGGAAAAGGCACAAGGGCCTCCCTTAGGTGGAGCCTCTTTACGGACTGAGACTTTCGTCTCAAAGTCGTGAAAGGTCTCGTCATGAGATTTTAGGTTAAGGTCGTTACAAAGAGTCATGGGTGTCTTTTCAAAGTCCTGCTCGTCAAGAGGGCATCTCTTGATAAGTATTCCTTTTTTGGAAGTTCACCGACTCTAGGCAAAGTCGTCACATAAACTCGCAGGGATGATGTACCCTCTAAGCTAATAGACGAACCTTCTTTCTAAGGGTTATTGAAAATATTTTGAGAAATAAAAAATCCTGCCATGCAGTATATATGATGATAAACAATAGACAATAATTAAATAAATGCAATGAATAATTGAAAGCAATAAATAAATAAAGCAATAAAAACCCCAAAGCAAAAAACCCTAAAACCTAAAGTTGAATTACCCAGTAGAGTCGTCAGCTATTGCGACTGGTTTTTAAACCAGAGCTGCCACTATTAGTTTTTATCCTAGGGAAAGGAATCTAACAGAAAACCCTAATTCGTAGACAGAGATTCTAGGTTTCAGATGTCTTTAGATGAAAGGAAGGTGTTAG
Source organism: Vicia faba (assembly GCA_948472305.1). Classification (NCBI taxonomy): domain Eukaryota; kingdom Viridiplantae; phylum Streptophyta; class Magnoliopsida; order Fabales; family Fabaceae; genus Vicia; species Vicia faba. The sequence continues at coordinate 377,959,429 of OX451735.1, read as the reverse complement.
GCACCTTTCATCTACCTTGTTCACAAGGATATTAGGTTTTAGGTTTAAGTTGGGGAAAACAGGGTTTTAAGTTTTATTAGGGGAAAAGTGTCTTAATTTTTTAATAGGGGAACTCGCTACGACTTTTGATCGTATGCCTACGTATCCTCTTATGAGGAATCAAAGTCTCAATTCGTAATTCGCATGTGGTTGGTGTTTTTTAGGGGTTGCAAACGTACTTTGAATCACCTCGCACTTGGCCGGGAATAGTAATTGCGGAGATTTTGACTAAATGCGCGGTGAGTCAAAATCTGTTTGAAACCCTTTTGCAAAAACTATTGATTAGATTAGTTTGTTGCAAAAACTAGTTTGTTGCGTGTTTTTTAATAGCGTTAACTGCAAAAATTCTTGATTAATGCATGAATAAAATATATTTAATGCCAATATATAGAAAATATGTACATGAGTTTTGAATAAAAACAATTATTTACATTATAATATAATAAATAATAATACATGTATAACAATTAATATTAATATCAAGATTAATAATAATAATAATTTTTATAATAAGAAATAAATAATGACAATAAGAAAATATTTAAAATAATAATAAGAAAGAATAAATAATAAAAAATATAGAAAAAATATATTGAGTTGTAAAAGAAATATAGAAAATAAATTAATTAGGCACGGAGGTGTATTATCAGTTATAGAGTAAAAACAGAGGGGTGTTGAAAGTAGCTTGGGTTAGACCCATTGTACAGGCTGCACATGGGGGTGCTAACTGTTTTGGATCGTAGTAAACTGGTAGAAAGGGGGTCCATAAATTTAACGGGCTTGGTCCATAAGCAAATTGAAGGAGAGTCCGGCTGATTGCCTGCAGCGAGGGAGTACGAAGTACGATAGGGACTTGGCCTAACGACCGTCAGATCATGATCAGAAGGATGGTAATGAGAGACTATGTTAGTTACAGTACGCGCACAGATACAGGATCTTTACGGATAATGTTTTGTTTTAATATCTTTATTCATTATTTTGTTTTACAGTACAACTCTCTTCCTCTTTCGTCCGCGATAGCCACCAACCCTTTCCTCTTCTTCTTACCAAACCCTAACGACCCACCATCAACGGAGGCTCAAACAACCTTCCCCACCCCAAATCGCCACCTTGAACAAAAACCCCAAATATAAAAAAACAAAGATATAGATACAACTAAGATACTGTTACCCCTTTGCGCTATCGTCTTCTTCTGATTCTTGAGGTGTTTCGATCTGGGGCTAATCCTCCTTCTTCTTTTTGTTGTAGGTAGTGGCTTCGAATTTTGATGGTGGTGTCTGGCGACTGGAGGATGTGGCGGCTAGCGAGGCCGATTAGGGAGGCTGATTAGGATTTCAGAGATTGAAACCCCAATCGAGGCTCTTGTTCTTCGATTTTTCTTCAACCCCCTGTTCTGCTTCGTGTTCTCCCTCCAGTATCTTCGTCAGTTTATTTAACCCCCCCTTCTTCTAAAATTTCTCTTCTGTATATATAGTTGTTAGCATTTAGGGTTTTGAATTTAGAATGAATTAGGGATTAGAAAAATTAGGGATTTTTAGTTGTTGTAATTGATTGAGTATTTGATTTTACTGTCAATCTCAGATTTGGTTTGTAATATAGATTAAATTAATTTTTGTTTTTCTGTTAAATAAAGATTTGATTGTTTCTGTAATTTATGAATTTAGATTGTAATTGACTGATTCTGCAGAATTGATTTGCCATAATGTAATATTCTCTACAGTATTTGTTATTGACATAAAATGCGGGTTAATTTAGGATGCGGTCGATACAGTAGTTGTTTTTTTAGGATTTGTATTTTTCATGTTACACTGAGCTGGGCCTGCATTGACTTAACTGTATTGGGCTTGCACTTAGTTACTTATTTCTTTTGCCCAGTAACATTATACTTGTTACAATAAAAAATGTTTTTCCTTTTAGATACAAACTAGGCCCAACTGCTTTTTTCTTAACAAAACCTTTTATTATTAAAAACATGATTTATTAACATTAATAACAGATTACAAAATTAATTAATGAAAATTAAACCAACAATTAATTTGTTCAAAAATACAAAATGGGCCACCAACAATTTTTCCAACGCCTTTTCTTTTCAATTCAGATTGGGCCTCAATTGGCCCAAACAACAAGCGACCAAGTAATTATAAAAACAATCTCTTTAAATAAACAGTAAAACGCTAATGGACTTAGTTTGAAAAAAACATAATGAGCCTGTATTCCAAATTGCACCCCCTTTTTTACTGTTCAATAAATGAAATGGACTTTTAATTTTGAAGTAACACCCCCTTCTTACTAACAACTACCATTCTTAAATGGGCTGACGTAATTAAAAACTTAATAAATTATTCAAAATAATTTTCTATTTTTGAATCGTATGGGCCATTGGCCAACATGCTTTGCGATTATGTTTATGAGTCTTTCTGATTTAGAAAGCCCCACTTTCCAGAATTAAAATACACCCCCTAATAAACTTAAATTTAAGAATGAGCCATCAGATATTGTTGTACCATCCTTTAATTAAACATTTCTTCTATTTAAATCTTGAAATTATGATCGTAGGGGTAGGACAAATTTGGGGTACGACAACAACCCTTAACAAACGGACCATTGTACTCCGGGCAAGGCACAAGGTTTAAAGTCATTGTTTTTAAAGAAATTATACATACAAACTTCTTAAAGAAATAAAAATAGGAAATAGAAATTACTCCTGGCTAAAGGAGATTGAAATGAAGTCTTTATCCATCCAATTCTTGAGTCCACTGTCAGTAGTTGGGAATATCCAGTCGTCCAAGTCACCATTACTATTAGTGTCTTATAGAGCATTGAATTTATTATTGCTAATACAGAGAGGTGTTCCCCCAGCACAAGCACGTCGAATCTCTTTCTGAGCCTTTGAAGTAAAACCTAACCCAAATTTGTTGGAACTGTAGGGGATATCAGGAAGTTGTCCCCAGATAGTGCAACCTCCATCTTCTACAACAGCCCGAGCGTCCTTCAGGGAGGCCATTCTTGGTGTGTCCTTGGAGATCTCAGGAATGATAGCTTTAGCAACAACAATCGTTGGAGGGTGTTGTACCCCAAAATTTGCCCTCCCATATTTCTCAAGACATGTCAAGAATAATCTCCAAGTGACTCAAGTTAGCTCAAGAGTTGGACAGTCAAATCACCTCCTAAGGCAGTCAATTCAAAATTAGGGTTTTGTGTTGCATCAAGGTCCTTACATCCAAATGGCCTCAAATGCTCCCCCATGTCCTAAAATGTTCTCAAGTTCATCCATGTCAAATTTCAAGCCTTGCAGAGAAAGTTTGGTCAGTCAATTGCTCAAGAGGTCCAAAAATCGACTGTGCTAGGGCAAAAGTCAATTGTGACCTACAAACAGTCAAACCTCAAGATTTTTTGCCAAAATTCTCATTTTGAAGGATAATTCATAATTTTATCAAGGGTTGATCATGATTCATCAAGGATTTCTCAAGATTCATCAAGATTCAAAAGTTGCTAAATTAGGGTTTTGCAGGAAAAGTCAACTCAACTTTGACCAAGCATAACTTTCTCATACTTTATGAGAAATGACCCATCCAAATCTCATTTTGAAGAGGATGCAATTACATACAATCCATATTCACACCCCAAGATCAAGAGATGCACTCACAAAAAGTTACAAATTTGGACATTATAAGTCATTTTTTAAAGTCAACAAAAACACCTTTTTTGCCAAAGCTTATAACTTGAGCATGGAATATAAAAATGAGATTAGACCAAAAGGGTTGGTTAGAGGACATCTCAAAGTTTCTAAAAAGTCCAAGAACACTTCCAAAAGTCCAAAATTGAAGATGTTATGCATTGTTGAAGTTGGGCATTTTTCCAAAATTGCCAAAAGTCAACTATCCCCAAAACTCCAATGTTTGACAAAAGGGCCCACTTTTTTCCACTTGATTTGATCTTGTCACACCACACACGTGTCCTATCTTCAATTTCATGACCAATTATTAATTTTTCTATTTTACTTGATTTTTATTGATTTAATTCATTTTTAATCAATTTAAATCAAAATAAAATCCAAATCTTAATAGCTTGATATCTTTTTGATCATTACAGCTTTCAATTATCATGATACACCCAATCAAATTCGTGCCAAGCCATATCATGCATAAAATCTTGGATTTGGAAAGAACTTGAAAGCCTTTAATGGAGGAATCATATCATATCTCAAATCATAATTCACATGGATTGAAAGCCCAATTCTTGACCTAATTGCTTCCCTTATACACACACAAGCAAAAGGCATCAAGAACACAACCTAAAAGCTGCCCAAATCACAAAACCAAACTTGAAAAAAAAGCTTGAAAAGCTTGAATCTGAAATCGATATTTGAGGCCAATTCAATCCAAAATATCAACGTGGTTCAATTTCCAGGAGTCCACTGAAGCAATTGGGATCAAAACCAAGCCTTGAAACGTCACCAAACTCACTGTAAGTCGTCCTGAACATAGCCCTGCACATGAAATCGTGAATCCATGTTCTTGCATCTTTTTGCCAAATTTTTTATACAATCATGCTTAACGTTCAATTTCCAGTCTTTCTGCATCATTTGATTTTGTTTTCGTGAGCTATAGCACCATACCCGAATCTAGGGTTCTGGAGGTTCGTTTTTGCTTTGCAGGTAAAATTAGAACAAACCATGGACATGGTTGTATTCAGGGAGGAGATACAAGCATGGTGATGGTCTCCGTTTGCATTTACATGGCCTATAGCGTGTTTTAGGACGAAGCCACGGATCTTGCTGCGGATAAAATCCGCAGGTAAAAAGATCAGTGTTTCAACGAAGAAGACGACTACGCGTCCTCTTCCCATTGGCCAATTCGGATTTCGTGCTTTTTATTTTTTTTAATTCAGGCATAATTGTTTGTTTGATATATAATATTTGTTGTGTAATATAATAACAAAAAGAACAAGGTGATGCAGTGGCAAGCACGCTAGTGGAAAGTCTCATGGGACCTGGGTTCGAATCCCAGGTCCCCCAAATTGCTTTTTATATTTTTTCATTAGGTATTCTCATACAGCGTCCAAAGCATGGTCTACCATGTGCCTCAGGTCTCAACACGCCAGATGGCCTCCAGGCAAAATCTGAAGGCCAGGATTGAAGGCTTACCATACTCTCCAGTCAATGCATATGCATGGGATGGTGAAAGTCAAAGCAGGCTGGTTTGGATTGGGCTTCAGAATTGCTATCCTCACCTTCAAATCAGGCCCACACCCCTTTGGTTATTTCTTTCTATATCTTTTATTTATTTTATTTATTTGTCTTTATATTATTATCTTTATTATTTAAACTAATTAATTAATTTATTTTCCTTATAAAAATCAAAATTACAAAAAAATATGTTTTATTTTATTAAATTAATTCATCACTTTTATTTTTTGTAAATAAATTAAATTAATTAATTTAGTGTTAATTAGGTTAACTTTTAATATCTTTTGCAAAAAAATTAAAATTAATGTAGAATTAGGTTTTTACTAACTTTTGACCATTTTATTTTATTTCCTTAAAAACTCAAAAATCCAAAAATATTTTCATTATTTAATTTAATTTAATTGTTCATTTAATTTAATCCCATTTAATTCAAAAATAACAAAAAAATCTCCTTCTTTCCAAAAAGGGTCAAAACCGTAAAAAATGCGCCGTTTTAATTTTCTCGCACGCGATCCATATTTCCATATTATTGTAATTGCTTCCGGAATGTAATAGCTTTAAATAGGACTTTATTTTATCGCTTTCTTTTACTTTTCGCAATTTAAATTAAAGGGTTTGTTTTTGGCGATGTAAATACCTGACGCCTTGTAATAGTTTAGATTTAATGCAAATTTAAATTCCGCAACTATACACTGTTAGATGTTTGAATAATAGGGAATGCATGACAAGATCCAATGTATGAACTTAAAATCAACATAGCTCACCCATGACATGTACAAAGATAATATAACCGAACTAACACACTCGCACATGCGCACTCTTAGGGTACACCTCACTTGGTTGCCTCGAACGTGGTCATTGAGTATAGGAAGTTTTAGAGGTCGCCCTCTTGTCCAAAGATCATAAGTTGCCTCGAAACGGTTGCCTCGGATAAAATGATCTAAGACATTAGGGTTACCGCTAAGGCGTCCTAACATTGCTTTAGTGACCACACGTCCCTTAATCGAATTGACCCTTACAACTCCAACGACGGTGCTACCTACTCCTCAATAGTGGGATAGCATTGTCTAAAGGACATTAGCATAATTTGATTCTTTTTTCGAGTAGGTAGATGGTTCTTAAGTACTTGCTCCTTTTAAAACAAAACAAAACTTTTCGCACTTACACTCTCTTTAAAACAAAAACTCCTTTCAAACCCATAAACACAAAGAAAAGCAAATTTTGAAAACACAATGAGCAAGTACCTAAGAGCCCGTGGATAACCACAGATAGAAAGGGTGCTAACACCTTCCCTTTCTATAATCTACCTCCCGAACCCGAGAAATATCTCAAAAAGGAATTTTTCTGTGCTTTTGTCCTTTCCTTGTTGGATAAAATAAAAGACGGTGGAGACTCTTGCTTACCGCGACATTTTGCAAAAACAAACGCAAAACGCGAACCAGCATTCCAAAAACAGTCAGTTCTATTCCCACCGATCACAAAACTGGCGACTCTGCTGGGGAAAATTATAAGTGAGGTGTACCTTAGGATTAGATCATTGTGTTTTCAATTGTATGCTTTAATTTTGTGGGCTTGTATCGGAGTTCTATAGATCCTAACCCGGATCTGGGGATACCCTTTAGGTAAGTAGCAATAAACTGTGAGGGAACTGTCCGGCGTAGACCGATACGGTTGAAGCAGTAGCTACGTTGGTGTGGCACTTTAGTCTGTACCGATATCCCTTGTGTTGGAACAAGGAGAATATGGGTCTTCTAAGGGGTCATTAAGCACCAACTGACCTTAGAACCTTAAATTGACCAACTTGTCCATAGAACAGTAGCAGTATGCTACACTCGTTGAGACTAAACTCTCGCGATGATTCCGGCCGCAAAAAAAGCTTGCTAAACTGGAATTATGACCGATTGAGGGTAGTCAGTGATATTGAGATCCTCTAGAACCCGGTTACTATTTTTAGGACAGGTTTAAACCAACTGAACTGAAAGAGGGTAGTACCTAAGCTCCTTGCCAGCCTGAAATCTAAGGGCTCTCTGTGTGACTTGTGTGCCTTTACCATGTTTGGTATTTATGGATACTTGTGGTGTGCCTACTATCATGACATCATGACATCATAACATTACATACATCTTGCATTGGATTAACCTATTTCAAAGACAGGAGGGATTCATCTTTGTTCTGTTTTGTAGGTCATCATGATGCCCATGCGTAAGAATACCATCCGGATCAACTTTGTCCAAGTCCCTGCCTTGCTTAAAGAGTTGGTTGCCAAGATGCCTGACACTACTTCCTTCATCAGGAGGCATGGTTCTCTTCTCAGTTTGGTCACCTCCAAATTGGACGAGCAGATGATGAGTGTCCTAGTCCAGTTCTATGATCCGCTGTACCATTGTTTTACTTTTCAAGACTATCAGCTGGTTCCCACCCTAGAAGAGTTCTCTGAGCTGCTCGGTATCTCTGTTCTGGAGCACACCCCATTTACTGGTTGGGAGAAGACCCTTAGGCCCAAAGAGATTGCTGCAGCCCTTCATTTGACCAAAGAGGAGGTAATGGCTAATTGGGAGACTAGGAGTGGAGCAAAGGGCTTTCTGACTAAGTTTTTGGTTGGTAAGGCTAACTACTTCTGGGATAGCCTAGACTTTAAGGCGTTCGAGGATATTCTGGCTCTTCTTATTTATGGCTTGGTATTGTTTCCGAATCCTGACACTTTTGTTGATGTGAATGCGATAAAGATCTTCATCTCTCAGAACCCGGTACCCACTCTCTTGGGTGACATGCTTCATCAGCTCTATGCTCGTACTGCCCGAAAGCGGGGAACCTTGATGTGTTGTGCTCCTTTATTGTCGAGGTGGTTTATTTCGCACCTCCCTAAGTTAGTACTTAAGAACAAAGAAGGCATGGGCTGGGCTTATAGGGTGATGTCTCTCTCTCATAACGACATTATCTGGACTCTCAAGGGTATGGATGAGGTGACTATCATTGATCGCTGCGAAGAGTATCCTAATGTTCCATTGATAGGAACCCATGGAGGAATTTCTTACAACCCATGCTTAGCTCTCCGTCAGTTTGGAAGAGCCAGAAGAGAAGGACCTCACGAGCTGCTAATGCCTCATATCATCTTTGACTTTCAAGGGGATAACGACGAGCAGCATCACAGATTCATAAGGGCTTGGGATAGAGTTCACCAATCTGATCCACATGAGCTGGGCCCAAAGACTTCACTTCTGATGGAGCCATATCTCAGATGGGTCTGTATCCGTGCCCAAAAGCTGGGTATGCCATATGAAGCCGTCCGGCCTGTCACTCTTGAAGTTGCTAATGAAGAAGGGGTTCTTCCAACCATCCTCCATCCTTATATGCCCACTGACATTGGGGCACTGAAAAGATCTTGGATGCAGCTGAGGGATGAACGAGACTCTTACCGAGAGAAGTTCAACGAGCAAGAACAAAAGATCCAGAAGCTGACTAGGCAACTGGAGAACGAGCGGATTCTCAACAACTATGTCCGCACTGAGAAGAAGAGACCATGGGAGCATTGATGGACCTTTGATGATTTCCTTTCCAGTTTTTGTTTACTTTTCAGTATTTCCATTTTTGTAACGCCTTAAGGGAAATTAGTTGAACAATTTGAATTCTAAAGTTTATCTAATAAAGTGTGTTTCCTTTCTTGTTTACAAATTTAAATCTCCCTATTGTCTTTGAAATCATAATCATACACATTTCATCCCATGCACTTCATAAACAGGTACCCATTACAGGTCTCTTATCTTCTTCGCTGTTTATTTCAACGCTCACTCATCATGTCTGCTGAACCTTCAACTGAGCAAGCTATCAAGGCCCTCCAGGCCCAGAATGCCCAATTTCAAGAGCTGTTCATGAGTCTAGCTAAGGGTCAGCAAGACCTGAAGACCCTGATTCTGAAAGAGAAGAAGAAGAAGAAGAGGACCATCTTGTTCAACACTGGTCCTAGGTTTGGAAACAGGATAAAGAATGAAGTTGATCTGACCACCTCATCTGGAGGGAAAGATAGTCCACAAGAAAGGAGGGCTCCTAGCCCTATGGTCTCCGACAACGAGATGGACTATGATGAAGAACAGTACCCTCCTGCTGAGGATAGGTACAAACAACTGGAAGACCGGTTGAGTGCTATGGAAGTCCAAAAAGTGCCTGGTCTAGATTTTGGTGATCTGGGTCTATCATCTGGGGTAGTGATTCCCCACAAATTAAAGGCACCAACCTTTGCTAAGTATGACAGAGTTTCTTGTCCGAAGCTGCACCTCCGGTCATATGTAAGGAAGATTCAGCCGTACACAGCTGATAAGAACCTATGGATCCACTTCTTCCAAGACAGTCTCTCAGGGACTCAGCTTGAGTGGTTTTATCAGTTGGACGGAGCCAGTATCCGCAGTTGGGAAGATTTGGCTACTACATTCTACAGGCAGTATCAGTACAACTCCGACCTCGCTCCTACGCGTACCCAACTCCAGGGTATGTCAATGGGAATGGGTGAAGGATTCAAGGATTATGCTCAAAAGTGAAGAGACCTCGTCGGAAGAGTACAACCACCCTTAGCTGATCGGGAACTTGTTGATATGTTTCTGGGGACCTTGTCTGGTCCATTTTTCAACCACTTGATTGAAAGCTCTTCATCTGGGTTTACAGATCTTATTTTGACTGGTGAGAGGATTGACGCTGATATTAAGGCTGGGAAGATACATAAGGGTGCCTCGTCAAGCACCGAGAAGAAGCCATTTAAGAAAGAGTCCAGTGCTGTCTATAGTTTGAGAAGACAGAATAGACCTGAACACTGCCAAGTTGTCAATGCGTTTGTTATTTCAAAACCTGCTGGTGCTCCTCAGCACAATAATCAACAAAAGGACGAGAGGCCTCGAAGGCAATTCACCCGTCTCAGCATGACCCTATCTCAGATTCTGCCACAGTTGCTGAAGACTAATCTGGTGGTTCTAAAGGAAGCCCCGAAGAATCCAAATACCACATCACCGAGGTATAACCCTAATGCCCGCTGTGCTTTTCACTCTGATAGCCCGGGGCATAATACGGATGACTGTTGGGTTTTGAAAAACAAGGTACAAGACTTAATTGATGCGAAGGAGATTGAGTTTGAGGCGCCCGAGAGGCCTAATGTTGTGACTGCTACCATGCCCAAGCATGGAGTGAATGCTCTAGAAGAAGACTTGTTTGTAGTTTCTGTGGATGAAATTGTTACCCCTTTGATGACTGTGAAGAAGAACCTTTTGCTAGCCGGTTTATTTCCGGGCTGTGACGAAGGTTGCCATATGTGTTCTGTTTTACCTACCGGTTGCCCATTCTTGAAGTCAGATATCCAAAACTTGATGGATAGTAAGGAGATCCTGTTTGAGAAGACTATTGTTCCCTCCGCTCCTACTGAAGAAGTTGCCATTATTACCATTTTCGACAATTCTTCCAAGGCTCCCTCGAGGAAGCCTGTTAGAATTACATCCGTTCCAAGAATCGCACCTGTGATCATCACTGTTCCGGGGCCCATCCCCTATACCTCTGATAAAGCTGTCCCGTGGCACTATGGGGCTGATGTTTATTTTCATGGAGTTAAGCAAGAGTTGGATGCTGGTACTGACATCGGCAACATTACTGGACCTGCTAAAGTCACCCGCATCGGAAGACTTTTCTCACCTGATATTTCCCCACCAACAGCCCGAAGACCTGCTGTTATTACACCTGCTAGTGTACCTGCTACTGTTCCTAATCAAGTTCCTATTCTTACCCCTGTCGCCGAGTCATCTGACGCTCGGGGCAAAGGGATCACCACTAATATGCCTGCCCAGACGGAGGCACCGAAGACAATTACTGTTGAAGCTTCTAAGCAAGAGATGGAAGAGATCCTGAAGATCATTGAAAAGAGTGACTACAATGTAGTTGAGCAGCTGGGGAAAACCCCATCCAAGATTTCTATGTTGTCACTGTTGTTATGCTCAGAGGCCCATGCCAAGGCTCTGATTACATTTCTGAAGACTGCCCATGTACCACAAGAGACATCAGCTGATCAGTTTACAGATTGTGTGGCCAATTTGACTGCTGATAATGGGTTGGGTTTCTCGGACGCCAATTTGACTGCTAAGGGGAAGAATCACAATGATGCCCTGCATGTTTCCATTGAATGCAGGGGCACTACTCTCGCTCATGTATTGGTGGATACTGGTTCTTCGTTGAACGTCTTGCCTAAAAAAGCTCTAGACCGGTTGGATTGTGAAGGGTTGGAGCTGAAACCAAGTAACATTGTTGTTATGGCCTTTGATGGGTCTAAGAGGATGGTGCACGGTGAAGTTGATATCCCGATCAAAGTTGGTTCTCAGATTTTCAATTCTACATTCTATGTGATGGACATCCGGCCATCTTATTCTTGTTTGCTGGGTCGTCCATGGATCCACAAAGCCGGGGCTGTAACCTCAACGCTCCACCAGAAGCTGAAGTACCCGGTCAAAGGGAAGATTGTGACAGTGCAAGGGGAGGAAGAGTACATGGTCAGCCACCTCAACTCGTTCCGATATGTAGAAATGGATGGGGAGTTCATTGAGACCCCGTTCCAGCATTTTGAAGAGGTTCCCCAGACACTAGCATCAGCTGAGACTGTGGTTGAAGATTCTCCTATGAAAATGGCTTCCTTAAAGGATGCCCGGGCTGTTATTGAGAAGGAAGCTCAAAGGGCTGTTCGGAATGCACGAATCGGAAGACCTCCCGTGTTCATCAGCAACTCGGGAGTGAATGCCATTGGAGATGATGTTGAAGAGTCTGAGTTCGACAGCTGGATCTACCCTACGACTGACGGTGGACCAAGCAACTGGACAACAAAGGACTTCATCCCTATTACTTTTGTTACCCAGTAATGAAACTTTTGTTTTGAATTTGTAACAGACAATGTTTTAAACTTTATGGCCCGGTGTCTTACCCGGGGCACTGTGGCTTCATTTGTGAGGGCTTTTGTGTGTCATTTTCATATATCATTAATAAAAGCATTGGATGTTCTTGCATTTCAAATCTTACGCTCCTTGTTTTTCTTTATTATATGTTGCAAAACAACTATTTTACACACACTCACATATATAGGTCCACATCCACTCTGGATCTCACTGGTAACGACTCGGCTACTGCCAGTTATGACTTCAAAAATCCGATCAACTTAGCCGAAGACGAAGGTGAAGATGATTTCGAAGTGCCTGGTGAACTTGCAAGACTGTTACTCCAGGAAGAGAGGGCCATTCAGCCACATGAAGAGCCAGTGGAATCAGTGAATCTGGGTACTGAGACAGACAAGAAGGAAGTCAAGGTTGGTGCCAATATGGAGCCTAGTGTGAAACAACGGTTGATTCAGATGCTGCGTGACTACGTTGAGATCTTTGCCTGGTCTTACGAAGATATGCCTAGTTTGGATACCGATATTGTGGTTCATCGCCTGCCTACCAAGGAAGATTGTCCTCCAGTGAAACAGAAGGTTCATCGTATGCGCCCAGAGATGTCTGAGAAAATCAAGGCTGAAGTTATGAAACAGTTTGACGCCGGTTTTCTAGCAGTTACTTCTTACCCTCAGTGGGTGGCCAATGTGGTTCCAGTGCCGAAGAAGGATGGAAAGGTTCGAATGTGTGTTGACTACAGGGATCTGAACAGGGCAAGCCCCAAGGATGATTTCCCTCTACCTCATATTGACGTTCTAGTTGACAACACCGCTCAGCACAAGGTCTTCTCCTTCATGGATGGCTTCTCCGGTTATAACCAGATTAAAATGGCTCCCGAAGACATGGAGAAGACAACTTTTGTTACTCAGTGGGGTACCTTTTTCTACAAGGTCATGCCTTTTGGACTGAAGAATGCTGGGGCAACATATCAGCGTGCCATGGTTGCTTTGTTTCATGACATGATCCATCATGAGATTGAGGTATCCGTCGATGATATGATTGCAAGGTCCCATACTGAGGAGGAACACCTTGACCATCTGCAGAAACTGTTTGACAGGTTGAAGTTGTACAAGCTGAGGTTAAACCCGAACAAGTGCACCTTCGGGGTGAGATCTGGTAAGCTGCTGGGTTTCGTCGTAAGCGACAAAGGTATTCAAGTGGACCCGGCAAAAGTTAAAGCTATACAGGAGATGCCAGCTCCCAGAACAGAGAAAGAAGTCAGAGGCTTTCTGGGACGTCTGAACTATATTGCCCGGTTCATCTCGCGCCTGACTGCTACTTGTGAGCCAATCTTCAAGCTGCTGAAGAAAGATCAAGTAGTACGTTGGAACGATGAATGCCAGGCCGCTTTCGAAAGGATCAAAGAGTATCTCCAAGAGCCACCTATTCTAATGCCGCCAGTTGAAGGGAGACCTCTGATCTTATACTTGACAGTACTCGACAACTCAATGGGGTATGTGCTGGGTCAGCATGACGAGTCTGGCCGAAATGAGTATGCTATTTATTACCTTAGCAAAAAGTTTACCGACTGTGAGACCCGATACTCACTGCTTGAGAAAACTTGCTGCGCTTTGGTATGGGCTGCTCGCCGGCTGAGACAGTATATGTTGACTCACACTACTCTGTTGATATCAAAGATGGATCCTATCAAGTATATATTCGAAAAGCCTGCTTTGTCCGGAAGAATAGCAAGACGGCAGATGATCTTGACTGAGTATGATATCCAGTATACGACCCAAAAGGAAATCAAGGGAAGTGTGTTGGCAGACCATTTGGCACATCAGGCAGTGGATGATTACCAGTCTATGAACTTTGAATTCCCGGACGAGAATATCATGGTAGTGACCGACTGTGAGACACCTGGACCGGATGAAGGACCTGAGGAGGGATCCCGATGGTCTATGTACTTTGATGGAGCTTCGAACGCTTCGGGTAATGGCATTGGCGCCGTGATCATATCTCCTAAAGGCTCTCATACTCCGTTTACCACCCGACTATGTTTCAACTGCACCAATAACATGGCGGAGTATGAAGCGTGCTTCATGGGTCTTCGAGCTGCAATTGACCTAAGGATTAAGTTTCTGAGTGTCTTCGGAGATTCTGCTCTCGTGATCAGTCAGATCAAAGGCGAGTGGGATACGAAACACCCAAATCTTATTCCTTACAAGGAATTTGTATTGACATTGCTTCCCCATTTTGAGGAGATAACCTTTGAACACTTCCCTAGAGAGGAGAATCAGCTGGCGGACGCGCTGGCTACGATGTGTTCTATGTTCAAAGTCAATTGGGACAACGAGGCTCCCCGGATTATCATTGAAAGATTGGACGAACCTGCACATTGCTGTGATATTGAGACTGAAGAGGTAGCAGATAAACCCTGGTATCATGAGGTGAAAAGGTATCTTGAAGCTCAGGAGTACCCCGAGGGTGCATCTGTTAATGACAAGAAGTTTCTGAGAAGGTTCACGGTAAATTTCTTCATCAGCAATGACATCCTTTACAAGCGTAACCATGATTCAACTCTACTGCGTTGTATGGATAAGAATGAAGCAGAAAGGATCATGGCGGAGTTACATGAAGGTACTTTCGGAACTCACTCCAGTGGACACACCATGGCAAAGAAAATCCTTTGGGCAGGATATTATTGGTCCACAATGGAAGCCGACTGTTATCAGCATTCTCGGACATGTCACAAGTGCCAAGTCTATGCTGATAAAGTGCACATACCTCCAGTCCCTCTGAACGTCTTGACAGCACCTTGGCCTTTTGCAATGTGGGGCATTGATATGATTGGCGAGATCAGACCTACGACATCTAACGGGCATCGTTTCATCCTGGTAGCAATTGATTATTTTACGAAGTGGGTTGAAGCAACTTCCTTTGCTACTGTAACCAAGAACGTCGTGGCGCGGTTTATTCGGCATAATCTGATTTGTCGATACGGTGTACCAGAGAGGATCACTACGGATAATGGTACCAATCTCAACAACAAGATGATCACTGAGCTCTGCGAGTAATTCAAGATACAACATCATAACTCTTCTCCCTACCAGCCGAAGATGAATGGGGCTGTGGAAGCGGCTAATAAGAACATTAAGAAGATTGTGCAGAAGATGACAGTGACTTACAAAGATTGATATGAGATGTTACCATTTGCTCTTCATGGGTACCGTACCTCAGCGCAGACGTCAACAGGGGCAACACCCTATTCCTTGGTATATGGCATGGAGGCAGTCTTGCCTATTGAAGTTCAGATACCCTCTCTTTGGATCATGAAGGATGCAGGTTTGAGCGAAGATGACTGGATTCAGACCCGGCTTGATCAACTGAACCTAATCGACGAAAAGAGACTTACTGCTATTTGTCATGGTCAGACGTACCAAAAACAGATGATCAAGGCATTTAACAAGAAAGTCAGACGACAAGAGTATCAAGTTGGGGACCTGGTAATCAAGCGTATTATCCTACCTCAAGGTGATCCCAAGGGAAAATGGACCCCTACTTATGAAGGGCCATTTGTGGTTAAGAACATTTTCTCAGGAGGAGCTATGATTCTAACCACCATGGATGGTGACGACCTTCCTCACCCTGTCAATGCAGACATAGTAAAAAGATACTACGTATAAGTAAAGACCCGCTAGGTTGACTGGCCTAGGCAACAATAAGGGCTTCCCGGCGAACCAAAAGGATTCGGGCAAAAATAAGGGATGAAAATATTAAAAAAAAATCTGTACACCCGGCAAGTCAAAAACCTGAAAAGGCGGCTTGGGCAAAAAAGGGTATCCCGGTGGATTGAAAACCCGAAAGGGCGGTCCAGGCAAAAATTAGGGATTAAAGCGTAACACTATGTCTCATTGGATCATCTTGCATCTGGACTTCGGTATCGACTATCAAGCTCGGACGACATTAATCAGTCAGATTCACCTTCAACCAGCAGCAAAGTGATGAGATGCTTGAGGACATAAAGGCAATAACAGAGTTGGAACCCAGTGGGATCATTCACATAGCTGTTTTGTTTATTTTTACAAATTGTGTAAATTCTATTTATTCGGCGGCGTTCTCTTACTAGGATGTCAACCTCTTGTACAAAAACGCCTATTTACAGGCCAAACTTCAAAATCAATACAAATTCATTTTCAGACAAATTTCAAACTGTTTTCCTTTATCTATTTTGTTTTACAAAGAACGTCCAATGTTCATTTTTGATATATGCATTTGACATTAATTGCTGCTCATAAATATTTGCATGCGAAACGAAATATGAATCACTGGTAATATTAGAAACAGGGGCAATAAGAAGTGTCCAAGATGTGTAGTTGCTTTGTCCATCAGGTACAAAGGTAGATTCAGTTGAAGAATATGACCAAGACATCTTTACTCCCCGCAGAGTAAGACAGTAATGATAGCTCTCTCAGCTGAGACTTGCAACTACGGACGAATCAGCAATACTCTCCCCAAGCAGAGTTCATCCATCATCAGCGCTAAAAAGGTTTGGTATCCCCAGAAGGTCTTAAATTCCTCAGCGGAGTATAAAGATATTCCCCAGCAAGCATAAGAGTATCCCCAACAGTCTTAATATTCCTCAACGAAATATAAGAATGTTCCCCGCAGAATGCAAGATACCCCCAGTGGAGCCATTTCCCCAGCGCAGTCTAAAAAGCTTCCCCAACGGAGTTGAGGCATCATCCCCAATAGACTTTGGAAGCTTACCCCTAGCGGAGTACAAAATAAATCTCCCCAGACAAGTTCAAAGGATCATTCCCAGCCAAACTCAGAGATTTATCCCCACAAGAGTCTAACAGGGTTATCCCTAGCAAGTCGCAACTGAAATATCGTCCCCAGCGAAGTTCTTTCTTTCCCCAAACAGTAGTTCAATCCTCAAAAGATCCAATATCACCAGCAACGGTAATCCATCCCCCAGTGGAGTTTATCAGCAGGAATCCCCAGCGAAGTTTATCGTTAAAATCCTCAGCAGAACATCTCTCCCCCACAGAGTAATTCCCCTCGGAGTAATCTCTTCATCAGTTTATTCCCCAACGGAGTTCTTTTCTCCAGCAGGTTTATTCTCACAATCATCTTCGTCCATCATCCCCAGCGGAAATGAAGAACTCAACTCTATCCTCCAGCAGCTCCGGGATTTATTTTCCCCAGCTAAAACATCACATTTTCATACATCATGATACATGCATATACGCATCATACCATACAATCTCATTTATGTTGAGAACACCATTGCTTGATCCATCTCATGCATTGCATACGACTGACCTTTACCTTTCAGGAAAGATGCAGTTAAGTTCTCAGCTTAGTCGAAGACCTGACCGGTTCTTAAATCTCAATTGAATTATCCTCGGTTGAATTTCAGATAAGGTTCTCAATCTCGACAGTTTCCCTACGTCAAAGTGTGGACGAGTGCTATAACCTCAACGGTATACTATGTTGAGCACTAGTCAGTTCCTAGATCTTGATGTTTTCCTCCGTCATAGTGTGGACGAGTTCTCTAATTTCAACGGTATACTACGTTGGAGACCAGACAGTTCCTAGATCTTGCTGAAGATGTTTCCCTACGTCATAGTGTGGACGAGTGCTATAACCTCAACGGTATACTACATTGAGCACTAGTCAGTTCCTAGATCTTGATGTTTTCCTCCGTCATAGTGTGGACGAGTTCTCTAATTTCAACGGTATACTACGTTGAAGACCAGACAGTTCCTAGATCTTGATGAAGATGTTTCCCTACGTCATAGTGTGGACGAGTGCTATAACCTCAACGGTATACTACGTTGAGCAATAGTCAGTTCCTAGATCTTGATGTTTTCCTCCGTCACAGTGTGGACGAGTTCTCTAATTTCAACGGTATACTACGTTGAAGACCAGACGGTTCCTAGATCTTGATGAAGATGTTTCCCAACGTCATAGTGTGGACGAGTGCTATAACTTCAACGGTATACTACGTTGAGCACTAGTCAGTTCCTAGATCTTGATGTTTTCCTCCGTCATAGTGTGGACGAGTTCTCTAATTTCAACGGTATACTACGTTGAAGACCAGACAGTTCCTAGATCTTGATGAAGATGTTTCCCTACTTCATAGTGTGGACGAGTGCTATAACCTCAACGGTATACTACGTTGAGCACTAGTCAGTTCCTAGATCTTGATGTTTTCCTCCGTCATAGTGTGGACGAGTTCTCTAATTTCAACGGTATACTACGTTGAAGACCAGACAGTTCCTAGATCTTGATGAAGATGTTTCCCTACGTCATAGTGTGGACGAGTGTTATAACCTCAACGGTATACTACGTTGAGCACTAGTCAGTTCCTAGATCTTGATGTTTTCCTCCGTCAAAGTGTGGGCGAGTTCTACAATCTCAACGGTATACTACGTTGAAGACTAGACAGTTCCTAGATCTTGATGAAGATGTTTCCCCCCAATTGAATTATGGACAGGTTCTTAAGACTCAGCCGAGGCATTCTCTCAGTTGAAGTACAGGCAAGTTCCTAAATCTCAACAAAAGTCAGGCTTCCCCAGCGGAATCTTCTACAACAACAGGCATGCAAGTTCTCGCTAAAGAATCTCTTATGCGATCGAAACTTCTGCAGATGGCACCTGTAAGCCCATCCTCCTACCAACAATCTCCAAATGGCATCTGTAAGCCCATTCCCGACATCACAATGTTGATACTACGTCATGCGAGTGCAAATTTCTGGGCACTCTAGTGTTCAATTATCTTCCACCTTCGGATCACGAAAGGCTCGAAAGCCAATCTATATCCTCAGGTTTAAGAAAATTGAACAGGGGCAACTGTTGTACCCCAAAATTTCCCCTCCCATATTTCTCAAGACATGTCAAGAATAATCTCCAAGTGACTCAAGTTAGCTCAAGAGTTGGACAGTCAAATCACCTCCTAAGGCAGTCAATTCAAAATTAGGGTTTTGTGTTGCATCAAGGTCCTTACATAAAAATGTCCTCAAATTCTCCCCCATGTCCTAAAATGTTCTCAAGTTCATCCATGTCAAATTTCAAGCCTTGCAGAGAAAGTTTGGTCAGTCAATTGCTGAAGAGGTCCAAAAATCGACTGTGCTAGGGCAAAAGTCAACCGTGACCTACAAAGAGTCAAACCTCAAGATTTTTTGCCAAAATTCTCATTTTTAAGGATAATTTATCATTTGATCAAGGGTTGATCATGATTCATCAAGGATTGCTCAAGATTCATCAAGATTCAAAAGTAGCTAAATTAGGGTTTTGCAGGAAAAGTCAACTCAAATTTGACCAAGCATAACTTTCTCATACTTTATGATAAATTACCCATCCAAAGCTCATTTTGAATAGGATGCAATTACCTACAATCCATATTCACACCCCAAGATCAAGAGATGCACTCACAAAAAGTTACAAATTTGGACATTATAAGTCATTTTTGAAAGTCAACAAAAACACCTTTTTTGCCAAAGCTTATACCTTGAGCATGGAATATCAAAATGAGCTGAGACCAAATGGGTTGGTTAGAGGACATCTCAAGGTTTCTAAAAAGTCCAAGAACACTTCCAAAAGTCCAAAATTGAATAAGTTATGCATTGTTGAAGTTGGGAATTTTTCCAAAATTGTCAAAAGTCAACTATCCCCAAAACTCCAATTTTTGACAAAAGGGCCCACTTTTTTCCACTTGATTTGATCTTGTCACACCACACACGTGTCCTATCTTCAATTTCGTGACCAATTATTAATTTTTATATTTTACTTGATTTTTATTGATTTAATTCATTTTTAATCAATTTAAACCAAAATAAAATCCAAATCTTAATAGCTTGATATCTTTTTGATCATTACAGCTTTCAATTATCATGATACACCCAATCAAATTCGTGCTAAGCCATATCATGCATAAAATCTTGGATTTGGAAAGAACTTGAAAGCCTTTAATGGAGGAATCATATCATATCTCAAATCATCAATTCGCATGGATTGAAAGCCCAATTCTTGACCTAATTGCTTCCCATATACACACACAAGCAAAAGGCATCAAGAACACGACCTAAAAGCTGCCCAAATCATAAAACCAAACTTGAAAAAAAAAGCTTGAAAAGATTGAATCTGAAATCGATATTGGAGGCCAATTCAATCCAAAATATCAACATGGTTCAATTGCCAGGAGTCCACCGAAGCTATTGGGATCAAAACCAAGCCTTGAAACGTCACCAAACTCACTGTAAGTCATCCTGAACATAGCCCTGCACATGAAATCGTGAATCCATGTTCTTGCATCTTTTTGCCAAATTTTTTGTACAATCATGCTTAACGTTCAATTTCCAGTCTTTCTGCATCATTTGATTTTGTTTTCGTGAGCTATAGCACCATACCCGAATCTAGGGTTTTGGAGGTTCGTTTTTGGGCATTTGCTTTGCAGGTAAAATTGGAACAAACCATGGACATGGTTGTATTCAGGGAGGAGAGACAAGCATGGTGATGGTCTCCGTTTTCATTTACATGGCCTATAGCGCGTTTTAGGACAAAGCCACGGATCTTGCTGCGGATAAAATCCGCAGGTAAAAAGATCAGTGTTTCAACGAAGAAGACGACTACGCATCCTCTTCCCATTGGCCAATTCAAATTTCGCGCTTTTTATTTTTTTTAATTCAGGCATAATTGTTTGTTTGATATATAATATTTGTTGTGTAATATAATAACAAAAAGAACAAGGTGATGCAGTGGCTAGCACGCTAGTGGAAAGTCTCATGGGACCTGGGTTCGAATCCCAGGTCCCCCAAATTGCTTTTTATATTTTTTCATTAGGTATTCTCATACAGCGTCCAAAGCGTGGTCTACCATGTGCCTCAGGTCTCAACACGCCAGATGGCCTCCAGGCAAAATCTAAAGGCCAGGATTGAAGGCTTACCATACTCTCCAGTCAATGCATATGCATGGGATGGTGAAAGTCAAAGCAGGCTGGTTTGGATTGGGCTTCAGAATTGCTATCCTCACCTTCAAATCAGGCCCACACCCCTTTGGTTATTTCTTTCTATATCTTTTATTTATTTTATTAATTTGTCTTTATATTATTATCTTTATTATTTAAACTAATTAATTAATTTATTTTCCTTATAAAAATAAAAATTACAAAAAATATGTTTTATTTTTTGTAAATAAATTAAATTAATTAATTTAGTGTTAATTAGGTTAACTTTTAATATCTTTTGCAAAATAATTAAAATTAATGTGGAATTAGGTTTTTACTAACTTTTGACCATTTTATTTTATTTCCTTAAAAACTCAAAAATCCAAATTTTTTTTCATTATTTAATTTAATTTAATTGTTCATTTAATTTAATCCCATTTAATTCAAAAATAACAAAAAAATCTCCTTTCCAAAAAGGGTCAAAACCCTAAAAAATGCGCCGTTTTAATTTTCTCGCACGCGATCCATATTTCCATATTATTGTAATTGCTTCCGGAATGTAATAGCTTTAAATATGACTTTATTTTATCGCTTTCTTTTACTTTCCGCAATTTAAATTAAAGGGTTTGTTTTTGGCGATGTAAATACCCGACGCATTGTAATAGTTTAGATTTAATTTCCGCAAATTTAAATTCCGCAACTATACACTATTAGATGTTTGAATAATAGGGAATGCATGACAAGATCCAATGTATGAACTTAAAATCAACATAGCTCACCCATGACATGTACAAAGATAATATAATCGAACTAACACACTCGCACATGCGCACTCTTAGGGTACACCTCACTCAGTTTCCTCGAATGTGGTCATTGAGTATAGGAAGTTTTAGAGGCCGCCCTATTGTCCAAAGATCATAAGTTGCCTCGAAACGGTTGCCTCAGATAAAATGATCTAAGACATTAGGGTTACCGCTAAGGCGTCCTAACATTGCTTTAGTGACCACACGTCCCTTAATCGAATTGACCCTTAAAACTCCAACGACGGTGCTACCTACTCCTCAATAGTGGGATAGCATTGTCTAAAGGACATTAGCACAATTTGATTCCTTTTTCGAGTAGGTAGATGGTTCTTAAGTACTTGCTCCTTTTAAAATAAAACAAAACTTTTCGCACTTACACTCTCTTCAAAACAAAAACTCCTTTCAAACCCACAAACACAAAGAAAAGCAAATTTTGAAAACACAATGAGCAAGTACCTAAGAGCCCGTGGATAACCACAGATAGAAAGGGTGCTAACACCTTCCCTTTCTATAATCTACCTCTCGAACCTGAGAAATATCTCAAAAAGGAATTTTTCTGTGCTTTTGTCCTTTCCTTGTTGGATAAAATAAAAGACGGTGGCGACTCTTGCTTACCGCGACATTTTGCAAAAACAAAACGCAAAACGCGAACCAGCATTCCAAAAACAGTCAGTTCTATTCCCACCGATCACTGAGGGATTACTTCATACGTTTGGCAAGGTGTTTCAATGAATTCACCATCCATTTCAACATATTTGAAAGAATTCAAATGACTGACCATATATTCTTCCTCTCCGCAGACTGTGACTATCTTTCCTTTCACAGAGTACTTCAGCTTTTGATGTAATGTAGAGGTAACCGCACCTACCCCATGAATCCATGGGTGTCCGAGAAAGCAGGAATAGGCCGGGAGGATATCCATTACATAAAAAAGTTGAATTAAATACTTGAGATCCCACCTTGATCGGGAGATCAACCTCTCCATGGACCATCCTCTTTGAGCCATCGAAGGCTTTTACCATAATATCACTGGGTTTCAACACCAGCCCTTCATAGTCCAGTCTATCCAAAGCACCTTTGGGTAAAAAATTTAGGGAGGACCCAGTATCTACTAACACATGCGCCAGAGTGGTGCCTTTACATTCAATAGAGATATGCAGAGCCTTGTTATGATTCTTCCCCATCAAAGTTAAATCTGCATTAGAAAATCCCAAGTCATTATCAGCAGTTAGGCTTGCAGCACAATTCTCATACTGGTCAGCAGTGGTCTCTTGAGGTACATGGGCATTCTTCAAAAATTTCAACAAAGCTTGGGCATGTGCTTCGGAGCATAATAACAAGGATATCTTTGAGGGTGTCTACTGTAAGTACGAAGTGCGCCTAAGAGAGGGGGGGGGGGGTGAATTAGGTACTTTTAAAAAATTCTTGTTTTTAGTCATGATGGTTCTTATTTTTCTAGTTAAAAGTGAGTTTAGGAAATCTTAAAAATGCAGAAAAATAAAGAGACACAGGCGATATATCCTGGTTCCCCTCACAGTCCGAGAGTACTCCAGTCCCCTTTCAACATGAAAGAGATTTCCTTATTATGGAAAACTTAAACAAAGAACTACCAAGTAACCAAGAACAATCCTCTCAATGTAACTACACTTGTATCCAACAACTTTGGAAAGACAAGATTTCAAAAACACTTAAACTTATTTCCAACAATCCTGGAAAAATAAGTAAGTAAATATCAATTTTTGAGTTTGAGTGAGTAGAGTAATATTGATCACTTAGAGTGATTTAATAATGTATGATATTCTCTTCCAATAATATTATTGTACAATGACTCAAGATATAATTGCTCAAAGTTTTCTGTTTGTTAATGTATGAAAATGTGCAGAAAACTTATGCATGAAGGTGAAGGAATGCTTGAGTTTGTATTTTGAAATTTCAGAAAATATTTATGGAAGAGGTATTGAAATAGATTTTGAAATTGAATATTTATATGTTCATAACACCCTTTTGAAACAACATGAAGTTCTGAAAATGTATCATGAACAAATGCCAAGTTTGAGTGAAAAGTTTCGATGAAAAGGCATGATGAACGGGCATGTACAAAGCTGCTGTTTTTCAAAATCGTGCAGCATGCAATCGATTGCACCCTTTGTGTAAATTGATTGCACAAGGTTTCAACAGCAATTTTTTCAAAACTTTTAAGAGTGCAATCGATTGCACTATCAATGCAAATCGATTGCATGCAAAGTCGGTAGCAAAAAGTAAGTGAGTGCAATCGATTGCACTAGCAATGCAAATCGATTGCACTGAGAAACAAAAGCAAACGTTTTGAAAATTTTAAGTATGCAATCGATTGCACAAGAAATGTAAATCGATTGCACAGAGAAACAGAAGCAAAATATCTGAAAGTTTGAAGTGTGCAATCGATTGCACTAAAAAGTAAATCGATTGCATGCAAGAGAAAAATGAAATTTTAACTTTGAAAAACTTGAGTAATGATTTTTTAAACATTTCTTTTTCATTTTTGAGCATCTATATCTTAAGATCAAAGTAGATAATATTATTATACCTTTAAAGTTGTTGAGAGCTTTGAATTGAAGATATTATCCTTAGATGCTTTGAGCTTGATCATAAATCTTTACCTTCTTTGTTAGCCATGGTTTGTCTTCATCAAAACAAAAGCTCATTTGTGAAGCTTGATTTTACATTCTCCCCCTTTTTGATGATGACAAACAATCTTGCTTTATGCGATGTACTTTCCGGAAGAGCTTCTCCCCCTAAGATGCAAAACTCCCCCTATGTAGGAGAGGGTTGGAATCCTATGCGTTTCTTCATATTGATTGGAGAGTACCTTAAAAAATTAAGACACAGAAAATACAAGCATAAAGTACCACACATCTTTCTCCCCCTTGGGCATTATCAAAAAGAAGGGAAAGATGCACAAAACAAATAATAATAGAGCAATATATTGAGAAAATTTTAGAATTAAAACAGTAACACAAATTGTTTAAGGATTATACAGAAATTTGAACAAACAAAAGATTGAATAGCAAGACAAGAACATAACAGAAAAGCAGTTAGCCAGAACATTAAGGGTGATGCATGTCTGGATGGTTATAAGACCATGAGCCTTGATTCGGGAATTGTTGTTAAAGTGGGGGTTCTGTGTAGTGTTGAGGAGGTGCAGCTGGATTATTTGGATCATATGGTGGAATATGAAGATGAGAGTACAGGCACGAAAATTGTTGATTCACATCCGTGCGGAAGTTATTAATCCGAGTTGTAGTGGAATCATTGATCGCACTCCATTGATTGTTGATGTTGGTGTTCATGGAAGAAAACTGTTGAGACATGTACTCCATAAGCTCTTGATTGCTTGGACCATAGGGAACAGTAGGAGGAGGAGGCACAGCTTCACCGACTTCGACTTCTTGGTTATTTCCTTCATCTCCAACAACATCTTCACCAATGTAGGTGATGGTTTTTGTTTCCGGATTGTAATGCACGCCCATTCTGGAGTCAACATTCTTAATGGAAATCTTGTTTAGATTAGGATCCATATTCACCTTTTCAAACCCAGCAAAATCCACACCAAATTCCTACATAATCAAAGTGACAAAATAAGCATATGGAAGAAATTTAGATTTTGCATCCACTCTCATCATATGCACCATGATAAGCCTTTCCCAGTTTAGACTTACCCCTTTCTTTCTTGCATAAATTTGCTGAATTTCCAAGTCGGTAACAGTGCAGTGGTTTCCAGCTCTTGGAAACATAATATAGACCAGAAAATAATGATATAAGCGATCGTCTATATGGAGGTTACCTGCACTCCAGGAGTCTCTGGATGGAATTAGTCCTCCAAGACCACGAATCCGTTTGGCACGAAATTCAGCTTCACTTAACCGCCCAATGCTGTAAAAGAACTCCTTTTTCCCGTAGTCATCCCATATCTCATTTTCAGGATCATATAGGGAACTTCCAGTGAAAGGAAAATGAAGGATCTCACCAACAACCTGAGGAGTTAGAGATATACGAGTGCCCAACACATATGTGAGCAATTTTCCTTTGTGGGGTGTTAGATTGTTGAAAAACATTCTTACCAAATCCGAGTAATATGGACCGAACAAAGAAATTAAGGGTTCTAGACCATAAGCAGCTAGATCATTTTGAAAGGAAAAGCATTCTCGAGGAAAGGAGGATAGTATACCATATTTGGGGTTGGATACTATTTTCCTTTGAAAGTCTTGGATAAATCTGGCTTCTTGATCTTTGGTGAGAGTTGAAAGCAATGGATTGGATGTTGAATCAACCTTCTTCTTTCCTTTTTCTGAAACTGAAGCCTTTCTCTTTTGTCTTGAAGCCATGGGTATGGAGTTTTTAGGGTTTTGTGAGAGAGAAAGGTGTTTGTGAGCTGAGATTTGGAAATGATTTGGATAGGTAGGGAATGAGTGATTTGAAATAAAGTATATTTGTCTTGGGAATATGAGAGAGGAATTCTGACCAACATATTTTTTGTGTCATAAAAGCAAGTTGCAGTACGTGCAATCGATTGGCAAACCAGGTGCAATCGATTTGCATACAAACAGAATAAAAAAAATAAAATAAACGCATAGAGTGCAATCGATATGCATTGAAGGTGCAATCGATTTGCATTGAAGGTGCAATCGATTTGCACACACACAGAATGGACAAAATTGAAAATACTCAGTGAGCAATCGATTGACACTCTTTGAGCAATCGATTTACATCAACTAAAACTGTCCAAAACCAAAATTTTCTTAAAAATTAAATACCATATAGCATAGATTATCATATAGCATGTATAAAACATATATAAGAGTTATATCAAGGGTAGAATGCACGTTATAAGTCGCGTTCGTCAAGTATGCCAAGCTCTCGTCGAATTTCATAGAAAGGTTCTTTTGCCAAAGGTCTGGTGAAGATATCAGCAAGCTGATTATGAGTATCTACAAAGGTTACCTCGACATCTCCTTTAAGAACATGATCACGGAGGAAATGATGTCGAATATCTATGTGTTTAGTTCTTGAATGCATTACGAGATTCTTTGTAATGTTAATTGCACTGGTGTTGTCGCATATTAGAGGAATGCACCCTAGATCGAGTCCGTAGTCACGAAGTTGTTGTTTTAGCCACAAAATTTGAACACAACTACTACCCGCTGCTATATATTCAGCTTCGGCGGTGCTTAGAGCAACACATGCTTGTTTCTTGCAGGCCCATGATATTAATGCATTACCAAGAATGTGACAAGTACCACTTGTGCTCTTTCTATCCGTTTTACAACCTGCATAATCCGCGTCAGAATAACCAATTAAGTTGCAGACACTACCTTTAGGATACCACAATCCGACATTTGTTGTCCCTTTGAGATACTTCATGATCCTCTTTACCGCCGTGAGATGAGATTCCTTTGGGTTAGCTTGAAAGCGGGCACAGAGATAAACACTAAACATTATGTCAGGACGGCTTTCCGTCAAATACAATAAGGAGCCAATCATACCTCGATATTTAGTGATGTCGATGGAAACACCTAATTCATCTTGATCAACATAAGAACCAGAACCCATTGGTGTAGACACTGCCTTATAGTTATCCATGTCAAACCTTTTCAAGAGTTCCTTGCAATATTTGGATTGGTTGATGAAGATGCCATCTTTTAGTTGTTTGATTTGAAGTCCAAGAAAATAGTTCATTTTACCCATCATGGACATTTCAAATTCTCCTTGCATCATTGATGAGAAATCTTCACACATTTCTTGATTTGAAGAACCGAAAATGATGTCATCAACATAGACTTGTGCTAGCAAAGTGTCGTCTTTGATTTTCTTGATAAATAGAGTCTTGTCAACTTTGCCTTTTTCAAAACCTTTTTCGCATAAGAAGTTTCTTAAACGATCATACCATGCCCCTGGTGCTTGTTTCAGTCCATAGAAAGCTTTTCTCAATTTAAATACATGAGATGGATTCTTGAAATCTTCGAACCCCGGGGGTTGCTTAACGTAGACTTCTTCAGTGATATATCCATTCAAGAATGCGCTTTTGACATCCATTTGGAAAAGCTGAAAATTTAATGAACAAGCATAGGCAAGTAAGAGACGAATAGCTTCTAACCTTGCAACTGGAGCGAAATTTTCTTCAAAGTCTACTCCTTCTTCTTGATTGTAGCCTTGTGCTACCAATCTTGCTTTGTTGCAAACAATTATTCCATTCTCGTCAAGTTTATTTTTGAACACCCATCTTGTTCCAATAATGTGTTTGTTGCTTGGCCTAGGGACGAGTTCCCAAACTTGATTCCTTTCAAATTGGTTCAATTCTTCTTGCATAGCGATAATCCATTGGTCATCGCCTAAGGCTTCATCAACTTTGGAAGGTTCAATTTGAGAGACAAACGCCATGTTTAGGCAAGCATCCTTGAGATTTAATCTTGTAGACACACCTTGCCTTATATCACCAATTACTTTATCAATAGGATGATCTCTATGAGTTCTCCATTCTTTTGGTAGATCATTGAGATTCGATTCTTGTTGAGGTGATTCTTCGAGTTGAATGGGTTGATCGTTGGAAGAATTTTCTTGAGGACCTTCTAAAATTTAATCATCATCATCACAAACAATATTATCCTCCTTGGAGGGGTTAGTTTCATCAAAAGAAACATGCATAGATTCTTCAATAGTCAAAGTTATTTTGTTGTATATTTTATATGCTTTACTAGAGAGTGAGTAACCAAGAAAAGTACATTCATTGGATTTCTCATCAAACTTACCCAGATTATCATTGTCATTGTTTAGGACAAAGCATTTGCATCCGAAGATATGAAAGAAAACAATGTTTGGTTTTCTCCCTTTGAAGAGTTCATATGGAGTTTTCTTTAAGATTGGTCTAATGTTAACTCTATTACTAACAAAACATGCCGTGCTCACTGCATCCGCCCAAAAGTATTTTGGAATATTTGAGTCGCTAAGCATTGTTCTAGCAAGTTCCACAAGAGACCTATTCTTTCTTTCAACCACTCCATTTTGTTGAGGAGTCCTTGGTGCTGAGAAGTTGTGAGATATTCCATTTTCTCCACATAATTCTTCAAATAGAGCATTTTGGAATTCTCCGCCATGGTCACTCCTTATTGAGGCAATTGTTAGAGACTTCACATTCTGAATTTGTTTAGCATACTTATTGAACGCCTTGAATGCATCACTTTTCTGCACTAAAAACAATGTCCAATTATATCTAGAAAATTTTTCAACAATAACCAAAGCATACACATTACCTCCGAAACTCCTTGTTCTCGATGGACCAAATAAGTCCATACGTAAAAATTGTAGTGGCCTTGTAGTGGACACCACATTCTTAGATTTAAAAGTTGATCTAGTTTGTTTCCCTTTTTGACAAGCATCGCATAGTCTATCTTTGACGAAATTTCTCTTAGGTAATCCAATTACAAGATCATGCTTGATTAATTTATTCAAGTGTTCCATATGAATATGAGCAATTCTTTTGTGCCATAGCCATGAATCATCATTGTTCGCCATGAGACATTTAACCTTCAAAGATGGATCATCAAGGGAAATCATGAATATATTATTGATTCTTTTACCTTTAAGTATAACCTCATGAGTGACTTCGTCTTCTATCAAACATTCATCCTTGGTGAACTTGATTTTGAAGCCTTTGTCACAAAGTTGGCTAATACTTATAAGATTGTGCTTTAGTCCTTCAACATAAAGAACATCTTAAATGGATGTGAAAGGTGGAGCACCAACTTTGCTTTTTCCTAGGATTCTTCCCTTATTATTGTCTCCATAAGTGACAAAACCCTTGGCCTTTAGCGCTAGATGTGAAAATTGGTTTATGTCTCCTGTCATATGCTTTGAAAAACCACTATCAAGATACCAAAGATTGCATGTAGTCTTCAAGCATACCTGCAAAACAAATTAGGTTTTGTTAGGTACCCAAGTTGCTTTGGGTCCTTCATAATTAGTACCTTTCTTTACCCATACATAATGCCTACTTGCCACACTGAAGTTTCTAACATAGCAAGCATTAGGTGTATGGCCTTTAATACCACAATAAAAACAAGTAGGTTCAAAGTTACTTCTATATCTAGAAGGATAAGATTTCTTCTTAGAAAATGTTTTCTTTTTAGGATAGTGACGAACTAGTTTAGGTTTGTTCACTTTCTCTTTGGATGATTAATCACTAGCCTTAACAAAGATAGTTTTGTTAGAACTTGGTTTTGAAAACTTTGAATATCAAAGTCCACTTTTATCATTGGAGTATCTTTGTTGGATAAGAACACCTTCCAATCCAATTTGGCCTTTTTCAGATCTTTCAATGACTCTTTTTAATTGGACAATTTGGAAAGAGAGTGAATCACAATTTTTGCATACAAAATTCTGTTTTTGTTCATCGCTTGATTTTTGTTTTTCTTCTTTGAAATCTTTTTCCATTGAAACATATTTTTCTTCTAAGGATGAAATTTGTTTCTTTTGTGATGAAATGGTTTTATACAGAATTTTGCATTCATTCAATAGTTCATCTATAGAACCCTGTGCATCACTATCAAAAAGAGAAAATTCATTACTAACCTCATTGTCTTCATCATCAGAATGGTGTGAGGCCATCAATGCTAGATTTGCACTTTCATCACTATCAGAATTGGGTGAGGAACTTATTTCATTGTCCTCCCATGCGACATAAGCCTTTTTGTTCTTGAATCCCTTCTTGCTTTTGAATCCACCTTTCTTGGAGAGTTTTGGACAATCCGGCTTGATATGACCTTGCTTACCACATTCATAACATGTGATTTCTTGTGTTGATATGGAGACTTCCTTTTTCTTAAATTGTTTCTTTCCTTTTGAATGAGAAAAAGGTTTGTCATTTCTACCGAAGAACTTACCAAGCCTTTTAACAAGAAGCATGAAGTTTTCATCTTCTTCCGGATTGTCTTCCTTTTCAACTTCCTTGGAGTCTATCTTTAAAGCAATATTCTTGAATTTCTTATCTTAATTTTCATGCTTTTCAAGTCTTCCGAGTTCCGTTTTGTATTCTTGAAGTTTTCCAAATAATGTTGCGGATGTCATGTTGGAGAGACTTTTCTTTTCTGAAATTTCCGTTACCTTTGGTTGTCATTCCCTAGTTAAGGACCTAAGTACTTTCAGATTTAGTTCATCATTCGTCAAAGTTTTACCATGAGCACTTAGATGATTTGTCAAGTGCACAAATCTCTTTTGTAAGTCAAGAATGGTTTCTCCGGGCTGCATTCGAAATAATTCATATTCTTGACTTAGAGTATTTAGTCTTGATCTTTTTACTTCAACCGTTCCTTCATGAGTTTGTACCAAGGTATCTCATATTTCTTTTACTGTTTTGCATGCTGAGACACAGATGAATTCGTCCATGCTAAGTGCACCTTGAAGAAGGTTTATTGCCTTTTTATTATAGAGAACTTTCTTCTTATCATCATCATCCCATGCAGTTTTAGGCTTTGATGAGCCAACACCATTGATTACCGTTATAGGGATAAATTGACCATTTTAGACGACATCCCATATTTCTTCTCCTTGTGCTTCTAGATGTGCCTTCATGCATATTTTGCAGAATTCAAAATATTCACCATAAAATAGAGGAGGCTTGTTGTTACTACCACCATCTCTGAAAACGTGATTTTTATTTGCGGAAGCCATTCTGGATCTTTTAGGAGCAGGTTACCTATAACCTGCTCTGATACTAATTGTAAGTACGAAGTGCGCCTAAGAGGGGGGGGGGGGGGGTGAATTAGGTACTTTTAAAAAATTCTGGTTTTTAGTGATGATGGTTCTTATTTTTCTGGTTAAAAGTGAGTTTAGGAAAGCTTAAAAATGCAGAAAAATAAAGAGACACGGGCGATATATTCTGGTTCCCCTCACAGTCCGAGAGTACTCCAGTCCCCTTTCAACATGAAAGAGATTTCCTTATTGTGTAAAACTTAAACAAATAACTACCAAGTAACCAAGAATAATCCTCTTGGACCAATAACAATCCTCTCAATGTAACTACACTTGTATCCAACAACTTTGGAAAGACAAGATTTCAAAAACACTTAAACTTATTTCCAGCAATCCTGGAAAAATAAGTAAGTAAATATCAATTTTTGAGTTTGAGTGAGTAGAGTAATATTGATCACTTAGAGTGATTTAACAATGTATGATCTTCTCTTCCAATAATATTATTATACAATGACTCAAGATATAATTGCTCAAAGTTTTCTGTTTGTTAATGTATGAAAATGTGCAGAAAACTTATGCATGAAGGTGAAGGAATGCTTGAGTTTGTATTTTGAAATTTCAGAAAATATTTATGGAAGAGGTATTGAAATAGATTTTGAAATTTAATATTTATATGTTCATAACACCCTTTTGAAACAACATGAAGTTCTGAAAATGTATCATGAACAAATGCCAAGTTTGAGTGAAAAGTTTCAATGAAAAGGCATAATGAACAAGCATGTACAAAGCTGCTGTTTTTTAAAATCGTGCAGCATGCAATTGATTGCACCCTTTGTGTAAATCGATTGCACAAGGTTTCAACAGCTATTTTTTCAAAACTTTTAAGAGTGCAATCGATTGCACTATCAATGCAAATCGATTGCATGCAAAGTCAGTAGCAAAAAGTAAGTGAGTTCAATCGATTGCATTGATAGTGCAATCGATTGCACTGAGAAACAGAAGCAAATGTTTTGAAAATTTTAAGTATGCCATCGATTGCACAAGCAATGTAAATCGATTGCACAGAGAAACATAAGCAAAAGATCTGAAAGTTTGAAGTGTGCAATCGATTGCACTAAAAAGTAAATCGATTGCATGCAAGAGAAAAATGAAATTTTAACTTTGAAAAACTTGAGTAATGATTTTTTAAACATTTCTTTTTCATTTTTGAGCATCTATATCTTAAGATCAAAGTAGATAATATTATTATACCTTTAAAGTTGTTGAGAGCTTTGAATTGAAGATATTATCCTTAAATGCTTTGAGCTTGATCATTAATCTTCGCCTTTTTTGTTAGCCATGGTTTGTCTTCATCAAAACAAAAGCTCATTTGTGAAGCTTGATTTTACACATGCCCCAGTTGCTAAACTATTTTTTAGTCACTTTTACGAATGATCTTCAGAATTTATTCCATCTCTTGTCTAGATGCGTCTTCAATTGTCACATCTTTTAAGGGTGCCTCCGTCAGGGAAGGCTCAATTACTTTCTATTTACCTCAGGAATTGGCAGTTTACCCAGCAGCAGGAATGCGAACAAGTTTTGTTGTAGTTGTTGGAGGAGAGATCTTCGAAGATAAAACCCTTCTTGTCCTAGTGACCTTACTAGATCCAGCAATATTTTTAATTTCAGGATCTTCATTTTCATAAATCCATGGCTCTTGCTTGACACCATGATAATAAACTTCTGCCCCATAGTTACAAGGAACAACTTTGTCAGAGGAATAGGGGACTGGCCCCGGTGTAATGATAATCAGGGGAGCCACTTTTGGCTCAGCAGGAATCCTTATAGGGCCTTTAGAGGTGATCCTAATAGGAGTGTTTGAAATTCTGATTATAGAAACATCTTCAAGTCTCATCTCTTGAGATATACTTTTAGGCAAACTCTTCATGGATGGAGTTTTCTCGAACATATTTCATGGCTATCAATCAGGCGTTGAATACCTTTCTTCAGCCACATACAACCGTCAATTTGGGAAGCACAATGGTAGAAATTTTCGAGGCAGCTCGGAAATAAACTGGCTCTTAAAAGATTCTTCTTAACCGTCATCAAGGGAGTAGTCAAATCACTGATGGAGGAGACATAGGAAACATCGTCAACAACATTAACACCTTTACCATGACTGGGCATGGGTGCGGTAATCACATTAGGGGTTAGTGGAGGGTCAAACTCAATCACCTTGTTGTTAATTAAATCTTGGATTTTGCTTTTTAGGGCCCAACAATCATTGGTGTCGTGCCCAGGGCTATTGGAACGATATGCTCACCTTGCATTTGGGTTATACTTCAGAGATGATGTGTTGGGATTTTGAGGAGGATCCCGCAGTGTTATCAAATCTGGCTTCAACAAATGTTGCAAAGCTTGAGACAATGGCATGATGATCCTAGTGAGCAGCCTCCTCGGGGCATCTGGCCTAGGATGATTGTTTTATCGTTGTGGTCGTTGAACTGGGGTTGGGTTAGAAATAAATACTGCTCCTACCGACTAATGACAGTCATTCTTGATATGGCTCCTTTATCCATAAACAACATTAGTTTACTTCTTACCAACAAATGGTTTCTTTATAGCATTAGAGGTTGAGTCCATTTGGATTTTTTCACTTTTGATTCGACTTTCAACTTATTCGCCAGTCAAAATCAGCTCGGTAAACCCTGACGAAGAACTCCCAATCAGCAAATTAAATAATGGACCAATCAAGGTGCCCATGAACATGTCCACCAATTCTCGGTCAGTCAAAGGGGGTTGCACCCTTCTAGCCAGGTCCCTCCATTTTTGAGCATACTCCTTAAACCCTTTGCTTGATCCCATAGTCATACTTTGTAATTGCACGTGAGTTAGTGCAAGATCAACATTATATTGGTATTGTCTGTAGAAGGCAACAGCCAAATCCTATCAAGTGTGGATATTAGTTCCCTCTAGTTGATAGAACCACTCTAATTGTGTCCCAGATAAGCTCTCTTGGAAGAAACGAACCCATAACTTCCCATCGGTGGTGTGCGGTTGAATCTTGTGGACATATGACCTTAAATGGAGTTTCAGACAAGAGACCCCATCATATTTGGCGAAGACAGGGTCCTTGAATTTGTGTGGAATAACCACCCCATGGATCAAACCTAAATCCCCAAAGTCCAGACCAAACACTTTTTGAATCTCAATAGCCTTAAGTCGGTCTTCAAGTTGTTTGTATTTATTATCCGCCAGTGGATACTGCTCTTCGGAGTAGTCTCCATCCTCAGAAATCTGGTTATTTCCACCCCAGCCTTGGTGCTTCTAACATCCTCTTCTTGATTGTCTTCTTATATTTGAGCCAGTCAGGTAGGACCTTTGAACCTTCTTCCCATGTTGAGGATAACAACCTGTTTCTTAGTCTTCTTTTTGGTGACAAGGAGTGTCATCATCTCTTGTTGTCCTTTGGCTAGGTTAAGGAGAGTCTCTTGGAACTGTGTGTGTTGAGTTTACAGATCTTTGATGGTTTGCTCTAGAGCCATCTTATACTAAAATAAACATTAAAATAATAAGGAAACCTGTATCAGAAAACCTGCTTATGAAATGATGCATGATATGCAAATGCAATGTTTTCAAGGACCTCAGGAGATTTAAATTTTCAAGCAAAAAAGGAAACAAAAACAATAATTGCATTAATAAGTTCAAGAGTTATAATTACCTCCTGGGCTTACAATAAAGAGACAACAAAATAAGAACTCCTCAAACCTAGGACTCATGTCTCCCACGGTCGTTTCCTCTTTGTGTCAATGTAGGTATTTAGGCTTTGCTCCTCGTGAAGTTTCTTTGTGAGCTCCAAAACTTTCTTCTCGCTTGCATAGAATCGAGCTTCGAAGGTGTCTCACTCTCCCTTGAGTTGTACCCAAGACTTCTGCAACTCCTCGAGGTCAATAGGCATGTCGGCATGGAGAATGATGTAAGGAATGTCCCCCTCAGCAACAGACTCCATAACTATTGGAAGGATAGCTGGATATGGCATCATGAGGTTTTGAGCGCGAGCTCGCACCCATTTGAGATAAGGCTCCAAAGGAATTTTTATGCCCCAAAGTCTTTCTATCAACCTTGCTTACCATGCTCCAAGCATCTACAAACCTTCGATGATAACCTTGAACATCGTTCTCGTAGTCGAATATAATACTTTGAATGAGTGCATCGTGGGCACCATCTCTTCGAGCATAGCCAAATTGTTGTAGCTAGAGAATGGTTATAAGTAATACCTCCCCTAATGCCCAAGAGTGGAACATTATGGAAATCCCCACAATGGTCAATGATAGTAATATCCTCTTGAGATTGATAGCACCAATAGATATCTGTATGAGAAAGCAACATTATCCTTTGCGACCACCTCAAACCTTGCTCATTCTTTAATACTGATCGAGGAAGGTGCGAAATAAACCACCTAGACAGCAAAGGCAAGCAACACATAAGAGTCTCTCGTTTCCTCATAGTGCAAGCTTAAAAAGAGTGCAAAACGTCTCCAAGCAATGTAGGTACAGGGTTACGAGTAAGGAAACTTTTGACAGCATTCACATCTATGAGTTGGTCAGGGTTAGGAAAAAGCACCAAATCGTAGATTAGAAGATCCAAGATCTCCTCATAAGCTTGAAAGTTCATGGCATCCAAAAACAAAAGAGCCTTATCCATCAGGAATTTAGCCAAAA
This sequence comes from Vicia faba, assembly GCA_948472305.1. Classification (NCBI taxonomy): domain Eukaryota; kingdom Viridiplantae; phylum Streptophyta; class Magnoliopsida; order Fabales; family Fabaceae; genus Vicia; species Vicia faba. Next base: position 377,923,140 of record OX451735.1, on the reverse strand, counting down.
AACCTTTGACCCCACTTCTTGTCTCCCAATTAGCTACAATGTTAGAACTCTTCAAATGTAAGGCCGTGGCAATAACTTCAGGTCTTGGAGATTCCTCTAAACCAGTGAAGGGTATTTGATCAAGAACAAATACTCCTAGTAGTTGAGAGAATTCTTCCATTGTGGGCACCAATTGATAATCGGGAAAGGTCAAAAAATGATGTACATGGTCAAAGAACTGAAAGAGCACCCTCATCATGTCTTCTTCAAAGCTTGAGGTAACCAGATTGAGAAGTCGACCATGTCTTTTGGTGAACGGAGAATTTTCAGGAACCCTTGATGCTAACTCTTTAATTTGTGGAGGCACCCTTAAGAAGTTGATTCAGATGGTATTTCTGCGAGCGAGAGTCATATCCTACAAAACAGAACAAAGATAAATCCCTAGCTCTTTGAAATGGTTAGTGAAAATGCTATGGCATGATGTCATGATGTTATGCTTGATCAAATAATCATACACAAACAAAACACACAAGGTCTTAGGTTTAGGCTTGCATGGAGTTTATAGGTAAATACCCTCTTAAAGTTTTAGTTGGCTCAAACTGTCCTAAAAGAAGTAACCAGGTTCTAGGAGCCTCAATATCACTGATCTTTCTTCACCAGACATTGTTTTAGCTCAAGCATCCAAAACGCGGTTAAAATATCCTGAAAGTCCGATCTCAATGATTATAGTATCGAGTATCAACCAACTTTAGTCTTATACCACAACAAGCTATCTCACTACTTTCTAATGGCCAAGTTGTTCAACTAAGGTTCTAAGGTCAGTTAGTGCTTCATGACACCACATAACGCCCCCATATTCTCCTTGACTAGACTCAAGGGAAACCAGTACCAACAAATGAGTCACACTAACGTAGCCATCGCTTCAACCATGTCGGTATTACGCCATATAGTCCCCACAATCTATTGCTACTTACCTAAAATGCCCCAGATCTGGGTATAGGATCTATATAAGAAATAAACCCAAGCATAACCCCAAAATAAAAAGCATACAAATCAAACAAGTAAAGCAATAAAAGTGATCTAGCTCTTAAGGTCACCCCACTTTTTTAGTTTAATATTCCCCAGCAGAGTTGCCAATTCTGTAATACGGTGGGAGAACTGACTTGGGTGTTTTGTGTTTGATCCCAAGTGTTACGAATAACAAGAGTCACCACCGACTTTTCTTTTATCCAATAAAGGAAAGGGTGAAAAGAACAGGAAAGACCTTTTGAGAATTTTCTTGAGTTTGACAGGTAGGTTATAAAAAGGGAAGGTGTTAGCACCCTTTTAATCCGTAGTTATCTATGGGCTCTTAATTTCTATCTCACTTTGAAAAATGCTTTGTGTTTGTGTATGTTTGCGAATACTTTGAAAATGCCTAAGTGCGGAAATTTTGTAATGATTCTCGTATCGTTGAGAATGTATACAAAAAGTTTGTTTTGAAAATACTTGTGAAAGGAAGTGTTGTTTTGGAAAGATGTTTTAAAAATTCCAATGTAGGGAAATTTTGTAATGATTCTCGTATCGTTGAGAATGTATATAAAATGTTTATTTTGAAGAGTGTTTTGAAGATAGTTGTCTTGAAAGTGTGAAGTGTGGAAATTGTTTGTGTTTGTGAGCAAGCAATTAAGAGCAATCTACCTACTCAAAAATTCTTTGTTCTTTTCCTCCTCCTTTAGTTAGTGCTGTTTTACCATTGGTTGGTAAGGAGCCATATCATTGGATGTGAGGGACAGGCGTGAGTCATCGTACAGTCATAGAAGGCAACTCATAAGATGTTTTAGCAATTATCATAAGGGACTAAGATCGTTTATTGAAGGAAACATTGAAGGGACAACGAGGGACTAAGAACTTTTAATCGAGGGTCTTTGATAAAACATCTCACATTCGAGGGGCATAACTATTTTTCTCCGAGGTAACAAGTGTGGGTTACCCTAGAGGTGCATGTGTGCAAAGTGTTTGATTTCTAGTATTTTATCTTTGAATTAGGGTTTTACTAGGGTTGATTTTAACTCTTAACATGCAAACCCTAATTATTAACAATAATAAGGAAAGCGATAAATTGCGGAATTTAAATGTCCCACGCTATTACAATGCTTTGGGAATGGGGGGATACAAGTTTGTGAATAGGGGAGAAAAGCAATAAAGCCCTGATTATCTATTACAAACCATTGAACATGAATAATAATAAAATGTACAAATTTTAAAGATGAATAAGAAAAAAGAAATTTATTTTAGGGTTTTTTGATGGAGAAAAAGGTTTAATATTAACCTAATTAAATTAATTAGTTTTGATTACAAGAGAAGTTAATTAATATTTTAAATAAAAACCTAAAAAATCTAAGTTAATTAAAATAAAACCTAAGTCTAATTTATTTGTTTAGAAAATTATTTAGATATCAATGTTAATAAAGAAAAATGTTTTACAATGTAAAAGAAATAATAAAATTTAATTTAATTAACAAAAATAAAATAAAGTGCTTAAATTAAAATATTTCTAATTTAATTATTTATGAAAAAATATATTTTTGTATTTTTGGTTAAATGAAAATAAATAAATAAAGAAAATATAAATAGTATAAAAAATAGTTGGGTCAGGGTGTTAAAAAAAGTAAAATGGGGGTCAAAAAGAAAAAAATAAAATGTTGGGCCCTGTGATACGGTGGGAGAATTGACTTGAGGGTTTTGCGTTTTATCGTAAATGTTGTGGTTAGCAAGAGTTGCCACCGACTTTTCTTTTATCCAAAAAAAAAGGTGAAAAAGCACAGGAAAGACCTTTGAGATTGTTTCTTGAGTTCGGGGGGTAGATTATGAAAAGGGAAGGTATTAGCACCCTTTTCATCCATGGTTTTCCATGGGCTCTTAGTTACTTTCTAGATCACTTGCTTTTTGTTTTGAAATTGTGCTTTGTGTTGTTTTGAAAGTATTTTGTAAAAGAGGCCATTGTTTAGGCAATCTTTGGAATGATTCTCGTTCGTAAGAATGTATACAAAGATGTTTGTCTTTTTGAAAATGTTTTCAATGTTTGTAAGATGTTTTGAAATGTGTGTGTTTGTTTTGGAAAATAGCAAGGATTTTTGTTTGAAAATAGATCAAGTAACTAGAAGTAATCTACCTACTCAAATGTCTTTCTTATTTATTTTCTATTCCTTTGACATTGTTGTCTTACCATTGATTTGGTAAGCAACTCTATCTTTGGATATAAACGGGACGGGCGTGGGTCATCGTATAACCATGATTAGCAATGTTGCAAAGTATCTTAGCATTTTTCGAGGGACTAAGATCATTTTGTAAGGCAACTTAGAATAGCGTCATCGAGGGACTATGATCTTATATTTGTTTGTTTTGCCAAGATACTTCGCATGCGTTATATGGCCATTTTTTGTATAAGGCAACCAAGTGGAGAAACCCTAAGGATGCTTGTGTGTAAGTGTGTTATTTTCATGCTTGATTTTGTCTTGGATTAAGGTTTTTCTATTTGATTTGTTTTTATCTTGCCATACAAACACTAATTACTAGCATGGTATATAAAAGCGGTAAATTGCGTAATTTAAAGATTACTACGCTATTACAACATTCTATGGGAGGGGGAATACAAATTGTGAATAGGGATTTGCAATAATGTAAACCTAATTTAATATATTACAACCAAATCAAATTTTTACAATCATTTGAATAAACAATATACAATATAATTTAAATATGCAATGTTATGTGCATGCAAGGAAAATAAATTTTTCATATGCAAAAGAATTTTGACCTAATCCTTTAAGAAAAGGAAATTACTTCTAAAAAAAAGGTTAACCCTAATTTCTAATTTAGAAGAAAATAAAGTTCTTTAAGTATTATTTTTTGTGTATTTTTTGTCTTAAAATAATAAATAATATTCATGAAAATATTTGGTCTTTTTATATGTCAAAATAAATATTTATAAGTATGAAAAAAAGGATAAAAATATATCTAAATTTAATTTATTTTTACAAGTTTATTTAAGAAAGATAGTTAGTATATAATAAAATGAAAATATATTTTTTATGTAAAAATAAAATTAAAAAAAAATACAATATTTAACATATTTATATTTTTTCATGATTTTATAATATTTAAGAAAATATATTTGATGAAAAAAATGGAAATAAAAAATAAATAATATTGATTGAGCCAGGGGTGCTGTAAGGAGAAAGGGAGGTAAATGTTAGAAAAAATGAGAGGCCCATAAGCTTGAGCCCAGCGCTGCAAAAAGTAACAAGAAATGAAGCTGAAAAAATATGAAAAAATGCAAAAGGTAGCGCAAAGGTTTGAACCCATGACCTATGCATTTCCAGCGCGCTACCTTGCCACTGGGGTGGCTGTACATCCGTTAGTTCATATGAAATAAAATATACATAACACAAAACAACTCCTAGCCATGTACTTCATCTTCTTCCTCAAGCTAGCCAGAACGTTTGTATCTTTCTCATTTCTCCATGAAAATGGAAACTTCCAACATGAAAATGATAGTACTCTTTCCCACGATTTCAACCTTGTAACTCATGTAGACTAACAATCAAAGATCAAAGCAAATTTTAATGGCCCTAATTTCAACCCTAACTTTTACAGAAATTTGAACTCTAAAATTCTCTATACATAATGAACAGAAATAAAATCTATGCACATGGTTGGCTTTAGCACAATAATATCTACATTTTCCTTTCATAAATCATGGCCAATGGATGTCTGTATGAAGAGATAAAAGTTGGATTTCTTACCTCTTTCAGTTGAGATCGTGAATGGAGTTTGAGTGAGATTTATAAAGGCCTGAAGATTCCTTTAGCTTGCCTGAACCTCCCTGAGTGTGTTCCAATCCTTGCCTTGCTTGGAAAGTGCCTGAATCTCTCAATCCAAGTTAACCTGCAAGCTTGAAAAACAAAAATGGAATATGAAGAAGGAGGAGTTACAGTGAATGGATGATGGTCTGGAACACTTAGATATGAGGTAGGTGATGTGTTTGAGTGATTAAAACTTGAAACGCACGAGTAAATTTGTGGATTGGTATGCTTGGTTTCAAACTGCAAGTTTTGACAGTTTTTTGGTGATAAGGAGTTTTTAGAGAGTTTCTGGCCTTGAGCAATCGTGTTCTAAGTTGTAATGTCTTTGTGTATTAGCATGGAGAAGGTTTTAAGTCAGCTCCACAACAAATTTTTGAGTTATAGGATTTTTGCACTTTTCTTGCTTTTGAAGCAAAGTGAGGAGACAAGTCTCTACATGCTTGTACAGGCTTTCTTGGAGTTGGTACAAGTCCTAGACAACTTTCTCTTGGTTTATAGGACTTGTGTGTGCAGAGAAAACAGGTCCAATGCTCAAGAAGTGAAAAGTTGCAAAAGTTATGCTTTTCCAAAATGGCAATGGCAACTTTGTGCCATTTCTAGAATTAAAGCTTGGACAAAGACTCTTGTGCTTGGATTAAGGCTTTATCATCTGTGTAAGCATTAAATTATGAAGTGAGAAACAAGTTTGAGACCTGTAAAGCAAGGATTAGGCATCATAGGTTCAAATTTGAATTTTGTTCTTCATAGAATGGCTTGAAATCAAAGTCAAAAATTGCCAACTTCCTCTCTTCGATTCTCCCTACTCAAGAATGATCTCAAAGAGTTCTTTGACATTTTGGAAAGCTTGCAATGTGATCTATAACTCATCTTTGAAATGAATTTCAATATTCCTCTTGGAACAAGGTGAAAAATTACCATGAAGTTGGGTCAAAAACCTGCCTAAATTAGGGCAAAATATCACTAAGTTATTTTAGTTTATGAGCATGTATTCACAAAATTATATCTTGAGATCCAAGCATCTTTAGGAGAAAATGTGTGAAGAAAAGTTGTAGATTTCATGGAGATCTACAACTTTCATGTTGGGAACTTTCTTTGAATCATCTTGTATCATGGTGGAAATTTGGCTCAAAGTTGAGAAAAAATAAGAAATTTTCTATACTTAAGAAAAATTTCTAAGTTAAGAAAATTTCAAATTTCAAAACCAAATCCTCAATCTTTGATTTCTTGATGAACAAGTTTCACATTTTGACATGTTTTTATGAATTGTGATCCTTGGCACTTGATTTTGACCAAAAAGTCAAAGTTTGACTTTTCAGTATACAGTTGACTTTTGATCAGTTGACTGCAAATTTCATCTGTCAATCCAATGGATTTGCAATGTTTTGAACCATGTTATTAGGTCAAGATGATACAATTGAACCCTTGAAATCATGCTTCAAACCAATTGGTCATTTGCTAGGTCAAAAAACCAGAAATTGCCCTTTCTTAGTCAAAACCCTAATTTTGACCATTTTGCCCTTTTGATGATTTGATCAAACTTCTTGAGGAGTTGTGGTCCAAACTTGATCAAATGATACATATGAGTCTAAAATGTTGATGTGGATAAAAAAATATGAAGTTTGACTGTAAATTGGCCATGGTTGACTTTTTCTCCAATACAGTTGATTTTTAGGTCAACTGTCAAATTGATTGATAAAAAATGTGATTCAAGGCTTGAAACTTGTCATGAATAATCTTAGGGGTCCATAATGATGTTTGAAAGTCATATGAAGCATTGATAGTCCAAAATCTTTGTGCAATCTCAAACCCTAATTTTGGGTCATTAGTGCAAGATGAGATGTCTTGAGTTGATCAAACCCTAATCCAGTCTTGAGTCAAAGAGATCTTGTGAGAAAAGTCTTGATAAATGTGAGGGAAAATTTTGGGGTACAACAGCTTCCCCTGTTCAATCTTCTTAAGCCTGAAGAGTTAGATTGGCGAGCTTTGCCATTCGTGACTCGAAGGTGAAAGATGATTGGACACTAGAGTGCCCAGAAATTTGCACTCGGCGATGTGTAGTTGAAGGAATGGGCTTAAAGATGCCATTTAGAGAGGTGATAGAATCTTGTGGGAGATGGGCTTGTGGATTCCATCCAAGAATGTTTTTTGAATTGTAAGTTGTAAGCTGAAAGAATAAGTATCAGAATGGTGTCTGTGTCTGGAACGTATCTGAGCTGTATCTGGAGACTGAATCTGAACGAGTATCAGAATGGCATCCATGTCTGGTGCGTATCTGAACTGTATCAAGCAAGTTGAATCTGAATGGGTATCAGAATGGAATCCGTGTCTGGAGCGTATCTGAATTGTATCCGAAGTCTGTATCTGAATGAGTATCAGAATGACATCCGTGTCTGGAGCGTATCTGTACTGTATCTGAAGTCTGAATCTGAATGAGTATCAGAATGGCATCCGTGTATGGAGCGTATCTGTGCTGTATCTGAAGTCTGAATCTGAATGAGTATCAGAATGGCATCCGTGTCTGGAGCGTATCTGTACTGTATCTGAAGTCTGAATCTGAATGAGTATCAGAATGGCATCCATGTCTGGAGCGTGTATGTACTATATCTGAAGTCTGAATCTGAATGAGTATCAGAATGGCATCCGTGTCTGGAGCGTATCTGTACTCTATCAAGGTTGTATGTTGTTAATGGTATCTGTTAATCTTATCCTGAAAAGGGTAAAACGTTAGCTAAAATATAAAGTTATGTTGTATGAAATGTATGATGCAATGTATTTTCTTTATCAATGTTTATGATATATGGATGTAATATGTGCGCATGTGAGCTGATTTGCTGTATTGCTATTTGATTGAGGAAAATAAATCCCTAAATGTTGTTGAGGATATGTGAATTTCCATGTCTTAAAGTTGAAGTGTTGATGAATTTTTGTTGAGAGAAGTAAACTCTGTTGTGAGGGCAACGCCATGTACTGCTTATAAGATCTGCTTGGGGAATCCTGAGAAATTTGACGACTTCTACTGAGGATAAATAATTTGAAATTTTGTTCCACTGAGGATTTAAATGATGCACTGTAGGGGATTACTTATGGAATAGCCTAGAGACATTTTCTTATTCTTTCAACCTATCAGTAATTGTCTTCCTCATTTTGTTTATTTGTAAACAGCAATCATGTTCAAATGCATATGTTCATCAATGAATCATTGGATGTTTTTGCACACAAAACACAAGCGTAAAGAAAAAGACAAATAGTTTTTGCACTTTTAAAGGGACATCTCTGTATTGACTTTGAATAAGTATTTTTGTACAAAGGGAACAAACATTCTAGTAAGAGAATGCTGTCGTAAATAAAGAAAAGTTTGATACAAAGAAAGATAGTTATGTGTAATAATCCCACGGGGTTCCCATTATGCTATAGCCTTCATATCTCCGAGCATCTTATATATTTTCCTTGTCCAAAGATGATTGAATTGATCAGAAAATCTAAGTTTTTCAATGGAAGTCAAAGATTGTCCGTTAAGTGATCCGACGGGACATAGTCATACGCTTTAATTCCCTAATTTTTGCCTGGACCGCCCTTTCGGGTTTTCAGTCCACCGGGAAACCCTTTTTTTCCCAAGTCGCCCTTTCGGGTTTTCAACTTGCCGGGTGTACAGATTTTTTATTTTATCCCTAATTTTTCCCCAAACCTTTTGGTTCGCCGGGATGCCCCTTGGTTTTCCTAGGTGTGGCAACCTAGCGGGTCTCTTATGCGTAGTATCTTTTGACTATGTCCGCGTTCGTAGGGTGTGGCAGATCGTCGCCGTCCATGGTGGTCAAGATCATTGCCCCGCCGAAGAATATATTCTTGATTACAAATGGTCCTTCATAGGTAGGAGTCCATTTGCCCCTGGGATCACTTTGTGGAAAAATGATACGTTTGATCACTAGATCCCCAACTTGATATACTTGGCGCCTGACTTTCTTGTTGAAAGCCTTGGTCATCCATTTTTGATACATCTGACCATGGAAAACATCAGTAAGTCTCTTTTCATCAATTAAGTCCAGTTGATCAAGTTGAGTCTGGATCCAATCATTTTCATTCAATCCTGCATCCTTCATAATTCTCAGAGAGGAGATCTGAACCTCAATAGGCAAGACAACCTCCATGCCGTAAACCAAAGAATAGGGTATGGCCCCAGTTGACGTGTGAGCTATGGTGCGATAACCGTGGAGAGCGAAAGGTAGAATCTCATGCCAGTCTTTGTATGTGACTGTCATTTTCTGTATGATCTTATTAATGTTTTTATTTGCAGCTTCGACAACACCATTCATCTTTGGCCGATAGGGAGAAGAATTGTGATGCTGAATCTTGAATTGCTCGTACAAGGCGGTGATCATAGTGTTGTTAAGATTTGTACCATTGTCAGTGATGATCCTTTCTGGGATACCGTACCGGCAAATGAGATTTTGCTTGATGAAACGGGCAACAACATTCTTGGTAGCAGACGCAAAGGAAGCTGCTTCAACCCACTTGGTAAAATAGTCAATGGCCACTAGGATGAAACGGTGTCCATTGGAGGCTGTAGGCTTGATCTCTCCAATCATATCAATTCCCCACATAGCGAAGGGCCAAGGAGCCTTCAAGACATTTAGAGGAACCGGAGGTACGTGCACCTTGTCAGCATAAATTTGACACTTATGACAGGTCCAAGAGTGTTGATAGCAATCTGCTTCCATGGTAGACCAATAATAGCCTTCCCGTAGGATTTTCTTTGCCATCGTATGCCCACTGGAGTGAGTGCCAAAAGTACCTTCATGTAATTCAGCTATGATCTTTTCAGCTTCAACCTTATCCACGCACCGAAGCAAAATGGAGTCATGATTGCGCTTGTACAGGATGCCATTACTAAGGAAGAACTTAGCAGAGAATCTCCTTAAGAACTTATTATCATTGATTAAAGCTCCTTCTGGATGTTCTTGAACCTCGAAATACCTCTTGACTTCATGAAACCAAGGTTGGTCCACTATTTCTTCAGTATTAATCTCATGACAGTGTGCTGGTTCATCCATTCGTTCGATGGTGATCTGGGGAGCTTCGTTATCCCAATTAAGTTTAAACATAGATAACATTATGGATAGAGCGCCTGCTAGCTGATTTTCTTCTCGCGGGAAATGCTCGAAGGTAATCTTCTCAAAATGTGGTAGTAATGTTAAAACATGTTCTTTGTAAGGGATAAGGTTTGGGTGCTTAGTGTCCCATTCCCCTTTGATCTGACTGATGACAAAAGCTGAATCTCCAAACACATCTAAAGATTTGATTCCCAAGTCTATGGCAGCTCTGAGACCAAAGATGCATGCTTCGTACTCTGCCATGTTGTTTGTACAGTTGAAGCAAAGTCTGGCAGTGAAGGGAGTATGACACCCTTCCGGAGATATGAGTACAACACTGATACCATTACCAAGTGCATTGGATGCCCCATCAAAGAACAGGGTCCATCGGAATCCTTGTTCAGGTCCGTCATATGGCCTGATTTCTTCACAATTGTCTAATGTCATGATGTCTTCATCCGGGAATTCAAACTTCATGGACTGATAGTCTTCTACAGCTTGATGAGCAAGATGATCAGCTAGCACACTACCCTTTATAGCCTTCTGGGTAGTATATTGTATGTCGTATTATGTTAGGATCATTTTCCATCTCGCTATTCTTCCAGAAAGAGCAGGTTTTTCAAAGATGTACTTTATCGGATCCATCTTAGATATCAATAAAGTAGTATGAGTCATCATATACTGTCTTAGCCGGCGAGCAGCCCATGCCAGAGCGCAGCAAGTTTTCTCGAGCAATGAATATCTGGTTTCACAGTCGGTAAACTTTTTTCTCAGGTAATAAATAGCGTGCTCTTTTCGGCCAGACTCGTCATGCTGCCCTAATACACACCCATTGAGTTTTCTAAAACATTTAGATACATGATCAGTGGTCTTCCCTCGACTGGTGGCATCAACACATGAGGCTCTTGTAAGTACTCTTTGATCTTGTCAAAAGTAACCTGGCATTCATCATTCCATCTGACCACTTGATCTTTCTTCAATATTTTGAAGATTGGCTCACAAGTAGCTGTTAGGTGAGAAATGAATCTGGAAATATAGTTCAAGCGTCCCAAGAATCCTCTGACTTCCTTCTCAGTACGAGGAGCAGGCATTTCTTGTATTGCTTTAACCTTGGCAGGATCGACCTCAATACCTTTTTTGCTGACGATAAAGCCTAGGAGTTTACCGGACCGTACTCCGAATGTGCACTTGTTTGGATTCAACCTTAGCTTGTACTTCTTCAGTCTTTCAAATAGATTTTATAAGTGATCCAAGTGCTCTTCTTCTGTTTGTAATCTGGCTATCATATCGTCTACGTAGACCTCTATTTCATGGTGTATCATGTCGTTAAATAAAGCTACCATGGCACATTGATAGGTTGCCCCAGTATTCTTCAATCCGAATGGCATCACCTTGTAGCAGAATGTCCCCCACTGTGTGACAAATGTAGTTTTCTCCATGTCCTCAGGTGCCATTTTGATTTGGTTGTAACCTGAGAACCCGTCCATGAAGGAAATCACTTTGTGTCGTGCCGTATTGTCAACCAAGATATCAATGTGGGGAAGTGGAAAATCATCTTTAGGGATTGCCCTATTCAAATCTCTATAGTCCATGCACATTCGTTCTTTGCCGTCTTTTTTAGGCACGGGAACAATGTTGGCAACCCATTGAGGATAGGAAGTGACAACCAAGAATCCAACATTGAATTGCTTCATGACCTCCGCTTTGATCTTTTCTGATATATCAGGTATCATGTGGCGGACTTTTTGTTTTACTGGAGGACATTCTTCTCTTGTAGGGAGACGATGTACCACGATGTCCGTATCAAGTCCCGACATATCTTCATATGACCAAGCAAAGATATCAACATAATCATGCAACAGCTGAATCAGACGCTCCTTGACACTGGGCTCTAGATTGACACCCACTTTGACCTCTTTTTTATCCTCCTCGGTACCCAAGTTGATTGTATCCACAGGTTCCTCATGAGGCTGAATGGTTCTTTCCTCTTGTTGTAGTAGTCTGGCCAGTTCCCCTGGTACTTCACAATCTTCCTCACCTTCGTCTTTGGCTTGGTAGATTAGATCCTCAGAGTCACAAAAGGCCATAGCAGTATCGTTACCCATGGGATCTAGAATGGAGGGATACCAGCATTTGTGAGTATGGGTGTGTGTAAGGGTACAACCATCTTTAAAAATAAAATGTAAAAGAAAAATAACGAGCACAAAAGTTTGTATGCGAAAAACGTCCATGATTCGTTGAATGTCATAGGAAGATGAAATAATAACCCTTACAAATGGACCATTGTGCCTCGGGTAAGACACAAGGTTTTGAGAGTGCGAATTGTTTTTCAGTATTACATATCTAACAAAAATGTAAAAGATAAATTACTGAGGGATGAAAGTTATTGGGACAAAGTCTCTGGCCTCCCAATTGCAATGTCCTCCGTTGATAGTATGAAAGATCCAGTCCTCCAAGCTGCAATCCTCTTCACCATTTTCTACCGTGTTGACCTCTCGGTTGCTAATCTTCAAGGGTGGCCCTCCAGCACGGGCACGACATACAACCTTCTGAGCACCTGAAGTGAACCCTAAGCCAAACTTGTTAGATTTGTACGGAATATCCGGAAGTTGCCCCCAGATGGTGCATCCACCTTCCTCTACTACTGCTTTAGCGTCCTTCAGAGATGACATCCGGAGTGGAGGTCTTATAATCTTGGGAATCTGGGACACAGTCTTGGTCACTGCTACCTCTTGAGGGACTTCTTCGAAATGTTAAAAAGGAGTTTCAATGAACTCGCCGTCCAATTCCACATACCTGAAGGAATTGAGGTGGCTAATAATATATTCTTCCTCTCCATGGACATTGATAATCTTTCCTTGGACCAGATATTTCAGCATCTGGTGCAGTGTAGAGGTGACAGCGCCAACATTATGGATCCATGGCCGTCCTAGCAGACAAGAGTAAGAGGGGCGGATGTCCATTACATAAAAGGTTGAATTGAAAGTTTGAGTCCCAACCTTTATGGGGATATCCACCTCCCCGTGTACCATCCTCTTTGAGCCATCCAATTCCCTTACGACTATGTTACTGGGTTTCAACGTCAATCCTTCACAGTCTAGTCTGTCGAAAGCTTTCTTCGGTAAAACATTCAAAGATGAGCCAGTGTCCACCAAGACATGGGCCAGAGTTGTGCCTCTACATTCCACAGAGACATGTAATGCCTCATTGTGCTTTCTTCCCCTTGGTGTCAGATCAGCATCTGAGAAGCCTAGGCCGTTATCCGCTGTCAAGCTGGCCACGCAATCCTGAAATTAATCAGCAGACGTCTCTTGAGGCACATGGGCTATTTTTAGGAACTTCACCAAGGATTTCCCATGTGCCTCGGAACACAACAACAATGCGAGCATGGAGATCTTGGAGGGAGTTTGCCCCAACTGTTCGACTACGTCGTAGTCTCTCCTTTTTATGATTCTCAGGATCTCCTCCATCTCTTTCTTGAAGGTCTCGAGGATAGTCAGGGATTGAGCCTTCGTCTGGACATGCTCTACTTGAATAATTTTTCCTCGAGTTTCAGCAGCATGAGTGTTGGTAGGAATGATAACAGGGGTTGTATCGTCTTCGTCAATAGGAGCACTTGCAGAGATGATAACCTTTGAAGCAGACACGGGTCCAAAAACTGCCTTTGGGGGGGCAATTTCTGGAGAAAAGATTCTACCACTTCGGGTAATCTTACTAGTTCCGGCAATATTGCTAATGTCGGAGTCTTCTTCCTCGGAGCTTATCTCTTCGGCGGCCAGCCTATCTTGTTTGATGCCACGGTATTAAATGTCTCCACCGTAATTCCACGACACAGTTTTATCTGATTCATATGGGACTGGCCCAGGCATTGTGATTATAAGAGGAGTAGTTTTTGGAACTGATGTAATTCTAATGGGTCTTTTGGGGACCCTGGAAGAATTGGTGGAGATGGTAATGATTGAAACGTCTTCAACAGGAACAGGTGAAACATGAGTACTTTCAAATAGGATCTCTTTGTTGTCTATCAAGCGTTGGATGCCTGTTTTCAACAAAGGGCAAACAATTGGTGAGGATAAGCAGAGGTGGCATTCTTCATTACAACCCGGGAATACACCGGCTTTCAACAAGTTTATCTTAATGATTGGGAGTGGAGTCACGAGTTCATCAAATGTGGTAACAAACAAATCTTCTTCAATAACATTGGTGTGGTGACCATGTCTGGGCATAGAAGCGGAAATGACGTTTGGTTTCTCGGGCACATCAAACTCAATCTCTTTTGCCTCTATAAGGTCTTCAATTTTGTTTTTCAAGGCCCAACAATTGTTAGTGTCATGACCCAGACTTTCAGAATGATATGCGCAACGGGAATTTGGGTGATAATGAGGGGACACTGTGTTGGGGGTTTTTGGAGCTTCTTTTAAAGTTGCTAAATTGGATTTCAGAAGATGCGGTAATACTTGGGACAAAGTCATATTGATTCTGGTGAATTGCCGGACTGGCCTTTCCACCCTCGGTTGATTACTTCTTGGTTGATCAGATGTAGGCTTTGGGATCATAACAGCCCCTACCATTGGTCGGCGTTCGACTCTCCCTTGGTTCCTTTGTCGATAAACAGCAGATACCTCCTTATTCCCAATAAAAGGCTTCCTCACAGTTGTAGAGGCAGATGAATCCTTCTGAATCTTTCCACTTTTTATGCCAGCTTCCACCTTGTCTCCGGTTAGTATTAACTCAGTAAATCCTACAGATGAGCTTCCAATTAAATGGTTGAATAAAGGGCCCAATAGAGTGCCTAAGAACATGTCCACCAATTCCCTTTCAGACAGAGGGAGTTGCACTCTTCCAACCAGATCTCTCCATTTCTGCGTGTAATCCTTGAAACCCTCATTGGAAACCATGGCCATACTCTGAAGTTGAGTATGGGTAGATGCCAAATTAGCATTATATTGATATTGCTTATAGAAAGCTGCGGCAAGATCTTCCCAATTGTGGAGATTGGCCCTTTCCAATTGGTAAAACCAATCGAGTTGTGTTCCAGATAGACTATCTTGGAAAAAATGTACCCACAAGTCTTTATCGGCGGAGTGTGGCTGGATCTTTCTCACATATGATCGGAGGTGCATCTTAGGGCATGACACTCCATCATATTTTGCAAACAAAGGCACTTTGAATTTCGGAGGGATCACAATCCCCGACACTAGTCCCAATTCTTCAAAGTCTAGACCTGGCACGTTTTGTATTTCCATAGCGCTCAAACGCTCTTCAAGATGTCTGTACTTATCATCAGCTGGAGGATACTGTTCCTCAGAGTAGTCTTCCTCTTCTTCCTCCTCTTCAGATTCGGACGGGACCGCTGTTTCCTTTCCTTTCCCCTCTCCTTCACCGGATGTTATTGCAAAATTCAAGGTTCTTCTAGTCTGTCCCTGAAACCTTCTCCCCATGTTTAAAACCCCGGTGGCTTTCTTTGTTTTCTTTTTCTTTTCTTTAGCTAGCAGAGTCTTCAACTCTTCTTGCCCCTTGGCTAGGGTCATGAGTAATTGTTGAAACTGCGTGTTCTGAGCTTGGAGATCTTTGACTGTTTGTTTGAGATCCATCTTACTGAAATAAATAGTAGAGAGATGAGGAAACTCGTTGCAAAAGACCTGTTTATGTTATGATGAATGATATGTGCATATGCAATGTTTTCAAGGATTTTAAAGATTCAAGTTTGTTTTAGACAAAAAGAAACACACGTTATATTAATAAGATAAAGTTTGAGTACATCAATGCCTCTTGGGCAAAATAATACAAAACTCTAAGATAAAAAAGTAGTGTGCATCCTCTTTGGTGCTATGTAGGAATTTAGAGTCTGCTCCTCATGAAGTAGTCTAGTGAGTTCCAAAACCTTCTTCTTGCTTGCGTAGAATTGGGCTTCGAAAGTATCTCGCTCTCCTTTGAGATGTATCCAATCCCTTTGTAGGTCTTCAAGAGATGTGGGCATGTCAGGATGTAGGATTGTGTATGGAACATCTCCCTCCTTAACAGGCTCAATAATTACCGGAAGAATGGAAGGATAAGGCATCATAAGACTTTGATCGCGGGTTCGTACCCATTTGAGGTAAGGCTCAAGAGGGATGGAATTCTTGTGCCCCAAAGTCTTGCTATCCACCTTGTTTAGCATCCTCCAAGCTCGGATGAATCTCTGGCGAAGACCTTGATCGTCGTTGTCGTAGTCGAATACCAAACCTTGAATCAGCATCTCGTGCAGGCCATCCCTTCGGGCGTAACCAAACTGTCTTAGAGCTAAGCATGGGTTGTAGGTGATGCCTCCCCTAATTCCAAGTAGAGGGACATTAGGGAATTCCCCACAACGTTCAACAATGATAACATTCTCTTTGGATCGAGAGCACCAATGAATATCTGAATGTTTGAGCGTCATTAACCTTTGTGACCACCTTGAACCTTGCTCGTTCTTTAAGACTGATTGGGGAAGATGAGAAATAAACCATCTTTCCAGGAGAGGAGTGCAACACATAAGGACACCTCTTTTCCTCATTGTGCGAGTGTGAAAAGAGTGTAGGATATCCCCTAGCAATGTAGGCACCGAATTGTGTGACATGAAGATCTTGACGATGCTCACGTCTATGAGTTGGTCAGGATTGGGAAATAAGACCATCCCATAGATAAGAAGAGCCACAATTTCCTCAAAGGCTTGCAAGTCTAAGGAATTCTAACAGCTTTGGGCTTTCTCAAACAGGAACTTTGCTAAGAAGCCTTTGACACCACTTCTAGTTTCCCAATGAGTTGTGACATCAGATGAGTGCAAGTGCAGAGTGCAGAGCTTGAGCAATCTCTTATGGCTTTGAGTCTCTTTCCGTACCGTTGAAAGGTAGTTGATTGAGAATGGGAATCCTCAAGAGTTGAGAGAATTCTTCCAAAGTAGGCACAAGCTGATAGTCGGGGAATGTGAAGCAATGGTGCAAAGGGTCAAAGAACTGAAAGAGCACCTTCATCATATCCTCATCTGTGTTTGAGGTGACCAAGTTGAGTAAACGACCATGCCTCTCGGTGAATGGAGAGTTCTCAGGAATCCTTGAAGCTAGCTCCTTAATTTGTGGAGGAATTCTTACAAGTTTGACTTGGATAGTTTTCCTGCGAAGTGAATCCATATCCTACAAAACAAGAACAAAGATGAATCTCCAAAATCCTTGAAATGGTTAGTAGATGTATGTGATGTTCATGATGTCTATGATGTTATGTACAAGTATGCATATACAAGCAAAGCAAACAAGTTCTTAGTTTAGGCTTGCATGGGGTTTTATAGGTAAGTACCCTCTTGAAGTTTAGTTGGCTTAAACCTGTCATAATAATAGTAACCAGGTTCTAAGGAGCTCAATATCACCGGATTGTTTCCTTGATCATTGTTTCAGCTCAAGCCTCTTTAATGGCGACCGAAATATCTCAAGAAACCAAACCTCAATGAGTGTAGTATCGAGTATCTACCAACTTCGAACTGCACCAAAGCCGGTCATCTCACTACATCCTAAAGGCCAAGTTGGTCAAGTAAAGGGTTCTAGAAGTTCATTAGTGCTTCATGACATCACTCAGCGGCCTCGTATTCTCTTTGATTAACTCAAAGGCTACCGGTACCCACAAATATGTCACACTAACATAGCTATTGCTTAGACCATGTCGGTATACCCCACACAGTTTCCATAATGTATTTCTATTTACCTATAATGTATCCCAAACCCGGGTAGAGGATTTCAAACCCAAACAAAGAACCATCATATAAAGCATAGAAGTCAAACAATGTAAGAAAATAAATGTGATCTAGCCTTAAGGTAACCCCACTTTTATTATTTCCCCAGCAGAGTCTCCAGTTCTGTGATACACTGGGAGAACTGACTTGAGGGTTTTGCATTTTATCGCAAATGTTGCGGTTAGCAAGAGTCACCACCGACTTTTCTTTTATCCAAAAGGAAAGGTGAAAAAGCACAGGAAAGACGTTTGAGATTGTTTCTTGAGTTCGGGAAGTAGATTATGAAAAGGGAAGGTATTATCACCCTTTTCATCCATGGTTTTCCATGGGCTCTTAGTTACTTTCTAGATCACTTGCTTTTTATTTTGAAATTGTGCTTTGTGTGGTTTTGAAAGTATTTTGTAAAAGAGGCCATTGTTTAGGCAATCTTTGTAATGATTCTCGTTCGTAAGAATGTATACAAAGATGTTTGTCTTTTTGAAAATGTTTTCAATGTTTGTAAGATGTTTTGAAATGTGTGTGTTTGTTTTGGAAAATAGCAAGGATATTTGTTTGAAAATAGATCAAGTAACTAGAAGTAATCTACCTACTCAAATGTCTTTCTTGTTCATTTTCTATTCCTTTGACATTGTTGTCTTACCATTGATTTTGTAAGCAACCCTATCTTTGGATATAAACGGGACGGGCGTGGGTCATCGTATAACCATGATTAGCAATGTTGCAAAGTATCTTAGCATTTTTTGAGGGACTAAGATCATTTTGTAAGGCAACTTAGAATAGCGTCATCGAGGGACTATGATCTTATATTTGTTTATTTTGCCAAGATACTTTGCATGCGTAATATGGCCATTTTTTGTATAAGGCAACCAAGTGGAGAAACTCTAAGGATGCTTGTGTGCAAGTGTGTTATTTTCATGCTTGATTTTGTCTTGGATTAGGGTTTTTCTATTTGATTTGTTTTTATCTTTCCATATAAACCCTAATTACTAGCATGGTATATAAAAGCGATAAATTGCGTAATTTAAAGATTACCACGCTATTACAACATTTTATGGGAGGGGGAAATACAAATTGTGAATGGGGATTTGCAATAATGTAAACCTAATTTAATCTATTACAACCAATCGAATTTGTACAATTATTTGAATAAACAATATACAATATAATTTAAATATGCAATGTTATGTGCATGCAAGGAAAAGAAATTTTTCATATGCAAAAGAATTTTGACCTAATCCTAATATCTTAAGAAAAGGAAATTACTTCTAAAAAAAAGGTTAACCCTAATTTATAATTTAAAAGAAAATAAAGTTCTTTAAGTATTATTTTTTGTGTATTTTTTGTCTTAAAATAATAAATAATATTCATGAAAATATTTGGTCTTTTTATATGTCAAAATAAATATTTATAAGTATGAAAAAAAGGATAAAAATATATCTAAATTTAATTTATTTTTACAAGTTTATTTAAGAAAGATAGTTAGTATATAATAAAATGATAATATATTTTTTTATGTAAAAATAAAATAAAAATAAACAAAAATACAATATTTAACATATTTATATTTTTTCATGATTTTATAATATTTAAGAAAATATATTTGATGAAAAAAATGGAAATAAAAAATAAATAATATTGATTGAGCCAGGGGTGCTGTAAGGAGAAAGGGAGGTAAATGTTAGAAAAAATGAGAGGCCCATAAGCTTAAGCCCAGCGCTGCAAAAAAAATAACAAGAAATGAAGCTGAAAAAATATGAAAAAAATGAAAAAGGTAGCGCCAAGGTTCGAACCCATGACCTATGCATTTCCAGCATGCTACCTAGCCACTGGGGTGGCTGTACATCCGTTAGTTCATATGAAATAAAATATACATAACACAAAACAACTCCTAGCCCTGTACTTCATCTTCTTCCTCAAGCTAGCCAGAACCTCTGTATCTTTCTCATTTCTCCATGAAAATGGAAACTTCCAACATGAAAATGATAGTACTCTTTCCCACGATTCAACCATGTAACTCATGTAAACTAACAATCAAAGATCAAAGCGAATTTTAATGGCCCTAATTTCAACCCTAATTTTTACAGAAATTTGAACTCTAAAATTCTCTATACATAATGAACAGAAATGAAATCTATGCACATGGTTGGCTTTAGCACAATAATATCTACATTTTCCATTCACAAATCGTGGCCAATGGATGCCTGTATGAAGAGATAAAAGTTGGAGTTCTTACCTCTTTCAGCTGAGATCGTGAATGGAGTTTGAGTGAGATTTATGAAGGCCTGAAGATTCCTTTAGCTTGCCCGAACCTCCATGAGTGTGTTCCAATCCTTGCCTTGCTTGGAAAATGCCTGAATATCTCTATCCAAGTCAACCTGCAAGCTTGAAAAACAAAAATGGCAGATGAAGAAGGAGGAGTTACAGTGAAGGTATGATGGTTTGGAACACTTAGATATGAGGTAGGTGAGGTGTTTGAGTGATTGAAACTTGAAACGCACGAGTAAATTTGTGGATTGCTATGCTTGGTTTCAAACTGCAAGTTTTGACAGTTTTTTGGTGATAAGGAGTTTTTAGAGAGTTTCTGGCCTTGAGCAATCGTGTTCTAAGTTGTAATGTCTTTGTGTATTAGTATAGAAAAGGTTTTAAGTCAGCTCCGCAACAAATTTTTGAGTTATAGGCTTTTTGCACTTTTCTTGCTTTTGAAGCAAAGTGAGGAGACAAGTCTCTACATGCTTGTACAAGCTTCCTTGGAGTTGGTACAAGTCCTAGACAACTTGCTCTTGGTTTATAGGACTTGTGTGTGCAGAGAAAACAAGTCCAATGCTCAAGAAGTGAAAAGTTGCAAAAGTTATGCTTTTCCAAAATGGCAATGGCAACTTTGTGCCATTTATGGAATTAAAGCTTGGACAAAGACTCTTGTGCTTGGATTAAGGCTTTAACATCTGTGTAAGCATTAAATTATGAAGTGAAAAACGAGTTTGAGACCTGTAAAGCAAGGATTAGGCATCATAGGTTCATATTTGAATTTTGTTCTTCATGGAATGGCTTGAAATTAAAGTGAGAAATTGCCAACTTCCTCTCTTAGATTCTCCCTACTCAAGAATGATCTCAAAGAGTTCTTGTACATTTTGTAAAGCTTGAAATGTGCTCTATAACTCATATTTGAAATGAATTTCAATATTCTTCTTGTAACTAGGTGAAACATTTTCATGAAGTTGGGTCAAAAACCTGCCTAAATTAGGGGAAAATTTCACTAAGTTATTTTAGTTTGAGCATGTATTCACAAAATTATATCTTGAGGTCAAAGCATCTTTAGGAGAAAATTTGTGAAGCAAAGTTGTAGATTTCATGGAGATTTACAACTTTCATGTTGGGAACTTTCTTTGAATCATCTTGTATCATGGTGGAAATTTTGCTTAAAGTTGAGAAAAAATAAGAAATTTTCTACACTTAAGAAAAATTTCTAAGTTAAGAAAATTTCAAATTTCAAAACCAAATCCTCAATATTTGATTTCTTGATGAACAAGTTTCACATTTTGACATGTTTTGATGAATTGTGATCCTTGGCACTTGGTTTTGACCAAAAAGTCAAAGTTTGACTTTTCAATATACAGTTGACTGCAAATTTCATTTGTCAATCCAATGGATTTGCAATGTTTTGAACCATATTATTAGGTCAAGATGATACAATTGAACCCTTGAAATCATGCTTCAAACCAATTGGTCATTTTCTAGGTCAAAAAACCAGAAATTGTCCTTTCTTAGTCAAAACACTAATTTTGACCATTTTGCCCTTTTGATGATTTGATCAAACTTCTTGAGGAGTTGTGGTCCAAACTTGATCAAATGATACATATGAGTCTAAAATGTTGATGTGGATAAAAAGTTATGAAGTTTGACTGTAAATTGGCCATGGTTGACTTTTTCCCTAATACAGTTGATTTTTAGGTCAACTGTCCAATTGATTGATAAAAAATGTGATTTAAGGCTTGAAACTTGTCATGAATAATCTTAGGGGTCCATAATGATGTTTGAAAGTCATATTAAGCATTGATAGTCCAAAATCTTTTTGCAATCTCAAACCCTTATTTTGGGTCATCAGTGCAAGATGAGATGTCTTGAGTTGATCAAACCCTAATCCAGTCTTGAGTCAAAGAGATCTTGTGAGAAAAGTATTGATAAATGAGAGGGCAAATTTTGGGGTACAATAAGCCCAAACGATCCCTTTTTGAAATCAGAAAAAGAAATGAAAATGTTTATACAAAAATCATGTTGGGCCTGCGCTGAAAAGTAATTTAGGGGGTGAGAATTTAGCAAAAATGACAAGCCCAAAATAGAAAAGCCTAGGCGCTGCATGATCAAGTGTGGCCAACTTTTGAGAGTGCATCATGGTCATTTATTCTGGGATGCTTGATCTGATTGCATGATGATTATGTGGTGGTGGTGAGAGGAACAATGTAGGCGCCTTGTACATGATTGTATTGGATCTGAAACAAATAAATGTGAAACAAATAAAAGGGTACCATTAGGGCTCAAACCCAGGTCCCTATAGATCAATGCATTAGCGCGCACTTCTCTGCCACTGGGGTGGCTGTTTCATCCGTTTATAATACAACTTCAACTAAATATAAAATAAACTCAAATCTGAAAATGATTTCATCCCTAACCTCGTTCCAGTCACCATTGTCACATTTTTCAATTTCTGATCTTGCTCATTTCTCAACCATTTTCAAAAATGTAAACATGAAAGTTGTTCCATTTTTTAACACGAATACAACCATATAAATTTCACAAGCTATATATCAAAGATGAATGAGAATTTTGTTGGTACCAAATTAAAACCTAATTTTTTCATAAAGTTCAACTTCAACATTCGCATCACTAATGCAACATAAATGAAAACCAAAGGCATGGTTCGCTTCAGGGCAATGATGTCTACATTTTTTATTCATAAAGTAACCATTAATGATACTTGTATACGGAGTTCAAAGTTGAGAAAAATTACCTCAAAACTGGAAGTCGTGTTTGGAGTTTGATCACTCCTGGAGATGTTGTGATGATCTAGGTAGCTTCACTGAACTCCTAGGAAGCTATTGCAATGCTTACTTTATGCTGAAAGTGCCTGAATCTTTCCGGAGAAGTTAAGTTACAGGTTTGAGTTTTTAGAAATGGAGGATGGTGCAAATGGTGCTACAATTGTGTAGCAAGGTATTGGATAGTTTCTGAGTTAGGTATGGAAGTTTTGTGATTGATTTAGAGTGAAAACACACGAGTGGATTGTGAGTTTGAAGTTCAAGGTCAGAATGTGAAAGCAATGGAGTTTTGGATGCAAATTCTGAGTTCAAGGTGTTTGAGGGGGTTAGAGGGCTCTTCCACCCGTGTATTAGCATGCAAATAACTTCTCTATTTATAGAGAAAATATTTTGAAGGCTTTAGCAATCAGATTTAAAAAATCACATGTTCTGGTTATGTGACTTGATTTTGAAGCAAGCTTAAAACATATTGTTCCAATGCAAAGTACAAGGGATTTATTGGGTGGTTAGAGGCTTTAGATATGTTTCTTCTGAGCATACATGTTGAGTGTGTGCAGAGGGAGCAAGTGAGAGGCTCAAGAAGTTCACATTGTGATTAAAGTTGGCTTTTCTAAAATGGAAGTGTGAACTTTGATCCATTAATGGAAAAATCACTTGGACAATGAATCAAATTCTTGGACAATGGCTCAATCAGTTGTGTAAACATTTAATTATTGAGTGATTTGCAAGTTTGAAGGCATTCAAATCAAGATTATGCAGCATTCTTGAAGATTGGATCATAAGGTTCATCACAAAATGACCTAAAATTCAAGTTTATGATGCCATCTTCTTCTCTTCGAAACTTCTAGCTCAAGCATGATCTCTTAAAGTTCTTTGACATTTTGGAAAGCTTGAAACATTTTCTACAAACTTCATGTTGACCACTTTGGCTAAATCAACTTGGAACTTTATAAAAGTTGGCCAAGAAGTTACGACAAAAATATGCCTAAACTTGTTGAAAATTTCACTAAGTGTTTATACAAAAATTCCATGACTTCATGGGCCTATATCTCTTAATATAACCATTTTTTGGAATCCACCCTAAGGGACAAAGTTGTAGAACTCATCACGATCTACAACTTTCATGTTGAAAGTTTTCCTTGAATCATCTTGCATCTTGGTGAAAAATTGTCACGAAGTAGTGAAGTTATCAAGGATAAAAAACACTTGGAATTTTCTAAGAATTGGAGATCTTTGAATTTTGTTGAATTTTCTTGACTTTCTTGATTCTTGATGATCAAGTTTTATAATTTTTAATTTCTTGATGAATCTTGACCTTTGAAATTCAATGTTGACCAAAAAGTCAAAGTTTAAATTTTTGTGTATCAATTGACTTTTCATCAGTTGATCAAATTTCAACTATCAATCCATTGATCTTGAGAAATGATTTGAGCCATGAAATTAGGTCAATATATTTTGTTTGAGTCCTTGATATCATGCTTCAATAAATTAGGTCATGTACTAGGTCAAAAGTCACTGATAAATCTATCTTAGTCAAAACCCTATTTTTGACAATTTTGCCCCTTTGATGATTTGAATGTTTTTCTTGAGGAATTATGACCAACCCTTGATAATTTGATGAATATGACTTCAAAATGTTGATGTTGGCCAAAAATCATGAATTGTGACTGTATGTTGACCACATTTGACTTTTTACCCAATATAGCTGATTTTCAGTCATCTGAGCAATTGATTGAGAAAATTTGTGGTGCAAGACTTGAAACATGGTATGAGAATTCTTTAAGACCTATAATGAATCAAGAAAGTCACTTAAGTCATCAAAAGTCCAATTGTCCTTGAGAAAACCAAAACCCTAATTTGTGGACTCAGTGCTTTAGGAGGTGAGCTCGCCTGATCAAACTCTTTAGAACCCTTGAGCATTTGAGATCTTTTATGGGAAATGTTTTCAAGAAAAGGGAGCTCAAATTTTTGGGTACAACACACACCAACTAGATTTTAGTAGAACCATATACTCTTGCTTGGCAGGCCCTCGTTCTGGTCAATCGTCTCTTTGACAATGAACTTATGGTTATGGCGGCGAATCTTGTAACATGATGGGTGTTGCCTTTGGCACTTTCTTCCTTCATAAATTTCATGTAGCTTTCAATCCACAATTGTCTTGATTGTAACACTTCACTCCATTTTCCCCTCTTTTTGCGAACAATGAAGCCATCCTAAAATAGGTTGATTTCACCAAAGCAATTATAGGGAAGTTTCATATACCTTTGAAGACATCGTTAATTGATTCCACAAGATTTGTTGTTATGTGGCCCCATCATTGTCCATTGTCAAATGCTCTCGTCCACTTCTCCACTGGAATATTATCAACCCACCCCTTACACTCAAATTTGACAATGTGATCTTGCTGCGATATTGTTGGAATGATGGTTGAGTTAATGCATACCTCGCATTCACAATAGTTTTTTGAAGAATCTTATTTTTGATCTCCCACATCAAATTTAGTTCCATATGTCTAATGTAGTAGACATGCATAAAAGGGGGGTCATGTCAATCATTGGAATGATTTTTGCATGCACTCTCAATAGAAGCATGTATATCTGAAACTAAATAGAGACCAGGTTGTGGAGCAATGTGTGTTCGGAGATTCTTGAGAAAGAAACTTCAACCACCATCAGTCTCTCATTCGACTAGAGCAAAGGAAATTGGGAAAATGTTATTGTTACAATCTTGTGTGACTTCCATCATTATCTATTGTACCATAAAGTTTTCCCTCCTATTTTATTTAAAATATTCTCATGTGGTCCCCACTTGCTCAAAACTACTCAAGAGTTGTCTGGTCAAAATAATTCTCCTAAGCAATGAGTCCATAACTAGGTTTTGGTTTTTTCATGGGAAATTGGATTTATAATGCCTCAAATGGCTTTCATGGTTTATCATAGGTTCTCAATAATGCACATGTCAAGTTTCAAGCCTTGCATCACAAATTTTCCCAGTCAATTGCTCAAATGACTGAAAATCAACTGTGGTCAAACATGCAGTCAAACTTCAAGGTTTTTTGTCAACATCAGTATTTTAAGGTGATATTCATCATTTGATCAAGTGTTGGCCATGGTTCCTCAAGGAAAGCCCTCAAATCATCAATGATCAAATTGCAAAAATTAGGGTTTTGACTGAAGATGACTGATCATTGACTTTTGGCCCAGTGCATGACCTAATGGATTGGAGCATGATCTCAAGGATTCAAAAATAACATCTTGACCTAATTACATGGCTCAAGACATTTCCAAAGATGTAAGTGATTGATAGTTGAAAATTTGAATCAACTGATGAAAAGTCAACAGTCACTCAAAAGTTAAACTTTGACTTTTTGGTCAACATTGGAATTCAAAAGTCAAGAATCATCAAGATATTCAAAAATATCAAACTTGATCATCAAGAAATCAAAAAGTCAACAAAAGTCAAATTTGGAAAATTTTCTAACACTTAGAAAAATTCTAAGTGTTTTTGTTCTTAACAAAAACCCAAACTTCACAAGCAAGATTCCTCAAGATGCAAGCTGATTCAAGGAAAACTTTCAACATGAAAGTTATAGGGATTGATTAATTCTACAACTTTTTTAATGTGGTATAAACCTCAAAAAGTTCTTAATTTAAGAGATATAAGCTCATGAAGTTATGATGTTTCTTATCCAACACTTAGAATTTTTTTTACAAGTTTTGATCTGACTTTTGTCCCAACTTCATGGCTATTTTTCACCAAGTTTCCATTTGATTTAGCCAAAACTCACAACATAAAAGTAGTATACAATGTTTCAAGCTTTCCAAAATGTCCAAGAACACAATTTTATCATGCTTGAGCAAGGAGAATCAAAGAGATGAAGTTGGGCATCCATTCTTGAAATATAAGTCATTTTTGTGATGAACATAAGATCAAATATCCAAGCCATGATGTATAATATCACTTTACAGGCTTCTAACTTCCAAACCTATCCATAACCAGAAGATTGTACACTTTTGAGCCATGATCCAAGTGATTCAAGCATTGTCCAAGGCATCATTCCATTAATGGCACAAAGTTGACACTTCCATTTTAGAAAAGCATGCTTTTTTTTGTGAAAAAGTCCACTCCTTAAGCCTCTAACTTGTTTCTTCTGCACACACTCAACCTACAAAGCAAGAAGCAACATGTTTAAAGCTTACAACCACTCTAGAAGGCACGGGACTATGCATTGAGACTTGGTGTGTTCAAAAAAATCACAAGTTACAACAAAGGCAAAAACTTGGAAACTTGTAAACCAAGCCCTCTTATCTTCTGAAACCTCTGGCTTATATATAGATAGAGCATTTTCAAGCTAAGACACGAATGCACAAACCCTAAAAACCTCTCAAACTCAGAATCACAAAAATTCTCCATAAGTGCATATTTTTAGCCTTAAGAAGCCAACTCTCAATCTACTCGTGCGTTTTACCTTCTCATATTCAAACATCATCTATACACTATATAGAAATGATCCAAGCACCTGAATCACTTATGTAATCAGCAAATCACCATCCATCATTTTCAAAATCCACCATTGCAGCTTGACTTGGTCAGAACAGTTAGGCAAGCTACAAGGCATTCTATCAATTGGAACCACTTCAGGGAGGTCCAAGGAAGCTTAATCAATCATTACACTATACATGGAAGCATCCATATGTGTTATGAGTTTCCACTTCAAGAGGTAAGTTTTCTAAACTATGATATCTTGATACGAGCATCCTTTGCATATACATTCTAAAGAAAAAAAATTTAGATATCATGCCCCTGAAACTAACCATGTCCTTAGTTTTCATTTATGTTGACTGTGTGATGTAAATTTTGGATTTGAAGTTTTCTAAGAAATTAGGGTTCAGTTTGGTACCAACGGAAATTCACTTTAATCTTTGAGTGTTTGCTTAAGTTATTTACATGGTTGAATTCGTGTTGAGATTTAGAACAAGTTTGATGTTTACAGTTTTTGAAATAATTGAGAAAGAGTTTGTAATATATTGAATGATTCACGTGTAAACTAACATATGTATCACCACCCCAGTGGTTAAAGCGCGTGCCTATTACTATAGGGACCTGGGTTCGAGCCCAAGCGATACCCTTTTGTTTTTTCCATATTTTTCCTTCCAGGTCCAATACAATCAGGCAGCATGTGCATACCATGTACCCTTGTCATTCGGGCCATTAGATCATCATCCGATCTTATTCACCTCCATCCAATGGCCAAATTTTCTCTTCTATGATGTGCCTCCAAATGCTAGATACACCAAATCTGTTAGCAACGTGGGCCTCTTGTTTTGGGCCTAGACAACTTCTGTTTCAGCAGCCCCCAATTTCTTGTCATGACGCAGGCCCATACTTTTTTTATTACTTTTTGATTCAAACAAAAAAACTCTGTTGGGCCTGACATTTCATTTTTCTTTTCATACCTCCCCATTTTCTTTTACATCTCAAGCTTTTTTTATTTTGCATTTTTTAGGAAATTTAAAATTTCTTTTTTTAACTGGTTACTTTTTTAATTAATTTGATCATAAAATCATAAAATCATAAAAAAATAGATTTATGTTTTAGTTAATTAATTAATTTTTTTTTATAATTAAAAGAAAATCACTTTTAATCCTACTTTGTCTTATCTTGTGAATTAAAATTAGAATATCTTTTTTCTAAAACCTCAAAATTATTTTTTAACAATTAGTTTTCACTTTTTAATTAAATTAGTTTTCTTTTTAATTAATTAAATTAATTTATTTTTATTTTTAATTTAGTTTCTTTAGGTTTTACTAAATTTTTCTTATTTGGAAATTAATCTAATAAATTAGGCTAATCGTTAAACCTTTTCCCTACCAAAAAATCACAAAAAATAATTTCCTTTTTCTTTATTTTACACCTTTGCGTATTTTATCATTTCACATTTTTCGATTATGTAATTGCTTACGGTTTGTAATAGTTTAATTCGGGTTTACTTTACTTTTCATCCCCATTCATAAATTTGTACCCTATTCCCGAAGCATTGTAATAGCGTAGGACATTTAATTTTTGCAATTTACAACTTTCCTTATTACCGTTAGTAATTAGGGTTTGTATGGCATGATTAAAATCAATCATTAGAAAACCTAATCTCAAAGATAAATACTTGAAATCAAAATACTTCGCACACATGCACCTCTAGGGTAATCTCACTTGTTGCCTCAGATAAAAACAATCATGTCCCTCGAACGTGAGATTCTTTAGCAAAGACCCTCAGTTAAAAGATCGTAGTCCCTCGATGACCCTTCGATGTTGCCTTCGATAAACGATCTTAGTCTCTTACAACAATTTCTAAAGTGTCTTACAAGTTGCCTTTTATGACTGTACGATGACCTACGCCTCTCCCTCACATCCAATGATAGGGCTCTCTACTAACTAATGGAAGGTTAGCACTATCTAAAGGAGGAGGAAATGAACAAATACTTTTGATTAGGTAGATCGCTCGTAATCACTTGCTCACAAAACTAAAACAATCTTCACACCTCACACTTTCAAAACAACTACTTTCAAAATGATTTATAAACACTCTTGAGGACTGATATAATGGTTATTATAAAGCAAACCGCCTTACATTGGTATTTTTAAAACACTTTCCAAATTCAACACTTCTTTCCAATAAATATTTTCAAAATAAACATTTTTGTATACATTCTCAACGATTCGAGAACCATTACAAAATTGCCACACTTAGGCATTTTCAAAATATTTTCAAACATACATAAACACAAAGCATTTTTTCAAAGTGAGCTAGAAATTAAGAGCCCGTAGATAACTACAGATGAAAAGGGTGCTAACACATTCCCTTATCATAACCTACCCCCCGAACTCAAGAAAATTCTCAAAGTTCTTTCCTGTTCTTTTCACCCTTCCTTTATTGGATAAAAGAAAAGTCGGTGGCGACTCTTGCTATCCGCAACATTTGAAATTAAACGTAAAACCAAAAGTTAGTTCTCCCACCATATTACAGAACTAGCGACTCTGCTGGGGAAATTGAAAATAAAAGTGGGGTTACCTTAAGAGTTATATCACCTTTATTACTTTACTTGTTTTCCTTGTTTTCTTTATATTTCGGGATATGCTTGGGTTTATTTCTTGTATAGATCCTATACCTAGATCTGAGGGCATTTTAGGTAAGTAGAAATAGATCGTGAAAACTGTACGACATAGACCGATATGGTTGAAACGATGGCTACGTTAGTGCGACACATTGGTTTGTGTTGGTGTCCCTCGAGTAACTCAAGGAGAATACTAGGCTACCGCGTGGTGTCATAAGCACTAACTGACTTTAGAACCTTAGTTGACACAACTTAGCTATTAGAAAGTAGTGAGATGGTTGGCTTTGGTGCAGACTAAAGTTGGTTGATACTTGATGCTACACTCATTGAGATTGAAATTTCGAGATATTTTGGTCACAATTTAGATGCTTGTGCTGAAACAATGCCTGAGAGAAAGATCAGCGATATTGAGGCTCCTAGAACTCGATTACTTCTTTTAGGACAAGTTGATCCAACTGAAGCTTCAAGAGGGTACTTACCTACAAACCTCATCCAAGCTTAAACCTAAGGCCTTGTATGTTTTGTTTGTGTATGATTAATTGTTCGAACATTACATCATAACATCATGACATTATTGCACATACCATTTTCACTAACCATTTCAAGGACCTAGGGATTTATCTTTGTTCTTGTTTTGTAGGTTATGACCTCCGTTCGCAGGAACACTATCCGAATCAGTTTTGAGAGGATACCTTCTCAAATTAAGGAGTTAGTCTTAAGGGTTCCTGAAAGTTCTCCATTCATCAAAAGGCATGGTCGACTACTCAGTTTGGTTACCTCGTGTTTTGAAGAAGACACGATGAGTGTGCTATTCCAGTTCTTTGACCCTGTGCATCATTGCTTCACCTTTCATGATTACCAGTTGGTGCCCATAATAGAGGAGTTTTATTAGTTACTGGGAGTACCTATTCTTAGTCAAATACCTTTCATTGGTTTATAGAAAGATCCACAACCTGAAGAAATTGCACCAGCCTTACATTTGAAGCGGTCCGACATTGTATCTAATTGGGAAACAAGGAGAGGAGTAAAGGGTTTTCTAGTTAAATTTCTATTAGAGAAGGCTCGACTGTTTTTAGATGCTATGAGTTTTCAAGCTTTCGAAGAAATCTTGGATTTTCTAATCTATGGGTTGGGGCTATTCCCTAATCTAGACTAACTCGTAGATGTGAATACCATCAAAATATTTATTTCTCGTAACCCTGTGCCTACTTTGCTCGGAGACATTTTCATTCTCTTCACACTCGTACTATGAGGAAGCGAGGAGCTCTTATGTGTTGCATACCTCTGCTATCTAGGTGGTTTATTTCACACCTTCCCGGATCAGTATTGAAGAATGAACAAGGCTTAAGGTGGTCTCAAAGGATGATATTGCTCTCTCATTCGAATATCTATTGGTGTTCCCGATCTCTGGAAGATGTTACTGTCATTGACTGTTATAGGGAATTCCCTAATGTCCCGCTCCTTAGAATTATGGGAGGTATTACCTATAACCCTTCTCTGGCTCTACGACAATTTGTTTATGCTCAAAGAGATGGTCCTCATGACACATTTATCCAGGGTATTATGTTCAACTACGATAATGATTTCCAAGGTTATCATCAAAGGTTTATGCGTGCTTGGGGCATGGTAAACAAGATTGATAGCAAGACTTTAGGTCATAAGAATTCTATCCCTTTGGAGCCATATCTCAAGTGGGTACGATCTCGCGCTCAAAACCTTATGATGCCATATCCCGCTGTCTTACCAATAATTATGGAGCCTGTTGCTAAGGGTGATATTCCTTATACCATTCTTCATCCATATATGCCCACTGACCTCGAAGAATTGGAGAAGTCCTGGATTCAACTCAAGGAAGAACGAGACACCTTTGAAGCTCAATTCTATGCAAGTGAAATGAAAGTGTTGTAGCTTACAAAGCTACTTCGCGAGGATCAAAGCCTTAAGGCATACATCGAAACAAACAAGAAGTGTCAGTTGGAGACTTAAGTCTTAGAATTTCATATTGTTGTCTCCTTGTGACCCTTTTTGCTTTTCATTCTAAGCCTAGAAGGCAGTTTGTAATGCTGAACTTATTAATGAAATCTTTGTTTCTATTTCCCTTTTGACTAGAAAATTTAAATCTCCTAAGGTCCTTGAAAACATTGCATCCATATATCATGCATCATTTTATAAGCAGGTTTTCTGATACAGGTTTCCTCATCTATTTACTGTTTATTTCAGTATAAGATGGCCCTCGAACAAACATTCAAGGATCTGCAAACTCAGCATGCGCAATTTCAAGAGACTCTTATGAACCTGGCCAAAGGGAAACAACAGATGATGACGCTCCTCACCATGAAAAAGAAGACTAAGAAGCGGGCTGTTATCCTCAACATGGGGAGAAGATTCAAAGGTCTTGCTCAACTAGTTCGAGTGAATGATGCTTCCTATGAGGAAGATGACAACCAAGACGAAGATGATAAAAGTGTTAGCGGTGAAGGTAAAAATAATCAGGGTTCCGAAAATGAAGACTACTCTGACGAACAATACCCTCCTGCAAATGACAAGTACAAATAGTTTGAAGACCATCTTAAAGCTGTGGAAATCTAGAAAGTGCCTGGATTATATTTTAGTGAGCTAGGTATGATATCGGGGGTGGTCATCCCTCATAAGTTCAAGATTCCTATCTTTGCTAAATATGATGGATTCTCTTGTCCCAAACATCATCTAAGGTCGTACGTTCGAAAAATCCAACCTCATACCACTGACCGGAAATTATGGGTCCATTTCTTCCAAGAAAGTTTGTCCGATACTCAACTTGAATGGTTCTATCAGCTGTAAGGAACCAACATTCACACATGGGAAGACTTGGCTGCTGCTCTCTACAAGAAGTATCAATATAATGGTGACCTAGAACCGACTCATGTACAATTGAAAAATATGTCCATGGGCTCAAATGAAGGGTTCAAGGAGTATGCCCAAAAATTGAGGGACCTAGTTGGAAGGGTGCAACCTCCTTTAACTAACCGAGAATTGGTGGATATGTTCATGGGCACTCTGACGGGTCCATTCTTTAATTTGTTGATTGGGAGTTCTTCATCAGCGTTTACTGAGTTGATTTTGACTGGTGAACAAGTTGAAAGTGGTATCAAGAGCGGGAAGATTCTGATGGCTACATCTTCTAGTACCGTGAAGAAGCAATTCATTGGTAAGAAAGAAACCAACGTTGTCTATGGCCATAAAAGCCATAGTAAGAATGGTCGTCATTAGTCTGTAGGGGAAGTGTTGATCTCTAATCCATCGTCTGTTCAACAACAACAACAAGGCAACCAACGTAAGTCAGACACTCTAAGGAGGCAGTTTACCATGATTAATATTCCATTGGCTCAAGCATTCCAATATTTGTTAAAGGCTGGCCTAATAACACTCTGAGATCCTCCTCCTAATCCCAACACATCCTCTTCGAAGTACAACCCAAATTCAAAATGTGTCTATCATTTGAACAATACTGGGCACGACACCAACAATTGCTGGGCCTTGAACTTGATTGATAACAAGGAAATTAAGTTCGAACCTCCTGAGACTCCAAACATGATTACTTCTCCTATGCTGAAACATGACAAATGCATAAGTGCTATTGAAGATATTTTGTATGTTACCTCTGTAAGTGATGTGGTTACTCCTCTCTCAACCGTCAAGAAGAATTTGCTACAAGCCGGTTTATTTCTAGGTTGTGTTAAAAAAATGTTAATGTTGTGCAGTTCAACCCAATGGTTGCGGGTTGCTGAAGGAGGGAATTCAATGCCTGATGGATGAACAGTAATTTTGATTGAGAAAATTTCGTATGTCGAGAATTTGTGTCGAGATTTGTCTGTCATATCTGGTACTCCTTTCAAGATCACTTCCAAAGGTCCTGTAAGGATCACTTCCAATCCAATGTTTTCTCCCTTAATCAATACAAAGCCTAGGCCCATTCCATATTCCTCAAAGAAGGCTATTCCATAGAATTATGGGTCGCGTCTATTACCATGGCATTAAACAAGAGTTGTCTGATGAAGATGATGAAGAGGTTGATCCCAACATTGACAATATTGCAGGGACTAGCAAAATTACTAGAAGTGAAAGGATTTTCTCTCCAGAAAACTCTCCACCTGTCCAAGTTACAGTTACCAAGACAACTGCCGAAGCTCGAGGTAAAAAGCCAATGGTAGAGCCTTCCCGGAAGAAAGCACCAGAAGAAGCTGCAACCAAGGATACCTCTGGACAAGAAATGGAAGAGGTTTTGAAGATCATTCGTAGAAGCGATTACAAAATTGTTGAACAGCTGGGGCAGACCCCATCCAAGATCTATATGCTATCTTTACTACTGTGTTCCGAAGCTCATGCACAAGCTTTAATGAAATTTTTGAAGACATCCCATATACCACAAGAGATTTCTGCTGATCAATTTGGAAGTCATGTTGCTAGTTTAATGACTGACAATGGATTAGGTTTCTCCGATGCTGACCTGACTCCGGATGGGAGGAATCATAATAGGGCCCTATATGTCTCCATTGAATGCAGGGGCACTACATTGGCTCATGTGTTAGTTGATACTAGATCTTCTCTGAATGTCCTGCCAAAGGGAGCTCTTGATAAACTAGATTGTGAAGAGGTTGTGCTGAAACCTAGAAACATCATAGTTTGAGCCTTTGGCGGATCAAAAAGAATGGTACATGGAAAAGTGGACCTCCCGATAAAAGTGGGTTCACAAATATTTGAATCCACCTTCAATGTAATAAACATCCGTCTAGCTTATTCTTGTCTATTGGGACACCCCTGGATACACGGGGCAGGTGATGTTACCTCCACCATGCACCAAAAATTAAAGTATCATGTGAAAGGGAAGATGGTTACTATCTGCGAATAGGAGGAGTACATGGTCAGCCACTTGAATTCATTCCGATGTGTAGAAATGGACGGTGAATTCATTGAGACTCCCTGCCAAGCTTTTGAAGTAATTTCCCCTGATGCTGTTGAAGATGTTTCTGCCTTTCCAAAGACTACCAGGGTTCCGCACAAGATGGCTTCCTTGAAAGATACCAAAGCAACTATAAAAGAAGGTGGTTGTTCTGTTTGGGGCCAACTTCCTGACTTTCCTTACAAATCTGATAAGTTCGGTTTGGGCTTTACCGCATAAGGTCAGAAGGTTGTTCGTCACGCTCGAGCTGTAAGACCTTCACTCTATATCAGATATAATGGAGTCAACTTATAGAGGATGTTGACAGTGATGGTGATTTCAACAACTGGACCTTTCCTACCGTTGGCAACAGACTCAACAATTAGGAAGCAGAAGATATTTTCCCTATCTCCTTCAGCCAGGAGTAATAGCTATTTCTGTTTTTATTGCTTTAAGAAGTTTGGTTATGTAATTTCTTTTAAAACAGTGACTTTAAACCTTGTGTCTTGCCCAGGGCACAACGGTTCATTTGTTAAGTGTTGTCATTTAACATGTCATATTTTCATTTAATTGAAACATTGGATGTTTTGCATTCAAATTTTGCGCTCTCTGTCTTTCTTTTTTACTTTAATACACTTTCAAATAGCTATGTGTTCTTACACTCACCCACACACTACATTGCAGATCCCCATCCACTACGGATCTCGTTGATAACGGTTCTCCTATTGCCGCTTATGACTTTGAAAATCCAGTCTACCAAGCCGAAGACAAAGGCGAGGAAGATTGTGAAATATCTGGAGAAGTTTCTAGACTCTTATTACTAGGAGAAAAGTCTATCCAACCGCACGAAGAGCCAGTTGAAGTGGTAAACTTGGGTTCTGAGATAGACAAAAAAGAGGTCAAGATAGGTGCCAACTTAGAGGACGATGTCAAGAATAGGTTGATTAAGATGTTGCACGACTATGTTGAGGTATTTTCTTGGTCATACGAAGAAATGCCAGAGCTCGATACAAATATTGTTGTTCATCGTCTGCCAATGAAAGAGGGTTGTTCTCCGATTAAGCATAAGGTTTGTCACATGCATCCCAAGATGTCACAGAAGATCAAGGCCAAGGTTATGAAACAATTCAATGCAGATTTCCTAGCAGTGATGTCATATCCTTAATGGGTTGCTAATGTTGTTCCGGTACCAAAGAAAGATGGCAAGGTACGTACGTGTGTAGATTACAGGGATCTGAATAGGGTGAGCCCTAAAGATGACTTTCCACTCCCGCATATTGATGTCCTGGTCAACAACACTGCTCAACACAAGGTATTCTCCTTCATGGATGGTTTCCCGAGTTATAATCAGATCAAGATGGCGCCTGGAGACATGGAGAAAACTACCTTCGTCACACAGTGGGTCACTTTTTGTTACAAGGTCATGCATTTTAGGTTGAAGAACGCTGGGGCAACTTATTAGCGTGCCATGGTAGCTTTATTACATGACATGATTCATCATGAGATAGAAGTATAAGTCAGTGATATGATATCAAGGTCATAAACTGAGGAAGAAATCTTGATCATCTACACAAGCTATTTGAAAGGCTGAAGAAGTACAAACTGAGGTTGAATCCGAACAAATGCACCTTTGGGGTGAGGTCTGGAAAACTCATAGGTTTCGTCTTCAGTGGCAAAGGTATTGAATTTGATCCCGCAAAAGTCAAAGCCATTCAATAAATTCTAGATCCTCGTACTGAAAAGGAAGTCATAGGTTTCTTAGGACGACTAAATTACATTGCCTGATTCATTTCTCATTTGACTGCTACATGTGAGCCAATCTTCAAACTGCTGAAGAAAGACCAAGTAGTAAAGTGGAATAAAGACTGTCAAATAGCATTTTGTTGTACCCCAATTTCCCCCCCTAATATTCCTCTATCATCTCATATCATCATAATGCAACCAAATCACAAACTAGGGTTTGGGGTTTTCCCATACTGCATCCTATCTTTAGGTTTGCCTATGAGAATCACCAAGCATCTTGAAGCACCTGGATTATGTAACTTTGTATATGTATTCTTTTAACTAACCTCAAAATGTGTATATTTTGTCTCTTGGAATATCATCTTGTAGGTCATGGCACAATTGCAGTCATTTCACCATCTCCTAGCAAAGAGGATCAAAACTAAGGTTTGGAGTTTAATCAGGAGATCTTTGGATTTTTGGGAAATTATTGATCGCATACTTCTCTACATGATCATGAGCATCTATAATTGAAAGTTTGATCATCAACTTTGGCTTGAAAATGTTCAATTGATGGAAAGGGGTAAAATGGTCATTTTGTCAAAAGACAGTCAAAATCAATTGTTGAACAAGTGTACTTTTGGTCAACCATCAATTCAATATCCCTATTCTCATATTTCATGGCCAATAGTGGCTAAAATATCAAGAGGAAGTGTGAATTGGAGATAACTTGTCAAGGAAGTTATTTGAAGTTATGAAATTTTTCTAAGTATCCGTAGGGCTGAATTTTGATTGACTATAACTTTCTCAATTTTTATTGAAAATATGCAAACTTTATATGCTTAGAAAAAGGATGGAAAATTATCCAACTTTGTAGGAGAGGCCACAAGTCCAAAAAATGAAAGGAAAAAAGTTATGAAGCTTGGAAGTTTTTTGACACTTAGTGAAATTTTAGTTAAAAATGCAAAAATTTGACTTCTTCATGTCCATTTTTGAATGACCATTTGGACTCAAATCAAAAAGTTGGAAACATGAAAGTTGTAGATTGAAGTTTTCTATTAATTTTTCTTTCAAGAATGATCTCAAATGGTTAAGTGCAGAGAAAGATATGGTGATTAGGATTTTGAGCTAAAAACTGAATTTTTGCCCAGCACAAGGCAAGTCACGCGCGCTAGGCAGTCATTTCATCAAACATGTTGTGGGAGCGCCTTCATCATCATTTTTCTATAAGAAATATTCACTATTTTGAAAAATGTCCAACATCAAAGATCAATCCCAAAATGTGAGGAACAACTTTGCTTCAGAAAGTTTCTCCAAAATCTTCCTAAATTTTGAGATATAATTGAAAGAAGAAGGCATCATGCAAGCTGAAATTTTTGCCCAGCAAGGCCTCACGCGCGCATAGCCAGCCCAGTCAGGCCTGACATTTTATCAAACAGTTTGTAAGCACACATTCATGGCCAAATATCTCATTTATTCAAGCTTCATTTTGAAATTTTTTGAACATGAAAGTTGGAGTATGAAGTGTCTGTTTCATTTTTATTCAAACTTCTTGACGTTTCATGCACCATAGAGAGAGATATAAGGGAGCAAAGAGGTGTTCATGAAATAGTATATTTTCATGGGAGTGCATGGAATAATTATGTGCAACAAGGTTCAAATTTCCAGCTCACACTCCAGTCTATGTTTCACTTATTCAACGCACATGTTTTGCACCCTCAAACAACATGAAACGCATCACTTCACTCATTACTCTCATATTTATAATTTTCCATCATTCCCTCATTTTGAACTCTATAAAAAGCATTCAAATTCAATAAGAAAAGGGTTGGTTGGTTAAAAAGAAGAAAATCAGAAGGTAAGCTTATCTCTCTCCCTCACGTCAAAACAAGTGCTCTCCTCTCCTCTCTCTCTCCTCTCTCTCTCTCTCTCTCTCTCTCTCTCTCTCTCTCTCTCTCTCTCTCTCTCTCTCTCTCTCTTTGAATTTCAAAAGTTTCCACCATTGTTGTCAAAGCAAACTTCCACAATTTCAATGCTTCTTCGCATCTCTTTGTCCACTCATCATCTCTCAACCTGCAAGTTATCTCTCCATCTCTTGCTCTTTATTTGAGCCCAAGCACCATCAATTTCATTTCAAAGGTAGATGATCCATTTTCTCTCTCTTACTGCAGCCTTGCGTGTTGTTTGAATCCATGAGTTTTTTTGAAAATCCAATTACATATTCATAATCCTTGCATTTTTCTGATCAATTTTCATTCTTGGATCGTGCACTTTGGTGGAGAATTGAGGGAGAAAACTTAATCACAAAACTGTTTGTTAAAATGTGAAAATAAAAAAAAGTGTTCATGTAGCATTCTTCGTGCTTATTTTTCTCCATCATCCAGGCATCATTTCATGAAATTTTTGATCCTAGCATGTTCCACTAATTTCCCTCTTGAACTTTAGTGTTGGAATTTTTGAATTTCAGCAAGAATTGAATGAGATATCGTGACATGAAACTGGTGTTGCAAAACTGAAAAAGCTGGAAAATATTATGGGATTTGGTAGGGACGATGATGTGTCCCATTCGGATTGAACAAGGAGAACTTTTTCTTTTACAACACATATATTAAAAAGCAGGTGTAATAGCCTTTGAACTTTATTTTTTATTTATTTTTCTTCTCTTATTTTCTTTTAATATTTTCTTCACTTCCAAAATTATGAAAAAAATATTTTAGACTACTTTTTCAATCTATTTTCATATTTTGATTTTTATGTCATTTTTTTCATTATTTTTCTTGATTAAATAAAATTATGTAAATAACTAGGGTTTTATTATCCTTTTAAATATTGAATTTTATTTTTCTACTTCTATTAAATCAAAAAATCCATAAAAAATATTTTTTTACTCCTCTGAGTTTTTTACTTGAAAACATTTTTTTTCCAATTTTATAAAAAAATTTGGTTACATTTTTAAAATCATTTGGACATAATATCTTTTATTTGCACTAATTTTGTTAGTTTGTTTAAATAATTTCCATTCCCTTTTTCCTTTTGAAATAAAATTTAAGAAAAATATGCTTTCTAATACTTAGAATTTTATTAACATTTAGGTTATTTTACATCAAATTTATTTGACCTTTAGATCTAATTGATTAATTTTGGACTTAATTTCCCTTTTTAGGTTTTTTTGCTTGAACATTCACAATAATTGATTAAAAGTTCTAACTTCCCATACCTATAAAATTAGAAATGAAGTTGTTTAGAGTGATTGAACATTTGAGGTTATAAAATCCATTTTTCTAGAATTTTACAATGTGATTTCATATTTTTCACAAATTATTTCCCAAAACCATCTAGTTTAAGGCTTATACTTGCTAGTTTCCAAGTTTGCATTTCTAAAGAAAATTTCCACCTCAATCCAGGAACTCCAAATTTTATTTCTGACTTTTGTAGGAATTTAGGAAGTTAGTTTTTTAATTTCATAATTTTTTAAGTCATTTTCATATTTTAAAACTATTCTTGACTTAGGTGTGCATCTAGGGTTTTCCCTTTGAATAATGTTTGTAAATTAAAAGCTTTTATACATGATTCTTGTTCAATTCTTGAAATAGCATGTGGTACTGACTTGAGACACATTTTGAGACATATTCTTCAACATCATTGGGTCTTGGGTGTTGATAGGTTGATAAATCAAATCGATTAAAAAGGACGAATGATGTTGATGATATTTAAAACTCTAATCCCTTCCCTCTTAATCTTATCCCCCTTTCTTATTGTATTACATGTTAAGGTATAATTATCTATATATCATTTATCCAAACATGAAATACGTATATTTCTATTGACCGGCCTCAAAATAGGTGCGACTTCTACATAAGTCCACTTACGATTGCTGAACATAGCGCTAAATTTTATCCCGATTTGAGAAAATGATCATTCGTGGCCCAAACCTATGTTTTCAAACCCAAGTATGTTAATTTGATCCCTTTGATCCAATAACCTTGAGATTAATTGTTAGGAAGATTTGTTTCTACCAATACTCCAATGGATCTTCATCAATTTTGGTCAACGCGGATCACTTAAACATCGTTGATCATTAAATGTTGCCTTGAAGATTATTAAATGGATGATATACTTCACAAAAAGCAATTGCAACTTATTATTGAGAGGCTTTGGTTTTACCAATCCTCTAATGAGTTTAATATGCAAGTTTCAAGATGGTCATCCAACTAACCATTAACTTCTAACAATTAACTTTATTTTATGCTTTTATTTTTTATGCTTTTACTTTATGTACCATTTACTTTAGAATTAATATTTCATGTTATTTTCACCTTTGCTCACTTGAGCATTTACTTTTATGACATTCTTATTTTTCTCACTTGAGATTTTCTTTTCCTTTTAAAGATACCTAATAATCAACATGAACCATAAAAAACATTAATGATACTTGGACTATTTGGTTACTATCCTTGAGATTATGGAGTATTGGACTTCTTGGACTTAGGATTAGAGACCTTGATCGTATGTTGGAGACCTTGTGACCTTAATTGATTTTTTGTCTGGAGTTCTTGAGGTTTTACCTCAAGAAATTGAGTTGTTTGTTTGTTTTGTGTGCAGGTTATTGTGATTACATACTTTGTTTGTAATCTAGAATTTACCTTATATACAACCGTTACTCTGTCCAATTTTTTGTGAAGACTTAATACACTTGAAGTTTGGTTCTCTCAATAAGTCTAGTATCTTTGCTTGCTTGGTTTCAATCCAAAGAATGTGAATTCTATCTTGACTCATAATGTCAAGTATTGGCTTCTTGTTTGTTAGATGGTTCTTCTCCCTAGCTTTTACCTTATGCTTTAGGATAGTCCCTTCATCTCTTCCCATCTTCTTTAATTTTCAAAAATCATCTCCCTCCTTTTGTAAACTCTTCTTGTTTCTAAACTTGAACCACTTTCATAATAAACTTGGACTTAGGTCTATGCATTTTCAAAACATTTTCTTAAATAAACTTCAATCAACTTAATAATACCTTGAATTTTTTTTTGTGAGAAGACTAAAAGTCAATCAATCTCATTTTAAACCATTTTGCCACTTTGGCTTTTACTTTAAATTTTTTTTCTCAAAAGATTAGACTCTTGTCAATCCTTGTAGTGATGCAAACAACTATACTTCTACAATATATAGTGAAGAGAGATATTTTCCACTTGGGTGTTGAGTGAGGCATTGTTGATTTTAAAATCCAAGCCATATCCTCCATTTTGAGATGACGCAAATTCTCCTTTCTCATAAAATTAACCAACACACATGTGTTTTTAAATTTTTTTAAAGGTGAACTACGTGTACCCTGATCCCCTATTGCATGAAAGGTGGTACATAGGCATTAAAGGTTCACAACTGCGGCGTGTGAAAAAATTATAAAAAATATTTCTTTTCTCACCTCCACCATCTCTTTTCATACAACATTTTATAGCCAAAATATACATATTTTACAAAGAGGTTCATGCGAAGTACCGTAGATGTTTAGGGTGATAATACCTTCCCCTTGCATAACCAACCACCTTACCTTGAATCTTTCCCCCTCTTTTTGGGTTATTTGCTCTTTTCCCATTCCTTTGGAAACAATAAAGCATGGTGGCGATTTTATTATGATTTGTGCGAGTTAAGTCAATCTAAAGGCTTAGTCTCAACATTTCTACCGCTACACCTTTGATAAAATCAAGGAGTACCTACAAGAACCCCCGATTCTAATGCCACAAGTTGAAGGAAGACCTTTAATCATGTACCTGACTGTGTTAGAGAATTCAATG
The DNA here is from genome assembly GCA_948472305.1 of Vicia faba. Lineage (NCBI taxonomy): Eukaryota > Viridiplantae > Streptophyta > Magnoliopsida > Fabales > Fabaceae > Vicia > Vicia faba. Next base: position 377,880,915 of record OX451735.1, on the reverse strand, counting down.
GGGTGTGTGCTGGGGCAACATGATGAGTCTGGTCGAAAAGAGAATGCAATATACTACCTTAGAAAAAATTTTACCGAATGTGAAACAAGATATTCACTCCTCGAGAAAACTTGCCGTGCTTTGGCATGGGCTGCTCGTCGACTAAGACAATATATGTTGACCCATACCACTATATTGATTTCTAAAATGGATCCTATCAAGTACATATTCGAGAAGCCATCTCTCTCCAGAAGAATAGCCCGGTGGCAAATGGTCTTGACAGAATATGACGTTTAGTACACCACTCAAAAGGCAGTCAAAGGAAGTGTACTGGTAGATCATTTGGCACATCAAGCTATAGACGACTACCAATCTATGAACTTCGAATTCCCGGATGAGAACATTATGCTAGTTACAGATTGTGAAGAACCTAGACTGTATGAAGGACCTGAGTTAGGATCCCGATGGACTATGGTTTTTGATGGGGCTTCTAATGCACTTGGCAACGGGATTGGTGCTGTAATTATATCTCCTCAAGGTTTCCATACACCCTTCACTGCCAGACTTTGCTTTGACTGCACCAATAATATGGCTGAATATGAAGCATGCATCCTGGGAATTAAAGCTGCTATTGGCCTGAGAATCAAATTCCTGAACATATATGGGGATTCAGCCTTAGTGGTCAGTCAAGTTAAGGCAGAATGAGATACGAAGCATCTGAATCTTATCCCTTACCGAGAACATGTGCTAACCTTAATTCCGTACTTCGAAGAGATTACTTTTGAACATATCCCAAGAGAAGAGAATCAGTTGGCAGAAACATTAGCTATCATTTCATCCACGTTCAAGCTCAGATGGGACAACGAGGCTCCTAGAATTATCATTGAAAGATTCGATGAACCGACACACTGCTATGAAATTGACACTGACGGGGTAGAAGAAAAACATTGGTTTAATGAGGTGAAAAGGTACCTTGAAGCTCAAGAATACCCTGAAGGGGCATTAATCAATGACAAGAAGTTCCTACAGAGGTTCTCGGCTAAGTTCTTTTTGAGCAATGGAATTTTGTACAAGCGTAATCATGATCCAATTATGCTTCGCTGTGTAGACAAGAATAAGGCAAAGAAAATTATGGAGGATATGCACGAAGACATCTTTGTTACTCACTCCAGTGGGCATACTATGGCCAAGAAGATTTCGAGAGCAGGTTACTATTGGTCGATTATGGAAATCGATTGTCACTACCACTCGAGAACTTGTCACAAGTGCCAAATTTATGCTGATAAAGTTCACGTGCCTCCAGTACCTCTGAACGTCATGAGTTCTACTTGGACATTCACAAAGTGGGGCATTGATATGATCGGAGAAATCAAGCCTACTACTTCTAATAGACATCGCTTCGTTCTCGTCGCCATTTACTACTTCACAAAATGGGTTGAAGCAGCCTCGTTCTCCTCTATTTCCGAGAATGTGGTTACCCGGTTCATAAAACATAATCTTATTTGCCGGTTTGGTATCCCCGAGAGAATCATCACGGATAATGGTACCGACCTTAACTACACTATGATCACTGAACTCTGCATGTAGTTCAAGATTAAGCACCATAACTCTTCTCCGCATCGACCAAAGATGAATGGCACAGTGGAAGCCGCCAATAAGAATATTAAGAAGAACATATAGAAGATGGTTGTGACCTACAAAGACTGGCACGAGATTTTACCATTTTCTCTTCATGGCTATCGCACTTCAGCATGAACATCAATTGGGGCAACCCCATTCTCTCTGGTCTATGGTATGGAAGTTAGCTTGTTTGTCAAAGTTCAGATTCCTTATCTGAGGATTATGAAAGATGCAGCTTGGACGAAGATAAATGGATTCAGACTAGGTTGGATCAGTTGAACTTGATTGACGAAAAAAGGCTTGTGGCTGTTTTTCATAGTCAGATGTATCAAAAACGTATGATCAAGGCATTTAACAAGAAAATAAAACATCGAGTATATCAGGCTGGTGACCTGATAATAAAACGCATCATTCTACCACAAGGTGATCCTAGGGGAAAATGGATTCCTACCTACGAAGGGCCATTTGTTGTCAAGAAAGTATTTTCAGGTGGTGCTATGATACTAACCACTATGGACGGTGAAGATTTCCCGCATCCTGTGGTACGGACATAATCAAAAGATACTACGCATGAAAATGACCCGCTAGATTGACTGGCTTAGGCAAAAATAAGGGCATACCGGCGATCCAAAAGGGTTCGGGAAAAAATTAGAGATATATATATATAAAGATTGTACACCCGGCAAGTCGAAAACCCAAAAAGGCGACTTGGGCAAAAAAGGGTATCCCGGTGGACTGAAAACCCGAAAGGGCGGTCCAGGCAAAAGTTAGGGATTAAAAGCGTACGACTATGTCCCGTTGGATCACTTACTGCAAGCTTTATTACCAAAGTCAAAAGTTGAAACGATGCTGATCAATTCAATCAACTTCTTCTGACAGTAAGGGATGAGATGTTCAAAGACATAGGGGCAATAACAGGGTTGAAACCTGAAGAGATCACTTACACATGGATATATGTTTTATTTCACTTTGTACTTGTTGTACCCCAAAATTTACCCTCTCATTTCTCAAGGCATTTCTCACAAGGATTCTCAAAGTTCAAGCTTGCACAATTACATTTGGATTTTCCAGTACCAAGTTAAAAAGGAAACTGTCAAAAAAGGAGGAAAACAGATAAAAATAATCTTTTTGAAAAAAATTGGAGAAAAACAAGCCTCTTCGATTCAGCTCCTTCGATTGGCCTTTTGGCCTCTTTCGATGCAAGTTTGGCTTGTATCCGTCGACTGGGCATAAGCCTCTGGCGTGTTGGCTTTGGTTCACAAGGCAGGAGTTTCCTATACACCACCTTTGATTGCACCTTTGGCCTCACAGGGTTCACCATGAAATGGCTGCCTATGTGACTGCTTCGATTGGATGTTTGATGCGTGCATGCCTATGTTGACTGGATAAATGTTCCCCCATACTTGCTTTAATCCACAAGTTGATAACTAGCTGCGTACAAGCCTTCGTTTTAGCCATAACTTCTTTCTTGCATGCAAAAGGCTTCCCCCATGTTAGCATGCACAAGGCACAAAGCCTCCTGTAGCTTCCTTCGAGTCCAAGGCAAAAAGCTCCCTTTTGGCATCCTTCGATTGCACTTTTTTCCTCTTGCATGCACCTTTCGTTTGGGCATGTGGTTCCCTTCATGCAAGCCTTCGTTTGAACAAGGATCTTTTGCATGTTTGCATGAAGTCACAAAACAGGGATCCCCTACGTACACTCCTTTGATTGGCCACATGGACCTTTGGAAGCCAAGCCTTAGACTGGACAGGACCACCTTCACAAGGTTTTATTTGTAACTTTGATTCCCTTCGAATCAACATCTTTCGAACCCAACTCTGGACATCCCATTTGAAGGACATGCTTGATGGCCCATTCGAAGGGTTTAAAAAGCCCACCTTAAGGCATGTTTGGTGACCCATCCAACGGTCACACTTTTGGCTCCTTCGAAGGGTGAACAAAAGTATCCCATTCGAAGGACACTTGTTGGAGGAAAATCATATAATATTGTTGGGAGAAGAATCTGATCGAAGAAGGGTCAAAACGAAAGGTTGAAATATTCAAAGATGCCTACTGCCAAGTTCAGGGCTGGTACACTGGCCAAAACTACTACACAGCAGTCCTGAAACACTGCCCCATTCTTGCACCAAAATAGCATACAAGGTACTGTCTCTCAAAAGTTACAAAGAGCAGGTTACTAAAATTGTTCAAACTTTTTGTTTTCCCTCCAAAAGCTTAAGGCAGCTTTGCCTATAAATAAAAGGCTTCAAACATGTTTAGAGGAGGAATTTTTGGCCAGAGGAACGAATCTTCAAAAATTTCTCAAACACCATAAAGCTCTCAAACACTTAAACACTTGTGAAAACACAAACCCAGAATCCAAACACTTGTCCCCTTCGAATCTGAAACATCCCTACACCTTGTTACCCTTCGAATCTAGTAAGAAAGATATTTCACTCAATCTTCTCTTTCGAATCTAGCAGTACAGACGCTACCTCTCTCCTTCCCTTTGAGTCCAGGGACACTCAAGGCAACCACTCAAAGCCCAACACACGCTCCAGCCTCAAGCAAGGTAATTTGCTCCAAGCCTTAAACTTTTCGTTTCTTGCATAACATGTAAATAAACTTTCTTTTCGATTCAAACATGTATATACCATTGTCCTTCTTTTCGTTTCCACCCTATTAATATCTTTTCAGAGTTGATCCTTTTGTTTTTTGCTTCTTGTTTACCTAAACATGCTTTAAGTACTAACCTGACCATAAGGTAATGCTAGCTTGGCCTTAGGCCATGTTGCTATTCAAAACTCAAATGAAAGAAATAGGAAACAGGAAGTAGGAAACAAAGCCTTTGGGTTCCACATTAACCTCCAGGTCAAACGAAAGAGGCAGCCATAAGGCACACCATGCTGACTTCCAGGCCTAGACGAAAGGCATTACCTCACTGCTTTCGACCCCCAGTCGAAGGAGGCAGAAAGGAATATTGCATCTTGCACTGATTCCAGGCCCAATCGAAAGGCACAACATGCTGACCCCCAGGCCTCAGTCGAAAGTCATGCCTTCACCCCTTTCAGGCCAAATCGAAGACATCCAGAAAGTGCAGAATTGAAGGGTTTTCTGCCTATATCAAAAGACCCATTTTTCTTGCATTTATTTTATTTTTTCCTTTATATTTTCATGCAATTAAATATGGTTGTAATAGTGTAGGATTTTATCTTTATGCATTTTGTTACTTTTATATGATTGCTAGTAAAATAGGGTATGTATGGCAAGATAAAAACAACAAGTATATAACCTCTAATCAAAGACTAAATGCATGCAAATCAAACACGCCATTCACACATGCACCCTTAGGGTAATCTCACTTGTTGCCTCGGAAAGATAGTCATGTCCCTCGAATATGGGCATTTTATGACTATACAAACGTCTCACGCCGATCCCTTCACATCCAATGATAGGGCTTCTTACCAAATCAATGGTAATATAGCAACATCTAAAGGAGGAGTAAAAAATATTAAGACCTTTTGAGTAGGTAGGATGCTCCTAGTTGCTCGCTTGCTCATGACAAAAACATTTTATACACCCACATTTTCACTTTGAAACATTTTTAAAAGACAAAACACTTTGTACGCGTTCTTATAGAGACGAGAACCATTACAAAGACACCTTTTCAAAATCACTTTCAAAAACACATTCCCCAAACACTTCTTTGAAATATTTTTCTAAATAACACTTTGTACGCGTTCTTATAGAAACGAGAACCATTACAAAGACGTTTTCAAAATACTTTCAAAACCCACACCACAAGCACATTTCAAACAAAAGCAAGTGATCTAGCAAGCAACTAAGAGCCCGTAGATAACTACGGATGAAAAGGGTGCTAACACCTTCCCTTTTCATAACCTACCCCCTAAACTCAAGAAATAATCTCAAAAGGTCTTTCCTGTTCTTTTCACCCTTTCCTTTGTTGGATAAAAGAAAAGTCGGTGGAGACTCTTGCTATTCGCAACAATTGCGATAAAACGCAAAACAACCAGGTCAGTTCTCCCACCGTGTTACAAAACTGGTGACTCTACTGGGGAATTTACTTAAAAGTGGGGTTACCTTAGGGCTAGATCACCTTTACTTGCTTTTCATGGTTTGACTTGCTTGCTTTACATTTTGGGTCCTTGTTTGGGTTGTTGTTAAAGACCCTACACCCGGGTCTAGGGCACCTTTTTAGGTAAGTAGCAATAAATCATGGAAGTTGTACGGTGTAGACCGATATGGACAAAGTGATAGCTATGTTAGCGTGATACTTTGGTTTGTACTAATGTTCCTTGAGTTATTTAAGGATAACATTAGGCTTCCTTATAGTATCATTAAGTGCTAACTGACCTTAGAACCTTTAATTGACTCATCCTTGGCCATTAGGAAGTAGTGAGATAGTCGGCTTTGGTTCTGATCGAAGATTGGTTGATACTTGATGCTACACTCATTGAGACCGGACTTTTGGGATATCTCGGCCGCAAGAAAAGATTGATTGAGCTGAGACAATTCCTAAAAGAAAGGTCAGTGATATTGAGATCCATTAGAACCCGGTTACTTTCACTAAGACAAGTTGAGCCAACTAAACTTCAAGAGGGTACTTACCTATCAAACTCCATGCAAGCCTAAACCTAAGGACTTGTTTGCTTTGTGTATATATGATTATTTGTACATAACAACTTGCTTATTTTACATACTTGTACACAACATCATGACATCATACCATAGCATTTTCAATAGTCATTTCAAGGATCTCAAGGGCCTATGATGCAGGATCACGTTGAACCAGACGTCTATCAAGGGGCAAGAGGATTTATTTTCCTCTAACCAAACTCTGTCAAAGATCAAAGTACAACAACTTGAGTCAGGGGCTATGAGCCACTTGACATGGTGAACTTAATTTTCGTGGAAGGACATCCATCGATACAAAGTTCTCCAATCAAAGCTGTAAGTGACCTCTAACATCTTCTTGTGTTTACCTCGTGAGATCCTTGAAAACATGCATCCACATATCATGCATCATATCATGACAGGTTTCTCCCATACAAGTCTCTTATATTCCTACCATTTATTTCAGTAAGATAGATATGGAACAAACGGTGAAGGATCTCCAAGCACAAAATGCCCAATTCCAACAAATGTTCCTGGCTATGGATAAGGGGAAAGAAGACTTGAATACTCTTCTTCTCAAAGACAAGAAGAAAAAGTCAAAAAAGTCAACAGGCGTCCTGAACTTGGGAAGAAGAATTAGAGGACCAGTCAAGAAAACTCTAGATCTCTCAACTCCGTCAACCGAAGGGGACAATCAGACAAAAGAAAGAGGTAACAACTTGGGGATTGATGAAGATGAAGCGGACTACACTTAAGAGCAGTATTCTCCCGCAGATGATAAATATAAACAGTTGGAGGATCGCCTCAATGCTATGGAGATTCAGCAGATACCTAGCTTAGACTTTAAAGAGTTAGGTTTGGTTTCCGGAGTGGTCATCCCACCAAAGTTCAAAATCCCTAACTTTTTCACGTATGATGGGGTCTCTTGTCCTAAAATGCATCTGAGGTCATGTGTCTGCAAGATTCAGCCTCAGGCTGCTGACCGGAAGCTATGGGTCCATTTCTTCCAAGAAGCTAGCACTCAACTGGAGTGGTTCTATCAGTTAGAAGGAACTGACATTCATACCTGGGAGGAATTGGCTGCTGCTTTCTACAAGTAGTATCAATACAATGCTGATCTTGCACCAACTCGTGTGCAATTGCAAAATATGACCATGCATTCCAACGAGGGTTTCAAAGAGTACACCAAAAAATGGAGAGATTTGGCAGGAAAAATGCAGCCACCCTTAATTGATAGGGAGATGATTACCATCTTTATGGGAACTTTGACGAGATCTTTCTTCAATCACCTAATCGGAAGCTCCTCGGCCGGGTTCACCGAGCTAATACTGACTGGAGAAAGGGTCGAAGCTGGCATCAAAAGTGGAAATATCCAAGGAGCTACATCCTATGATACTCAGAAAAATACATACAATGGGAAGAAAGAGTCCAATGGTGTTTACGGCCAAACAGGTCATAACAAGAGCAACCACGACCAACATGTGGGGGCAATCCTGATCTCCGGTCCTGCATCAGTACAACAACGTCAACAGGGGAATCAGTGTAAAGAGGTCGTTCCCAAAAGACAATTCACCAAGATCAACATGCCATTGGCTCAAGCATTACAACACTTGTTGAAGGCAGAGTTGATTACTTTAAAAGCTACTCTCCGGAATCCCAATACTTCTGCTCCTACTTATCATCCCAATATAAGGTGTGCATACCATTCCGATAGTCCTTGATACGACACGAACAGCTGTTGGGCTCTGAAGAACAAGATCCAAGACATGATTGATTCCAAGGAGATTGAGTTCGACCCTCCCAAGGCTCTTAACGTGATCACTGCTCCTATGCCAAATCATTGAGAGAGTCTTGTTCATTTTGAATTTTCAATTGTAATCTATTTTGTTGTTTAAACATTTATCTATTAATGTCAAACTTTGTTTCATTAATGCATTTCATATGTTTGTCTTGAATTAATCCATTCATTTTCACTCTATTTAAACTATGCTATTTCACTCCCTTTATGATATTCAACTCTTGTTTTAAAAGTTGCGAGCCTTTAGAGGGAGGATGACAAAAATAAAGCCATAATCTCATACATTATGCTTTTGGACAGACCTTGCTGACGATGTACAGACGTTTCTTTCAATTCCTAAACACTGGAGTTATAAGGAGGATAATCCCTAGTCAACCCCTTCGAGCCAAAGAAGTAGAAGTTTTCTTTTTTTACACAAATTGAAACCTTTAATCAAAACTTGGGGCAGGGTAGTCTCTCAGTTAATTCAAACGCGTGTTCAGTCGCAAACTTTCATTTCGCATACAACGAAGGACATCAAAAACATTCTTTTGGAATTAAAAGACGGTGATGGTTCCCTACCAAAGAGGCAATCATTATCTCTCAAGAGAAAAGCCCACTAAGTCAAAACCTATGAAGGAGACTTAAGAAAAATTGGGGCATCCCGCTGACTGTAATCTCAAAAACAATAACAGTCAGGCAAAATCAGGGATAATAAATCCAAAAGAGGTCACTACAAATCCTCGACAACATGGAAAATGTTGCAAAAATGACTGCCTTCTAACAAACTTAACTTGTCTGAACCATCACCAAAATGCCATTCCAGATTCAATTGGAGTTCAAACGCACAACCTATCGATGTTAGGATTGAAGAACATCGCAAAGAATGGGAGGATACAATTACACTTTGAGCCTTTATCCTTTGTTTCTTAAACTGTGAACCTAGGCCACGGTACAACCTTTCAAAGTCCTAATTGAAGCATGGGTTAGTACGAAAGCATACTGTTACAAAAGGTATCCTGACTCTTGTAAGGCTTTACTCCAAATCCTGAGTTGAATTTTCTTACAAAAATTATTTTATCTGCTAAAACGCATTTTCAAAATTTCAAGACAAGCATAAACTCCCCATTATTTAAATGTCGTTGTTTGCATATGGCTATTTGTTTGACAACAGAGAAATTCACACAACGAATATCCAGCGAACGAAAGCTCTCTAAATGAACAAAGCCACTTCAAATAGGATGACGCTTCCAATGACATATATCCTATAAGAAAGGGGGCATGATGTGTCACTGTCCAACACATCTAGGGAAGTCCAGTCAAGATTCCAAGAAATCTCTCAAGAAATTCTAAATATACCAGGGGCAGGTCTATATCTGAATCACTTGGGGCATTAAACGGTTATGTACAGTCGGGCAAATATTTCCTGGAAATACTATGAACGCTTGCTACTTAGGGCAGTGACAAATTCCTATAAAGTCCTTTTTCATAGGATGACCCCCAGTCAAGTCCCCACAAAGTTGGATCCGGGAAATCCCCAGCCAGAGTTTCAATCTCTGGAAAACCTTCTTCCCAGCTGAGTTGGTCTCAAGAAGAATCCTCAAGGGGTTATGCCAAAAGAAGACGCCTCTCTAGCAGATTGGCCACAGGGTTTATTTCCCCAACAAACTAAAGATTCCCCAGCTTGAGTTTGTCTCTCCATTACTACAAATCAAGGGACCAAAACCCCTCTTCCCCAGTAGACTTTTCTGCAAACCCCGGTGAATTGCTGCAAAGCCTGGGAGACAACCAGATAACAGTTAACTTCTTTATCCCTAATAAGTTGTTAACTTCCTTTCTCTCCAATCAAGAGATAACTCTCCAGTAGAGCAATGGACAACTAAAACTCCTAAACTCCTTTACCCAAGTAGTAATCAACACTCTTCATAGATTTTTTCTTCTCAAGCGAATTCAACACTCCCCAGCGGAGTTCTCCTCAAAAAACAAAATAGAAATCCCCGGCAGAAACATTCTAAAACAAGGTCTAGAGAAGTGCATACTCTTCATCTCCAATAGCAGACCGGGATTTAGCTTCCCAAAACTCCATAACACTTGTCAAGAATTTATTTTCCAAGACAAAAATACATTCCAATAACATTTCGCATTTCATGCATCATATTACATACATGACAAATGCATACGGTACAATCTCATTTATTTTGAGAACATCCTTACACCATGCATTTCATACATCATGACATTGCATGCAACTAACTCTTTACCTCTTCAGGAAAGATCAGTCAACAAATGGATATCATCAATAATTTTCAAAAGGTCAGAGATTAATACCTGAAACCAAACAGGACAACTATCACAACGACTGACAAAAACAAGTTTCAGATTAACGCTTGAAACCAGACAGGAAAACTATCCGTGATCGACTGTTTATAGATTAATTCCTGAAACAAGTCAGGATAATTATCTACACAACCAATTGAAGTAATCCTACATGGACTCCTTCTCAGATTCTCTTCTAGATACAGTTCAGATGCGATCCAGATACGTCTGACATTCTGATACTGATTCCAGATTCTCTTCTAGAAACAGTTCAGATACGCTCCAGATACGGACGCCATTTTGATACTCATTTAGATTCATCTTTCAGATACAGTTTAGATACGCTCTAGATATGGACGCCATTCTAATACTCATTCAGATTCAGCTTTCAGATACAGTTTAGATACGCTCCAGATATGGACGCCATTCTGATAATCATTCAGATTCAGCTTTCAAACACAGTTCAGATACGCTCCAGATACGGATGCCACTCTAATACTCATTCAAATTCAGCTTTCAGATACAGTTCAGATGCAATCCAGATACGGATGTCATTCTGACACTCATCCAGTACATCTTTCAGATACGAGTCAAATATAATCCATTTATGGATATTATTCTAGTACTCATCCCACTACATCCACTCTTTCAATACAAATCAACCAGATATTTATTCTGATACTTCTCCCATTTCTACCAACAATCACTTTTGGATGGCATCTGTAAGCCCATCTCCAACAACTTTCCATCATCTCTCCAAATGGCATCTTTAAGCCCATTCCCTACACAATCAACCACCATATCATCAAGTGCAATTTTCTGGGCACTCTAGTGTTTAATCATCTTCCACCTTCAAGTCACGAATGGCAGACTTGCCAATCTAACTCTTCAGGTTTAAGAATATTGAATAGGGGAAGCTGTTGTACCCCAAAATTTCCCTCTCATTTCTCAAGGCATTTCTCACAAGGATTCTCAAAGTTCAAGCTTGCACAATTACATTTGGATTTTCCAGTACCAAGTTAAAAAGGAAACTGTCAAAAAAGAAGGAAAACAAATAAAAATAATCTTTTTGACAAAAATTTGAAAAAAACAAGCCACATCGATTCAGCTCCTTTGATTGGCCTTTTGGCCTCTTTCGATGCAAGCTTGGCTTGTATCCTTCGACTGGGCAAAGACCTCTGGCGCACTGGCTTTAGTTCACAAGGCAGGAGTTTCCTGTACGCCATCTTCGATTTCACCTTTGGCCTCACAGGGTTCACCATGCAATGGCTGCCTATGTGTCTGCTTCGATTGGATGTTTGATGCGTGCATGCCTATGTTGACTGGAAAAATGTCCCCCCATACTTGCTTTAATCCACAAGTTGATAACTAGTTGCATACAAGCCTTTGTTTGAGCCATAACTTCTTTCTTGTGCGCAAAAGGTTTCCCCCATGATATCAGGCACAAGGCACAAAGCCTCCTGTAGCTTCCTTCGATTCAAAGGCAAAAAGCTCTCTTTTGGCATCCTTCGATTGCACTTTTTGCCTCCTGCATGCACCTTTCATTTGGGCATGTGGTTCCCTTCATGCAATCCTTCATTTGAACAAGGATCTTTTGCATGTTTTCATGAAGTCACAAAATAGGGACCCCTTACGTACACTCCTCTGTTTAGCCACATGGACCTTTGGCAGGCAAGCCTTAGACTTGACATGACCACCTTCACAAGGTTTCGTTTGTAACTTTGATTCCCTTCGAATCAGCATCTTTCGAACCCAACTCTGGGCATCCCATTCGAAGGACATGCTTGATGGCCCATTCGAAGGGTTTACAAAGCCCACCTTAAGGCATGTTTTGGTGACCCATCCAAGGGTCACACTTTTGGCTCCTTCGAAGGGTGCACAAAAGTAGCCCATTCGAAGGACACTTGTTGGAGGAAAATCAAATAATATTGTTGGGAGAAGAATCTGGTCGAAGAAGGGTCAAAACGAAAGGTTGAAATATTCAAAGATGCTTACTGCCAAGTTCAGGCCTGGTACACTGGCCAAAACTGCTGCACAATAGTCCAAAAACACTTCCCCATTCTTGCACTAAAATAGCATACAAGGCACTATCTCTCGAAAGCTACAAAGAGCAGGTTACTCAAACTGTTCAAACTTTTTGTTTTCCCTCCAAAAGCTTCAGGCAGCTTTGCCTATAAATAAAAGGCTTCACAACATGTTTAGAGGAGGACTTTTTGGCCAGAGGAACGAATCTTCAAAAATTTCTCAAACACCATAAAGCTATCAAACACTTAAACACTTATGAAAACACAAACCAAGAATCCAAACACTTGTCCCCTTCGAATATGAAACATCCCTACACCTTGTTACCCTTCGAATCCATTAAGAAAGAAATTTCACTTGTTCTTCTCTTTCGAATCCAGCAGTAGAGACGCTACCCTCGCTCCTTCCCTTCGAATCCAGGGACACTCAAGGCAACCACTCAAAGCCTAACACATGCTCCAGCCTCAAGCAAGGTAATTTTCTACAAGCCTTAAACTTTTCATTTCTTGCATAACATGTGAATAAAATTTATTTTTGTTTCAAACATGTACATACCATTGTCCTTCTTTTCGTTTCCACCCTTTTAATATGTTTTCAGAGCTGATCCTTTTGTTTTTTGCTTCTTGTTTACCTAAACATGCTTTAAGTACTAACCTGACCATAAGGTAATGCTAGCATGGCCTTAGGCCATGTTGCTATTCAAAACTCAAATGAAAGAAACAAGAAACAGGAAGTAGGAAATGAAGCCTTTGGCTTCCACACTAACCTCTAAGTCAAACGAAAGAGGCAGCCAGAAGGCACACCATGTTGACTTCCAGGCCCAGACGAAAGGCATTCCCTCACTGCTTTCAACTCCCAGTCAAAGGAGGCAGAAAGGAAATTGCATGTTACACTGATTCCAGGCCCAGTCGAAAGGCAAAACATGTTGACCCCCAGACCTCAGTCGAAAGTCAGGCCTTCACCCCTTTCAGGCCAAATCGAAGACAGCCAGAAAGTGCAGAATCGAAGGGTTTTCTACCTAAATCGAAAGACCCATTTTTCTTTCTTTTATTTTATTTTTGCCTTTATATTTTCATGCAATTCAATATGGTTGTAATAGTGTAGGATTTTATCTTTCTGCATTTTATTACTTTTATATGATTGCTAGTAAAATAGGGTATGTATGGCAAGATAAAAACAACAAGCAGATAACCCCTAATCAAAGACTAAATGCATGCAAATCAAACACACCATTCACACATGCACCCTTAGGGTAATCTCACTTGTTGCCTCAGAAAAATAGTCATGTCCCTCGAATATGGGTGTTTTAGCAAAGACCCTTGATAAAAGATCATGGTCCCTCGATGACCCTCAATGTTGCCTTCGGTAAACGATCTAGTCCCTAAACGACATTGCTAAAACGTCCCATAGGTTGCCTTCTATGACTATACAAACGTCTCACGGCCGTCCCTTCACATCCAATGATAGGGCTTCTTACCAAATAAATGGTAAGATAGCAACATCTAAAGGAGGAGGAAAAAACATTAAGATCTTTTGAGTTTGTAGGATGCTCCTAGTTGCTCGCTTGCTTACGACAAAAACATTTTATACACCCATATTTTCACATTGAAACATTTTCAAAAGATAAAACACTTTGTACGCGTTCTTATAGAGACGAGAACCATTACAAAGACACCTTTTCAAAATCACTTTCAAAAACACATTCCCCAAACACTTCTTTGAACTATTTTTTTCCAAACAACACTTTGTACGCGTTCTTATAGAAACGAGAACCATTACAAAGACGTTTTCAAAATACTTTCAAAATCCACACCAAAAGCACATTTCCAAACAAAAGCAAGTGATCTAGCAAGAAACTAAGAGCCCGTAGATAAATACGGATGAAAAGGGTGCTAACACCTTCCTTTTCATAACCTACCCCTTGAACTCAAGAAATAATCTCAAAAGGTCTTTCCTGTTCTTTTCACCCTTTCCTTTGTTGGATAAAAGAAAAGTCGGTGGAGACTCTTGCTATCCACAATAGTTGCGATAAAACGCAAAACAACCAAGTCAGTTCTTCCACCGTGTTACAGTACTCTTTCCGTTTCACGACAATTTCCTCTTACTAGGATTTTTGTCTCTTTGTACAAATCGCATGTTTATAGGAAAACTATCAATATAAACACATTTTCAAAATTCAATTTTTTACTTTTTTCTATTTTGTTTGCAAAAAAACGTCCAATGACTAAAAATGAATGAACATATGCATATGGACATTATTAACTGTTAACAAATATATGCATAAGAACAGGAATAAGCATTTACTCAAGATTCTAGGAGTTGGGATGACATTCAAGCCGTCCACAAATCCCCACAGAACCACTCCTATGAGACTATCCCCACAGAGCAATCTTCATAAATTCACCTTCAATGAAGATACATTCCCCACAATTTCCTCGGCAGATCACTCTGTTGGAAAAAAGAATATGATCTTGTCCTAACAATATCACCCACCTACTGAGTTCCAATAAGTATAATCCATGGAAATTCTCTTCCTCAACTGAGTTTATTCCTCCAAAACTGTAAAACTCCCTGCAAATTTCTTCTCTCTGGTAGAGCTTATTTCCTCAGCAGAATATTTCTCCGTCAACAGGGTTTACTTCCCCAACAGATTAAAGTCTCCCCAGCTTAAGTCTAATCCTCAGAGGGCTACGAATCATCGGTAAAATTCCTCTCCCCAGTGAAGTCACCACAATCCCCAGAGAGTTGCTACGAAACCTGGAACCGGACCAGATATTAGTCAACTTTAAAATCCCCAGACGATTTAAAAGTTTATCCATCTCTTTTATCCTCAGTCAGGGTATATAAGTATTAAACTCCCCAGACGATACAGAAGGTTATCCATCTCTTTTATCCCTAGTCATGGTATATAAGAACTAAAATATCTAGTATAGCGATGAACGATTAATGTTCTTAAGCTCTTCTCCCTGAACAGAAGTAACCATTCTTCAGCAGAGTTTCCTTAAACAGCTAGAAGGAATCCCCAGCAGAAGCATTGTAGACAAAGTTGAATATTACACATGTTCTTCATCCCTAACACCAGTCAGGGGCTCATTTTCCCCAACTAGATGTTGATACACTTTCAACAAATTTCACATTCATACATCATTTACCAATATCATAGCGTACGCATATGAAACAGATATAGCACAGTCTCATTTATTTTGAGAACGTCATCACACAATGCATTTCATACATCATGACATCGCATATAACTAACTCTTTATCTTTTCAGGTAAAGTTCACAAACAAACGAACATCATCAACAATTCTCAAATGGGTCCAAGATTAATTCCTGAAACAAGACAGGGCAACTATCTACATGACCAGGTCAGAGATGAATTCCCGAAACAAGACAGGGCAAGTATCTCTACAACCAACAAAAAGTAGGTTCCAGATTAACTCTTGAAATAGGATGGGGAAACTATCTTTCTTTCTTTATGGTCAGATGAATCAATTCCCGAAACAGGACGTGGCGACTATCTTTATATTCAAGTGGTATGAACTCCCAAATCATGATGGGTTTACCAAAAAAAAAACAAATTGTAGATCAATTCCCGAAACAGAACGGGGCGACTATCTACATGACGAACACCTCCTTAAGACATCTTCTGGCTCAGATTAAATCAACCATAGATTTATTCGGATACTTCTTCCAGTAGACTTTTTATGGATAAGATTAAATTGACCATAAATTTATTCTAATACTTCTTCCAATTAAAGACAGACGTAGAAATCCTCTGGCTCTGATTAAATCAAGCGTAGATTTATTCTGATACGTCTTCCATTTGAAGTCAAGCGTAGACTTAGTCTAATTTTTATCAATAATTACTTTGGATGGCATCTATAAGCCCATCTCCGACAATTCTCCATCACTTTTCCAAATGCCATCTTTAAGCCCATTCCCAATATTACATCAACCAAACGCATTACTTCAAGCACATGCAAGTGTAAATTTCTGGGCACTTAAGTGTTCAATCATCTTCTACCTTCAAGTCACAAATGGAGGACATGTCAATCTAACTCTTTAGGTTTAATAAGATTGAACAACAACAACTGTTGTACCCCAAAATTTCCCCTCCAATTTTCTTCAAAATATTTTCATGAGGTCCCCATTTGCTTAAAACTACTTAAGAGTTGACTGGTCAAAATTATTCTCCTGAGCAATGAGTCCATAACTAGGGTTTTGGTTTTATCAAGGGAAAATGGATTTATAATTCCTCAAATGACTTTCATGATTCATCATAGGTTCTCAACAATGCAAATGTCAAGTTTCAAGCCTTGCATAACAAATTTGCCCAGTCAATTACTCAGATGACTGAAAATCAACTACGTTGAGTAAAAAGTCAATTGTGGTCAAACATGCAGTCAAACTTCAAGATTTTTTGTCAACATAAATATTTTGAGGTGATATTCATCATTTTATCAAGGGTTTACCATGGTTCCTCAAGGAAATCCCTCAAATCATCAATGATAAAAAATTGCCAAAATTAGGGTTTTTACTGAAGATGACTAATCATTGACTTTTGGCCTAGTGCATGACCTAATGGCTTGAAGCATGATCTCAAGGATTAAAAAACAACATCTTGACATAATTACATAGCTCAAGACATTTCCAAAGATGTAAGTGATTGATAGTTAAAAATTTGAATCAATTTATGAAAAGTCAACAGTCACTAAAAAGTCAAACTTTGACTTTTTGGTCAACATTGGAATTCAAAAGCCAAGAATCATCAATATATTCAAAACTATCTAACTTGATCATCGAGAAATCAAAAAGTCAACAAAATTCAAATTTAGAAAATTTTCTAACACTTAGAAAAACTCTAAGTGTTTTTGTTCTTAACAAAAACCTTGACTTCACAAGCAAGTTTCCTTAACATGCAAGCTGATTCAAGTAAAACTTTCAACATGAAAGTTGTAGGGATTGATGAATTCTATAACTTTGTTAATGTGGGATAATCCTAAAAAAGTGCTTAATTTAAGAGATATAAGCTCATGAAGTTATGATGTTTTTTATCCAACACTTAGAATTTTTTTTACAATTGATCAGATTTTTATCCCAACTTCATGGCCATTTTTCACCAAGTTCCCATTTGATTTATCCAAAACTCACAACATACAAGTCATTTTTGTGATGAACATAAGATCAAATCTCCAAGCCATGATGCATAATCTCACTTTACAGGCTTCTAACTTCTAAATCTATCTATAATCAGAAGATTACACACACTTTTGAGCCATGATCCAAGTGATTCAAGCATTATCCAGAGCATCATTCCATTAATGCCATAAAGATAACACTTCCATTTTGGAAAAGCATGCATTTTTGCAAAAGTCCACTCCTTGAGCCTCTAACTTGTTTCTTCTGCACACACTCAGCCTACAAAGTCAGAAGCAACATGTTTAAAGTTTACAACCACTCTAGAAGGCATGGGACTATGCATTGAGACTTGGTGTATTCAAAATCACAAGTTACAACAAAGGCAAAAACTTGGAAACTTATAAACCAAGCCCTCTTATCTTCTGAAACCTTTGGCTTATATATAAAGAGATCATTTGCAAGCTAAGACACAAATGCACAAACCCTAAAAACCTCTCAAACTCAGAATCACCAAAAACTCTCCATAAGTGCATATTTTGAGAATTAAGAAGCCAACTCTCAATCTACTCGTGCGTTTTTCCCTTCTCATCATTCAAACACCATCTATACACTATATAGAAGTGATCCAAGCACCTGAATCACTTATGTAATCACCATATCACCATCCACCATTTTCAATATCTTCCATTGCAGCTTGACTTGGTCAGAACAGTTGGGCAAGCTACAAGGCATTCTATCAATTGGAATAGCTTCAGGGAGGTCCAAGGAAGCTTAATAAATCATTACATAGCACCTGGAAGCATCCATACGTGTTATGAGTTTCCACTTCAAGAGGTAAGTTTTCTAAACTATGATATCTTGATACGAGCATCCTTTGTATATACATTCTAAAGAGGTAAGTTTTTTAAACTATGATATCTTGATACGAGCATCCTTTGTTATGAGTTTCCACTTTAAGAGGTAAGTTTTCTAAACTATGATATCTTTATACGAGCATCCTTTGTATATACATTCTAAAGAAAAATTTAGATATCATTCACCTTAAACTAACCATGTCCTTAGTTTTCATTTATGTTGACAGTGTGATGTGAATTTTGGATTTGAAGTTTTCTGAAAAATTAGAGTTCAGTTTGGTACCAACAGAAATCCACTTTAATCTTTGAGTGTTAGCTTAAGTCATTTACATGGATGAATTCACGTTGAGATTTAGAACAAGTTTGGTGTTTATAGTTTTTGAAATGATTGAGAAATGAAGGAGTTAGCATTTTCAAAAATTTTGTTGTTGTTGTTGGCCACGCGAAGAAGATGAAGTTGCATCTTCAAACTTTCAGAAACAAGTTTATAATATATTGAATGATTCGCGTGTAAACTAACGGATGTATCACCACTCCAGTGGTTAAAGCGCGCACTTGTTACTATATGGACTTGGGTTGAGCCCCAGTGGTACCCTTTTGTTTTTTTTCCATATTTTTCCTTTCAGGTCCAATACAATCAGACAGCATGTACATACCATGTACCCTTGTCATTTGGGCCATTAGATCATCATCAGATCTTATTCACCTCCATCAATGCCCAAATTTTCTCCTCCATTATGTGCCTCCAAATGCTAGATACACCAAATTTTTTGGCAACACGGGCCTCTTGCTTTTGGGCCTAGACAACTTCTGTTTCAGCACCCCCCAATTTCTTATTATGACGCATGCCCATACTTTTTTTATTACTTTCTAATTCAAACAAAAAAACTCTGTTGGGCCTGACATTTCATTTTTCTTTTTCATACCTCCCCATTTTCTTTTACATCTCAAGCTTTTTTTTTTTATTTTGTATTTTTTAGGACCTTTTAAATTTCTTTTTTTAACTGGTTACTTTTTAAATTAATTTTATCATAAAATCATAAAAAAATAGATTTAGGTTTTAGTTAATTAATTTAATTTTTTTATAATTAAAATAAAATCAATTTTAATCCTACTTTATCTTATCTTGTGAATTAAAATTAGAATATCTTTTTTCTAAAACCTCAACATTATTTTTTAACAATTAGTTTTCACTTTTTAATTAAATTAGTTTTCTTTTTAATTAATTCAATTAATTGATTTTTATTTTTAATTTAGTTTCTTTAGGTGTTACTAAATTTTTCTTATTTGAAAATTAATCTAATTGTTGTACCCTAAAATTTTCCCTTTCGTTTCTCAAGACATTTCTCACAAGATCTTCAAATAGCTCAAGTTTGCACAAGTATTGACTAGGTCAAACCACCTCCTAAACACTGATGCCCCAAATTAGGGTTTTGATTTTCACATGGACAAATGGACTTCTAATGCCTCAAGTGACTTTCATGGATCATTATAGACCTCTAAGAATACTCATGTCAAGTTTCAAGCCTTGAATCATAATTTTGCTCAGTCAATTGATCAAATGACTAAAAAACCAGCTGCATTGGTTAAAAAGTCAACTTACAGTCAAACTTCAAGATTTTTGACCAATATCAACAATTTGAAGTCATATTCATCAATTTATCAAGTTTGGATCACAATTCCTCAAGAAAAGTGTGCAAATCATCAAAAGGGAAAAATGGTCAAAATTAGGATTTTTGATTAAAATGACTGATTTTTGACTTTTGAGCTAATACATTACTTATTTGTTTGAAACATGATCTCAAGGATTCAGGTACATCATTTTTGACCTAATTGCATAACTCAATTCACTTCTCAAGATCAAACAATTGATAGATGAAATTTGGTCAACTGATGAAAAGTCAACTGATACACCAAAAGTCAAACTTTGACTTTTTGATCAAAATTGAGTTTCAAAAGTCAAGATTCAGAAAGACATTAAAAAATATGAAGCTTGATCATCAATAAATCAAGAAAGTCAAGAGTCAATTTGAAAACTCAAACTTTTCAAGACTTAGAAATTTTTCTAAGTGTTTTTGTACATGATAATTTCACTATTTCATGCCATCTTTTCACCAAGATCCAAGATGATTCAATGAAAAATTTCAATATGAAAGTTGTAGATCTTGATGAAATCTATACCTTTGTATTAGAGGGCTCATATCCAAAAAAATGCTTAGATTTTAAGTTGTAGGCCCATGAAGTCGTGCGCTTTTTCTTAAACACTTAGTGAAATTTTGACCTAGTTTAGGCAAATTTTTTGTCCCAACTTCTTGGCCATTTTCACATAGCTCCAATTTGATTTAGAAAAAATGGAAACTTGAAGAGATCATTTTTGAGCTAAGAGAATCGAAGAGAGGAAGTTGGGCATCCATTCTTGAATTACAAGGCATTTTTGTGATGAACACTTGAGCAAAACCCTAGCCTATGTTGTATAACTTCACTTTGCAGGCTTATAACTTGTGTTTCACTCCATAATTAATTGATTACAAAACTGATAGAGCCATTGTACAAGCATTTTAACCATTATCCAAGTTGCATTTCCATTAATGGCACAAAGTAACATTGCCATTCTAGTAAAGTGGCTTTAATCACAAAGTCAACTTGTCTTGAACATTGCACTTGTTCTTTCTACACAAGCATCCTCTACACAATCAAATAATCATGTTTAAAGTTCCTAACCACTTTAGATATCCTTGTACGTTGCCTTGGAACAATATTTGTCAAGCTTGCTTCAAAAACAAGTCAAATGGCCATAACATGTGAACTTTTGCTTCTGACCAACTCAAGCCTCCAAACCTTCTCCTATAAATTAAGACACTATTATGCAACTTAGGACACGAATTGAATAGCCCTTAAACTCACTCAAACTCCCTAGAACTAATAATTGCATACAAACCTCCATTATTCGCATTTCTGACCAAAAACTTCAAACACTCAAATCCCTCGTGTGTTTCCTCTAAATCATTATCAAAGCTTCCATACATATAATATAACTCATATATATCTGTTGTACCCCAAAATTTCCCTCTCACTTATCAATAATTTACTCACAAGATCTCCTTGGGCTCAAGACTACACTAGGGTTTGACCAGCTCAAGACACCTCCTCAAGCACAGATGACCAAAATTAGGGTTTGAGTTTGCACAAGGATTTTTGAACTTCCAATATCCCATGTGACTTTCATGGATCATCATGGACCCACAAGATTAATCATGCCAAGTTTCGAGCCTTGAATCACATTTTTGCTCAGTCAATTGAGCAGTTGACCTAAAAATCAGCTGTATTGGGGAAAAAGTCAACTATGGACAATTTACAGTCAAACTTCATAATTTTTGATCCACATAAATATTTTAAAGTCATATGTATCATTTGATCAAGTTTGGACCACCATTCCTCAAGAAATTTGATCAAATCCCCAAAAGGGCAAAATGGTCAAAATTAGGGTTTTGACTGGGAAAGAGCAATTTCTGATTTTTGACCTAGAAAATGGTCAATTGGTTTAAGGAATGATCTCAAGATTCCAATTGCATTATTTTGACCTAATGACATGGTTCAAAACATTGCAAGTACATTAGATTGACAGATGAATTTTGCAGTCAACTGATCAAAAGTCAATTGTACACTGAAAAGTCAAACTTTGACTTTTTGGTCAAATTCAAGTTCCAAAGATCATAATTCATCAAAACATGTCAAAATATGAAACTTATTCATCATGAAATCAAAAAGTCAAGATTTCATTTTGAAAAGTCAAAATTTCTAAACTTAGAAATTTTTCCAAGTGTTGGAAATTTCATGTTTTTCATAACTTTGGAGAAAATTTTCACCATGATGCAAGATGATTCAAGAGAAACTTACAACATGAAAGTTGTAGATCTCTATGAAATATACAACTTTTCTTTACACATCTCCTTCAAAAAATGCTTGGATCTCAAGTTATGATTTTATGAACATGTGGTCATGAAACTAAACACTTAGTGAAATTTTGCCCTAATTTGGTCAGGATTTTGACCCAACTTCATGGCACTTTTTCATATAGTTCCAAGTGGAATATTCAAAAGAAATTCAAATATGGGTTGTAGAGAACATTGCAAGCTTTCCAAAATGTCAAAGAACTCCTTGAGATCATTCTTGAGTAAGGAAAATCGAAGAGATGAAATTAGGGTTTTGTCACTTGAATTACAAGTCATTTTTGATGAACACTTGAACCAAATCCATGCTAGGCTGCATAATCCTTGATTTTCAGGCCTCAAACTTGTTAGTCACTCCATAATTAAATGTTTAAACAGCTGTTATGGCTTTGATCCAAGCAATTGAGCTATTGTCCAAGTTGCATTTCCATTTATGGCACAAAGTTAACAATGCCATTCTTGTAAAGCAAGCTTTTTGCATAAAGTTCACATTGAGCCTCTAACTTGTTCCCTATGATCACACTCCATCCACAAAGTAAGAAGCAAGCTTGTTTAAAGCATAACCACTCTATCTTAGCAAGTACAAGGCATGGAAACTTGTTTTGTCAAAAAAATCACATATTTAACTTAAACATGTAAATTTGAATTCTGATCAACTAGAGCACTCCAAACTTGTTGCTTATAAATAAAGTCACTATTTGTGAGCTAGAGGACGAGCTTGAACACCCTGAAACACACCAAAACTCTCTCAAATCAGAAATTGCCCAAAAACTCCATTGTTGCACAATTTCTGACCTTGAACATCAAACTCACATTTCCCTCGTGCGTTTCTTGGCCTTTTTATTTCAAAAGCTTCCTCATATCAAATACAAACCATCCCTGTCCCTGTTTGCAAACTGTAACATCATCTTCCTCAACTTCCATAGCAAAAAATAGAGCATTGCAGTTGAACTTCTCCAGGCCATTTCAACCACCCTCAACTCAAGCTAAGCATTGCATTAGCTTCCTAGAGGTCCAAGGAAGCTAACCTGATCATCACCAATGCCTCAAACAAGCTCAAATCCATTTCACAATTTCCAGTTTTGAGGTATTTTTCTTGAACTTCTATCTTCATATTTAGGCATTGTTAAGCTTTGATTTGTGAAGATAAAGTGTAGATAACATTGCGACAAAGTTGTACATATCCATAGTTTTCATTTATATGGTCTAAGCTTAGAGAATTTTAGAGTTGAAGTTTTCTGAAATTTTTAGGTTTTAAATTAGGGCCAGAAAAATTCTCATTCATCTTTGAGTGTTAGCTTAAGTTATTTATACGGTTGGATTCGTGGGAAGAAATGCCACAACTTTCATGTTTGAACTTTTCATTTTTGTTCAGAAATGAAGAAGATACAGATCATTTAGTTGGAGATTGAAGATGAAGTGTAATCAGGGCGCGTTTTGTGTTATGTATTTATTGTTTCAGTTATATTAACGAATGTATAGCCACCCCAGTGGTAAAGCGCGCGCCTGTTCACTCTTAGGTCCTAGGTTCAAGCCCCAGCGTGACCTTTTTCTATTTTTTCACAATTTTCTGACTATTTTTGTGTTTTTTGGCAGCATTTGGGCTCTTCATATGGGCTTAGTCTTTCTTTCTCTCACAATACTCATTGCCTTGCTGATTAACCCCCCTGGACTTTTCTTTATATTTTTTTTATTTTTATTTTATTTTTCTTCATTATTATTATTATTATTATTATCATTAAT
This sequence comes from Vicia faba, assembly GCA_948472305.1. NCBI lineage: Eukaryota > Viridiplantae > Streptophyta > Magnoliopsida > Fabales > Fabaceae > Vicia > Vicia faba. Next base: position 377,856,897 of record OX451735.1, on the reverse strand, counting down.
TTCATAAAAATCATAAAAAAAAATCCTATTTTATTGTTATTTATTTTTTTGTACTCATGTATTTTATTTTCCATAAAACAAAAAGATAAAAAAAACATTTTTCTTAAAATAAATAAATTTCCTTTCTTTTCTTAAATAATTAATTTTTAGACTTAGGATAAATTAGTGTATTATTTTATTTTCTTAGTTAAAATTAATTTAGAACTTAGATTTATTTTAATTAATTAATTTTCATTTTATTTTCATTAATTTAAAACCTTTTCATAAAAAACCCTAAAAATCCTTTTTCAAATTAATTTCTTTTCTTAAATAGTTTGGTTTAAACTTATTTAATTTTAATTAATCATCCCCTTTATTTAGGTCAAGATAAAACCATTTCATAAATAACAAAAAAATCATTTCTTTTTCATTTGTACTGTACATTATTTATTCAATTCTTGCACAATATTTAATATGGTTGTAATAGATAATTAGGTTTAATTTCCTTGCAATCCCCATTTGTAAATTTGTACACCCCCTCCCCGCAAATGTTATAATAGCGTAGTAACTTTAAATTTTGCAATTTATCGCTTTTATATAACATGCTAGTAATTAGGGTTTGTATGGAAATACTAAAACCGATACTTAGAAAACCCTAATTCAAGACAAAAAACAAGCATGAAAATGATACACTTACACACAAGCACCCCTAGAGTTATTCCACTTGGTTGCCTTATACAAAATGGCCATATTACGCATGTGAGGTATCTTAGCAAAAACAAGCAAATACAAGATCATAGTCCCTCGATGACGCTATCTAAGTTGCCTTCCAAATGATCTTAGTCCCTAAAGAAAAAAATGCTAAGATACCTTGCAACATTGCTAATCATGGTTATACGATGACCCACGCCCGTCCCATTTACATCCAAAGATAGGGTTGCTTACCAAATCAATGGTAAGACAACAATGTCAAAGGAAAAGAAAATGAACAAGAAAGACATTTGAGTAGGTAGATTGCTCCTAATTACTTGCTCCATTTCAAAACAAATATCCTTGCTATTTTCAAAACAAGCACCTACACTTTCAAAACATCTTACAAAATTTGAAAACATTTTCAAAAGATCAACATCTTTGTATACATTCTTACAAACAAGAATCATTATAAAGATTTCCTAAACAATGACCTCTTTACAAAATACTTTCAAAAACCACACAAAGCATAATTTCAAACAAAAGCAAGTGATCTAGCAAGTAGCTAAGAGCCCATGGAAAACCATGGATGAAAAGGGTGCTAATACCTTCCCTTTTCATAATCTACCCCCCAAACTCAAGAAATAATCTCAATGGTCTTTCCTGTGCTTTTTCACCTTTCCTTTTGGATAAAAGAAAAGTCGGTGGCGACTCTTGCTAACCGCATTATTTGCGATCAAACGCAAAACCTTCAAGTCAGTTCTCCCACCGTATCACAGAACTGGCGACTCTGCTTGTGAATATTCTAAAAGTGGGGTTACCTTAGGGCTAGATCACATTTATTTGCTTTCATTGTCTGACTTGTATGCTTTACATTATGGTTCTTTGTTTGGGTTTGAATACTCTACACGGATTTGGGATACATTATAGGTAAGTAGCAATACATTGTGGAAACTGTGCGGGATATACCGACATGGTCTAAGAAATAACTATGTTAGTGCGACATATTTATGGGTACCGGTAGCCTTTGAGTTAATCAAGGAGAATACGAGGCCGCTGAGTGATGTCATGAAGCACTAATTAACTTTTAGAACCTTTACTTGACTGTGATACGGTGGGAGAACTGACTTGAAGTTTTGCGTTTTGATCGCATTTGTGTGGATAGCAAGAGTCTCCACCAACTTTTCTTTTATCCAAAAGGAAAGGTAAAAAAAGCACATGAAAGACCTTTTGAGATTATTTCTCGGGTTCGAGGGGTAGATTATGAAAAGGGAAGGTGTTATCACCCTTTTCACTCGTAGTTATCTATGGGCTCTTAGTTACTTGCTAGATCACTTACTTTTGCTTTGACAATGTGCTTGTGATGTGGGCTTTGAAAGTATCTTGAAAATGTCTTTGTAATGGTTCTCGTTTATATAAGAACGCGTAGAAAGTTTTATTTCGGAAAATAGTTCAAAGATGTGTTTGTGGAATGTGTTTTTTGAAAGTGGTTTTGAAAATATGTTTTTGCAATGGTTCTCGTCTCTATAAGAACGTATACAAAATGTTTTGTCTTTTGAAAATGTTTTGAGATGAAAGCATTGGTGTGAAAATGTTTTTGTCGTGAGCAAGCGAGTAACTAGGAGCGAATCTATCTACTCGAAAGGTCTTTACTGTTCTTTTCTTCCCCCTTTAGACGTTGCTATCTTACCATTGATTTGGTAAGAAGCCCCATCATTGGATAGGAAGGGACAGGCGCGGGTAAAATTTACAGTCATCGAAAGAAACTTATGAGACGCTTTAGCAATTTTCGTAAGGGACTAGATCGTTTCACCGGAGGCAACATCGAGGGTTATCGAGGGACTACGATGTTTTTTATTGAAGGGTCTTTGCTAAAACATCCCATATTCGAGGGACATAACTGTATTTCCGAAGGCAACAAGCGAGGTTACCCTAGAGGTGCGCGTGTAAAAAAGTGTATTCATTTCAAATTTAATTTTATTGAAGTTAGGTTATCTAGCGATTGATTTTGAATCTTGCCATGCACGCCTAATTACTATACAGTAATAAGTAAAACAGTAAAATGCGGAAATTGAAATTCTACGCTATTACGAAGCTTCGAGAATGGGGGTACAAATTAATGAATGGGGGTGATAATAAGGAATAAACATTTAAATCACACAATACAAGTCCAAACCGTTAAATAATTATTTAAGTTAAAACTCTTTTCATTTGAAAAAAATTAATTAATAATTTAATTAATAATGTCAAACAAAAATTATTTTAAAGTTAATAATTATTTAAAACAAATATTAACCTATTTGCAATTTTAAATATATGTTGAAATATAAAACAAAGATCAAATAATTAAAAATAAAGGATATAAGGGAAAAGTTTAGAAATTGGCCTGTATTGGAGCAAATTTGGGGGTGCAAAAATAAATCTGGTTGGCCCAAATAAAGGGAGAAGCCCAAAGCTCCTGGCTGATCAGGTGCAGCAGTATCCTGGAGGTGCACCATGGGCATGCTCTTGTAAGGCGCTAAAGAATATTGATTGATGATATGAATCAGACGGAGGGATGATGAGGGTACACAAACTGTTAGCATGGGAATACAAATGCAAGATCTCTCAGGATGATTGAAGGGGTGGTGACAAGTGTCACCACCAGATTGGGCATCAAGATGTAATTAACAAAAACAAAACTAATTAAGTGAATCAGAAAAACTCATAACTCACTTCTCTTTCTCTCTCCTCATACGATGCTCTCTCTTCTCTCTTGTTGGAAGCCTTCACTGGAGAAGGCATCTTGGCTGCGCCGAAAATCACCTTATGGAGGTGACGGCGGCAGCGCAACTCCAATCCTCACTTTTGTTACATGAATCTAACTGTCTCTTCTCTCTAACTGTTAATCTGAAATTAATTTTTGCAGATTCTCAATCTAAAACCCTAGATCTAAAGAGGGGTGAACGGAACCCTAAGTCAAAGATGTAGCGAAAAATCAATGATTTATGAAGAAGGATGCAAAATGGAAAGCAAAAATGCAAAGAAAAAGGAGAACGGAGGTCGTGTTCTCTAGATCCGTGAGCTTCCAACCTTTCTGAAATTTATCCTTCTGGTATTTATCTGAGCCTTTTCTCTTCTTTTGAATCTATGTTTGTTAGAATATGTTGAGGGGATTTTTGAATAGAATAACGATGATGATTAGGGTTTGGCTTTCTTGATAGCTTGCTATGTTTTTGTGGGATTCTTTGTATGTAACTTTGAATGGATTCTGAGGAGGGAAATGATGAATAAAAATTTGGCTTTTTGCTATTTTTCTGAGTTATTGGTTCACTGTGGATTTTTTTTTGTGATGGTATTTTTGATGTTGTATACTTACTGGCTATTTTGTGTTATTTCGTATCTTACTGTGAAGGAGATATGTCTTTTTTGGTGATGGTATTTTTTGTGTTTGTAAAAGAATGCAGTGGGTTTGATTGAAGTATCTCTCTCTTGGTGATTTTTTCGTCCCTTTTCCTTTTGACCTCTCTCCCTCTATACCGTGCTGATGTTCTTTGTTGCAGTTTTTGGTTTTTACCATTCTTGTACAAGTCTTGGCCAGGATTTGGACAGTTATGTAAAGCTTGTAGCAGAAACAGCAGGGCTGTCTGTTTTATGATAGCAGCTGACTTGGTAACTTTGGGATTGCTAGTGGCCTAGGCGATATCTTTCTCTTTCCCTCTTCATATTTCTATAATACAAAGCCAAATTTCTTTTTGCTTTACTTCAAAAATTCTGAAGGGTTTTCTTAGCTTAGGAAAATGATGACATCATGCCTTGATAGATTGTATTGTGGATATCTTGCTGCTTTATTCATTTGCTGCAGGCTTGTTTGGGCAGCTTGTTTGCATGCTGACTTGCTGTAATTTTGTTTGCACGCTTTTAGGCGGCTTGACTGCTGCTGCCCTGCTGGTTTTGCTCTGTTTGCATATTTTATTGTATCTGCTGTAGGCTTGTTTGGGAAGCTTGTTTGCATGCTGACTTGCTGTAATTTGGTTTGCACGCTTTAGACAGCTTGACTGTTGCTGGCCTGCTGTTAGATGCCTTGGGCAGTTTTGAACTGCTGTAGTTTTCTTGCATACTGTCTTGTTGTAGGCTTGTGCTGGCCTGCTGTTAGCTTCCCTGGGCGGTTTTGGACTGCTGCAATTTTGTGCATTTGAACTTGCTTTTTGTGTGCTTTGAACTTGCTTGTAAATTTTTCCTTTTTCCCTTTTTGTGAACCAAGAAGGGCAACTTTTCTTGTGATTTGCAATTGGGGAGAGAGATTATGATAGACCAAAATTCTGATTCCTAACTGCAAACCCTAGTGATGAATTAGGATAAAATTTGCTTGAAAACTCCTTGTTTAAACTTCATTATTATGTGCTAATCATATTTTCTTTTTCTTTGATTTGTTTCATGAACGGCAAGCAAGACTTGGATGCCAATGAAGATTGGATTGATTACTTGAAGATGAAGATGAAGACCTGAAGAAGCAAACAAGAAATTCTCTTTGTAAACTTGAGATTCTTTGTAAACAAGACAAACAAATTGTAAATTCATTTGTAATGTAAAAATATCAAACACTTGAATAAAATTTGGTGTAGTAGAAATTATTGTACAAAACTTGCAATCTTTGATTGAATACTTTGGATAAAAATCTTGCTTGGTAACTTGCATTTTAAGCAAACACAATATGATCATATAAATCATGTATTTTGCATTCTCAAACAAAATAAATGTTTAAGAGCTAAAACCCAATTTATTAATTGAATCCATAATCATGGTTGTTTAAAATGATTGTCTTAATCTTCACATCTTATCCAAACAAAACCTGCTCCTAAGAACAACATCAATCCTCAGTAAACCGTGGTTAAGAAAATTTTAAAATCAAACAAATGCTTTGCAACGATTCAATAGTTTTAAAATCTTCCAAACCCAGTTTTCCTTCCATTCTTTGAAGATAAACCCATGAATGGAATCAAATATGACCATGACCAGAAATAAACGCCTCAAGGTCTTGTAATTTGGAAAAATCACAATTCTTAGAGATCAGACAACTGTTGTTTGAAATTAGGTCAACATTCATGATGCGACTTCTAACACATTCGAATTTTGGTGATCTTCTGCGCGTAATCAACTCTTGACATGTGAAGAGAAATTTGAGATGGCATCAAGAAGAATCAGACGCAAGGAAAACCGCTCAAAAATATTGAATAATAAAGAAGTTACGATCGTTTGAATTTGTTCTCGCAAAAAAGGCGATTTTCAAGTCAAAGTAGTCGCTTTCAATTATCTGGGCCATTGATTGGGCAAACTTGCAATGCGAGGTTTGGAAACTGACTTAAACAAACTTGAGGAGACATCATGACCTATTTGAAACCTTGACGACTCAATTTCCTTTGAGAAATGCAAAACCCTAATTGTTGAATTAATACTTAGGAAGAGAATATGTCTGATCAACTTCTAAGCCAAATTAGGTATTTGAGAAACCCTAGGATAGCATCTTGAATGAGAAATGGGAGGGAAATTTTTTGGGTACAACAACTGCCCCTATTCAATCTTCTTAAGCTTGAAAAGTAAGATCGACATGTTCTTCGTTCGTAGCTTGAAAGTGGAAGATGATTGAACATTAGAGTGCCCAGAAATTTACACTTGACGATGTGTTGGTTGATTGTGTAGGGAATGGGCTTAAAGATGCCATTTGGAGAGAGGATGGAGAGTTGTCGGAGATGGGCTTATAGATGCCATCCAAAGGTGATTGTTGACAGAAGTGGACGAAGTCTAAACTTAACTTCAACAGAAAAGAAATCAGAATAAACCTTTGGTCGATTTAAGCTGGAACTAGCTGGAATCTTGAATGTTGTTTGATTGGAAAGAAATCAGAATAAATCTTGGGGCGATTTAAACTGAACCAGTAGAGGTCTTTGATTAACTTTGATGGGGAAGCATCAGAATAAATCTTGGTGCAATTTATCTGAACCAGAGAAAATTTTCGGTGGGGAAGAATCAGAATAAACCGTTGAGAGGTTTAAATTGAAACAAGCAGAAGTCCGGAGAAGAATCAGAAAAAATCATTGAGAGATTTATCTGAACCAGCAAAAATCTAGATAAGAATCAGAATAAATCATTGAGAGATTTATCTGAACCAGTAAAAATCTGGAGAAGAATCAGAATAAATTGTTGAAAGATTTAATTGAACCAGTAAGAATCTGGAAACGAATGAGAACAAATCATTGAGAGATTTATCTAAACCAGTAAGAATATGGAAACGAATCTGAATAAATCATTGGGAGATTTATCTGAACCAGTAAGAATATGGAAATGAATCAGAATAAATCGTTGAAAGATTTAACTGAACCAGTAATAATCTGGAAACAAATCAGAATAAATCGTTGAGAGATTTATCTGAACCAGTAAGAATCTGGAAATGAATCAGAATAAATCGTTGAGAGATTTATCTAAACTAGTAAGAATCTAGAAATGAATCAGAACAAATCATTGAGAGATTTATTTAAACCAGTAAGAATCTGGAAATGAATCAGAACAAATCATTGAGAGATTTATCTGAACCAGTAAGAATCTGGAAACGAGTCAGAACAAATCGTTAAGAGATTTATCTGAACCAGTAAGAATCTGGAAATGAATCAGAATAAATCGTTGAGAGATTTATCTGAACCAGTAAGAATCTGGAAACAAATCAGATAAATCGTTGAGAGATTTATCTGAACTAGTAAGAATCTGGAAATGAATCAGAATAAATCATTGAGAGATTTATCTGAACCACTAAGAATTTGGAAATGAATCAGAATAAATTGTTGAGAGATTTATCTGAACCAGTAAGAATCTGGAAACAAATCAGAACAAATTGTTGAGAGATTCATTTGAACTAGTAAGAATCTGGAAATGAATCAGAATAAATCGTTGAGAGATTTATCTGAACCAGTAAAAATCAGCCTTTTCTCGGGAACTGATCTGTATTTGACTTGTTGAAAATATTTGATTCTTTCCTGGAAAGATGAAGAGTTAATTGTACGTAATGCTTCGATGTATGTAATGCATGGTATGATGTTGTTTTCTCAAAATAAATGAGATTGCACTGTATGTACTTGTGCTGTCAATGTCATGACGTATGAATGTAATGTATGGACATATTAATTGTCGTGCCGTAGTGTTGTTGGAGTCGGGGAAAATGAATCCCTGAGTTTTGCTGGGAATGTGGAGTGTAAGTCTCCATATTTGAAGTTGATGTGTTGGTGGATGTATTTCCATATCTTTTAGAGAAATAAACTCTGTCGTGGAAGGAGAATGCCGTGCATTGCTTGTGGACTTCGTGAAATCCTGCTGGGGGAATCCTGGGAAGCTAGGCGATTTTCACTGGGGAACCTTTGGAGCGGTAACTGGAAGTTTTAACTCCGTCGGGGATGCGAGAGCACCGGATACCATTAGGCTTCATGCTGGGAGTATGTTAGTGGTCTTGTAGTAGGACGTCTTTGTTTCCGTTCTTGCTGGGGGAAAATACCTGCGGGGATTTTATGGAATAACCTAAAGATATTATCCCGTTCCTTAGAGCCATTAGTGATTGTATTTCTATTTTCTGCTTATTTGTAAATAGTAATCACATTCAAATGCATATGTTCAAAAATAAATCATTGGAAGTTATTGTAAACAAAACAACAGAAATAAAGAAAAACAAATAGTTTTGCACTTTCAAAAGGGATATCTTTGTATTAACTTGAATAAGTCTTTTTTGTACAACGGGACGAGCATTCTAGTAAGAGAATTTCTTCGTAAAAAAAAATTAAAAAAAAGAAAAAGATAATTGTGTGAAGTAATCCCATGGGGTATCCATTCTGATATAGCCTTTGCGTCTCTGAGTGTCTTGTCTACTTGTCGCTTCGACGAAGTTGATTGGATTGATTAGAACCGTTTGAGCTGATTGGTCGATGCTGAAGATTGTCTGCAAGATGATCCAACGGGACATAGTCATATGCCTTAACTCCCTAACTTTTTCCTGGACCGCCCTTTCGGGTTTTCGATCCACCAGGATACCCTTTTTTGCGCAAGCTGCCCTTTCAGGTTTTCAGCTTGCCAGGTGTACATATTTTTTTTTGTATTTTATCCCTAATTTTTGCCCGAACCTTTTGGTTCACCGGGATACCCTAATTTTTGCCTAGGTCGGTCGAACTAGCGGGTCCTTGTTCATGCGTAGTATCTTTTAACTATGTCCCTATTTACAGGGTGTGGGAGGTCGTCCCCATCCATAATGGTCAAGATCATTGCTCCGCCAGAGAATATGCTTTTGATTACAAACGGTCCTTCATATGTAGGAGTCCATTTCTCTCTGGGATCACCTTGTGGCAAAATGATACGCTTGATTACCAAGTCATCGACCCGATATACCTGAAGTTTGACCTTTTTGTTAAAAGCTTCGATCATGCGTTTTTGGTACATCTGACCATGACAGATAGCTACCAGTCTCTTCTCATCGATCAAGTTCTTTTGGTCAAGTCGAGTCTGGACCCAATCTTCTTCGCTCAACCCAACATCCTTCATGATTCTCAGAGATGGAATCTGGACCTCAATAGGTAAGACAACCTCCATGCCGTATACCAGAGAATAAGGTGTTGCCCCAGTTGATGTGAGAGCTGTGGTACGATACCTGTGGAGAGCGAATGGTAGCATCTCATGCTAGTCTTTGTAGGTGACTTTCATTTTCTGTATGATCTTCTTAATGTTTTTGTTAGTAGCTTCTACAACGCCATTCATCTTTGGCCGGTAAGGGGAAGAATTATGATGCTGGATCTTGAATTGCTCGCACAAGGAGGTGATCATAGTGTTGTTTAGATTCGTACCATTATCAGTGAGGATTCTTTCTTGGATACCGTACCGACAGATGAGATTCTATTTGATAAACCGGGCGACAACATTCTTTGTAACAGAAGCGAAGGAAGCTGCCTCAACCCATTTTGTAAAATAGTCGATGGCCACTAAGACGAAACGGTGTCCATTGGAGGCCGTCGACTTGATTTCCCCAATCATATCAATTCCCCACATAGCGAAGGGCCAAGGAGCCGTCAAGACATTCATAAGAACCGGAGGTACGTGCACTTTGTCAGCATAAATCTGATACTTATGGCAAGTCCGAGAGTGTTGATAGCAATCTGCCTTCATGGTAGGCCAATAATAGCCTGCCCGCAAGATTTTCTTTGCCATTGTATGCCCACTGGAATGGGTGCCAAAAGTGCCTTCATGTAATTCAGCCATGATCCTTTCAGCTTCAATCTTATCTATGCACCGAAGTAATACAAAGTCGTGATTGTTTTTGTACAAAATTCCGTTACTAAGGAAGAACTTAGCTGAGAATCTTCTTAAGAATTTCTTGTCATTAAATGAAGCTTCTTCTGGACATTCTTGAGACTCGAGATACCTCTTAACTTCATGGAACCAAGGTTGGTCCACTACTTCTTCAGTACCGATCTCGTGACAGTAGGCTGGTTCATCCATCCATCCGCTCAATGGTGATCTGAGGAGCCTCGTTATCCCAATTGAGTTTAAACATAGATGACATTGTAGCTAGTGCGTCTGCTAGCTGATTTTCTTCCCGTGGAAAATGCTCGAAGGTGATCTTCTCAAAATATGACAGCAATGTCAAAACATGTTCTTTGTAAGGAATAAGGTTAGGGTGTTTGGTGTCCCATTCCCCTTTGATGTGACTAATGACCAAAGCGAAATCTCTGAACACCACCAAAGATTTGATCCCCAAACTTATGGCAGCTCTGAGACCAAAGATGTATGCTTCATATTCTGCCATGTTGTTTGTACAATCGAAGCAGAGTCTTATGGTAAAGGGAGTATGACAACCTTCAGGAGATACGAGTACAACACCAATGCCATTGCCAAGTGCGTTGGATGCCTCGTCGAAAAACAGGATCCATCGGGATCCTTGTTCAGGTCCATCATATGGTTTGATCTCTTCATAATTGTCTACTGTCATGATGTCCTCATCCAGGAATTCGAACTTCATGGATTGGTAGTCTTCTACAGCTTGATGGGCAAGGTGATATGCTAGTGCACTACCCTTTATTGCTTTCTGGGTAGTATATTGTATGTCATATTCCGGCAGGATTATCTGCCATCTTGCTATTCTCCCAGAGAGAGGAGGCTTCTCGAAGATGTATTTTATTGGATCCATTTTAGATATCAACAAGGTAGTATGGCTCAGCATATACTTTCTTAGCCGGCGAGTAGCTCATGCCAGAGCACAACAAGTTTTCTCGAGTAGTGAATATCTTGTTTCACAGTCGATAAACTTTTTTCTCAGGTAATAAATAGCATGCTCTTTTCGGCCAGACTCGTCATGCTGCCCCAACACTCACCCCATTGAGTTTTCTAAAACAGTCAAATACAAGATCAATGGTCTTCCCTCGACGGGTGGCAACAAAACAGGAGGCTCTTGCAAGTATTCTTTGATTTTTTCAAAAGCAGCTTGGCATTTGTCATTCCATTTGACTACTTAATCTTTCTTCAACAATTTGAAGATCGGTTCACAAGTAGCTGTCAGGTGAGAAATGAACCTGGAAATGTAATTCAAACGTCCTAAAAATCCTCTGACTTCCTTCTCAGTACGAGGGGAAGGCATCTCTTGTATTTCTTTAACCTTGGCAGGATCAACCTTGATACCTTTGTCGCTGACGACAAAACCTTGGAGTTTACCAGACCGTACCCCGAACGTGCATTTATTTGGGTTCAGCCTCAGCTTGTATTTCTTCAGCCTCTCAAACAACTTCTGTAAATGATCGTGATGCTCTTCTTCCGTTTGAGATCTGGCTATCATATCGTCCATGTAGACCTCTATTTCGTGATGTATCATATCGTGAAATAGAGCTACCATGGCACGCTGATAGGTTTCCCCAGCATTCTTCAGTCCGAATGGCATGACCTTATAGCAGAATGTGCCCCACTGTGTAACAAAGGTTGTTTTCTCCATATCCTCAGGCGCCATTTTGATTTGGTTTTAGCTTGAGAAACCGTCCATGAAGGAAAACACTTTGTGTTGTTCTGTATTGTCAACCAGAATATCAATGTGGGGGAGAGGGAAATCATCTTTGGGGCTTGCCATATTCAAATCTCTGTAGTCCACACACATTCGCACTTTGCCATCTTTCTTGGGTACGGGAAAAATATTGGCAACCCATTGGGGATAAGAGGTGACAACCAAGAATCCAGTATCGAATTGCTTCATGACTTCTGCTTTAATCTTTTCTGACATATCAGGCCTCATGCGGCGAACCTTTTGCTTTACTGGAGGACAATCTTCTCTTATAGGCAGACGATGTACCACAATGTCTGTATCAAGTCCCGACATGTCTTCGTACAACCAGGAAAAGACCTCAACATAATTGTGCAGCAACTGAATCAAACGCTCCTTGACACTGGGTTCCAGGTTGGCACCCACCTTGACCTCCTTTTTATCTTCCTCAGTACCTAAGTTAACTGCTTCAACCGGCTCTTCGTGAGGCTGAATGGCCCTTTCTTCCTGTTGCAACAACCTGGCCAATTCCCTTGGCACCTCACAATCTTCCTCACTTTCATTGTCGGCTTGGTAGATTGGATTTTCAAAGTCACAATAGGCCGTAGCAAAATCGTTACCCATGGGATCCTGAGTGGATGTAGATCTGCATTTTAATATGTGAGTGTGTGTAAGAGCATAGCTACAAAGAAATAAAATGTAAGAAAGAAAAAACAGAGAGCACAAAATTCGTATGCAAAAAACGTCCATGATTCATTAATGACATATGAGAATGAAGTGACAACCCTCACAAATGGACCGTTGTGTCCTGGGTAAGACACATGGTTTAAAAAGTCTGAATTGTTTAGATATTACAAGCCTGAAAACATTAAAAGACAATTACTCTTGAATAAAAGTAATAGGAATGAAATCTTTGGCCTCCCAATTGTTGAGCCCTCCGCTGATGGTTGGAAAAATCCACTCGTCCATATCACAACTGCCATCACTGTCTTCTACTGCATTGACTTCTTAATTACTAATACGCAAAGGTGGTTCCCCGGAACGACAACGTCGAACAGCTCTTTGGGCTTCTGTAGTGAATCTCAAACCAAATTTATCGGACTTGTAGGGAATATCTGGAAGCTGACCCCAGATGGTACACCCACCTTCTTCAATTACTGCTCGAGCAACTTTCAAATAGGCCATCCTCAGTGGAGGTCTGGTAATCTTCGGGACTTTGGGAGTAGACTTGGTTGCCGCGACTGTTTCTGGAACCTCCTCAAAGTTCTGACACAGAGTCTCAATGAATTCACCATCCATTTCAACATACCTGAAAGAGTTCAGGTGGCTAACCATGTACTCCTCTTCCCCGTGAACTGTGACAATTTCTCCTCTGATCGGGTATTTTTGCATTTGGTTCAGGGTAGAAGTGACGACACCAGCACCGCGGATCCAGGGTCAACCCAATAAATAGGACTAAAACGGGCGGATGTCCATTACATAGAAAGTTGAATCAAAATTTTGAGTTCCAACTTTTATGGGGATATTAACTTCTCCATGTACTGTCCTTTTAGAACCATCAAAGGCCCTTACTATGATGTTGCTAGGCTTTAAGGTAAGTCCCTCGCAGTCTAGTCGGTCGAGAGCGTTTTTGGGCAAGACATTCAATTATGAGCCGGTATCCACCAGAACATGGGCAAGTGTGGTGCCCCTGCATTCAATGGAAACATGCAAGGCATCGTTGTGCTTCCTTCCCTTAGAAGTTAAATCAACGTCGGAAAAGCCCAGCCTGTTATCCGCAGTTAGACTGGCCACACAATTCTCAAATTGGTCGATGGAGGTCCCTTGGGACACGTGGGCGGTCTTGAGAAACTTTACCAAAGCTTTGGCATGGGCCTCAGAACACAAAAGCAAGGACAACAATGATATCTTCTAGGGGGTCTGCCCCAACTGTTCTACAATGTTGTAGTCACTTTTCTTGATTATCTTCAGTATTTCTTCTATCTCCTTCCTAGAAGCTTCAAGGATGATCTCGGGACACTCTCTTGCTTGGACAGGATGATTAAAGACTTCTTTTCCCCTTGCCTCGGTAGCAGGTGTGATACGGTGGCAGAACCGAATGTTTGACGCTGGTTTGCATTTTTTATTCGCAAAATGTCGCGGTAAGCAAGAGTCGCCACCGACTTTTATTTCATCCAATCTCTGAAAGGAAAAAAGTACATAAAAAATCCTTTTTCGAGATACTCTGAGCACGAGGGGTAGATTATAAAAAGGGAAGGTGTTAGCACCCTTTCTATCCATGGTTTTCCATGGGCTCTTAGGTACTTGCTCATCTTTTTAAAATTTCTTGTGTATGTGCTTTGTTTTGGAAATGTTTGACTTCGTGATAACCCTTGTATCAGTCCTCAAAGGTGTGACGAATGTTTTGAAAATTTGTTTAAAAAGTGTAAGTGTGAAAAGCTTTGATTTGAGCAAGTACCTACTAGCATCTACCTACTCGAAAAAATATCGTTTCTATTCTTGTTTCCTTTAGACAGTGCTATCCCATTATTGAGAAATAGGTAGCACCGTCGTTGGAGTTGTAAGGGTCAATTAGAAAGGGACGTACGATCACTAAAGCAATGTTAGGACATCTTAGTAATAACCCTAGAGTGTTAAGATCATATCCGAGGCAACATTTCTGAGGCAACATTCGAACGGGACATTTGATCTTTTTAGACATGAGGGCAACCACTAAGACACCCTATACTTAATGATCATTTACCGAAGGCAACCGAAGTGAGAGTATACCCTAAGAGTGATATGTGCGAATGATTTGTTTCAATTATTTATCTTTGCACATTAGGGTTTTCTAACTGTGTTAATTTGTCATGCATTCTTTCCATACAATCCTATTAGAATACATCTAAACAGTTTAAATATTTGCAAGGATTAAAAATGCGAGAAAGTAAATCTACGCTATTACAAGGCTTCAGGGAGGAGGATTAATTACATAGCCAAAAACCCGGGGAAAAAGCGATACGTAAAAGTCCTAAATTAAACTATTACAAACCAGTGAGCAGTTACAAAAATATTGTCGAAATAAATAATAAGCGCGCGATGAATCAAATACGAAGCGACTAGGGTTTTGACCCTTGAATAAACCTATTGACGATTGATTAAAAAATGTTTTTTTTGTCATGTTTTAAGAAAATAATGAAATAGTTAAATTAAAGGAAAATCCTAATTCTAATTAATTTTAAATTAAGAAAAACAATAAATTATCTATTTGAGAAAAAGAGAAAATAAAATTAAATCAAGAGTTTTAACCTAATTTCTATTTGATTTTATTTATGAAAATAAATCACAATTTCCCTAAGTTAAACTAAATTAAATTAAATTAACAAAATTAATTTTGATTAAAAAAAAGTCTAATTCTAATTTTTTTGGTTTTTATGATTTTATGATTTTATGGAAAATAGATTAATTGTTAATTAAAATAATTAAAAGGAAAATTAAAAGGATTAAATAAAATAAAAGAAAATAAGAAAAAGAAAAGATGGGTCTGGTTGTAATGCTGAAAGAGGGGTGTGTTATTGAAATTCTGGGCCCAAACAGATCCAAGCCCTTTTGACTTTGCCTGATCTAGTGCATATGTTGACTTGAGGTGTATGATGGACCTTCAACTGAAAGGTATTGGATCTTGACTGAAGATGCATTTGATGGTTGGATCTTGAGTTGCATGGTGGATGTTTGGACATGTGGTGTACCTGATTATGTGAAGCAAAATTATATGAGACAAATATTGGGACCTGGGGATCGAACCCAGACCCTCACGCTCGCTTCCAGTACCTGCTTTCCATCTGTGCTACTTTGCTCGTTTGTACATATAATGGAAACAATTAATATAAGAAAATCATGGGACATATTCAGAAAAATGCGTTAAAATTCAAACCAACCAATCCAAGAGTGCCACGCCTCATCTTCTTCCCCAAACCGTCGTTTTAGGTAACAGAACTTTTACCTACGGTTGCTTTGCTGTAGCTACAAACCTGTGCCATTCAAAAATTCTATACAAGCAATATAAATGAAATTCAAAGGTACCAATCAACTCGTCTCGTCCTCACGAGTATCATGGTACCAAAATCCAAGCCCGATTTAGCCTATACTGCAAAGCCCTAAAACAAACCAAGAAGCCCTAACAATGGCGTATCATGATTCCTGTGCTAAAACGCAATTAAACAATACCAATAGCTTGCAAACTCAATGATAAACAAGAATATATGAATCAAACGTGCTAATGATGAGTAAATCAATGAAATCAAAATCAAAATTTTGGGACAAACCGTGGCTCATGTACTTACGATTCCAGGTGTGAAAAGGCTTGCACTTGATTGAGATCCCTTCTGGAGATGTCCAGGAGTCTGTTGGTATCATTAGAATGGCTTGGATTTGCCTCTAGGATGGAAATTGAATCACCACTTTTCTTGAACTTTTTCAATTTTGCTCTTGGCTCTGCACGACCTCTCACCTCTTTTCCTTGCCTTGGCTATGTTATGTATATGTAATGCAACACATTAGGTCAACAAAAACGAGCTGAATCTTGGTCCCTTATGAAGATTTGATTTGGTCTTTATCTTTGTATGATATCTTTATATATCAAGCGAAATCATGCCAATTTTGGTTCAATTTGTTTTGCACGTTTTGGATATGATTTGCCAGCATAATTGGATTTGATTCCACCCAAAATATGATCACGAAACAAATCTTTGATATTTCTTGCTATATATTTGATTTAATTTGACTTTTAAAAGATAAAAATAAAAATAAAATAAATAAATAAATTAAAAGGTGTGTGGGTGCTGATTCGGATCGTGGACCATGTCATAAGCAAGATTCACTCATGAAAAACTAGGCCCATTTAACAAAAAATGAAAATTTGAGCACATTTGTCTTTTGGCAATTTTACAAAAAAGGTCAACTTGGCCAATGCATAACTTTCTCAATTTTAACCCTAGAGGGGTGTTCTTGGACTTTTTAGAAAGCTTAGGATGTCCTATAAGCAACCCTTTTGGTCTCTTCTCAATTGAGTCCTCCATGTTCATGTATGAAGCTTTGAACCAAAATGTGTTTTTGTTGACTTTTCAAAATGACCTATAATGTCAAAATTCATATCTTTTTGTGAGTGCATATTCTGAACTTGGGAGCTGAAGATGAATTATATGGAATTGCATCCTCTTCAAAATAAGCTTTGGATGGGTCATTTCTAATAAAGTATGAGAAAGTTATGCTTGGTCAAAGTTGAGTTGACTTTTCCTACAAAACCCTAATTTAGCAACTTTTGGGTTTTGATGAATTGTGAGCAATCCTTGATGAATCAGGATCAACCCTTTATAAAATGATGAATTATACCTCAAAATTAGGATGTTGACCAAAAGTCTTGAAGTTTGACTGTATGTGGGCCACGGGTGACTTTTGACCTAGCACAGTCGATTTTCAGGCCTTTGAGCAATTGACTGAGCAAACTTCTTCTGCAAGGCTTGAAACTTGACATGGATGATCTTGAGAACATATTATGACAATGGTGAGCATTTGAGTCCTTTGTGGTTCATATATCCTGATGAAAAATGAAACCCTAATTTGAGGTAGACTGCCTTAGGAGAGAGTTTGTCTGGTCAACTCTTGAACTTCCTTGAGCAATTTGGGGACCTCACATGAAATTTGTTCAGAAATATGGGAGGGCAAATTTTGGGGTACAACAGCTGCCCCTGTTCAATCTTCTTAAACTTGAGGATGTAGATTGGCTCGTCTGCCTTTCGTGATCTGAAGGTGGAAGATGATTGAACACTAGGGTGCCCAGAAATTTGCACTCGCATGAAGTGATACTTGACTTGCGATATCGGGAATGTGCTTATAAATTCCATTTGGAAGTCGATGACAGAAAATGGGCTTAAAGATGCCATCCGAAGAGGTGTCGATCGCATAAGAGATTCCTTTGCGAGATCCTGTATACTTGTTGTTGAGGAGGACTTTGTTGGGGAATGCTAGTCTCTGTCTTGAGAGAAATAGAGTTTTAGGAGCTTCAGTTGTCCTTTACTCTATTGGGGAATAATTCCGGTTTGGGAAGCGGAAGTGAACTGCGTATCTGGTCGGGGTATATGTTGCACCGCGACTTTCTGGGGAAAAGTGAAATCAATTGTGTTTGATCGGGTCCTGGTCTTACAGTGTTGCAGACTGCTGTCTGGGGATAAGGGAGAAAGAACCCGGATAGTAAGGTTATGAGAAGGAACCTGGATAGTAGGGTTACTTCGAAATGAAAGTCGGGATAGTAGGGATGTGAGAAGGAACCTGGATAGTAGGGTTACTTTGAAATGAAAGCCGGGATAGTAGGGCTGTGAGAAGGAACCTGGATAGTAGGATTACTTCGAAATGAAAGTCGGGATAGTAGGGTTGTGAGAAGGAACCTGGATAGTAGGATTACTTAGAAATGAAAACCGGGATAGTAGGGTTGTGAGAAGGAACCTGGATAGTAGGGTTACTTCGGGATGAAAGCCTGGATAGTAGGGATGTGAGAAGGAACCTGGATAGTATGGTTACTTAGAAATGAAAGCCAGGATAGTAGGGCTGTGAGAAGGAACCTGGATAGCAGGGTTACTTCGAAATGAAAGTTGGGATAGTAGGGCTGTGAGAAGGAACTTGGATAGTAGGGTTACTTCGAAATGAAAGCCAGGATAGTAGGGTTGTGAGAAGGAACCTGGATAGGAGGGTTACTTCAGGATGAAAGCCTGGATAGTAGGGCTGTGAGAAGGAACCTGGATAGTAGGGTTGCTTCGATATGAAAACCTGGGTAGTAGGGCTATGAGAAGGAACCTGGATAGTAGAGTTACTTCGAAATGAAAGTCGGGATAGTAGGGCTGTGAGAAGGAACCTGGATAGTAGGGTTACTTCAGGATAAAAGCCTGGATAGTAGGGCTGTAAGAAGGAACCTGGATGGTAGGGTTACTTTTGTCGCACTGATAATTACTCTGTTTAGCTTCGAGTGTTTATCATGGACCTGTTGGAAATTATCGATAATAACTGTCTTTCCTGAAAGAAATACATGGTTAGTTATGTGCGATGCATGAGATACATTGTATGATGATGTTCTCAAAATAACTGAGATTATGTTATATGTAATGTATGCACATGTCATGATGTATGAACATGAAATGCTGATGTAATAATCTGAATCCAGGAAAATAAATCACTGACTGCTATTAAAAACCATAGTTCCTCTACTTCTGTTGGGGATGGTGAACAAAGATGACTGTGCTGGGGATTCACATCCATTTGGCTGGTGAATATTTTGCTGGAAGAGAACCCGTATAAGGATAACTCTGCGGGGAATAACTCTGTTGGAGAGGAGATGCTCTGTTGATAGATCTGCTGATTTGGAGATGCTCTACTTCTGTTGGAGATTATTTTCAAATGCATATATCAAAAATGAATCATTGGACGTTCTTGCAAAACAAAACGGAAAAAGAAAAACAAATTGAAATTTCTTGTGAAAATGAATTGTATTGATTTTTTGAAGTTTGCCTGTAATAGGCATTTTTTGTACAAAGAGGCTGGCGTCCTAGTAAGAGAACACCGCCGAAAGAAATTACAATTTGTAAAAGAAAGAAAAACAGTTATGTAAAACAATCCCATTAGGTTCCAACTCTGCTATTGCCTTTATATCTTCAAGCGTCTCATCACTTTGCTACTTGGCCGAAGACTGATCAGATTGATTGGTGTTGTCCGAGCTTGATAGTCGATACCGAAGTCTGGTTGCAATATGATCCAATGAGGCATAGTGTTACGCTTTGATCCCTAATTTTTGCCTGGACCGCCCTTTCGGGTTTTCGGTCCACCGGGATACCCTTTTTTTCCCAAGCCGCCTTTTCAGGTTTTCGACTTGCCGTGTGTATAGTTTTTTTTTTTCATTTTCATCCCTTACTTTTTCCCGAACCCTTTTGGTTCACCGAGAAGCCCTTATTTTTACCTAGGCCAGTCAACCTAGTGGGTCTTTGATTATGCGTAGTATCTTTTCACTATGTCTGCATTGACGGGGTGAGGAAGGTCATCACCATCCACGGTGGTTAGAATCATAGCTCCTCCCAAAAAAATGTTCTTAACCATAAATGGCCCTTCATATGCGGGGTTCCATTTGCCCCTGGGATCACCTTGCGGTAGTATGATGCATTTGATCACCAGATCCCCGACTCGATATTCTTAACATCTGACTTTCTTGTTAAAAGCCTTGATCATTCTCTTTTGATATGTCTGACCATGACAGATAGCTGTAAGTCTCTTTTCATCAATTAGATTCAGCTGATCAAGTCGGGTTTGGATCTAGTCGTCTTCGTTCAAACCCGCATCCTTAATAATCCCGAGAGAGGGTATCTAGACTTCGATGGGTAGGACTGCCTCCATGCCATACACCAAAGAGTAGGGTGTTTCCCCTGTCGAAGTCCGTGCTGAGGTACGGTACCCATGAAGAGAGAATGGTAACATCTCGTGGCAGTCTTTATATGTCACTGTCATCTTCTGCACAATCTTCTTGATGTTCTTGTTAGCTGCTTCAACAACCCCATTCATCTTCGGCCAGTAGGGAGAAGAGTTATGATGCTGAATCTTGAACTGTTTGCAGAGCTCGGTGATCATCGTGTTGTTGAGATTTGTACCATTGTCAGTAATAATCCTCTCGGGTACACCATATCGACAAATCAGATTGTGTCGGATAAACCGTGTCACGACGTTCTTGGTTACTGTAGCAAATAAAGCTGCCTCAACCCATTTCATAAAGTAATCAATGGCTACCAGAATGAAACGATGCCTATTAAATGCAGTAGGTCTGATCTCGCCAATCATGTCGATGCCCCATATTGCAAAGGGCCAAGGAGCTGTCAAAACATTCAGGGGAATCAGAGGTACATGCACCTTATCAGCATAGACTTGGCACTTATGACAGGTTCAAGAGTGCTGATAACAATCAGCTTCCATAGTGGACCAGTAATATCCTGCCCGTAGGATCTTCTTAGCCATGGTATGTCCACTAGAATGGGTTTCGAAAGTGCCTTCATGTAGATCCGTCATAATCCTTTCTGCCTCGCTCTTGTCTACAAACCGCAGTAAGGTTGAATCATGGTTACGCTTATAGAGGATTCCATTATTGATGAAGAACTTCTCCGAGAACCTTCTCAGGAACTTCTTATCATTAACAGATGCCCCCTCGGGGTATTCGTGAGCCTCAAGATACCTCTTTACCTTGTGAAACCAGAGTTTATCTACTACCTCTTCAGTCTCAATGTCACAACAATGTGCGGGTTCATCCAACCTCTTGATGGTAATCTGGGGAGCTTCATTGTCCCACCTAACTTTGAACATAGAAGAAATGGTAGCTGGTGCGTCCGCTAACTGATTCTCCTCTCTTGGGAAATGTTCAAAGGTTATCTCCTCAAAGTGTGGGAGCAACGTCAGTACATACTCTCGGTAAGGAATAAGATTCAGGTGCTTCATATCCCACTCGCCTTTGATCTGACTTATCACTAGAGTGGAATCTTCGAATACACTTAAGAACTTAATCCTCAGGTCAATAGCAGCTCGGAGCCCCGTGATACATGCTTCATACTCCACCATATTGTTGGTGCAGTTAAAACATAATCGGGCAGTGAACGGAGTAGGACAGCCCTCGGGAGATATAATTACAGCGCCAATGCCATTACCCAATGCGTTCGAGGCTCCATCAAAATACATAGACCATCGGGATCCATCCTCGGGTCCTTCATCCGGTCCAGGTTCTTCGCAGTCGGTTACCAACATGATAGTCTCATCCGGGAACTCAAAATTCATGGACTAGTAGTCATCCACGGCCTCATGCGCCAAATGATCCGCCAATACACTTCCCTTAATTGCCTTTTGGGTTGTATATTGGATGTCGTACTCGATTAAGATCATCTACCATCTTGCTATCCTTCTGGAGAGAGCGGGCTTCTCGAAAATATACTTGATCGGATCCATCTTTGATATCAACAAGGTAGTGTGAGTCAGCATATACTGTCTCAGTCGGCGAGCAGCCCATGCCAAAGCGCAACAAGTTTTCTCGAGCAATGAGTATCGACTCTCACAGTTGGTAAACTTTTTGCTAAGGTAATAAATGGCGTGCTCTTTTCGACCAGACTCGTCGTGCTGCCCTATCACACACCCCATTGAATTGTCTAGCACTGTCAAGTATAAAATCAAAGGTCTTCCTTCAACTGGAGGCATCATAATTGGTAGTTCTTGAAGGTATTCTTTAATTCTGTCGAAAGCGGTCTGGCATTCATCATTCCACTTTACCACTTGATCTTTCTTCAGCAGCTTGAAGATTGGCTCACAAGTAACAGTCAGATGTGAAATGAACCTGGCAATGTAATTCAGACGTCCCAAGAAACCTCTAACTTCCTTCTCTGTGCGGGGAGCCGGCATTTCTTGTATGGCTTTTACCTTTGCAGGGTCCACCTAAATACCTTTATCATTGACAACAAAACCCAGAAGCATACCAGACCTTACCCCGAAGGTACACTTGTTCGGATTCAACCTCAGCTTGTACGTCTTCAACCTGTCAAACAGTTTCTGGAGATGATCAAGGTGCTCTTCCTCAGTCTGGGACCTTTCTATCATGTCATCAACATAAACCTCAATCTTGTGGTGAATCATATCATGGAATAAAGCGACCATGGCGCACTGATAAGTTGCCTCAGCATTCTTCAACCCAAAAGGCATTACCTTGTAACAGAAAGTGCCCCACTGTGTAACGAAGGTTGTCTTCTCCATGTTCTCAGGAGCCATCTTGATCTGGTTGTAGCCAGAAAAACCATCCATGAAGGAGAAGATCTTGTGCTGCGCGGTGTTGTCGACTAGAACATAAATGTGAGGAAGTAGGAAGTCATCCTTGGGGCTTGCCCTATTCAGATCTCTATAGTCCACACACATCCATACCTTACCGTCCTTCTTAGGTACCAGAACAACGTTGGCAACCCACTACGGATAAGAAGTGACAACTAAGAACCCTGCATCGAACTGTTTCATGACCTCTGCCTTGATTTTCTCTGACATTTCAGGGCACATAAGGCAGACCTTCTGCTTTACAGGAGTGAAATCTTCTTTAGTTGGAAGGCGATGTACCACAATATCAGTGTCCAAACCAGGCATGTCTTCATAGGACCAGGCGAAGATCTCAACATAGTCGTGTAGCATCTGTATTAACCGTTTTTTGACACTAGGCTCCAGATTCGCACCTATTTTAACCTCTTTCCTGTCTTCCTCTGTACCCAAATTCACTGACTCAACTGGCTCTTCATGAGGTTGTATGGCCTTTTATTCCTGCTGTAACAGTCTAGCAAGTTCTCCAGGCACCTCACAATCATCCTCACCTTCTTCCTCGGCTTGGTTGATCGGATTTTTGAAGTCATAACTGGCAGTAGCAGAGCTGTTATCAATGGGATCCAAAATGGATATGGATCTGCAGTATGATATGTGAGTGTGTGTAAGAGCATAGCTATTTTGATAAAGTGAGAAATAGGAAAGAAACACAAGGAGCGCAAAATTTGTATGCAAGAAACGTCCAATGCTTTATTAATGATATATGAAATGACAAATAATAAGCCCTCACAAGCAAAACCAAGGTGCCTCGGGTAAGGCACCGAGCCGTAATGTTTCAAACTGTTTATTACAAATCTTAAAACAAATTCAATTACCGCGGAATAAAAGAAACAAGTATGAAGTCCTTCGCCGTCCAGTTATTCAGTCCACAGTTGGTTGTTGTGTAGATCCAGCTGTCGATGTCTGAATCTTCTTCACTGTCCTCAATTGCATTAATTCCCCGATTGCTGATGTTTAGAGGAGGTCTTCCAATCCGTGCGTGCCTAATAGCCCTTTGAGCCCCTGTAGTAAAGCCCAAACCAAATTTGTCAGTTTTATGAGTGAAATCAGGGAGCTGACCCCAATTGGTACACCCACCTTCTTCAATTACAACCCTGGCATCCTTGAGAGAAGCCATCTTTAGCGGAGGTTTGTTGGTAGTAACTTCAGTTGATACCGAGAACTGAGGGACCTGTTCGAAATTCTGACAAGGAGTTTTTATGAATTCTCCGTCCATCTCTACGTAGAGAAAGGAATTGAGATGACTCACCATATACTCTTCTTCACCTCGCACTATGACAATCTTCCCCTTCACCGGATACTTCAGCATTTGATGGAGTGTGGAAGTAACTGCCCCGGCCCTATGGATCCAAGGACGACCCAACAAGCAAGAATACGATGGCTTGATATCCATTATGTAGAAGGTGGACCCAAAAGTCTGAGAACCCACTTTGACAGGGATGTCCACCTCCCCGTGCACCATTCTTTTTGATCCGTCAAAATCCCCTACCACAATGTTACTAGGCTTTAGAGTTAAACCTTCACAACCCAAACGGTCTAACGCTTTCTTTGGAAGAACATTCAGTGAGGACCCAATATCTACAAGCACATGGGCTATAGTGGTGCCCCTGCACTCGATCGAGACATGCAGAGCATCATTATGATTCCTCCCCTTAGGGGTCAGATCCGCATCTGAAAAACCTAGCCCATTGTCAGTAGTCAGGCTGGCCACGCAATCCTTGAACTGATCTGCTGAAGTTTCCTGCGGCACATGCACAGTCTTGAGAAATGAAATCAAAGCCTTCCCATGGGCTTCAGAACATAATAGCAGAGACAACATGGATATCTTTGACGGGGTCTGCCCCAGCTGCTCGACTACATTGTAGTCGCTCTTCTTGATAATTTTCAGTATTTCCTCTATTTCTTGTTTAGAGGCTTTCACAACGATTTTCTTAGGTGCCTCCGTCCGGGAAGGCTCACCTATAATTTCTTTGCCCCGAGTCCCAGATGGCTCAGCAGCAGGGGTGATAATTGGAGTAAGTACAGGAATAGTTAAAGGTGTACTAACTGGAGTAGGAACAAGAGATATTTCAGGAGTGCTGGTTGGAGCAGCAGTTGAAATAACAGTAGGCTTGATGATAGTCTTCGGGGGAATCTCGGGAGAGAAGACCCTTCCACTTCAGGTAACTTTACTAGTCCCAAAAATATTACTGACATCAATATCAGCTTCTTCAATCTTTAGATCTTGCTTAATACCATGATAATACACGTCAGCACCGTAATGCCATGGGACAGCCTTATCTGAGGTGTACGGGTGGGACCAGGAACAATGATTATTAGCGTATCAATTCTTTGAACAGGTGTAATCCTAACAGGTCTTCTCGAGGAAACCTTGGAAGGATTATAATGGCAACATCTTCATTTGGAACAACAGGATTCATAGTCTTCTAAAACAAAATTTCTTTATTATCCATCAGGCGTTGAACACCTGACTTCAACAAACGGCAACCAGAAGGTATAATCGAACACATGTGGTAACCTTCACCACAACCCGAAAATAAACCGGCCAACAACAAATTCTTCTTAACAGTCATCAGAGGAGTAGAAATTTCTTCAACAGAGGTCACAAACAAATCAGTGTCAACAACATTAACTCCACGACCATGTTTGGGCATGGGAGCAGTTATAACATTCGGCTTTTCTGGAGCATCAAACTCTATCTCCTTGGCTTCGAGCAAATCTTGTACTTTGTTTCTCAGGGCCCAGCAATCATTTGTATCGTGGCCTGGACTCTCAGAATGGTAGGCGCACCGCGCGTTAGGATTGTATTTGGGAGAAGTATTGTTTGGATTCTTGGGAGCCTCTCTCAAGGTTACCAAGTTGGATTTCAGTAGGTGAGGTAACACTTCAGCCAATGTCATGTTGATGTGGGTAAACTGCCGTTGTGGTCTTTCCACCCTTTGTTGATTGGTACATTGTGGGGCAACTGCGGGTCTTGGTATCACTACAACATTTACTATTTGACAGTGTTCATACCTGCTTTGGCCCCTCGGGCTATAGACTGCACTAGCTTCCTTCTTACCGGTGAAAGGCTTTTTTTCTGAACTCGAGAATACATCTTTCTGTATTTTACCACTTCGAATTCCAGCTTCTACTCTCTCTCCAGTTAAAATCAACTTGGTGAAACCAGATGACGAGCTTCCTATTAAATGATTGAAGAACGGACCAGACAGCGTTCCCAGAAACATGTCGACAAACTCCCTGTCAGACAAAGGGGGTTGAACTCTCCCAGCCAAGTCTCTCCGTTTCTGAGCATAATCTTTAAAACCTTCACCTGCACCCATGGACATACTCTGGAGTTGAGTACGAGTGGGAGCAAGGTCGGCATTATACTGATACTGCTTGTAGAAAGCAGCAACAAGATCTTCCCAATTTCGGACATTAGCTCCCTCCAACTGATAGAACCATTCAAGCTGAGTCCCTGACAGAATATCTTGAAAGAAATGCACCCACAAATTTCTATCAGCTGTGTGGGGTTGAATCTTCCTGACATACGAGCGGAGATGGAGTTTTGGGCAGGACACTCCATCATACTTGGCAAAAATCGGAGCTTTGAACTTATGAGGGATGACCACTCCCGATACCAGTCCCAATTCCCTGAAATCCAAACCAGGTATCTTTTGAACCTCCATAGCACTCAGACGGTCTTCTAACTACTTGTATCTATCCTCGACAAGAGGATATTGCTCATCATCGTAATCAGTATCGTTGTCAGAAACTGCAGGACTAGGGTCCTTTTCCCTTTCTTGGTTCTCCTCGTCCTTGGATGAAGAGGTCAGATCAGTTTGATGCTTCAACCTTTCTCCAAATCTTCTACCCATATTCAGAATACCAGTCTTCTTCTTCTTCTTCTTCTCTTTCAGAATAAGGGTCTTCAGATCCTCTTGCCCCTTAGCCAGACTTATGAACATCTGTTGGAATTGGGCGTTCTGTGCCTGAAGATGTTTGATGGCTTGATCGGAAGACATTTCTGCTGAAATAAACAACGAAGAAGATGAGAAACCTGTAGTGGTACATGTAATGATGTGCATGATAATGGGATACGTATGTAATGATTTCAAAGACTTTGGGAAATTTAAATTTGCAAATAAAAATAAACAAAACTTTATTAGCTTAAATTTGAAAGGTTTAATGTGCCTTTAAGGCGTTACAAATAAGTAAATAAAACAAATCTAAAACTAGAAAATAAAAATCAAAATTCCCATGGACGCTTTCTCTTGGTGCTGATTTAATCATTGATCACTCTTTCTTCCTCGAGCTGCCTGGTGAGCTTCAAAACCTTCCTCTCCTGCTCATGGAACTGCTCCCTGTAAGTATCCCGCTCATTCTTCACCTGAATCCAAGACCTCTGTAACTCCCCAGGATCAGTGGGCATGTAAGGATAGAGAACCGTGTAAGGAATGCCTTCTTCATTAGTGGGCTCCACAATCCCTGGTAATACGGACTCATAAGGCATCCCAAGCTTCTGGGCACGAGCTCGGACCCATTGGAGATAAGGATGCATAGGAAGGGAAGTCTTCGGTCCCAACTCTTCGGGGTTAGATCTGTTTACCATGCCCCAAGCTCGTATGAACCTCCGGCGATGCTCCTTAACATCCTCCTTATAGTGGAATACAATGTCCTCGAGAAGTAACTCATGGGGACCATCTCTTCGAGCACGACCAAATTGTCGCAAGGCTAGACAAGGACTGTAAGTTATACCCCCTCTGATACTAAGTAATGGGACATTAGGGTACCTCCCACAACGGTCAATAACAGCAGTGTCTTCCATAGCCCGGGAACACCAAAGAATATTCGTATGAGCGAGCGACATTATTCTGTGCGACCAACCCAAACCTTCTTCGTTCTTCAGCACAGATTTAGGGAGGTGAGAAATAAACCACCTCGACAGTAATGACATGCAGCACATAAGAGTTCCTCTTCTCTTCATAGTACGAGTATGGAGAGCATGCAAGATATCTCCAAGCAAGGTAGGCACAGGGTTGCAAGAAAGGAAAATCTTGACAGCATTCACATCTACAAAGGAGCCCGGATTAGGGAAGAGAACTAAACCATAGAGAAGAGCCAAGACATCCTCAAAAGATTGAAAATCTAAATCATCCAAAAATAGCTGATCCTGGTCTATCAGAAATTTGGCTAGAAAACCTTCGACCTCGATTCGAGTTTCCCAATTAGATACCACATCGGCCCGTTTTAAATGCAAAGCTGAGGCAATGCCTTCTGGCTTAGGAACTTCTTCCATACCTGTGAAGGGTACCTGTTCAAGAATGGATATGCCCAATAAATGAGAGAATTCTTCCAAGGTGGGTACCAGCTAGTAATCTGGAAAGGTGAAGCAGTGATGCTTGGGATCGAAGAACTGAAATAGTACGCTCATCATCTGTTCATCAAGGTTTGAAGTAACCAGGCTGAGAAGTTGACCGTGTCTCTTAATGAAAGTAGAAGTTTCAGAAACTCTTGATGCTAACTCTTTAAGTTGGGCAGGTATTTGCACAAAGTTAACTCAGATGGTATTTCTACGCACGGAAGCCATGATATGCAAAACAGAACAAAGATAAATTCCCTTGGTCTTTGAAATGGTTAGTGTAATGAAGCATGAATGCCATGTTATGATGCATGATGTCATGATAAACCACAGGTATAGAAAACACAAATATTGCAAACACAGTCAAATCACACAAAGCCCTTAGGTTTAAGGCATGCATGAGGTCAAAGGTAGTACCCTCTTGAAGTTAAGTTGGTCCAACCTGTCCTAGAAAAGTAACTGGGTTCTAGAGGATCTCAATATCACTGACCATCCTCCATCAGTCATGGTTTCAGCTCACGCAATCTTTTCTTGCGGCCGAAATTATTCTGAGAGTATGATCTTAATGAGTGTAGCATCGAGTATCAACCAGTTCTCAGCTCTACACCGAGGCCGGCTATCTTACTACTTTCTAATGTCCAAGTTGGGCGATTAGAGGTTCTAAGGCCAGTTGATGCTTAACGATACCACGCGGAGGCCCCGTATTCTCCTCGTTTCTCCACAAGGGATACCGGTACCAACCAAAGTGCCACATCAACGTAGCTACTGCTTCAACCGTATCGGTCTATGCCGTACAGTTCGCTCACAGTCTATTGCTACTTACCTAAAAGGTATTCCCCAGATCCGGGTGTAGGATCTATAGTAACCCCAAACAAAACCCTCAAAAATAAAGAAAACAAAGCAATCAAGAGAAACAATTATGATGAACTAGATCCTAAGGTATACTCCACTTATTTAATTCCCCAGCAGAGTCGCCAGTTCTGTGATACGGTGGCAGAACCGACTATTTGACGCTGGTTTGCATTTTTGCGTTTTTTATTCACAAAATGTCGCGGTAAGCAAGAGTCGCCACCGACTTTTATTTCATCCAATCTTGGAAAGGAAAAAAGTGCAGAAAAAATCATTTTTCGAGATATTCTGAATACGGGGGGTAGATTATAGAAAGGGAAGGTGTTAGCACCCTTTCTATCCATGGTTTTCCATGGGCTCTTAGGTACTTGCTCATCTTTTTAAAATTTCTTGTGTATGTGCTTTGTTTTGGAAAAGTTTAACTTCGTGATAACCCTTGTATCAGTCCTCAAAGGTGTGACGAAGTTGTTTTGAAAATTTGTTTGAAAAGTGTAAGTGTGAAAAGCTTTGATTTGAGCAAGTACCTACTAGCATCTACCTACTCGAAAAAAGATCGTTTCTATTCTTGTTTCCTTTAGACAGCGCTATCCCATTATTGAGAAATAGGTAGCACCGTCGTTGGAGTTGTAAGGGACAATTCAAAAGGGACGTACAATCACTAAAGCAATGTTAGGACATCTTAGTAATAACCCTAGAGTCTTAAGATCATATTCGAGGAAACATTTCCGAGGCAACATTCGAACGGGACATTTGATCTTTTTAAACAGGAGGGCAACCACTAAGACACCCTATACTTAATGATCATTTACTGAAGGCAACCGAAGTGAGAGTATACCCTAAGAGTGATATGTGCGAATGATTTGTTTCAATTATTTATCTTTGCACATTAGGGTTTTCTAACTGTGTTAATCTGTCATGCATTCTTGCCATACTATCCTATTAGCATACATCTAAACAGTTTAAATATTTGCAGGGATTAAAAATGCGAGAAAGTAAATCTACGCTATTACAAGGCTTCGGGGAGGGGGATTGAATACATAGCCAAAAACCCGGGGAAAAGCGATAAGTAAAAGCCCTAAATTAAACTATTACAAACCAGTGAGCAGTTACAAAAATATTGTCGAAATAAATAATAAGCGCGCGATGAATCAAATACGAAGCGACTAGGGTTTTGATCCTTGACTAAACCTATTGACGATTGATTAAAAAATGTTTTTTTGTCATGTTTTAAGAAAATAATGAAATAGTTAAATTAAAGGAAAATCATAATTCTAATTAATTTTAAATTAAGAAAAACAATAAATTATCTATTTGAGAAAAAGAGAAAATAAAATTAAATCAAGAGTTTTAACCTAATTTCTATTTGATTTTATTCATGAAAATAAATCACAATTTCCCTAAGTTAAACTAAATTAAATTAAATTAACAAAATTAATTTTGATTAAAAAAAGTCTAATTCTAATATTTTTGGTTTTTATTATTTTATGATTTTATGGAAAATAGATTAATTGTTAATTAAACTAATTAAAAGGAAAATTAAAAGTATTAAATAAAATAAAATAAAATAAGAAAAAGAAAAGATGGGCCTGGTTGTAATGCTGAAAGATGGGGTGTGTTGTTGAAATTCTGGGTCCAAACAGATCCAAGCCCTTTTGACTTTGCCTGATCTAGTGCGTATGTTGACTTGAGGTGTATGATGGACCTTCAACTGGAAGGCATTGGATCTTGGCTGAAGATGCATTTGATGGTTGGATCTTGAGTTGCACGGTGGATGTTTGGACATGTGGTGTACCTGATTATGTGAAGCAAAATTATATGAAACAAATATTGGGACCTGGGGATCGAACCCAGGCCCTCACGCTCGTTTCCAGTACCTGCTTGCCATCTGTGCTACTTTGCTCGTTTGTACATATAACGGAAACAATTAATATAAGAAAATCATGGTACATATTCAGAAAAATGGGCTAAAATTCAAACCAACCAATCCA
Source organism: Vicia faba (assembly GCA_948472305.1). NCBI lineage: Eukaryota > Viridiplantae > Streptophyta > Magnoliopsida > Fabales > Fabaceae > Vicia > Vicia faba. The sequence goes on along the minus strand of OX451735.1, from coordinate 377,826,116 downwards.
AGAGTGCCACACCTCATCTTCTTCCCCAAACCATCGTTTTAGGTAATAGAACTTTTACCTAAGGTTGCTTTGCTGTAGCTACAAACCTGTGCCATTCAAAAATTTTATACAAGCAATATAAATGAAATTTAAAGGTACCAATCAACTCGTCTCATCCTCACGAGTATCATGGTACCAGAATCCAAGCCCAATTTAGCCTATACTGCAAAGCCCTAAAACAAACCAAGAAACCCTAACAATGGTGTATCATGATTCCTGTGCTAAAAACGCAATTAAACAATACCAATAGCTTGCAAACTCAATGATAAACAATAATATATGAATCAAACGTGCTAATGATGAGTAAATCAATGATATCGAAATCAAAATTTTGGGACAAACTGTGGCCTCTGTACTTACAATTCCAGACGTGAAAAGGCTTGCACTTGATTGAGATCCGTTCTGGAGATGTCCAGGAGTCTGTTGGTATCGCTAGAATGGCTTGGATTGGCCTCTAGGATGGAAATTGAATCACCACTTTTCTTGAACTTTTTCAATTTTGCTCTTGGCTCTGCACGACCTCTCACCTCTTTTCCTTGCCTTGGCTATGTTATGTATATGTAATGCAACACATTAGGTCAACAAAAACGAGCTGAATCTTGGTTCATTATGAAGATTTGATTTGGTCTTTATCTTTGTATGATATCTTTATATATCAAGCAAAATCATGCCAATTTTGGTTCAATTTGTTTTGCACGTTTTGGATATGATTTTCCAGCATAATTGGATTTGATTCCACCCAAAATCTGATCACAAAACAAATCTTTGATATTTTTTGCTATTTATTTGATTTAATTTGACTTTTAAATGATAAAAATCAAAATAAAGTAAAAAAATAAAGCAAAAGGTGTGTGGATGCTGATTTTGATCGTGGACCATGTCATAACCAAGATTCACTCATGAAAAACTAGGCCCATTTGACAAAAAATGAAAATTTGAGCACATTTGTCTTTTGGCAATTTTGCAAAAAAGGTCAACTTGGCCAATGCACAACATTCTCAATTTTGACCCTAGAGAGGTGTTCTTGGACTTTTTAGAAAGCTTAGGATGTCCTCTAAGCAACCCTTTTTGTCTCTTCTCAATTGAGTCTTCCATGTTCATGTATGAAGATTTGACCCAAAAGGTGTTTTTGTTGACTTTTCAAAATGACCTATAATGTCAAAATTCATATATTTTTGTGAGTGCATATTCTGAATTTGGTAATTGAAGATGAATTGTAGGGAATTGCATCCTATTCAAAATGAGCTTTGGATGGGTAATTTCTGATAAAGTATGGGAAAGTTATGCTTGGTCAAAGTTGAGTTGACTTTTCCTACAAAACCCTAATTTAGCAACTTTTGGGTTTTGATGAATTATGAGAAATCCTTGATGAATCATGATCAACCCTTGATCAAATGATTAATGTTACTTCAAAATGAGGATGTTGACCAAAAATCTTGAAGTTTGACTGTATGTGGGCCACAATTGACTTTTGACCTAGCATAGTCGATTTTCGGGCCTTTGAGCAATTGACCGAGTAAACTTATTCTTCAAGGCTTGAAACTTGACATGGATGATCTTGAGAACATATTAGGACAATGGTGAGCATTTGAGTCCTTTGTGGTTCATATATCCTAATGAAAAATGAAACCCTAATTTGAGGTAGACTGCCTTAGGAGAGAGTTTGTCTGGTCAACTCTTGAACTTCCTTGAGCAATTTGTGGACCTCACATGACATTTGTTGAGAAATATGGGAGGGAAAATTTTGGGGTACAACAGCAGGGATAATAGTAGGAGTATCATTGGGAGTGTCGGTAGGAGTAGAAGTGGGAATGATCACAGGAGTAGCAATGGTATTTGGAGAAATCTCGGGTGAGAAGACTCTTCCACTTCTTGTTATCTTACTGGTCCCAATGATATTACCATTGTCAGGATCAGTATCTCTCGCAGCTTCGTCTTCGGCGGCTAACTGATCTTGCTTGATGCCATAGTAATAGACGTCATCCCCATAACTCCAGGGAACAGCTTTATCTGATGAGTATGATATTGGCCTTAGCATAGTGATGATTAGAGATGCAGACCTTGGAGCAGATGTAATCCTGACGGGTCTTTTGGTGGAGGCCCCGGGAGGATTGTTGGAAATGGTGATTATCGAGACATCTTGATAAGAAGTTCTGGTAAGAGGAATCTTTTCAAATAAGATTTCTTTGCTAGTCATCAGGCGCTGAACGCCTATCTTCAGTAACAAGCAGTTGTTCGATAGAGACTTGTATAAGTGACAATTTTTATCGCAGCCCAGGAACAGACCGGCTTGCTTCAGATTTTGTTTAATGGTTAACAAAGGAGTAGTTAAGTCATTCAAGGAGGAGACAAAACGATTATCATCAATGGCGTTGATACCTTGGCCATGTCTGGGCATTGGCACCGTTATTACATTAGGCGTTTTTGGAGGATCAAACTCAATCTCTTTCGCATCGATAAGGTCTTGTACCTTATTCTTCAAGGCCCAACAATCGTTTGTATTGTGCCCCGGGCTTTCAGAATGATAGGCTCATTGAGCGTTCGGGTTGTAGCGAGGAGAAGAAGTATTGGGGTTTTTGGGTGCTTCTTTTAAAGTTGCCAGATTGGTCTTCAAAAGGTGTGGAAAAACTTGAGACATGGTCATGTTGATCCGGGTAAATCGTATCATGGGCGCTTCTGGATTGCGCTGATAATTTCGCTGTTGATTTGGCACAGGATTAGAAATCATAACAGCCCCTACCACTGAGCGACATTCAGTTTTGTTTTGATTCCTATGGTCATATGCGGCACTGACCTCCTTCTTTCCGACAAAGGGTTTCTTCATCATGCTCGAGGATGCATCTCTTTGAATTTTGCCACTTTTTATACCGGCTTCGACCCGCTCAGGTGGTTGAAAAATGGACCTGACAAGGTGCCTAGGAACATATCGACTAATTCTCTGTCAGATAGAGGGGGCTGGACTCTCCCTGTGAGATCCCTCCATTTTTGAACATAGATTTTGAAACCTTCACTTGCACCCATAGACATGCCTTGTAATTGCGTCCGAGTTGGAGCTAAGTCAGCATTATACTGGTATTGTTTGTAGAAGGCGGCAGCCAAATCTTCCCAATTGCGAATATTTGTCCCTTCCAACTTATAGAACCAATCAAGTTGTGTCCCTGACAAGATCTCTTGGGAAAAATGCACCCATAGATTCTTATCAGCCGTATGGGGTTGAATCTTTCTGACGTATAACCTTAAATGCAGCTTCGGGCAAGAGACAATGTCATATTTAGCGAAAGTGGGGACCTTGAATTTCTGTGAGATGACAACCCCTGAGACAAGTCCCAACTCTTCAAAATCCAATCCAGGTACCCTTTGGACCTCCATAGCATTCAAATGATCCTCTAGCTCTTTGTATTTATTATCAGGAAGAGGATACTGTTCCTCAGAGTAGTCAGGTTCTTCCTCTTCTTAGGATGTTGGGTTGTTGTTCACTTCCTTGGTCCGATCTTCTTGATTATCTCCTTCACCCGATGATGTTGCGAAGTCTAAAGTCCGTATGGCTTGTCCTTTGAACCTTCTTCCCATGATCACAATACCGGTTGGTTTCTTTGCTTTCTTCTTCTTCTCTTTGGCCAGTAAAGTCTTCAACTCCTCTTGTCCTTTTGTCAGAGTCAAGAGCAATTGTTGGAACTGGACGTTCTGTGTCTGAAGATCTTTCATTGTCTGTTCGATATCCATCTCACTAAAATAAACAGTAGAAGGATAGGGAGACCTATTGTAAGAAACCTATTATGATGTTATGATGAATGAAGATGCAATATGCAAATGATTTCAAGGAAATTAGATATTTAAATTTTTTCAAACCAAAAATAACATACGTTATATTAATAAATCCATGTATGAGTACATCCTGCCTCTTTGGGCTTACAAAGAAACAAAATACAACAAAAACTCCTAAGACAAAAAGGTTGAACGCATCCTCTTTGGAGCGATGTAGGCGTTCAGATTCCGCTCTTCATGAAGCAGCTTGGTGAGTTCCAGAACCTTCTTCTCACTGGTATAAAATTGGGCTTCAAAGGTGTCTCGTTCTTCCTTCAATTGAACCCAAGCTTTCTGCAAGTCTTCGAGAGAGGTAGGCATGTCTGGATGAAGGACAGTGTATGGAACGTCTCTCCCAACAATGGGCTCTATGATAACAGGGAGGATGGAAGGATAAGGCATCACGAGTGTCTGGGCACGGGCTCGTACCCACCTAAGGTAAGGCTCGAGAGGGATATAGTTTTTGTGTCCCAAAGTCCTACTGTCCATCTTGTTCACCATTCTCCAAGCTCGTGTAAACCTCTGGAGATAACCTTGGTCTTCTTTGTCATAGTCGAACACCAGACCTTGAATGAGCATCTCATGAGGGTCGTCTCTTCGGGCATACCCAAACTGTCAAAAAGCTAAGCAGGGATTATAGGTGATACCTCCCCTAATACCAAGTAGAGGGACGTTAGGGAATTCCCCACAGCAGTCAATGATAGAGACATCTTTCAAGGATCTCAAACACCAACGTATGTCAGAATAGGTGAGGGACATCATCCTTTGAGACCATGTCAGTCTTTGCTCGTTCTTTAATGCTGATTGAGGTAGGTGTGAAGTGAACCACTTAGCGAGTAGGGGGATGCAACACAAGAGAGTACCTCTTTTCTTCATGGTGCGGGTATGAAGGCAATGCAAGATGTCTCCCAGTAAGGTAGGTACATGATTGCGAGAGATAAAGAATTTGATCGCATTAACATCTATGAATTGGTCTGAATTGAGGAACATAACCAAACCATAAATGAGAAGAGCCAGGACGTCTTCAAAAGCTTGGAAATCCATGTCGTCCCAGAATGAACGAGCCTTCTCCAATAGAAATTTGGCTAGGAAGCCTTTAACCCCGCTTCTTGTCTCCCAATTGGCTATGATGTCGGCTCTCTTCATATGCAAAGCTTCAGCGATGACTTCAAGTTTTGGAATCCCTTCTAGACCGGTGAACGATATTTGATCAAGCACGGGAAAGTGAAACAATGATGTACGGGATCAAAGAATTGGAACAGTACACACATCATCTCTTCTTGGAAGCTGGATGCAGCCAAACTGAGGAGACGACCGTATTTCTTGGTAAAAGGAGAATCCCTGGGCACTCTTGAGGCTAACTCTTGAAGCTGAGGGTGTGCCTTTACAAAGATGATTCAGATGGTGTTTCTCCGGACGAAACTCATGACCTACAAAACAAAAACAAAGATAAATTTATAAATCCTTGAAATGGTTAGTGAGTGTTGTACCCAAAAATTTTCCCTCCCATATTTCTCAAAACATTGCAAGAATAATCTCCAAGTGGCTCAAGATTGCTCAAGAGTTGGACAGTCAAGCTATCTCCTAAGGCAGTCAACCTCAAATTAGGGTTTTGTGTTGCATCAAGGTCCTTGCATCCAAATGACCTCAAGTGCTCCCCAATTTCCTAATATGTCCTCAAGTTCATCCATGTCAAATTTCAAGCCTTGCAGAGGAAGTTTGGTCAGTCAATTGCTCAAGAGGTCCAAAAATCGACTTTGTTAAGGTAAAAGTCAACTGTGACCCAAATACAGTCAAACTTCAAGATTTTTTGTCAACATTCTTATTTTGAAATATATTTCATCATTTTATCAAGGTTTGATCATGATTCATCAAGGATTGCTCAAAATTCATCAAGACTCAAAAGTTGCTAAATTAAGGTTTTGTAGGAAAAGTCAACTCAACTTTGACCAAGCATAACTTTCTCATACTTTATGATAAATGACACATCCAAAGCTCATTTTGAATAGGATTAAATTTCCTACAATCCATCTTCATACCCCATGATGATAAAATGAACTCACAAGAAGTTATAAAATTGGACATTATAGGTCATTTTTGAAGGTCAACAAAAACACCTTTTTTTCCAAAGCTTATAACTTGAGCATGGAATATCAAAATGCTATGAGACCAAAAGGTTTGGTTATAAGACATCTCAAGGTTTCTAAAAAGTCCAAGAACACCTCCAAGAGTTCAAAATTGAAGAAGTTATGCATTGTTGAAGTTGGGCATTTTTCTAAAATTGCCAAAAGTCAACTATCCCCAAAACTTCAAATTTTGTCAAATGGGCCCATTCTTTTCCACTTGATTTGGTCTTGTAACACTACACACGTGTCCTAGCTCCAGCCTTGTGTCCAATTTATTAATTTTTCTATTTTATTTGATTTTTATTGAATTAATTCATTTTAAATCAATTTAAATCCAAATAAAATCTAAATATTGATCATTTGGGATCTTTTTGATTGATATAGGTCTTAAATATCATCATGGACATAATCAAATCCGTATCAAGCCATATCATGAACAAAAAGATGGAATTTGGACAATTTTGGAAGGTTTTTAATGGTGAATCAAATCACATCTTCAAACATCAATGCATAAGGATTCAGCCCAAGAAAGTTAACCTAATTCATTCCATATTACTTATACAAGCTAGAGGCACACGAATCACAGGCTAGAAGCTACAAAATCAGAAGAACCAAACTTGACAAAATTGCAAAAAAGCTTGAAATTGAAATCACTCTTAGAGGAAGTTCTAACACCAAATCTCAATGCTATCCCATTGTTGGACATCCACTGAGTCAGTAGAAATCAAAAGCAAGCTTCCAGACCCCTTCAATCGCGCTGTAAGTCCCTCTGAAAACCGCTTGGCATTTGAAATCGCATATCATTATTCTTGCACTTTCTTGGCAAAATCTTTACATATTCATGCTTATCGTTCCATTTAGAAGCTTTTTGCATTATTGAATTGCATTTTCATGGCCTGTAACCCCCTAGCCGATTCTAGGGTTCTTGGTATTCGTTTTTGGGCATTTTTGCTACAGGTGAAATCAAGGCCATTAATGGACATGGACGTGTTCAGGAGGAAGATACGATCATGACTATGGTCTTGGAATTGATTTTTATAGCCTAGAACTAACTTTAGGAGCAAGCTACGGATTTAGCTGCGAATGCAAATCCGTAGGTAAAAAAACCAGGGTTCAGTGGAGAAGACGAAGACGTGTCCCTGTCCAATTGGCCCATTCAAACACTTCGCGCGCGTTTTTTTAATTTTCTGGCATATTATTGATGTTTCCCATATAATATTCATTGTTTGTTATACTAACAATTAAAAGGCTTTGGCTCAGTGGCAAGGCGTATGCTTGGTAACTAACAGGACCTGGGTTTGAGTCCCAGGTTCACCATATTGCTTTGTAATTTTTTTCCATAGATATTCCAGCGTGTTTCATGATTTGTAGTCCATCATACTCCTTCAAATCACCAGGCGCCAGATGGCCTCCAGGCCAAATCTGATGGTCTAGATGGGAGATCCACCATCGTGCCTAGTCAAAGTGCATACGTGGAATCCAGAAAAGTCAATCAGGCTAGCTTGTATTGGGCCTTGGAATTGCTGATCTCACCCCCTGATCTGGGCCCAAAACCCCCTTTGGTTATTTCTTTTTCTATTTCTTTCTTTATTTATTTTGTATTATTATTTTTATTATTTAAACTAACCAATTAAAACTTTTTCCTCATAAAATCAAAAACCAAAAAATATATTTTTTATTAAAATTAATTTCGGCATTTTATTTTTGTTAAATAAACATCAATTTAATTAATTTAGTTTAATTAGGTATAACTTTTAATATTTTTGCAATAATTAAAATTAATTTAGATAATTAGGTTTTTATTAACATTAATCAAATTTGTTTTTATTTCTTTAAATATCCAAAAATCCAAAAAATATCTTTTTCTTAAATAATTAATTAATTTATTTAATTAACTTAGATTATTTCCTTTTAATTCAAAAAATAACAAAAAATCACTTTCTTTCAAAAAAGGGTCAAAACCCTAAAAAATGCATTCGATTTAATTTTTCGCACGCGATCCAGTTTACTATATTGATGTAATTGTTTCTCGGAATGTAATAGTTAAATTAGGACTTTGATTATTTTATCTCTTTATTTTATTTTTTCGCATTTTAATTTCAAGGGTTGTTTTTGGCGATGTAAATACCCGACGCCTTGTAATAGTTAGATTTAATTTCTGCAACTTATAAACTGTTAGATGTTTGGTAATAGGGAATGCATGACAAGATCGAATGTTAAACCTAAAATCAACATAGATAACCATTGACATGTTCAAAGACAAAATAACTGAAAAATGACACACTCGCACATGCGCACTCTTAGGGTACACCACACTTGGTTGCCTTCGTACGCGGTCATTGAGTATAGGAAGTTTTAGAAGTCTCCATCTTGTCCAAAGATCATAGTTTCCTTGAAACGGTTGCCTCAGAAAAATGATCTACGACATTAGGGTTACCGCTAAGGCGTCCTAACATTGCTTTAGTGACCGCACGTCCCTTAATCGAATTGACCCTTAAAACTCCAACGACGACGCTACCTACTCATCAATAGTGGGATAGCATTGTCTAAAGGATATTAGTACATATTGATTCCTTTTTCGAGTAGGTAGATGGTTCTTAAGTACTTGCTCATTTCAAAACAAAACAAAACTTTTCGCACTTACACCTTTCAAACAAAAACTTCTTTCAAACCCACAAACACAAAGAAAAGCAATTTTTGAAAACACTTTGAGCAAGTACCTATGAGCCCGTGGATAACCACGGATAGAAAGGGTGCTAACACCTTCCCTTTCTATAATCTACCCCCGGACCCGAGAAACATCTCGAAAGAGGAATTTTTCTGTGTTTTTTTCCTTTCCTTGTTGGATAAAATAAAAGACGGTGGCGACTCTTGCTTACCGCGACATTTTGCGAAAACAAACGCAAAACGCGAACCAGTATTCCCAAAACAGTCAGTTCTCTCCCACCGTATCGCAGAACTGGCGACTCTGCTGGGGAACGCTTAATAAGTGGGGTGTACCTTAGGAATAGTTCATAATATTTTTAATTGATTGACTTGTATGCTTTACTTTTGTGGGCTTGTATCGGAGTTACTATAGATCCTAACCCGGATCTGGGGATACCCTTTAGGTAAGTAGCAATAAACTGTGAGGGAACTGTACGGTGTATACTGATACGGTTGAAGCAGTAGCTACGTTAGTGTGGCACTTTAGATTCTACCAATATCCCTTGTGTTGGAACGAGGAGAATATGGGTCATCTAAGGGGTCATTAAGAACCAACTGACCTTAGAACCTTTAAATTGACCAACTTGGCCATAGAACAGTAGCAGTATGCTACACTCATTGAGACTAAACTCTCGCGATGATTCCGGCCGCAAGAAAAGGTTTCTAAACTGGAGTTATGACCGATTGAGGATAGTCAGTGATATTGAGATCCTCTAGAACCCGATTACTATTTTTAGGACAGGTTTAAACCAACTGAACTGAAAGAGGGTAGTACCTAAGCTCCTTGCTAGCCTGAAATCTAAGGGCTCTCTATGTGACTTGTGTGCCTTTACCATGTTTGCTATTTGTGGATACTTGTGATGTGCCTTCTATCATGACATCATGACATCATAACATTGCATACATCTTGCATTGGACTAACCTATTTCAAAGACAAGAGGGATTCATCTTTGTTCTGTTTTGTAGGTCATCATGATGCCTATGCGTAGGAATACCATCCGGATCAACTTTGTCCAGGTTCCCACTGTGCTTAAAGATTTGATTGCAAAGATGCCTGATACTACCTCCTTCCTCAGAAGACATGGGTATCTTCTCAATTTGGTCACCTCCAAATTGGACGAACAGATGATGAGTGTTCTGGTCCAATTCTATGATCCGCTGTACCATTGTTTTACTTTCCAGGACTACCAGTTGGTTCCCACCCTAGAAAAGTTCTCTGAGCTGCTCGGTATCTCTATTCTGGAGCAGACCCCGTTTATTGGTTGGGAGAAGATTCTTAGGCCTGAAGAGATTGCTGCAGCCCTTCATTTGACCAAGGATGAGGTAATGGCTAATTGGGAGACTAGAAGTGGAGCAAAGGGCTTTCTGACTAAGTTCTTGGTCGGTAAGGCTAATTGTTTCTGGGATAGTCTAGACTTCAAGGCATTCGAGGATATTCCGGCTCTTCTGATATACGGCTTGGTATTGTTTCCAAATTCTGACTCCTTTGTTGATGTGAATGTGGTGAAAATCTTCATCTCTCGTAATCCTGTACCCACTCTCTTGGGTGACATTCTGCATCAGCTTTATGCTCGTACGGCCCGAAAGCGGGGAACCTTGATGTGCTGTGCTCCTTTATTGGCGAGGTGGTTTATTTGGCACCTCCCCAAGTCAGTGCTGAAGAACAAAGAAGGCATGGGCTTGGCTTATAGGGTTATGTCTCTCTCTCATAATGACATCATCTGGACTATCAAGGGTATGGACGAGGTGGCTATTATTGATCGCTGTGGGGAGTATCCCAATGTTCCACTGTTAGGAATCCATGGAGGAATTTCTTACAATCCGTGCTTGGCCTTACGTCAGTTTGGGCGTGCCAGAAGAGAAGGACCTCATGAGATGCTAATGCCTAGTATCATCTTTGATTTTCAGGGGGATAGCGACGAGCAACGTCGCCGATTCATAAAGGCCTGGGATAGAGTTCATAGATCTGATCCACACGAGCTGGGCCCAAAGACTTCTCTGCCAATGAAGCCATATCTCAGATGGGTTTGTATCCGTGCTCAAAAGCTGGGTATGCCATATGAAGCCGTCCGGCCTGTCATTGTTGAAGTTGCTAATGAAGAAGGGGTTCTTCCAACCATCCTCCACCCTTACATGCCCACTGACATTGGGGCACTAAAGAGATCTTGGATGAAGCTGAGAGAGGAACGAGATGCTTACCGAGAGAAGTTCAACGAGCAAGAGCAGAAGATCTAGAGGTTGACTAGGCAGCTAGAGAACGAGCGAATTCTCAATGACTACGTCCGCACCGACAAGAAGAGACCATGGGAGCACTGATTGTCCTTTGTTTATTTCCTTCCCAGCTTTCATTTACTTTTCAGTATTTCCATTCTTGTAACGCCTTAAGGGCAATTTGTTGAACAATTTGAATTCCAAAGTTTATCTAATAAAGTGTGTTTCATTTCTTGTTTACAAATTTGAATCTCCCGATTGTCTTTGAAATCATGTCATACGCATTTCATCCCATGCACTCCATAACAGGTATCCTTTACAGGTCTCTTATCTTCTTCGCTGTTTATTTCAGCACTCATCATGTCTGCTGAACCTTCAACTGAGCAAGCCATCAAGGCCCTCTAGGCCCAGAATGCCCAATTCAAAGAGCTGTTTATGAATCTAGCTAAGGGTTAGCAAGATCTAAAGACCCTGATTCTGAAAGAGAAGAAGAAGAAGAAGAAGAAGAGGACAATCCTGTTTAACACAGGGCACAGGTTTGGAAACAGGCTACAGAATGAAGTTAATTTGACTACCTCATTTGGAGGAAAAGATAGTCAGGAAGAAAGGAGGGCTCCTAGCCCTGTGGTATCCGACAACGAGACAGACTTCGACGAAGAACAATATCCTCCGACCGAGGACAGATACAAGCAACTGGAAGACCGGTTGAGTGTTATGGAAGTTCAGAAAGTGCCTGGTCTGGACTTTGGTGATCTAGGTCTATCATCTGGGGTGGTGATTCCCCATAAATTCAAGGCACCAGGCTTTGCTAAGTATGACGGAGTTTCTTATCCGAAGCTGCACCTCCGGTCATATGTGAGGAAGATTCAGCCGTACACCGCTGATAAAAACCTATAGATCCATTTCTTTCAAGACAGTCTCTCAGGGACTCAGCTTGAGTGGTTCTACCAGTTGGACGGAGCCAGTATTCGCAGTTGGGAAGATTTGGCTACTGCTTTCTACAGGCAGTACCAGTATAACTCCGACCTCACTCCCACGCGTACCTAGCTTCAGGATATGTCAATGGGAACGGGTGAAGGATTCAAAGATTATGCTCAGAAGTGGAGGGACCTCGCCGGTAGAGTACAACCACCCTTGGTTGATCGGGAGCTTGTGGACATGTTTCTGGGGACCTTGTCTGGTCCATTCTTCAACCATCTAATTGGAAGCTCTTCGTTTGGGTTTACGGAGCTAATTTTGACAGGTGAAAGGATTGAGGCTGGTATTAAGGCTGGTAAGATACAAAAGAGTGCTTCATCAAGCACCGAGAAGAAGCCCTTTAAGAAAGAGTCCAGTGCTGTCTACAGTTCGAGAAGCCAGAGTATACCTGAACGCCGCCAAGCTGTTAATGCGGTTGTTATTTCAAAACCTGCTTGTGCTCCTCAGCACAACAATCAACAAAAAGACGAGAGACCTCGAAGGCAATTCACCCGTCTCAGCATGACTTTGTCTCAGATTCTGCCACAGTTGCTGAAGACCAATCTGGTGATTCCAAGGGAAGCCCCGAAGAATCCAAATACAACCTCACCAAAGTATAACCCTAATGCCCGCTGTGCTTATCACTCTGATAGCCCGGGGCATAATACAGATGATTGTTGGACTTTGAAGAATAAGATACAGGACTTAATTGATGCGAAGGAGATCGAGTTCGAAGCGTCCGAAAGAGCTAATGTTGTGACTGCTCCTATTCCCAAGCATGGAGTAAATGCTATAGAAGAGGATTCGTTTGTGGTTTCTGTGAATAACGTTGTTACCCCTTTGTTGACTGTGAAGAAGAACCTTTTGCTAGCCGGTTTATTTCCTGGCTGTGACGAAGGTTGCCATATGTGTTCTGTTCTACCTACCGGTTGCCCACTTTTGATGTCAGGTATCCAAAGCCTGATGGATAGTAAAGAAATTATGTTTGAGAAGACTGTGGTTCCCTCAGTTCCTATTGAAGAAGTTGCCATTATCACCATTTTCGACAATTCTTCCAAGGCTCCCTCGAGGAAGCCTGTTAGAATTACATCTGTTCCAAGAATCGCACCTGTGATCATCACTGTTCCGGGGCCCATCCCCTACACCTCTGATAAAGTTGTCCCTTGGCACTATGGGGCTGATGTTTATTTTCATAGAGTTAAACAAGATTTGGATGCTGATACTGACGTCAGCAATATTGTTGGACCTGCTAAAGTCACCCGCAGCGGAAGACTTTTCTCGCCTGCATTCTCTCCGCCGACTGCCTGAAAACCTGTTGTTATTACACTTGCCAGTGTACCTGCTACTATTCCTATTTAAGTTCCTATTCTTACCCTTGTCGCCGAGTCATCTAATGCTCGGGACAAAGGGACCACCAGTGAGCCTGCCCAGACGGAGGCACCAAAGACGATTACCGTTGAAGCTTCTAAACGAGAGATGGAAGAGATTCTGAAGATCATCAAAAAGAGTGACTACAATGTAGTTGAACAGCTGGGGCAAACCCCGTCCAAGATTTCTATGTTGTCACTGTTGCTATGCTCAGAAGCCCATGCCAAGGCTCTGATTACCTTCTTGAAGACTGCCCACGTACCACAAGAGACATCAGCTGATCAGTTTACAGATTGTGTGGCCAATTTGACTTCTGATAATGGGTTGGGTTTCTCGGACGCCGACTTGACTGCTAAAGGGAAGAATCACAATGATGCCCTGCATGTCTCCATTGAATGCAGGGGCACTACTCTTGCTCATGTATTGGTGGATACTGGTTCCTCATTGAACGTCTTGCCTAAGAAAGCTCTAGATCGGTTGGATTGTGAAGGGTTGGAGTTGAAGCCAAGCAACATTGTCATCAGGGCCTTTGATGGGTCTAAGAGGATGGTGCACGGAGAAGTTGATATTCCGATTAAGGTTGGTTCTCAGGTTTTCAATTCTACATTCTATGTGATGGACATTCGGCCATCTTATTCTTGTTTGCTGGGTCGCCCATGGATCTACAAAGCTGGGGCCGTGACCTCAACGCTCCACCAGAAACTGAAGTACCCGGTCAAAGGGAAGATTGTGACAGTGCAAGGAGAGGAAGAGTACATGGTTAGCCACCTCAACTCTTTCCAATATGTAGAGATGGATGGGGAGTTCATTGAGACCCCATTCCAGCATTTTGAAGAGGTTCCCCAGACACTGGCGTCAACTGAGACTGTTATTGAAGATTCTCCTATGAAGATGGCTTCCCTCAAGGATGCTCGGGCCGTTGTTGAGAAAGGTGGGTGTGCACAGTGGGGCCGACTCCCTGATTTTACACAGAAGACTAACAAGTTTGGTTTGGGTTTCACTGCAGAAGCTCAAAGGGTTGTTCGTAATGCACGGATCGGAAGACCTCCCGTGTTCATCAGCAACTCGAGAGTGAATGCCATTGAAGACGATATGGAAGAGTTTGAATTCGACAGCTGGATCTATCCTACGACCGACGGTGGACAATGCAACTGGACAGCAAAGGACTTCATCCCTATTACTTTTGTTACCCAGTGTGATCGGTGGGAATGAGAACTGACTGTTTTGGAATGCTGGTTCGCGTTTGCGTTTGTTTTCGCTAAATGTCGCGGTAAGCAAGAGTCGCCACCGTCTTTTATTTTATCCAACAAGGAAAGGACAAAAGCACAGAAAAATTCCTTTTCGAGATGTTTCTCGGGTTCGGGAGGTAGATTATAGAAAGGGAAGGTGTTAGCACCCTTTCTATCTGTGGTTATCCACGGGCTCTTAGGTACTTGCTCACTATGTTTTCAAAAGTTTGCTTTTCTTTGTGTTTGTGGGTTTTGAAAAGAGTTTTGTTTTTGAAGAGAGTGTAAGTGCGAAAAGTTTTGTTTTGTTTTAAAAGGAGCAAGTACTTAAGAACATCTACCTACTCAAAAAGAAATTAGACTGTGCAAGTGTCCTTTAGACAATGCCATCCCACTATTGAGGAGTAGGTAGCATCGTCGTTGGAGTTTTCGGGTCAATTCGATTTAAGGGACGTGTGGTCACTAAAGCAATGTTAGGATGCTTTAGCGGTAACCCTAATGTCTTAGATCATTTTTATCGAGGCCACCATTTCGAGGCAACTTTGATCTTTGGACAGGAGGGCGACCTCTAAGACTTCCTATACTCAATGACCACGTTCGAGGCAACCAAGTGAGGCGTACCCTAAGAGTGACATGTGCCAGTGTGTCAATTTTCAGTTTATATTATCTTTACATGTCATGGTGAGCTACTGTTGATTTTAAGTTAAGATAGATCTTGTCATACAATCCTAGTTAGAATACATCTAAGCAGTTAATATATGTACAGGTATTTAAAGTGCGGGAATTGTAAATCCTACGCTATTACAAAGCTTCGGGGAGGGGGATTATTTACATGTCCAAAATTGGGGGAATAAAGCAGTAAAGTGTAGAAGTCTTAGTTAAGCTATTACAAACCAGTAGGCAATTACAATAAAATAAACGCGCGCGAATCTGAAAATAACCTCTAAAAAATCCTAAGAATAAAATCTTTTTGTTGTTTTATTTTATTTTGGGAAAATGATCTAAATCTACTTAATTTTAGTTTTTTGAGAAAATGTTAAGATAATTAATTTATTTATTTAAGAAATAAATATAGTTGGAAAAACAACTAGCCTAATGTTTTTGTGATTTTTTTTTATTTTAATGTTAATTAAAAAGATAAAAAGATGTCAATGAAAACAAAGATAAAATACAAGGGGGATCCTTCGATCCAGGAAAAAAAAGGAGCTTAGAGCCAAGGAGGGAATGGAAGCTTCGATCCAAACAGGGTCATGGTTCTTTCGATTGGGCCAGGAAGTGGGCATGAACAGCCTTCGATCCAGGGAAGGGGATTTCCCTTCGATCCTGGGAAAAATGCCTTCTTCGATCCAGGAGGACTATGGGAAGCTTCGATCTAGAGAAGGTGTCTCCTTCGATCTGGGATGCTATACCTGCAAAAGTATGTTAGCAAAATAAAACTCAGGGCCTGGTATCGAACCCTAGGCCATTCGATCCTGCGTGTGCTGAGTCTTTTCAGGCTAAATCTGCAGCAAATGTTAGCAAATGAAGAACATGACCTGGGTCCAAACCCAAGCCCTTGAATTTTGTCTAGGATGGAAAATCGAATGGGATAGAAAATATGGAGGTGTTATGCAAAATGAAAAGTTTTGACAATTTACCCTCTCTTACCAGCAGATTGAATCTTCGATTTGGGTACTGGCTGGATGGGAGCACTTTCAATCTGAGGGCTTCTAGGCGTGGGCACCTTCGATCTGAAGGACTGCTTTGGCTTGGAAAATTCTGACAACCTTTGATGGATTGTATGGGCAGCGCCTCTCCAATGTTTTTTTGTTCTCCTTTTCTTTTCTTTTCTCTATTTTTTTCTATGTTTTTTCGTGTCCTGGATATGTATGCTGGCCCTTGTATTTATAGGAGTGTGGGGGTCTAGTAACGGCAAGAGACAACCTATTAAACAGGCCTTTAAAGCCATGAGACAAGAATCAGACACATTAAAAAATTTCCTTTTTTGAAATATTCATGTCTCTTGAATGAACCTAGACACTTTTGAATTTCGAATGCCTTCAGGCACTGCTCTTTGATTGGTCCTAAGTTGCCTCCTTCGAATGGACTTCTTCTGCTTCACTGCTTGATTTGAAAAGAATCACTGTGGTCGAATCAGCTCTTTAGGAACAGAAAAGGCAAGAATCTGGCCTTTAACTCAGGAATTAAATCCACAATCAGCATTTAATTATTTCTACATTTGCAAGGGAAACATGCCATTATCTCATGTTCAGTGTACCTGGACATTTTTTTTTTAGTGCCCTCTTGATGGCCTCTTTCAAATGGCCTGGAAGGAGTTCTTCAAATGGCCCTGGTCCAAATATCAATCGAAGGGTCTTTCAGAATGCCAATCGAAGGCCTTGACATAATGTCAATCGAAGTGCTCCTTCAGAATACCAATCGAAGGGTCTTTCAGAATGCCAATCGAAGTGCTTGTCCATAATGCCAATCGAAATTCTCCTTCAGAATACCAATCGAAGGGTCTTTCTGAATGCCAATCGAAGGCCTTGACATAATGCCAATCGAAGTGCTCCTTCAGAATACCAATCGAAGGGTCTTTCAGAATGCAAATCGAAGTGCTTGTCCATAATGCCAAAC
Organism: Vicia faba; assembly: GCA_948472305.1. NCBI lineage: Eukaryota > Viridiplantae > Streptophyta > Magnoliopsida > Fabales > Fabaceae > Vicia > Vicia faba. The sequence continues at coordinate 377,809,063 of OX451735.1, read as the reverse complement.
GAAAGGCTCCTTCAGAATACCAATCGAAGGGTCTTTCAGAATGCAAATCGAAGTGCTTGTCCATAATGCCAATCGAAAGGCTCCTTCAAAGTACCAATCGAAGGGCCTTTCATAATGCCAATCGAAAGGTACTTAAAGCACCACTCAAAAATTTTCTTTTTCTTTAGGGAAGGGTTTCTGGTCAACCATGCAGGGGGAAGACTTTGGAAAACATGAGAGGGAAAATTTTGGGGTGCAACAGTTGCCCCTGTTCAATTTTCTTAAACCTGAGGATATAGATTGGCTTTCGAGCCTTTCGTGATCCGAAGGTGGAAGATAATTGAACACTAGAGTGCCCAGAAATTTGCACTCGCATGGTGTAGTATCAACATTGTGACGTCGGGAATGGGCTTACAGATGCCATTTGGGAGATTGTTGGTAGGAGGATGGGGATGGGCTTAAAGATGCCATCCAGGGGCGATTGCTGGACTGTATTTGAATGAGTGACAAAATTACATCCGAATCTGGATCGTATCTGGACTGTTATTTGAAGGTCTCTGATTGCCTGTCATTAACTGGGAGAAATGAATCTAACAAGAGGAGGTATTTTTTGATAATAATGTGTGATGAAGGAATCTGAGACGATTGCTACTCCAAACAGATGATGAAGGAATCTTGGACGATTACTACCTCAGCAGGATGATGAAGGAATCTTGGATGACTACTACAACAGCAGGATGATGAAGGAATCTTGGATGATTACTACCTCAGCAGGATGATGAAGGAATCTTGGATGACTTCTACCTCAGCGGGATGATGAAGGAATCTTGGACGGTTACTACCTCAGCAGGATGATGAAGGAATCTTGGATGACTTCTACCTCAGCAGGATGATGAAGGAATCTTGGACGATTACTACCTCAGCAGGATGATGAAGGAATCTTGGATGACTACTACAACAGCAGGATGATGAAGGAATCTTGGATGACTTCTACCTCAGAAGGATGATGAAGGAATCTTGGATAACTTCTACCTCAGCAGGATGATGAAGGAATCTTGGACGATTACTACCTCAGCAGGATGATGAAGGAATCTTGGATGATTACTACCTCAGCAGGATGGTTAAGGAATCTTGGACGATTACTACCTCAGCAGGATGACGAAGGAATCTTGGACGACTTCTACCTCAGCAGGATGATGAAGGAATCTTGGATGACTACAACCTCAGCAGGGTGATGAAGGAATCTTGGATGACTACAACCTCAACAGGGTGATGAAGGAATCTTGGATGACTACAACCTCAGCAGGATGATGAAGGAATTTTGGATGACTACAACCTCAGCAGGATGATGAAGGAATCTTGGATGACTTCTACCTCAGCAGGATGATGAAGGAATCTCGGATGATTACTACCTCAGCAGGATGGTGAAGGAATCTTGGACGATTACTACCTCAGCAGGATGATGAAGGAATCTTGGACGACTTCTACCTCAGCAGGATGATGAAGGAATCTTGGACGATTACTACCTCAGCAGGATGATGAAGGAATCTTGGATGATTACTACCTCAACTGGATGATGAAGGAATCTTGGACGATTACTACCTCAGCAGGATGGTGAAGGAATCTTGGACGATTACTACCTCAGCGGGATGGTGAAGGAATCTTGGACGATTACTACCTCAACGGGATGATGAAGGAATCTTTGACGACTGCTACTCCAAAAGGTAATGACTTTTATCTGTTGATCGATCTTTCCTGAAAAGGTAAAGAGTTAGTTGTATGCAATGTCATGATGTATGCATTGTGTAATGATGTTCTCAAAGTAAATGAGATTCATGTTATATGTATTTTGTATGCATATGCTATGAATGTTATTGAAATGTAATTTTGTCTTGGAGAATAAATTCTTGACAAGTGTTGGGGAGTTTAAATTCTGGGCTGCTGTTGAAGATTAGGTATGTCTTCAAACTTTGCTTAGAATGTTTCCACTGAGGATCCTTGTTTTGTTGAGGAGAACTCCGTTGGGGAAACTTGTGAACTCTGTGGAGAGTATTAATTCATTCTTGGGGAACAAGTTTAGGAGTCTCAGTTGTCTGTTGCTCTATTGGGGAGTCAAAGTTAAACTGGCATCTGGTCGGGTCCAGGTTTCGCAGTAACTTGCTGGGGATTGTAGAGTAGCCTACTGGGGAAGAGGAGTTGTGGTCCTTTAATTTGTAGTAGTCGGAGAGGCAAACTCAAGCAGGGGAGTCCTGGTGTTGTTGGGGAAATAAACCCTGTCGTCAGTCCGCTAGAGAGGTGACATCTCCATTGGGGGAAGTCCTCGAGGATTCTTGAGGTTGATTCAGCTGGGGAAAGGCTTTCAGAGATTAAACCCTTGCTGGGAGTCATCCTATGAGAAGGATTTTGGGGAGATTTTCCATTGCCCCTAGTAGCAAGTGTTGGTGACATTGCTAGAAAATGTTTAATTGCACGTAACCCTTCACTGAGATTGATGTTCAATGCCCCAAGTGACGGAGATGGAGACCTGCCCCTGGTTACTCTCCACTTCTTTGAGAGATTTCCTGGAATCTTGACTGGACTGCCCCAGGCATGCTGGATAGTGACATGTCAAGTCCTCCTGTTGATAGGAGATTCGTCAATGGAAGTGTCATCCTTCTTGAATTGATTTTGTTCACTGAGAGGGCTTTCGTTCATCGGATATTCGTTGTGTGAATTTCTCCGCTGTCAAACAAATAGCCAAATGAAAACAGTGATATTTAAATAATGCAAAGTTTATGCTTGTCTCGATGTTTTTAAAAATGCGCTTTTTAGCTGAAAACTTTTTATAAGACAAATTCAACACAAGATTTAGGGCAAAGCCTTACAGGAGTCAGGATACCTTTTGTAACAGTATGCTTTTGAACTAACCCATGCTTCAATTAGGACTTTTGAAGGGTTGTAACGTGGCTTGGTTCACGGTTTAAGAAACAAAGGATAAAGGCTCAAAGTATATTTGTACCCACCCGCTCTTCGTGATGTTCTTCAATCCTAAACTCAGTTAATTGTGCGTCGAACTCTATTCGAATTTGGAACGACGTTTTGGTGATGGTTCACACAAGTTGGATTTTTGAAGGCAGTCATCATTTCATTTTTTTTTTTTTGCAACATTTTTCATGTTGTCGGGGATTTGTAATGACCTCGTTCTTTTGATTTATTATCCCTAACTTTTTCCTGACTGTTCCTGTATTCGAGATTACGGTCAGCGGGATGCCCCAACTTTCTTAAGCCTCCTTTATAGGTTTTGGCTCAGTGGGCTTTTTTCTTTTGAGAGGTTGACTGCCTATGAGATAAGGAACCACCACTGTCTTTTGATTCCAGAGGAATGCTTTTGATGTCGTTCGTTGTATTATGAACTGAGAGTTTTGCGACTTCAATGCGCATCTTTTGAATTAACTGAGAGTCTACCCTGCCCCAAGTTTAAATTAAAGGTTTCAATTTGTGTTTAAAAATAGAAAACTTCTACTTCTTTGGCTCGAAGGGGTTGACTAGGGATTATCTTCCTTATAACTCCAGTGTTTAGGATTTGAAAGAAACGCCTGTACATCGTCAGCAAGGTCTGTCTAAAAGCATACTGTATGAGATTATGGCATTGTTTCGTCATCCTCCCTCTAAAGGCTTGTAACTTTTAGCAAGAGTTGAATGTCATAAAGTGAGTAAAAAGCATAGTTTAAATGTAATTAAAATGATTGGATCAAATCAAGACAAACATATGCAATGCATTAATGAAACAAAGTTTGGCATTAATAGATAATTGTTTGAATAACAAAGAGATTACAACTTGAAAATTCAAATGAACAAAAGCTTTCAATGATTTGTCATAGGAGCAGTGATTATATTTGGAGTCTCTGGAGGGTCAAACTTGATCTCCTTGGCATCAATCAAGTCTTGAATCTTGTTCTTCAAATTCCAACATCCGTCGGTGTCCTGTCTGGGACTGTCAGAATGATAGGCACATCTTACGCTCGGATTGTACCTAGAAGAGGAGGTATCAGGATTTTGAAGAGGATCCTTTAGTGTGATCAGTTTCACCTTCAGCAATTGTTGTAACGCTTGAGACAAAGGCATGTTGATGTTAGTATACTGCCTTTCTTGATATCTTACCCTACGCCTATTGTTCTTTCTTTGTTGATCAGGCGTGGGATCGGAGATCAGGGTTACCCCTACATGTTGATCATGACGAATCTTTTGACCAATCACTGCATCAGACTCTTTCTTCCCATTATAGGGCTTTTTCTGAGCATCAGAAGGTGTTTCTTCTTGAATCTTCCCACTTTTGATGCCAGCTTCGACCCTTTCTCCGGTCAGTATTAGCTCGGTGAATCTGGCTGAAGAGCTTCCGATCAAGTGTTTGAAATAGGGACCAGACAAAGTCCCAAGAAACATATCCACCAACTCCCTATCAGACAGAGGGGGTTGGACTCTTCCAGCAAGATCTCTCCACTTCTGAGCATAGTCTTTAAAGCCTTCGCTTGTACCCATAGACATACCCTGAAGCTGAGTATGTGTGGGAGCAAGGTCGGAGTTATACTGGTATTGCTTGTAAAAAGAAGCAGCAAGGTCCTCCAAGTTGCGGATGTTAGCTCCTTCTAGTTGACAGAACCATTCAAGTTGAGTCCCTGACAGACTATCTTGAAAGAAATGAACCCAGAGATTTCTATCAGCAGTATAGGGTTGAATCTTTCTGACGTATGAGCGGAGGTGTAGCTTCAGGCAGGATACCCCGTCATACTGAGCAAAGACAGGAGCTTTAAACTTGTGAGGGATCATCACCCCAGATGCCAATCCCAGATCTCCAAAGTCTAGCCCAGGTATCTTCTGAATTTCCATTGCATTGAGCCGGTCTTCCAGCTGTTTGTACTTATCCTCAGCAGGAGGATACTGTTCTTCATCATAGTCTGTCTCGTTTTCGGAGACCATAGGGCTAGGAGCCCTCCTTTCTTGTGGGATGTCTTTCCCTCCAAATGAGGTGGTCAGGTCAACTTCATTCTACAACCCGTTTCCAAACCTGCGTCCAGTGTTGAACAGGATGGTCCTCTTTTTCTTCTTCTTTTTCTCTTTCAGAATCAGGGTCTTCAGGTCCTGCTGACCCTTAGCTAGGCTCATGACCACTCTTGAAATTGGGCATTCTGGGCCTGGAGGGCCTTGATAGCTTTCTTAGTGGAAGGTTCAGTAGACATGATGATTGCTGAAATAAACAGCGAAGAAGATAAGAGACCTGTACTGGGAGAACTGTTATGCAATGATATGTATGATATATGTATGCAATGTTTTGAAGGATCTCGCGGGGTAAACAAGAAACCGTTAGAATCTGTATCTGGTAGCTTGATTGAAGGAACTTCATGTTGCTGATAGTCCTTTTTCAAGAGTCAGGCTCACCATATCGAGTGGGTCATAGCCCCTGACTCAAGTTATCATGTTTTGATTTCCAAACAACCTTGGCTAGAGGAAAATAAATCCCCTTTGCCCCTTGCAAGACATTTGGTTCATCATGACCTGCATCACAAACCTTTGAGATCCTTGAAATGGTTAAGGAAATGTTAAGGTATGATGTTATGATGTGTATGCTATGCGTTTAAGCAAAAGTGTGAAGTGATGTAAGTAAGCTCTGCAATAAATCCAGATTATTGGATAAGGACTGTAAACAAAACCTGCAAGGAACTCATGTTGTCAGATAACAAGAATGTGCAAGTAGTTCAAGTTTGAAGGCACACGAGTCACACAAACAACCTTAAGTTTAGGCTGGCATGGAGTTTCAGAGGTAAGTACCCTCTTGAGTGTAGTTGGCTCAAAACCTGTCCTATAAATAGTAACCGGGTTCTAAGGAGCTCAATATCATTGGATTGTTTTCTATGTTCATCGTTTTGGTTTAGCCACTGAACTAGCGACCAAAATATTCCAAGAAAACAATCCTCAATGAGTGTAGTATCGAGTATCTACCAACTTCGGACTGCACCAAAGTCGGTCATCTCACTACCCCTAAAAAAGGCCAAGATGGTCAAGTAAGGTTCTAGGTCATTAGTGCTTAGTGACATCACTCAACGGCCCCGTATTCTCTTTGATTGACTCAAAGGCTACCGGTACTCACAAATATGTCGCACTAATATAGCTATTGCTTCAACCGTGTCGGTATACCCCGCACAGTTTCCACAACGTATTGCTATCTATGAATGTTTCCCAAATCCGGGTGGAGGATTTATAGAACTCCGATACAAGCCCACAAAATTAAAAGCATACAAATCAATACAATTGAAAACACAAGTGATCTAGTCCTAAGGTACACCTCACTTATATGTCCCCAGCAGAGTCGCCAGTTCTGTGATCGGTGGGAATGAGAACTGACTGTTTTGGAATGCTGGTTCGCGTTTGCGTTTGTTTTCGCAAAATGTCGCGGTAAGCAAGAGTCGCCACCGTCTTTTATTTTATCCAATAAGGAAAGGACAAAAGCACAGAAAAATTCCTTTTCGAGATGTTTCTCGGGTTCGGGAGGTAGATTATAGAAATGGAAGGTGTTAGCACCCTTTCTATCCGTGGTTATCCACGGGCTCTTAGGTACTTGCTCACTATGTTTTCAAAAGTTTGCTTTTCTTTGTGTTTGTGGGTTTTGAAAAGAGTTTTGTTTTTGAAGAGAGTGTAAGTGCGAAAAGTTTTGTTTTGTTTTAAAAGGAGCAAGTACTTAAGAACATCTACCTACTCAAAAAGAAATTAGACTGTGCAAGTGTCCTTTAGATAATGCCATCCCACTATTGAAGAGTAGGTAGCATCGTCGTTGGAGTTTTTGGGTCAATTCGATTTAAGGGACGTGTGGTCACTAAAGCAATGTTAGGATGCTTTAGCGGTAACCCTAATGTCTTAGATCATTTTTATCGAGGCAACCATTTCGAGGCAACTTTGATCTTTGGACAGGAGGGCGACCTCTAAGACTTCCTATACTCAATGACCACGTTCGAGGCAACCAAGTGAGGCGTACCCTAAGAGTGACATGTGCCAGTGTGTCAATTTTCAGTTTATATTATCTTTACATGTCATGGTGAGCTACTGTTGATTTTAAGTTAAGATAGATCTTGTCATACAATCCTAGTTAGAATACATCTAAGCAGTTAATATATGTACAAGAATTTAAAGTGCGGGAATTGTAAATCCTACGCTATTACAAAGCTTCGGGGAGGGGGATTATTTACATGTCCAAAATTGGGGGAATAAAGCAGTAAAGTGTAAAAGTCTTAGTTAAGCTATTACAAACCAGTAGGCAATTACAATAAAATAAACGCGCGCGAATCTGAAAATAACCTCTAAAAAATTCTAAGAATAAAATCTTTTTGTTCTTTTATTTTATTTTGGGAAAATGATCTAAATCTACTTAATTTTAGTTTTTTGAGAAAATGTTAAGATAATTAATTAATTTATTTAAGAAATAAATATACTTGGAAAAACAACTAGCCTAATGTTTTTGTGATTTTTTTATATTTTAATGTTAATTAAAAGATAAAAAGATGTCAATGAAAACAAAGATAAAATACAAGGGGGATCCTTCGATCCAGGAAAAAAAAGGAGCTTAGAGCCAAGGAGGGAATGGAAGCTTCGATCCAAACAGGGTCATGGTTCTTTCGATTGGGCCAGGAAGTGGGCATGAATAACCTTCGATCCAGGGAAGGGGATTTCCCTTCGATCCTGGGAAAAATGCCTTCTTCTATCCAGGAGGACTATGGGAAGCTTTGATCCAGAGAAGGTGTCTCCTTCGATTTGGGATGCTATACCTGCAAAAGTATGTTAGCAAAATAAAACTCAGGGCCTGGTATCGAACCCCAGGCCCTTCGATCCTGCGTGTGCTGAGTCTTTTCAGGATAAATCTGCAGCAAATGTTAGCAAACGAAGAACATGACCTGGGGACAAACCCAAGCCCTTGAATTCTGTCTAGGATGGCAAATCGAATGGGATAGAAAATATGGAGGTGTTATGCAAAATGAAAAGTTTTGACAATTTACCCTCTCTTACCAGCAGATTGAATCTTCGATTTGGGTACTGGCTGGATGGGAGCACTTTCAATCTGAGGGCTTCCTTGCGTGGGCACCTTCGATCTGAAGGACTGCTTTGGCTTGGAAAATTCTGACAACCTTTGATGGATTGTATGGGCAGCGCCTCTCCAATGTTTTTTTGTTCTCCTTTTCTTTTCTGTTCTCTGTTTTTTTCTATGTTTTTTCGTGTCCTGGATATGTATGCTGGCCCTTGTATTTATAGGAGTGTGGGGGTCTAGTAACGGCAAGAGACAACCCATTAAACATGCCTTTAAAGCCACGAGACAAGAATCAGACACATTAAAAAATTTCCTTTTTTGAAATATTCATGTCTCTTGAATGAACCTGGACACTTTTGAATTTCGAATGCCTTCAGGCCCTGCTCTTCGATTGGTCCTAAGTTGCCTCCTTCGAATGGACTTCTTCTGCTTCGACTGCTTGATTTGAAAAGAATCACTTTGGTCAAATCAGCTCTTTAGGAATAGAAAAGGCAAGAATCTGGCCTTTAACTCAAGAATTAAATCCACAATCAGCATTTAATTATTTCTACATTTGCAAGGGAAACATGCCATTTTCTCATGTTCAACGTACCTGGACATGTTTTTTTTTAGTGCCCTCTTGATGGCCTCTTTCAAATGGCCTGGAAGGAGTTCTTCAAATGGCCCTGGTCCAAATATCAATCGAAGGGTCTTTCAGAATGCCAATCGAAGGCCTTGACATAATGCCAATTGAAGTGCTCCTTCAGAATACCAATCGAAGGGTCTTTCAGAATGCCAATCAAAGTGCTTGTCCATAATGCCAATCGAAAGGCTCCTTCAGAATACCAATCGAAGGGTCTTTCTGAATGCCAATCGAAGGCCTTGACATAATGCCAATCGAAGTGCTCCTTCAGAATACCAATCGAAGGGTCTTTCAGAATGCAAATCGAAGTGCTTGTCCATAATGCCAATCGAAAGGCTCCTTCATAATACCAATCGAAGGGTCTTTCAGAATGCAAATCGAAGGGCTTGTCCATAATGCCAATCGAAATGCTCCTTCAAAGTACCAATCGAAGGGCCTTTCAGAATGTCAATTGAAAGGTACTTAAAGCACCACTCAAAAATTTTCTTTTTCTTTAGGCAAGGGTTTCTGGTCAACCATGCAGGGGGAAGACTTTGGAAAACATGAGAGGGCAAATTTTGGGGTGCAACACCCAGTAATGAAAACTTTTTGTTTTGAATTTGTAACAGACAATGTTTTAAACTTTATGGCCCGGTGTCTTACCCGGGACACTGTGGCTTCATTTGTGAGGGCTTTATGTGTGTCATTTTCATATATCATTAATAAAAGCATTGGACGTTTCTTGCATTTCAAATCTTGCGCTCCTTGTTTTTCTTTTATTATATCTTGCAAAACAGCTATTTTACACACACTCACGTATACAGGTCCACATCCACTTAGGATCTCACTGGTAACGACTCTTCTACTGCCAGTTATGACTTCGGAAATTCGATCAACTTAGTCGAAGACGAAGGTGAAGATGATTGTGAAGTGCCTGGTGAACTTGCAAGACTGTTACTCCAAGAAGAGAGGGCTATACAGCCACATGAAGAGCCGATGGAATCAGTGAATCTGGGTACTGAGATAGACAAGAAGGAAGTCAAGATCGGTGCAAATCTGGAGCTTAGTGTGAAACAACGGTTGATTCAGATGCTGCATGACTATGTTGAGATCTTTGCCTAGTATTACGAAGATATGCCTGGTTTGGATACTGATATTGTGGTTCACCGCTTTCCTACCAAGGAAGACTGTCCTCCAGTGAAATAGAAGGTCCGCCGAATGCCCCCAGAGATGTCTGAGAAAATCAAGGCTGAAGTTATGAAACGGTTCGACGCCGGTTTTCTAGCAGTTACTTCTTACCCTCAGTGGGTGGCCATTGTGGTTCCTGTGCCGAAGAAGGATGGTAAGGTTCGAATGTGTGTTGACTACAGATATTTGAACAGGGCGAGCCCTAAAGATGACTTTCCTCTACCTCATATCGACGTTCTGGTTGACAACACTACTCAGCACAAAGTATTCTCCTTTATGGATGGCTTCTCCGGTTATAATCATATTAAAATGGCTCCCGAAGACATGGAGAAGACAACCTTTGTTACTCAATGGGGTACCTTTTGTTACAAGGTCATGCCTTTTGGATTGAAGAACGCTGGGGAAACGTATCAGCATGCCATGGTTGCTTTGTCTCATGACATGATCCATCATGAGATTGAGGTATACGTCGATGATATGATAGCAAGGTCCCAAACCGAGGAGGAACACCTTGACCATCTGCAGAAGCTGTTTGACAGGCTGAAGTTGTACAAGCTGAGGTTAAACCCGAACAAGTGCACCTTCGGGGTGAGATCTGGTAAACTGCTGGGTTTCGTTGTAAGCGATAAAGGTATTCAAGTGGATCCTGCAAAAGCGAAAGCTATACAGGAAATGCCAACTCCCAGAACAGAGAAAGAAGTCAGAGGCTTTCTGGGACGACTGAATTACATTGCATGATTCATCTCGCACCTGACTGCTACTTGTGAACCAATCTTCAAGCTACTGAAGAAAGATCAAGTGGTACGTTGGAACGATGAATGCCAGGACGCTTTCGAAAGAATCAAAGAGTATCTCCAAGAGCCACCCATTCTGATGCCTCCAGTTGAAGGGAGACCTCTGATCTTATACTTGACAGTACTCAATAACTCAATGGGGTGTATGCTGGGTCAACATGACGAGTCTGGCCGAAAAGAGCATGCTATTTATTACCTTAGCAAAAAGTTTACCGATTGTGAGACCCGATACTCACTGCTCGAGAAAACTTGCTGCGCTTTGGCATGGGCTGCTCGCCGGCTGAGACAGTATATGCTGACTCACACTACTCTATTGATATCAAAGATAGATCCAATCAAGTATATCTTCGAAAAGCCTGCCTTTTCCGGAAGAATAGAAAGATGGCAGATGATATTGACTGAGTATGACATCCAGTATACGAACCAAAAAGCAATTAAGGGAAGTGTGTTGGTAGACCATTTGGCACATCAAGCAGTGGATAATTACCAGTCTATGAACATTGAATTCCCGGACGAGAATATCATGTTGGTAACTGATTGTGAGACACCTGGACCGGATGAAGGACCTGAAGAAGGATCCCGATGGTCTATGTACCTTGATGGAGCTTCAAATGCTTTGGGTAATGGCATTGGCGCTGTGATCATATCTCCTAAAGGCCCTCATACTCTGTTCACCGCCCGACTATGTTTCAACTGCACCAACAACCTGGCGGAGTATGAAGCGTGCATCATGGGTCTTCGAGAAGCAATTGACCTAAGGATTAAGTTTCTAAGTGTCTTCGGAGATTCCTCTCTCGTGATCAGTCAGATCAAAGGCGAGTGGGATACGAAACACCCGAACCTTATTCCTTACAAGGAGTATGTATTGACGTTACTTCCCCATTTCGAGGAGATAACCTTTGAACACTTCCCTAGAGAGGAGAATCAGTTGGCGGATGCGCTGGCTACAATGTCTTCTATGTTCAAGGTCAATTGGGACAACGAGGCTCCCCGGATCGTCATTGAAAAATTGGACGAACCTGCACATTGCTATGACATTGAGACTGAAGAGGTAACAGAAAAACCCTGGTATCATGAGATGAAAAGGTATCTTGAAACTCAGGAATACCCCAAGGGTGCATCTGTTAATGCCAAGAAGTTTCTGAGGAGGTTTGCGGCAAAGTTCTTCATTAGCAATGGCATTCTTTACAAGCGTAACCATGATTCGACCTTACTGCGTTGTGTGGATAAGAATGAATCAGAAAGGATCATGGAAGAGTTACATGAAGGTACTTTAGGAACTCATTCCAGTGGACACACCATGGCAAAGAGAATCCTTCGGGCGGGATATTATTGGTCCACTATGGAAGCTGACTGTTATGAGCATTCTCGGACATGTCACAAGTGCCAGGTCTATGCTGATAAGGTGCACGTACCTCCAGTTCCTCTGAATGTCTTAACGGCACCTTGGCCTTTTGCAATGTGGGGCATTGATATGATCGGCGAGATCAGACCTACAACGTCCAACGGACATCGTTTCATCCTGGTAGCTATTGATTATTTTACGAAGTGGGTTGAAGCATCTTCCTTTGCTATTGTAACCAAGAATGTCATGGCACGGTTTATTCGGCATAATCTGATCTGTCGATATAGTGTACCAGAGAGGATCATTACGGACAATGGTACCAATCTCAACAACAAGATGATCACTGAGCTCTGCGAGCAATTCAAGATACAGCATCACAACTCTTCTCCCTACCGGCCGAAGATGAATGGGGCTATCGAAGCGGCTAATAAGAACATTAAGAAGATCGTGCAGAAGATGACGGTGACATACAAAGACTGGCATGAGATGTTACCATATGCTCTTCATGGGTACCGTACCTCAGCACGGATGTCAACAAGGGTAACACCCTACTCCTTGGTATATGGCATGGAGGCAGTCTTGCCCATTGAAGTTCAGATACCCTCTCTTCGTATCATGAAGGATGCAGGTTTGAGTGAAGATGATTGGATTCAGACCCGACTTGATCAGCTAAACCTAATCGACAAAAAGAGACTTACTGCTATTTGTCATGGTCAGACGTACCAAAAACGGATGATCAAGGCATTTAACAAGAAAGTCAGACGACAAGAATATCAAGTTGGGGATCTGGTAATGAAGCGCATTATTCTACCTCAAGGTGATCCCAGGGGGAAATGGACCCCTACTTACGAAGGGCCATTTGTGGTTAAGAACATTTTCTCAGGAGGAGCTATGATTCTAACCACCATGGATGGTGACGACCTTCCTCACCCCGTCAATGCAGACATAGTGAAAAGATACTACGCATAATCAAAGACCCACTAGGTTGACTGGCCTAGGCAAAAATAAGGGCTTCCCGGCGAACCAAAAGGGTTCGGGTAAAAATAAGGGATGAAAATGAAAAAAATCTGTACACCCGGCAAGTCGAACACCTGAAAAGGCGGCTTGGGCAAAAATGGGTATCCCGGTGGACCGAAAACCCGAAAGGGCGGTCCAGGCAAAAATTAGGGATCAAAGCGTAACACTATGTCTCATTGGATCACCTTGCATCCAGACTTCAGTATCAACTATCAAGCTCGGACGACACTAATCAATCTGATTCACCTTCAACCAGTAGCAAAGTGATGAGATGCTCAAGGATATAAAGGCAATAGCAGAGTTGGAATCCAGTGGGATTATTCACATAGCTGTTTTGTTTAGTTTTTCACAAATTGTGTAAATTCTATTATTCGGCGGTGTTCTCTTACTAGGACGTCAGCCTCTTGTACAAAAGCGCCTATTTACAGGCCAAACTTCAAAATCAATACAATTCATTTTCAGAAATTTCAAACTGTTTTTCATTTATCTGTTTTGTTTTGTAAAGAACGTCCAATGTGCATTTTTGATATATGCATTTGACATTAATTGCTGATCATAAATATTTACATGCGAAACAAAAGATGAATTACTGGTAATATCAGAAACAGGGGCAATAGAATTGTCCAAACTATACAGTTGTTCTGACCACCAGGTACCAAGGTATATTCAGCTGAAGAATATGGCTAAGATGCCTTCACTCCCCGCAGAGTAAGACAGCAATGGTAGCTCTCCCAACTGAGGCTTACAACTATGAACAAATCAACAATGCTCTCCCCAAGCAGAGTTTTATCTACCATCAGCCCTAAAAAGGCTTGATATCCCCGACAATCTTAATATTCCCCAACGGAGTATAAGAATGTTCCCCGGCAGAATACAAGATACCCCCGGTGGAGTCAATATTTCCCCAGCACGGTCTGAAAAAAGCTTCCCCAACGGAGTTGAAGCATCATCCCCAGTAGACTCTGGAAGTCTATCCCCATCGGAGTACAAAAATAAATCTCCCCATCCAAGTTCAAAAGATCATTCCCAGCATAATCCAGAGGATTATCCCCACAAGAGTCTAACAGGGTTATCCCCAGCAAGTTGCAACTGAAAGATCGTCCCCAGCGAAGTTCTTTCCTTTCACAAACAGGAGTTCAATCCTCAACAAATTCAGTATCACCAGCAACGGTAATCCATCCCCAGTAGAGTTTATCATTGGAATCCTCAGCGGAACATCTCTTCCCCACAGAGTAATCTCCTCATCAGTTTATTCCCCAACGGAGTTATCTTCTCCTGCGGGTTTATTCTTGCGATCATTTTCGTTCGTCATCCCCAGAGGAAACGAAGAATTCAACTCTACTCTCCAGCATCTATCTGGGATTTATTTTCCCCAGCTAAAACATCACATTTCCATACATCATGATACATGTATATACGTATCATACCATACAATCTCATTTATGTTGAGAACATCATTGCTTGATCCATATCATGCATTGCATATGACTGACCTTTACCTTTCAGGAAAGATGCAGTTAAATCCTCAACTATGTGGAAGGCCTTCTCTGGTCCAGTTAAATCGATTCCTAAAGATTTTTCTGATGCAGTTGAAGTTAATCCAAGACCTTCTCTGGTCAAGTCAAATCGATTCCTAAATATTTTTCTGATGTAGTTGAAGTTAATCCAAGACCTTCTCTGGTCTAGTCAAATCAATTCCTAAAGATTTTTCTGCTGCCGATCTAGTTGAAGTTATCCCAAGACCTTGTCTGGTCTAGTTGAATCGATTCCTAAAGATTTTTCTGATGCCGATCCAGTCAAAGGCCTTCTCTGGTCCAGTCAAATCGATTCCTAAAGATTTTTCTGATGCCAATCCAGTTGAAGTAATTCAAAGACCTTGTCTGGTCCAGTTAAATCGATTCCTAAAGATTTTTCTGATGCCGATCAAGCCAAAGGCCTTCTCTGGTCCAGTTAAATCGATTCCTAAAGATTTTTCTGATGTCGATCCAGTTGAAGTTATCCCAAGACCTTGTCTGGTCCAGTTGAATCGATTCCTAAAGATTTTTCTAATGCCGATCCAACCAAAGGCCTTCTCTGGTCCAGTCAAATCGATTCCTAAAGATTTTTCTGATGCCGATCCAGTTGAAGTTATCCCAAGACCTTGTCTGGTCCAGTTAAATCGAGTCCTAAAGATTTTTTCTGATGCCGATCTAGTCAAAGGCCTTCTCTGGTCCAGTCAAATCGATTCCTAAGGATTTTTCTGATGCCGATCTAGTTGAAGTTATTCCAAGACCTTGTCTGGTCCAGTTAAATCGATTCCTAAAGATTTTTCTGATGTCGATCCAGTCAAAGTTAATCCAAGACCTCCTCTGGTTCAGTCAGATCGCCGATAAGATCTCCCTGATTCGTATTCCAGTTGAAGTTCGGACCACCTATCAACAATCTCCAAATGGCATCTGTAAGCCCATTCCCGACATCACAATGTTGATACCACTTCATGCGAGTGCAAATTTCTAGGCACTCTAGTGTTCAATCATCTTCCCCCTTCGAATCACGAAAGGCCCGAAAGCCAATCTATATCCTCAGGTTTAAGAAAATTGAACAGGGGCAGCTGTTGTACCCTAAAATTTGCCCTCCCATATTTCTCAAAACATTGCAAGAATAATCTCCAATTGGCTCAAGATTGCTCAAGAGTTGGACAGTCAAGCTATCTCCTAAGGCAGTCAACCTCAAATTAGGGTTTTGTGTTGCATCAAGGTCCTTGCATCCAAATGACCTCAAGTGATCCCCAATGTCCTAATATGTTCTCAAGTTCATCCATGTCAAATTTCAAGCCTTGCATAGGAAGTTTGGTCAGTCAATTGCTCAAGAGGTCCAAAAATCGACTGTGCTAGGGTAAAAGTCAACTGTGAGCCAAATACAGTCAAACTTTAAGATTTTTTGTCAACATTCTTATTTTGAAGGATATTTCATCATTTTATCAAGGGTTGATCATGATTCATCAAGGATTGCTCAAAATTCATCAAGACTCAAAAGTTGCTAAATTAGGGTTTTGTAGGAAAAGTCAACTCAACTTTGACAAAGCATAACTTTCTCATACTTTATGAGAAATGACCCATCGAAAGCTCATTTTGAAGAGGATGCAATTTCATACAATCCATCTTCATACCCCAAGATCAGAAAATTCACTCACAAGAAGTTATAAAATTGGACATTATAGGTCATTTTTGAAAGTCAACAAAAACACCTTTTTTGCCAAAGCTTATAACTTGAGCATGGAATATCAAAATGAGATGAGTCCAAAAGGGTTGGTTAGAGGACATCTCAAGGTTTCTAAACAGTCCAAGAACACCTCCAAGAGTTCAAAATTGAAGAAGTTATGCATTGTTTAAGTTGGGCATTTTTCCAAAACTGCCAAAAGTCAACTATCCCCAAAACTTCAAATTTTGTCAAATGGGCCCATTCTTTTCCACTTGATTTGGTCTTGTCACACTACACACGTGTCCTAGCTCCAGCCTTGTGTCCATTTTATTAATTTTTCTATTTTATTTGATTTTTATTGAATGAATTCATTTTAAATCAATTTAAATCCAAATAAAATCTAAACATTGATCATTTGGGATCTTTTTTATTGATATAGGTCTTAAATATCATCATGGACATAATCAAATCCGTATCAAGCCATATCATGAACAAAAAGATGGAATTTGGACAATTTTGGAAGGTTTTTAATGGTGAATCAAATCACATTTTCAAACATCAATGCATAAGGATTCAACCCAAGAAAGTTAACCTAATTCATTCCATATTACTTATACAAGCTAGAGGCACACGAATCACAGGCTAGAAGCTGCAAAATCAGAAGAACCAAACTTGAGAAAATTGCAAAAAAGCTTGAAACTGAAATCACTCTTAGAGGCAGTTCTAACACCAAATCTCAACGCTATCCCATTGTTGGACATCCACTGAGTCAGTAGCAATCAAAAGCAAGCTTCCAGACCCCTTCAACCGCGCTATAAGTCCCTCTGAAAACCGCTTGGCATTTGAAATCGCATATCATTATTCTTGCACTTTCTTGGCAAAATCTTTACATATTCATGCTTATCGTTCCATTTAGAAGCTTTTTGCATTATTGAATTGCATTTTCATGGTCTGTAACCCCCTAGCCGATTCTAGGGTTCTTGGTATTCGTTTTTGGGCATTTTTGCTATAGGTGAAATCAAGGCCATTAATGGACATGGACATGTTCAGGAGGAAGAGACGATCATGACTATGGTCTTGGAATTGATTTTTATAGCCTAGAACTAACTTTAGGAGCAAGCTACGGATTTAGCTGCGGATGCAAATCTGCAGGTGAAAAAACCAGGGTTCAGTGGAGAAGACGAAGACGTGTCCCTGTCCAATTGGCCCATTCAAACACTTGGCGCGCGTTTTTTTTGATTTTCTGGCATATTATTGATGTTTCCCATATAATATTCATTGTTTATTATACTAACAATTAAAAGGCGTTGGCTCAGTGGCAAGGCGTATGCTTGGTAACTAACAGGACCTGGGTTCGAGTCCCAGGTTCACCATATTGCTTTGTGATTTTTTTCCACAGATATTCCAGCGTGTTTCATGATTTGTAGTCCATCATACTCCTTCAAATCACCAGGCGCCAGATGGCCTCCAGGCCAAATCTGATGGTCCAGATGGGAGATCCACCATGGTGCCTATTCAAAGTGCATACGTGGAATCCAGAAAAGTCAATCAGGCTTGCTTGTATTGGGCCTTGGAATTGCTGATCTCACCCCCTGATCTGGGCCCAAAATCCCCTTTGGTTATTTCTTTTTCTATTTCTTTATTTATTTATTTTGTATTATCATTTTTATTATTTAAACTAACCAATTAAAACTTTTTCCTCATAAAATCAAAAACCAAAAAAAATATTTTTTATTAAAATTAATTTCAGCATTTTATTTTTGTTAAATAAACATCAATTTAATTAATTTAGTTTAATTAGGTATAACTTTTAATATTTTTGCAATAATTAAAATTAATTTAGATAATTAGGTTTTTATTAACATTAATCAAATTTGTTTTTATTTCTTTAAATATCCAAAAATCCAAAAAATATCTTTTTCTTAAATAATTAATTAATTAATTTAATTAACTTAGCTTATTTCCTTTTAATTCAAAAAATAACAAAAAATCACTTTCTTTCAAAAAAGGGTCAAAACCCTAAAAAATGCATTCGATTTAATTTTTCGCACGCGATCCAGTTTACTATATTGATGTAATTGTTTCCCGGAATGTAATAGTTAAATTAGGACTTTGATTATTTTATCGCTTTATTTTATTTTTTCGCATTTTAATTTCAAGGGTTGTTTTTGGCGATGTAAATACCCGACGCCTTGTAATAGTTAGATTTAATTTCTGCAACTTATAAACTGTTAGATGTTTGGTAATAGGGAATGCATGACAAGATCGAATGTTAAACCTAAAATCAACATAGATAACCATTGACATGTACAAAGACAAAATAACTGAAAAATGACACACTCGCACATGCGCACTCTTAGGGTACACCTCACTTGGTTGCCTTCGTACGCGGTCATTGAGTATAGGAAGTTTTAGAGGTCGCCCTCTTGTCCAAAGATCATAATTTCCTCGAAACGGTTGCCTCGGAAAAATGATCTAAGACATTAGGGTTACCGCTAAGGCGTCCTAACATTGCTTTAGTGACCGCACGTCCCTTAATCGAATTGACCCTTAAAACTCCAACGACGACGCTACCTACTCATCAATAGTGGGATAGCATTGTCTAAAGGACATTAGTACAGATTGATTCCTTTTTCGAGTAGGTAGATGGTTCTTAAGTACTTGCTCCTTTCAAAACAAAACAAAACTTTTCGCACTTACACCTTTCAAACAAAAACTTCTTTCAAACCCACAAACACAAAGAAAAGCAATTTTTGAAAACACTTTGAGCAAGTACCTAAGAGCTCGTGAATAACCACAGATAGAAAGGGTGCTAACACCTTCCCTTTCTATAATCTACCCCCCGGACCCGAGAAACATCTCGAAAGAGGAATTTTTCTGTGCTTTTTTCCTTTCCTTGTTGGATAAAATAAAAGACGGTGGCGACTCTTGCTTACCATGACATTTTGCAAAACAAACGCAAAACGTGAACCAGCATTCCAAAAACAGTCAGTTCTCTCCCACCGTATCACAGTGAGCATGCGTATGATGTTTATGATGTTATGCAGAAGTAAGTATATACACACACAGCAAACAAGTCCCTATGTTTTAGGTTTGCATGGGTTTTATAGGTAAGTAACCTCTTGAAGTTTAGTTGGCTCAACCTGTCCTAGTAATAGTGATCGGGTTCTAAAGGATCTCAATATCACCGACCTTTCTCTTAGGCATTGTCTCGGCACAACAATCTTTTCTTGCGACCGAGATATCCCAAAAGTCCAGCCTCAATGAGTTTAGTATCGAGTATCAACCAATTTTAAGCCCTACACCAAAACCGATTATCTCCCTACGTCCTAATGGCCAGGTTTGTTCAATTAGGGTTTTAAAGTAAGTTAGTGCTTCATGACGCCACTCAGCGGCCCCGTATTCTCCTCGATTCACCACGAGGGATAGCGGTAACCACAAATGCGTCAGACTAACATAGCCATTATTTCAACCATATCGATCTACGTTGTACAATTTCCATAATCTATTGCTATTTACCTAAAGAGGTGTCCCAGATCCGAGTGAAGGATCAAAGCAAGCCCAACACAAAGAACAAAATATAAAGCATGCAAAGAAACAAGTAAAAAGTGATCTAACCCTAAGGTAACCCCACTTTTAGAAAATTCTTCAGCAGAGTCGCCAGTTCTGTGATACGGTGGGAGAACTGACTTGAAGTTTTGCGTTTTGATCGCATTTGTACGGATAGCAAGAGTCGCCACCGAGTTTTCTTTTATCCAAAAGGAAAGGTAAAAAAAGCACAGGAAAGACCTTTTGAGATTATTTCTCGGGTTCGGGGGGTAGATTATGAAAAGGGAAGGTGTTAGCACCCTTTTCATCTGTAGTTATCTACGGGATCTTAATTACTTGCTAGATCACTTACTTTTGCTTTGACAATGTGCTTGTGATGTGGGATTTAAAAGTATCTTGAAATGTCTTTGTAATGGTTCTCGTTTCTATAAGAACGCGTACAAAGTTTTATTTCAGAAAATAGTTCAAAGATGTGTTTGTGGAATGTGTTTTTTGAAAGTGGTTTTGAAAAGATGTTTTTGCAATGGTTCTCGTCTCTATAAGAACGTATACAAAATGTTTTGTCTTTTGAAAATGTTTTGAGATGAAAGAATTGGTGTGAAAATGTTTTTGTCGTGAGCAAGCGAGTAACTAGGAGCGAATCTATCTACTCGAAAGGTCTTAACTGTTATTTTCTTCCCCCTTTAGACGTTGCTATCTTACCATTGATTTGGTAAGAAGCCCCATCGTTGGATATGAAGGGACAGGCGCGGGTCAAATTTACAGTCATCGAAAGCAACTTATGAGACGCTTTAGCAATTTTCGTAAGGGACTAGATCGTTTCACTGGAGGCAACATCGAGGTTCATCGAGGGACTACGATCTTTTTTATTGAAGGGTCTTTGCTAAAACATCCCATATTCGAGGGACATAACTGTATTTCCGAAGGCAACGAGCGAGGTTACCCTAGAGGTGCGCGTGTGAAAAAGTGTATTCATTTCAAATTTAATTTTATTGAAGTTAGGTTATCTAGCGATTGATTTTGAATCTTGCCATGCACACCTAATTACTATACAGTAATAAGTAAAATAGTAAAATGCGGAAATTGAAATTCTACGCTATTACAAAGTTCGGGAATGGGGGTACAAATTAATGAATGGGGGTGATAATAAGGAATAAACATTTAAATCACACAATACAAGTCCAAACTGTTAAATAATTATTTAAGTTAAAACTCTTTTCATTTGATAAAATTAATTAATAATTTAATTAATAATGTCAAACAAAAATTATTTTAAAGTTAATAATTATTTAAAACAAATATTAACCTATTTGCAATTTTAAATATATGCTGAAATATAAAACAAAGATCAAATGATTACAAATAAAGGATATAAGGGAAAAGTTTAGAAATGGGCCTGTATTGGAGCAAATCTGGGGGTGCAAAAATAAATCTGGTTGGACCAAATAAAGGGAGAAGCCCAAAGCTCATGGCTGATCAGGTGCAGCAGTCTCCTGGAGGTGCACCATGGGCATGCTCTTGGAAGGCGCTAAAGAATATTGATTGATGATGATATGAATCAGACTGAGGGATGATGAGGGTACACAAGCTGTTAGCATGGGAATACAAAAGCAGGATCTCTCAGGATGATTAAAGGAGTGGTGACAAGTGTCACCATAGGATTGGGCATCAGGATGTAGTTAACAAAAACAAAAATTATTAAGTGAATCAGAAAAACTCATAACTCACTTACCTTTCTCTCTCCTCATACGATGCTCCCTCTTCTCTCTTGTTGGAAGCCTTCACCGGAGAAGGAATCTTGGTTGCGCCAGAAATCGCCTTACGGCAGTGACGGTGGCAACGCGACTCCAATCCTCACTTTTATTACATCAATCTAATTGTCTCTTCTCTCTAACTGTTAATCTGAAATTAATTTTTGCAGATTCTCAATCTAAAACCCTAGATCTAAAGAGGGGTGAACGGAACCCTAAGTCAAAGATGTAGCGAAAAATCAATGATTTATGAAGAAGGATGCAAAATGGAAAGCAAAAACGCAAAGAAAAAGGAGAACGAAGGTCGTGTTCTCTAGATCCGTGAGCTTCCAACCTTTCTGAAATTTATCCTTCTGGTATTTATCTGAGCCTTTTCTCTTCTTCTGAATCTATGTTTGTTAGAATATGTTGAGGGGATTTCTGAATAGAATAACGATGATGATTAGGGTTTGGCTTTCTTGATAGCTTGCTATGTTTTTGTGGGATTCTTTGTATGTAGCTTTGGATGGATTCTGAGGAGGGAAAAATGATGAATAAAACTTTGGCTTTTTGCTATTTTTTTGAGTTATTGGTTCACTGTGGAATTTTTTTGGTGATGGTATTTTTGATGTTGTATACTTGCTGGCTATTTTGTGTTGTTTCGTATCTTACTGTGAAGGAGATATAGCTTGTTTGGTGATGGTATTTGGTGATGGTATTTTTTTGTGTTTGTAAAAGAATGCAGTGGGTTTGATGGAAGTATCTCTCTCTTGGTGATTTTTTCGTCCCTTTTCCTTTTGACCTCTCTCCCTCTATATTGATAGTAAAAATTGAAAAGAGAATGGGAGGGAAAATAACAGTCCTTTGAAACTTATGGTATACTGTGCTGATGTTCTTTGTTGCAGTTTTTGGTTTTTACCATTCTTGTACAAGTCTTGGGTAGGATTTGGACAGTTATGTAAAGCTTGTAGCAAAAACAGCAGGGCTGTCTGTTTTATGATAGCAGCTGACTTGGTAACTTTGGGATTGCTAGTGTCCTAGGTGATATCTTTCTCTTTCCCTCTTCATATTTCTATGATACAAGGCCAAATTGCTTTTTGCTTTACTTCAAAAATTCTGAAGGGTTTGCTTAGCTTACGAAAATGATGACATCATGCCTTGATAGCTTGTATTGTGGATATCTTGCAGCTTTGTCCATTTTCTGCAGGCTTGTTTGGGCAGCTTGTTTGCATGCTGACTTGCTGTAATTTTGTTTGCACGCTTTTAGGAGGCTTGACTACTGCTGGCCTGCTGGTTTTGGTCTGTTTGCATATTTTATTGTATCTGGTGTAGGCTTGTTTGGTCAGCTTGTTTGCATGTTGACTTGCTGTAATTTGGTTTGCACGCTTTAGGCAGCTTGACTGCTGCTAGCCTACTGTTAGCTGTCTTGGGAAGTTTTGAACTGCTGTAGTTTTGCTTGCATACTGTCTTGCTGTAGGCTTGTGTTGGCCTGCTGTTAGCTGCCCTTGGCGGTTTTGGACTGCTGCAATTTTGTGCATTTGAACTTGCTTGTAAATTTTCCCTTTTTCCCTTTTTGTGAACCAAGAAGGGCAACTTTTCTTGTGATTTGCAATTGGGGAGAGAGATTATGATAGACCAAAATTATGATTCCTAACTGCAAATCCTAGTGATGAATTAGGAGAAAATTTTCTTTAAAACTCCTTGTTTAAACTTCATTATTATGTGCTAATCATATTTTCTTTTTCTTTGATTTTTTTCTTGAACGGCAAGCAAGACTTGGATGCCAACTAAGATTGGATTGATTACTTGAAGATGAAGATGAAGACCTGAAGAAGAAAACAAGAAATTCTCTTTGTAAACTTGAGATTCTTTGTAAACAAGACAAACAAATTTTAAATTCATTTGCAATGGAAAAATATCAAACACTTGAATAAAATTTGGTGTATTAGAAATTATTGTACAAAACTTGCAATCTTTGATTGAATACTTTGGATAAAAATCTTGCTTGGTAACTTGCATTTTAAGCAAACACAATATGATCAAATAAATCATGTATTTTGCATTCTCAAACAAAATAAATGTTTAAGAGCTCAAACCCAATTGATTAACTGAATCCACAATCATGGTTGTTTAAAATGATAGTCTTAATCTTCACATCTTATCCAAACAAAACCT
Source organism: Vicia faba (assembly GCA_948472305.1). Classification (NCBI taxonomy): domain Eukaryota; kingdom Viridiplantae; phylum Streptophyta; class Magnoliopsida; order Fabales; family Fabaceae; genus Vicia; species Vicia faba. The sequence goes on along the minus strand of OX451735.1, from coordinate 377,785,455 downwards.
GCTCCTAAGAACAACATCAATCCTCAATAAACTGTGGTTAAGAAAATTTTAAAATCAAACAAATGCTTTGCAACGATTCAATAGTTTTAAAATCTTCCAAACCCAATTTTCCTTCAATTATTTGAAGATAAACCCATGAATGGCATCACATATGACCATGACCAAAAATAAACGCCTCAAGGTCTTGTAATTTGGAAAAATCACAATTCTTAGAGATGAGACAACTGTTGTTTGAAATTAGGTCAACATTCATGATGCGACTTCTAACGCATTCGAATTATGGTGATCTTCTATGCGTAATCAGCTCTTGACATGTGAAGAGAAATTTGAGATGGCATCAAGAAGAATCAGACGCAAGGAAAACCGCTCAAAAATATTGAATAATAAATAAGTTACGATCGTTTGAATTTGTTCTCACAAAAAGGCGATTTTCAAGTCAAAGTAGTCGCTTTGAGTTATCTGGGCCATTGATTGGGCAAACTTGCAATGCGAGGTTTGGAAACTGACTTAAACAACCTTGAGGAGACATGATGACCTATTTGAAACCTTGACGACTCAATTTCCTTTGAGAAATGCAAAACCCTAATTGCTGACTTATTGCTTAGGAAGAGAATCTGTCTGATCAACTTCTGAGCCAAATTAGGTATTTGAGAAACCCTAGGACAGCATCCTAAATGAGAAATGGGAGGGAAAATTTTGGGGTACAACATTGACCAACTTGGACTTTAGGATGTAGTGAGATGACCGACTTTGGTGCAGTCCGAAGTTGGTAGATACTCTTTACTACACTCATTAAGGTTTGGTTTCTTGGGATATTTCGGTCGCCATTAAAGAGGCTTGTGCTGAAACAATGACCAAGGAAACAAACCTGTGATATTGAGCTCCTTAGAACCCGATTACTATTACTAGGACAGGTTGAGCCAACTAAGCTTCAAGAGGGTACTTACCTATAAAACTCCATGCAAGCCTAAACCTAAGGATTTGTTTGCTTTGTTTATACATACTTGTACATAAGATCATGAACATCATACACATTCACTAACCATTTCAAGGATTTTTGGATTCATCTTTGTTCTTGTTTTGTAGGATATGGATTCTCTTCGCAGAAAAACTATTCAAGTCAACCTTGTGAGGATCCCTCCACAACTTAAGGAGCTAGCTTCAAGGATTCCTGAAAACTCTCCATTCACCGAGAGACATGGTCGCCTACTCAACTTGGTCACCTCCAACACAAATGAGGACATGATAAAGGTGCTCTTTCAGTTCTTTGATCCTTTACACCATTACTTCACATTCCCCGACTATCAACTTGTGCCTACTTTGGAAAAATTCTCTCGACTCTTAAGGATTCCCATTCTCAATCAACTTCCTTTCAGTGGTTCCGAAAGAGACCCAAATCCAGAAGAGATTGCTCAAGCTCTACACTTGCACTCATCTGATGTCACAACTCATTAGGAAACAAGGAGTGGTATCAAAGGTTTCCTCGCAAAGTTCTTGTTCGTGAAAGACCAAAACTGTTGGAAATCCTTGGATCTGCAAGCCTTTGAGGAAATTGTGGCTCTCCTCATCTACGGGTTGGTTTTGTTTCCAAATCCTGACCAACTCATAGATGTGAACACCGTCAAAATCTTCATATCCCGCAACCCGGTGCCTACATTGCTAGGGGATATCCTACACTCTTTTCACACTCGCACAATGAGGAAAAGAGGTGTCCTTATATGTTGCACTCCTCTCTTGGAAAGATGGTTTATTTCGCATCTTCCCCAATCGGTATTAAAGAATGAGCAGAGCTCAAGGTGGTCACAAAGGTTGATGACGCTCAAACATTCAGACATTCATTGGTGCTCACGATCTATAGAGAATGTTACTATTGTCGACCGTTATGGAGAATTTCCTAATGTCCCTTTACTTGGCATTAGGGGAGGTATCACCTACAACCCCTGCTTAGCCTTAAGACAGTTTGGTTACGCCCGAAGGGATAGCCCACACGAGTTGTTGATTCAAGGTTTGGTATTTGACTACGACAATGACGATCAAGGTCTTCGCCAGAGATTTATCCGAGCTTGGAGGATGTTAAACAAGGTAGATAACAAGACTTTGGGGCACAAGAATTTCATCCCTCTTGAGCCTTACCTCAAATGGGTACGAACTCGTGCTCAGAGCCTTATGATGCCTTACCCCTCCATTCTCCCGGTAACCATTGAGCCTGTCATGGAAGGAGATGTTCCATACACTATCCTACATCCTGACATGCCCACCTCTCTTGAAGACCTACAAAGAGATTGGATACAACTCAAGGGGGAGCGAGATACTTTTGAAGCCCAATTCTACGCAAGCGAGAAGAAGGTTTTGGAACTCACCAGGCTAGTTCATGAGGAGTAGACTCTGAATTCCTACATTGCACCAAAGAGGATGCGTACTACCTTTTTATCTTAGAGTTTCTTGTATTTGTTTTGCCCAAGAAGGCATTGATGTACTCAATACTTTAAATTATTAATATAACGTGTGTTTCCTTTTTGTCTAAAACAAAGTTAAATTTTAAAATCCTTGAAATCATTGCATACGCATTTATCATTCATCATAACATAAACAGGTTTCTTCCAATAAGTCTCCTCATCTCTCTACTGTTTATTTCAGTAACATGGATCTCGAGCAAACGGTGAAGGACCTCCAAGCTCAGAATGCACAGTTCCAACAGTTGTTCTTAACTCTGGCCAAAGGACAAGAAGAGTTGAATACCTTGCTAGTTGAGGAAAAGAAGAAAAAAAGACGAAGAAGATAATCAGAATTCTGAACATGGGAAGAAGATTCCAAGGGCATACAAGAAGGGCCTTAGACTTCGCAACAACATCCGGAGAGAAAGACAGTCAAGACGGGAAGGGCAAGGAAACAGTTGTTCAGTTTGATTCAAAAGAGGAAGAGGAAGAAGAGGACTATTCTGAAGAACAATACCCTCCAGCCGACGACAAGTATAAGCATCTAGAAGAACGGTTGAGTGCAATAAAAACCCAAAAAGTTCCTGGATTGGACTTTGAGAAGTTAGGACTGGTATTAGGAATTGTCATTCCTCCAAAATTCAAAGCACCTGTGTTCGCCAAATATGATGGAGTCTCATGCCCCAAAATGAATCTCCGGTCCTATGTAAGGAAGATCCAGCCCTATAATGCTAACAAAGATTTACGGGTACACTTCTTCCAAGACAGTTTGTCTAGAACTCAACTTGATTGGTTTTATCAGTTAGAAAGAGCCAATGTTCATAACTGGGAAGACCTTGCTGTAGCCTTTTACAAACAATACCAATACAATGCTGATCTTGCGCCTACCCGTACTCAACTCCAGAGTATGGCCATGGTTTCAAATGAAGGATTCAAGGACTATGCGCAAAAATGGAGAGATTTGGCCGGAAGAGTTCAACCTCCTCTATCTGAAAGAGAATTAGTAGACATGTTTTTGGGAACCTTGTCTGGTCCCTTCTTTAATCACCTAATTGGGAGGCAGGTTTTACTGAACTAATATTGACCGTAGAAAGGGTATAATTCGGGATAAAAAGTGGAAAGATTCAAAAAGATGCATCCTCTGCTGCTGTAAGGAAGCCATTTGTCGGAAAGAAAGAAGTGGTTTCTGTTTATCCTCAGAGAAATCATGATAGGGCCGAACACCGTTCAATGGTGGGGGCTGTTATGATTCCTAAACCTGCGCCTGATTAGCAAAGAAACAACCAACCGAGAATGGAAAGACCAGTCAGATAGTTCACCAGAATTAACATGACCCTGTCTCAAGTATTGCCACATCTGTTAAGATCCAATCTAGTGACCTTGAAAGAAGCTCCAAATAACCTAAACACAACATCTCCTCACTATCATCCTAATGCCCATTGCGCATACCATTTTGAGAGTCCCGACCATGACACTAACAACTGTTGGGCTCTAAAGAACAAAGTACAAGACCTCCTCGAAGCCAAAGAGATTGAATTCGATGCACCAGAAAAACCCAATGTCATTTCTGCCCCTATGCCCAAACACGGCCATAATGCCAACGCCATTGAGGAAGATGTGTTTGTTACTTCAATTGATGAACTTATGACCCCACTCCTGACTATCAAAAAGAACTTATTGAATGCCATTGTTTTCCCGGGCTGTGATGAAAGTTGTCATTTCTGTTTGTCCTCACCAACCAGTTGTCCTTTATTGAAAGCAGGCGTTCAGTGCCTAATAGATAACAAGGAGATTTTGTTTGAAAAGACTTTTGTTCCACCTGTTTATTATAATGATGTTTCCATTATGACCATTTCCGACAATTCTTCCAGGGTCTCCACCAAAAGACCCGTTAGAATTACATCAGTTCCAAAAGTAGCTCCTTTGATAATTACAATGCCTAGACCAGTCCCGTATTTGTCAGAAAAAATTGTACCATGGAATTATGGAGGGGACGTTTACTACCACGGTATCAAGCAAGATTGGCCAGCTGCCGAAGATTCAAGTTCTAAGAAGGATGACTCCAATATCAGTGACATTGCCGGGACTAGCAAGATTACCCGAAGCGGAAGGATATTCTCTCCAGAAATTGCTCCCCCAAAAGCAGTTTTTGGACCCGTAATCATTCCTGTTGTTGTTGCTCCTCCGAAAGCTATTCCCAGTCCCACAATCATCTCCACCAATGCTCCAACTGACAAAGCTGTTACAATCCCTGCTATCACTCCTACTGACATTCCTGCTGTCGAGTTCACCGAGACTCGATGTAAAAGTATTCTAATTGAGCCTGTTCGGACGAAGGCACAATCATTGGCTATCCCTGAGACCTCCCAGAAAGAGATGGAGGAAATTCTAAAGATCATAAAAAGAAGCGACTACGATGTAGTTGAACAACTGGGGAAAACTCCATCCAAAATTTCCATGCTGGCCTTACTACTATGTTCCGAGGCGCATGCAAAGGCCTTGGTAAAATTCCTGAAAACTGCTCATGTACCCAAAGAAACATCTGCCGATCAGTTCCAAGACTACGTAGCCAGCTTGACTGTGGATAATGGTCTAGGTTTTTCGGATGCTGATTTAACGCCAAGAGGAAGGAAGCATACTGAGGCATTGCATGTCTCAGTGGAATGTAGGGGCACAACCTTGGCTCATGTTTTGGTGGACACTGGCTCTGAATGTATTGCCTAAAAAGGCTCTTGATAGGCTTGACTGCGAGGGATTGACATTGAAACCAAGCAATATAGTAGGGAGGGCTTTTGACAGATCAAAAAGAATGGTGCATGGGGAACTGGATATCCCCATAAAGGTTGGAACCCAAACATTTGATTCAACTTTTTATGTAATGGATATTTGCCCTTCATACTCTTTCTTGCTAGGACGACCATGGATTCACAATGCTGGCGTTGTTACTTCTACGTTACACCAAATGCTGAAGTATCCGATTCAAGGGAAGATTATCACCGTTCATGGAGAAGAAAAGTATATGATCAGCCATCTCAATTCCTTCAGATATGTAGAATTAGATGGTGAATTTATTGAAACTCCATTCCAGCACTTTGAAGAAGTCCTGCAAGATATGGCAGTGACCAAGGCTATTCCCAAGATAACAAGCCCTCCACTCAGGATGTCATCTTTGAAGGATGCAAAGGCAGTGATAGAAGAAGGTGGGTGCACTATCTGGGGGTAACTCCCAGATATCCCATACAAGTCTGATAAGTTTGGCCTGGGTTTCACTTCAGGTGCCTAGAAGGTTGTTCACCGCGCTCGTGCTGGAGGACCACCCCTGAAGATCAGCAACTGTGAAGCCAACGCGGTAGAGGATGATAAAGATGGCTGCAACCTGGAGGATTGGATCTTCCCTACTGTCAGTGGAGGGCTCAACAACTGGGAGGCTAGAGATTTCGTCCCAATCACTTTTATCCCACAGTAATTTGTCTTTACATTTTGTTGGATCTGTAATATTAAAACAATTCAAACTCTTAAAACCTTGTGTCTTACCTGAGGCACAATGGCCCATTTGTAAGGGTTATTATCTCATTTCCGTATGACATCAATGCATCATGGACGTTTTGCATACAAACTTTGTGCTTATTGTTTTTTTTGTACATTTTCATTTCTTTAAAAGATAGATATACCCTTACACACACTCACACTCACAATGCAGGTCTACATCCGTTCGGGACCCCATGAGTAACAATTCTGCTATAGCCTTCTGTGACTCTGAAAATCTAATCTACCAAGCCTAAGACGAAGGTGAGGAAGATTCTGAAGTACCAGGGGAACTTGCCAGATTACTACTACAAGAAGAGAAAACCATTCAGCCTCGCGAGGAACCCGTGGATACAATCAACCTAGGTACCGAGGAAGACAAAAGAGAAGTCAAGGTGGGTGCCAATCTGGAACCCAGTGTCAAGGAGCGTCTGATTCAGTTGCTACATGAATATGTTGAGGTCTTTGCCTGGTCGTATGAAGACATGCCAGGACTTGATGCAGATATTGTGGTACATCATCTGCCTACAAAAGAGAATTGGCCACCAGTAAAACAAAAGGTATGTCGCATGCGACCAGACATGTCGGAGAAGATTAAAGTAGAAGTCATGAAACAATTCAACGCTGGATTCTTGGCCGTCACCTCCTATCCGTAATGGGTTGCCAATGTTGTTCCCGTTCCCAAAAAGGACGACAAGGTACGAATGTTCATGGACTACAGAGATTTGAATAGGGCAAGCCCTAAGGATGATTTCCCACTTCCCAACATTGACATCCTAGTTGACAATACTGCACAACACAAAATGTTTTCCTTCATGGACGGTTTCTCAGGTTACAACTAAATCAAAATGGCGCTTGAGGACATGGAGAAGACAACCTTTGTCATACAATGGGGCACATTCTGCTACAAGGTGATGCCATTCGGACTGAAGAATGTTGGGGCAACCTATCAGCTTGCCATGGTAGCTCTATTTCATGACATGATACATAACGAAATAGAGGTCTATGTGGACGACATGATAACCAGATCTCAAACAGAAGAAGAGCATCTTGATCATTTACAAAAACTGTTTGAGAGACTAAAGAAGTATAAGCTGAGGTTGAACCCAAATAAATGCACGTTTAGAGTAAGGTATGGTAAGCTCCTAGGTTTTGTCGTCAGCAATAAGGGTATTGAAGTAGATCCTGCCAAAGTGAAAGAGATACAAGATATGCCTGCTCCTCGTACTAAGAAGGAAGTCAGAGGATTCTTGGGGCGTTTGAACTACATTGCCAGATTCATTTCTCACCTGACAGCTACTTGTGAACCAATCTTCAAACTACTGAAGAAAGATCAAGTAGTCAAATGGAATGATGAATGCCAAACTGCTTTCGACAAGATCAAAGAGTACCTGCAAGAGCCTCCTGTGTTGATGCCACAAGTCGATGGAAGGCCATTGATCATGTATCTGACTGTTTTGGAAAATTCAATGGGGTGTGTGATGGGGCAGCATGACGAGTCTAGCCGAAAAAAGCACGCTATTTATTACCTGAGCAAAAATTTTACCGACTGTGAAACAAGATATTCACTGCTCGAGAAAACTTGTTGGGCTCTGGCATGGGCTGCTCGCTGGCTAAGACAGTATATGCTGACTCATACTACCCTATTGATATCTAAAATGGATCCAATAAAATACATCTTCGAGAAACCTGCTCTCTCTGGGAGAATAGTGAGATGGAAGATGATCCTAACAGAATATGACATGCAATATACTAACCAGAAAGCTATAAAGGCAATGTACTAGATGATGACCTTGCTCATCAAGCTGTGGAAGACTACCAGTCCGTGAAGTTCGAATTCTCGGATGAAGACATCATGATGGTAAACAACTGTGAAGAATTCAGGCCATATGACGGACCTGAACAAGGATCTTGATGGACCCTGGTTTTTGATGGGGCATCTAACGCACTCGGCAATGGCATTTGTGCAGTACTCATATCTCCTGAAGGGTGTCATACTCCATTTACTGCATGACTCTGCTTCAATTGTACAAATAACATGGCAGAAATGCGAAGCGTGCATCTTTGGTCTCAAAGCTGCCATAGACTTAGGGATCAAATCATTGAATGTATTCGGAGATTCAGCTTTGGTTATCAGCCAGATCAAAGGAGAATGGGACACCAAACACCCTAACCTTATCCCTTACAAAGAACATGTTTTGACATTTCTCCCACATTCTGAGGAGATTACCTTCGAACATTTCCCGCGAGAAGAAAATCAGTTAGCATACGCACTAGCCACAATGTCATCTATGTTTAAACTCAAATGGGATAACGAGGCTCCCCAGATCACCATTGAACAAATGGACGAACCAGCACACTGTCACGAGATTAATACTGAAGAAGTAGTGGACCAGCCTTGGTTTCACAAAGTCAAGAGGTATCTCGAGGATCAAGAATATCCAGAAGGAGCTTCAGTCAATGATAAGAAGTTCTTAAGGATATTCTCCGCTAAATTCTTCCTTAGTAATGGCATCCTTTACAAACGCAACCATGACTCGGTGTTACTTTGGTGCATAGACAAGGTTGAAGCTGAAAGGATCATGGCTGAGTTACATGAAGGCACTTTTGGCACCCATTCCAGTGGGCATACGATGGCAAAGAAAATCCTACGGGAAGGCTATTACTGGTCTACCATGGAAGTAGATTGCTGTCAACACTCTCGAACCTGCCATAAGTGTCAGATTAATGCTGACAAGGTGCACGAACCTCCGGTTCCTCTGAATGTCTTGACGGCTCCTTGGCCCTTTGCTATGTGGGGAATTGATATGATTGGGGAAATCAAGCCAACAACTTTCAATGGACACTGCTTCATCTTAGTGGCCATTGAATATTTCACCAAGTGGGTGGAGGCAGCTTCTTTCGCTTCCGTGACCAAGAATGTTGTCGCCCAGTTCATCAAGCAGAATCTCATATGTCGTTACGGTATTCCGGAGAGGATCATTACAGACAATGGTACAAAACCGAACAATACTATGATCACTTCCTTATGCGAGCAATTCAAGATCCAGCATCACAATTCTTCCCCTTACCATCCGAAGATGAATGGCATTGTCGAAGCCGCAAATAAGAACATTAAAAAGATCATACAGAAAATGACAGTCACATACAAAGACTGGCATGAGATGTTACAATTCTCTCTCCACGGGTATCGTACTACAACTCGCACATCAACCAGGGAAACACCCTATTCTCTGGTATACGGCTGGAAGCTGTCTTGCCTATTGAGGTTCAGATCCCCTCTCTAACAATCATGAAGGATGCAGGTTTGAATGAAGACGATTGGATCCAGACTCGACTTGATCAGCTGAACTTAATTGATGAGAAAAGACTTACTGCTGTCTGTCATGGTGAAATGTATCAAAAACGGATGATCAAGGCTTTCAATAAAAAGGTCAGATGACAAGTATATCAAGTTGGAGATCTGGTGATCAAGCACATCATAATGCCACAAGGTGATCCCATGGGCAAATGCACTCCTACATACGAAGGACCATTTGTAATCAAAAATATATTCTCTGGTGGCGTGATGATCTTGACCACCATGGATGGTGATGACCTGCCGCACCCCGCATTTGCAGACATAGTCAAAAGATACTACGCATAAGAGACCCTCTAGGTTGACACACCTAGGAAAAACAAGGGCATCCCGGCGAACCAAAAAGGTTCGGGCAAAAATTAGGGATAAAACAAAAATATGTACACCCGGCAAGTTGAAAACCCGAAAGGGTGACTTGGGTAAAAAAGGGTTTCTCGGTGCACTGAAAACCCGAAAGGGAGGTCCAGGCGAAAGTTAGGGAATTAAAGCGTATAACTATGTCCCGTTGGATCACCTTACGGACAACCTTTGGCTTCAACTGACAAACTCAGAGGTTCTGATTAATTCAATAATCTTCGGACGAGGAAACAAATAGACAAGATGCTCGGAGATACAAAGGCTATAGCAGAATGGGACCCCCATGGGATTATTACATATAACTATCTTTTCTTTGCATCAAAATTTTCATTTTTTACGATAGTATTCTCTTACTAGAATATTTGTCTCATTGTACAAAAAATACTTACTCAAAGTCAATACAAAGATATCCCTTTGAAAGTGCAAAAACTATCTGTTTTTTTTACTCTTGTGTTTTGTTTACAAAAACGTCCAATGATTCATTTTTGAACATATGCATTTGAATATAATTACTGTTTATAAATAAACAAAATAGAAAGACAATCACCGATGGCTTTAAGAGGTAGGGAAATCTCTCTATGCTATTTCCATAATCCCCTGCAGTGTGCAGTTTAATCCCCATTGGAACAAAGTTTCCAGTTATCAATCCCCAGTAGAAGTCATCAAATTTCTCAGGATTCCCCAATAGGATCTTACAAGCAGTACACGACATCTCCCTTACAACAGAGTTTATTTCTCCAAGCAGAAATTCATCAAAACTTAGACTTCACAACATGAAGACTTATACTCCATATCCTCAGCAGCAGTCAGAGATTTATTTTCCCCAATCCAACAACAGTGTGGCTGATTAGCTTGCATATGCATAAATTGCATCCATATATCATAAACATTGACAACACGAATGCATTATACCATGCATTTCATACAACATGACTTTGCGTTTTTGCTAACATTTTACCCTTTTAAGGATAAGGTTAACAGCTACCATTGACATTGTTCAAAGTTTTTAGATACAGTTCAGATACACTCCAAGACACGGATGTCATCCTGATACTCATTTAGACTCAAGTTTTGGTACAGTTCAGATACGCTCCAGACATGGATGCCATCCTGAAGCTCATTCAACTCTCAGATACAGTAAGATACAATTCAGATATGCTCCAGACACGGATTCCATTCTGATACTCATTCAGATTTCAACTTCCAGATATAGTACATGTACGCTCCAGACACGGATTCCATCTTGATACTCATTCAAAATCAGCTTCCAGATACAGTTCATATACGCTTCAGACACGGATGCCATCCTGAAACTCATTTACAGTTCAGATACGCTCCAGACGCGGACGCCATTCTAACACTCATTCAAAGTCTCCTTCAGATACAATGCAGATACGCTCCAGACACGGATTCCATTCTGATACTCATTCAGACGCAATTCTCAAGATACAGTACATATACGCTCTAGACACGAACGCCATTCTGATACTCATTCTTTCAGCTTACAAATTACAATTCAAAAATAAGTCTTGGATGGCATCTACAAGACCATCTCCAAGAACTTTATATTACCTCTCTAAATGGCATCTTTAAGCCCATCCCCTCTACCATCACATCGTCGAGTGCAAATTTATGGGCACTCTAGTGTCCAATCGTCTTCCACCTTCGAGTCATGAATGGAAAAACATGCCAATCTAACTCTTCAGGATTAAGAATATTGAACAGGGGCAGCTGTTGTACCCCAAAATTTTCCCTCTCACTTATCAAGAATTTACTCACAAGATCTCCTTAGGCTCAATACTGCACTAGGGTTTGATCAGCTCAAGACACCTCCTCAAGCACTGATGACCAAAATTAGGTTTTGAATTTGCACAAGGATTTTTGAACTTCCAATATCCCATGTGACTTTCATGGATTATCATGGACCCCCAAGATTAATCATGCCAAGTTTCAAGCCTTGAATCACATTTTTGCTCAGTCAATTGAGCAGTTGACCTAAAAATCAGCTGTATTGGAGAAAAAGTCAACTATGGCCAATTTTCAGTCAAACTTCATAATTTTTTATCCACATCAACATCTTATACTCATATGTATCATTTGATCAAGTTTGTACCATAATTCCCCAGGAAATTTGATCAGATCATCAAAAGGGCAAAATGGTCAAAATTAGGGTTTTGACTGAGAAGGAGGAATTTCTGATTTTTGATCTAGAAAATGGTCAATTGGTTTAAGGAATGATCTCAAGAGTCCAATTGCATCATTTTTACCTAATAACATGGTTCAAAACATTGCAAGTACATTAGATTGACAGATGAATTTTGCAGTCAACTGATCAAAAGTCAACTGTACACTGAAAAGTCAAACTTTGACTTTTTGGTCAAATTAAAGTGCCAAAGATCATAATTCATCAAAACATGTCAAAATATGAAACTTATTCATCAAGAAATCAAAAAGTCAAGATTTCATTTTGAAAATTCAAAATTTCTAAACTTAGAAATTTTTCTAAGTGTAGGAAATTTCATGTTCTTCATAACTTTGGACAAAATTTTCACCATGATGCAAAATGATTCAAGAGAAACTTCCAACATGAAAGTTGTAGATATCCATGATATATACAACTTTTCTTTATACAACTCCTTCCAAAAATACTTGGATCTCAAGTTATAATTTTATGAACATGTGGTCATGAAACTAAACACTTAGTGAAATTTTGCCCTAATTTGGTCAGGATTTTGACCCAACTTCATGGAACTTTTTCATATAGTTCCAAGGGGAATCTTCAAAAGCAATTCAAAAATGGGTTGTATAGAACATTGCAAGCTTTCCAAAATGTCCAATAACTCCTTGAGATCATTCTTGAGTAGGGAGAATCGAAGAGATGAAATTAGGGTTTTGTCACTTGAATTACAAGTCATTTTTGATGAACACTTGAACCAAATCCATGTTAGGCTGCATAATCCTTGCTTTGCATGCCTCAAACTTGTTTGTCACTCCATAATTAAATGTTTACACATCTGTTAGGGCTTTGATCCAAGCAATTGAGCTATTGTCCAAGTTGCATTTCCATTTATGGCACAAAGTTAACAATGCCATTCTTTCAAAGCAATCTTTTTGCATGAAGTTCACATTGGGCCTCTAACTTGTTCCCTCTGATCACACTCCATCCACAAAGCCAGAAGAAAACTTGTTTAAAGCATAACCACTCTATCTTAGCAAGTACAAGGCATGGAAACTTGTTTTGTCAAAAAAATCACATGTTTAACTTAAACATGTAAATTTGAATTCTGATCAACTAGAGCACTCCAAACTTGTTGCTTAAAAATAAAGTCACTATTTGTGAGATAGAGGTCGAGCTTGAACACCCTGAAACACACCAAAACTCTCTCAAATCAGAAATTGCCTAAAAACTCCATTGTTGCACAGTTTCTGACCTTGAACATCAAACTCACATTTCCCTCGTGAGTTTCTTGGCCTTTTTGTTTCAAAAGCTTCCTCATATCAAACACAAACCATCCTTGTCCCTGTTTGCAAACTGTAACATCATCTTCCTCAACTTCCATAACCAAAAATAGAGCATTGCAGTTGGACTTCTCCGGGCCATTTCAGCCACCCTCAACTCAAGCTAAGCATTGCATTAGCTTCCTAGAGGTCAAAGGAAGCTAACCTGATCATTACCACTGCCTGAAACAAGCTCAAATCCATTTCAAGATTTCCAGTTTTGAGGTATTTTTCTTGAACTTCTATCTTCATATTGATGCATTGTTAAGCTTTGATTTATGAAGATAAAGTGTCGATAACATTGCCACGAAGTTGTACATATCCATAGTTTGCATTTATATGGCCTGAGCTTAGAGAATTTTAGAGTTGAAGTTTTCTGAAATTTTTAGGTTTTAAATTAGGGCCAGAAAAATTCTCATTCATCTTTGACTGTTAGCTAAAGTTATTTATATGGTTGGATTCGTGGGAAGAAATGCCACAACTTTCATGTTTGAACTTTTCATTTTTGCTTAGAAATGAAGAAGATACAGGTCCTTTGGCTGGAGGTTGAAGATGAAGTGTAATCAGGGCGCGTTTTGTGTTATCTATTTATTGTTTCAGTTATATTAACGGATGTATAGCCACCTCAATGGTAAAGCGCGCGCTTGTTCACCCTTAGGTCCCGGGTTCAAGCCCCAGCGTGACCTTTTGTTATTTTTTCATAATTTTCTGACTATTTTTGTGTTTTTTGGCAGCATTTGGGCTCTTCATGTGGGCTTAGTCTTTTTTTCTCATAATACTTCTTGCCTTGTTGATTAACCCCCTGGACTTTTCTTTATATTTTTTGATTTTTATTTTATTTTTCTTCATTATTATTATTATTATTATTATTATTAATATTTTATTATTATCATTATTATTATTATTTTCATAAAAATCAGAAAAAAAATCCAAATTTATTGTTATTTATTTTTTTGTACTCATGTATTTTATTTTCCATAAAACAAAAAGATAAAAAAAAACATTTTTCTTAAAATAAATAAATTTCCTTTCTTTTCTTAAATAATTAATTTTTAGACTTAGGATAAATTAGTGTATTATTTTATTTTCTTAGTTAAAATTAATTTAGAACTTAGATCTATTTTAATTAATTAATTTTCATTTTATTTTCATTAATTTAAAACCTTTTCATAAAAAACCCTAAAAATCCTTTTTCAAATTAATTTCTTTTCTTAAATAGTTTGATTTAATGTTATTTAATTTTAATTAATCATCCCCTTTATTTAGGTCAAGATAAAACCATTTCATAAATAATAAAAAAATCATTTCTTTTTCATTTGCACTTGTACATTATTTATTCAATTCTTGCACAATATTCAATATGGTTGTAATAGATAATAAGGTTTAATTTCCTTGCAATCCCCATTTGTAAATTTGTACACCCCCTCCCCACAAATGTTGTAATAGCATAGTAACTTTAAATTTCGCAATTTATCGCTTTTATATAACATGCTAGTAATTAGGGTTTGTATGGAAAGACTAAAACCGATACTTAGAAAACCCTAATTCAAAACAAAAAACAAGCATGAAAATGATACACTTACACACAAGCACCCCTAGGGTTATTCCACTTGGTTGCCTTATACAAAATGGCCATATTACGCATGTGAGATATCTTAGCAAAAACAAGCAAATACAAGATCATAGTCCCTCGATGACGCTATCTAAGTTGCCTTCCAAATGATCTTAGTCCCTAAAGAAAAAATGCTAAGATACCTTGCAACATTTCTAATCATGGTTATACGATGACCCACTCCCGTCCCGTTTACATCCAAAGATAGGGTTGCTTACAAAATCAATGGTAAGACAACAATGTCAAAGGAAAAGAACACAAAGTACAATTTCAAACAAAAGCAAGTGATCTAGCAAGTAACTAAGAGCCCATGGAAAACCATGGATGAAAAGGGTGCTAATACCTTCCCTTTTCATAATCTACCCTCCGAACTCAAGAAATAATCTCAAAGGTCTTTCCTATGCTTTTTCACCTTTCCTTTTGGATAAAAGAAAAGTCGGTGGCGACTCTTGCTAACCGCAACATTTGCGATCAAACGTAAAACCTTCAAGTCAGTTCTCCCACCGTATCACACTATCCCTGTTTCCCAACTGTAACATCATCTTTCTCATTTTCCAAACTCAAAAATAGAACTCTGCACATTGACTTCTCCAGCACGATTCAAGCATCAACTCAAGCTAAGCATTGCATTAGCTTCCTAGAGGTCCAAGGAAGCTAACCAGATCATTCCAGCACCTTGAAGTAAGCTCAAACTCAAAACATGAATTCCATTTTCAAGGTGAGTTTTCTCACTTTTGAACTCTTTATATAGGCATCATTTGGTTTCCATTTTTAAAGATAAAATGTATATATCATAGCCCTGAAACTAACCATGCTCTTAGAATTCATTTATATTGGCTGAGTGATGAGAATTTTAAGTTTGAAATTGCTAAAAAAATTAGGTCAAAATTTGGTACCATTTAAAATTCATGCTCATCTTTGATTTATAGCTTTAGTTATTTATATGACTGAACTCGTGATGAAATTTGGAGTAAGTTTTATGTTAACATTTTTGTAAATGGTTGAGAGATGAAGAAGTTACAGAATTCAAAAATGGTTCATAGATGTGGCGCGAGGTTGAAGATGATATACAATCATGAATCCAGTTTATTTTAAATTTAGGGCAACTTGTTTCTATACCGGATGTACAGGCCACCCCAGTGGCAGCAAGCGCGCGCGTAAGGCTTACCTATGGAAGGTCCTGGGTTCGAGCCCCAGCGAGACCTTTTGTATTTTTCACATTTTTCACTTGTTTCATTTTTTGTTTTGACAGACCCGCATAAGCCTCATGCCTTTGGGCTTTGATACATTTTTCTGACCATCACCCTCTATTTACTTGTCACCATGCAGCCTAACGTTTTTTTTATTTCTTTTGTTTCTGAATAACAAAAATACACTTTGAGCCTTAACCAAACAGAAATTGGTTTTTTTACTTTCTCATACCTATTTTCATTCTTAAACCCTCTGACTTAATTTTTATATTTTTATTTTATTTTCTTTTCTCTTATTATTTTTATTTTTATTATTATTTTACTAAAAAATACAAAAATATATTTTTAATACTTAGACCAATCTTTTATTTCTATTTTATTTCCTTAAACATAAAACCCTAAAAAATGTTTTCTTAACAAATTTAATTTCTTTTCTTATTTAAATGAATTTAGACTTAGCTTTATTTTAATTTTCTTTTTAATTGAATTAACTTAGAATTTAGGAGTTTAATTATGATCTTGTGGTTGATCAGAACCTTGAGAGCGGCCGGAGGATGATCTTCAGTCAGGCAGAGGAAAGAGGGGGTTGTACCTGCAAGGTACTCCAACGATCAAGTAAGAGCGGGAGCAAGAAGGTACTAGCAAAATATCAGGTAGTGAGTAGTAAGTATGTGATACCTGGCCCTCACAGGTGTGAGGGTTTATATACTTCCCCTGGCACGTGGCCATTGGTTCCTGATTTCCCACCAAGATACACGGGTCTAGAAAATTAAGTAACTGCCAGGACTTTGTCAAACCGGGCAGATGTGCCTGTAACTAGTCGTTGGTTCCAGGGAGGAGGCTGATTAGGCGCATCTCTCTGGTCATTCCCCGGTGGTTTGTACGACACAGGAGTTGGGCAGACTGAGAGGATGCTCGACGGGCATCTTGGATTGGAGCTGGATCAAGAGGGACAGAGAATGGTATTTCCCGACAGGTGCGGGTAGTCCTGGGAACGGTTGATGGGTGGCACACATGAGATACCTTAGAATGGGCCTACTCAAGCTTTTGGGCCAGTCCAGAACAGTAGCCCCCCCAAGTCGTTGCTTCTTGGCACAAGAGTGAAGACTTTGATATCTGCTCAGAGGACGTGGAAATGAGAATTTTCCCGTTGTACTTCTTTGTCGGGGAGGCGAAAAGTTTGCTGTTAGGACCATGGAATTTGGAGAGGTAGTGTGTTTTGGGAAACGTGTCGGTCGAGCGGTGCAAATGATGGCCTAGGGCTAGGGTGTCATGATGACGACCCTGGGGTTCCCAAGGCACATGTTTTATACGCGCAGACTATTTCATCTATAAATACGAGAGGAACAGGGCGATTAGTATTTTTTGCTTTCTCCTTCAACTGCTCGCATTAGCTCGACAGTTGGCCACCAACATTTTCTCAGTTTCTTCGTTTGCGGTCATCCAACTCCGTCTCTTCTTCTTCTCTCAGTGAGTTTACATTCCTCCATTGTTGCATGTTTTAGCGCTTTCGTGTTTTGCTTCTTAGATATCCATGCGGTTAGGATTTAGGGTTCTGCTAGGGAGGAGATCATTAGAGACCCTAGGTGGCGGATGTCGTTCTTGCGTCGCAAGGATATCGGAGACGCCGTGGAGCTCTCTCGGGGGCCTAGCGCTGTGCTATAGGTGATTCGTTTAGGGTTTGAGTTTTTTCTGCAACCTGTGCCCGTTAGAGTACCTTAGTGGACTTCTGGGATTTTTCTGCGTTTTGTGCCCAACAGCGCACCATAGTGAGGGTTCTGGTCAGGGATAGAATCCCCGTCTCCCAGTGCCCTTTCACATGTTTAGCAGTGGAAGGGTGGTTTTGGCATTGATGTCGAGCTTACCTTTTTCCTCTGCTTTTCAGGTGCTATGGCTGATGACGCACATGTTGTTATTTGGAGCGAATCTACGAAATCCTCCAAGAGAACTTCGAGCGAGACTAGTGGCAGCTCGTTGAGCATATTAGAAATCTATCGGGATCGGCAAAACTAGACGGATCAACAGATGGGGGAGCCCAACATGGGGGCGACCTCTTCGGCTCGGGGCGTCCTGTTTCCTCCTCGAGATGATGAGGATCCTCGAGATTGGGTAGCTAAGGACCCTTGGGAGTGGCGGTCATATTTTTACGAGCACGGGGAAGATGTTTTCACTGACGTTTACGTCCATGAGGAGGGAGCCTGGGAGGAGTGGTCGTTGTATATCCCCGGGAAAGAAAGCAGGATCTACTCAAGATATGATAGGAGGAGGATTCCTATGTATGATATAGTTTTCCGGGAGATGGGCCTCCACCTTCCTTTTTCTGACTTTGAAGTAGCCGTTTTCCGGCATCTGCATGTGGCCCCCTCTCAGTTGCACCCAAACGGGATTGCATTCGTGCGGGCGTTCCAGATAGTGTGTGACTATCTGAAGATTGGGGCCACCATCCCGTTGTTCTTCTATTGTTTTCCTATCCAGAGGAGTCAGACTGATGGGCGGTGAGGATGGGTCTCCCTCAAACAGGCCAACGAGAAGCTGTTCAAGGCCTACTTGGAGTCCGTGTACCATTTTAAAGACAATTACATTTTGGTGCAGCCCACGTTGACGAAGGCGTTGCCGAATGTTTTTAGGAGTCGTCCGTCTCTCAACGAGGATGAGACTCCTCGTATTAACGAGTTGGTGGAGCCTACCGCAAGGCTGGTCGCCAAGTTCCCAATCCAATAGACCAGCAGACATTTCGAGAAGGAGCTGGGCTCCTATGTCTGGAGAGAGGGGGAGCTTGGGGATAAGGACATGTCGAGCTTCACCACTTTGACCTTGTTTGTTGCTCGAATTCCTCCAGTGCAGCGAGTTGGTGGAGGAGGTAGGCCAGTGATGGATAGAAATGGGGAGCTCGTGTTTGAGCCGGGTCTCATAAATGTTCGTGAGCTACTTGGGAGCGAGGATCCCGTTAGATATCTGGGTACAAATTTTCTTTTTCCAGTATGTGGTCGTCGTCTGTTTGACCCGTCGTTTTACTGACTCTTGTTTTTTTTTGTTTTGCAGAAAATATGAATCCTGCTCAAGAACGTACGGCCAAGACACTCGACACTCGAGTGAGAAAGGCCAAGAAGGATGCCCATACCAGCGCGGGGCCAGTTCCTGCTTCTGGATCAGGTGGGTCATCCTAGACCCCGTCCATAGCTGATTTATCTTCGTCTGATGTTTCCTCGAAGGCGAAGAGGGCTCGATCTGAGGGGAGCGTTCACCTTACTAGGGAGACAAGAAAAGGGGCTTATAATCTGCCTCCTTGCTGGATGGAGAGGACCTTTTTCGAGAGCGCGGAACTTCGTCTTCCCAGGGTTGAATCTCTCCTTCTCGAGGGAACGAGTCGTCCGAAAAAGAGGGCGACGCTGGCTCAAGATGCGAGTGGCTTGATGCGGATCTTGGAGATGGCCGTGGCATATACCGAGGGGAGTTCATCCTAGGATATGGAAATCAAGAACCTCTAAGCCAAGTTCGCGACGACCGATAAGGCCTTGGTCGATAAAGACAAAGCCCTAAAGCTGGCCGAGGCAGAGTCGGGGAAGTTGGCCGAGGACTACAGTGCTTTCATGCTCAAGAGCGAGAGTCTCGAAGGGAAGGTGGCGGCCTTGACTTCCGAGCTAGCGCTTGCTGAAGATGAGCCAAAGGACACCAAGGACCTGAAGACTCAGGCCGAGCTAGTAGCCTGTTTCCAGCTTGCAGTGGATGATGCTCAGGCTGCCTCTGATGGGAGCTTCGACAACACGGTGAATCCGATATGTGTGTTGAATCCCGACATTAAGCTCAACACTTCGGGCATGGGGGTCAACTACGATGTGGCTAACAGACAGATTCTGGTTCCCGACTACCTGAGGGATGTCATCGATCAACCAACTAGAGATCCTGCTCGACTGTCGCCTATCATCGAAGGAGAAGTCGAGGGATGATTGTTCATTTGTTTCGGCATGTGTGCCATTTTTTGTAATATTTGTTGTTTCCCTAGCTATTGTCCATTTATGTAATATTCGCACAATTTTGGCCCAAGTGGTCGCTTTATTTATTTTTCGGCCATTGGTCGTTTTGCTTTGAATATTTAATGTGTTATTTGCATGATTGTTGACAAGTTAGCCCGATTAGGACTTTTATATTTTGCTGAGTTTATATCGGGGATATGCTCGTTTTGTATGTTCGTCAGTGTGGGGAAACCGATCAAACCGCCAGGGCGAATGCCGGGCGAGAGTCGGAATCCAGGTCTCGTTTTCAAGGGACCCGGGTTTGGCGGCGTGAACTTCCCATTGCAATTCGGGCGTTCTACCATCGTGGCACAAAGATTGTGGAGCTCGGTCGAGTTATCCACGTCGGGATAAGGGTACGCTTGTCAATCGTGTGGAACCTTGCCCCTTCTACATACTTTGGGTGCTACGCTTTTTCCTAGGCGCACACGCGTGCTCGGGTTCAGGCGGGTCTGTCTTGTCGACTGAACCTGACCGACAACTCAGTGTTTTCAACCGTAGTATTGTTTTAGATTTTCAGTGTTCCATGATTGAACGAGTTATTCCCCTTGTAAATTTTCTAAGTAATACGCTCTGGTTCCCGTTTTGGCGTAGACGCGATAAGGACCTTCCCAGTTCTCTTCGAGCTTGCCCTTGCGAGATTCTTTGCGATTTCTCTTCAGGACAAGACTGCCGACCTCTAATTCTCGACGTATCACCTTGGCATCGTAGCGCATGGCTATTTTTTGTTTGAGCGAAGCCTCTAACAGGGCCGCTCCCATTCTAATTTCTTCCACTAGGTCAAGCTCTTCTCTGAGGGCGACGTCGTTCATATCCTCATCGAGAGGTGCCTCGGTTCGTATGGAAGGTTCCCCGATTTCTACAGGGATAACGGCCTTCGTCCTGAATGCTAGTCGGAATTGATATTCCCCGGTAGACGAGTGAGTGGTCGTTTGATACGCCCAGAGCAAGCTGTGTAGCTCCTCGACCCATCTCTTCTTGGTTTCGTCCAACCTTCTCTTGAGGCCTTTGAGCATCACCCTGTTGGCAGCCTCGGCCTGGTCGTTGGTCTGGGAGTGCTCGACGAAGGCAAAGTGTTGGGTCGTGCCAATTTTTGTGACGAATTCATGGAAGGTGTGATCTGTGAATTAGGTCTCGTTGTCGGTGACTATCGCTCGTGGGATGCCGAAACGAGCCAGTATATTTCTTTTGTAGAAGCGAAGGATGTTCGGGGCAGTGATTTTAGCCAGGGCTTCGGCTTCTATCCACTTGGTGAAGTAGTCGACTGCTACTATCAGATATTTGTTCTGATTGGTTTCGACCAAGAATGGGCCAAGGAGGTCTAGTCCCCACCAGGCGAAGGGCCAGGGAGAGGAGAGGGATTTGAGCTCGCTAAGAGGAGCTAAATGCATGTCCCCATGTCTTTGGCATTTATCGCATTTCTTCACTTGATCTCTTGCATCGTGCTGCATGGTGAGCCAGTAGTATCCCACTTGCAAGGCTTTCCTCGTGAGGGATCTTCCGCCCAGATGCTGATTGCTGATACCCTCGTGGATTTCGAGCAGTATGCGTTTTGCCGCGCTTCGATCGACACATTTGAGGAGTGGGATGGAAAATCCTCTTCTGTAGAGTTTTCCTTCCACTAATACGTACGAGCAGGCCCTTCGTCTGACGATGATCGACTCTTTCGGGTCGTCAGGGAGTTTTCCTTTAGTGAGGTAATCGTGTATGGGGGTCTTCCAGCAATCGCTGTCCCCGATGGTGAATACTCCTAGGGTGACAGATGGTTTCTGGGTGCTCGGCCAAGGGAGTACCTCTTGTATTACAGATTTATTTCCTCCCTTCTTCTTTGTGCATTCCAGTTTGGATAAGACATTTGCGCGGGCATTGTGCTCGCGAGGGACATGTTGAACATCTACAGTCCTGAATTTCTTCTTCGCCTCCTGGACCAACGCCCAATATTCGGTGAGTTGGTCTTTTTTGACCTGATATTCACCTCGGACTTGCGAGACGACCAACTGAGAATCTGTGAAGATTTTTACTTCCTCAGCTCCCAGATCTTCGGCCAACCATAAGCCTGTGAGGAATGCCTCATATTCGGCTTGATTGTTGGAGGTCGGAAAAGACAGAGTGAGGGAAACTTCGACTAGGGTCCCTTCCTCGTTCTCTAATATGAAACCCGTATCGCTTCCGGTCGCACTGGAGGCACCATCGACGAATATCGTCTAGTGGCGCGGGCCTTCCGGATCCCCGAGTGAGGTCATTTCTGCTACGAAGTCGGCCAAGGGTTGAGCCTTAAGGGATTTCCTACTTTCGTATTAGATATCAAATTCAGAGAGTTCTAGAGACCATTTCAGCATCCTTCCGGAAATGTCTTGTCTTCCGAGCAGCTATTTTATTGGTTGATCTATCCGGACCACTATGGTATGGGCCAAGAAGTAGTGTCTTAGCCTCATCGCAACGTTAACGAGGGCCAGGGCTACTTTCTCGGTTTGCTGATATCTTTCTTCTGGGCCCTGCAGGGCTTTGCTCATGAAGTAAATTGGCCTTTGTCCCTTCGGGGTTTCCCTTATTAGTGCCGCGCTTATTGCCTCGGAGGCGACAACTAGATAAAGGTAGAAGACTTCCTCTTTCCCAGGCCGGGATACAATGGGCGGTTGCGAGAGTGCTCTTTTCAAATGGCCGATGGATTTCTCGCATTTGGGCGTCCACTCGAAGGTGGCTTCCTTGCATAGAGGTTTGAACAAGGGGAGTGCGTGCTGGGCGGATTTCACCATGAATCGGGAAAGAGAAGTAAGCATGCCGTTCAAGATCTGGATGGATTTCTTCGAGGTGGACGTCAAAAATTCGGAGAAGGCCCGACATTTTTCAGGGTTCTCCTTGATGCCCCGTTCTGTCAGATAGAACCTAAGGAACTTTCCAGTCCGTACGTCGAAGGTGCACTTTTCTGGGTTGAATCGCATCCAAAATTTTTGGGCTTGCTCGAACACGTTTTTCAAATGGGCGGCATGGTCGAGCTCTTCAGTGGACTTGGCGATCATGTCATCCATTTAGACTTCAAGCATGTCTCCTATTTCGTTGTAAAAGACTTTGTTCTTCATTCGCTGGTAGGTAGTGCCCGCATTTTTCAGGCCAAAGGGAATTACCTTGTAGTAATAATTGCCCGACTCGGTCATGAAAGCGGTATATTTTTTATCCTTTTATTCCATGGGAATCTGGTTGTAACCATAGTATGCGTCTATGAAAGATAGCAGTTTAAAACCAACCGAATTGTCGACCAGTTTGTCAATATTGGGGAGGGGATAAGCATCTTTCGGGCAAGCCCGATTGAGATCAGTATAGTCAATACACATTTTCCATTTTCCATTATATTTTTTAACGAGGACTACATTGGAGATCCAGGATGTGTACGGGGATTCAAAAATAAAATGTGCCTCTAGAAGGTCTTTTACAACTAATTCAGCAGCCTGTGACTTCTCGATCGACTGCTTTCTTTTGCGTTGCGCGACCGCCTTGACGGTGGGATCAATGGTTAGGTGATGGCATGCGACCTCAGGGTCTAAACCTGGCATCTCGGCCGCACTCCAAGCAAGGAGATCATCCTTCTCCCACAAGCAAGCTTTGAGTTGCCTCTTCGCCAGGTCGGGGAGGTCCGCTCCGATATTTACTCCCCTGGCGGGGTCTTCTCCAAGGGGAACCAGCTCGAAGTTG
This sequence comes from Vicia faba, assembly GCA_948472305.1. Classification (NCBI taxonomy): domain Eukaryota; kingdom Viridiplantae; phylum Streptophyta; class Magnoliopsida; order Fabales; family Fabaceae; genus Vicia; species Vicia faba. The sequence continues at coordinate 377,761,777 of OX451735.1, read as the reverse complement.
TCGTCCAGGATAGGCCGTGCATGACTTGAGAGTTCGTTGTGGTTAGAAAAGGAGGTTGACCCTTCATCTTGGACCATAGGCTCCTTCCCTTTCTTTCTTTGCTCGACCCTGTCTTCTATGGAGAAGCGACTGTCGAGGTCAATAGGTTCGACCCTCGGCAGCGGTTTGGATACCTCGAAGCTGCAGGGAAGCATGGATCCAGTGGTCGTTCGAGGCTAGGCAATGATGGAGCTGAGGCCCTTCGCAGAACCTCGAAGCACCTTCTGGTTGCTTGGATGTCCCCGTGAAGAGTGGCAACCAAGCCTTTGGTCGTGTAGTATTTCATCTTGAGATGAACGGTGGAGGGGACCGCGATGAGTTCGGAGAGAGTGGGTCTCCCGAAGATGCATTGGTAGAGAGATGGGCAGTCTACCACCAAGAATTGGGTCTTGATGGCCCTAGCCGTTATCCCTCTGCCAAAAGTGACGATCAGCTCCACGTATCCCCATTGTAACGCGGTAGGAGAACTGACTTGGTTGTTTTGCGTTTGATCGCAATTGTTGCGGATAGCAAGAGTCACCGCCGACTTTTCTTTTATCCAAAAGGAAAGGCTGAAAAGAACAGGAAAGACCTTTAGAGATGTTTTCTGAGTTCGGGGGGTAGATTATGAAAAGGGAAGGTATTAACACCCTTTTCATCCGTAGTTATCTACGGGCTCTTAGTTGCTTGCTAGATCACTTGCTTTTGTTTGAATGTGCTTGTGGTGTGGGTTTTGAAAGTATTTTGAAAATTTCTTTGTAATGGTTCTTGTTTCTATAAGAACGTGTACAAAGTGTTGTTTTGAAAATAGTTCAAAGAGGTGTTTGTGGAATGTGTTTTTGAAAGTGATTTTGAAAAGGTGTTTTCTTTGTAATGGCTCTCGTTTCGATAAGAACGTGTATAAAGTGTTGTCTTTTGAAAATGTTTCAAAATGAGTGTGTTGGTGTATAAAATGTTTTTGTTGTGAGCAAGCGAGCAACTAGGAGAGAATCTACCTACTCAAAAGGTCCTAGATGTTCTTTTCTTCCTCCTTTAAATGTTTCTATCTTACCATTGACTTGGTAAGAAACCCCATCATTGGATGTGAAGGGACAGGCGTGGGACGTTTGTATAGTCATAGAAGGAAACCTATGGGACGTTTTAGCAATGTTGTTGTACCCCAAAATTTTCCCTCCCATATTCTTTAAAGTTTATCAAGAATCATCTCCAAATGGTTCAAGACTTTTCAAAGATTGCACAGTCAAACATCCTCCTAAGCCAGTCAAAACTAAGGTTTTGGTTCCTGCAAAGAATTTGTGGTTTTCAAGGGTCCAATCAAGTCTCATGTGCCTATATACATTGTCAAGCATCTACATGTCAAGTCTCAAGGCTCACAGCATCAAATTGCACAGTCAAAAGCTTCATTTGCTTCACAGTCAACTGCAGGGGCAAAATGGTCATTTTACAGTCAAAAGTCAAAAATTTTGGTCAACATCTTATTTTGAAGCCACAATCATCATTTGATCAATTCTTGATCATGATTCCACAAGCATGGCTCAAAAATCATCAAGATGCCAAAAGTTTCTATTTTTGGACAATTGAAAAGTCAACTGTAACTTGACCAAGGCATAACATTTTCATGGTTCATCAGAAAAATCCCATCCAATGCTCATTTTGAAGGGGAGGACATTTCCTACAACTCATCTTCACATTCCAAATTCAAGAAATGCTCTCACAAAAAGTTATCAATTTCTACATTATAGGTCAATTTCAAAAGTCAACAAAAAGGCATTTTAAGTCAAAGACCATAACTTGAGATTGGTAAATCAAATTAACATGGGACAAAAATAATTGGTTAGAGGACTTCAAGACCTTTCCAAAATGTCCAAGAACATGTTCATATGATCAAAATTGAGAAAGATATGCATTGGAGAAGTTGGGAAAATTTTGGGAATTTGCAAAAGTCAACTTTGCCTAAAACACTTCATTTTTGCTAATGGGCCTCAAATTCCTTCTTGAATCTTTAACCAAGGCTTATGCACGACCCATTAAGATTAATTTGAATTATTTTCTTATTTTTATTAATTATTTGGATTTTTAATTGATTAATAATTCATTTAATTGATTTAATTGTAGGAAAATTCAAAAGATATTATTTTCAAATCTTTTGTGGAGAAAATATGATCAACACATGCTGAAGATTTCGTGTATCAATCAAGGAGACAAAATCATCCAATTTTAGCAAGTTTTGTCAATCAAAAAATTGGAAAAAGATTTGATTGGAAATCAAGGATGCAAAACAAAGCCATGGACTTTTGGACCAAGATTTACCCTAGTTTTCATTCCATTACATATACTGAAGCCAACCCTAGTGTTGTGGACGTGAAAAAGCTGCTGCAAGAAGGCCATTGCATATTGAACTTTTCCAAGAAAAATCAAAACTGACTTTGGCTTTTGAGGGTGATTCAAAAGGTTTAATTGGTTCTAATACATTGCAGGAGGTCCCAGGGATAAATTGCAATCCAATTCAGGCCTTAAAGCTAACAGAATCAATACATACAGAACCACGGTTTGCATTTTTTTTCTTGAAATCATATTGTTGAATTCATGCATAATTAACATGTTTTATTGATTGTGTTGCATTGCCAGAGGTCATACCAAGCTCATGATATCAGTTAATTGGATTAAAACGCATAGAATCAGAAGTTGCCATGAACCGATTTTAGGGTTCTTCAGTTTCAAAATTGGGGCTTTCTAAACCCAGAAAAATTAGGACTAATGATGCATATGGTTGAAACCGTTGAGCCAAGACGAATAAGACTGGACCCTCGCAAAATATTTATGTGCATCACAGCGCTAATCTCTATTATTCCTCATGTCAAATTGTGGGGGTTAAAAACCCCCGCTATCTAACGTGTTTTTTGCAGAACAGCGAAGAAGACGATGAGTTGTTAATGTCTCACTGGTCCGTTCAAAAGGGGCACGCGTTTTTTATAATTTTCAGTCCATTAATTTGTTTGCATATATTATATTCATTTGTTATTATATTATCAAAGGCAGGCAAGTGGTGTAGTGGCTGGTGAGTTGGCTGGTAATCATTGGGACCTGGGTTCGATCCCCAGGTCCACCAAAATTCCTATATTGTTTTATTCAACGTGATCACATGCAGGTTTTCTAAACGTGTCATACCATGCACTCCCAGCAACAGCACGCCAAGTGGCCACAAAGATGAATCCAAAGGCCAGAGATGGAGGATCATGGTGTTCCTCAGTCAACTACACCATAGGCAATTCCAGAAGTCAACAAGGCTTGTGCTATTGGGCCAGAATTTCTAAATCAAACCTCCACATTGGGCCATCAAACCTCCCCTGGTTTTTACTATTCTTTTTATTTTCCTTTTCTCTTTTTAATTCTTTTTTACTAATTATCATTATTATTATTATTATTAACTAATAAATTAATTTTTCATAATAAATTTAGATGATATAAAAATTGTAAATATTATTATTATTTATTAAATTCACTAATCATTATTTTTGTAAATAAATACTAACAATTAAATTAGTTAATTTAGGTTTAATTTCAATCTTTTTTTTCATAAATAAATAAGAATCATATAGAATTAGGGTTTGACAATTTTCATTCATATTTTCTTATTATTGCTATTTATTAATTATTATTATTTTTGTACATAAAAATGTAAATTAATTAATTTAGTTAATTAGGTTAACTTTGACATTTTTTATAATAAGTAAAATAATTTAGAATTAGGGTTCTCTTGACTATTAATTTCCTTTTTCTTTTATTTTCTATTTTCATAAAACTTAAAAAACACAAAAACATTTTTTTCTTTTAATTAATTAATTAATTGGTAAATTAGGTTAAATTGAATTAATTGCAAAAAAGGACAAAAACTCATATTTTCTCAAAAGGGTCAAAACCCTAAGGACGTCCCGATTAAATTTCTTTCGCGCATTCTTATTTATTTGATTATTGATGTATCCGCTCAAAGGATGTATTAGTAATTAGGATTTACCGCTTTCTTTACTTTCCGCACTTATTTATCAAAACGGGTTTTTGTTTTTGGCGATGTATAGACCCGCGCCTTGTAATAGCGTAGATTCATATTTCCGCACTTTATTTTCTGCATTCTTAACTGTTAAATATGCATGAAAGATTGTATGAAAATTAAAAACAACTCGTAGCTCACAAATGCTTGATCAAAGATAAATCTTAACATGAAAACAACACACAAGCACATGCCACTCCTAGGGTACGCCTCACTGGTTGCCTCGAACGTGGTCGTCAAGTATAGGGTGTTTTAGAGGTCGCCATCCTGTCTAAAGATCCAGTCGCCTCGAAATGGTTGCCTCGGATAAAAAGGATCTAGGACATTAGGGTTACTTCTAAGGTGTCCTACTATTGCTTCGGTGACCACACTGTCCCTTAATCGAATTGACCCGAATAACTCCAACGACGGTGCTACCTACTTTTCAATAGTGGGATATCACTGTCTAAAAGGACTCTTACACAGCCTAATTCCTGAGAGTAGGTAGATGACTCATGGGTACTTGCTCTCTTTCTAAAAACAAAACATCTTTTCACACTGACACTTTCTAAAAGTTTTCAAACGAATTTTTCATACACTCTTGAGGACAGATACAAGAGTTACTTAGAATTTTTTTTTCAACGAAACTTTTTCAAAACCCACACACACTTGAAAAGCAAACAAACAATTTTGACAACATAGTGAGCAAGTACCTAAGAGCCCGTGGATAACCACGGATAGAAAGGGTGCTAACACCTTCCCTTTCTATAAATCTACCTCCCGAACCGAGAGACATCTCGAAAAAGGAATTTTGTTGTGCTTTTGTCCTTTCCATGTTGGAGAACATAAAAGACGGTGGCGATTCTTTCTTACCGCGACATTTCGCGAACCAGCATTCCAAAACAGTCAGTTCTATTTCCACCGATCACAGAACTGGCGACTCTGCTGGGGATACTTAAAAGTGAGGTGTACCTTAGGATTAGACCACTCTTGTTTTCAATTGCTTGCTTTGTTTTCTTTAATATTGTGGGGTTTGTTTGGGAGTTTCATAGATCCTAACCCGGATCTGGGGAATACCCTTTAGGTAGCATAAGCTGTGAGGGACCTGTCCGGCGTAGACCGACACGGGTGAAGCAGTAGCTACGTTGGTGTGGCACCTTGGTCTGTACTGATATCCCTTGTGTTGGAACAAGGAGAATATGGGTCTTCTGAGGAGTCATTAAGCACCAACCGACCTTAGAACCCTAAATTGACCCAACTTGGCCATAGAACAGTAGCAGTATGCTACACTCATTGAGGCTAAACTCTCGTGATGGTTCTGGCTGCAAGAAAAGATTGCAACGCTGGAGTTATGACCGATTGAGGGTAGTCAGTGATATTGAGATCCTCTAGAACCCGGTTACTTTTGATAGGACAGGTCTTAACCAACGAAACTGAAAGAGGGTAGTACCTGAACTTCATGCTGGCCTAAACTCTAAGGGATGTCTTGTGTGACTTGTGTGCCTTATCATGTTTGCCTTTGTGAATACTTGTGCTGTGCTTTATCATAACATCATACCATCATAACATTGCATGCATCCTACATAAGGACTAATCCATTTCGAGGATCTCAAGGGTTTGTGATGCAGGTCATGATGAACCAAAATGTCTAGCAAGGGGCAAAGGGGATTTATTTTCCTCTAGCCATGATAACTTGAGTCAGGGGCTATGACCCACTCGATATGGTGAGCCTTGACTCTTGAAGAAGGACTCTCAACAACATGAAGTTCCTTCAATCAAGCTACCAGATTCAAATTCTAACAAGTTTCTTTGTTTACCCCGCGAGATCCTTGAAAACATTGCATACATACATGTCATTGCATAACAGGTCTTCCAGTACAGGTCTCTCATGTTCTCGCTGTTTATTTCAGCAATGGCTTCCCAACAAGACAATCAGGAGCTTTGTACTCAAGAGACTCAGTTCAGGGAAATCTTCCTAAACCTATCCAAGGGGCAGGAAGAGTTAAGGACACTCCTCATGGGGAATTTGGTCAGGAAAAGTCCTGAAGATGATAAGGACGAACGACTGAAACATCTGCAAGCTGAGGTAGATGCAATGAGAACCCAGATGCTGGGGCAAATGGCTCTTATCCAAGGTTTAGCTCGGGAGCAAGAAGAGTTGAGGACCATGATCAGTCAGCTTCATCAAGACAGATACAACATGAAGCAAACAGTCAAAGTCAGGGACCAGGTCATTGATCAGCTTCCAAGAAGACACGGGGCTGATATGGTGAAGAATGGACCTCTCCAAGTCGCTACCACTTCACAGGTCCAACAACAACCTTTCCAAGAACAACGGGTTGATCAGAGTAAGCCAAACAAGCCCAGGAGGCAATTCACCCAGCTCAACATGTCGCTGTTTCAAGCTTTACAACGCCTGTTGAGATTGAATCTGATCACATTAAGGGCTCCTCCCCAGAATCCCAACATCTCAGCTCCTACCTATCATCCCAATAAAAGGTGTGCCTACCACTCTGCCAGTCCAGGACATGACACCGACGACTGTTGGTCTCTGAAGAACAAGATCCAAGACCTGATTGATGAAGGGGCATTGGAATTCACCCAAGATGGTCAGGCTGAGTTCTTCTACCATCCCTCCAGGGTTCACTATTTGAAGTGACAAGTCCTGAGACGAGAGGACTTTTTGTTCATTAGAATTTTTCAATTTGTAATTTTCTTTTGATTGTTCAAACATTTCTTCATGGCAAACGTTTTTACTTTATCAATGCATTGCATATGTCTGTTTTGAACCAATCCATTCGTATTCACTATATTCAAATTGCTTTCATTTTTGTGATGATAAACTCTCGAAAAACAATTCTAAGCCTTTTGAGGGAGGATGACGAAAACGATACCACAATCTTCAAAGTATGCTTTTGAACAGACCCCGCTGATGAGGTACATGCATTGTTTCAAATCCTAAACAGTGGAGTTATAAGGCAGATAATCCCTCGTCAACCCCCTTGAGCCAAAGAAGTTGGAGTTTTTCTTTTCAAAAATTAAAACCCTTAATTATAACCTGGGGCAGGGTAGTTCTCTCAGTTGATCCAGGTGCACAATGAATGGCATCAAAGGAGTCCTTCCAAAACAAAAGACAGTGATGGTTCCCTATAATCGTAAGGACAGGCAGTCATTATCTCTTAAAATAAAAGCCCAATAAGTCAAAACCTATGAAGGAGACTTACAAAATTGGGGCATCCCGCTGACTGTAATCACAAAAGAAACAGGTCAGGCAAAAAGACAGGGATAATAAAAATAAAAAAATAAAGAGGTCCTACAAACCCTCAACAAAAAAAAAATGACTGCTTGTTCAAAATAAACTATCAGTATCCGAACCATCACTGGAATATCAGAGCAAAGACTCAAATAAGAGCACGATTAGTTGAGTTTAGGATCGAAGAACATCACGAAGAACGGGTGGGTACAAATAAAATTTGAGCCTCTATCCTTTGTTTCTTAAACCGTGAACCAGGCCACGTTATAACCCTTAAAAGTCCTAGTTGAAGCATGGGTTAGTTCGAAAGCATACTGTTACAAAGGTATCCTGACTCCTGTAGGGCTCGCTGTAAAATTTTGAGTTGACATCACATTTTACAAAAATTCACTTGTTTTACGGAAAATGCATTTTCAAAAACTTCAAGACAGACATAAGCTTTGCATTCTTAAAATAACATTGTTTGCATATGACTATTTGTTCGAACAGCAGAGAAATTCGCACGACGAAGATCTTATGAACAGAAATCTTCTCAAAGGGTCATCTCAAGTGGAAAAACACTTCCAATCAAGGGGCACGACATGAGCATTGTCCATCATCCGAGGCAGTCCAGTCAAGATTCGGAGAATCTCTCAAAAGGCCAACCAGCTTGGGGAAAATCTCCATCTGGATCACTTGGGGCATTGGACGATCAAACGAAGATCTTCTGGTGGTATGGTAACACTGCAATACTGACAGTGACCACTTCCGGTATCCTAAGAGCACAGACATAGTCGAAAAAACACTACGCATAATCAAAGACCCGCTAGGTTGACACACTTAGGCAAAAATAAGGGCTTCCCGGCGAACCAAAAGGGTTCGGGCAAAAATAAGGGATGAAAATAAAAAAAATTTGTACACCCGGCAAGTCGAAAACCTGAAAAGGCGGCTTGGGCAAAAATGGGTATCCCGGTGGACTGAAAACCCGAAAGGGCAGTCCAGGCAAAAGTTAGAGATCAAAGCGTACGACTATGTCCCGTCATCTCGTCACTTGCCTACCAAAAGAAGATTTTCCAATCAGCAGGTATCAAGCACCTCATAGGCCTGCTTCTCCAGCAGAAACTGGGGCAATAAGAATTGTCTAAGCGATCTAGATGCTCTGTCCACTAAGGTACTGAGGTAGGTTCAGCTGAAGAACATGATCAAGATACCTCCACTCCCCCGGAGTAAGACAAGATTCAGCAATACTCTCCCAAAGCAGAGTTGGTCTCCCATCAGCCCCGAAAAGGCACAGTATCTCCAGCAAGTCAACAACACTCTCCCCAAGCAGAGTTAGTCTACTGTCAGCCTTAAGGAAGTTGGGTATCCCCAGAAGATTTCAACATTCCCCAGCGGAGTATAGATATTCCTCAGCAAGCATCCCCGGCAGTCTTAATATAAGATTGTTCCCCGGCGGAATACAAACATCCAGCGGAGCCACTCCCCAGTACAGTCCAAAGTCTCCCCAGGAGAGTTGAATCATCCTCCCCAGTAGATTCTGGAAGCTTATCCCCAGTAGATTCTGGAAGCTTATCCCTAGTAGATTCTGGAAGCTTATCCCCAGGAGAGTCTGGAAGCTTATCCCCAGTAGAGTAGGAAGCTTATCCTCGGTAGAGTCTGGAAGCTAGTCCCCTGCAGAGTACAAATATCTCTCCCCGACCATGTTCATAGGTTATCCCCCACCAGGGCCTATAATTGGGTTATCCTCAGCTAATTACAACGGAAAGATCGTCCTCGGCGAAGTTCTTCCAATCCCCAGAGGAGTTCATAAAATTCCTCAACAAAGCTCATCAACGGTATCCCCAGCGGAATTATCATCAACATCTCAGCAAATTACCTCTCTTCCCACAGAGTAATTCCCCCGCAGAGTAATCTCTTCAACAAGTTTATTCCCCAACGGAGTCATCTTCTCCTACCGGTTTATTCTTGCAAATCATCATCCCCCAGCGGAAACGAAGAACTCTACTCTTCAACATGAGCCCAGGATTTAACTTCCCGGCGTTCGTCAAGGATTTATTTTCCTAGACGAAAATACATTCATAGACATTTCACATTTCATACATCCTGCTTACATACATAATGCATGCATATACGCATCACATCACACGATCTCATTTATTTTTGGGAACATCGTGACATCATGCATTTCATACATCATGACATTGCATACAATTGATGTTTGGCCTTTTCAGAAAAAAGGTCAATGCAAAGATGATTACTATCAACTGTCGCAATTCCGGATTCGATACCTGTATCTAGCCAGGGCATATATGTGAGAGATTAATTGTGGATTCGACACCTGTATCTAGCCAGGGCATATCTGCGTGAAGAGTTTAGTGATTCGATACCTGTATCCAGCCAGGGCATATCTGTAGACGACTAATTCCAGATTCGATTCCTGTATCTATCTAGGGCATATCTGAAGAGTTTGAAGATTCGATTCCTGTATCCAGCCAGGGCATATCTGTAGACAACTAATTCCAGATTCGATTCCTGTATCCAGCCAGGGCATATCTGAAGAGTTTGAAGATTCGATACCTGTATCCAGCCAGGGCATATCTATTGACGACTAATTCCAGATTCGATTCCTGTATCTAGCCAGGGCATATCTGAAGAGTTTGAAGATTCGATTCCTGTATCTAGCCAGGGCATATCTGTTGACGACTAATTCCAGATTCGATTCCTGTATCTAGCCAGGGCATATCTGAAGAGTTTGAAGATTCGATTCCTGTATCCAACCAGGGCATATCTGTAGACGACTAATTCCAGATTCGATTCCTGTATCTAGCCAGGGCATATCTGAAGAGTTTGAAGATTCGATTCCTGTATCCAGCCAGGGCATATCTGTAGACAACTAATTCCAGATTCGATTCCTGTATCCAGCCAGGGCATATCTGAAGAGTTTGAAGATTTGATACCTGTATCCAGCCAGGGCATATCTGTAGACAACTAATTCCATATTCGATTCCTGTATCCAGCCAGGGCATATCTGTTGACGACTAATTCCAGATTCGATTCCTGTATCTAGCCAGGGCACGTTTGAAGAATTTGAAGATTCGATTCCTGTATCCAGCTAGGGCATATCTGTAGACGACTAATTCCAGATTCGATTCCTGTATCTAGCCAGGGCACGTCTGAAGAGTTTGAAGATTCGATTCCTGTATCCAGCCAGGGCATATCCGTTGACGACTAATTCCAGATTCGATTCCTGTATCTAGCCAGGGCACGTCTGAAGAGTTTGAAGATTCGATTCATGTATCCAGCCAGGGCATATCTGTTGACGACTAATTCCAGATTCGATACCTGTATCTAGCCAGGGCACGTATGTGAGCGATTGTTTGTAGATTCGATTCCTGTATCCAGCCAGGGCACGTCTGTAAGCAACCATTTGAAGTTCTGGATTCGATTCCTATATCTAGCCAGGGCACGTCTGTGAGCGACTGTTTGTAGATTCGATACCTATATCCAGCCATGGCATATCTACATGAAGATTCTGAAGATCAACACCTGTAACAGGCCAGGAAATTATCTTTCTTTCTCAGGTACGCAAGTTCTCGCTAAGGAATCTCTTACGCGATCGACAGCCTCCCGATGGCATCTATAAGCCCATCTCCACAACTATCCATGACATCTCCAAATGGCATCTATAAGCCCATTCCCGACAAGGTTCTGTCACTTCTCCAGATGGCATCTATAAGCCCATCCTCTTATCCATCATCTATCCAAATGGCATCCGTAAGCCCATTCCCGCCATCACATTGCTGATACTCTACTATGCGAGTGCAAATTTCTGGGCACTTTAGTGTTCAATCATCTTCCACCTCAGGTCTAAGAAGATTGAACAGGGGAAACTGTTGTACCCTAAAATTTTCCCTCCCATATTCTTCAAAGTTTATCAAGAATCATCTCCAAATGGTTCAAGACTTTTCAAAGATTGCACAGTCAAACATCCTCCTAAGCCAGTCAAAACTAGGGTTTTGGTTCCTGCAAAGAATTTGTGGTTTTCAAGGGTCCAATCAAGTCTCATGTGCCTATATACATTGTCAAGCATCTACATGTCAAGTCTCAAGGCTCACAGCATCAAATTGCACAGTCAAAAGCTTCATTTGCTTCACAGTCAACTGCAGGGGCAAAATGGTCATTTTACAGTCAAAAGTCAAAAATTTTGGTCAACATCTTATTTTGAAGCCACAATCATCATTTGATCAATTCTTGATCATGATTCCACAAGCATGGCTCAAAAATCATCAAGATGCCAAAAGTTTCTATTTTTGGACAACTGAAAAGTCAACTGTAACTTGACCAAGGCATAACATTTTCATGGTTCATCAGAAAAATCCCATCCAATGCTCATTTTGAAGGGGAGGACATTTCCTACAACTCATCTTCACATTCAAAGTCCAAGAAATGCTCTCACAAAAAGTTATCAATTTCTACATTATAGGTCAATTTCAAAAGTCAACAAAAAGGCATTTTAAGTCAAAGACCATAACTTGATATTGGTAAATCAAATTGACATGGGACCAAAGGCATTGGTTAGAGGACTTCAAGACCTTTCCAAAATGTCCAAGAACATGTTCATATGATCAAAATTGAGCAAGATATGCATTGGAGAAGTTGGGAAATTTTTGGGAATTTGCAAAAGTCAACTTTGCCTAAAACACTTCATTTTTGCTAATGGGCCTCAAATTCCTTCTTGAATCTTTACCCAAGGCTTATTCACGACCCATTAAGATTAATTTGAATTATTTTCTTATTTTTATTAATTATTTGGATTTTTAATTGATTAATAATTCATTTAATTGATTTAATTGTAGGAAAATTCAAAAGATATTATTTTCAAATCTTTTGTGGAGCAAATATGATCAACACATGCTGAAGATTTCGTGTATCAATCAAGGAGACAAAATCATCCAATTTTAGCAAGTTTTGTCAATCAAAAAATTGGAAAAAGATTTGATTGGAAATCAAGGATGCAAAACAAAGCCATGGACTTTTGGACCAAGATTTACCCTAGTTTTCATTCCACTACATATACTGAAGCCAACCCTAGTGTTGTGGACGTGAAAAAGTTGCTGCAAGAAGGCCATTGCATATTGAACTTTTCCAAGAAAAATCAAAACTGACTTTGGCTTTTGAGGGTGATTCAAAAGGTTTTATTGGTTCTAATACATTGCAGGAGGTCCCAGGGATAAATTGCAATCCAATTCAGGCCTTAAAGCTAACAGAATCAATACATACAGAACCACGGTTTGCGTTTTTTTTCTTGAAATCATATTGTTGAATTCATGCATAATTAACATGTTTTATTGATTGTGTTGCATTGCCAGAGGTCATACCAAGCTCATGATATCAGTTAATTGGATTAAAACGCATAGAATCAGAAGTTGCCATGAACGGATTTTAGGGTTCTTCAGTTTCAAAATTGGGGCTTTCTAAACCCAGAAAAATTAGGATTAATGATGCATATGGTTGAAACCGTTGAGCCAAAACGAATACGACTGGACCCTCGCGAAATATTTATGTGCATCACAGCGTTAATCGCTATTATTCCTCATGTCAAATTGTGGGGGTTAAAAACCCCCGCTATCTAACGTGTTTTTTGCAGAATAGCGAAGAAGACGATGAGCTGTTAATGTCTCACTGGTCCGTTCAAAAGGGGCGCGCGTTTTTTATAATTTTCAGTCCATTAATTTGTTTGCATATATTATATTCATTTGTTATTATATTATCAAAGGCAGGCAAGTTGTTTAGTGGATGGTGAGTTGGCTGGTAATCATTGGGACCTAGGTTCGATCCCCAGGTCCACCAAAATTCCTATATTGTTTTGTTCAACGTGATCACATGCAGGTTTTCTAAACGTGTCATACCATGCACTCCCAACAACAGCACGCCAAGTGGCCACAAAGATGAATCCAAAGGCCAGAGATGGAGGATCATGGTGTTCCTCAGTCAACTACACCATAGGCAATTCCAGAAGTCAACAAGGCTTGTGCTATTGGGTCAGAATTTCTAAATCAAACTTCCACATTGGGCCATCAAACCTCCCCTGGTTTTTACTATTCTTTTTATTTTCCTTTTCTCTTTTTAATTCTTTTTTACTAATTATCATTATTATTATTATTATTAACTAATAAATTAATTTTTCATAATAAATTCAGATGATATAAAAATTGTAAATATTATTATTATTTATTAAATTCACTAATCATTATTTTTGTAAATAAATACTAACAATTAAATTAGTTAATTTAGGTTTAATTTCAATCCTTTTTTTCATAAATAAATAAGAATCATATAGAATTAGGGTTTAACAATTTTCAATCATATTTTCTTATTATTGCTATTTATTAATTATTATTATTTTTGTACATAAAAATGTAAATTAATTAATTTAGTTAATTAGGTTAACTTTGACATTTTTTATAATAAGTAAAATAATTTAGAATTAGGGTTCTCTTGACTATTAATTTCCTTTTTCTTTTATTTTCTATTTTCATAAAACTTAAAAAACACAAAAACATTTTTTTCTTTTAATTAATTAATTAATTGGTAAATTAGGTTAAATTGAATTAATTGCAAAAAAGGACAAAAACTCATATTTTCTCAAAAGGGTCAAAACCCTAAGGACGTCCCGATTAAATTTCTTTCGCGCATTCTTATATATTTGATTATTGATGTATCCGCTCAAAGGATGTAATAGTAATTAGGATTTACCTCTTTCTTTACTTTCCGCACTTATTTATCAAAACGGGTTTTTGTTTTTGGCGATGTATAGACCCGCGCCTTGTAATAGTGTAGATTCATATTTCCGCACTTTATTTTCCGCACTCTTAACTGTTAAATATGCATGAAAGATTGTATGAAAATTAAAAACAACTCGTAGCTCACAAATGCTTGATCAAAGATAAATCTTAACATGAAAACAACACACAAGCACATGCCACTCCTAGGGTACGCCTCACTGGTTGCCTCGAACGTGGTCGTCAAGTATAGGGTGTTTTAGAGGTCGCCCTCCTGTCTAAAGATCCAGTCGCCTCGAAACGGTTGCCTCGGATAAAAAGGATCTAGGACATTAGGGTTACTTCTAAGGTGTCCTACTATTGCTTCGGTGACCACACTGTCCCTTAATCGAATTGACCCGAATAACTCCAATGACGGTGCTACCTACTTTTCAATAGTGGGATAGCACTGTCTAAAAGGACTCTTACACAGCCTAATTCCTTAGAGTAGGTAGATGACTCATGGGTACTTGCTCTCTTTCTAAAAACAAAACATCTTTTCACACCGACACTTTCTAAAAGTTTTCAAACGAATTTTTCATACACTCTTGAGGACAGATACAAGAGTTAGTTAGAATTTTTTTTTTCAACGAAACTTTTTCAAAACCCACACACACTTGAAAAGTAAACAAACAATTTTGACAACATAGTGAGCAAGTACCTAAGAGCCCGTGGATAACCACGGATAGAAAGGGTGCTAACACCTTCCCTTTCTATAAATCTACCTCCCGAACCGAGAGACATCTCGAAAAAGGAATTTTGCTGTGCTTTTGTCCTTTCCATGTTAGAGAACATAAAAGACGGTGGCGACTCTTGCTTACCGCGACATTTCGCGAACCAGCATTCCAAAACAGTCAGTTCTATTTCCACCGATCACAAATGTCATTTAGGGACTAGATCGTTTACCGAAGGCAACATTGAGGGTCATTGAGGGACTACGATCTTTTATCGAGGATCTTTGCTAAAACGCCCATATTCAAGGGACATGACTATTTTCCGAAAGGAAACAAAGTGGGATTACCCTAAGGGTGCTAGTGTGCAAGTGTGTTTTATTTACATGCATTTAGTCTTGATTAGGGTTATCTATTTGTTAATTTTATGTCTTGCCATACACACCCTAATTACTAGCATTTATATTCGAAAGCGATAAATTGCCGAAATGTAAAGTCCTACGTTATTACATCATTTAGGGGTGGGGTACAAATTTACAAATGGGGGGTTGCAAGAATGTAAATCCTAATTAACTATTACAGCCATATTGAAATGTACAATATAAGAAGAAAAAGGACTTGTTTTTGAAAGTGATTTTTTGTCTTAATGAATTAAAAGAGAAAAGAAATAAATTAATTAATAAAAAGGAAAAATATTTTTTATGTCTTTTTTTATATTAATAAAAAGGGTATTAATGTTGAAAATGATTAAAAAAAGGGAAAATAAAGAGAGATAGAATATGCGTGCTGCTGAAAGCAAAACAAAGGGGATCAGAAGTTCTGATTCTAGGCGCGCTGTGGTTCAGCAAGAAACGTCAGAGGTGATCAGAAGTTCTGGGTTGATATCATTGGAATCCTTAAAGAAATGTTAGAGGGCAAAAATAAAAGTTATGGGTTGTGCTTAGACAGTGAGCAAAAAAGTATGAAGTTCTGTGTTGTGTTAAGCAGTGAGTAAAAATCAGAAGTTATGTGTTGTGTTAAACAGTGAGTGAGTGAAAAGTCAGAAGTTCTGTGTGTGTTAAAAACAGTGAGGAGAACTCATAAGTTCTGTGTTATGTTTCAACTCTTTCCTCATATTAATCAGCACATCAACAATTTATTCAATCCTTAACAGCAAATCAGAAGGATAAAAGCACAGCAGTTTATCGAAGTTCTAATTCTAATTTTGAGCCTAGCTTTATTCAAGTAGTTCTGATCCATAGTTTTTCTACTTATGAAATGATATGGACAACATCAATACTATGGTATTTACATATTTAATGATGTTCTGAATGAAAAGATGCAAAGTCAGAAAGACTTACCTTGAATCTGGAGCGTGTGCCTGGAACTTGAACTGCTGCCTTCAGATGTTCTGGAGTCAGTGAGAGCAACGGAATAGAGGTTATGTTCTTTGATTCAAAGGGAAGAACAAAGGTTTTGTTTAGGATTTACGAAGGTTTTTTATTATTTCCTTTTCTCTCTTAGATAATCCTTTCTCTCCAAAAGGCAGCCCCTTGAACGTGTGATGGAGCAACTTATTTATAAATGGGTTTACTGTGGTTTTGGGGGGAAAAACAAATGGGATTTTTAACCTTTTTGGTATACTGTTCCATTGCTTTTTAAACATAGTTTTTGTATGCTAATTTGGTGCAAATATGAGGTTTGAGAAAGTGCAGGCGTGGACTGGATCAGCAGCTAGTTGCAGGACTATGCCACAGCAGGGAAGCAGGTTATTTAAACGAGGTTTTGGGATTTGGTGATGTTCTGATCGCAGAAGACCAGAATGAGACTCGAAGAGTGATGTTCTGACCGAAGCATTGAACATAGCCTTCATATGCTGAAGAATTATGTTCTGACCGAAGAGCATTGCTTCCACATGTTCTGATTTGAAGCATCATGTTCTGAACCGTGTTTCAAATTCTGACTGCACTTGCGTGGAGGCTAGCCCAGAAGTTCTGAAGTATCATATCCTCTTAACACTTAGAAAATTTTCTAAATGCTTAGAAAATTTGATTTTTTTCAAAGTAATTTCCGACTTCTGATTTTGATGAACTAATTTCATGTCTTGATGAAATGTGATTGTTGAAACTTTATTTTTGATCCAAAAGTCAAAGATTGACTTTTCAATGTACATTTACCCATTTTGCCCTTGTGAATTACTTTCTTTAGAAAATTGTAATCTGAGACTTAAAACTTACCAGAAGCAAACCTGAGGATTTAGAAGGGTCTTTTGAGAAATGAGAGGGCAAATTTTGGGGTACAACACCCATGGCTTCGTGCTAGCCCCGTTGAAACCTTAAAGATCAGAACCCACGTAGGGGGTTAGGTGTCTCTTGTTCAGCTGCAAAGTGTTGAACGATTGGGCGTACATGATGTCCACCGAACTTCCCTGGTCGACCAAAATGCGATGCACGTCAAAGTTAGCCATCCGAGCTCTCACAAGTAGCGGGATGCATGAATTCGAGGCTCCTCCTGGTAACTCTTCTCTATAGAACACGAGGGGGTGAGATCCTCCTCGGAACTTGATGAGTGTGGCGTCCATATCAGAGTTGGCCTCGATCAGTTGGTCGAACCTTCTTTCCACCCATCCGACCGTATGCCTGTTGAACCCTCTGCTGGAAATGACCATGGTTGCGGGGAAGGATTCTCACGGACTGTGGGGGGAGAAGTACAGGGGGACGTCCTCCATGTTAGGAAAGTATAAGTCTTACGGCCGTGAGATGCTCAGGGCGACAAGAATGGTGTCGAGGTCGGGGGACTTTTTCCCTTCCTCGACATTCTTTGTCTTTGGTGCTTCATCACAGGCGGCCTCTTTTTTCTTGTACTACTTGAGGTGCCAATCTCTGGTTAGTATTTCGATTGCATCCTTGAAGTGGATGCAATCCTCTGTGTTGTGGTCGTGACTCTTGTGGAACCTGTAGTACTTTCTTTTGTCGGTTCCGGGCTTCGACGGTGTTTGTCGGGGGAAGCGCATCCCGACTTGCTTGAACTCAGAATTAGCGCATTTGGAAAGAATACGCTCCATCGAGGTTGTCAGGGGAGTGTAGTCGTGGAAGCGACCGGCCGACCCCTTGTAGTCTTTTGGGTCATGGGATCTGTCCTACCGTTTCTTCTCCCCCCCGACAGGATGTCGAGGGTTCATCACTCTTTGAGGGTATGGCACTCTCCCTATGCCTGGATTCCCATGCGTTGTTGACCGCCTCTTTCTCCTCGTACTGTATGTACGCCTAGGACTTTAGGAGAAGGGAATCGAGCGTGGTTGGTGTTTCTATGCCCACAGACTTGGCAAAGTCGCTGCGGGGATGGAGCCCATGCTCGAGCAGGTATTTCTTCATGTTGTCCGTTGTCGGGACCTAGACCGCTTCTTAGTTGAAGTGCTCAATGTAAGCTCGCAGAGATTTGTCTCTGCCTTGTACGATTTCCTTGAGCGAAGCTTCTGATTTAGGATGTTGGTGGGAGGCAGTGAATTGCCTTGAAAACATCTTCCCGAGTTGTTTCCACGATGTGATAGATTCGTCGGGCAAACTTTTGTACCACGCCATCGCCCCTTTCCTGAGAGTAGTCGGGAAGAGTCTGCATTTAATGGCGCCCCTGACCCCTCTGTAGTCGAGGAGCGCATCGATGTTCTCAATATGCTCGTCAGGATCCGTCGTGATGTCATAGGTCCCTAGAGTGGGTGGCTTCTCTAGGCCGACGGGGAGTGGAGCTTTAGTGATCTCCCTTGAAAGTGGGTCGTGGGGCTCGTCATCTTTACTGTTGACGAGAGATGGAGAATGAGAGTGATAATTTCCCCCATGTCGGTCGTCGCGGTCCCTTCGAGGGGAGGGGCTCCTTCGTTGTCGATTTGGCTCGGGAGAGGGTAATCGAGCGCGGTCGATCTTTCTATTGTCCCTCCTCTTCTTGAACGAAGGGGAATCTTGATCTCGGGAAGGAGGTGTACAATTGCATTTCTTGAAGAAAGAAACATCACGCCTTTCCTTCTTGGGCGGTGGAGCACACCTGGGTGGTGATGCAATGGGGGAACTTCGTCTTCGGGTCCTCCGGGGAGGAGATCTTGAACGCCTGCTTTCCAAGACTCCTATCCTTTAGTTTTGTTGAAGGATGAGGGTGTTGGTCTGATTTAGGGCAGCGAGCAGTGCTGCCATGGCTGGGTCGGCATTGAGAGGGATAGGAACTGGTTACAAAATTTCTGGTAGTTCCTCAGCAGGATTGTTGGAACGTCCTTCGTCCAAGAGTAGGTCGTCGCCACGCCGGGAATTAGCAGAATCAGGGGACGCAATTTGTCTATCATGGGGGCCCAAGTTGTCCTCAAGGCGAGGGTGTTCTTGGCATCCATCAGTCTTGCGAGCAGGGGAAAGGATGGTTTTTTCGGACAGGTAAAGATCGTTATGGTCGGCCATAATATGAGAGATGGATCTTAAAAGAAGAATCGCTTTGATCTTAAGTTCCGAGGGAAGAAAGATGGGGATAGCAAATTCCCACAGACGGCGCAACTAGTCTTGCGGTTGATCAGAACCTTGAGAGTAACCGGAGGATGATCTTCAGTTGGGCAGAGGAAAGAGGGGGTTGTACATGTAAGGTACTCCAACGATCAAGTAAGAGCGGGAGCAATGTTGGCTCCTAAATTCGACACCCTTGTTTTTATTAATATGAACCATTAATCATGAGGGATGGTTTCGACCAGCTGATCCTGTCGAATGCTTGTCAGAAGGTGGCAAGGTACTTAGAGGATTTCTTTAAGTGGGAATCTTGTTGCCTTCGACGTCGAAGAAATCTTGTTGCCTTCGACGTCGAAAAAATCTTGTTGCCTTCGATGTCGAAGGAACTTCTCGATAAAGGCATTGGACGCTCAGAGTGGGACGGTTTGAGATTCGAATGTTTGGAGGGAAAACGGTTCCCAGCAGTTACCAAGTGTTACGTGCCAAGATCAGGAGCGTTGAATGCTGTGAGCGTGCCAAGTGGTGTCATCTCGAAGCAGCGTAACTGCCCAACGGTTATTTGAGATGTGTTTAGTATAAATACTAGTTGTTCATGTAAATTTTCCGTGTGTTCACAATTATATACAAGTTACTCATTTAGATTCAAGTACCCAGTGTGAGCGAAAGAATTGTTGAGAATGTATGTGTGAAACACCATTTAAATTAATCAAAGTCATTTATTTTCCAGAACTTTATTGCCTTTCATTTACTTTTCCCAGTCGAAGCCTTTATTTAAAGCTTTCTTTTATTCTACCAAGTTTTCCTTCATGCAATTTTCATAAAGTGTCTTTACTTTACTAGCATTAACCATCATTAGAACTTAGTCAAACCCCAAAAATCAACCATGTCTTAGGATCAATCTGATCGATCCTGCGAGTCACCAAATAAGTAACCTTTTGGAGGATCAGCAGTTGTTTACCAATTTCCACGGTAAACAAATTGGCACACCCGGTGGGACCTTGTGTTGATTTTGAAGGTTAACCGTATTTATACAGAATATCATCTTTTTCGAGAAGTATTGCATGTTATTGAGAAGTGGTAGAATATACACTAACAATACCAATACTGCCAGAAGAAGAGAAGCGATGGCGAATCCGCCAAACAATAACGAAATCCCACAAACAAATGTGGGATCAACGGTTATCCCAACCGTAAGTGAAGCGATAACCGCTGGTTCAACACCAGCAGTAACCGTCACACAAACGGGGCCATTACCTCCGTTCACTGGCCCCAGAATGCCTTTGGGAACTCCCCCACCAAGGGGAAACCCAGGAACTAGGCCTTATGTTCCCCCAGGATTTTCGACAAGCGGTCTAAATCGAGAACCACTCTATGGCATGCCAACTTCTGAATTGGCTAGCCTGACGAACGCTGCGTCCACTTTTTCAGACCCTTTAGTGAGTGCCTCTTCGCCACTCCAAGGTTCTGGAGTTGGTATGGCGAACATAAATAGGACCCAACTCTTAGGAGGAGCGTCCCAAGTAGCCCATGGCCTTACGAATGCCTCGACAGCAGTCTTGAGGCAGCAAATGGACGAAAGCAACCACGATATGGTTCAAATGTTGGCACAAACTTTGAGTACAGTGCTGAATCCTCTAATACAAAATACCACTCAGTCGAATCAGCAGATGACAGCGCAAATGATGCGTCTGGATGATTTCTTTGGGGTACCCCAACCTATTCGACACCCCTAAAGGGCGCAAATCAGGGGAAACCAAGGTATACTTTTAGAGGAAGAAACCACTATTAACCAAGTCCAGCAGCCTGTCGAAGAAAACCTTAGGGCACGATTGGAGCAACCCGGGGTCGAAGAACCTAGGGTCATAGCCCCAGAGGTAAGGATAGTCAACAGAAACCAGAATGCTGACGAAGTAGTTCAGCACATCCAATACCAGAACATGGGTTTGGAAAATAACCTGGCAGCCATGATCGAAAGAATCATGACCCAAAATAGGATGAATATGGGCTTTCGTAGACCCAACTTTACATCCCCACTGTCAGAATATGTGTTACAAACAGACTTACCTCCCAGATGTAAAGTCCCTAAGTTCACTAAATTTTCAGGGGACACGACAGAATCCACTGCCGAACACGTGGCGAGATACTTGATCGAAGCAGGGGATATTTCAAACAACGAAAACCCGAGGATTAAGTATTTCCCAAGTTCCCTAACAAAGAACGCGTTTACTTGGTTCACAATGCTCCCCCCCAATTCGATCCACCATTGGACCCAGCTGGAGAGATTGTTCCATGAACAATTCTACATGGGACAAACCAAGATAAGCCTGAAAGAGTTGGCCAGCGTAAAGAGACGATTCACTGAACCTATAGACGAATATCTAAATAGGTTTAGGTTGCTCAAAGCAAGATGCTTTACGCAGGTGCCAGAACACGAGTTAGTCGAAATAGCCGCAGGAGGTTTAGATTATTCCATTAGGAAGAAATTAGACACTCAATACCTGAGAGACATGGCCCAATTGGCCGATAGAGTTCGACAGGTAGAACGCCTTAAAGCTGAAAAAGCCAAGGCGACAAAAACTCATAAAAGAGAAAGGATAGCATATGTCGAAATGGACGATGAAGATCCAGAAACCTTCGACGAAACTATAACTGTCGAAGAAAGCGAGGTAGATTTAGCGGAACTAAAACAAGGGCCACCATACTCTTGCAAACTGCTAGTCCCCTCAAGTGGAAAAAATTCCACTGGTCCAGAAAGGGCCAACGATAGGTTCCCTAAAAAGACTTACAGTTTTGATATTACAAAATGTGATGAAATTTTTGACTTACTTGTAAAAGATGGCCAAATGATAGTGCCCCCAGGGGTAAAGGCGCCTCCTTTTGATCAAAGAAAGAAGAGAGGTTTTTGTAAATATCATAATTTTTTGGGCCATAAAACATCTCAATGTTTTCTTTTCAGGAATCTCGTGCAAGATGCTATCGAAGAGGGGAGGCTGAAATTTGCTGATAAGACCCCCATGACTGTGGACTCTAACCCTTTGCAGGCTGAAGCCCATTATGCTGAACCTTCAGAGGTGAATGTGATCGAGGCATCCAGAAGCCAGGCGAAGAGGCCAGGAATAACTATGGTCGAAGTCACCAAGGATCATGTCAACATGCCAATCTTTGGCAGTTTTTCTGGGAATCTTTCTAGAAAGACAATTGAAGCAGTCCAAAAAGCCATTGAAAGCCCCAAACTGGAGACAGTTGGAGCCCCAAAATCTGGAGCAAAACCCAGTTCCTACTTGGCTGCAGTTCAAGGCCAGACAGAGGACCTGGAGGCTCAGATGAAGCAGTTGACTCTTGCCACCAAAGACACCATGAATGTCAACATGGTCGAAATCTCTGAACCAAAAGCATCAGAGGAGGCCACTAGGCAAGAACAAGCCAACAAAATGTCTTTCCCTCGGGAAAATGAAAATCTGGAAGATTTCTTGCAAAGATGCCAGAAGAAGAAGTCAGAAGTGATGTTGTATCCTCGATGCAGCTCGATTTTCGACAAAAAAGCTGCTGAACACATCCAAGGTGTAAGAGCAGCAAACAGAAGAAGGGAAAGTGTTGATACTCGACATGACCCCAGAAGAACCTACCAAAAGGGTTCAAATCAAGAAAAGAGGCCACTGACATTCAGGCCTCCAACCAATGTGCCAGTTGATACGTGGTATAAAACATCTGGTCGAAAGAGACCAAGCGAGGAAAGGTGGCACTCCTTCGAAGTGCCAAGAGGTTCATCTTTGGAACATAAGAAAGAACCTCCGGTGGTTGCCCCTAAAGTGACCCAGGTATCAAGTAACTACAAAGGAAAGAATCCCATGTCTCGATCCCAATGGAGAAGATACCAGAGGCGGCGAAAGGCTGAAAGGGAAGCTGCTGATGAACCAAAGCCAGAATCAAGTTCAAATGTTCCTCAGAAAAAGCAGAGGAAGCCTCTGGAAAGACAACCAGTGACTAATAGGCTAGTCTGGCCTAACCAGGGTGAAGTTGATAACGAAGATGGCTCTGAGTCTGATGACACCCTAGATATCATGGTGAACATAGTCTCAGTTTTGCCAAGAGAGTTCAACCGCCAGGTGGAGGTTCAAGCAAGCGATTGGGAAGTCGAACAAGAAATGGCCAAGCATAGGCCAGTATGCTACTTCGTCATGGATAATGGCACTACTGAAGAGCAAAATGGTTTCTTCGAACCTCCTACAGAGGCGATGAAAAATCACCTCAAGCCTTTATTTATAAGGGCTAAACTCGAAGAAACCACAGTAAATAAGATCTTGGTGGACTGTGGGGCAACCATCAACATCGTCCCTCACTTTATGCTGAGAAAAATAGGCAAGAGCGATGAAAACATCAAGCCTCACAACATGGTCCTGTCGAATTATGAAGGCGGAATAGGGACCACTATGGGTGTGATCCAACTGGACATCAAGGTGGGATCCATCCTTCGACCAACTATGTTTATGGTCATATCGGCCAAACCAAATTATAATCTTTTGTTGGGCCGAGAATGGATACATGGTGTTGGAGCTGTACCATCATCAATGCACCAAAGGTTGATACTATGGCGTCCTGATGGAATGGTCGAAAACATAGAAGCGGATCAAAGCTATTACTTGGGCGAAGTAATTCACCTAGGGATGGCAGACTTCGACAAAAATTTGGCTCACATTGGGCCATGCCCAGCACCTGACTTCGACTTGGCGCCAGCGCCAAATGCTTTTTGTTCCTTATACCTGCACCCTGAGCATGGTTTTCAATGGGACAGAGAAGACTTGTCCCACATTGATTTTAGTGGGCTAACTGACATCCAGCCAACTGGTTGGGGAAGCGAATTCAGTGACAATGACTGAGTCACAATCACTGTAGCGAATTTCGGCTTATGTAGCCGAAACAAGGATAATAACGGCTCTTGAAGCCGAAGTAAAATACATGGCCACACAGGCCAACGATCAAGAGTTACCTTCTTCAGGTCCTGGAAAAGATTTCGACCCAGAACCTCCTGATATCATGCCAGAAGGAATGCAGGAACAAAGGCTCGACGCCATCTATGACGATGAGCCTTTGGGATTCGAAAAGGACCCTTTAGCGAACAACATCAAAATGTTAGCACAGGATCCTTTAGAAGAAATCAACTTGGGCGAAGGGTTAGAGAAAAAGCCAACTTACATTAGCGCAAAAATAGACCCAGAACTCAGGTTGGAAGTGATCCATTTGTTAAAGGAGTTCAAAGACTGCTTTGCATGGGATTACGACGAGATGCCTGGTCTCGACAGAAGATTGGTAGAACTTCAGTTGCCAATCAAACCTGGGAAGAAGCCAGTTAAGCAAAGTCCAAGACGTTTCGCTCCAGAAATACTGTCGAAGATCAAAACAGAAGTCGAAAGACTGCTGAAGTGCAAATTCATACGATCTACGAGGTATGTCGAATGGATTGCAAACATTGTGCCAGTGATTAAGAAAAATGGTACATTGAGGGTATGCATAGATTTCAGAGATTTGAATGTTGCTACACCCAAAGATGAATATCCTATGCCTGTGGCGGAAATGCTAGTCGATTCTGCCGCTGGCCATGAGTACCTGAGCATGCTCGATGGTTATTCAGGATATAATCAAATATTCATTGCCGAAGAAGATGTGTCGAAAACAGCTTTTCGATGCCCCGGGGCTTTAGGCACTTACGAGTGGGTAGTGATGCCTTTTGGCCTAAAGAACGCTGGGGCAACATATCAGCGAGCGATGAACTCTATCTTCCATGATTTTATTAACACTTTTATGCAAGTATATATTGATGATATTGTTGTAAAATCTGTTTCCAGGAAGAACCATATAGACCACCTTCGACAATCATTTGAAAGAATGAGAAAACATGGTCTGAAAATGAACCCTTTGAAGTGTGCGTTCTGTGTGAAAGCTGGAGATTTCTTGGGTTTCGTCGTCCACAAGAAAGGAATCGAAATCAACCAGAACAAGACGAAGGCAATCCTGGAAGCGAAAGCGCCAGCGAACAAAAAGGAATTGCAATCTCTGCTGGGCAAGATAAATTTCTTAAGGAGATTCATATCTAACCTAAGTGGAAAAGCTCAAGCTTTCTCACCCTTACTTCGACTGAATAAGGAAAGATTCGAATGGGGGCAAGAACAACAAGAAGCCTTCGACAAAATCAAAGGGTATCTCACCAAGCCACCTGTTTTGGTGCCTCCTTGCAGCAACAGGAGTATGAGATTGTACATAGCTGCATCCGACAAAACTTTGGGAAGCATGTTAGCCCAAGAAGATGAAAATGGAGTCGAAAGACCCATTTACTATCTTAGTAGAGTTTTGAACGATGCAGAAACTAGATATAGCGAAGTTGAAAAATTATGTCTATGTCTTTATTTCTCTTGTACAAAGCTCAAACAATATATAAAACCAGTTGATGTGTATGTTTCGTCTCATTTTGATGTTTTCAAGTACATGTTGTCGAAACCCATCCTGCACAGCCGAATTGGCAAGTGGGCGCTAGCATTAACTGAGTACTCCTTAACCTTTATGCCTCTTAGGGCAGTAAAAGGGCAAGTGGTGGCAGATTTTATAGTCGACCACTCAATTCAGGTTGAGAGTATAAGTTATGTGGAGATAGAGCCTTGGAAATTCTACTTCGATGGTTCCAGCCATAAGGAAGGAACAGGAGTAGGAGTCTTGATTATTTCTTCAGAAAAAATTCCAACAACATTCAAGTACAAGATATCAGGTACTTGTTCGAACAATGAGGCCGAGTACGAAGCTCTAATTACTGGCCTTGAAATATTGTTGGAATTGGGGCCAACTCGAGTCAAAATAATGGGAGACTCAGAGTTAGTCATTAAGCAAGTCACAAAAGAATATAAGTGCATAAGAGAAAATCTTATTATGTACTTTGTGATAGCAAATCGTTTATTGAAAAAATTCGAAATGGTCAACATTCGACACATACCCAGATTGGAAAATCAAATAGCCAATGATTTGGCACAAATTGCATCTGGGTACAAAATTTCAAAAACGAGATTACAAAGAGCAATCGAAGTCCGAGAAAAAATAAAAGCAACTAGTCTGTCACCAACAGATTTGAAATCGACAAGACTAGGGTATGCTGATCAAAGGAACTTTGAAATTTCGTTCATAGACAATTTGTCAGAGCAAGATTGGAGGAAACCCATTGTGGATTATCTACAAAATCCAGCAGCTTTGACAGAACGGAAAATAAAATATAGGGCGTTGAGTTACGTACTCATGGGTAATGAGTTATTTAAAAAGACGCCTGAAGGGGTGTTGCTAAAGTGCTTAAGTGAAAATGAAGCATACATAGCCCTTTCGACCACGCACGCTGGAGCATGTGGGGCTCACCAAGTAGGCCATAAGATGAAATGGTTGTTGTTTCGACAAGGACTATACTGGCCCACCATCTTGAAAGATTGTGTCGAGTTCGCGAAGGGTTGCCAGGAATGTCAAGTCCATACAGGCATCCAACATGTACCAGCGAGCGAACTTCACTCAATAGTGAAACCATGGCCCTTTAGAGGATGGGCGTTGGACCTTATTGGAGAGATTTGACCAGCATCATCAAAGAGCCAGAAGTATATATTGGTAGGCATTGATTATTTCACTAAGTGGGTCGAAGCTATTCCTTTAGTCAATGTAGACCAAGAAAATGTCATTGAATTTATTCAGAAGAACATTATCTTTAGATTTGGAATCCCTGAAACTATAACGACTGATCAAGGATCAGTTTTCACCGGTCGAAAGATGCAGGAATTCGCTCAAGAAACAGGCTTTAGACTCCTAACATCAACGCCTTATTATGCACAGGCAAACGGTCAAGTCGAAGCAGCGAATAAAATAGTGATTGGCCTGATAAAAAAGCATGTAGGGAAGAAGCCAAAAAATTGGCATAAGACGTTAGACCAGATTTTGTGGGCCTGTCGAACATCCCCAAAAGAAGCCACAGGTACAACACCATATCGGCTAACTTTTGGTCATGACGGAGTGTTGCCAGCGGAAATTTGTCTTCAATCTGCAAGGGTTCAGAGACATCATGATATCCCCTCTGAGGTTTATTGGGATATGATGTTAGACGAACTAGTAGATTTAGACGAAGAAAGACTACGCGCTCTCGACCTACTAAGGATTCAGAAGAAAAGAGTGGAAGACTCTTACAATAAAAAAGTAAAACCTAAGGAATTCTCGCCTGGAGATTTAGTTTGGAAGGTAATTCTCCCCATGGATCGAAGGGATCGAAGCATGGTAAAATGGTCACCCAAATGGGAAGGACCGTTCAGAATTATCCAAACTTTTTCTGGTGGAGCTTATGAAGTCGAAGAGTTAGGTGAAGATAAAAGACTCTTGAGAGTAAACGGTAAATATTTGAAAAAATATAAACCTATGCTCCAAGAGATCAAAATAAATAGCAATTAATGACCAGATTAACCATAAATAGCCAAAATGGAAAATTTTATAAGAATTAGCCAAAATGGTTACATTGTCAAACAAATATTACAATACATGGTTAATAAATGGCTGAGTAAATTAGAAGGGGATAGAATCTCTAAGTCGAAGGTACTTGGCCTGCTGCAACTCCAGTCTTTTGTTACATAAGGCAGTCAACTGGGAAAGTTTGGCAATCTGGTCATCGAAGGCTTGGGCCTTCTCAGCAAACTCTAGGCCTCGTGTAACTTCAGCTTGGCTCTCTGTGTCCGAAGCGGTCGAGAGGAGTTCCTCTTTGCGCTTGTTGTTAGCATTTATCTTGGCCTCCAGCTCTTCGATTTGCGCCTTTATAGAGGCATTGTCTCGATCTATGACGTCAATTTCTTCTTGCTTGGATGCCTTCTGCTTCGACAACTCTGCAATTTGAGAAGTTGTTTCAGCTACCTCAGTCCAGGCAGAAGAACTTTTTCCATGTAGCGCTTCGAGCTGGCTGTCAAAGCCCCTCCGACGTCGATAGTCCGCAGAGACTTGATCAACAATGGAGTATAACTCCAAGATAAAGCTGGAAACCTCTGGAGTCACAGCAAGCAAATCGACTGCATTCAAAACAGCTCCCAGACAAGACGGAGCAGTAGGATCCCCCTCCAAAGCCTTCATCAGATCTTTCTTGAAGAACTGAGCCTTGACCTTCATCAAAGCCTCATCAAGAGGAGAAGTCGAAGTGGACTTCCCCGATGCAGTACAAGCATCATGACTAAGGTCAGATGAACTTCCCCTACTCTCGATGATGGCATTCAGGTAGCCAATGGGATCAGTTTGCTTCAAGAGTGCCAAGTCTTCTTTAGACTTAGGCTTTGAGGTGGTAACTCTTACAGCAGCGTTGGCTTGGGGTTGAAGTTGTTGAGTAGCGTTTGCATCGACATGACTCTCTTCGACCTGTAGCTCAATATTGCCAGCATCAACATGATCCCCTTCGTCATGTTTCTCCCCTGTTACATCGACTACTTGAGTGTCCTTTGGTTGCTGTTCCTCTGCTTCGGCATTGGCTTCATCGTTCGTCAATTCCTCCTCGTGTTGCCTACTGTGTTCCGCAGAGTCTTGTGTCTCTGAAGTTTTTGGTGCTGAACTTTCAGTGGTCTCCTGAAAATAAAAGAGGAAGAATCTTTTGGTTTAGAAAGATACACAATCGAACGTGAGCATTGACACCTGAGTTAAAAATGGTCAGAGAAACTACCTGTAGAGGAATCTCAGCCCCAGGGCTGGAATTATCACTTTCGACGGGTTTATTGAGCAAAACATTTAGCTCCTCCTCCGTGGGCTCTTCGATGATCACGGGAGGTGGCCTGGGTCTTCTCCCTGCAACCTTTATTCTGATCATGGGTCGAGGCTCAGGAGAAGGGGCATCTTTCTTCAGTTTTCTCCGTTTAAGAGGAGCGGGGGGAGATTCGTCCTCGTCGTCACTCCCAGATTCGACCGTTAGTGCAGGTCGTTTCTTGGGTGAAGGTGCCTGAAAACCAATTGGAGTTCGATTTAGAACGCCACATCAAAAATCAGGATGTTAAACCCGGAAGGAAATAATAAAAGTTTGGTTACCGGTGCTGAAGGTTTTGTCGAGGGACCTCCTCCCTGATGGCTTTCTGTGGTTTTTGCCGGTGCTGAAGGTTTTGTCGAGGGACCTCCTCCCTGGTGGCTTTCTGTAGTTTTCTTTGCTGCGGGCTTTCGAACAACTGAAAGAAGACGCGTTCACAAGTTATAATGAACAAGTTATAAGTCGAAATAGAAAGACAAATGTAATTTGGAAAGTGAACGTACATTTCTTTATTTTGTCAAGGACTAGGACGAAGGACTTCTGCAGTTCGTCCACAAAATCTTTTTCGTCGAAGAACTCTTCAGCATAATAGCTCTTCCACCAGTCTTCGAAAGATGGTGAACAGAGGAAGTTAAGTTGATAGTCGAACAGTGAAAGTGTTGTTCGACCAGCATACCTGCCAATGTGCTTGGTGGCAGCGTCCTCAGTGTAGTCATTGCAAAAATACAACATTGATTTCTCCCTGGGAAAGATGGGAGAAGGAAGTGATTGGATGATACCAAACTGTCGAGAGACCAAGTTTGGCTGATAAGCGATCAAGCTCAGGTGATTCTTGGAACTCTTAAAGCGTAGTGGCATTATTCTGGGTGTGAGAAATGCTTCCCACATTATTGTGTGTTCTTCGACATGAGGGTCACCTGACGACTTGGGATGGGGCCTGGTGAACCATTCTGGACCAAACTTTCGACGGGCGAAAGGAGCCATGGTCGAGGTGAATTCTTTTCTTCTTGCAAACATCAAGACGAAGTTTGCAAAAGTCTGTTGGAGTTCCAGCCCATCCTCAGTCGGAGTCAGTAAAGCCAGTCTGGTGCCTTCGATACGCCTTTTGGCTATCTCAGGAGCTTGTTCGTTTATTTGAGTTTTCTGAGGTAAGAAAGACTCAAAAGTGGCATTTAGCCATAGTTGGAGTAGCCAGAAGGGTCCTGCAAGCAACAAACTGGCTCTATTCTCGATGACCTTTAACAGAGTCGCTCCACTGCTGATCGATTCGTACAGGTTCGCCAGGATTAGTTCGGCCAAACAAATGTTTTGGCCATGGTGAAGCTGGGTAGCAAGGGTGACCATTTTCTTCGTCACCTGTAGAGACTTCGTGCAGAACACAAAGCGTGACAGCCAAAGGGCTAAAAACGCAATGTGTTCCACGTCCGTCACATTAGCATTCGACCTGTCATGGTAGTGGTTGATATAGGTGGTGTAAGTGGGTTTGGTAGCCGAAAACCCAATCTGGTCTTCTGACATTTCCTATGGGTCGAAATAATCCCCAGTTGGTCGAAGACCGGTGATGGCAGCCACGTCGAAAAGAGTGGGTGTTATCATTCCACAAGGCAGGTGGAAAGTGAAGTGAGTATAATCCCAGAAAAGCAAAGAGGCTATCAGCATCTCAGGGGAGTAGTTGAGACCAGTCTTCGACAGCATGACTAGGTCATATATCCCCAAGTTCTTCCAAATCGAAGCTTGGCTTTTTTCCATCTTCTCTAGCCAAGCGCTGTAGTCTGGTGTGAGGCTAGGGCTAGACCTAAAAGCCCTAACACCTCTATTGAAGAAACGAAGATCTATCTTTTCCTTAGCAGGATCTTCGTTGTCATCAGCAGCCTTTTTGGAGCACCCAACAGGTTTGAGTGCCTCAAGCACCGAGAAGAAGTTCTTGATCTTCGTGGATTCATCAATGCATGGGGATAACGGGCCAGACATGGCAAAAATCTGGTTGGAGTATCCAACCGGAATTAGTAGTTGAGAAGAATAAGCTTCACGCTCAGCAGTTCCCAGGGGTTCAGGAACCCTTTGCATGCCTGTAGAGTTAACTGTTGGAACAGTTGAGAAGATTTTTGGTTTAGCAGTTCTAGAAGGAATGTTAGAACTGGGAGCATTAGAGGAACCTGAAGCCATTTTTGGGTTAAGATTGAAGGTGAGTGAAGAACAAAGTGTTTGCAGGTGTTTGCAGAGATTTTTGTGTTCAACAATAAGGTTTGGATGCAGAATGGCGTGAAAAAGTCCCACAAGGGGTACCTAGCGCTATTTATAGTGGTTGGGAAATCACAAAATTCGAGGCCATTTAATGTTTCAGATGATAGTGGGGCACATGGCGCTCCTTCGCTGACATAGCCGTTCTGCAGAAAAGAAACGGTGCAGCATGCACCCTCGTTTTTGGGAAATTGTCATGATGACAATCTGTGAAAAGACATTGGTCACGCTAAACGCCTTACTGAAGTGACGTCTTAGGTACAGGTGGAATGATGGCTTTTTCTTGGGATTGTCAGTTGGTTGGTAGAAGACAAAAAGCGCACAAGTTAATCTGTGGCTAAGATTGAAAGACAGGTGTCGAATGGAATCTCAAAGAATTCCTTTTTCTTTTCAGCGTCGAAATAAGGCATTCTTGGGGGGCAATTTGTTGGCTCCTAAATTCGACACCCTTGTTTTTATTAATATGAACCATTAATCATGAGGGATGGTTTCGACCAGCTGATCCTGTCGAATGCTTGTCAGAAGGTGGCAAGGTACTTAGAGGATTTCTTTAAGTGGGAATCTTGTTGCCTTCGACATCGAAGAAATCTTGTTGCCTTCGACGTCGAAAAAATCTTGTTGCCTTCGACGTCGAAGGAACTTCTCGACAAAGGCATTGGACGCTCAGAGTGGGACGGTTTGAGATTCGAATGTTTGGAGGGAAAACGGTTCCCAGCAGTTACCAAGTGTTACGTGCCAAGATCAGGAGCGTTGAATGCTGTGAGCGTGCCAAGTGGTGTCATCTCGAAGCAGCGTAACTGCCCAACGGTTATTTGAGATGTGTTTAGTATAAATACTAGTTGTTCATGTAAATTTTCCGTGTGTTCACAATTATATACAAGTTACTCATTTAGATTCAAGTACCCAGTGTGAGCGAAAGAATTGTTGAGAATGTATGTGTGAAACACCATTTAAATTAATCAAAGTCATTTATTTTCCAGAACTTTATTGCCTTTCATTTACTTTTCCCAGTCGAAGCCTTTATTTAAAGCTTTCTTTTATTCTACCAAGTTTTCCTTCATGCAATTTTCATAAAGTGTCTTTACTTTACTAGCATTAACCATCATTAGAACTTAGTCAAACCCCAAAAATCAACCATCTCTTAGGATCAATCTGATCGATCCTGCGAGTCACCAAATAAGTAACCTTTTGGAGGATCAGCGGTTGTTTACCAATTTCCACGGTAAACAAGCAAGAAGGTACTAGCAAAATATCAGGTAGTGAGTAGTAAGTGTGATACCTGGCCCTCACAGGTGTGAGGGTTTATGTATTGCCACTGGCGCGTGGCCATTGGTTCCTGATTTCTCGTCTAGATACGCGGGTCCAGAAAATCAGGTAACTGCCAGGACTTAATCAAACTGGGAAGATGTTCCCATAACTAGTCGTTGGTGCCGAGGAGGAGGCTGATTGCGGGAATCTCTTAGGTCGATCCCTGGTGGTCTGCACGACGCTGGAGTCGGGCAGACTGAGAGGGTGCTTGATGGGCATATTGGATCGAATCCAGATCAATAGGGAAAGAGGATGGTATTTCACAATAGGTGCGGGCAGTCCTGGTCACGGTCGGTGGGTGGAACCCATGAGATGCCTTAGACTGGGCCCACTCAAGCTTTCGGGCCAGTCAAGAACAAATTAATTAATTTATTTCCATTCATTTTAGTTTAACTAATTAGGTTAAAACCTTTCACAAAAAAACCATGAAAAAACAATTATCTTTTCTTGTATATTATCTTTATATTCTTGTACATTTTATTTTGAATCATTCAATTTGGTTGTAATAGTAATTAGGTTTTAATTGCTTTCATCCTCATTTGTAATTTGTACCCCCATCCCCTAAATGATGTAATAGCGTAGAACTTTAAATTTCCGCAATTTATCGCTTTCAATATTATTGCTAGTAATTAGGGTTTGTATGGCAAGACTTAAAATCAAACAATATATAACCCTAAATTCAAGACAAAAATGCATGAAAATAATACACCTTGCACGCTTGCACCTCTAGGGTTAACGCACACTTGTTGCCTCGAATAAAACAGTCATGTCCCTCGAACGTGGGATACTTTAGCAATGACCCTCGAATACAAGATCGTAGTCCCTCGATGACCCTTAGATGTTGCCTTCGGTAAACGATCTTAGACCATTAAGATAAATTGCTAAGGTATCCTACAATGTTTCCTTCTATGACTGTACTATGACGTACGCATGTCCCTTCACATCCAATGATATGGTTTCTTACTAACTAATAGTAAGACAACACTATCTAAAGGAGGAGGAAAAGAACAAAGACTTTTTGAGTAGGTAGAACGCTCGTAGTTGCTTGCTCACAACATTCCAAAACATCTTTCAAATACACCAACATTTTCATGAAATATTTTCAAAATTCAACACTTTTTATACATTCTTATAGAGACGAGAATCATTACAAGGTTCGCCTAAACAAAGGCACTTTTCAAAAAATACTTACAAAAACAAATTACAAGTACATTCCGTAAAGCATTTCAAAGTGAGCTAGCAAATAAGAGCCCGTAGATAACTACGGATGAAAAGGGTGCTAACACCTTCCCTTTTCATAACCTACCCCCCGAACTCAAGAAAATTCTCAAAAGGTCTTTCCTATTCTTTTCACCCTTTACTTTATTGGATAAAAGAAAAGTCGGTGGCGACTCTTGCTATCCGCAAAAATTACGATAAAAGGAAAAATACCCAAGTCAGTTCTTCCACTCTATTACACTAATAAATTAGGTTAATCATTAAACCTTTTCCTTACCAAAAAATCACAAAAAAAAAATCCTTTTTCTTTATTTTACACCTTTGCGAATTTTATCATTTCGCATTTTTTCGATTATGTAATTGCTTAAGGTTTGTAATAGTTTAATTAGGGTTTACTTTACTTTTCATCCCCATTTATAAATTTTTACCCCTATCCCCGAAGCGTTGTAATAGCGTAATACATTTAATTTCTGTAATTTACATCTTTCCTTATTACCATTAGTAATTAGGGTTTGTATGGAAAGATTAAAATCAATGATTAGAAAACCTAATCTCAAAGATAAATACTTGAAATAAAAACACTTCGCACACATGCACCTATAGGGTAATCTCACTTGTTGCCTCAGATAAAAAAAATCATGTCCCTCGAACATGAGATGCTTTAACAAAGACCCTCGGTTAAAATATCGTAGTCCCTTGATTACCCTTCAATGTTGCCTTCGATAAACGATCCTAGACCCTTATGACAATCGCTAAAGCATCTTACAAGTTACCTTCTATGACTGTATGATGACCAACGCCTGTCCCTCACATCCAATGATAGGGCTCTCTACTAACTAATGGAAGGTTAACACTATCTAAAGGAGGAGGAAAAGAACAAATACTTTTTGAGTAGGTAGATCGCTCGTAATATCTTGCTCACAAAAATAAAACAATCTTCACACCTCACACTTTCAATTCAACTACTTTCAAAATGCTTTATAAACACTCTTGAGGACTTATACAGGGGTTATTATAAAGCAAACCACCTTACATTGGCATTTTCAAAACACTTTCCAAAACCAATACTTCTTTCTAATAAATATTTTCAAAACAAACATTTTTGTATACATTCTCAACGATACGAGAACCATTACAAAGTTTCTGCACTTAGGCATTTTCAAAATATTTTCAACCATACACAAACACAAAGCATTTTTTCAAAGTGAGCTAGCAATTAAAAGCCCGTAGATAACTACGGATGAAAAGGGTGCTAACACCTTCCATTTTCATAATCTACCCCCCCGAACTCAAGAAAATTCTCAAAGGTCTTTCCTATTCTTTTCACCCTTTCCTTTATTGGATAAAAGAAAAGTCGGTGGCGACTCTTGCTATCTGCAACATTTATGATTAAACGCAAAACCAAAAGTCAATTCTCCCATCGTATTAATTTGAGTTCTTTATATTTCTGGTACAACCATGTTCCATCTATTTAAATAACAGGTTTGTAGAATGCAAAGCCTCTGATGCAAGGTTGAAACGCCCAGAATAGTCGATGGAATATTCCATTTCCATTGACACAAGTTTTGTTCGAGGCATACACCAATAATGTTTCTAAACTAGAAATAGTTTTAGGAGCATATGTGTGAAGGAAAGCTTAGTAGCGCGAAAGTTCTTTGTATGAATCCTCCCAGTTTCTATATACTTGTTCAATCACCTTGGTCCTTCCTAACCACATCTTTCTATACGAGGGAGTATAATTGTATATTGTAGCAATGTGGGAGATTATCGTACTCACCTTCAATGACATATCATTGTTTACAAGAGGTAAGATTTCTTGGCATATAAGATCAAAGCTTAGTTTACGATGAACTTGTGTCAGATTGGTGGTAACACAAGTATGGGATTAAGAAAAAGAACCTATCACCTAAGAATTACTTCACAACCTGTATGA
Organism: Vicia faba; assembly: GCA_948472305.1. Lineage (NCBI taxonomy): Eukaryota > Viridiplantae > Streptophyta > Magnoliopsida > Fabales > Fabaceae > Vicia > Vicia faba. Next base: position 377,726,076 of record OX451735.1, on the reverse strand, counting down.
TGCTGCCATCCTAAACATATACTCCATGTTCACACACCAAATTTTGTACCTCTCTGCATTTATGTGATCTACTTTAAAATCCACAGAGTTTACCACGTGAAACTTTTTTATAGCTCGCGCACAGTCTTTTTTAGAATAAAATTTGTCTCCATCTTTTAATTGTTCATCTGATTTCATGAACGGGTTGTAGAATATATCTGATGATGGTTCATCTCCATCCAAGTTAAATTTTGACATGTGCACAGGTGGTGTGTATACATGTGTTAGATGTAATGGAACTTGTGTTTATTTTGTCATGTGAGTTTTATCTTGGTTTGAGATATGGGTTTCAATAATAATCGCTCGGGTTTAAATAGTCGAAAATTGAAAGCATCAAACAAAAGTGCACTGATACATTTAAGCCATAAGAAATGGCACCTACTTTCAACAATGGCCTTACACGACATTTGAAATGGAACCTAGTTACAAAACATGACTCCTGCCAGCCATTCCTCTGCCCTACCATGCCATCTGCTCTGCTCTGCCACCTAGCCTGCCGCCTAGCCCGCTCCTCGCCATGTTGAATAGCGCCTCCATTCAAATTTAAATTTATGCACCATTTGACATGGATTCTATATATTATCGTGCCAACCATGCACAACCACCATCAACCACCTCATTCATGCACATTAATATTGATTCTACTATAAATACATACCTCAATTGGTTCATTTTCATCACCACCAATCACATTCTCTAATACATATATTCCTGATTTTTCAGTCATGTATCTTCTAACCATGGGAAATAATAATAGAGAAACAGTCGAGAATATTATGGCCTTTGTAAGTGTTTATTCATACACGCTTTCACTATATTTTATTTTATTCATACACACTTTATTTTATTTATTCATTTATATATGAGTTTTTTATTAAGGATGTATCGAGATTTTGTTGTTGTTCACACTCTTATACCGCTTATGTCCCATGGATTATGGTGTATCTAGAACATGATGGTTTCGAATATGTGATCAATATAACGAACTGCACCATTAATTCAAAATTCATACTTGCATTTTTAGAAAGATGGAGACCCGAAACACACTGTTGTACCCCAAAATTTGCCTTCTCAATTTCTCAAAGATTCTCTCAAAATCTCCATTGATTCAAGACTGCACCAAGATTGATCAACTCAAGATACCTCCCCAAATACTAATGATCCAAAATTAGGGTTTGAGTTTGTATAAGGACAATTGGAACTTTAATTCTTCCTATTATTTTCATGGATCATTTTGGACTCCCAAGATTGCTCATATCAAGCTTCAAGCTTTGGATCACATTTTTTGCTCAGACAATTGATCAGTTGACTTAAAATCAATTGTATTGGGAAAAAAGTCAACTATGGTCAACTTACAGTCAAAATTCATTATTTTTTATCCATATCAACATATTAAACTAATATATGTTAATTGGTTAAGTTTGGATCACAATTCCTCAAGAAATTTGATTAAATCAAAAAAAGGGCAAAATGGTCAAAATTAGGGTTTTGACTGAGAAGGCTTGATTTTTGACTTTTTACCACATACATGACTTATTGGATTAATGCATGATATCAAGAATCCAAATGCATCATTTCAACCTAAGAGCATGGTTCAAAACATTTCTCAAGATTAATTGATTGATAATTGAAATTTGGTCAACTAATGAAAAAGTCAATTGTACACTGAAAAGTCAAACTTTGACTTTTATATCAAAATCAAATTTCAAAAATCATATTTCACAAAGACATGTCAAAGTATGAAGTTTATTCATCAAGAAAATCAAAAGTCAACATTATTTTGAAAAAAAGTCAAAGTTCTAAACACTTAGAAATTTTTCTAAGTGTTAAAAAAAATATGGTAATTTCATAACTTTGTGCCAGATTTTCATCATGATGCAAGATGATTCAAGGAAAACTTATAACATGAAAGTTATAGATCTAAATAAGATCTGAAACATTGTAGGACATAACTTCTTCTATAAATGCTTGGATCTCAAGTTATAAATCCATGAAGACATGTCCATGAAACTAAAACACTTTGTAAAATTCTGGGCATTTTAAGTCATAATTTTGACAGAGCTTCTGGGCCAATTTTCATACAGTTACAATGAGAGTTTGTAGAAGTGAATCAAAGAGGGATTTCAGAGCATTTTACAAGATTTCTAAAAATTCCAAGAACTCTTCCAGATCATGCTGGAGTAGGGAGAACCGAAGATCAGAAGTTGGACATTCATTCTGAAATTATGAGTCATTTTCAGGATGAACATCTAATCCAATTCCAAGCAATGCTGAATAATCCCACTTTTCAGGCCTTCTAACGTGTGTATCTATCTTTGATCAGAAGATTACACAAGCTTTTGAGCTAGGAACCACTTGATTTAAGCTTTGTCCAATACACCTTTCCATTTAAGGAAGAAAGTTCACACTTCTATTCTGGAAAAGTGACTTTAATCACAAAGTACATCTCCTTGAGCTTTGTGCTTGTTCTTTATGCACAAGCATCCCCTACAAACTCAGAACATGCATGTTTACAGTTGCTAGCCACCCTATCTTACCATGAAACCATGTTTGTCTAAGCTTGCTTAAACAACAAGTCAAAATCCATAACATGTAATTTTGTACTTATGACTTCACCAAGCTTCCAAACCCTTTGCCTATAAATTAAACCTTCATTCGCAAACTGAAAAGAGGATTGGACGATCCCTGAAACTTTTTGAAACTCTCTAGAACCGGAAACTGTAACACAAGCACAAAAAACTTGTCATTTCTGATTTTTGAAGCCAATCTCCAAAAATCCCTCGTGTGTTTCTTTGTCAAACCATCCACAAAGTTTCTGATACACATATAAAAGCTATCCCAAACTCTATTTTTAGACTGTAACATCATCTTCACCAACCTCCATTTTCAAAATCAGAGCATTACATATTGACTCCTCCAGAACATTCCAGCCATCCATAGCTCAAGCACACCATCGCATTAGCTTCCTGGGAACTTGAGGAAGTTAACCAGATCATCACAGCAACTTGAGTCAAGCTCTAATTCAAAACACGATCTTTAGTTGTAGGGTAAGTTCTTCTGGTTTTCATCTCATTATTTAGGTATTGTTAGGCTTGCATTTTCAAAGACAAAATGTAGATATCATTGCTCTGAAACTGTACATATCAGTAGATTTTATTTATATGGCCTGAGTAGAGATAATTTAGGATTAGAACTTCTCGAAAAATTAGGGTTCATATTAGGGCTAGCAAAATTCATGTTTGTTTCTGATTTATAGTTTTAATGCTTTATAGTTCTGGAACCATGATGAAATTTTCCATAAATTTCACGTTTACATTTTCCATTTTGTTTGAGAAATGAATGAGTTGTAGATGCTCTGGCTGTCGCGAGGAAGAAGATGAAGTTCATCATCAGAACTGATTTTGTAATACATATTTATGTTTTTGTTTATAATACCGGATGTATAGCCACCCCAGTGGTAGATAGCGTGCGCGTAAGGCGTTAGTGTTAAGGGTCCTGGGTTCTAGCCCCAGGAGACCCTTTTTGTTTTTATTTCTTAAACATTTTATCCCATTTACCTATTAACAACGCGCCTAGGCCAGAACTTCTAGGCTGTCTCATCTTTGCATCTAGTACCCCTCCCCATGAATTTGTTAATAAAACGCCTAGGCCAGAACTTCTAGGATGTCTCATCTTTGCTTCTAGTATCCCTCCCCATGAATTTGTTAACAACACTCCTAGGCCAGAACTTCTAGGCTGTCTCATCTTTGCTTCTAGCATCCCTCCCCATGAATCTGTTAACAACACGCCTAGGCTAGAACTTCTAGGTTGTCTCATCTTTGCTTCCAGCATCACCCCTCCATATATTTATTAACAACACGCCTAGGCCAGAACTTCTAGGCTGTCTCATCTTTGCTTCCAGCATCACCCCCTCCATATACTTGCTAGCAGCACACCTGGGCCAGAACTTCTAGTTTCTTTCTCATTTTCTGCTTCCAACACCATTCCTCTCGTTCACCTGTTAGTAGCGCGCTTGGGCCAGAACTTCTGGGCTTTTCTCCTTTCCACTTCTTAAACCCCGTGACTATATTTTGTATTTTTTTAATTTAATTTAATTTAATTTCTTATTATCATTACTATTATTTTTATTAATCAAAAACACCAAAAATATTATATTAAATATTTAAATTATTTAGTTTATTTTTACTCTTAAAATAAAAAGACCAAAAACATTTTCCTATTTAATTTAATTTCTTTAACTTACTATTAAACTTAGATTTAGTTCATTTTCTTGGTTTAAATTTAAAATTAACTTAGTTTAATTTTTCTTACTTCTAACTATTTATCTTCTTTTAGAAAATTAGGTTAAAATATTTTCTTAAACAAATTCATTTTCTTTTCATTCATGTCTTGTACATTATATACATTTTAATTCTTGTACATTATTCAAGTTCAATATCGTTGTAATAGATAATTAGGTTTAATTTCTTGCATTCCCCATTTGTAAATTTGTACACCCCATCCCCAAGTAATGTAATAGCGTAGGATATTTACTTTTCTGCAATTTATCGCTTCCATATAAATGTTAGTAATTTAGGGTTTGTATGGAAAGATAAAATTAATGCTTAGAAAACCCTAATCCAAGATAACCCAAGCATGAAATACAAACACTTGCAAACTTTGCACCTCTAGGGTTAACTCTACTTGTCGCCTTGCGAAAATGGTCATGTTACGCATGTGAGACATCTTAGCAAAAAAAAACAAAATACAAGATCAAAGTCACTCGATGACGCTACGAATGTTGCCTTACAAATGATCTTAGTCCCTCAAGAGAAAATGCTAAGATATCTCACAACATTTCTATTCATGACTATACGATGACCCATGCCCGTCCCTTCACATCTAAAGATAAGGCTTCCTACCAATCAATGGTAAGATAGAAATGTCAAAGGAAGAGAGAAATGAACAAAAGACTTTTGAGTAGGTAGAACGTTCTTAGTTGCTTGCTCACAATCCATCTTCAAAACAAACATCTTTTCAAATGCACTAAACACTTTCAAAAACATGAAATATTTTCAAAATTTTACAACACTTTGTATACATTCTTATAGATACGAGAATCATTACAAAGTTTTCCTAAACGAAGGCGTTTTTCAAAAATACTTTCAAAACCCACCACAAACACATTTCAAACAAAACAATTTCAAAAGTGATTTAGCAAGCAACTAAGAGACCGTAGATAACTACAGATGAAAAGGGTGCTAACACCTTCCCTTTTCATAACCTACCCCCCAAACTCAAGAAAATATCTCGAAGGTATTTCATGTTCTTTTCATCCTTTCCTTATTGGATAAAATAAAAGTCGGCGGCGACTCTTACTATCCGCAACAATTGCGATCAAATGCAAAAACAACCAAGTCAGTTCTCCCGCCGTATGACAGAACTGGAGACTCTGTTGGGGAAAACTTAAAAGTGGGGTTACCTTAGAGTTAGATCACATTTAATTGTTTTCATTGTTGGATTTGTTTGCTTTACATTTATGGGTATTTGTTTGGGTTTGTATTGATCCTCTACCCGGATCTGGGAACATCATTTGGTAAGTAGCAATAGATTGTGTAAACTGTATGGCGTAGACCGATATGGTTGAAGTAATGGCTATGTTAGTGTGATACATTTGTTGGTACTGGTATCTTTCGTGTTGAATCTAGGAGAATACGGGGCCGCTGAGCTGTGTCATGAAGCACTAACTGACCTTAGAACCTTTAAATTGAACAACATGGCAATTAGGAAGTAGTGAGATAGCCGGTTTCGGTGGAAAGCTAAAAATTGGTCGATACTCGATACTACGCTCATTGAGATCGGACTTTTGGGATATTTTGGCCGCAAGAAAAGATTGATTATGCTAAAAAAAATGCCCAATGAAGAAAGATCAATGATATTGAGATTCCCTAGAACCCGTTTACTTTGTAGGACAGGTTAAACCAACTAAACTTCAAGAGGGTACTTACCTATGAAACCAATGCAAGGCTAAACCTAAGGTTTTTGTGTGCTTTGTTTGTGATTATTATTCATGTCATCATAAACATCATAACATCATAAGAATTCTCACTAACCATTTCAAGGATTTAGGAATTTATCTTTGTTCTATTTTGTAGGACATGACTTCCACTCGTAGGAATACCATCCGAGTTAACTTCGTGAAAGTGAATCCACAACTTCAAGAATTAGCATCAAGAGTACCTAGAGATTCTCCCTTCACAAAAAAATATGGTCAATTTCTCAATTTGGCTACCTCAAACTTCCAAGAAGAAATGATGTGTGTGCTTTTCCAATTCTTTGATCCTATACATCATTGCTTCACCTTTCCTGACTACCAATTCGTGCCTACATTAGAAGAATTCTATCAATTGCTAGGAGTGTATGCGCTTGATCAAATTCTATTAACCGGTTTAGAAGAGACTCCAAAACCTGATGTTATTGCCAAAGCTTTACATTTGAAAAGATCCAACATTGTGAAAATTTGGGAGACAAGAAGTGGAGTTAAGGGTTTCTTAGCCAAATTTTTGTTGGAGAAGGCTTGTTTGTTCTGGGAAGATATGGATTTTCAAGCTTTTGAGGATGACTTGGCCCTTCTAATCTATGGTTTGGTTCTATTTCCCAATCCGGACCAACTCAAGATATGAATGCCGTCAAGGTTTTTATCTCTCATAATCTTATACCTACTTTGCTTGGAGACATTCTACATTGTTTCCACACTTGCACCATGAAGAAAAGGGGTACTCTTTTATGTTGTATTCCATTACTCTCTAGGTGGTTTATTTTGAACCTACCTCGATCAAAATTGAAGAATGAGCAAGGCTTGACATGGTCTCAAAGGATGATGTCACTCTCACACTCGGATATCCATTGGTGTTCTCGATCTTTGGAGGATATTACCATCATTGACCGCTGTGGGGAATTCCCTAATGTACTACTCTTAGGAATTAGGGCAGGTATCACCTATAACCCTTCTCTCGCATTATGATAGTTTGGGTACGCACGAAGATATGGTCCTCGTAATACGCTCATTCACGGTTTGGTATTTGACTACGAGGGCAACGACCAAGGCTATCATCAAAGGTTCAAACGAGCTTGGAGAATGATAAACAAAGTGGATAGTAAGAAATTGGGACATAAGAATTCCATCCCCCTTGAGCCTTACCTTAAGTGGGTACAAACTCGTGCTCAAAGTCTCATGATGCCTTACCCCGCCATCCTGCCTATCATCATGGAGCTTGTCGCTGAAGGAGATGTTCCATATACCGTCCTTTATCTTGATATGCCTACTTCTCTTGAAGATTTGCAAAGAGCTTGGATTCAGCTAAAGGGGGGAGTGAGACACCTTTGAAGCCCAATTTTATGCAAGCGAGAAGAAGACATTAGAGCTCACGAGACAACTTCATGAGGAGAGGAGCTTGAATGCTTATATCGCTCCAAAGAGGAAGCATCCATGGGATACTTGAGCCATTTTTATTGTATTTTAGTTAATTTTGTTTCTTTTGTTTCAATGTAAGCCCAAGAGGCATGTTATAATCAATTTGAATTTATTAATACAATTAATGTTTGTTTCTTTTTGTCTAAACAAATTTAAATCTTCTAAGTCCTTGAAATCATTCGCATACGCATTTTCATGCATCATAACATAAACATGTTTTCCACAACAGGTTTCCTTATCTTTCTACTGTTTATTTCAGTAAGATGGATATCGAACAAACAGTGAAGGACTTGCAAGCGTAAAATTCCCAGTTCCAAGAGACCTTGCTGACCCTGGCCAAGGGGAAACAAGAGTTGATGACTATGCTAGTAGCAAAGAAGAAAACCAAAAAGAAGGCCTTCATCAACATGGGTAAGAGATTCAAAGGTTCGGTTCGTCAGGTACAAATAGTCGAAGAGTCGTATGAGGAGGACGAAAATCAAGACGAGGAGGCAAGGAGCACCCGTGCTAGGGGTTCCAATAATCAAGCTTCTGAAGACGAAGACTACTTTGATGAACAGTACCCACCTGCTGAGGATAAATACAAGCAGTTAGAGGATAGACTAAAAGCTGTTGCAATTAAAGTCGTACCTGGTTTGGACTTTGGTGATTTGGGTTTAGTACCTGGGGTCGTCATTCCCCATAAGTTCAAAATACCGATCTTCTCTAAGTATGAGGGGGTTTCCTGCCCGAAACTTCATCTAAGTTCTTACGTGCGCAAGATGCAGCCACACACTATCGACAAAAAGATCTGGATCCATTTCTTCCAAGAGAGTTTGGTTGGGACTCAACTAGAATGGTTCTATCAATAGGAGGGTTCCCGCATCCACTCATGGGAAGATCTAGCCACTGCTTTTTATCAGCAATATCAATACAATGTCGATCTGGCACTAACCAGAGTCTAACTTCAAGGTATGACAATGGGTACTAATGAGGGGTTCAAGGAGTACACATACAAAATGGAGGGATTGTGCTGGTAGGGTCCAACCACCACTAACTGAGAGAGAACTAATTGACATGTTCATGGGTACATTGACCGACCCATTTTTCAACCTATTGATTGGCATTTCTTCGTCTGGTTTCACCGAGTTGATCCTAATTGGTGAAAGGGTCGAAAGTGGCATTAAGAGCGGAAAAATTCCCATGACATATGCTTCCGCATCCAACACTGTAAATAAGCCTTTCACTAGAAAGAAGGAAACAAATGTTGTGTATGGGACAAGGGCCTATACCAAGAAGGATCATTGACCTTCCATTAATGTTGTGTTAATCTCCAACCCTCCGTCTGCTCAAAGACAATCATCCAACAATTAACGATCTGAAGTTCCTCGAAGACAATTCACAAGAATTAGCATGTCACTGTCCCAAGCCTTGCAACATCTGCTGAAGGCCAACTTAGTGACATTGTGTGATCCACCATCCAATCCTAACATTTCATTGCCAAAATACAATCCTAATGCCAAGTGTGCATATCATTCAAACAGTCTTGGGCATAAGACCGATCAATGTTGGGCGCTGAAGACCAAGATTCAAGATCTGATAAACAATAAGACAATTGAGTTCGATCCACCCGCCACTCCAAATGTGATAACCGCACCAATGCCGAACCATGGCAAAGGTGTCAACGCGATTGACGATACTGCTTTTGTGTCCTCCATTGAGGATTTAAAAACTCCATTAACTACTATAAAGGATAATTTGCTGAGAGTCGGGGTGTTCCCTGGCTGTTCTAAAGATTGTGTTTGCTGTGATCAACAAGTAAATAGGTGCAAGCGGCTGAAGGAAGGTGTGCGACGCCTGATAAATAGCCGCGAGAATCTGTTTGAAAAGATTCCGACCATCAAGGGTTTGACCAAGAAAGCTGAAGAACTGTCCATAATAACAATTTCCAACAAGCCGCTTAGGATACCCTCAAAAGGTCCTATTAGAATTTCAAATGAACCAACCATTGCTTCTTTAATAATCACTGCCGCTGGGCCTGTCCCCTACTCATCTGATAAAGCAGTTCCATGGAACTATGGTGTCGAGGTTTATTATCATGGGATAAAACAAGATTCTTGGATCAACAAAGATGAAGCTGAATTCATTAATATTTCAGGTTCTAGTAAAGTGACAAGAATAAGGAGGATATTTTCCCTTGACATTTCACCACCCACTACTACAACAACTCTCGTTCGCATAACCAATGACAAGTCTAGTTCCAACACCAAAGGCAAAGATAAAGAAGGTGAGCCTGCTGGGATAGAGGCACCTACCAAAAACACTGAAGCTGAAGAGCCCTCCATTCAAGAGATGGAGGAAATCCTAAAAATCATAAAGAAGAGTGACTTCAAAATAGTTGAGTAACTGGGGAAAACCCCCACCAAATTTCCATGTTGTCATTATTACTCTGTTCGAACGTTCATGCCCGGGCTCTAATCAAGTTCTTGAAGAAAGCCCATGTACCCTAAGAAACCACAGCTGACCAGTTCGAGAATTGTGTAGCAAGTTTAATGGCTGACAATGGATTAGGATTCTATGATATTGATATAACTCCTATGGGAAGAAACCACAATAAAGCCTTGCATATCTCTATTGAATGCAAGGGAACCACCCTGGCTCATTTCTTAGTTGATAATGGCTCATCTTTAAATGTGTTACCCAAAGGTGCTTTGGACCGTCTAGATTGTGAAGGACTAGTTTTGAAGCCAAGCAACATTGTTGTAAGGGCTTTCGATGGATCTAAAAGGATGGTTCATGGAGAGGTGGATCTCACAATTAAAGTTGGCTCGCAGATTTTCAACTCCACTTTTTATATAATGCACATACGTCCTGCCTATTCTTGCTTGTTTGGGCGCCCTTGGATCCATGGGGAATGGGCAATAACATCCGCCCTTCATCAAAAATTAAAGTATCCAGTCTAAGGGAAGATCGCTACTGTTAGCGGCGAAGAAGAATTTATGATGAGCCATCTTAATTCCTTCAACTATGTGGAAATGGATGGTGAATTCATAGAGACTTCGTGCCAAGCCTTCGAAATTGCTCCTCCTATGGTTGCCACCACCAAAATATTCTCCAACATATCAAAATCTGATGAAGTTATACCAAGAATGGTGTCGCTTAAGGATGCTCGTGCCGTGGTCGAAGATGGTAACTGTACCATCTGCGAACAACTTCTCGATATTCCGTTTAAACAGATAAATTTGGGTTGGGTTTGACCATCAAAGCTCAAAAAGAAGTCAGGCGCGCCCGCGTGGGAAAGCCACCTCTCTGCATCGGGAATCATGAAGTGAACAATGTGGAAGACACTGATGATGAAAATACTTTTGAATATTGGATCTATCCTACGGTCAAATGAAATCTCAACAACTGGCATGCAAAGGATTTCACTCCCATCTCCTTCATTGAGGAGTAATTACTGTTTACTATTTTCCGTTAATTCAAGAACTTTTGTCTGTAATCTTAATTTCTAAAACAATGACTTTTAAGCCATGTGCCTTTCCCGGGGCGCCATGGTCCATTTGTTAAGGGTTTTGTTCATGTTCATTTATCATATGATCATTTAATATAAATCATTGGACCTTTTGCATTCAAATTTTTGTGATCATTATCTTTCTTTTTCCTTTATTACATTTTTTCAATAGCCATGTATCTTATATACACACACACACACTTGCAGATCTTCATCCACTCCGGATCTCATTGCCAACGACTCTAATATTGCCAGTTATGACTTCGAACATCCAATTAACCTAGTCGGAGAAGAAGGCGAGGAAGATTGTGAAATACCAGGAGAATTAGCCAGACTTCTAATGCAAGAAGATAAATCTATTCAACCCCATGAAGAGCCAGTTGAAGTTATCAACTTAGGTGCTGATACAAATAAAAGAGAAGTCAAGATCGGTGCCAACCTAGAAGATGGTATCAAGAGTAGATTGGTTCAGATGTTACATGACTACATTGAAGTGTTCGCTTGGTCGTATGAAGATATGTCAGGGTTGGATAATGACACTGTGGTTCATCGCCTGCCAACAAAGGAATATTTCCCTCATGTTAAGCAAAAAGTACGTCGTATGCGGCCAGGCATGTATGAAAAATAAAGGCTGAGGTAATGAAGCAATTTGATGCAGGTTTTCTGGCCGTCACATCTTATCCTCAATGGGTTGCGAACATGGTCCCCGTGCCAAAGAAAGATGGGAAGGTTCGCATGTGTGTAGATTATAGGAATCTGAATAGAGCAATCCCCAAAGATGATTTCCCTCTACCACATATTGACGTCTTGGTTGACAACACCGCTCAACATAAAGTCTTCTCCTTCATGGATGGATTTTCTGGCTACAACCAAATCAAGATGGCTCCCGAAGACATGGAAAAGACCACTTTTGTTACGCAATGGGGGCACCTTTTGCTATAAATTCATGTTGTTCGGATTAAAGAATGTTGGGCCAACATATCAAAGAGCTATGGTAGCTTTATTTCATGATATGATTCATCATGAAATAGAAGTCTATGTGGATGATATGATTGCAAGGTCGCAAACCTAAGAAGAGCATCTCGATCACCTACATAAGCTATTTGAGAGGCTGAAGAAGTAAAAATTGAGGTTGAACCCTAATAAGTGCACATTCGGAGTACTGTCTGGAAAGCTTCCAGGTTTTGTCGTCAGTAGTAAAGGCATCGAAGTTGATCCTGCAAAGTTAAAATCCATTCAAGAAAGGATGGTTCCCCACTCTGAAAAAGAGGTTAGAGGTTTCTTGGGCCGTCTTAACTACATTTCACACTTCATCTCTCACTTAACTGCTACTTGTGAACCAGTCTTCAAACTCTTGAAGAAAGATCAAGTAGTCAGATGGAACCACGATTGCCAAGCTGCCTTTGACAAGATTAAAGAATATTTGCAAGAACCTCCAATCCTAATGCCTCCAGTTGAAGGAAGACCTTGGATAATGTACTTAATTGTGCTAGAGAATTCTATGGGGTGTGTGTTGGGCCAACATGACGAGTCTGGCCGAAAAGAGCATGCAATATACTACCTGAGCAAAAAGTTTACCGACTGTGAAACCGGATATTCACTGCTCAAGAAAACTTTCTGCACTCTGGCATGGGCTGCTCGCCGGCTAAGACAATATATGTTGACTCATACCACTCTATTGATTTATAAGATGGACCCTATCAAGTACATCTTCGAGAAACCTGCTCTCTCCGGAAGGATAGCTAGATGGCAAATGATTCTGACTGAATATGATATTCAGTATGCAACACAAAAGTCCATCAAAGGAAGTGTATTAGCAGATCATTTAGCTCATCAAGCTGTTGATGATTATTAATCCATGAACTTTGACTTCTCGGATGAAAATATCATGTTAGTGACCGACTGTGCAAAACCTGGACCGTATGACAGACCTGAACAAGGATCCCGATGGACTATGGTTTTTGATGGAGCTTCCAAAGCTTTGGGTAACGGAACCGATGTTGTGATAATTTCTCCTAAAGGTTGTCACACTCCTTTCACTGCTAGATTGTGCTTTGATTGTACGAATAACATGGCTGAGTACGAGGCGTGCATCTTAGGTTTGAAGGATGCTATTGACTTAAGGATCAAGCATTTAGATGTATTCAGAGACTCTGCTCTAGTAATAAGTCAAGTCAAAGGAGAATGGGACACTAAGCGTCTTAACCTTATTCCTTACAAGGAGCTTGTGTTAACCCTAATACCATACTTCGAGGAGATCACCTTTGAACATTTTCCTACAGAAGAAAATCAGTTGGCTGACGCCTTGGCAACAATGTCTTCCATATTCAAGGTAAAATGGGACAACGAAGCTCCTATGATTATAATTGAGAGATTTGACGAACCTGTGCACTGCTATGAGCTTGACACTGAAGAAGAGAAACCATGGAACCATGAGATGAGGAGATAACTTGAGGCATAAGAATATCCTGAAGGAGCTTTCATCAATGATAGGAAATTCTTGCGAAGATTTTCAGCCAAATTCTTTCTAAGCAATAGAATCTTGTACAAGCGCAACCATGATTCTACTCTGCTACGATGTGTGGACAAGAAGGAGGCAGAGAAAATTATGGAAGATGTGCATGATGGCCTCTTTGGGATCCATTCTAGTGAACACACTATGGCCAAGAAAATCCTGAGGGCTGGTTACTATTGGTCCATAATGGAAACCAATTATCATCAACACTCAAGGACTTTCCACAAGTGTCAAATCTATGCTTACAAGGTCCATGTACCTCATATTCCTCTAAATGTCATGACTGCTCTGTGGCTATTCGCAATGTAGGTCATTGATATGATTGGAGAGACCAATCCTATTGCCTCAAGCTGGAAACTTGGTAATAAAGTGCATCATTATTTCGCAAGGCAAACCCAAGGGAAAATGGACTCCCACTTACGAAGGACCATTTGTTGTAAAGAATGGTTTCTCTGGTGGTGCCATGATGCTGACCACTATGGATGGCAAAGACTTCCCACATCCGGTGAACGCGGACATAGTTAAAAAATACTACGCATAAAATGACCCGCTAGGTTGACATACCCAGGAAAAATATGGGCATCCCGGTGAACCAAAGAGTTTCGGGCAAAAATTAGGGATATGTGCAAAAGATGGTACACCCGACAAGTAGAAAACCCGAAAGGGTGGCTTGGGCAAAAATGGGTATCCTGGTGGGCTAAAAACCCGAAAGGGCGGTCTAGGCAAAAGTTAAGGATTAAAGCTTATGACTATATCTTGTGGTATCTCTACAGCCGGCTTTATTACCAAGGTCCAAGTTCAAATGGTCAAAAGATCAATCCAATCAACTTATATTCAACGACAAGGGATAATGTTCGAAGACATAGGGGCAATAGTGGGGTTAGAACACAATGAGATCACTCTCACATGGCTATTATTTTTTGTTTTCGCTTTGTATTCGATGATTTCCTCTTACTAGGATCTCGGTCTCTTTGTACAAAAATGCCTATTCATGGGCAAAACATCAATACGAATATAATTTAAAGTGCAAACTTTCTATTTTTTCTGTTTTGAGTGCAAAAGTATCCAATGACTAAAATTGAATGAACATATGCATATGAACATGATTAAACTTTTAAAAAATGTATGCTTAAAAATAGTGGCAAGCATATCCTTAAATGCATTTGAGATATGCCGACAGAGTTATTTCAATAACATTATCCCTACAAATTTGGATTCATAAAATCCCCAGCCAGAGTTTCAATATCCGGAAGATCCTCTCCCCAGCTGAGTTGGTTTTAAAAGGAAGCCTTATGGATTTATTTCCCCAACAAACTACAGATTCCCCAGATTGAGTTTGCCTCTCAGACTATTACAAATCAATGGACCGCAACCCCTAATCCCCAGTGAAGTTGCCAACAGAGTCATTGCTATCTCCGAAATTTTCTGTAAATTCTGGAACACGACCAGATAACAGTCAACTTTATCCTTTCAAGCAAGTTACTACAAAGCCTGAACCCGACCAGATACTAGTTCAACTTCATCCTACTCTCAACTTACTATGAAGACTGGACCCGACCAGATAACAGTGAATCTCAATTCCAAGTTACTAAAGCCTGGACCCGACCAGATAACAGTAAATCTCAATTCCAAGTTACTAAAGCCTGGACCCGACCATATGATAGTTTAAATTCTCAAATTGCTTAAGCCTGGACACGACCAGTCAACAATTCAAGCCTGGACCCGACCAGATACCAGTTAACCTCAAGTATAAATTGTTGAAGCCTGGACCCGACCAGTTAACAATTTAAAATTCTGAAGCCTGGGCATGACCAGATGACAGCTCCAAGTTGTGAAACCTGGACCCGACCAGTTAACAGTTTGAGTTACTGAAACCTGGACCCGACCAGATAATAGCTGATCTCAAGTTCAAATTGCTAAATTCTGGACCCGACTGGATAACAATAAACCTCAATTTCAAGTGGCTAGAGCCTGGACCCGACCATATAGTAACTTAACTTCTCCATCTACTACAAAGTCTAGACCCGACCAGTTAACAGTTCAAGTTGCTGAAACCTGGACCCGACCAGATAACAGTTTAATTCTTACAAATCACTAATAAAACTCCTCTTCCCTAGTAGATTTTTCCATTATCCTAGTGAGTTTCTGCAAAGCCTGGAATCCGACCAGATAACAGTTAACTTATTTATCCCAAACAAGTTATTGTGAAGCCTGGAATCCGACAAGAAACAGCTAACTTTCAAGAGATGATTCCCCACCAGAGAAATGGACAACTACAACTCTTGAGTTCTGGTTCCCAAGTAGAAATCAACACTCTCCACGGAGTCTTCTCAAGCAATTCAATATTCCTTAGCAAAGTTTCTTCTCAACAAAGAAGGAATCACCAATGGAAGCATTTTAAACAAACTCTGAAGATACACATACTCTTCATCTCCAACAGCAATCCAAGATTTAAAATCTCAAAACTCCCCAGTATCTGTCAAGGATACGCTTCGACAACATGTCGCATTCATACATCATACAACATGCATAACATACAACATACAACATGAATAACATATACATACAACATAATCTAATTTATTTTGAGAACATCATTACACCATGCATACATTCGCATACAGCTAACCCCTTTTTGTTCCTTGCAAAATAAAATTTCATCCAAAGACCTCTTCTGGTTAGATTTATTTCTTCCAGTTAAAGACAGGCGAATCAAAGACCTCTTCTGACTAGATTTATTTCTTCCAATTAAAAAATAGGCGAATCAAAGACCTCTTCTGCTTAGATTTATTTCTTCCAGTTAAAGACAGGCGAATCAAAAACCTCTTCTGGTTACATTTATTTCTTCCAAGTTAAAGACAGGAGAATCGAATACCTCTTCTGGTTAGATTTATTTCTTCCAGTTAAAAACAGGCAAAAGACGTCTGATGTTTCAGTATTAATCGACTAAAAGATTTATTATGATACTTCTTCCATTTTTCTACCAACCGCCACTATGGATGGCATCTGTAAGCCCATCTCTGACAAAATCTTAATCATTTCTCCAAATGGAATCTCTAAGCCCATTCCCGATAATCAACAAACAGTTCACCTCATACACAAGCAAGTGCAAATTTATAGGCACTCTAGTGTTCAATCATCTTTCACCTTCAAGTCACGAAAGGCAGATCCGCCAATCTCACTCTTCGGGTTCAAGAAGATTGAACAGAGGCATTTGTTTTACCCCAAAATTTGGCTTCTCAATTTCTCAAAGATTCTCTCAAAATCTCCATTGATTCAAGACTGCACCAAGATTGATCAGCTCAAGATACCTCCCCAAACACTAATGATCCAAAATTAGGGTTTGAGTTTGTATAAGGAAAATTTGACCTTTAATGCTTCCTATGATTTTATGGATCATTTTGGACTCCCAAGATTGCTCATATCAAGTTTCAAGCTTTGGATCACATTTTTTTGCTCAGACAATTGATCAGTTGTCCTAAAATCAACTATATTGAGAAAAAAGTCAATTGTGGTCAATTTACAGTCAAAATTCATAATTTTTTATCCATATCAACATATTAAACTCATATATTTAAATTGGTTAAGTTTGGATCACAATTCCTCAAGAAATTTGATTAAATAAAAAAAGGGCAAAATGGTCAAAATTAGGGTTTTGATTGAGAAGGCTTGATTTTTGAATTTTTACCACATACATGACTTATTGGCTTAAGACATGATATCAAGAATCCAAATGCATCATTTTAACCTAAGAGCGTGGTTCAAAACATTTCTCAAGATTAACTGATTGATAATTGAAATTTGGTCAACTGATGAAAAAGTCAACTGTACACTGAAAAGTCAACCTTTGACTCTTATATCAAAATCAAATTTCAAGAATCATATTTCACCAAGACATGTCAAATTATGAAGTTTGTTCATCAAAAAAATCAAAAGTCAAGATTATTTTGAAAAAATTCAAAGTTCTAAACACTTAGAAATGTTTCTAAGTGTTAAGAAAAATATGGTAATTTCATAACTTTGTGCCAGATTTTCATCATGATGCAAGATTATTCAAGGAAAACTTCCAACATGAAAGTTATAGATCTCAATAAGACCTGAAACATTGTAGGACATAACTTCTTCTAGAAATTATTGGATCTCAAGTTATAAATCCATGAAGACATGTCCATGAAACTAAAACACTAAGTAAAATTCTAAGCGTTTTAAGTCAGAATTTTGACAGAACTTATGGGCCAATTTTCATATTGTTATAATGAGATTTTGCAAAAGTGATTCAAAGAGGGATTACAGAGCATGTTACAAGCTTTCTAAAAAGTCCTATAACTCTTCCAGATCATGCTGGAGCAAGGATAATCGAAGATTAGAAGTTGGACATTCATTCTGAAATTATGAGTCATTTTCATGATGAACATCTGATCCAATTCCAAGCAATGCTGCGTAATCCCACTTTTCAGACCCTCTAACATGTGTATCTATCCTTAATCAGAAGATTACATAAGCTTTTGAGCTATGAACCACTTGATTTAAGCTTTGTCCAATACACCTTGCCATTTAAGGAAGAAAGTTCACATTTCCATTCTGGAAAAGTGACTTTAATCCTAATGTCCACTCTCCTTGAGCTTTGTGTTTGTTCTTTCTGCACAAGCATCCCCTATAAACTCATAACATACGTGTTTAAAGTTGCTAGCTACCTTATCTTGCCTTAAAACCATGTTTGTCTAAGTTTCTTCAACAACAATTCAAAATCTATAACATGTGATTTTGTACTTCCAACTTCACTAAGCTTCCAAACCCTTTGCCTATAAATTAAACCTTCATTTGCAAACTTAAAAGAGGATTGGACGAGCCCTAAAACTTGCTGAAAGTCTCTAGAACTAGAAACTGCAACACAAGCACAAAAAACATGTCATTTCTGATTTTTGAATCCAATCTCCAAAAATCCCTCGTGCATTTCTTGGCCAAACCATCCACAAATTTTATGATACACATATAGAATCTATCCCAACCTCTGTTTTCAGACTGTAACATCATCTTCACCAACCTCCATTTTCAAAAACAGAGCATTACATATTGACTCCTCCAGAATATTCCAGTCATCCATAGCTCAAGCAAACCATTACATTAGCTTCCTGGGAACTTGAGGAAGCTAAGCAGATCATCACAGCAACTTGAGTCAAGCTCTAATTCAAAACACGATCTTCAACTGCAAGGTAAGTTCTTCTGGTTTTCATCTCATTATTTAGGCATTGTTAGGCTTGAATTTTCAAAGATAAAATGTAGATAACATTGCTCTGAAACTGTACATATCCATAGATTTTATTTATATGGCCTGAGTAGAGATAATTTAGGATCATAACTTCTTGAAAAATCAGGTTTCAGATTAGGGCTAGCAAAATTCATGTTTGTTTCTGATTTATAGTTTTAATGCTTTATAGTTCTGGAACCATGATGAAATTTTCCATAACTTTCACGTTTACATTTTCCATTTTGTTTGAGAAATGAATGAGTTGAAGATGCTCTGGTTGGCGCGAGGAAGAAGATGAAGTTCATCATCAGAACTGATTTTGTAATACATATTTATAGTTTTGTTTATAATACCAGATGTATAGCCACCCCAGTGGTAGAGAGTGCGCGCGTAAGGCATTAGTGTTAAGGGTCATGGGTTCTAGCCCCAGGAGCCCCCTTTTGTTTTTATTTCTTAAACATTTTATCACATTTATCTATTAACAACACGCCTAGGCCAGAACTTCTAGGTTGTCTCATCTTCTCTTCTAGCATTCCTCCCCATGAATCTGTTAACAACATGCCTAGGCCAGAACTTCTAGGCTATCTCATCTTTGCTTCCAGCATCACCCCCTCCATATATCTGTTAACAACACGCCTAGGCCAGAACTTCTAGGTTGTCTCATCTTTGCTTCCATCATCACCCCTTCCATATACTTGTTAGCAGCACACCTGGGCCATAACTTCTAGTTTCTTTCTCATTTTCTGCTTCCAGCATCATTCCTCCCGTTTACCTGTTAGTAGCGCGTTTGGGCCAGAACTTCTGGGCTTTTCTCCTTTCCACTTCTTAAACCCCCTGACTATATTTTGTATTTTATTTTATTTTATTTTATTTTCTTTCTTATTATCATTACTATTATTTTTATTAATCAAAAACACCAAAAATATTATATTAAATGTTTAAATTATTTAGTTTTTTTTACTCTTAAAATAAAAAGACCAAAAACATTTTCCTATTTAATTTCTTTTCTTTAACTTAATATTAAACTTAGATTTAGTTCATTTTCTTGGTTTAAATTTGAAATTACTTAGTTTAATTTTTCTTACTTCTAACTATTTATCTTCTTTTAGAAAATTAGGTTAAAATATTTTCTTAAACAAAATCAAAATAAATTCATTTTCTTTTCATTCATGTCTTGTACATTATATACATTTCAATTCTTGTACATTATTCAAGTTCAATATGGTTGTAATAGATAATTACGTTTAATTTCTTGTAATCCCCATTTGTAAATTTGTACACCCCATCCCCAAGTGATGTAATAGCGTAGGATATTTACTTTTCCGCAATTTACCGCTTCCATATAAATGTTAGTAATTTAGGGTTTGTATGGAAAGATAAAATCAATGCTTAGAAAACCCTAATCCAAGATAAACCAAGTATTAAATACAAACACTTGCACACTTTGCACCTCTAGGGTTAAATCCACTTGTCGCCTTGAGAAAATGGTCATGTTAGATATGTGAGACATCTTAGCAAAAACAAACAAAATACAAGATCAAATTCCATAGATGACGCTACAAATGTTTCCTTACAAATGATCTTAGTGCCTCAAGAGAAAATGCTAAGATATCTCAAAACATTGTTATTCATGACTATAGGATGACCCACGCCCGTCCTTTCACATCCAAAGATAGGGCTTCTTACCAATCAATGGTAAGATAGAAATGTTAAAGGAAGAGAGAAATGAACAAAAGACTTTTGAGTAGGTAGAACGTTCTTAGTTGCTTGCTCACAATCCATCTTCAAAACAAACATCTTTTCAAATACATTAAACACTTTCAAAAACATGAAAAAATTTCAAAAAAGTCCAACACTTTGTATACATTCTTATAGAGACGAGAATCATTACAAAGTTTTCCTAACGAATGTGCTTTTTAAAAATACTTTCAAAACCCACAACAAACACATTTCAAACAAAATAATTTCAAAAGTGATCTAGCAAGCAACTAAGAGCCCATAGATAACTACGGATGAAAAGGGTGCTAACACCTTCCCTTTTCATAACCTACCCCTCGAACTCAAGAAAATATTTCGAAGGTCTTTCATGTTCTTTTCACCCTTTCCTTATTGGATAAAAGAAAAGTCAGTGGCGACTCTTGCTATCCGCAACAATTGCGATCAAACACAAAAACAACCAAGTCAGTTCTCTCACTGCATGACACACACACTTTTCATCTTCCAATGGGTAAATGTATTGTCACACTAGAGGACATATCATGTTGTTGGGTGTCTCGATTAAGGGTAAGGCGATTAATGGATCAGTTTAACAAGTCAATGCCCTATGGGAGGAAGTTTTGGGTAGAGATGTGATAGAGGAAGGGAAGTTGATGGTCCAAGGTATTAACCTAAAGGTCCTTAAAAATAAATATAGTTATCTTAATTTGGATGAATATTCGTCTAAGGCTACTAAGTTACTTAAAACTAGATGTTATATCATGATACTATTTGGTACCCTGTTATTTCTCGAAAGTACAGATAATAGTGAAAATTTTATGTATTTAAGTTTGTTTAGGGACATTGATAAAATAAGGCACAATAGTTAGGGTTCCTCCATTTTAGCCCATCTATATAGTTCATTGTGTAAAAATGCCAAAAATGATACTTGCACATTTTATGGATGTGCATTCTTTCTCCAAGTATGGGGTTGGTGGAGAATGGTGACCCTATCCCCCATTAACAACAATGCCTACATGTTGTTCCCTTACGCGGAAAAGTAAATATATAACACTATTTAAATTTACTCACTTTATCCTAAATAACTTTAAATAATTTGTTTTCTCTCTTTTTGCTTTAGGTTATGTGTAAGAGGGATGGATTACAAAAAAATCCTAGATGAAATGATGAGTTGTATCGTAATCTTTTGGATCACATTGGACAAGAGGATGGATTAACACTAAACTATTCATTTTCTAAGTAATTTATTTTTAATATTAACCATCTTCTAATAATATTTTTTCTCTTCAGTTTATTTGGAGACCATTTCTTGGTCTGGACTTTCAGCCCAACCCCGAGGATGCAGAAGTTTGGACTGCAAAAACTGCGATCATACGATTCAAGATTATGCAGATGCACCACAATGAATGTGTCAAACTCCAGTTTCACATGCATGAATAAATCACAGGCCCCCTCTGTGTTTGAAACCATGACATCTACTTAGAGTCGATGCCCAATGGAATTTCACTAATTGGAGAGAATACGCTCCCAAATGGTGTCGAGTATGGAAGAGGCATCGTCAACATATCCTATAATTCCATGTCGTGCCCTAAAATTACAAAATGAAACAAAATGAAGAATATATGGGGTGGTAGAGATCAGTTACTACACCTCAGATGTTTGTGTCTGATCTGAGGTATTTGATTCACTGACGCATAAGAGTTGCATCGTCATCAAATGTCCAACAATATTACCAACACACATACACAACCCAACAAAAAACCCAACACACTTCCACTACTCAACCAACATAACGACATTACCTATCCATAAACACCTAACCTCAACCCCAATACCAATATGGTTAATTCTCTATTTTTGTGATTAGCATTATGTTTGGTAAAACCAACTTAGCATAAACACATTGAAATAAGATATTCTATCAGTTGGAGAAACATGTTAGACAATGTAATACGGTGGGATAACTAACTTAGTTGTTTTGTGTTTTATCGCAATTGTTGCGGATAGCAAGAGTCGCCACCGACTTTTTCTTTTATACAATAAAGGAAAGGGTGAAAAGAACAGGAAAGACCTTTTGAGAATTTTCTTGAGTTGGGGGGAGGGGGTGTAGATTATGAAAAGAGAAGGTGTTAGCATCCTTTTCTTCCGTAGTTATCTACGGGCTCTTAGTTGCTAGATCGCTTTGAAATGCTTTATTTGAAATGTGTTCGTGATGTTTTTGAAAGTATTTTTGAAAAGTGCCTTCGTTTAGGCAAACTTTGTAATGATTCTCATCTCTATAAAAATGTATACAAAGTGTTGACTTTTGAAAATATTTTATTTGAAAGTGTTGGTGTTTTTTGAGAGATGTTTTGAAAATGGTTGTGAGAAAGCAACTGCGAGCATTCTACCTACTTAAAAAGTCTTTGTTCCTTTCGTCCTCCTTTAGATATTACTATCTTACCATTTATTGATAAGAAGCCCTATCATTGGATGTGAAGGGACAGGCGTGGGTCATCGTATAGTCATAGAAAGCAACATTGTAGGGTACCTTAGAAATTTGTCGTAAGGGTCTATGATCGTTTACCGAAGGCAACATTTAAAGGGTCATCGAGGGACTATGATCTTGTTTTTGGTTTTTTTGCTAAAGTATCCCACGTATGCGTAATATGACTATTTTTATCTTTAGGCAATAAGTGAGGTTAACCCTAGAGGTGCAAGTGTGTAAAGTGTTTGTTTTCATGCTCTTTGTCTTTGAATTAGAGTTTTCTACTTGTTGATTTTATGTCTTGCCATACAAACCCTAATTACTAGCATTTATATTGAAAGCGATAAATTGCGAAAATGTAAAATTCTACACTATTACATCGTTTGGCCAAGAAACGCATGAGTGGAATGGAAGTTTGATGTACAAGGTCAGAAATTGCACAAAAATGGTGTTTTGAGGAAATTTCTAGTTTGAGGGAGTTTGGGGGATTTTTCAGGCTTGTGTATTAGTGTCTTAGCTCACAAATAGTGTCTCTATTTATAAGCAAGGAGTTTGGATGCTTGGAGAAGTAAGAAATCAAGAATCACATGTTTTGGCCATGTGATTCTATTTTGAAGAAAACATGAAATGCATAGTTTCAATGTGAAGTACAAAGTCTTGTAGGGTAGTTAACGGGTTGTAGATATGTTGCTTCTTTCTTTGAAATGTTTTGGAATCAGAAGCAATAATGTATGGGCTCATGGTTACTTTCTTCCCAAAATGGAAATTTGGTTTAGATAATGCTTGAATCAATTGGATAATGGCTCAATCAGTTGCGTAAACCATTAATTATGGAGTGAAACACAAGTTTGAGACTTTAAAAGCAAAGATTATACATCATGGTTATGGATTTGGTCAAGTGTTCATCACAAAATTGACTTGTAATTTAAGCTTGAAACCCTGACTTCATCTCTTCGATTCTCTTAGATAAAAAATGATCTCATTGAGTACTTAGACATTTTGAAAATATTGGAACATTATCTACAACTTTCATGTTGGCCATTTTGACAAAATCATCTTGGAGCTTAGTGAAAATTGGCCAAGAAGTTAGGTCAGAAATTTATCTAAACTAGGTCAAATTTTACTAAGTGTTTAAGAAAAAGTGAATGACTTTGTGAATTTATAACTCAAGATACAAGCATTTCTAGGACTTGATAAGTAAAGAAAATTTTTAAATCTCATCAAGATCTACAACTTTCATGTTGAAATTTTTCTTTGAATCATCTTGCATCTTAGTGCAAAATTGGCATGAAGTCATGAAAAAGTAAGACTTAAAACACTTAGAAAATTTTCTAAGTCTTGAAATTTTTTACTTTTCAAAATGACTTTTGACTTTTTTGATTTCTTGATGATCAAGTTTCATGTTTTTGAATTTCATGAGGAAATGTGATCTTTGAAACTCAATTTTGATTAAAAAAAGTCAAAGTTTGACTTTTGGTGTATCAGTTGACTTGTCATCAGTTGACTGAATTTCAACTATCAATCAAATGATCTTGAGAAATGTCTTGAGCCATGAAATTAGGTAAATATGTTTTATTTGAGTCATATACATTGTGCTTTAATCCATTAGATCATGTATTAGGTCAAAAACCCTTGATCAGTCAAATACAGTCAAAACCCTAATTTTGACCATTTTGCCCTTTTGGTGATTTGAACAATTTTCTTGGGGAATTGTGATCCAAACTTGATCAATTGACACATATGACTTTAAATGTTGATATTGGTCCAAAATATTGAAGTTTGACTGTAGGTTGACCATAGTTGACTTTTTACCAAATACAGCTAATTTTAGGTCACCTGATCAATTGACTAGGCAATTTTGTGATCCAAGACTTGAAACTTGACATGACCAATCTTAAGGGTACCTAATGATCCATGAAAGTAATTTTAATCATTAGAAGTCCAATTTTCCTTGTGCAAACTCAAACCCTAATTTGAAGTATCAGTGTTGAGGAGATGACTTGACATAGTCAATACTTGTGCAAGCTTGAGCTTTTGAAGATCTTTGTGCGAAATGTATTTGAGAAAAGAGAGGGAAAATTTTTGGGTAAAACAGACAAGACGTCCTATGCAGAATCATTCAACATTGCGTCTGTGTACAACTGGATAATTTGATTCTTTTAGTTTAATAGAGATGCAGAATATTGTGGGAATATTATGATATCCCATGTGGCGCTCAGTTTAAGGATCAAGAGATTCAAGCTTAATTCAAGGAATATTATTTGTTTCTAATTATGGAGATAAATTAGGAAACTAATGATTGAAGTCTTGTTTTTATGCAGAAGTTTCTGCAGATTTTTAGCAGCTGATTTGCTGCATTTTTGAAGCCCAATCTAGTCCAGAAGATTGCTTTAAATAGATTGTTGAAAACCTAGTTTAGGTGTGGATCAAATTGTCACTTTTGTTTGAGTTTTAGGGCTTTTGTTTCGTGTGATTTGTGAGCCACTCTTGTATTGTTTTGATACCTGAGTTGGACTGTCTCTATTAAGTCGTAAGTGTTGTACCCCAAAATTTGCCCTCGCATTTTACCACAAGAAATCTCAGCTTCAGGCGTTCCCTGATTTTTTCAGATTGGCTCAAGAATCGGTCAAACAGACTTTTCTCGTCAGTCAGACACAATTAAGGTTTTACTGGTTTTCATGGCTCTAGAACAGTTCACACAATTGGCTTAGGGTTTTGGTTGACTTTGACTCAATTTTGATCAGGCGAACGTTATTTGGCATTTAAACAGGAATTAAGGTTTTTTGTGGGCATGTTCTCAGAAGGATTTAAAATTCCACAGCGCTTTGCAAGTTATTCCGAGATTCGGTTTGAATTCGCATTGTTTTGATTTAATCAGTAAAAAGACCGCATTCGGGTTAAATTCACATTGGTTTGTTTGAGCCAGTCAAAAGAAATACGCAGTTTGGATTTACAGTGTTTGTTGAAAATCAGTGAAGAGGGAATGCGCCTGTTTGGTTTGTTTCGGTTAACTGTTACTTTGCTTTGGATATTGGAAAGGCCAGGATTAACTGATCAATTACTAAGGCATTGTTTTATTTAAATTATTTATTATTCTAAATTAAGTGATTGAAATTTATTTTTCAATTATTTTAATTCAAAGAGTTTTAAATAATAAATAAACAATAAAGAGAAAAACAGAATTAATCGGATAATGGAAACTTTTATTTATTCTTAAATTAACTGTACAATTATTGTTTATAATTTAATTACAAACAATGGTTTTACATCAATTTAAATTTAAATAAAAGAGAAAACTATCCTATTTCTTCTAAAATTCTTCATTCTTCACTTTGCTCCTCTCCATCCAAATATTCATTTGCAAAAAGAAAAGGAGAAAAGTCAGTGACTGATAAATAAATAAAGACAGATAAAAGAAATTCATCATTAAGGGCCACTGATTGGGATCAGTTAACCCTCTCTGCAAATCACGGGATTTCTCCCGGTTCACAAAGAGGGAAGAATTTTATTTATGAATGCAAAGTTGAAAAAATGCAAAGTGTCAAAACTGCATAAAATTCAAAATCTCAAACTCCAAGTTCAAACCAAACTGAAAAATCCAAATTGCAACTTTCTTTCAAAATCCAAAAGTGTCAAACTTACTGTCAAATATGCCAAAGGTACCCAAACTGTCAAAAGAAGATTTGGCAAAGATATGGAAAGTTCAAAAAATACAAAGTCTACTCAAAGCTGTCAAGAAAAGATAAAGAATGCATAGGAAATCCATTATGCAAGCAAGACACTTTCTTATCATCATTTCCCATCAGGGTAGCCCTTTCAGAAAAAGTACAGAAAAGAAACATATTTTAACATATCCAACTTTACTGAGAGAGAAGAGTGGAGAGATAAGGAGCAGGTTTTTAGGCTTTAGGCAGGCATAGATAGAAAGATATACAAAAGAGCAAAACACAGTAAGAGATAAAAGGACAGAACCTTCACCAAAGTAAAGGAAAAACCAATACAAACTGATATACAAAACTGCTAAGCATTCAACCTACTGTCCAGAACCTTAAGCAAGAAACCTCCAAACACATAACCTGAAGCTCATTCCAAGTCAATAAAACCTCAAAACAAAAACCATACAAACCTGTCAATAACAAATCCAAAAATAACCAGTTGAAGCCTCAAAGCCTCATCCTGTCTAAACCTGAAACACAAAAATATGCCAAAGCCTCATACTACCTGAAGCCTAACATAAAACCATTACCTACTGTAAAACATAAAACCTGCATTAGCTCAATCCAACAAGCACAAAAAACCTGAAGAGGCCTAAACCAGTAGTAAAAACCTGTAAAGCCTCACCCTACTGTCAAGGAGAGAACCTGTCACTAACTCAAACACAAAGAGAATCAATTCAAAGCCTAATCATCAAAAACCAGCATCATACCTGCTTGAAGCCTAGAAGCAAAAACTGAGAAGTAGAAACCTCACAAAGCCTCAAGCCAACCTTGCCAAGAATCAGAAATGGTGCAAACATAGGATTCAAGCCTCAAGCCCTCAGAACTCGAAGAGTTCATCACAGGGACATTCATAAAACACCAAAAGCATTCAATTCAAAACCGATACTCATAAAGCAACTCAAGGCAACACAAGAAGGCAAAGAAGATACACAGGCCCTCAGTAAACACATCATTGGGCGTAAAACTATCAAGCTCAACAGTCTCAAAGGCAACTACTAAGCAGTAAATAAGACAAGGTCAAGGCAACAGAAGAAAGCGTACGGAAGCATCAAAGACAACAAGCATGCAGTGGCAAAGAAGAAGAAGAAAGAGGTGAACATCAAGAAATAAGGTTTTCAGTTAAGTCATCATCATCAAACCCTAAGGAAGAAGAAAAGATAAAAGTTACCAAAGAGCAAGCTAGCGTCTTCACTCCCTCTTCGCCATCGAGCCTCCTAGCTTTCCTCATCTCCTTCCTCCGTCTCCAAAGGTACCTCTTTCCTTCTGTTCTTCTTTCAAAACCTCAAACAAACATTGAAGAAAGCTTGAAGTTAAAATCAACAGGATTAGACAATCATAGCATGTACATTTGTAACAAACCCTAACGAGTTAAATTGGTTACCTAATTCTGTCGCCTTGACGCTATCGTTGGAGGGAAGGGGAAATGAAGGATGCTGGTGGCTCTGTGGCGGAGGGTATCGCTCAGGAAGACGAAGAAGAACGATGAACGAACACACGAACGGCGCGCTGCTCAAAACCCTAAGCGTAATCCCAACTAAACACAGAATGCATTAACCCTAAGAATCATTATTTGCAATTTTGGGCCTTGCCTGTTCCGTTCACCAAAGGCCCATTCAATTAACACCAAACCTCTTTTCATAAAAACAAACATTATCTTTTTTTAATTAACTAGTTTAGCCACTTTTTATATAAAACCAGTTTATTTTCTATTTTATACAATAAATTAACACAAACCTTTTTTATATAACATTTTTTAATTACAATAGTTTGCCTCTAAACTAAATTTTGTTACTTTGTATATCATTTCATTAATACTAAAGTATATGAAAACATATTTTTTTTAATTATTATTTAAAACATTTAATTTAAATTTTCCTTGTATATACACATAATAATATATCTTTATAAGATTGAAAATATTTTTCTTTTGATTAAAACATTTCTTTGTACATAAATAACAAAATACATTTTTACGTCATAATTGAAAATACTTTTTCTTTTAAATATTCTTACTAATAATACAAAGACACTTTCTTAGGTCAAATGAAAAATGATAACTTTCAAACTTAGAATATTTTTCTTTTCATACATATTTAAAAAAATACAAGATCATTAATTAAATTAAATAAGCATTTAATTTTTCTTTAGGTTAAGATAATACTTAATACACATTAGTTTCACATTCCGCACCTGTAAATAATTACATACTTACACAATACATCTCACACTTACACAATATAAATACATTCATTGCCCCTATACACATTTGTTTATCTTATGCATTGATATTCGTCATTTACATTTGATCGCAAATTCGATTTGGTTGTAACTTATTGGATACTATAAGTCTCATCACCATTCATACACATGTACCCCCACTCCCGGATACTCATTTTGTAATAGCGTAGATTTTACATTTTTGCAATTTACCGCTTTCAATTATACCATGATTAGACCTAGGGTTTGCATGTACATAAAATCAAACGCTAGATAACCTAATGTAAGACAAATACATGAAATCAATACACAATCACACTTGCACCCTCTAGGGTAATCCCACATGTTGCCTTCCAAAATGGGCCATGCTTGCACGTCGAGTTTCTTTGGCAAAACAAATTCAAATGATCATAAGTCCCTCGATGACGCTTTCGAATATTGCCTAAATGGAATGATCATAGTCCCTTCAAAGAAAATGCCCAAAGACACTTGGCACTATTGCATTCATGGTCCATACGATGACTCGCGCCCGTCCCGAATAAACATCCAAAACGCAAGATTGTCCACCAAATTCAATGGTGGAACAAAATTGTTAAAAAAAAAGATTAAAACATAACAAAAACCTTTGAGTACAATAGGGTAGATTAAACTCTTAGTTACTTGAGATCAATTTGCAAAAACACTTGCCTTCTTTTCAAAAACCACAATCCACAACACTTTCAAACAAACTCTCAAAAACATTTGAAACATCTTTTCGAAAAGATCCACACTTTTGTAAAACACTCAAACACGAGTCAAATACATTGGTTGCCTAAGACAAGGCATCTCTTCAAAAAAAATTTCAAAACACATACACACACCACAATTTCAAGCAATCGAAAATCAAGGCAAGTGATCTAAAAAACCAAGTAACTAAGAGCCCATGGATAACCATGGATGAAAAGGGTGCTAATACCTTCCCTTTTCATAATCTACCCCCCGAACCCACGAAATATCTCAAAAGGTTTTTGCTGTGCTTTTTCAACCTTTCCTTTAGGATAAAATAAAAAGTCGGTGGCGACTCTTGCTCAACCGCACAAGTGCGAATACGAACGCAAAACCATAGTCAGTTCTCCCACCGTATCACAGAACTGGCGACTCTGCTGGGGACATTTTAAAGTGGGGTTACCTTAGGGTTTAGATCACCTTTACTTTCTTACTTTGATTGACTTGATTGCTTTATCTTTTGGGTTCTTTGTTTGGGTTTGTTGTAAATCCTCCACCCGGATTTTGGGGCACCTTTTTAGGTAAATAGCAAAAAACTGCGAGGGAACTGTGCGGGGTATACCGACACGGTTGAAGCAGTAAGCTATGTTAGTGTGACATATTTGTGAGTACCGGTAACCCTTGAGTAGTCAAGGAGAGTACGGGGCCGCTGTGTGATGTCATGAAGCACTAACGAACTTTTAGAACCTTAATTGACCATCTTAGCCTTTTTAGGGGTAGTGAGATGACCGACTTTGGTGCAGTCCGAAGTTGGTAGATCCTCGATACTACACTCTTTTGAGGGTTGTTTTCTTGGAATATTTTGGTCGCCAGTAAGTGGCTAAACCGAAACGATGAACACAGAAAACAATCCAATGATATTGAGCTCCTTAGAACCAGGTTTCTATTTCTAGGACAGGATGAGCTAACTAACTTCAAGAGGGTATTTACCTACACCCCCATGCAAGCCTGAACCTAAGGACTTGTTTGCTTTGTGTGAATATGATTACCTGTATATACACTCACTTACTTTTTGCATACATGTACATAACATCATGACATCATACCATAGCACTTTTCACTAACCTTTTCAAGGATCTCGAGGGTTCTTTTGATGCAGGGTTACGTTGAACCAGACGTCTACCCAAGGGCAAGAGGTTTCTCCTCTAACAAATGCCAATCAAAACTCAAGTACAACAACTTGAATCAGTGGCTATGACCCACTCAACATGATGAGCTTGATTCTTGTGGAAAGACATCCACCAGTGCACAGTTCTCCAATCAAAGTTCAAGTGCAACAACTTGAATCAGTGGCTATGACCCACTCGACATGGTGAGCTTGATTCTTGTGGAAAGATATCCACCGGTGCAAAGTTCTCCAATCCAAGAGCAAAGTTCAACCTCTAACATTTTCTTGTGTTTACCCCAAGAGATCCTTGAAAGCATGCATCCACATATCATGCATTGCATTTTGACAGTTTTTCCTTTTTCAGGTTTCCTTACTCTCCTGCTGTTTATTTCAGCAAGTGATGGCCCTAGAAAGGTCTGTCAAAGACATTCAAGACCAGACTGCTCAGCGCCAGGAGATGTTCCTGAACTTGTCTCTGGGGCAAGAAGAGATGAAAGCTCTCCTCACCAAGAGCTTGGGGAATTCCAACAACGCCAGGAGTGATCAACTTGCGGAGCTGCAGTTTGATCTGACAACCTTAAGGACCCAAATGATGGGACAGTTGGTGGGCCAGATGGCTCTCATCCAAAACCTATCTCAGAGACAAGAGGAACTCAGAGTTCTTGTCCGCCAACTGCTTCCAAACAACCAACTGGGGCGAACATCTGAGGTCGAAGAGCAAGTCACCGCTCAGCCTCCAACCACTCAAGAAGACAAGGGGAAAGCTCCTTTGCTCGCTTCAGGGTCACAAGCCCATCAACAACCTCGCCAACGTCAACGGGGTAGTCGGCGTAAGCAAAATACGTCGGGAAGGCAGTTCACTGAGACTGACATACCGTCATCTCTAATTCTAGAGCGCTTGTTGGAGGTCAATTTGACTGCTTTAAGGGATCCTATCCGGAACCCAAATACCTCCGCTCCCAGCTATCATCCCGATGCATTTTGTGTTTACCACTCTGATAGTCCGGGGCACGACACCGACAACTGCTGGCCTCTAAAGAACAAGATCCAAGACATGATCGATGCCAAGGAGATCGAGTTTGACTCTCCAGAAACTCCAGCATGATCACTGCTTTAATGCCAGCTCATTGAGATTGTGTTTGTTTCATTCTGAATTTTCAAAGTTGTAATCTTTTGTCAGTCGAACAATTATCTTTTAATGTTAAACTCTGTTTCATTAATGCATTGCATATGTTTGTCTTGAATTCATCCATTCGTTTTCACTACTCTTATGCTTTTCTTTATGATATTTGACTCTTGATAAAAAGCTGCAAGCCTTTAGAGGGAGGATGACGAAATATTACCATGATCTTATACAATATGCTTTTGAACAGACCTTGCTGATGATGTACAGGCATTTCTTTCAATTCCCAAACACTGGAGTTATAAGGAAGATAATCCCTAGTCAACCCCTTCGAGCCAAAGAAGTAGGAGTTTTCTGTTCTAAACAATCAAAACCTTTGATATAAACCTGGGGCAGGGTAGTATCTCAGTTAATCCAAAAGAAAACGCGCATTGAGGTCGCAAACTCTCGGTTCGTGACACAACGAACGACGTCAAAAAAGAAAGCATTCCTTTGGAATCAAAAGACAAGGGTGGTTCCCTATCACTTAGACAGTCAATCTCTCAAAAGAGAAAAAGCCCGCTGAGCCAAAACCTATGAAGGAGGCTTAAGAAAGCTGGGGCATCCCGCTGACAGTAATCCCAGAAAACGGTAACAGTCAGGCAAAAGTTAGGGATAACAAATCAAAATCAAAATAGTGAGGTCATTACAAAATCCTCAACAACATGAAAAATGTTGAAAAAGAAAAAAAGGAGATGATGACTGTCTCCCCAAATTCAATTGGTGAACCATCACCCAAAAGTCATTCCAAACTCAAAACAGAGTGCGACGCACAGTTAACTGAGCTTAGGTTGGAGAACATCACGAAGAGCGGGTGGGTACAAATATATTTTGAGCCTTTATCCTTTGTTTCTTAAACCGTGAACCAAGCCACGTTACAACCCTTCAAAAGTCCTAATTGAAGCATGGGTTAGTTCGAAAGCATACTGTTACAAAAGGTATCCTGACTCCTGTAGGGCTTTGCTCTAAATCTTGTGTTGACTTGTCTTATGAAAAGTTTTTTGCTAAAAACGCATTTTTCAAAACTTCGAGACAAACATAAACTTTGCATTATTTGAATATCACTGTCTGCATTTGGCTTTTTATTTGACAGCGAAGAAATTCATACAACGAATGTTCGGAGGAACGAAAACTCTCTCTGTGAGCAAAATCATTTCAAAAGGATGACATCTCCTATCAACAAGGGTCATGACATGCCAAAATCCAATTAACCTGGGGCAGTCCGGTCAAGGTCCAACAGATCTTCCAAAGTTCAGTTAACCTGGGGCAGTCCAATCAAGATTTCAAGAAATCTCTCAATATGCAAAGTAATCTGATTCAAGACTCCTTCATCATCACTTGGGGCATTCGAATGTCAAAAGTGTTCAACAATTCTCTCATCACCTTAGAAGATTGATATAGTTCAAGATGTGACCCAAGTTTGGCGACATTCTATAACTCATTCAGATTTCCTTCATGATATATACTTCAAGATGTGACCCAAGTTTGGCGACATTCTATAACTCATTCAGATTTCCTTCATGATATAGTTCAAGATGTGACCCAAGTTTGGCGACATTCTATAACTCATTCAGATTTCCTTCATGATATAGTTCAAGATGTGACCCAAGTTTGGCGACATTCTATAACTCATTCAGATTTCCTTCATGATATAGTTCAAGATGTGACCCAAGTTTGGCGACATTCTATAACTCATTCAGATTTCCTTCATGATATAGTTCAAGATGTGACCCAAGTTTGGCGACATTCTATAACTCATTCAGATTTCCTTCATGATATAGTTCAAGATGTGACCCAAGTTTGGCGACATTCTATAACTCATTCAGATTTCCTTCATGATATAGTTCAAGATGTGACCCAAGTTTGGCGACATTCTATAACTCATTCAGATTTCCTTCATGATATAGTTCAAGATGTGACCCAAGTTTGGCGACATTCTATAACTCATTCAGATTTCCTTCATGATATAGTTCAAGATGTGACCCAAGTTTGGCGACATTCTATAACTCATTCAGATTTCCTTCATGATATAGTTCAAGACGTGACCCAAGTTTGGCGACATTCTATAACTCATTCAGATTTCCTTCATGATATAGTTCAAGATGTGACCCAAGTTTGGCGACATTCTATAACTCATTCAGATTTCCTTCATGATATAGTTTAAGATGTGACCCAAGTTTGGCGACATTCTATAACTCATTCAGATTTCCTTCATGATATAGTTCAAGATGTGACCCAAGTTTGGCGACATTCTATAACTCATTCAGATTTCCTTCATGATATAGTTCAAGATGTGACCCAAGTTTGGCGACATTCTATAACTCATTCAGATTTCCTTCATGATATAGTTCAAGATGTGACCCAAGTTTGGCGACATTCTATAACTCATTCAGATTTCCTTCATGATATAGTTCAAGATGTGACCCAAGTTTGGCGACATTCTATAACTCATTCAGATTTCCTTCATGATATAGTTCAAGATGTGACCCAAGTTTGGCGACATTCTATAACTCATTCAGATTTCCTTCATGATATAGTTCAAGATGTGACCCAAGTTTGGCGACATTCTATAACTCATTCAGATTTCCTTCATGATATAGTTCAAGATGTGACCCAAGTTTGGCGACATTCTATAACTCATTCAGATTTCCTTCATGATATAGTTCAAGATGTGACCCAAGTTTGGCGACATTCTATAACTCATTCAGATTTCCTTCATGATATAGTTCAAGATGTGACCCAAGTTTGGCGACATTCTATAACTCATTCAGATTTCCTTCATGATATAGTTCAAGATGTGACCCAAGTTTGGCGACATTCTATAACTCATTCAGATTTCCTTCATGATATAGTTCAAGATGTGACCCAAGTTTGGCGACATTCTATAACTCATTCAGATTTCCTTCATGATATAGTTCAAGATGTGACCCAAGTTTGGCGACATTCTATAACTCATTCAGATTTCCTTCATGATATAGTTCAAGATGTGACACAAGTTTGGCGACATTCTATAACTCATTCAGATTTCCTTCATGATATAGTTCAAGATGTGACCCAAGTTTGGCGACATTCTATAACTCATTCAGATTTCCTTCATGATATAGTTCAAGATGTGACCCAAGTTTGGCGACATTCTATAACTCATTCAGATTTCCTTCATGATATAGTTCAAGATGTGACCCAAGTTTGGCGACATTCTATAACTCATTCAAACTTGCATCAAGATATAGTTCAAGATGTGACCCAAGTTTTGGCGACATTCTATAACTCATTCAAACTTGCATCCAGATATAGTTCAAGATGTGACCCAAGATTTTAGCGACATTCTATAACTTATCCAAGCCTGCTTCCAGAAATAGTTCAGATGTGACCCAGAGATGGCGACGTTCAGTAACTTATTCCAGACCAACACCTGGAGCAATCAAAGGACTCTCGTAATCCCCAGCCATAGAACCTTCTAGAAGCTAACTCCACTCAGAGTCAAGTTTCATTATCCCCAGCAAAGCTAAAACTTCAAATTATCAGTCCCTAGCGGAGCCAGACTAATGAACCTTCTCCCCACAGAGTTTTGGGAGGGAAAATCTTGAGTCCCCCAGTGAAGTAGCCAGAGTTACTTCCCACCGAGCTGAAGATTCTCAATCTTACCTCCCCAGCATGAGTCTACTAGTTTGGAACTCCCCAGTAGAGGTCATCAGGAATTCTCTTCCCCAGCAACAGCCAAGGAATTATTTTCCCGGCAGCGGTCAAGATTCTTTTATCTTCAGCCGTCCAAGATTCATTTATCCTCAGCAAGATAGCTCATCAGCTCACATGCGCATTCATCACATTCATGTCATAAACATTGATGCCACATACATTGCATCATGCATCATAACATTGCATACAACTAACCCTCTATCTTTTCAGGTAAGATCAGTCGACAGACACAGATCATCTCCCGAGATTCATCCAGAAATAGTTCAGATGTGACCCGGACACGGCGACATTCTGATACTTACTCCAGATCCATTCAGACGTATCATCAGGAAACCCTACACCGGTTCCTCTTCAACTTCAAGATTTTTGAAAATAGTTTACAGATTCTTCCCCACAACGGATGTCAATCTACCAACTTGTTCAGACTCTTCTCAACTTTTGAACACAGTTTACGGACGCTTCCCAACAACGGGCGTTGCTCTATTGCTTATTCAATCTCAACTCCTGAAAATAATTTACGGATTCTCCAGACATGGACGTCAATCTGTTGCTTATTCGGACCCCCAATTCAGAGATGTTCCGAAACATGGATGCCCTTCTGATACTTGTCCACTCACCATTGGCATACAGTTCAACATGTCCAGATGGCATCTATAAGCCCATCCTCCTAACAGCAGTCGCCAAATGGCATCTTTAAGCCCATTCTCAGATGGCATCTCTAAGCCCATCCCCCGACAAGATTTTATCGCACCAGATGGCATCTTTAAGCCAATCACCAAATGGCATCTGTAAGCCCATTCACCTCTACCATCACATCGCTGAGTGCAAATTTTCTGGGCACTTTAGTGTCCAATCATCTTTTACCTTCAAGTCGCGAAAGGCAAACTTGCCAATCTAACTCTTCAGGTCCAAGAAGATTGAACAGGGGCAACTGTTGTACCCCAAAATTTGCCCTCGCATTTTACCACAAGAAATCTCAGCTTCAGGCGTTCCCTGATTTTTTCAGATTGGCTCAAGAATCGGTCAAACAGACTTTTCTCGTCAGTCAGACACAATTAAGGTTTTACTGGTTTTCATGGCTCTAGAACAGTTCACACAGTTGGCTTAGGGTTTTGGTTGACTTTGACTCAATTTTGATCAGGCGAACGTTATTTGGCATTTAAACAGGAATTAAGGTTTTTTGTGGGCATGTTCTCAGAAGGATTTAAAATTCCATAGCGCTTTGCAAGTTATTCCGAGATTCGGTTTGAATTCGCATTGTTTTGATTTAATCAGTAAAAAGACCGCATTCGGGTTAAATTCACATTGGTTTGTTTGAGCCAGTCAAAAGAAATACGCAGTTTGGATTTACAGTGTTTGTTGAAAATCAGTGAAGAGGGAATGCGCCTGTTTGGTTTGTTTCGGTTAACTGTTACTTTGCTTTGGATATTGGAAAGGCCAGGATTAACTGATCAATTACTAAGGCATTGTTTTATTTAAATTATTTATTATTCTAAATTAAGTGATTAAAATTTATTTTTCAATTATTTTAATTCAAAGAGTTTTAAATAATAAATAAACAATAAAGAGAAAAACAGAATTAATCGGATAATGGAAACTTTTTTTTATTCTTAAATTAACTGTACAATTATTGTTTATAATTTAATTACAAACAATGGTTTTACATCAATTTAAATTTAAATAAAAGAGAAAACTATCCTATTTCTTCTAAAATTCTTCATTCTTCACTTTGCTCCTCTCCATCCAAATATTCATCTGCAAAAAGAAAAGGAGAAAAGTCAGTGACTGATAAATAAATAAAGACAGATAAAAGAAATTCATCATTAAGGGCCACTGATTGGGATCAGTTAACCCTCTCTGCAAATCACGGGATTTCTCCCGGTTCACAAAGAGGGAAGAATTTTATTTATGAATGCAAAGTTGAAAAAATGCAAAGTGTCAAAACTGCATAAAATT
Source organism: Vicia faba (assembly GCA_948472305.1). Classification (NCBI taxonomy): domain Eukaryota; kingdom Viridiplantae; phylum Streptophyta; class Magnoliopsida; order Fabales; family Fabaceae; genus Vicia; species Vicia faba. The sequence continues at coordinate 377,688,525 of OX451735.1, read as the reverse complement.
CAAAATCTCAAACTCCAAGTTCAAACCAAACTGAAAAATCCAAATTGCAACTTTCTGTCAAAATCCAAAAGTGTCAAACTTACTGTCAAATATGCCAAAGGTACCCAAACTGTCAAAAGAAGATTTGGCAAAGATATGGAAAGTTCAAAAAATACAAAGTCTACTCAAAGCTGTCAAGAAAAGATAAAGAATGCAGAGGAAATCCATTATGCAAGCAAGACACTTTCTTATCATCATTTCCCATCAGGGTAGCCCTTTCAGAAAAAGTACAGAAAAGAAGCATATTTTAACATATCCAACTGTACTGAGAGAGAAGAGTGGAGAGATAAGGAGCAGGTTTTTAGGCTTTAGGCAGGCATAGATAGAAAGATATACAAAAGAGCAAAACACAGTAAGAGATAAAAGGACAGAACCTTCACCAAAGTAAAGGAAAAACCAATACAAACTGATATACAAAACTGCTAAGCATTCAACCTACTGTCCAGAACCTTAAGCAAGAAACCTCCAAACACATAACCTGAAGCTCATTCCAAGTCAATAAAACCTCAAAACAAAAACCATACAAACCTGTCAATAACAAATCCAAAAATAACCAGTTGAAGCCTCAAAGCCTCATCCTGTCTAAACCTGAAACACAAAAATATGCCAAAGCCTCATACTACCTGAAGCCTAACATAAAACCATTACCTACTATAAAACATAAAACCTGCATTAGCTCAATCCAACAAGCACAAAAAACCTGAAGAGGCCTAAACCAGTAGTAAAAACCTGTAAAGCCTCACCCTACTGTCAAGGAGAGAACCTGTCACTAACTCAAACACAAAGAGAATCAATTCAAAGCCTAATCATCAAAAACCAGCATCATACCTGCTTGAAGCCTAGAAGCAAAAACTGAGAAGTAGAAACCTCACAAAGCCTCAAGCCAACCTTGCCAAGAATCAGAAATGGTGCAAACATAGGATTCAAGCCTCAAGCCCTCAGAACTCGAAGAGTTCATCACAGGGACATTCATAAAACACCAAAAGCATTCAATTCAAAACTGATACTCATAAAGCAACTCAAGGCAACACAAGAAGGCAAAGAAGATACACAGGCCCTCAGTAAACACATCATTGGGCGTAAAACTATCAAGCTCAACAGTCTCAAAGGCAACTACTAAGCAGTAAATAAGACAAGGTCAAGGCAACAGAAGAAAGCGTACGGAAGCATCAAAGACAACAAGCATGCAGTGGCAAAGAAGAAGAAGAAAGAGGTGAACATCAAGAAATAAGGTTTTCAGTCAAGTCATCATCATCAAACCCTAAGGAAGAAGAAAAGATAAAAGTTACCAAAGAGCAAGCTAGCGTCTTCACGCCCTCTTCGCCATCGAGCCTCCTAGCTTTCCTCATCTCCTTCCTCCGTCTCCAAAGGTACCTCTTTCCTTCTGTCCTTCTTTCAAAACCTCAAACAAACATTGAAGAAAGCTTGAAGTTAAAATCAACAGGATTAGACAATCATAGCATGTACATTTGTAACAAACCCTAACGAGTTAAATTGGTTACCTAATTCTGTCGCCTTGACGCTATCGTTGGAGGGAAGGGGAAATGAAGGATGCTGGTGGCTCTGTGGCGGAGGGTATCGCTCAGGAAGACGAAGAAGAACGATGAACGAACACACGAACGGCGCGCTGCTCAAAACCCTAAGCGTAATCCCAACTAAACACAGAATGCATTAACCCTAAGAATCATTATTTGCAATTTTGGGCCTTGCCTGTTCCGTTCACCAAAGGCCCATTCAATTAACACCAAACCCCTTTTCATAAAACAAACATTATCTTTTTTTAATTAACTAGTTTAGCCACTTTTTATATAAAACCAGTTTATTTTCTATTTTATACAATAAATTAACACAAACCTTTTTTATATAACATTTTTTAATTACAATAGTTTGCCTCTAAACTAAATTTTGTTACTTTGTATATCATTTCATTAATACTAAAGAATATGAAAACACATTTTTTTTTAATTATTATTTAAAACATTTAATTTAAATTTTCCTTGTATATACACATAATATTATATCTTTATAAGATTGAAAATATTTTTCTTTTGATTAAAACATTTCTTTGTACATAAATAACAAAATACATTTTTACGTCATAATTGAAAATACTTTTTCTTTTAAATATTCTTACTAATAATACAAAGACACTTTCTTAGGTCAAATGAGAAATGATAACTTTCAAACTTAGAATATTTTTCTTTTCATACATATTTAAAAAAATACAAGATCATTAATTAAATTAAATAAGCATTTAATTTTTCTTTAGGTTAAGATAATACTTAATACACATTAGTTTCACATTCCGCACCTGTAAATAATTACATACTTACACAATACATCTCACACTTACACAATATAAATACATTCATTGCCCCTATACACATTTGTTTATCTTATGCATTGATATTCGTCATTTACATTTGATCGCAAATTCGATTTGGTTGTAACTTATTGGATACTATAAGTCTCATCCCCATTCATACACATGTACCCCCACTCCCGGATACTCATTTTGTAATAGCGTAGATTTTACATTTTCGCAATTTACCGCTTTCAATTATACCATGATTAGACCTAGGGTTTGCATGTACATAAAATCAAACGCTAGATAACCTAATGTAAGACAAATACATGAAATCAATACACAATCACACTTGCACCCTCTAGGGTAATCCCACATGTTGCCTTCCAAAATGGGCCATGCTTGCACGTCGAGTTTCTTTGGCAAAACAAATTCAAATGATCATAAGTCCCTCGATGACGCTTTCAAATATTGCCTAAATAGAATGATCATAGTCCCTTCAAAGAAAATGCCCAAAGACACTTGGCACTATTGCATTCATGGTCCATACGATGACCCGCGCCCGTCCCGAATAAACATCCAAAACGCAAGATTGTCCACCAAATTCAATGGTGGAACAAAATTGTTAAAAAAAAGGTTAAAACATAACAAAAACCTTTGAGTACAATAGGGTAGATTAAACTCTTAGTTACTTGAGATCAATTTGCAAAAACACTTGCCTTCTTTTCAAAAACCACAATCCACAACACTTTCAAACAAACTCTCAAAAACATTTGAAACATCTTTTCGAAAAGATCCACACTTTTGTAAAACACTCAAACACGAGTCAAATACATTGGTTGCCTAAGACAAGGCATCTCTTCAAAAAAAAATTCAAAACACATACACACACCACAATTTCAAGCAATCGAAAATCAAGGCAAGTGATCTAAAAAACCAAGTAACTAAGAGCCCATGGATAACCATGGATGAAAAGGGTGCTAATACCTTCCCTTTTCATAATCTACCCCCCGAACCCACGAAATATCTCAAAAGGTTTTTGCTGTGCTTTTTCAACCTTTCCTTTAGGATAAAATAAAAAGTCGGTGGCGACTCTTGCTCAACCGCACAAGTGCGAATACGAACGCAAAACCATAGTCAGTTCTCCCACCGTATCACAGTAAGTATTGTCAATCACTCTTAAGCTTCTAAGTATAGAGTAATTATGTGTTTTTGGAGTTTGTCTTATAATTCTTTTGAATTGTGTTCTTATCACTGTTTGTGACTGTAATGGATTTGATAAGGTCTCATACCTATGTGAGTCTTAGGTTGAAATTAAGCACGGGTAGTGATTAAGTGATTAGATAGTAAACTAGAGAGATTTTGTTGTGGGTCTACAAATTGATACTACTTAGTTGATTTCATCCCTGGCTTGGTAGCCCCTAGAGTTTGTGTTATTGTACACTAAACTGGGTTAATAATTATATGTGTTGCTTACTTTCTGAACTGATTATTGTTTTACTTTGTTCATTATGTTGTTGTTGAGAGATCAGTGTCTTGACATCTCTTAGAACATCTGAGATCTGACTACCAAAATTTCAATTGGTATCAGAGCAGGCATTCTGCTTTGACTCTGGATGAGATTCAGGGAAGTTACTCTCTGGTACAATAAACAAGGAAGGAGAATTTACGAACAGAGCAACCATTCTTGATAGAACCAACTATGATTATTGGAAATCTAGTATGGTTGCTTTCATCAAGTTGTTGGACAACAATGGATGTGATCCACCAATGGTTGTAGGTCAGGATGGTAAGGTTATTGATGTTGTGAAGGATGAGAAATATTGGAATAATGAAGATGAAAATCATCAGAGGGAAAATCCAAAGCATTGAATGCTCTATTCAATGGAGTGGGCAATAACATATTCAGATTGATAAGGAATTGTACTGTTGCTAAAGAAGCTTGGGAGATTTTGAAGACTGCTCATGAAGGAACCTCTAAGGTGAATACATCAAGACTCCAAATTCTTACCATCTAGTTTGAGAACTTAAGCATGAAGGAGGATGAGAGTATTCATGACTTTCACATGAATATTATTGAGATAGCCAATGTCTTAAGTGCCCTGGGGGAGAAGATGTCAGAAGCCAAGTTGGTGAGAAAGATTCTCAGATCTCTTCCTAAGAGGTTTGATATGAAGGTGACTACCTTTGAAGAAGCTCAAGATATAAACAACATGAAGTTTGATGAGTTTATGGGATCTCTGCAAACCTTTGAATAAGGGATCAGTAAAAAGTCTGAAAAGAAGAAGAGCATTGCCTTTGCCTCTACTGTTGAAGACTTAAAAGATGAATGTGACTTGAATACATAAGAGATGCCGAATTATCTTGTGTTACTTGGAAGATAATTCAACAAAGTAATGAAGAAGGTGGACTGTAAGTCAAGATCAAATGTCAAGAATAAGTTATTCGACATTGATAGAAATGAGGATTTTGGTAGAAGGGCCAGACCTGAAGAGAAGACCAATCAAGGAAGATGATTTCAGTGTCATGAATGTGAAGGGTTTGGACATATAAAAGCTGAGTGTCCCACTTATCTCAAGAAGAAGAAAAAAGGGTTGTATGTGTCATGGTCAGAGGAAGATTCTGAAAGTGACCATGAAGAAGAATCTTCCAAGCTAGTGACTGCCTTGACTGGAATTTATGATACTTGTGATGAATCAGATGGTGGAGAACTTACTTTTGAGGAATTTGTTGCCTCTTACAAAGAGTTATGTCTTAAAAATGAAGAAGTATGTTGACTGATAGAGGAACAAAAAAGATTTATTGCTCAACTACAAGCTGAGGATGTATTGCTAAATTTAAAACTTGACAATATGACTAAATATGTAAGAATGTTAAATAATGGTTCTACTGTTCTTGATGTGATTCTTCAAACTGGGAAGAATTCTAGAAATATTAAAGGTTTTGGTGATGGTAATTAAGTTGTAAAGAACAAAGGAGAAATTCTTGAAATATAAATTGTACCTCCGAAGAAGAAATAAGAGAAGAAGATGTTGAACCACATGTCCCAACATCAACAAAGACTTCAGAAGAAGTACAATGAAGGAAGGAATCAGCAGTGGAGATGTCATTATTGTAGAAGGTTTGGTCATCTAAAACCCTATTGCTACAGGCTGTATGGATATCCCAAACCTATTACGCATCACATAAGAAAACAAGATGATGCTAAAGCAAAGTTTAAGAAGATTCCCAAAAATATCACTTGTGGACTCATAGTTCACAACTCTCTCAGAGGGTCTACAAGAGAGGATTGGTACTTTGATAGTGGTTGTCTAGACACATGATTGATGTCAAGAAATTTTTGGTGGATATTAAATCATATTCCACTAAATATGTCACTTTTGAGGATGGATCAAAAGGAGAAATAAAGGGTGTTTGAAAGCTAAACTATACAGGACAACCTAATCTTGATGATGTGTATTAGTTAAGGGGATAACTACCAATTTGATTAGTATTAGTTAACTATGTGACCAAGGTCTCAAAGTTAACTTTACTAAATTTAAATGTTTGGTAACAAATGAGAAGAATGAAGTTATCATGAAGGGAGCTAGATCAAAAGGTAATTGCTACTTTTGGATTCCTCATGAAACAAATTTCTTCTCCACATGCTTGATGCTAAAAGAAGTTGAAGTGGAGCTATGGTAGCATAAACATGTCCATTTACACCTGAAAGGTATGAAGAAAGTCTTGTCAAAGGAAGAAGTCAAAGGTATTCTTAAGCTGAAAATTAAGAAAGGCAAAAGTTGTGATGAATGTCAAATAGGGAAGCAAACCAAGATGTCACATCTAATGTTGCATCATAAAATTACTTCTAAGGGGTTAAAAAATCATCATATGGAGTTAATGGAACCTGTGCAGGTTGATAGTGGTGGTAGAAAGAGATTTGTAGGTGTGGTAGCTAATGATTTTTCAAAATCATTTGGATAAACTTTATCTAAGAAAAATCAAATGGCATTGAAGCTTTTAAAGATTTATAGAAATTACAGATGGGGAGGAATGCAATAAATTCTCTATCTTTCCTCCATGTTGCTATGGTTAAAACTGTCAAAGGGTTGAACAAAAAATCTCTGCAAAGGGTTGATTTGAAGAAGACTTTTTCTGAGGTGATGACAAGGGAGGTCAGTGGTAACACTCCTAAAAATTGTGACAGATTCAAGGAGTGTGGGAGGTTATTTGATAGGGGCAAGATGAAGTATACCATGTGAAGAGGATCAAAATTGTGTTGTTTCCAATGCTATAGTATGATTCTGTTGCTACTGCTGATGGTGTGATGTGCATGTGCATGATGTCCTAAAAATGTTATGACATATTTCCTGACGTGTGAACTTGAGTAGTTCATATTGGTTTGAAATGCTGAATTTTCTTATGTCGTGGGTTTTTCTCTCTTGAGGGGAAGACGATTTCAGTTAAGTGATCATGGTCTGGTAGTTGATTCCTCTAAGGAAGAATGGCTGATCACTATTGTGAAGAAGACAACTGTTATATGTGGTTCATCATGAAATGTTTTGGTCATTCATGTGTGTTAGGTGGTTTTAGTTGGAGTCCTAATTAGTAAGTCCAATGGTGTGATCATTGAGAAAGATAATAATGTCCAAACCATTTTTGGGACATCATCTCCAGATTTTAAGACCTCAGGAGTCAGGAGGAGTTATTTCCGAAAACTCTCTAGTCATCAATGTTTGTTGTCTTTGTGCTCAGAGATGTGAATCTAAGAGAGTTCTTATTCTTTGTGACTATATCTTCACTTGATTAAGAGTTAGTTTTGGTGAAGTGTTAGAGTAACTTCTTTGGACAAGTATGATGGAGTCAATGTCTATGAATTACCCCTCATTATGGCTCTTTATTCAGTTGTGGTTGCCTGTGTATTCTGGTCTAGTTCAAAGACTATGGTTAAGGTTGAGGAAAGTATGAACTATCAATATTTAAAGATTGCCATATTCAACCAGGTGTCATGACATGGTGTTATGAAGAGCTTAGTCCAAAGGTTCCAATGGTGTCAGTGTGCATAGTATGACGAGTACCTATAATGGTTTTCACTATTGAAGAATGAGTGTAGGCTCTAGTGGACGGTATGGATACATCTAGTGTCACGTAAACATCATTTTTTAATGGTTTAGAGAAGTCACACCTGAATGTTGGAACATTTCAGCAGTCAAGGCTTGGAAAGAGAGAAACTAAACAGATCTATGTCACTCTCCTAAAATGAATAGTGTGTTGTTAACAAGGATGACTTTATCCTCTTGAAAAGTACATGCATTGACTGGTTGTGTTATTACAAACAAGGGATCGCTACAAACAACAATAACCTTCCTTGATTTTAAATACCCTCAACTTGTTCTTCCCTCTCATGTTTGTCTTATTTTTTATTTCCTCATAGTATTGTGTGCCGTGTCCTTTAGTGGTTCTGTCTTCTTTGTTTTCATTCTCACACTCAGTGTTTGTCATCTTTTGGCTAAAAGGGGGAGAGATGTGTCGCTGAGTCTTGTTTAGTGTTGTTAAGGTTTGTGTTGTTAAGTAAGTGTTGCTTCCTGCATGCAACAATAAAGGGGGAGTATGACCACCTGTCATAAGGGTTTTATGTTTCTTCATCTGATGGTTCTTATGTTGTGGATGTATACAAGATGTCGTACCATATGTTTTAATATCACGTCTGGTGTGTTTGTTTTGCTTATGTCACATGATCTTCTAATGTGTGTTGCTTCTGTCACATGGTCTTCTAACTTGGATTAGTGAAGTTTGAGTTTTTTTTTGTTTCTTGAGGCTACAAGAAAATTTCCTAGGGGCTTTGTGACAAGAATTGATTATGAGTTTTAAGGGGAGTAACTTGGGAAATATGCAGGTTATCTTCTTCCTCATGTACACCAACTAAAGGATATAACTGGTATTGTGTCTCCCTGATGATGTGTCCCTCTTCAGTGTGTCTGTGGAAAAAGTGTTTTAGCCAATAGTGTGTCAAAGAGGTGATGAATCTTGATTCTCTGTTGAATCTGTGTTGCTTCTCTTGAGAGGGAGAATCTACAAATTCTTTGTTGTGTTTTGAGCAGTTTTGGAAGGGAAGGTTGGCTATGGTTTGGACTGACTGTGAAGAGTTTTCAGACAAGATGTTCTGACATGTTGAGAATAAATTTTTTTTCTTGTTTCTATAATGAGTAGCTTCCAATGCACTCTGATAAAATTGTTTTTTTGTTGATGTTTGTGTTGGCTACTTCACCTCTGTATATGTGTGTTTGATTCATTTTCAAATATGAGATATTCCTTTGATGTTTATGTGTGCAAGTAGTATTAAGTTGTTTTAGCCAAAATAAGCCAAAGGGGAAGATTGTTAATTCTTTATTTTTGTGATAGGAATTATGTTTGGTAAAACCAACTTAGCATAAACATGTTGAAAGAAGATGTTCTATCAGCTGGAGAAACATATTAGACAAGATGTCCTATGCAGAATCATTCAACATCGCGCCTGTGTACAATTGGACAATTGGATTATTTTATTTTAATACAGATGCAAAATATTTTGGGAATATTATGATATCCCATATGGCGTTCAATTTAAGGATTAAGAGATTAAAGCTTAATTCAAGGAATATTCTTTGTTTCTAATTATGGAGATAAATTCGGAAACTAATGATTGAAGTCATACTTTTATGCAGAAGTTTCTGCAGATTTTTAGCATCTGATTTGTTGTGTTTTTGAAGCCCAATCCAGTCCCGAAGATTGCTTTAAATAGATTGTTGAAAACCTAGTTTAGGTGTGGATCGAATTGTAAATTTTGTTTGAGTTTTAGGGCTTTTGTTTCGTGTGAATTGTGAGCCACTCTTGTAATGTTTTAATACCTGAATTGGACTGTCTCTATTGAGTTGTAAGTATTGTCAATCACTCTTAAGCTTCTAAGTATAAAGTGATTGTGTCTTTTTGGAGTTTGTCTTCTAATTATTTTGAATTGTGTTCTTGTCACTGTTTATGATTGTAAGGGATTTGAGAAGGGTCTCATACGTAGGTGAGTCTTAGGTAGAAAATAAGCATGGATAGTGATTAAGTGAGTAGATTGTAAATTAGAGAGAGCTTGATATGGGTCTACAAACCGATACTACTTAGTTGATTTCGTCCATGGTTTGGTATCCCCAAGAGCCCTTCCCCCCATCGAGACCATGACGCCCGACGAGGAAGGGATTATCACTCCCCTTCTCCATCTCCTGTAGAAAGCGACGATGACGAGCCCCGCGGGCTTCTATCGAGAGAAATTACAGAAGCACAACTCCCAATCAACCTGGAGAAGCCACCCCCACTGGGGACATACGATGGGACGACAGATCTCGACAGATATATAAAGAACATTGATGCCCTCCTAGATTACCGAGGAGTTGGGGGCGCCATTAAATATAGAATGTTCCACTCTCAGGAAAGGAGCAATGTCTTGGTACAAGAGTCTCCCATGTGAATCCATCACCTCTTGGAACCAGCTTGGGAGGATATTCTCGAGGCACTTCACGGCCTCACGTCGACACCCAAAGTCAGAGGCTTCGCTCGAAGCGATCATCCAAGGTAGAAATGAATCTCTTCGGGTAAACATTGAGCGCTTCAACAAGGAAGCAATAAAGGTCTCCACGACCGACAACATGAAGAAATACCTCCTTAAGCGCAGGCTCCGTCCCAGCAGCGACTTTGCTAAAGTGGTGGGTATCGAAACATCGGCAAAGCTCAACTCCCTCCTCATCAATGCTCAAGCATACATATAATATGAGGAGAAGGAAGCTGCCAATAGCGTCAGGGAGTCAAGGCACATATAGAGTGCCAAATCCTCAAGAAATGATGAACCCTCGACATTCCGTTAGGGAGAGAAGAAACGAGAAGACAGATTCTGGGACCCCAAGGACTACAAGGGACCTGATGGGCGGTTCCATAACTACACCCTTCTGACTACTTTGAGGGAGCGTATTCTATCTAAATGCGTGAATTCCGAATTCAAACAGGCCGGGGTACGCTTTCCCCGACAAACACCCTCGAAACCTGGAACCGACAAAAGCAAATACTGCAGCTTCCATAAAAGCCACGGGCATAACACTGAGGATTGCATCCATCTCTCGGTTGCAATAGAGATACTGATTCGAGATGAGCACCTCAAGAAATACAAGAAAAAAGAGGTCGCCCGTGAAGAGGCTTCAGAAGCTAAAAACATCGAAGTGGGGAAGGAGTCCCCTGACATTAGCGCCATACCGGTCGCCATGAGCATCTCGCTGCCAGAAGACTTCTACCTCATGGAGATGGAGAGCGTTCCATTATATTTCTCCACTCATAGTCCTTGGGAGTCGTTCCATGCCGCTATGGTCATCTCCGGCGAGGGATTCAATAGGCATAAGATGGGATCTGCAAAAAAAAGACTCGACCAATTCATTGAAGCCAATTCTGACATGGACGCCACACTGTGTTAGAACATAGTTTGATTCTACAACCCTTAATTAGAGTTTTGATGATAACAAAATACAAGAATAAAATAAATTCAAAGATACATTTATATAGAACAAATATGCTGCTTAAAATTATGCTTTGTGTATACAGGTATACAGAAGTTCTGATGGAATCAGCATCAGAAGATCAGCAACATATCAGCACCAGAAGATCTATAACATATGCTACACGCTAAACCCACCAGATCATATGCTGAAGCCTAATAACCAGAATCTGCGCATAAAACACTCTGACTCTGATCAAGATCTTTACCAAGTCATCAGCATTCAGAAGCGTCACCATCAGTTAAAGCAGAAAACACTCTGAAGCGTTACTATGCATTCAAGACAGATTAATTACCAACGGCTTTATTCAAAGACAAGATCTTCTCAAATAGGAAAGAACGTTATTATCATTGAAAGTGATTTATGGACAACAACGTCTCTTTGCCTTGGCTATAAAAACAAATTTGTGTGAGAAAAGAAAAGGCTAATGATCTACGCACACTTTCATACAAATTGCTAAGCTTTCAAAACACTCCTACTCGAACACATTAGCAATCCAGTTTTATTCTAAGCTTAAATTTGTGTATTATCACAGTTGTGGTATACTGTTTTGTTAGAAAACATCAAACACATTATTGTTCAATTATTTGTAAAGAGAATTCCTTGAGATAAACCGGATTGTGGTTATACTCAAGAAGGCTTTAACAGTTTTTAAAGTAGTTGTTGTATTCTGTTGAATATAGTGGATTAAGACCTCGTTGGAGAGAGGCGAAATCACCTTGACGGGTGGACTGGAGTAGTTTGAGATCAAACGAACCAGGATAAAAATACCGTGTTGTTTAAGCTTTTGATTTTAAGTTTTACAATTCAACCCCCCTTCTTATGTTTTTCACATCTTCAATTGGAATCAGAGCGCCTGGTTCTGAGCTTATAACACTTAACCGTGTCAGTACAAGATCCAGCGTCAGAAAAACACAATGGCAGGACCACATCAAAACATCAGCAATGACAATAATGAAGAAAGAGACAGATTCAGTGGCAAACCTCCAGTCTTTGATGGAGAGAACTTTGACTACTGGAAAGACAGAATTGAAAGTTTCTTTCTGGCCCATGATGTTGATCTGTGGGACATGGTAACTGATGGATTCACGCACCCAGTGAATGGAAGTGGTCAGAAGATTGACAGGAAAACAATGACTGATCAGCAAAAGCGTGACTTCAGAAACCATCACAAGGCCAGAATAATTCTTCTCAGCGCCATCTCTTATTCAGAATATGAAAAGATATCAAACAGAGACACTGCAAAGAATATGTTTGACCCTCTGAGAATGACGCATGAAGGCAACATTCAAGTCAAAGAAATCAAAGCTCTTGCGCTCATTCAGAAGTATGAGGCATTCAAGATGGAAGAAAGTGAATCAATAGAAACCATGTTTTCAAGATTTCAGATTCTGGTTGCTGGTCTAAAAGTTCGTGACAAAGGATATTCCACTGCTGATCATGTTAAGAAGATCATCAGAAGCTTGCCAAAACAGTGGAGGCCAATGGTCATAGCGCTTAAGCTAGCCAAGGATCTCAACAAAATCTCTCTGGAGGAACTTGTCAGCTCCCTCAGAAGTCACGAGATTGAGCTAGAAGCAGATGAACCTCAAAAGCAAGGTAAGCCACTAGCTTTAAAATCTAACAGAAAATCTGACTCCAAAGTTTTCCAGGCTGTGGAAGAAACCTCTGATGGATCCTCATCAGAAGAAGATGAATTGTCCCTCCTCTCCATAAGGGTGAACCAATTATGGAAGCAGAGGAAAAGGAAGTTCGGGAATCCCAGAAGATCAGATAATTAGAATGAATCCTTCTCCAGATACAGAAAATATGAATCCTCCTCTGGACACAGAAGATTTGAAGGTTCCTCAGGAAACAGAAAGTCAAACAACAAAGACATCATCTGCTATGAATGTAACGAACAAGGGCACTACAAAAGTGATTGCCCAAAGCTTCAGAAGGAGAAGCCCAGAAGGAAGTTTGGCAAGGAAAAGAAGAAAAGTCTCATGGTCACATGGGATGATTCTGACACATCTGAAGCTGACTCAAAATCAGATGATGAAAGAGCAAACATAGCTCTCATGGCAAACATAACAGATGATAGTGAAGCTTCTGAGTCAGACTCTGAATCAGATACAGAAGAGGTATTCCCTGACTTTGCTATAAACTTTACTAAGGCTGAACTAGCTGAAAGCCTTAATGAAATTCTGGAAAGATATCAGCAAATCAGAGTCAAATTCAGAAACCTGAAAAGGAATCTTGCTTCTGACTCTGATAAGTGTAAGAGTCTCAAATTGGAGAATTCTGAGTTAAAAGATAAAATTTCAAAATTAGAAAATCAATTGCAAAACTCTCAGAAGGAAACAATCCCTGAAACTCCCAGCAGTGCTGATAAAATCATCAAGGAGTATGATCACAGCTTTCAGAAGTTTCTAGCTAAAAACATAGATAGAAGCAAAATGGCTTCAATGATCTATGGAGTTAGCAGAAATGGCAGAAAAGGAATAGGATACCAAGGTAAGGTACCTACACCAAGAAATGCCATGGATTTAGTTATAAAACACACTCCACTTGATTCACACTTTATATATGGGCACACACGTGACATAAAATACACAAGTAGTGATTATTCTGTCAAACCAAAATTCAACCAGAGTTTTGGTAAAACTAACAAATCAGGACCCAAGAAAATATGGGTACCTAAGGATAAAATAATACATGTTGCAGATATCTTTAGAAGCAAAGCAAAAACACCAGTCATGGTACCTGGACTCTGGCTGCTCATGACACATGACAGGAAGAAGGCATATGTTCCAAAGCCTGGAACTTAAGCCTGGAGGCCACGTAGGTTTTGGAGGCAATCAGAGAGGAAAGATCATTGGCTCTGGAACAGTAGGTAATGGAAATCTTCCCTCTATAAGTAATGTTTTATTAGTTGATGGATTAATGCATAACCTGTTATCCATAAGTCAATTAAGTGATAACGGTTATGATATAATCTTTAATCAAAATTCATGCAAAGCTGTTAGTCAGAAAGATGGGACTATCCTATTTAATGGAAAGAGGAGAAACAACATTTATAAAATAAAACTTTCTGAACTAAAAAGTCAGAATGTAAAGTGTCTTCTGTCTGTTAACAACGAGTAATGGATCTGGCACAGAAGATTGGGACATGTTAGTATGAGAAGAATATCTCAGATTAACAAACTCAATCTGGTCAGAGGACTTCCTAACCTGAAGTTCAATTCAGATGCTCTGTGTGAAGCATGTCAGAAAGGCAAGTTTGCCAAACCAGCTTTCAAATAAAAAAACGTTGTTTCCACCTCTAAGCCATTAGAACTTCTACACATTGACTTATTTGGACCAGTTAAAACTGCTTCAGTCAGTGGCAAGAAGTATGGGTTAGTAATCGTAGATGACTATAGCAGATGGACATGGGTAAAGTTCTTAAGGCACAAGGACGAGTCACACTCTGTGTTTGTCACCTTCTGCAACCAAGTTCAGAATGAAAAGGATCTTAGAATCGTCAAAGTCAGAAGTGATCATGGTGGAGAGTTTGAAAACAAAGATTTTGAGTCATTCTTTAATGACAAAGGCATTCTGCATGATTTCTCTTGTCCTAGAACTCCCCAGCAAAATGGAGTTGTAGAACGAAAGAACAGAACATTGCAAGAAATGGCCAGAACCATGATCAACGAGACCAACGTTGCTAAGATCTTCTGGGCAGAGGCAATAAACACAGCGTGTTACATTCAGAATAGAATCTCCATAAGACCTATTCTGGAAAAGACTCCATATGAATTGTGGAAGAACAGAAAGCCCAACATTTCCTATTTTCATCCATTTGGATGTACATGCTTTATTTTGAATACAAAAAATTATTTGAACAAGTTTGACTCTAAAGCACAAAAGTGTATTATGTTAGGATACTCTGAACGCTCAAGAGGGTACAGAGTATACAATACAGAAACACTGATTGTGGAAGAATCAATCAGTGTTTGTTTTGATGATAAGCTTGACTCTCAAAAGTCAAAGCAGAATGAATTCCTTGCAGGTATGGAAGTTGAATTCACAGGTAATGAAGACAAGTCATCAGAAGCTCTCAACAGAGACTCTCCCTCAACATCAGAAAGAGCCACTGCAAGCAATCTAGCACCTTCTGTTGATCAACTCCAGAAAAGACCATCCAGAAGCAGCATGGATCACCCAGAAGAAACAATCTTAGGAAGAAAGGAAGATCCAATCAGAACAAGAGCTAGCTTCAGAAACTCTGAAGAATCCCTCATGGGACTGGTTTCTCTAATTGAACCAAAATCAATTGATGAAGCACTTCTGGACAATGACTAGACTCTAGCAATGCAAGAGGAGCTAAATCAATTCACAAGAAATGACGTATGGGATCTAGTTCCTAAACCAAAAGGATTCAACGTCATTGGAACAAAATGGGTGTTCAGAAACAAACTGAATGAACAAGGTGAAGTCATCAGAAACAAAGCACGATTGGTAGCACAAGGTTATAGTCAGCAAGAGGGGATAGACTATACAAAAACCTTTGCTCCAGTCGCCAGGTTAGAATCTATCAGACTCTTAATTTCTTTTGCTGTTAATAAAGGCATCACTATGTATCAGATGGATGTTAAGAGTGCATTCTTAAATGGCTATATAGAAGAAGAGGTATATGTGCACCAACCCCCTGGTTTTGAAAGTTCCAAAAATCCAGAATATGTTTTCAAACTAAAGAAGTCACTGTATGGTCTGAAACAAGCTCCCAGAGCTTGGTATGAAAGACTAAGTAACTTCCTGTTAGAAAAGGAATTCACCTGAGGGAAAGTGGACACAACCTTATTCTGTAAGAAAGTTGAGAATGACATTTTAGTATGTCAGATTTATGTTGATGACATCATATTTGGATCTACTAAACCTTCTCTGGGAAGAAAGTTTGCTAAATGTATGCAGGCAGAATTTGAGATGAGCCTAATGGGGGAACTGAAATTCTTTCTGGGAATTCAGATTAATCAAACCCCAGAAGGAACTTACATTCATCAGAGCAAATATGTCAGAGAACTTCTGAAGAAATTTGATCTATCAGAATGTAAGCCATCAAAGATTCCAATGCATCCCACGTGCATTCTGGAAAGAGAAGAGGTAAGTAAAAAGGTAGAACAGAAGGTCTACAGAGGAATGATTGGTTCTCTTCTATATCTGACGGCTTCAAGGCCTGATATTTTATTTAGTGTTTGCATTTGTGCTAGATTCCAATCAGATCCTAGAGAATCTCACTTAACAGCAGTTAAGCGAATTTTCAAGTATCTGAAAGGTACTACTAATCTGGGTTTGTTTTATAGAAAATCTAGTGATTACAGCTTAGTAGGATACTGTGATGCTGATTTTGCTGGAGACAGAGTAGAACGAAAAAGCACTTCTGGAAGCTGCCAGTTTCTGGGAGAAAATCTGATCTCGTGGTCCAGCAAAAGACAATCCACAATTGCTCTATCAACAGCAGAAGCTGAATACATAGCAGCAGCTGGATGCAGCATACAAATGCTCTGGATGAAAAGTCAACTTGAGGACTTCCAGATATTTGAGAGTAACATTCCTATCCTCTGTGACAATACTCCTGCTATCTATCTTAGTAAAAATCCAATTCTGCATTCTAGGGCTAAGCATATAGAAATAAAACATCATTTTATTAGGGACTATATTCAGAAAGGGATTTTAAATTTAATATTTATTAACACAGACCATCAATGGGATGATATTTTTACAAAACCTCTTTCTGAAGATAGGTTCAACTTCATTCTGAAACATCTCAGCATAAAGCTCTGCCCAGAATAAAATTGTTTTGATTCCATATCTTAACCCTCATAACTTTGTTTATTTTACTGTGAACTACTGATCAATCTTCTTTCAGAACTTTAGAAGTGCAGATTGTATCAGAATCTATCCATGAAGATCTGAGCGCTTCATTTCAAGGATAGAAATGTGTTGTTCACTCAATCAAACAAGTGTCATCCAGTCATCAGCTATTTTCTGAGGCTGAACACGCGTTCACGTTTCTGAAAAGGCAAAAGCGCTGATTGGATGCATTGAGACACATGTCATGGGTAACCGTTCCAAATATCTTTCTGAATCCCCTAAAATCAGCTATCATTAAATGCTAATAATCATTATTAATTTCTCTCTCTTACCGTTTATGTTTTCAAAACCTTTTTTGAAATCTATTTAAACACACTTCGCACCACTTATACTCTTTTACCTTCATTATCATTCTCTCTACATACTTGCTGTTTTCAACGTGCATTCACAAAACCCTTTCAATCTTTTTTCACAAAAACCTTCGTGTGAACATGGCTTCTTCCAGCATTCCTTCTTCAGGTTCCCAGAAAACTGTTTCATTTGAACAATATGAAGAGCCCTACAGAACGCTTCTCACTCCAATCAAAAATCTAGAAGTTCTGTCAGAATTAATCGTGGATTTCAGAAGTCTTCAAGAGAATGGGTTTGATCTATCTGAAGAGGTTAAAGCTCAAGGCTGGGAAAGGTATTTTGACAGACTGGTGGGTCCAACATTTCCTATTATGGTAAAGGAATTTTGGATTCACGCTTCTTCTTCAAACCATCAAGTTACGTCTTACATCATGGGGAAGAAGATTGTTATCACTGAAGACCTCATTGCACGTTTAATAGGGTACAATGGTGGTGGTGTTTGTTGCATTGATATGGCAGAAAGGTGTGCAGATGTTGCCCTAATTGCAAGGGAAATCTTTACTCTGGGGGTTCCCTCCAGCAAGATAAGGGACTTAAAGGACAAACACAGAATTTGGGCCAAGATCATTCTGGGGTGCTTCAACCACAGGAAGCCTACCAGCTCTCCTGATTACATTAATATTGATCAGCAGTTTCTGATCTATTTCATCTCTCAAAAGGTCAAGATAAATCTGGCTCATCTTCTGTTCAACCATCTCAGGACAAGTGTCAAAGAAACAAGAGAAGAGGAGCGAACAAAAAGGGATTGGATACCCTTAGGAAGACTGATATCAGATATTATGACAGAGAATAGGCTGATTGATCATCTGACTGAGGCTCAGGAGATCAGCTCCTTGGAAGCGACTGTTGGCAAACAGATGAATGCCAAAAATCTGAAGAAAATGAAGTTGATAGAGAATATCAAGAAGGAGCCCAACGTCACTCCTGCTGCTGCAATCTCCAGCAGAAGAGTCCCTCTGGATGACTTCCCATTATTCTCAGAAATTGACTCTAAACCTGTTATCGTACTCAGATATCTGGATGCTTGCAAAGCTGATGGTACAGCACCAAATCTGAATATTCAAGATCTTCAGCAGAAGGCTCCAGAGGTAGTTCTGAAGAAGACAAAGAAGAGGAAAGTTGTGACAGAAGGATCATCTCAGCAGACTCCTAAGAAAAGAGGTAACCCTTCCTCTGTAACTGTTTTAGATTCAACTGTTGTATCAACATCTATTCTCATTCCAACTCCATCTGAAAACCCAACACCTCAAACTTTGGATGATTTTGAACTTGACTTTGACCCTTCTGAGTCATTGACTCTCAGAAGATCTCGCTCCCAACCACAAAATCCAAATACTGAAGCCATACCAGAACAAGAACTTGCAAAAGTTCTATCTGGTATAGACCAACATACTTCCGCTCCCACTCCAGAAAATCCAAACACAGAAGAACAACCAGAAATCCCTCTCTCACCACAACCAGAAATTTCCCTTTCTCCAATACCAAAAACACCTCCATCTCCTCAACCAGAAATTAATCCACCCTCTCCACAACCTGAAACACCTCACCCAGAAGTTCAAACTTCTGAGGCTCAACCCTCTGCATCCCCTGAACCACAACCTTTGGCCATCCTTTTGCCCCATGGTACACTTGTAAATATTCCCCAACTTCCCTCATCACCAGAACTAACTCCACCAAACTCACCATCAAGTCCAATCATAATTCCTGACTCTCCCACTCCCTCACCAAAGAACCAATCAGAAGACAACATCAAGACTGTCATTGACTTAACAGTTTTTGAACGTCTTGCTGCCATCAACCACAAAACTGCTATCCCAAAGCCAAAACATCCTGATGTTGGTACCAGCATATTGAACTTTGAAACAGAACTACAGAAGTGGATCACTTCTTTGAAACAAGCAAGTCTGGAACTGGTTGATCCTGTTGTATCAGACTTACTCTGGACAAGGTTCAGAAGATGGGTATCTTCTGAAACTCATAAGTTGCGGGACCAGAGCTACGGACAAGCTCAGTAGAACTTCAGCAATCTGCTGAAAGAGATTGAAGGTCCAGTTCTGAGCCAGGTGATTAAGGAAGAAGTTCTCACTCTGGACATTGCTCCCTGGTCTGAACATCGTCCAACTTCCAAAGTTCAACCCAATACTTAAGAGCAGATGATTCCTGTTGAAGACCTGAGTTAGAAAGAAGATGTTGCAGAAAGCTCTGAGAAGCATCCTGTTTCTGAATATTCTCAAGCTTCCCTGGATAGGCGGACTCTAGAAGATCTGAAGAGAAATGATCTTCTGATGAAGGAAAGAATGGACAGGAAGGACAGCAAAATTGATGCAATAGCCAGCATGGTATCTCAGCAGAAGGAAACCAACGATCAGATCAAGGGCATGCTAGAGGCTCTGTTCACACGTCTCCCTCCTCCTTCTTAGATTTTTCTCATTTCTTTTAAACATGATTATCTGTAATATTTTTATCATGTTCTGAACTCAACATTGCTTATGTTTTTTAATATAAATGCATTCTTAGCTCTGATCATTTTAGCTCTGATTATTTGTGCTTTTTGATAACTGACAAAAAGGGGGAGAAAGAATGATATTTTTCAATAACGGATTACTGAGACATAAGTCTCAAACATTCTGACATTCTGATCTATTTGAATGTTTCTCTTCTGAAAAGCTTACAGGTACAAAACTCTGATGAACTCTGATAAAGTAAAATTCTGATGCTCAAGGTCTCATGGAATTAAAGGGAAGTAATCAACTCAGGGGGAGTTCTCTCTTCCTAACTCTGAAACCTTTATTCCTTATTTTTTAACTCTGATACCTTTTACTCTTTACTTTTAATCTCTGATACCTTTTATTCTTTATTTTTAATTGAAAAAATATGGTTTTGTCATCATCAAAAAGGGGGAGATTGTTAGAACATAGTTTGATTCTACAACCCTTAATTAGAGTTTTGATGATAACAAAATACAAGAATAAAATAAATTCAAAGATACATTTATATAGAACAAATATGCTGCTTAAAATTATGCTTTGTGTATACAGGTATACAGAAGTTCTGATGGAATCAGCATCAGAAGATCAACAACATATCAGCACCAGAAGATCTATAACATATGCTACACGCTGAACCCACCAGATCATACGCTGAAGCCTGATGACCAGAATCTACGCATAAAACACTCTGACTCTGATCAAGATCTTTACCAAGTCATCAGCATTCAAAAGCGTCAGCATCAGTTAAAGCAGAAAACACTCTAAAGCGTTACTATGCATTCAAGACAGATTAATTACCAACGGCTTTATTCAAAGACAAGATCTTCTCAAATAGGAAAGAACGTTATTATCATTGAAAGTGATTTATGGACAACAATGTCTCTTTGCCTTGGCTATAAAAACAAATCTGTGTGAGAAAAGAAAAGGCTAATGACCTACGCACGCTTTCATACAAATTGCTAAGCTTTCAAAACACTCCTACTCAAACGCATTAGCAATCCAGTTTTATTCTAAGCTTAAATTTGTGTATTATCACAGTTGTGGTATATTATTTTGTTAGAAAACATCAAACACATTATTGTTCAATTATTTGTAAAGAGAATTCCTTGAGATAAACCGGATTGTGGTTATACTCAAGAAGGCTTTAACAGTTGTTAAAGTAGTTGTTGTTTTCTGTTGAATATAGTGGATTAAGACCTCGTTGGAGAGAGGCGAAATCACCTTGACGGGTGGACTGGAGTAGTTTGAGATCAAACAAACCAGGATAAAAATACCATGTTGTTTAAGCTTTTGATTTTAAGTTTTACAATTCAACCCCCCTTCTTGTGTTTTTCACATCTTCACACTGGACATGTTTCGAGGAGGTTCTCACCCTCTCGCCTTCTATAGGGAAGAACCACTGGGCAGGGCCCCCAACTCGACCATCCTGTTGCTCGTAAGGGCCCGCTTGGCGAATTTCGACGTGCGGTGCATTCTGGTCGACCAGGGAAGCTCTGTAGACATCATGTACACCCAGTTCTTCTTTACCCTATAGTTGAATGAAATCCATATGACCATGTACGTAGGATCGGATCTCTAGGACTTCAACGGGGCTAGTACGCAACCTTAAGGATATGTCGAGCTTATCGTCACCTTCGGGAGATAAGTGACATCCAGAGCCATCAAGACCCAATTTCTGGTGGTAGATTGTCCATCTCTCTACCAGTTCACATTCGGGAGACCAACTCTCTCCGAACTAATCATGGTGCCCTTCACCGTGGACCTCAAGATGAAGTACTACACTGTTGAGGGTTTGGTCGCCCCCCTCCACGGGGACATCCAAGCGGCAAGGAGTTGTTTTGAAGCCTCAGCCAGAGGTCTCAGTTCCATCAATGTTCAACCTCAAATGATCACTGGGCCGCATTGTCCTCTAGCTCCGAGGGAGCCAAGCCACTGCCAAGGGTTGACACCATCGATCTCGACAGCCGCATCTCCAAAGAAGATTGCACCGAACAGAGAAATAAGGGAAAAGAATCCATGATCAAAGGCAAGGATCCAACCCCATCTGCAGGTAGCAAGGAACTCTCAAGACCCATTCCAGACAAAGATTTCAAGCTCATCCCCCTCGGGAACGACCCCACCAGAGGAGTGAAGATCGGAGCTGGTCTCCCCGACTTGGCAAAGAGGCAACTTGAAGCTTGCCTAAGGAAGAATGCTGACCTATTCGCCTGGAGCGCGACCGAGATGCCCGGCATAGATCCGCATATCGCATGCCATCACCGGACCATAGATCCTGCCCTCAAGGCGGTCGCTCAGCGTAGGAGAAAACTGTCCCCCAAAAAAATGGAGGTTGCTGACTAGCCGCAAAAGACCTCCTAGAAGCACATTTTATTTATGAAGCCCAATACACAACCTGGATCTCAAATGTAGTCCTTGTAAAAAAATATAATAGAAAATGGTGCATGTGCATTGATTATACTAATCTCAACCGAGCTTTCCTGAAAGATGCTTATCCCCTCCCCAATATTGACAAATTGGTCGACAACTCGGTCGGTTTTAAATTACTATCATTTATGGATGCATATTTTGGCTACAACCAGATTCCATATGCGAAAACAAACAAAAAATACACCACTTTCATGACCGAATCGGGAAACTATTACAACAACGTAATGCCCTTCGGCCTGAAAAATGTGGGTGCTACATATCTGCACATGATGAACAAAGTCCTCCGCAACGAAATAGGCAATATGCTCGAAGTCTATATGGACGACATGATCGTCAAATCCACGGAAGAGGTAGACCATGCCCTCCACTTAAAGAAAGTGTTCGAGTAAGCCCGAAAATGCCGAATGCGATTTAACCCGGAAAAATGTACCTTTGGTGTATGAGCGGGCAAGTTCCTTGGGTTCTACCTAACAGAATGAGGCATTGAGGTGAACCCCGACAAATGTCAGGAATTTTCTGAATTTCTGATGCCCACTTTAAAAAATTCCATTCAAATTTTAAACGAAGTGATCACTTCTCTCTCTCTATTCATGGCGAAATCCGCCCAACACGTGTTCCCCCTCTTCAAGCTCCTCCACAAAGAAACGGTCTTCAAATGGGCGCCTGAATGCGAGCAAGATCTTGCTCACCTAAAGCATGCGCTATCATAACCACCTGTATTCTTCTAACCAGAGAAGGATGAAATCAGTGAATTGAGAAGGTGGCCCTAGCCCTCGTTAACACGGCGAGGAGACTCAAACACTACTTTCTGGCCCATACCATAGTCATCTGAATGAATCAACCGATAAAACAATTGCTCAGAAGACCTAACATGGCGGGCAGAATGTTGAAGTGGTCCTTAGAACTCTCCTAATTCGAAATCCAGTATGAGAGTAGGAAATCCCTCAAGGCTCAAGCATTGGCTGACTTCGTGGCTGAAATGACCTCGCCCAGACCCCTGGGCAGAGCACACAGGTGGACAATCTTTTTCGATGGTGCCTCCAGTTCGACCGGGAGCGGAGCTGGTATTATATTGGAAAACAAAGAAGGAATCTTAGTAGAGGTCTCCCTCACACTATATTTC
The DNA here is from genome assembly GCA_948472305.1 of Vicia faba. Lineage (NCBI taxonomy): Eukaryota > Viridiplantae > Streptophyta > Magnoliopsida > Fabales > Fabaceae > Vicia > Vicia faba. The sequence continues at coordinate 377,665,350 of OX451735.1, read as the reverse complement.
CAAATCTCAAACAACCAAGTCGAATACGAGGCATTCCTGGCGGACTTGCACTTGGCCGGAGATCTGGGAGCCGAGGAAGTAAAGATCTTCACCGATTCTAAGCTGGTATCATCCCAGGTCCAGGGAGAATATCAGGTGAAAAACAACCAACTCACTGAATATTGGGCCCTGGTACAGGAGAGGAAAAAGATATTCAAATCTGTGGACATACAACATGTTCCCCGCGAACATAACACTCGCGTGGACATCCTATCCAAACTAGCAAGCACAAAGAAAGGGGGAAAAAAGTTGGTGATACAGGAAATACTTCCTCAACCAAACACCCATAAACCCCCCTCAACTTTGGAAGTATTCACCATAGGGGACAACGACTGCTGGATGACCCCCGTACACGACTACCTCACAAAAGGAAAGCTGGCCGCCGACTCGAAACAAGCAGACACCGTCAGTCGAAGAGCTTACTCGTACGTCTTGATTGAAGAAAAACTATACATGAGAGGATTTTCCATTCCCCTCCTCAAATTCATTGACTGAAGTGACGCATATCGTATTTTTCTCGAAATCCACGAGGGGATGAGCGGACAGCATCTGGGCGGAAGATCCCTCGCCAGGAAAGCTCTACAAGCAAGATACTATTGGCCCACCATGCAACACGACATAAAAGAACACCTTAAAAATGCAACAAATGCCAACGACATGGAGACATGCATTTAGCTCCCCCTAAAGAGCTCAAGTCCCTCTCCTCTCCTTGGCCCTTCGCCTGGTAAGGATTAGACCTCCTCGGCCCATTTGTGGTAGGGACCAATCAAAACAAATATTTGATCGCAACGGTCGACTACTTCAGCAAATGGATAGAAGCCGAAGCTCTGGACAAAATTACCACCCAAAACGTCCTTCGCTTCTACAAAAGAAACATCCTTGCTCGATTCGTCATTCCACAAGCGATAATCACCGACAACAGGACTCATTTCACAGATCACACCTTCCATGAACTTGTCGCCAAGTTGGGCACCACCCAACACTTCGCCTCTGTCGAGTACTCCCAGACGAATGGCCAGGCTGAATCTATAAATAGGGTAATACTCAGGGGGCTCAAGAGATGACTAGACGAAACCAAGAAAAGGTGGGCCGAGGAGTTACATAGCATACTCTAGGGATATTGAACAACGGCACATTCGTCAATTGAAGAGACTCCTTTCCGACTAGCTTATAGAATGGAGGCCTTCATTCCTATGGAGATCGAGGAACCCTCCAGACAAACCAAAACTCCCCTCAGAGGCAGCCTGGGCGGCATCCATCGCCAGCTGAAAATGAGCGACCAACTCGGCCCGGGTCTTCAAATCCTTTATATCCTCTGGCTCATCTTCCGCGGGCGCAGCCTCGACAGTCAGGATCGCTACCTTCTCATCCAAATCCATCTTTTCGAGCAGCCAGGATTTGCGTTCCTTGAAAAGCCTCCCCAAGTCCTCCTATGCCATCTTTTGGGCCTTCTCCTCATCACTCTGCCTTCTCAGCCGCGACAAGTTTAGCCCATAGCTTCTTCTGCTCGACTTCCTGTGAAGAACTTCCCTCGGTGTAAGCGACGTCCATTTCCAATATCCTCATTAGGTCGCCGGCATCCTAATCCAACATTGTCCTCTTTTCCGAGCGATCCAAGCCCTCGAGGTGAAGAGACTCGGCCCATGGAATTTGAAGAGCAGCGCCCTCGAAGAAAGTCCTCTCCAGCCAGCAAGGGGAATGTCGTACTTCCATTTCCCATTCTCCCCGGTTAGATCAATGCTACCCTCGACATGTGGCCTCCTCGCCTTCAAGGACACTTGAGCAGGAGAGAGAGCTACGGTAGCTTGGCCAGAAGACAAGTTGCCCGACCCTGATGTAGGAGCGGCCCCCGAGCCAGTTTGTACATCCTTCATGGCCTTCTTCGCCTTAGCATCAAAGTTCCTAAAGATACACTCCTGAGCGAGATTCATGATATCTGTAGGACATACAAAAAAAATCAAAGTTAGCAAATGAGGGACCTAAAAGTGTCAACCACATATAAATACTCAAAACATAATACTAAATACCCAAGTATTTGATTGGATCCTCGCTCTCGAGGAGTTCCTTAACGACTATCAAATCAGACTCGTAGACGGCCTCCCCGTTCTTGTTTGTCACCAGCTTACCTCCCCGGCCCACTCAATAGATACGAGGGATCCATGCTATGAAAGCACTCAGGAAGGAAAATCTCTCTTGATCCTCGATGTTGAGATCCCCCTCCTTCCAGAGGTAAGAACCAAATTTATTGTCAAAGTGTTTCCTCTTCCACTGGAAGGGGAACTTCTAAACCATCTTGATCACTTGCTCTCTCTTCTCGTTTAAACGAGGGACCCCGTCCTTATCACATATCGGCACAGTCCTGAAAACATTCAGCATCGCTCTGCTCGAGAGGGGTTGCACTAAAATATACTTGTCATTAAAATGACAGACAGACTCCAGGTAGGCTTTGAACAACTTCTTGTTTCCTTGCTTCAAGGCAACCCATCACCACTTGCCATCAATATTTCTCCTCTGAAGATGGAAGCAGTAGAATAACAAAGGGATGGTGGCCCCAATCTTCAGGTAGTCGTAGACAATCTCGAACGCCTACATAAAAGCGATCCCATTCAGATACAACTAGGAAGGAGCCAATCTAAGATGACGGAAAACGGCCACTTGGAAGTCTGAAAAGGGGAGTTAGAGGCCCATTTCCCGGAAAACAATGTCATACATATGGATCTGCCTCTTGTCATATTTAGAGCAGTTCCGACTGTCTTTCCCAGGGATCCAAAGCGACCAATCCCCCTGGCCTCCGTTGTCGTGCGTGTATACCTCGGTGAAAACCTTATCAAGGTGCTCGAAGAAATAAGAGGCACAATTCCAAGGATCTTGGGCGACCCAAGACTGCAGGTCCCTATCTTCATCGGGAGGAAACAGGCCGACCTGGTCGACAAGGACCATCTTCGTATCTTCTCCCCCTAATTGCTGATCAGACTTGCTCGGTTCTCTCCTGGAAATCTCCTGGACACTCGATGTACTATAGGAATCATCTGTGGAGCTTGGAGAGGATCCAATTTTCTCATCTGAAAAATCATCCCCGATATTCTCGACCATAGTACCTGAAAAGCAGAGGATAGAGGTAAGTTCGACATCATCTCCAGAACCACCCTTCCACCACCAATCAAGTGAAAGGGCATTGATAAACAAGGATTGTGTCCCTAACCAAAACCCTCACTAAGGCATTTGGGCGAACGAACACTTCTTCAAACAAAGACAGGCCTCATTCCATAAAGAAATAGCCTAGAACCTTCAAAGGTTGCCCGCAGTGTATCGCAAATATCAAAGGAAAGCCCACGGTGGTTCTGGCACCTCTAAAATACGGAACTATCGTTCCCCACTAACACTTGTCTAAAGAATCTCAACTGACAACATCCTAACCCTAACCACATGCAACTCTAAGGCTAAAATCACGAATACGTGAACTAAAAAGATCCAGTGACAGCAAAGAATTGAAAACTTACCAGTTGAAGAATAAAGAAGGTTGGGAAGAGTGGCAGCGAGTAGTAAAATCTTCAAAAACAACGGCGATCAACAGTCGAGCGATAATGAGCAGTATAAGAGAAGAATGAAAAATATAAACGCCTCACTCCTCTCGTGTTTATAGTTGGGACCATCCGCGCATGGTAGATACATGCCTAGGGAACCCTGGGGTCGTAATAATTGCACCCTAGACCCTAGGCCATCATTGCGCCACTTCGTCCGTGCACTACCCAAAACATACCTCATTTTTAAGTCCAAATCCAAAAACGCCTAACTACTCATCTCCCCACAAGAAAGGAGTAATAAGTGATGCTCATGTCCCCCGTAAGAAACACCTTGTTTCACAGGCAGACGTTAAAATCATCACTCATATGCCTGGAAGCAGCAACTTGGGGGTTACTGTTATGAACTGGCCCGACAGTCAGAGTGGGCACAATCTTGTCTCTCCCTTTGCCCTCCAGAACTGACATTGACCCACTAAGATCAACGAGAAACTCTCAGTCTGCCTGACATCAAGTCGCCCAGACAAGCAGGAACCGACCAGACCGCTGCCAGTGACCTACTATAATACGATGGGTGAACTGACTTTTGGGTTTTTCTTTTATCCAATAAAGGAAAGGATGAAAAGAACATGAAAGACCTTTTGAGAATTTTCTGAGTAAGTGGGGTAGGTTATGAAAAGGGAAGGTGTTAGCACCCTTTTCATCCGTAGTTTTCTACGGGCTCTTAATCGCTAGCTCACTTTTGAAATGCTTTGTGTTTGTGTATGTTTGAAAATATTTTGAAAATGCCTAAGTGCGGAAATTTTGTAATGATTCTCGTATCATTGAGAATGTATACAAAATGTTTGTTTCGGAAATATTTTTTAAAGAAAGTGTTGTTTTGAAAGTGTGAGGTGTGAAGATTGTTTTAGTTTGTGATCAATCGATTTGGACACCATGTGCGTCTTGGACTTGTTTGCACTGGATCTAAAAGAACAAATATATGAAAAAAAAACAAAAGGGTACCGATGAGGCTCAAACCAAGGTCCCCCAGCTTAACGCGCGCTTATTTTACCACTGGGGTGGCTGTTTCATCCATTCATAAAACAACGAACAATAAATATAATATGAACCAAAATTTGAAAATTTGAAATGTTATCTTCTTCTTCCTCGCGCGCGCAAACAACAACAACACCATTGTTTATCTTGTAAAACTCTCATTTCTCAATCATTTTAAAAAATATAAACATGAAAGTTCTTCTAAATTTCACCACGAATTCAACCATGCCACTAACTTTAATTAACACTCAAAGATTAAAAAGAATTTTACTCAGTACCAAAAATGAAATCTAGCTGGTCAGAGCTTTGATTCTCACTCCATAAACAAAATTAATGAAAACTAATGATACAGTTAGCTTCAGGATATTGATATCTACATTTTATCTTTCGAATTTGAAAGCAAATGATGCATGTATATGGATATCATAGTTAGAGAAACTTCCCTCTTGAAGTTAGAATTGAGTTTGAAGTTAGATCACTTTTGGAGGTATTAAGATGATCTGGATAGCTTCTCTGCACTCCCATGAAGCTTTTGCAACGCCTACCCTGGATTGAGAGTGTCGCAACTCTTCTAGACAAGTTAAGTTGCAGAGGTATTTGAGCTTGGTTTGGATGAAGTGTTTGGGATGTTTTAGTGGCAAACTAATGCATACAAAAGCTTAGGTATGATGTGGATATGGTATTTGAATGATAAAAGATACAAACACGCGAGTGGATTTGAAGTTGGGTGTTGGAAACTTCAAATGTGCAACAATGGTGGTTTCTTGGTGATTATGAATTTGAGAGAATTTGAGGGTGTTTTGGAGCTGTCAAATTCGTGTCTTGGAGTAAAAATGTCCTCTCTATTTATAGAGAAAGGGCTTGAGGGCAAGGGTGATCAGGTTTGCAAGTTATAGAGTTAAGGCTTTGTTGAAATGTAACTTGAAGTTTCTTGCAAAATCAAAACTCCAATGCATAGTACCATGCCTTCTAGAGTGGTTGAACACTTTAAACATGTTTCTTCTGATTTTTTAGGTTGAATGTGTGCAGAGACAAGAAGTTAGAGGCTCAAGGAGAGTTGACAATTGCATAAAGCATGCTTTTCCAAAATGGAAGTGTGATCTGTTTCCCTTTAATGGCAAAATGGATTAGGTAATGCTTGAATCAAATGGACCATAGCTCAAAAGCTTATGTAATCTTCTTATTAGAGATAGATTTACAAGTTTAGAGGTCTGCAAAGGGAGATTACAAGGCATAAATATGAGATTTGATTATGAGTTCATCACAAAAATGACCTATAATTCAAGTTTAACATGACATCTTCATCTCTTTGAAACTTCTAGCTCAAGCATGATAAATTTATGTTCTTGGACACTTTGGAAAGATTGAAACATTGTCTACAACTTTCAGTTGACCACTTTGGCTAAATCAAATGGGAACTTGGTGGAAATTGGCCAAGTTGGGATAAAAAACTGATCAAAACTTATTGAAACATTTTATAAGTGTTGGATAAAAAATATCACAACTTCATGGGCTCATATCTCTTAAATTAAGCACTTTTTGAGGATCATCCCACATTAAAAAAGGTTGTAGAATTCATTAATTCCTACAACTTTCATGTTGAAAGTTTTCCTTGAATCAGCTTGTATCTTGAGGAAACTTGCTTTTGAAGTTAGGGTTGTTTAGGTACAAAACACTTGAATTTTTCTAAGTGTTTAAAAATCTTCAATTTTGACTTTTGTTGACTGTCTTGATTCTCTTGATTCTTGATGAAAAAGTTTGATAATTTTGAATGTTTTGATGATTCTTGATTGGTTGAATTCCAATGTTTGACCAAAAAGTCAAAGCTTGACTTTTGTGTGACTGTTGACTTTTATCAATTGATTCAATTTCTTCAACTACCAATCACTTGCATCTTTGGAAATGTCTCGAGCCATGTAATTAGGTCAATATGTTGTATTTGAGCCCTTGATATCATGCTTTAATCCATTAGGTCATGCACTAGGCTAACAATCAATGATCAGCCATCTTCAATCAAAACCCTAATTTTGGCAACTTTTGACTTTTGATGATTTGAGGGATTTCCTTGAGGAATCATGATCAACCCTTAATCAAATGATGAATATCACATCAAACTATTGATGTTGACAAAAAATCTTGAACTTTGACTGTATGTTGACCACAGTTGACCTTTTTCCCAATACAGTTGATTTTTCAATCATTTGAGTAATTGACTGAGCAATCATGTGATACAAGACTTGAAACTGGACATAAGCATTATTGAGGACCTATGATGAACCATGAAAGTCAATTGAGACCCTTGCAGACCAATTTTCTTTGAGAAGCGCCAAACCTTAGTTGAAGACCCTTGCTTAGGAGGGAGTTTGACCAGTCATCTCTTGAGTGGCTTTGAGTACTTGAGGTCTTTGTGAGTATGTTTTGAAGAAAGTGGGAGGCAAACTTTTGGGGCACAAAAGCTGCCCATGTTCAATCTTCTTAAACCTAGAGAGTTAGATTGGCATGTTAGCCATTCATGACTTGAAAGTAGAAGGTGATTGAACACTAAGTGCCCAGAAATTTGCACTCATTGGTGCATGAAGTAACGTTGTTGGTTGATTACACCGGAAATGGGCTTAATGATGCCATTTGGAGAGGTGATGGAGAGTTTTCAGAGATGGGCTTATAGATTCCATCCAAAGTAACTGTTGATATAACTTAGACTATGTCTACGCTTGGCTTCGACTGGAAGAAGTATCAGAATAAATATACGCTTAATTTAATATGAGCCAGAACATGTCTATGCTAGTCTGCAACTGGAAGAAGTATCAGAACAAATTGAGGGTTTGTTTAATCTAAGCCAAAAAAATGTCTACTGGAAGAAGTATCAGAATAAATCTAGCGCTTGATTTAATCTGAGCCAGAAAATGTCTACTGGAATAAGTATCAGAATAAATCTATGGTCGATTTAATTTAAGCCAGAGAATGTCTACTAGAAGAAGTATCAGAATAAATCTATGCTTGATTTGATTTGAGCCAGAAGATGTTTGCGTCTGTCTTTAATGGGAAGAAGTATCAGAATAAATCTATGGTTGATTTAATATGAGCCAGAAAATGTCTACTGGAAGAAGTATCAGAATAAATCTATGCTTGATTTAATCTGAGCCAGAAAATGTCTACCGGAAGAAGTATCATAATAAATCTATGGTCAATTTAATCTGAGCTAGAGAATGTCTACTGGAAGAAGTATCAGAATAAATATATGGTCTATTTAGTCTGAGCTAGAAAGTGTCTACTAGAAGAAGTATCAAAATAAATATACGCTTGATTTAATCTGAGCCAGAAGATGTCTACGCCTGTCTTTAACTAGAAGAAGTATCAAAATAAATCTATGGTTGATTTAATCTGAGCCAGAAAATGTCTACTGGAAGAAGTATCAAAATAAATCTATGCTTGATTTAATCTGAGCCAGAAAATATCTACTGGAATAAGTATTAGAATAAATCTATGGTCGATTTAATCTGAGCCAGAGAATGTTTACTGGAAGAAGTATTGGAATAAATCTATGGTCGATTTATTCTGAGCCAGAAAATGTCTACTGGAAGAAGTATTAGAATAAATCTACACTTGATTTAATCTGAGCCAGAAGATATCTGCGTCCGTCTTTAATTGGAAGAAGTATCAGAATAAATCTAAGGTTGATTTTATCTGAGCAATAAAATGTCTACTGGAAGAAGTATCAGAATAAATTTATGCTTGATTTAATCTGAGCCAGAAAATGTCTACTGGAAGAAGTATCAGAATAAATCTATGGTCGATTTAATCTGAGCCAGAGAATGTCTACTGGAAGAAGTATCAGAATAAATATATGGTCGATTTAATCTGAGCCAGAAAATGCTTACTGGAATAAGTATCAGAATAAATCTACGCTTGATTTAATCTGAGCCAGAAGATGTCTACGCATGTCTTTAACTAGAAAAAGTATCAGAATAAATCTATGGTTGATTTAATCTGAGCCAGAAAATGTGTACTGGAAGAAGTATCAGAAAAAATCTATGCTTGATTTAATTTGAGCCAGAAAATGTCTACTGTAAGAAGTATCAAATAAATCTTTGGTCGATTTAATCTGAGCCAGAGAATATCTACTGGAATAAGTATAACAATAAATCTATGGTCGATTTAATATGAGCCAGAAAATGTCTACTGGAAGAAGTATCACAATAAATCTACGCTTGATTTAATCTGATCCAGAAGATGTCTACGCATGTCTTTAATTGGAAGAAGTGTCAGAATAAATCTATGGTTGATTTAATCTGAGCTAGAAGATGTCTACACCTGTCTTTAATTGGGAGAAGTATCAGAATAAATCTATGGTCGATTTAATCTGATCCAGAAGATGTCTACTGGAAAAATTATCTGAATAAATCTATGGTCGATTTAATCTGAGCCAGAAGATGTTTGCGTCCGTCTTTAATTGGGAGAAGTATCAGAATAAATCTACGCTTGATTTAATCTGAGCCGAAAGAGGTCTTTTTGTATTTAACTAGAAGAAGTATCAGAATAAATCTATGGTTTATTTAATCTGAGCCAGAAAATGTCTGCTGGAAGAAGTATCAGAATAAATCTACATTTGATTTAATCTGAGCCAGAAGATGTTTGTGTCCGTCTTTAACTGGCAGAAGTATTAGAATAAACCTACGCTTGATTTAATCTGAGCCAGAAGAGGTCTTTTTGTCTTTAACTGGAAGACGTATCAGAATAAATCTATGGTTGATTTAATTTGAGCCAGAAAATTTCTGCTGGAAGAAGTATCAGAATAAATCTATGTTTGATTTAATTAGAGCCAGAAGAAGTCTATTTGAGAATGACCCTCTGAGGAATTTGCTGAAGTAGCCTTTTGTCAGATGTAGCCTTGGAGAAGATTGTTGGGTCATATAAGTAGTTAATGATATTTGTATATTGATTGATCTTTCCTAAAAAGGTAAAGAGTTAGTTGTATGCAATGTCATGATGTATGAAATGCATTGCGTAATGATGTTCTCAAAATAAATGAGACTGTGCTATATGTGTTTCGTATGTATATGCTATGACATTTGTAATTGATGTGAAATGTTGTCGAAGTGTATTTGTAAACCTGTGTCCTATCTTTGTCTGGGAAAATAAATACCTGACTGTTGCTGGGAATGAAGAGTATGTGTAATCTTCAACCTTGTCTAGAATTCTTCTGCTGGGGATTCCTGCTTGTTATTTGAGGAAATTCCGCTGGGGAATGTTGACTTCTGTTTGGGGAGAAGAGTTCTGGAATATTAGTCGTTCATCGGTCTACTCGGGAGTTTAATTCTTATATACTCTAATTGGGGATAAAAGAGATGGATAACCTTCTGACTCGTCTGGCGAGTTTAATTCTTATATACCCTTACTGGGGATAAAAGAGATGGATAACCTTCCGACTCGTCTGGGGAGTTTAATTCTTATATACCATGACTGGGAATAAAAGAGATGGATAACCTTCCGACTCGTCTGGGGAACATAAAGTTGACTGATATCTAGTCCAGTTCCAGGTTTCGTAGCAACTCTCCAGGGATAGTGGCGACTTCACTAGGGAGAGGAAATTTGTCGGTGATTCGTAGCCATCTAAGGAATAGACTTAAGTTTTTGAGACTATAACCTGTTTGGGAAACAAACCCTATAGGGGGAATAAATACTCTACTGAGGAAACACCTTTGGTGAGGAAATGAGCTCTCTTGGAGAGAAGAAATCTGCAGGGGTTTTACAGTTTTAGAGGAATAAACTCAGTTGGGAAAGAGAATTTCTATGAACTGTAATGATTGGAACTCCATAGGTGGGTTATATTCCCGGGAAAAGATCATATTCTTTTATCCGCTAGAGTGATATGTCGGGGAAATTGCGGGGAATGTATGAATTTGTGAAGATTACTCTGTTGGGATTTATGGACGACTTAGATGTTATCCTAACTCCTAGAGTCTTGAGTAAATGCGTATTCCTGATCTTATGCATATATATTTCAACAGTTAATAATGTTCATATGCATATGTTCATTCAATTTTAGTCATTGGACGTTTTTGCAAACAAAACAGAAAAATTAAAAAACAAAAGTTTGAATTTTAGGGTGTATTTGTATTGATAGTTTGCCTATAAACAAAAATTTTGTACAAAGAGACATAAATCCTAGGAAGATGAAATTGTCATGAAATAACATATAGCTATGTGGAAATGATGTCGTTGGGTTCCAACTCTGCTATTGCCCCTATGTCTTCGAACATCTTGTCCCTTGCTGTTGGAAGAAGTTGATTGAACTGATATGTACTATCTGAACTTTTGACTTTGGTAATAAAGCATGCAGTAAGTGATCCAATGGGACAAAGTCATATGCTTTTAATCCCTAAATTTTTCCTGGACCTCCATTTTGGGTTTTCAGTCCACCGAGATACCCTTTCTTGCCCAAGCCGCCCTTTCAGGTTTTCGACTTGCCGGATGTATAGTCTTTTATATATATCCCTAATTTTTGCCCGGACCCTTTTGGTTCGCCGGGATGCCCTTATTTTTGCCTTGGCCAGCCAACCTACCAGTTCATTTTCATGCGTAGTATCTTTTGACTGTGTCCACGTTCAAAGGGTGCGGGAAATCTTCACCGTCCATGGTGGTTAGTATCATAGCACCGCCCAAAAATACGTTCTTGACAAAAAATGTCCCTTCATAGGTGGGAGTCCATTTGCCTCTGGGATCACCTTACGGTAGAATGATGCGCTTTATTACCAAGTCACCAGCCCGATATACCCGATGCATGATCTTTTTGTTGAATACCTTGATCATACATTTCTGATACATCTGACCGTGATAGATATCCGCAAGCCTTATCTCGTCAATCAAATTCAAGTGATCTAACCTAGTCTGAATCCACTCGTCTTCGTCTAAGCCTGCATCTTTCATAATTCTCAGATAAGAAATCTGAACTTCGACAGGTAGGATGACTCCCATGCCATAGACCAAAGAGAATGAGGTTTCCCACATTGATGTCCGTGTTGAAGTGCGATAGCCATGAAGAGCAATGGTAACATCTTGTGCCAGTCTTTGTAAGTCACAATCATCTTCTGTATGATATTCTTAATATTCTTGTTGGCGGCTTCCACTATGCCATTCATCTTTGGTCGATACAGAGAAGAGTTGTGGTACTTGATCTTGAACTGCATGCAGAGTTCAGTGATCATAGTGTTGTTGAGGTTGGTACCATTGTCCATAATTATTCTCTTGGGGATTCCATACCGGCAGATAAGATTATGTTTTATGAACCTAGCAACCACATTCTTGGTAACAGAGGCAAACGAGGCTGCTTCAACCCATTTTGTGAAGTAGTCAATGGCGACGAGAATGAAGAGATGTCTGTTAGAAGCAGTAGGATTGATTTCTTCGATGATATCAATTCCCCACATTACGAATGGCCAAGGAGCAGTCATGAAATTCAGAGGAACCGGAGGCGCATGAACTTTATCAGCATAGATCTGGCACTTATGATAAGTTCTCAAGTGATGGTGATAGTCGGTTTCCATAGTCGACCATAACTTGTTATCTCAAGATTCTGGTTACTTCAAGATGTCAAACCTATTTCCTATAAATATAGGGATCATTTGCAAGCCATAACACGAATTCACAAGCCCTCAAACACTCTCAAACTCAGAATCACCAAGAAAACTCCATTGTTGAACATTTGAAGCTTCCAACACCCAACTTCAAATCTACTCGTGCATTTTCCTTTTTTATCATTCAAATATCATCTATACATCATATAAAAGCCATTCATACCCCTGTTTCATCACTGTAACACCTCCACCATCATTGTCCAAACCTCACTTTACACCTCTACAACTTGACTTGTCTAGAAGAATTGAGGCACTCTCAATCCAAGGTAGGCATTGCAAAATCTTCCTATGAGTTCAGTGAAGCTATCCAGATCATCCTAACACCACCAGAAGTGCTTTAACTTCAAACTCGACTCTCACTTCAGAGGTAATTTTTCTAAACTTTGAAATATTTGTACAAGCATCATTTGCATTTATTTTCTAAAGAAAATGTAGATATCAATGCCCTAAAACTAACCATGCCTTTAGTTTTCATTTATGTTGACTGTGTGATGAGATATTTGGAATTGAAGTTTCTGAAATATTAGGTTTCAGTTTGGTACCAAGAAAAATTAATGCTCATATTTAACCTATAGCTCTTATAATTTACATGGTTGAATTCGTGGTGAAATTTAGAACAAGTTTGGTTTTGGAAGTTTTCAAAAAGGTTGAGAAATGGAAGAGTTTGAAAAATCAAAAATATTGTTGTTGTTGCTGTAAACGCGCGCGAGGAAGAAGATGAAGTTCATTTTTGAAAACTTGTTTATTTTATGTTTATTGATTTTTTTTTACAACCGGATGTAACAGCCACCCCAATGGCAGTGCGCACGTGTTTAAGTCATACCTATGCTCGGTCCTGGATTCGATCTAGGCGTGGGGAATTTTATTTTCTAACATTTCTCTTGTAGATTCAGTGTAAGCCATGCATATACGCCAACCATGCATCCTCATGTTACCACCATCAAATTTCATTTATCTTGATCCATCGTCCCAAAACCAGCGCGCCTATGATGAACCATCAAAGACTGCCCACATTGAATCATACAGCGCCTGGGTTTAAAGTGTTTAGGCCTTTTTTTATTTTTGCTTCTCCTCACCCCCCATTTTACTCGTTCTAACACAGGCCCATTTGTTATTTTTTTTTACTTCTTTTTTATTTTAATTAACTTTCTTTTCTAAAATAATTTTATTTAAAATCATTAAAAAAAACCATAAAAATGATTGAAAAAATTAGATTTAATTTTTTAATTAGTTAATTTAATTTTTGACAAATAAAATTAATTATTTTAATCACTTTGATTTTAATTATAATTAGGGTTTATACTATAAAATTTATTTTCTAAATAAAACACCAAAAATATTTTCTAAATACTTAGAATTCTTTAGGTTTTAATTAATTAATTCAATTTTCATGAATAAAATTAATTAGTTTAATCACACTTTATTTTATTTTAAAATAACTAAATTGTAAATTAATTAGAATTAGGTCTAATTTTCATTTCAAATATTTTTTAAACAAAGAAACAATAAATTATTTTCTTAACACTTAGAAATACTTTTAGGGTTTTCTTAATAACATATTTCCCCTTTTCACCACCTTCGTGCACTTTATTTTCGCATTAATACAATTATGTAACTGTCAAAAGTTTGTAATAGATAATTAGGGTTTTTTGCTTTCCTCCCCCATTCATAAGCTTGTACCCCCATCCCCGAAGTATTGTAATAGTGTAGGATATTTAATTTCCGCAATTTACTGCTTTCCTTATTACTGTTAGTAATTAGAGTTTGTATGGCAAGACTAAAATAAATCATTAGAAAACCTAATCTCAAAGACAAAAAAATAACTAAAATCAAAACACTTCACACACACGCACCTCTAGGGTAACCTCACTTGTTGCCTCGGATTTAAATAGTCATGTCCCTCGAACGTGAGATTCTTTAGAAAATACCCTCGATTAAAAGATCGTAGTCCCTCGATGACCCTTTGATGATGCCTTCGGTAAACGATCTTAGTCCCTTACAACAATTTGCTAAAGGGTCCTACAAGCTGCCTTTTATGACTGTACGATGACCCACGCATGTCCCTCACATCCAATGATAGGGCTTTCTACTAACTAATGGTAGGATAGAACTATCTAAAGGAGGAGGAAAAGAACAAATACCTTTTGAGTAGGTAGAACGCTTGTAATCGCTTGCTCACGAACTAAAACAATCTCCACACCTTCACACTTTCAAAATAACTACTTTCAAAAAGCTTTGTAAACACTCTTGAGGACTAATACAAGGGTTATTATAAAGCAAATTGCCTTACATTGACATTTTCAAAACATCTTTTCACAAACAAACACTATCATCTAATAAATATTTTCAAAATAAACATTGTGTATACATTCTCAACGGTACGAGAATCATTACAAAAGTGCTGAACTTGGTCATTTTCAAAATATTTTCAAACATACACAAACACAAAGAATTTCAAAGTGAGCTAGAAATTAAGAGCCCGTAGATAACTACAGATGAAAAGGGTGATAAAACCTTCCCTTTTCATAACCTACCCCCCGAACTCAAGAAAAATTCTCAAAGGTCTTTCCTGTTCTTTTCACCCTTTCCTTTATTGGATAAAAGAAAAGTCGATGGAGACTCTTGCTATCCGCAACATTTACGATAAAACGCAAACCCTAAAGTCATTTCTCTCATCGTATTACATACGAAATCAAGGTTAGCACATGTTCTCGATAAGGGATAAGATTTGGATGCTTCGTATCCCATTCTCCCTTAACCTGACTGATTACCAAGGCTGAGTCCCCATATACGCTTAAGAACTTGATTCTCAGGTCAATACCAGCATTAATACCCATGATGCACGCTTCATATTCAACCATATTATTGGTTCAGTCAAAGCAAATTCTGGCAGTGAAAGGTGTATGACAACCCTGAAGAGAGATAATTACAACACCGGTCTCGTTACCAAGTGTGTTAGAAGCTCCATCGAAAACCATAGTACATCGGGTTCCTAGTTCAGGTCCTTTATACGGTCCAATTTCTTCACATTCTATAATTAGCATGATATTCTCATTCGGGAATTCGAAGTTCATAAATTGGTAGTCGTCTACAACTTGATGCGCCAAATGATCTGTCAGTACACTTCCTTTGATTTCCTTTTGAGTGGTGTACTGAATGTTGTATTCTGTTAAGACCATTTTCCATCGGGCTATTCTTCTGGAGAGAGTTGGCTTCTCGAATATGTATTTGATGGGATCCATTTTAGAGATCAACAAAGTGGTATGGGTCAACATATACTGTCTTATTCGGTGAGCAGCCTATGCCAAAGCACAAAAAGTTTTCTCGAGCAGTGAATATCTTATTTCACAGTCGGTAAACTTTTGCTAAGGTAGTATATTTCATGCTCTTTTCGACTAGACTCGTCATGCTATCTCAGTACACACCCCCATTGAGTTCTCTAGCACTGTTAGGTACATGATTAGAGGCCTTCCTTTAACCAGTGGCATCAGAATCGAAGGTTTTTGTAAGTATTCCTTGATTTTATCAAAGGTTATTTGATAGTCATTGTTCCACTTTACTACTTGATCTTTCTTCAGCAGCTCGAAGATTGGCTCACAGGTAGCAGTAAAATGAGAAATGAATTGGGCAATGTAGTTTAGTCGTCCTAAGAAAACTCTGACTTCCTTCTCAGTATGGTGAGCCGGCATTTCTTGAATAGCTTTAACTTTTGCATGATCAACTTCAATACCTTTACATCTAAGGACGAAACCTAGGAGTTTTCCAGACCTTACCCCAAAGGTGCATTTGTTTGGATTTAGCCTTAGTTTGTACTTCTTCAGCCTTTCAAATAACTTATGCAGATGGTCAAGATGTTCTTCTTCAGTCTATAATCTAGCTATCATATCATCAGCGTAGACCTCTATCTCATGATGAATCATGTCATGGAATAAGGCTACCATGGCACGTTGATAAGTTACTCCAGCATTCTTCAACCTAAAAGGCATGACCTTGTAACAGAAAGTGCCCCACTATGTGACGAAGGTAGTTTTCTCCATGTCTTCAGGCGCCATCTTAATTTGAGTATAACCCAAGAAAACATCCATGGAAGAGAATACCTTATGTTGAGCAGTGTTGTCGACCAGAACATCAATATATGGCAGTGGGAAGTCATCTTTAGGGCTCGCCCTGTTCAGATCTCTGTAATCTACACACATACGTACCTTTCCATCTTTCTTTAGTACCTGAACAACATTTGCAACCCATTGATGATATGACGGCACTGCTAAGAAACCCACGTTGAATTGTTCAATAACTTCGGCTTTGATCTTTTTTGACATTTCAGGATGCATGCGATGAACCTTCTGCTTAATCGGAGAACAACCCTCTTTCATTGGCAGACGGTGAACCACAATTTTAGTATCGAGCCATGGCATGTCTTTGTATGACCAAGAAAATAACTCAACATAGTCGTGCAACATTTGAATCAACTTGTTCTTAATACTGCCCTCTAAGTTGCGGCCTATATTAACCTCTTTTATGTCTGTCTTGGTACCCAAATTTAAAACTTCGACTAGCTCTTCATGTGGTTGGATAGCCTTTTATTTTTGTATTAAGAGTCTGGCAAGTTCTCCAAGTATTTCACAATCTTCCTCACCTTCGTCTTCGACTTGGTAGATCGGATTTTCAAATTCATAAGCGGCCATAGCAGAATCGATATCAACGAGATCTATAGTGGATGGGGATCTTCAATGTAGTGTGTGGGTGTGTGTAAGAACACATAGCTATTCGAAAGTGCAATAAAAGAAAGACAGAGAGCATAAAATTTGAATGCAAAACATCCAATGTTTTCATTAAATGAAAATATTACATATGAAATGACAAACCTTAACAAATGAACCATTGCGCCCCAGGCAAGACACAAGGTTTAAAGTCATTGTTTTAAAATAAAATACATAACCAAACTTCTTAAAGAAATAAAACATAAATACTTATTACTCTAGATTAAAGGAGATTGAGATAATGTCTTTCGCCTTGCAATTGTTGAGTCAATCACCAATGGTAGAGAAAATCCAGTTGTCAAAATCACAATCATTGTCAGCGTCTTCTATAGCATTAATCTCGTTGTTGCCGATACGGAATAGAGGTCTTCCAGCTCAAGCGCGACGAACAGCCCTTTGACCTTCTACAGTAAAGCCCAAACCAAACTTGTTAGATTTGTAGGGGATATTTGGAAGCTGACGCCAAATAGTACAACCACCTTCTTCTATAGTTTCTTTGGCATGTTTCAAGGAAGTCGTCTTGTGCGGAACCCTGGAAGTCTTTGGAATGGAATAAATATATTCAACAGCAGCAGGGGAAATCACTTCAAAATCTTGGTAGGGAGTCTCGATGAATTCCCCGTCCATATCCATGTATCAGAATGAATTCATATGACTGACCATGTACTCCTCTTCTCCGCAGATAGTAACAATCTTCCCTTTCACAAGATACTTTAATTTTTGGTGTAATGTGGAGGTAACAACGCCTGCCCCATGGATCCATGGGCGTCCTAGTAGACAATAATAAGCTGGTCAGATGTCTATTACATAGAAGGTGGGTTCAAAGATCTGTGAACCCACTTTGATAGGAAGATCCACTTCTCCATGTACCATTCTTTTGGACCCGTCAAAGGCCCGATCTATAATTTCACTAGGTTTCAACATAACCCCTTCATAATCCAGTCTGTCAATATCCCCCTTTGATAGAACATTTAGAGAAGAACCAGTATCAACCAACACATGAGCCAATGTAGTTCCTCTGCATTCAATGGAGACATACAGGGCCCTATTATGATTTCTCCTCTTTGGATTCAAGTCAGCATCGGAGAAGCCTAATCCGTTATCAATTGTTAAACTAGCCACATAACTTCCAAATTGATCAGTCGAAATTTCATGCGGCACATGAGCGGTCTTCTAGAATTTTATAAAGCCTGCGCATGAGCTTCAGAACATAGTAGTAAAGATAGCATGGAGATTTTGGAAGGGATTTTCCCCAGCTGTTCAACAATTTTATAGTCGCTCTTGCGGATGATTTTCAAAATCTCTTCCAAACCTTGTTCGAAGGTGTCCTTGATTGCAGCTTCTTTTGGCACCTCTATCTGGCCAGGCTCTATCATTGGCTCTTTACCCCAAGCCTCGGCAGTTGTCTTGGTAACTATAACTCGAACAGGTGGAGAGATTTCCGGAGAGAAAACCCTTTCGCTTCTAGTGATTTTTCTGGTCCTACAATATTGCCAATATTGGGATTAGCCACTTCATCATCTTCGATGGATAACTCTTGTTTAATGCCATAGTAATAAACGTCAGACCCATAATTCCATGGAATAGCCTTCTCCGAGGAATATGGGATGGTCCTAGGTGTTGTAATGATTAAGGGACTAGCTTTTGGATTGGCAGTAATCCTTACAGGACCCTTGGAAGTGATCCTGAAAGGAGTACCAGATATAAAAAACAAATATCGGCATAAATTCTCAGTATGCAGAACTTTTTCAATCAAAATTACATGTTCATCCACCAGGCGTTGAGTGCCTTCCTTCACTAATCGGCAACCATTGGGTCGAACTTCATAGAAATAACATTCTTTAACATAACCCGGAAATAAACCGGCTTGTAGCAAATTTTCCTTGATTATTGAGAGAGGAGTAACCACATCACTTACAGAGGTAACATACAAAACATCTTCAATAACACTTATGCCTTTCTCATGCTTCGGCATAGGAGCAGTGATCATGTTTGGAGTCTCTGGAGGGTAGAACTCAATTTCCTTGTTATCAATCATGTCTTGAATTTTGTTTTTCAGGGCTCATCAATTATTGGTGTCGTGCCCAGGACTGTTCAAATGATAGGCACACCTCGCATTTAGATTTTACTTCGGAGAGGATGGGTTAGGATTAGGAGGAGGATCCCGGAGTGTTATGAGGTCATCCTTTAACAAATTTTTCAATGCTTGAGCCAATGGTATATTAATCCTGGTGAATTGCCTCCTCGGGGCGTCTGACCTATGTTAATTTCCATGTTGTTGTTGTTGAACAAGCGCTATATTAGAAATAAACACCACTCCCACAGACTGATGGTGGTCATTTTTACTACGGATCTTCTAGCCATAGACAACATTGGTTTCTTTCTTACCAATGAATGGATTCTTCACAGTATTAGAAGATGTATCCATCAGAATCTTCCCGCTCTTGATACCACTTTCAACTTGTTCGCCAGTCAGAATCAGCTCAGTAAACCCTTATGAAGAACTCCCAATCAGAAAATTAATGAATGGACCTGTTAGAGTGCCTATGAACATATCTACCAATTCTCAGTCAGTCAAAGGAGGTTTCACCCTTCCAGCTAGATCTCTCCATTTTTGTGCATATTCCTTGAACCCTTCATTTGAACCCATGGACATGTTTTGCAATCGTACACAAGTCGGCGCCAGGTCAGCATTATATTGATACTGCATGTAGAAAGCAGCAGCCAAGTCTTCCCACGTGTGAATTTTGGTTCCTTCCAGCTGGTAGAACCATTCAAGTTGAGTATCGGACAAACTTTCTTGAAAGAAATGGACCCATAATTTCTTGTCAGTAGTATGAGGTTGGATTTTTCAAACATATGACCTCATATGAAGTTTGGGACAAGAGACCTCATAATATTTAGCAAAGATATGAACCTTGAATTTGTGAGGGATGACCACCCCCGGGATCAGACCTAGCTCTCCGAAATCCAATCCAGGCACTTTCTGGGTTTCCATAGCTTTAAGATGGTCTTCTAACTGCTTGTACTTGTCATCTGCGGGAGGGTACTGTTCGTCGGAGTAGTCTTCATCTTCATAACCCTGATTATTTCCATCTTCACCCCTGACACTTCTTCCATCCTCCTCCTGGTTGTCGTCTTCCTCAGAGGAAACATTATTCGCTTGAACCAATCGAGAAGGACCTTTGAATCTTCTCCCCATATTGAGGATAACAATCGGCTTCTTAGTCTTCTTCTTGGTGAGGAGCGTCATCATCTCTTGTTGCCCTTTGGCAAGATTCAGAAGAGTCTCTTGAAATTGTACATGTTGAGTCTAGAGGTCCTTGACAGTTTGTTCGAGGGCCATCTTATACTGAAATAAATAGTAAATAGATGAGGAAACCTGTGTTAGAAAACCTGTTTATGAAATGATGCATGATATGTAGATGCAATATTTTCAAGGACCTTAGGAGATTTAAGTTTTCTAACCGAGAGGAAACAAGAACAAAGATTTTTATTAGTAAGTTCAAAATTACAATTTCCTCTTAGGATTACAATGAAAATAAAAGGGTCTCTAGGAGACAACAATATAAACTCATAAAACCTAAGATTCAAGTCTTCCACGGACGCTTCCTCTTCGTGTTGATGTATGCATTAAGGCTTTGCTCCTCGTGAAGTTTCTTTGTCAGCTCCAACACTTTCTTTTCACTTGCATATAATTAAGCTTCAAAGGTGTCCCGTTCTTCCTTGAGTTGAATTGAGGGCTTATGCATTTCTTCAAGGTCAGTAGGCATATCTGGATGAAGAATGGTATAAGGAATATCCCCCTGAGCAACAGGCTCCACAATTACTGGTAAGACAGTGGGATATGGCATCATGAGATTTTGAGCGCGGGCTCGTACCCATTTGAGGTAGGACTCCAAAGGGATGGAATTCTTTTGTCCTAAAGTCTTGCTATCAATCTTGTTTACCATGCCTCAAACGCGTATACACCTTTGGCGATAACCTTGAGGATCATTTTCACAATCGAACACAATACCCTGGATCAGTGTGTCATGAGGACCATCTCTTTGAGCATAAACAAATTGACATAGAGATAGAGAAGGGTTATAAGTAATACCTCCCCTAATTCCAAGGAGTGGAACATTAGGGAATTCCCCGCAGTGGTCAATGATAGTAACATCTTCCAGAGATCGGGAACACCAATAGATATCTGAATGAGAGAGTGACATCATCCTTTGAGACCACCTCAAAACTTGTTCATTCTTCACTACCGATTGGGGAAGGTGAGAAATAAACCACCTGGATAGCAAAGGTATGCAACACATAAGAGTCCTTCGCTTCCTCATAGTACGGGTGTGAAGAGAATGCAGAATGTCTCCGAGCAAAGTAGGCATAGGGTTACGAGAAATAAATATTTTGATGGTGTTCACATCTATGAGTTGGTCTGGATTAGGGAATAGCACCAAACCATAGATTAACAAATCCAATATTTCTTCAAAAGCTTGAAAACTCATAGCATCCAAAAACAGTCGAGCCTTCTCAAACAAAAATTTAGCAAGAAAACCCTTGATTCCACTTCTTGTTTCCCAATTAGATACAATGTCGGACCACTTCAGATGTAAGGCTTTTGCAATTTCTTTAGGTTGTGGATCTTTCTCTAAACCAGTGAAAGGTGTATGATCAAGAACAGGTACTCCCCGTAGCTTAGAGAACTCCTACATTGTGGGAACCAGCTGATAATCCAGAAAGGTGAAACAGTGATGTGCGGGATCAAAGAACTAGAATAAAACACTCATTATGTCTTCTTTAAAACTCGAGGTAACCAAACTAAGTAGTCAATCGTGTCTTTTGATGAATGGAGAACTTTCGAGAACCCTTGAGACTAACTCCTTAAGTTGAGAAGGTATCCTCATAAAACTGATCCGAATAGTGTTTCTGCAAGCAGAGGCCACAACCTACAAAATAGAACAAAGATAAATCTCTAGGTCCTTGAAATGGTTAGTGAAAATGACATGTGTAATGATGTCATGATGTCATGATGTCATGTTCGAACAATTAATCATACACAAATGAAACACACAAGGCCTTAGGTTTAATCTTGCATGGAGTTTATACGTAAGTACCCTCTTGAAGTTTAGTTGGATCAACTTGTCCTAAAAGAAGTAACTAGAGTCTAGGAGCCTCAAAATCACTGATCTTTCTCTCGGGCATTGTTTCAGAACAAGCATCTAGTTTGAAACCAAATATCCCGAGAGTCCAATCTCAATGAGTGTAGTATCGAGTATCAACCAACTTTAATATGCACCAAAGTCGGCCATCTCACTACTTTCTAATGGCTAAGTTATGTCAACTAAGATTCTAAGGTCAGTTAGTGCTTATGACACCACGCGGCAGCCCAACATTCTCCTTGACTTACTCAAGGTACACCGACACCAACCAATGTGTCGCACTAACGTAGCCATCATTTCAACCATACCAGTTTATGCCGTACAATTTTCATGATCTATTTCTACTTACCTAAAATTCCCCCAGATCCGGGTATAGGATCTATACAAGAAATAAACCCAAGCATATCCCAGAATATAAAGTATACAAGGAAAACAAGTAAAGCAATAGAGATGATCTAGCTCTAAAGGTAACCCCAGTTTTAGTTTCAATTTCCCCAGCAGAGTCGCTAGTTCTGTAATGCGGTGGGAGAACTGACTTTAGGTTTTGCATTTTATTGCAAATGTTGCGAATAGCAAGAGTCACCGCCGGCTTTTATTTTATCCAATAAAGGAAAGGGTAAAAATAACAGGAAAGACCTTTTGAGAATTTTCTGAGTAAGGGGGGTAGGTTATGAAAAGGGAAGGTTTTAGCACCCTTTTCATCCGTAGTTTTCTACGGGCTCTTAATCGCTAGCTCACTTTTGAAATGCTTTGTGTTTGTGTATGTTTGAAAATATTTTTAAAATGCCTAAGTGCGGCAATTTTGTAACGATTCTCGTATCGTTGAGAATGTATACAAAATGTTTGTTTCGAAAATATTTGTGAAAGAAAGTGTTGTTTTGAAAGTGTGAGGTGTGAAGATTGTTTTAGTTTGTGAGCAAGAGATTAAGAGCGATCTACCTACTCAAAAAGTCTTTGTTATTTTCCTCCTCATTTAGATAGTGTTATCCTACCATTAGTTAGTAGGAAGCCCTTGTTGTACCCTAATTTTTGCCGCTAAGATCCATTTATCATACCTTATTGATTCAATCACAACAAGATCACATTAGGGCTTTGGGTTCTCCTCCCTATCTTTAGCTTTGCTCTTTGAGGAATCACCAAGCATATTGACTTGTTTTTCTTTTGTGATCATGCATGTTTTGTTTTTAATTTCCTTTTAACTAATAAAATGCAATGTCGTTTTGTCTTACTTGTCAATAATGTAGGTAAAGGCAATGTGGCCTAGCAAGTTGATCCATGGGTTCTTGAGTTTATTTCCATGCCCTAGTCAAAAAAGCTTGAGAAGTTCAAACCTCACCATTGAAGTTATTTTGGAAGAAATGGCATGGCAAGGTTTATCTTGGTTCACCACATTTCAAAGTTATCAAGATTGATTCAAAGGTACAAGGGGTTGATTGAAGAAGTTGTCATGGTTGGATAATGCCTTGTTCCCATTGGTCACAAGTGCATATTTATCTCAATTCTCAAGATATGGAAGTTGTTTTGGTGGCTATGATTTCTCACTATCATCCTCAACAACTTCTATTTACAAAGCAAAAGTGTTGGTACAAGAAGGTTGTTCAAAATGTTCAAAGTTCCTCAAAGCATTTTCTTGATCTAGGAGCTAGGGTTTTGAACTTCAAAGAAGTATATCTTGCTCCTCGTTTGGTATTTTTGAGTGGTTCCAAAAACATCTTTCTCTCCAAAGGGTTGTTAACAAATCACTTAAAAAAATTCAAGGAGTTTTCATGTGGAAGAAACTTGATGATGAAGAAAGATTACAAGTTCTCCAGATGAACCCCCAATTTCCCATGTGTGACTTCAAATGATCATAACTTGGTCAATTTTTATCACCTTGAGACCACTCTTTTTCCATAATGATCTTGATGATTTTTACTTTATTCCTTCTTTTATGTGTAAAGTGAGAAAATGGATGGAAGATGCCCTAAGGATACAAAAGATTATAGGTCATTTCATGATTTTTTACAAACTTCAACAATTCATAACTCTCTCCATTTTTGGAGATTTTGAATGGTTCAAATTTCAAAATGTCATTCTAGAGGTCTATTTCATGCCATATTTTTTGGTCAAGAGCAAATTCCAAGAGGAAGGCTATGTTTGGATGCAAAACATTATAGGTCACTTTTGAAGAAAAACATGAAATATTTCTAAGTATGGAAAGTCAACTTCTTTTTCCCAACTTTGACTCATTGCAACTTTCAGCTCAAGCATTCATTTGATCCCATTCTTTTCCTATTGCAAATCTTGTAATCTCATCTTTCTAAAGCTTCAAGAATCATGCCCTAAGATCCCTTGAGCTGAGAATGCCATTGATTTGAACTTGGTAACTTGAAACTGAAGTTTCTTCAAAAGTCAGAATTTAAAATCCTTGATTTATCTTCTAAACACATTTTTTCTATGTGTTTTAGCTTCTAATCATGTTTAGTGAACTTCCAGAAGTGATTAGCATAGCAAAACGCACGTTTTGGTTGAGTTTTGATCAAAGTAGAAGTCACACTTTTCTTGTTTGCAACTTCATACGATTTACCTCCAAACTTCATAATTTCACACGCTTGAACATTCCATTTGATTCCCTATAAATAGAGGGTCATCCCTCATTCATTTCCTCAATCTTGAACAGCCAGAATCACCCTGCCAAACTTGCTCCATAACTCATTTTTATGTAACTTTGAAATCAGTGTTCAAGCCCTTTTCAATCCATTTTTTTCTTTCAATTCACCTTCCTTGATCTTCCCTGAAGCTAACCATACAATTACCTTCAAGAATCGTGACCTATATTGATCCATAGAAGTCCAGTTTCAGAGCTCTGCAACTCAACTTCAATAGGTAGATTTCTCCATCAATTCTTCAAAACTTTGATATCATTGTGAAGCTCTCATTACCCTAGTTCTAGTTGCAACACTTGCTTTTATCTGGAAACACATTTTGACCATGAAATTTCAAATCCCTTTTCAAATTTTCTCTTCCAGATTGCTTGAGCTACAGTTTATATAATTTTGTCGCGAAGGTGTGGTTGTCTTCGTCTTGAAGAGACGAAGTGAATGACATATGTCTCGTGCTCTAATTTTACAGATTGAGCAACCTGGTTTTGGGACTGGCTGGAGGTTGAAGATGACCAACGTGTCATCTTCCAACCAATGATGGCTTGCCACTTTTTTTTTTTTAAATCTGATTTTACATTTGATTCAGTGCTTTATTCACTAATGACCATGATATGCACAACGCGTCAGATCCCTTGGATTTGATTACTAACGCGTTTTGACTCTCATCCAATGGTCCATATATTTTTTACTTTATTTTTTATTTCTGATTTTTATATTTAATTGTTTAAAACTTCAAAAAATCATAGAAAATTCATTTTTAGTCCAAAAAATCTGGAAAAAAATATGAAAAATATTTTTGATTTTTCTCTTTTTGATTTTTATTTTTTCACAATTTTATTTTATGTTTTGATATTTTTTATAAATTTTCACTTTATTTGAATTGTTTTAAATGTTTAAAAATACTTTTATGCATTTTTTAATTCTGAAAAAAAATATGGAATGATCCAATGATATTGTGACAAATATTGGTGACCTCATTTATTTTTTATTTCTGACTTTGTTATTTTTTATTATTTTTGGTTTATTTTACTCATTTATTTTAATTTTAAAAATAGTTTCTGACTTTAAAAAATTATCAAAAATTTTATAAAAACATTTGAGTTCATTTCTGATTTTTCTATGATCTTACTTAATATTTCTTGATTAGTTTGAACATAGTTGACATTTTTATCTCTTGTTTCTATTTTAAAACATTTTAAAAACCCTTTTTAATGTATATATTAAATGCAATATTATTTTGTGATTACTTTCTGGCTGATCTTGAGTTGAATTTTTAATCATGAACTTTATTAACATAATTGGATCCATGGTGTTGAGTCTAACTCCACAAAAAGGGATGAATGGTTTTAATAATAGTTTGATTAAATTTTAATTCAAATGTGGTTTGTATATTCTTTTTCACTCCTCTTCATCTTATCCCTTTCTTATTGCACTAAGTGTTATTGGAGCATGATCTCTATATCATGTCTCAAAACAAATGATGCATAGATTGTTATTGACCAGCCTCAAAATAAGCGCGACTTCTATATAAGTCCACTTACGATTGCTTAACATAGCGCTAAAATTTGTCCTGATTCGAATAAATGATCATTCGTGGCCCAAACCTATGTTTGCAAGCCCAAGTATGTTAATTTGATCTCTTCGATCCAATAACCTTGAAATTCATTGTGTGGAGGCTTTGGTTCTACCAATCCTCTAATGGATCTACAACACTTTTGGTCAACACGGATCACTTAAACATTGTTGATCATTAATTTGTACTTTTGGGGATTCCAAATGGATGATATACTTGACAAAAAGCAAATGCAACTTGTTGTGTGGAGGCTTTGGTTCTACCAATCCTCTAATGAGTTCCAAATGCAAGTTTCATGATGGTCATCCAACTAACCACTAATTATTAAATTGTTTTTACTTTATGCTTTTATTTTTATGCTTTATGTACCATTTACTTTAAGCATTACATTTCATGCCATTTTTATTTTGCTCACTTGAGCATTTATATTCTTGTCATTTTATTTTGCTCACTTGAGCTTCTCTTTTCTCTTTTAAGACACATAATAATCAACATGAACCATAAAATGCTTTAATGATACTTGGGCTATTTGGTTACTATCCTTGGCATTATGGAGTATTGGACTTCTTGGACTTAGGATTAGAAGCCTTGGCCTTTGTTGGAGACCTTGTGACCTTAATTGATATTTTTTCTGGAGTTCTTGAGGTTTACCTCAAGACATTGGATTATTTGTTTATTTTGTGTGCAGGTTGTTGTGATTACATTCTTTGTTTATAATCTGGAATTCACCCGTATACAGCCATTACTCTGCCCAATTTTTGTGAAGACTTAAAGTTTGGTTTTCAAGAGGTCTAATATCTTTGCTTGTTTGGTTCCAATCCAAAGAATGGGAATTCTATCTTGACACATAATGTCAAGTTTTGGTTTCTTGTTGGTTAGATGGTTCTTATCCCTAGCTTTTACCTTATGCTTTAGGGTAGTCTCTTCTTCTCCTCCCATCTTCTTTAATTTTAAAAATCTTCTTCCTCCTTTTTAAAAACCCTTCTTGTTTTGAAATTTTAACCACTTTCATAATAAACTTGGACCTAGTCCATGCATTTTCAAAACCTTTCATAAATAAACTTCAATCAACTTAACAATACTTTGACATTTTTTGTGAGAAGACTAAAAGTCAATCAATCTCATTTTAAACCATTTTTTCCACTTTGGCTTCCTATTTTAAAACCTTTCTCAAAAGATTAGACTCTTGTCAATCCTTGTAGTGATGCAAACATCTATACTTCTACAATATGTAGTGAAGAGATATATTTTCCACTTGGGTGTTGAGTGAGGCATTGTTGATTTTAAAATCCAAGCCATATCCTCCACTTTGTGATTATGCAAATTCTCCTTTCTCATGATTGTGGGTAGTAAGTATGTTTTCCATACGGACAATGACGATGATGACTTATCTCATAAAATCAACCAACACACTTGTGTTTTTAAAAAAAAATTAAAAAGAGGAACTACGTGTACCCTGATCCCCTATTGCACGAAAGGTGGTACGTAAGCACTAAAGGTTCGCAACCGCGGCGGGTGCAAAAATTATAAAAAATATATTTCTTTTCTCACCTCCACCATCTATTTTACATACAACATTTTATAGCCAAAATATACAGATTTTTCAAAGAGGTTCCTGCAAAGTACCGTATATGTTTAGGGTGCTAAAACCTTCCCTTTGTATAACCAACCCCCTTACCTTGAATCTTTCCCCCTCTTTTTGGGTTACTCGCTCTTTTCCCATTCCTTTGAGAATAATAAAGTGCGGTGGCGATTTTTATTTTGATATGTATAAGTCAAGTCAATCCAATGGCTTAGTCTTAAACATTTATACCGCTATAGAGAAAAATGGAGACTTCACTAGGGAAAGATTGACCTCTTGCTGGTCCATCCTTAAGTGGGTTGAGCCTATCTTTTTTTATATTTGTATATGTGCTATTGTTCTTTATGTGTTATATGTTGTATATATGTTTGTCTGGATTTTATGGTTTTTAGGGGCTTGGTGATTACTTATAAGTCCTACACCCGGACTTCGGCAAACTTTAAGATAGGACGGGCGGTATAGTAATGCTAACTTTGAGGGAGTAATCCCAAAAAAGGAGGCATGAGATCCCCCACTCAGTGGAGGCCCCTTTAACTGTAGTGTCGTTTACCGAGTAATCGGAAAGACGTACTGCTTTCGACCTGGGAGCCTGCTGAAGTTGAGAACCGTAGAATACCTAACCCATCTTGGCCTTTTAGGTGTAGTGCAGAAGCTATGACGGAGTAATCCGGAAATATTTGTCACGCGATACTACGCTCAGACGAGTTTTTCTTGAGAATATTACTAATTATCGAGTTAATCGGGAAGTTGGTAATATCCGAAGGAAGGATGTAGACTTTGGGAACTTCTAGAACCTTGTTCGGCAGGTGATAACTTTTAGACCAATACCTTATGGGTAGTACCTTCGACCTCATGCTCGTGATATTGAACCTATGAACCCTATGTTTGTGATCTTGTGTGTGATTGTTTCATCATGCATCCATGCACTCATAAGCATCTTTTGAAGAAATTTTATTTCAAGGGACTTAAAAGTTGACCATTTGCGAATATCTCAGGTACCTTTTGACCGTGGATTCTAGAAAAAGAAAGACCGGAAAATACAGTTTCAAAGATCCCAAGATAGATGAGTTGATCAGTCTAATCCCCGAGTTTGAGTGTTCTGCAGATTTTCGGAAGAAGTATGGATCCATCATTCCTCTCATGAAGCTTAGGATAAAGGAGTGTATTCTCTCGACATTGGTCCAGTTCTATGATCCGATGTATCATTGCTTTACTTTCCTGGACTATCAGTTGATGCCTACACTAGAGGAGTATTCTTATCTGATGGATTTACCTATTACCGATCATGTCCCTTTTACTGGTTTGGAGGGTGAGCCAAAACCACACAAGATTGCTGCTTTGATCCATCTGGGGAAGTCTGAGGTTGAAGCCCATATGACTACTAAAGGAGGGATTAGAGGATTACTAGATCAGTTCTTATTGGAGAAAGCTCGTTACTTTTCCAGGATGAAGATTACAGACACTTTTAAGGCCATCTTTGCTCTACTTGTTTACGAGTTGTTTTTATTTCCTAATATGGACAAGTTTGTTGACATTAATGTTATCAGGATCTTCATGATTGGAAACCCAGTTCCTACATTGTTGGGTGATGCTTATTACTCTATTCATCTTCGAAATTCTTATCATGGGCGGATGATTGTCTCTTGCACGCCTTTGTTGTACCGATGGTTTATTTCTCATATGCCTCAGTCTGATGCTTTTTGGGATGTCAGGAAGGAACCCTGTTGGGCTCCTAAGATCATGGCACTTACTCACTCAGATATTAATTTGTATCATCGGGCTTACCATGATGTAGAGATTGTCGACAGTTGTGGTATTTTCCCCAATGTACATCTTCTTGGTACAAAGGGAGGAATTAACTATAACTCTTTTCTTGCACGATGACAACTTGGTTATCCGGTGAGGGATAAACCAAATAGTATTCATTTGAGTAGTTTATTCCTGAAGGAGGGAGAAGACCATAAGGAAGCTAGGGAGCAGTGAAGGCTTGGCGTCACATTCATAGGAAGAGTAGAAAAGACCTGGGACCTAGGGGAGTTGTTTCTTTGGAGCCTTATCTTCAATGGGTCCAAACGAGAGCTATTCAGTTGAAGATGTCGTATTCCTGGGAAACACATATGCTTGATTTGTTTGTGAATACTACTCCTCCCTTATTGGATGATGTGGAAGAGCTACAGCTTGCTTTGGCCAGGATGCAGCAGTAAAAGGATGCTTGGAAGAATAA
This sequence comes from Vicia faba, assembly GCA_948472305.1. Taxonomy (NCBI): domain Eukaryota; kingdom Viridiplantae; phylum Streptophyta; class Magnoliopsida; order Fabales; family Fabaceae; genus Vicia; species Vicia faba. The sequence goes on along the minus strand of OX451735.1, from coordinate 377,635,187 downwards.
GTGCCAAACTTTAGATATTTCCTATAGAGCAGACTTGAAGGAGAAAGACGACTTGATTGAGATTCTTGAGAGTCGGGCTATAGAGACCATGGAGAGAAAAGGGGATTTATTTTCTCCTAAGCCTCAATCAGATGTTAGTTGCTCACTTTGTGATTCAGATGATTGGAAGGAAGTTGCCACCAGGTATGCGAAGGAAAACCAGAGGTTGAAGGCTCAGATTTCCAAGCTTACAGGGAAGCGCCAGCGTATAAAGTGATCTCCATCAGCTTTACTTCTTAGGGTTTTAGACTTTATTTTCATCTTGTACTTGGGATTATTGAAACTTGTAATCCATTTTGAAGTTATTATAATAAAAAAAATTCAGTATTTCAAATGTGTTATTACTTTGATATTTGCAATATGTCTATAAATCTTTAAGTCCCTTAAAATATTAATAAAAATAAGTCATGTGCATTGCATATCATGCATCATATTGCACATATTACTTGCATTTGTTATGCACATCCAGGTGTCTTACCAAGCTTCTTTACTTCATTCAGCAAGCTATCTCACCACTACAATACTTGAGCTAATTTCAGAAGAAAGATGGACAACTTAGAACAAGAGAATCGCGAGCTGCGCGAGGAATTTTCTACTCTGAAGGCCGGCATGGCCAATCTTACTGCTCTGATGGAATCTCTGGTGGCTGCTCAGAATCAGCCACCGAGTGTTCAACCTCAACAGACAAGGGTCACTACTGAAGCTTTGACTGTTCCTGTGTCTGCTACTCCAGATGTTGTTTAGAATCAGATGCCTCAAGGTTGTCCCTGGGGAATGCCAGAGAACTTTGCGCCTGAAGGTTTCAATCTTGGTCCTCAAGATACTCCATTTGTTCAGACTATTGTTACTCCTGCACCTCCTGTGGTGCATGCTGCTCCTGTTGCGCCTCCTTCGGTGAATATGGTCCCATTTGCTAATGATGATATGTGTCGTCCTTTTCCTCCACCAAGTGAAGACTTGGGTCTCTATGATAGAATGGATGATTTTCAAGAACAGTTTGACAAGATGCAGAGGGAGATGAAGGCCCTCAGGGGAAAGGAATTATTCGGCCAGAATGTGAATGATTTATGCTTGGTCCCGAATGTCAAGATACCTGCGAAGTGTAAGGTCCCTGAATTCGAGAAGTACAAGGGAAACACTTATCCTCGTGCTCATATTGTGATGTATTTAAGAAGAATGTCTACCCATACTGATGATCAGCATCTGCTGATTCACTTTTTTCAGGATAGTTTGACTGGTGTTCCGCTGAAGTGGCATATGAGTTTGGACAGCGTCAATACCCATACTTTAAATGACTTGGGAGAAGAATTTATCCGAAAATACAAATACAACTTGGACATGGCGCCTGACAGTGATCAACTCAGGGTCATGGTCCAGAAGGACAAGGAATCATTCAAAGAATGTGCACAGAGATGGCGTGAGGTAGCCGCCCAAGTGATTCCTCCCATGGAAGAGAAGGAGATGACTAAGATTTTCTTGAAGACTCTGGGTGCTTTCTACTATGAGAGGGTGATAGCAAGTGCGCCAAGTGACTTTACTGAAATGGTAGGCATGGGTATCTGATTAGAAGAGGTTGTAAGAGAGGGTCGTCTAACGAAAAGAGAAAGTTCCGGAAGTGCGAAGAAGCCATCCAATGAGTTTGCCAAAAAGAAGGAAGGAGAAAAAAACACTGTCATGCAAGAAAGGAGGGTTAATCCTCCTAGAAGAAATTATCAGTGTCATCAACAAGTCTCCTCAGTTACTCCAGTTGTCGGTGTAGCTCCAACCACCGTTGCTTATCAGAGACCATCCCATCAGGGGAATCAAGGGTATAATCAGAGAAGGGAGAGTTATGACCCTATTCCTATGAGCTATACAGAATTACTTTCGGCGTTAATTCAAAAGAAGTTGGTTCAGACCAGACCACCTCCCGTTATACCATCACCATTACCTTGGTATTACAAGGCAGACCAAACATGTGCTTTTCATCAGGGAGCACCAGGGCACAATGTCGAGAACTGATATCCTTTGAAGACTGAAGTATAGAAATTGGTGAAGTCTGGTATATTATCTTTTAAGGATGTTGTCCCTAACGTGAAAGATAATCCTCTTCCCAAGCATGGAGGAGCAAATGCTGTGAACATGGTGGTCGGTTGTCCAGGAAACTTCCGGATTTTTTATGTTAATTTGGTTAGATGGGATTTGGTGAAAATGCATGCAGACCTCTATGAATTTATCTATTATACGCATGACCATGTTGGTTGTGCTATTTGCAGTATGGATATACAGGGTTGTGACAAGATAAAGGCTGATTTGCAGGAGATAATGGATGAGGGCCTCATCCACATAATCAGGCCTGGGGAATATTATGAAGAGGAAGTAAACATGGTTTATGGATGTCCTGGAGAGTTCAGAATCTTTGATGTGGAGTATATGAATGAGGATCTTGTACAATTGCATGCTACTTTCTGCCACATGGTTGGTCAGGAAGAACATCAATATGGATCTTGTCGAATGTGCTGCCGAGACTCCCGAGGATGTTCAATTGTAAGGAAAGGTGTTCAGTTGTTGTTAGATAATGGAACCATCAAGGTTATAGGTCAAAGGGATGATTACCATGAAGTTGATGTGATTGAGGTTTGTTTGGCTGAAGAAGAGTCGGATGATGAGTATGCTTCTGTGGATGAGTTCTTCTCCTCAGATGAAGATATGTTTCCAGAGATGACTCTGTAATGACTGATTATGTTGAAGAGTGAGTAAATGTTATTGTGCCTTGTTTCGGTGCACCTACCCATTTTGAAGTTGAATATCATAGCAAGCCAGCTATTACTCCATTGGTGATTAGTTTGCCGGGTCTCGTACCCTACAAGTCAAATAAGGTTGTACCCTACAAATATAATGCTACAATCATAGAGGATGGTGTATAAATTCCCATCCAGCCCATGCCTAATGTGGGAAATATTGTTGAGAGTAGCATAGTGACCCGTAGCGGTCGTGTATTTGCACCAGTTGTTCTTGGAGATGTTAGTACTGGAAAGAAATCTGTTGAAAATGTTGAACCGAAGAAGGCAGTGGGTGAATCTAGTGGAGCTACGCTAAAAAAGGAGGTAGATGATATTTTGAAGATAATCAAGATGAGAGACTACAGAATTGTAGATCAGCTACTGTTTACTCCTTCAAAAATATCTATCTTGGCTTTATTGATGAACTCCTCTGCTCACAGAGAATCTTTGATGAGGGTATTGGACCAAGCTTTCGTGGAAAGTGATATGCCTGTAGACCAATTCAGCAGTGTGGTAGGGAACATTACTTCATGTAATAACCTGAGTTTCTGCGACGATGAACTACCCGATGAAGGAAGGAATCATAATTTGGCCCTCCACATCTCTATGAACTGCAAGAATGATTCATTATCCAATGTGCTAATTGATAATGGATCCACATCGAATGTTATACCAGGGAGAAAGCTTATAAAGTTGAAATATCAAGGAACACCCATGCACCCAAGTGGAATTATTATGAAAGCGTTTGATGGATCAAGGAAATTTGTTATTGGTGAAGTTGACTTGCCTATTCATATAGGCCCACATTTGTTTCAGATTACTTTCCAGGTCAGGGATATTGTACCCGCTTATAGCTGCTTGTTGGGACGGTTGTGGATACATGAGGCAGGGGCTGTCACTTCGACTTTACACCAGAAGCTGAAGTTTGTGCGTGAGGGAAAAGTGGTAATTATAAATGGAGAACAGGCATTATTGATATCTCATTTGTCTTCTTTCAGCGTTGTGGAGGTGGATGAAGTTAATGTTGGAACCCAGTTCCAAGATTTATCCATTGATAACATAAGAGGAAATGAGAATTCTATGGTTTCGTTCAAGGATGTGCAGCAGGTTGTGCGTAATGGCCACAGTGAAGTATAGGGACAGGTTATTGATCCACCTATAAACAAGAATATAGATGGCTTGGGGTTCTCTGTGAAGAATGATAAAGGTGAGAGCATGAAGTCGAAGTCTGCTGCAGGCAAGTATCAAGACATATTTCGTAGTGGGGGTTATCTTCATCCAACTATTTCCGGGATTAATGCCATTGTTGAAGATAAAGCAGAGCCAGAAATGCCAAATTATGTGACGCACAAAGTTATGGTTTAGAACTGGATCACCATTGATGTTCCCTCTCGCATAAATGTTTCAAAGTAATTTGTTTTGTTAATCTTTTTTAAAAAGCTTTCACTCTTCCCAAGGTGAAAGTATTAATATTGTATGGGCTTATCTGTTTGCTGTGACTTTTAAAATCAATAATAAAAGTTGTCTTCGTTTCCCAAATTGTGTTTTTATTTTTTGATTTTTTCTTGGAAAATGGTAATTAGAAAAAACCTTTTAAAATAAATAAAAACTGAAATTCAATCTACATGATCACTTGTTATATGTGTCACTTTCTAAAAGCAATCATAAATCATATGTGCAGATTAATTAAAAAACCCGTTGAATACAATGACCTTGTACCCTCTCCTAACTTTGAATGTCCTGTGTACGGGGCCGAAGAAGAAGACTATGATGAGATTACAGAATATGTCTCACGGTTGCTTGAGCGCGAGGAGAATGTCATTCAGCCGTATAAAGAGCCACTCGAAGTAATCAATTTGGGTTCAGAAGAAAATTCGAAGGAAGTCAAGATCGGAGCATTGTTGCATCCTGATGTAAAGAGCAGGTTGATCGAGATGTTGAAAGAGTATGTGGATATTTTTGCTTGGTCTTACCAAGATATGTCTGGTCTAGATACAAATATTGTAGAGCACCATTGTCGCTGAAGCCAGAGTGCCCGCCAATCAAACAGAAGTTGTGAAGAACTCACCCAGATATGGCAGTGAAGATCAAAGAAGAAGTTCTAAAGCAGATTAATGTCGGTTTTCTTGTGACATCAGTGTACCCTCAGTGGATTGCCAATATTGTCCCAGTATTGAAGAAATACGGAAAACTTTGCATGTGCATAGATTACAGAGATCTAAATAAAGCTAGTCCAAAAGATGATTTTCCATTGCCACACATTGATATGTTAGTGGATAGCACAACAAAATTTAAAGTTTTCTCGTTCATGGACGGATTTTCCAGGTATAATCAAATAAGGATGGCTTCTGAGGACATGGAAAAAAAACGTTTATCACGCCCTGGGGAACATTCTTTTACAGAGTGATGCCCTTCGGGTTGAAGAAAGCTGGTGCAACGTACTAGAGGGCTATGACGACCCTATTCCATGATATGATGCACAAGGAAATTGAGGTATATATTGATGACATGATTGCTAAATCTCAGACTAAAGAAGGGCATGTAGAAGATTTGTTGAAGTTGTTTCAGCGTTTGAGGAAGTATCGTCTCCGCTTGAATCCAAATAAATGTACCTTTGGTGTTCGGTCAGGGAAATTGTTGGGTTTCATCATTAGACATAGAGGGATTAAAGTTGACCCTGATAAAGTCAAAGCAATTCAAGAAATTCCAGTGCCAAGAACTGAAAAGCAAGTCAAAGGGTTCCTCGGTGTTTGAATTATATTTCCATATTCATTTCCCACATGACTGTAACATGTGAACCGATCTTTAAGTTGTTAAAAAAAGATCAAGGTTGTGTGTGGACAGATGATTGCCAAAGGGCATTTGAAAGTATTAAATAATATATGCTTGAACCTCCTATCTTGCTCACTCTTGTTGAAGGAAGACCATTGATTATGTATCTGACAGTGTTAGATAATTCCATGGGTTGTATTCTGGGACAACAAGATGAAACGGAGAAGAAAGAGTATGCCATTTACTATCTCAGTAAAAAGTTTACTGATTATGAATCGCGGTATTCCATGCTGTAAAAGACATATTGTGCTCTGGCCTGGGCAGAAAAATGTTTGCGGTAATATATGTTGAATCACACTACTTGGTTGATCTCCAAAATGGGTCCAATCAAGTATATTTTTGAAAAGCCTGCTCTTACTGGGAGAATTGCCCGCTGGAAGATGATGTTATCTGAATATGACATCGAATACCGCACTCAAAGAGCTATTAAAAGCAGTGTGTTGGCAGATTATCTTGCTCACCAACCAGCTGATGATCATCAGTCTGTGATGTTTGATTTCCCCGATGAGGATGTGATGTTTCTAAAAGTGAAAGATTGTGATGAACCATTTCCTGAGGAAGGTCCTGATCCTGAATCTCGCTGGAGTATGATATTTGATGGAGCTGTGAATGCTTATGGTAAAGGAATTGGTGTTGTGATTGTCACTCCACATGGATCACACATTCCTTTTACTGCAAGGTTGACATTTGATTGTACTAATAATATGGCAAAATATGAGGCTTGCATCATGGGTCTCGAGGAAGCTATTGATCTCAGAATTAAAATTCTAGATGTGTATGGAGATTCAGCTTTGGTAATAAATCAGATTAAAAGAGAGTGGCATACTCGTCACCCCAGCTTGATCCCTTACAAAGATTATGCTAGAAGATTGTTACCCTTCTTTAATAAAGTTGAATTCCATCACATCCCTAGATATGAAAATCAAATGGCGGGTGCTCTGGCAACTCTGGCTTCTATGTATCAAGTGAATACTTGGAATGATATACCTCAAATTATAGTTCGGCGACTGGATAGGCCTGCTCATGTGTTTACAACAGAAGAGGTAGAGGATGAGAAACCTTGGTATTATGATATCAAGCATTTTCTCCATACTCAAGAATACCCGATTGGTGCTTCGAATAAAGATAAAAAGACATTGAGAAGATTGGATGGCAGCTTCTTCCTCAGTGAAAATGTGTTGTACAAGAGAAATCATGACATGGTCTTGCTCAGATGCGTGGATAGACACGAAGCAGACATGTTGATGCATGAGATTCATGAAGGTTCATTTGGCACTCATGCCAATGGACATTCGATGGCTAAAAAGATGCTAAGGGCAGGTTACTATTGGCTGACAATGGAATCTGACTGTTACAAATTTGCAAAAAGTGCCATAAATGCCAGATTTATGCGGACAAGATTCATGTGCCTCCAACACTTCTCAATGTTATTTTTTCCCCGTGGCCTTTCTCTATGTGGGGTATTGACATGATTGGAATGATAGAACCCAAAGCTTCGAATGGACACCGTTTTATCTTGGTAGCAATTGATTACTTCACCAAATTGGTGGAAGTTGCTTCATATGCTAATGTTACTAAGCAGGTGGTAGTGCGCTTCATTAAGAATAATCTCATGTGTAGGTATGGTGTGCCGAGCAGAATTATCACTGACAACGGCTCGAATCTGAACAACAAGATGACGGCAGAACTTTGTGAAGAATTCAAGATTGTCCATCGCAATTCATCTCCGTACAGGCCGAAGATGAATGGGGCTGTTGAAGTTGCTAATAAGAATATCAAGAAAATCATCCAGAAGATGGTTGTTACTTATAAAGATTGGCATGAAATGATCCCTTTTGCTTTACATGGATATCAGACATCTGTCCGCACTTCAATAGGAGCAACCTCGTTCTACCTTGTGTATGGAATGGAATATGTGCTCTCAATCGAGGTTGAGATCCCTTCTTTGCGTGTGATAATGGAAACCAAGTTATCAGAAGCTGAATGGGTCCAGAACAGGTTTGACCAGTTGAATTTGATTGAAGAGAAGAGAATGAAGGCTTTGTGTCATGGGCAGTTATATCAGAAGAGAATGAAGAAAGCTTTTGATAAGAAGGTCAAACCTCGTGAATTCAGAGAAGTCGACCTCATGCTCAGGAAGATCATGTCTTTTAATGCTTATTCTAGGGGCAAGTGGACTCCCAATTTTGAAGGCCCATATGTTGTCAAGAAAGCCTTCTCTGGAGGTGCATTAATTCTTGAAACAATGGATGGCGAGGAGTTCCCACGTCCCATGAATGCTGATGCAATCAAGAAATACTTCGCCTAAAGAAATAAAAGAACAGTTCGCTAAGTTGAAAACTCGAAAGGGTGGCTTAGGCAAAAAGGAGCGTCTCGGTAGGGCGAAAACCCGAAAGGGAGGTCTAGGCAAAAATTAGAGACATAAATAGAATAAAATTTCCCGCTAAGTTAAAAACCCGCAAGGACAACTTAGGTAAAAGTTAGGGACTTTCTTGGCAAGTAACTGCATCAGACAAGACATGGTCGTTGAAGTAACAATCTTCTTGGATTCTCACTATACTTCAGCAGAAGCTGCTGCTCAGGATTTCAAATTTATTAGAGGGAATAATGGTCATTGTATCTAAATGTATCTTTTCCATTATATATTACCATTTTCCAAACTTTGTAGTTATCCATGGAGTCTCGCCATTCGCAGACTACCATTCTATCAATAAAATTTGATATTTTACCCAATTCTTCGTATTTCTTATTTTATTCAGCTTACAAAGACTCCATTTATTATTGATAATAATTTTCAAAGAAAAAATATTAAATAACAAAATTGTTTTTCAAAAATAATTTACAACTTACCTTTACTTTAGATTTTGTAATTCAAGAGGAAAACAAAAGCGGTGATCCCAGGAATGGACGAACTCCAGTAAATTTGGGGAAGTGTTGTTTCCTTGGGAAGGTTCTCTCAGGTCGTTTTCGCTGGTTTGCGTGTGATTTTTGTATATTGAAGACGATACCAATTGGCGTAAGGCGCAGTATCGGGTTTGTGATCCCAGTGTCCCCAGACAAGTGTTGGTTCATTTTCTGATTTTTGGGTTTGCTTGATCTGAAGTCTCTATCCCAGATTCCCCAACGAATTTTTCCCTCATATGATGAAAGGTCTTTTTCCCTTGGTGTATTGGGTTGGAACTATTTGCAAAATGTTGCTCTTTCTGCAGTGTTGGCATGATTGTTGGTATTTATTTCCCAGGCAACTAGACCAGGGCAGTATATTTTCTAAGAAGTGTTGAGACAGTTGCCCACCCTTTGGGTTTTCACCCGCCAGGTGCTAGGTTTGATTTAAAATCACCATGAGTTTGACCTCTTTCTATAATGCTGACTTCTTGATTCCCCGAGAAGGCTATCCCAGGGCATCTTTTGTTGGAATAAATTTGCATGATATGAAGACTCAATCCAAGATTCCCCAGTGAAGGCCTTGCTTATTTGATAGAAGTCTTTTCTCCCCGTGCATGCTGAGTTTGACTCATTTACGAAGCATCTCCTTTCGGCGGTACTTGTGTTTTGTTTGATTGCCCGATAATCAGGCAAGGGTAATGTTTTATTTAAGAAGTGTTGAAATGGTTATCAACTTTTTGGGTTTTCACTCACCAAGTGTTGGGTTTGATTTAAAATACCCATAAGATTGATTTCTTGCTATAATATTTGACTTCTTAACTCTCCAAGTTCTTATCCCCATGAGGCTTCATACTTTTTCCCCAGAGAAGTTTCTATAATACTTACTCGCAATATTGAAGAACGTATCTCTGGTTTCCCCAGTGAGGAACGTATCTTGGTTTCCTCCCTTTGATAATAAGGAAATTTCTCCCCCCAGTGAAGTTTGTATGATGTTTCCCCAATGAAGTCAGCTCGGAATCCTCAGTCGATGTTTTGCCGATATAGTTTCCATCTGCCTTGTTTGAAATCAGTATTGCAATCCCCAATAGAAGTGAGGACCGTGAAAGCATTTGTTTCCCCATTGAAGTATATTTGCTATTCCCCGGTGAAGCCTGGAGAAGGGTGTCATATCTCTGTATCTGTACTGTTTTTTCGCTATGATTTGTTTACTTCCGGATTATGTTCCTCCCCAGTGAAGTTAAGCCATGCAGTAGGATTTTGTTTCCTTAGTTGGTGCTTATTTTCTTATGGAATGTTCATCTTGGCTGTGATTTAGCCGAGTGTTGTTTGTGTCCGAGTTGGTTTTGTTTGTTTATCCCCAGTGTTATATGTTTGTTTTGTCAGCATATACATGATAACACTCATACATTCATACATACATCATGCATATTTAAATTTAGAAAATCATTACTCATTAACATTTGTTAATATCTTGTTGACATATTACCTTGTTTTACAGATTTGTGTTGTCCTCTCTCTAATAGAGTGTCGGCCTTAAGCGGAAAGTGTATATTCTTTCAATTTCCCCATTGAGTTATCCCTCGTGGAAGTTTTTTGCTTTAGCCTTCCTGTACAACTCTTTGTTTGGATGGTTTGGATTTCCCTCTTGAGTTTATTTCTCAAAGGATATATTTTGGTTGACTATTTCACTCCAGTTTATTTTTGGTTTGAATCTTTTTCTCCCAGCGATTTTATTACTTTGGATTTATCTCCTCAGCAAGAATATATTAGCATCTCCCCAGGAAGTCATATTTCTTTCCTGATGAAGCCATATTGCTTTCCCCAGAAAGTCATTTTTATAATCCTTCCTATAACAACAAGTAGCAGGTCTCTTTATTTGAGCAACTTATACTTCCCCGTAAAAGTCGACGTTACCTTTTTTGCTATCTTCTCTATGAGTGGATGGTTTGCAGTCCAAATTACTCTAGTGGATGGCAAGTATTTTTGATATGACAGGGACAGTTCGTTAAGAAATATTTATAAGTGGTAGTCTATTTATTTGAGATAGCTTATACATTACCCTTTCCAGGCAGAATGCCTTGGTTAAAGAAGAAGTTGAGACCCGTTCTAGGTGAAACGCCGGAATTTTGGGAAAAACTTATTATCTTTTTGCTACCCTCAGTGAACGTTGGTATTTCATTGTCAGTGAACGGCGGTACTATGATATTTTCCTTCTACCTTCAGTGAAAGTTGGTAGATCACCATCAGTGAACATTGGTGATTATTATCTTTTTGTTACCTTCAGTGAATGTTGTTAGTTCATCGTCAGTGAACGGCGGTGTTATGATATTTTCTCTTACTACCTTCAGTGAAAGTTGGTAGGTCACCATCAGTGGAAGTTGGTGATTGTTATCTTTTTGCTACCCTCAGTGAACGTTGGTAGTTCATTGTTAGTGAACGGCAGTGCTATGATATTTTCTCTTACTACCTTTAGTGAAAGTTGGTAGGTCACCATCAGTGAAAGTTGGTGAATGTTATCTTTTTGCTACCCTCGGTAAACGTTGGTAGTTCATTGTCAGTGAACGACGATGTTATGATATATTTTCTCTTACTACCTTCGGTGAAAGTTGATAGGTCACCATCAGGGAACGTTGGTGATTATTATCTTTTTTCTACCTTCAGTAAACTTTGGTAGTTCATCGTCAGTGAACAGCGGTGCTATGATATTTTCTCTTACTACCTTCAGTGAAAGTTGGTAGGTCACCATCAGTGAAAGTTGGTGATTATTATCTTTTTTCTACCCTCAGTGGATGTTGGTATCATCGTCAGTGAACAGCGATGTTATGATATATTTTCTCTCTACCTTCAGTGAAAGTTGGTAGTTCATCATCAGTGAACATCGATGATTTTTTCTCTCTACCTTCAGTAAACGTTGGTAGCTCACCGTTAGTGAACATCGGTTTTGTTATTCTTTTCTCTTTCTACCTTCAGTGAACGTTGGTAGTCTCACCGTCAGTGAAAGTTGGTGTATCCTTTGACCTTTTCACCATCCTCTATGAGTCGGGTCTTTTAGATTCATCAGTGATTTATTTTCCTGGTCGGGTTTCTCTTTTGATTCTTTATTTCCTTTGTTACATCCCCAGTGGTGTTTTTCATCCCTTTGAATTTGTTCATATGCATTCATACTTGTAAGCATTGCATGGCATCTTAGGGCCAAAAATAGGGTTTGTTTTATATTTAAGTATCTTCGATCGCGTCGACACGAAGATTTTTAACCTTCGTATCTTAGGATAGAAGAAACTTAAATAAGGGCAGTTGTTGTACCTCAATTTTTGCCCCTAAGATCCCTTCATCATACCATATTGATTCAATCACAACAAGATCACATTAGGGCTTTTGGTTCTCCTCCCTATCTTTAGCTTTGCTCTTTGAGGAATCACCAAGAACCTTGACTTGTTTTTCTTTTGTGATCATGCATGTTTTGTTTTGACTTTCTTTTTAACTAATAAAATGCAATGCCATTTTTTCTTACTTGTTAATAATATAGGTAAAAGCAATATGGCCTAGCAAGTTAATCCATGGGTTCATGAGTTTATTTACATGCCCTAGCCAACAAAGCTTGAGAAAATTAAACCTCACCATTGAAGTTATTTTGGAAGAAATTGCATGGCAAGTGTAATACGGTGGGAGAACCGACTTGAGATATTTTGCGTTTGATCGCAAATTTTGCTGTTAGCAAGAGTCTCCACCGACTTTTCTTTTATCCAAAAGGAAAGGTGGAAAAGAACAGGAAAGACCTTTGAGATTATTTCTTGAGTTCGGGGGGTAGATTATGAAAAGGGAAGGTGTTAGCACCCTTTTCATCCATAGTTATCTATGGGCTCTTAGTTTCTTGCTAGATTACTTGCTTTTGTTTGAAAATGTGTTTTGTGGTGGTTTTGAAAGTATTTTGAAAAGGCGCCTTTGTTTATGCAAACTTTGTAATAGTTCTCGTTCGTAAGAACTTATACAAAGTGTTGGACTTTTGAAAATATTTCATATTTTTAAAGTTTGTTTTTGAAAGTGTTTGGTGTTTGTTTTTAAAATAAGCAAGGATGTTTGTTTTGAAAGTGAGCAAGCAACTAGGAACAATCTACCTACTCAAAAGTATTTTGTTTATTTCTTCCTTCCATTGATATTGCTATCTTACCATTGATTTGGTAAGAAGCCTTATCTTTGGATGTAAGGGGACGGGCGTGGGTCATCGTATAGTCATGATAGCAATGTTGTGAGATATCTTAGCATTTCTCTTTGAGGGACTAAGATCATTTTGAAAGGCAACATTGATAGCGTCATTGAGGGACTATGATCTTGTATTTTTTATTTGTTTTTGCTAAGACATCCCACATGCATAACATGACCATTTTTGTAAGGCAACAAAGTGGAATTACCCTAAGGGTGTAAGTGTGCAAGTGTATTTGATTTGTATGCATTGTTTATCTTGAATTAGGGTTTACTAATTGTTGATTTTAGTCTTGCCATACAAACTCTAATTACTAACATTTATATAAAAGCGATAAATTGCGGAAAGTAAAATTACTACGCTATTACATCATTAGGGGAGGGGGTATACAAATTTACAGATGGGGATTGCAAGAAAATTAAGCCTAATTATCTATTACAACCATATTGAATAACGTATAAGAATTGAAAATATAATGTACAAGAAGATAAATGGAGAAGAAATTATTTTTGTTTGGTTTTAATGAAAGGGTTTAGTTTTGACCTAATTAAAAATAGTGATTAATTAAAATTAAATAAAAATTAAACCTAAACTAATTAAGAAAAGAAATTAAGTTAGAAAGTATTTTTAGGGTTTTTTTTATGAAAAAAAGTTTTAAGGTTAATGAAAATAATACGGTAATTAATTTAAAGAAACTTAAGTTCTAAATTAATTTAAAATAAAAAAGGAAAAAAAGTTCTAAATTAAGTTCTATACTTAAGTTCTAATTATTAATTTATTGAGAGAAAAAAAAGAAATTAATTTGTTAAGAAAAATGTTTTTGTCTTTTGTCTTTATAAAGAAAAATAAAATAAATAAGTGTGAAAATAATAAATAAAAATATTTTTGGGTTTTTTATTAATAAAAATAATAATAATAATAATAATAATAATAGTAATAAAAATATAATAAAGAAAAATGAAACAAGATAAAATTAAAAAATAAAATAAAATGATAAAAAATAATTGGGTCAGGTGTGCAAAAGTAATAGAGGGGTCAGAAGTTAGCAAAAGATAAGGCCCACTGCTTGGAGGCCCATGTGCGCCTGTTTGTGACAAAAAAGAGTGAAAATGTGAAAAATATGAAAAGTGGCAGTGCTGGGGCTTGAACCCACGTCCTGAGCATGAAACGCGCGCTGCCTTACCACTTGGGTGGCTATACATCTGTTAACATAAGTGAAACAATAAATACATAACACAAGTCAAGTCTTAAAAATGACTTCATGTTCAACCTCCAGCCATGGTTTATGTAACTTGCTCATTTCTCATCAAAAATGTAAGATGTAAACATGAAATTTGCTCCATTTTTCCATACGAATCCAACCATATAAATATCATAAGCTATAAATCAAAGATGAATGAGAATTTCTAAAAGTACCAAATTCTAACCTAACTTTTTTCAGAGATTCAAACCTAAAATTCTCTAAGCTCAATCAATATAAATGAAATCTATGGACATGTACAATTTCAAGGCAATGATATATACATTTTATCTTCACAAATCAGAATCAAATGATGCTTATATGAAGAGATAGAAGTTTTAAAATTTACCTCTTGCAGCTGGAGTCGTGTATGGAGTTTGAGCATCCTTTGAGATGGGCTGATGATTTATGTAGCTTGCTTGGACCTCCTTGAATGTATTCCAACTCCTACCTTGCTTTGAGGATTGCTGAAACTCCCAACTCAAGTCAAGTTGCAAGCTTCAGTTTTGAAAATGGTGGATAATGATGGAGGGGTTACAGTCTTGAAACAGGGACTTGGATCAATTGTGTATGATGTATGTAAGGTGTTTGGATGATTAAGAATCAAAATGCACGAGTGGAAATGGAGATGGGGAGTTTTGGCTCAAAACTGTCAAGTTTGGGCAGTTCTGTGCATCAAGGGTGTTTGGGAGAGTTTGAGGATGATTGAAATCGTGTATTGGCTTGCAATAGACTTGTATAGTTATATGAAAAATGTTAGAGGACTTTTGCACAACAGATTTCTGAGTTATAGGGTTATGGCTAGGTTGCTTGATTTTGAAGAAAAGTGACAAAACCAAGTTTCAAAGTTTTGTAGCAGCAATGTAGAGTGGTTAAGCACTTTTATCACATTTCTTATGAATTTGTAGATGGATAATGATCATAGGGAACAAGTGAGAGGCTCAAGAATTGAATTTGTGCATAAAATCCACTTTTCCAAAATGGCAATGTTGCCTTTCTTCCTAAAATGGTATTAAGCATGGGCAATGCATTGAATGCTTGGATTAAAGATTCTAAAAGTTATGTAAACATTTAATTATGGAGTGAAACGCAAGTTAGAAGCCTACAAAGTAGGATTTGTACAGCATGCTTGAAGATTGGATCATGTGTTCATCACAAAATTGACTTGTAATACAAGAAAGAAACCCTAACTTCATGCCTTCGATTCTCCTAGCTCAAGTATGATCTCAATGAGTTTTTGGACATTTTGGAAAGCTTGTAACATCCTCCACAACCTCTATGTTGGACATTTTCGAAGATTCATCTTGGAACCAGGTGAAAAATTTCCATGAAGTTAAGTCAAAATCCTGCCTAAACTAAGGCAAAATTTCTCTAAGTCCTCAAGTTTCATGAACATGTCTTCAAAAAATCATAACTTAAAATCTAAGAATTTATTGGAAAATTTCTTCCCTACAATGTTTTAGATCTCATTGATATCTACAACTTTCATGTTGGAAGTTTCCTTTAAATCTTCTTGCATCATGGTGTAAATTTGGCACAAAGTTATGAAAAAACATGAATTTTCAACACTTAAAAAAATTCTAAGTCTTGGAAATTTTGACTTTTCAAAATGAAATCTTGAATTTTTTATTTCTTGATGAACAAGTTTCATATTTTGACATGTCTTGATGAATTATAATCTTTGAAACTTGATTTTGATCAAAAAGTCAAAGTTTGACTTTCTAGTGTACAGTTGACTTTTCATCAGTTGACTGAAATTCAATTATCAATCAATTGATCTTGAGAAATATTTTGAGCCATGCCATTAGGTAAAAATGAAGCATTTGAATCCTTGATATCATAACTTAAACCAATAAATCATTTGCTAGGTCGAAAATCAAAGATTGCACTTTCTCAATCAAAACCCTAATTTTAACCATTTTGCCCTTTTGATGTTCTGATCAAATTTCTTGTGGAATTATGATCCAAACTTGACCAATTGACATATATGAGTTCATAATGTTTATGTGGATCAAAAATTATGAAGTTTGACTGTAAATTGACCATAGTTGACTTTTTCCCCAATACAACTGATTTTAGGCCAACTGATCAATTGACTGAGCAAAAATGTGATCCAAGACTTGAAACTTAACATGAACAATATTAAGGGTCCAAAATGATCCATGAAAGTCATATGGGGCATTAACATTCCAATTTTCCTTGTGCAAACTCAAACCCTAATTTTCAGTTATTAGTGCTTAAGGAGGTCTCTTGAGCTGATCAAACCTTGTGCAGTCTTGAATCAATGGAAATCTTGTGAGAGCTTACTTGAGAAATGAGAGGGAAAATTTTGGGATACAACAGCTTCCCCTATTCAATCTTCTTAAACCTGAAGAGTTAGATTGGCGGATCCGGCATTCGTGACTTGAAGGTGGAAGATGATTGAACACTAGAGTGCCCAGAAATTTGCACTCGAAGATGTATTGGGAATGGGCTTATAGATGCCATTTGGAGGAATGATGGTAAATACTGGAAGAAGTATCAGTACAAATCTTTGGTTGATTTAAAATAAAACTTGATGTTTCACCTGTGGTAAAAAGGGTTAGTAAAATGCAGATGTATGCATGATGTTCACAAGATGAATGAGATTATGTTAAATGCGTTTTGTATGTATATGCTATGACGTAGAAATGTGGGATACATATTTGTCCAGGAAAATAAATCCCTGACTGCTACTGAGGAGTTTTGAATCCCGGATTGCTGTTGGGGATTATCTCTTGAATGTTAGCTGTTATCTGGTCGGGTCCAGGCTTCACAACAATTTGCTGAGGATAATGAAGTAAACTGCTATATGGTTGGATCCGGCTTCACGGTAACTTACTTGGGAAGAATAAATTAACTGTTATCTAGTCGTATTCCAGGCTTTGCAGAAAATTTCTTGAAATTGAACTGTTATCTGGTCGGATCCAGGCTTCACAATAAACTTGAAGTGGTAACTACTATCTGGTCGGGTCCAGGCTTCATGTTTTTTTTTAAAGTTATACTATTATTTGGCCGGTGAAATAACCGGCTGAAAATCATCAAACAATGAAGTCGCCATCGAACGTCTTTTATCCCGTATGGAGGGAAAGGTAAACATCGAGAAAACCTAAGAAGGGAGAAGTCACGGTCTTGCGACCGAGATATCGGGTAAGGGAGTCTGTTACGTGAGGGAAAGGTATTAGCACCCCACACGCTCGTAGTACTCTACGGTATCCACTCTTGTTGTCTATCCTATGGGTGTGTTTAATCTATGCTTACTGTTTACTACTGCTAAAGGGAGAATGCATGCAAAATAAATGAGAAAAGAATGTAGGGAAAATAAAATTGTACTCGCTTGAGCCCTACCCCAATGCCTACGTATCCTTTTTGAGGAATCAAAGCTACTGTAGTTCGGCTCACATATTTTTGTTTGTTTTTTGTTTTTTATGGACAATGTTAATTCCGCCTTCTGCCACAGCTCGACCTTTGGAGACTTATGCGTTGGCACAGAAGTAAATTAATCACGTCCTTACCTGAAAAGGGTTTTAGAGAAAATGTGCTCGAGCGCACAAAATGGTTTGAGTTAGTTTGTATGTTTGTTACCTTGAAAAAGGGTTTAAGTGAGATTAGCATGTTTTATGATTTGCTAAGAAAATATTTTTTTAGATTTAGATGCGTATGCAAAAAGGTAAGAAAAGAGTCTAAGGGAGAATAGTCTATTTATAACCTAATGTTATCATACAATGGTAGCCCTAAGTCAAGGATGAACGAAAGGGAAATATCTACATAATGTTAGCATGCATGGTTTACAACCTAAGGTCTAACTTGCGTCCGAAAGGAGCAAGTGCATCCTAAGGGAACATGGTATGTACAAGGATAAAGCAAGAAAGCTTATAAGCTCAAAAGAACACACCTAGAGAGATCCTATCTAAGTTATCATGCCAAAGAAAGTCTAAAAAAACTATCCTATAGGTAACATGCAATGAGAGCATAGTCGTGATCTCAATTTCTAAATCGATTGACTCATCGATCAACAAGAAATTAATGGAAACGATAAAATCCTATAGGGAGCATGCACTGAGATCGAATTCGTGATCTCAATTTCTAAATTGAGTGACTCATCGATCAGTAAGAAATAATTGAAAGCGATAAAATCCTATAGGGAGCATGCACTGAGAGCGAAGTCGTGATCTCAATTCCTAAATTGTGTGACTCATCGATCTACAACAAAAGAACAAACACAAGCACATCACATATAGCAAATGAAGTGCGGAATGCCTGCTACGGGTATTTAAACAGCGACTTCGAGCACACGCTCTTTATTTCCTACTTCTCATGGTATCTAGAAAAACGGTAAATGGATGTAGTAAAATGCGAAGAAGTACAAAGGTAATAGTTGCGACTACCAAATCGAGCAAATCGTCAAGAGCAGGCGAAAGCAATGAAGAAGCAGGGAGTACGCGTCGAGCAAGCTTCACCAAGAAACAAACAAAGTCAGAAATAATATCCAACTAAGATAAAGCAAATGCATATTGCGAATGCAATGCGTAATCAGAAGTTCTTGCACAAGACATCATAAAGTATCACATGTATCAGGACCACATATAATATGATATGAATTTCTCAAGACAATGAAAAATGAGGCATGTCGCATCGGAAGCGAGCACAATCCGTATGTTTCAATCATGTAACAATTGTTATGTTACATGATCGAAAACACCAAAATGTACCTTGCAAAATAAACAAACGCGTCAAAAATATCATGACATTATTCAAGGGTCAGAATCTACCGCCAAACCACTCACCATGCCAAGGGGAATTGAGTCAAAGTTACAAAACTGACAAGAACGCATTAAAATCCTAATTCTAATCATGTCCTAAACATTAATTCAATTAATTCCTAAGCTAATGGAAAAATTATGAAAAAAATATCAACAAGTCAGAAATTAACACATAATCATCCACAAAATTTTCAGCAAGAAAATCATGAAAGAAAGTATCAAGATTAATTTACTAAAATTTAAGAACAAAGTAAAAAGAAATGAACATGGTATGGTAACAAATCCACAAGGGAGTGTGAAAAAGAAAGCCCAAACGCCTAGGCCCGCTACATAATCTGGTTCAGCCCTTCATCCAATTCAAATTATTCCTAATTTCTATTAACTGAATTAATGAAGAAAAAAGAAAATATAAAGAAGCTATATGTGCGAAACGGCCGCGTTTTGAATGCACCTGGTCTTATGACCTTCCACCTGCCTCCGAGAATGAATCCCTTCCTTCTTACGTCGTTCTCACCTCTTCCAAGCCACCGTCACCGATTTCCTTACAGGCTCACACCGATGTAACACCACCACTCCACTCGTCTTGTCACCCTGAATTCAAATATGCCACTATTTCTTCTCGATTTTGCTCGCGTCGGTCCAATTTTAACAGAAAAACCTAAAACCCTAGAAGTAAAATTAAACACTTTGGTTGATTCTCTGGGGTGCGATTCTATGAGGATTTCATTCTAAAGGATCTGCTCTCCATAATTCTTGCAGAATATGAAGAACGAAGATGAAACCGCTTACCTCCTATGGCGTGGTTCACGAACTTTGTGTGAAGCCTTGCTCAAGTAAATTTGTTTCTGTTGTTGATTTTGAATTGCGATGTTAATGACGATGCTTGATACCAATGTGAATCGTTCCTCGGATATTCTTGATATGAAGAAGATGAGGACGGTTGACGCGATGAAGATGAAGAGGATGCAATTGTTATTGCGGTTTGGTGAAAATGCAGAGAGAGCGGTGGGTTGAGAAACGAGGAAGACGAATGTTGCTTAAAGTTGCAGTGAGATTGGTTATGGTGATTGGAGAGAGCTGAGAGAAGAGGGTGCCGAGGATGACGATTTATTGTTAAAGATAAAGTTGATGAATGGAGGGATTTTCCTGAGATTATGCAGAGAGTGAGGTTAAAAAAAGGTGAGTCCTCTAACTGATTTCTCTTTCTTTTTTTTTGTAAACTAAATCGTGAAATTCATTTTTTTTCTCTTCTGAATTATGTTGGGAATTCTCTCTCCCTCATTTCTGTTATTTTGTTACGGTTTTGAAGTTTGTTGAGAATTGGTTGGGAATTAGTTAGTTCTGCTAGAAATTCCGTTAGGAGTTGGAAGGTTGGTTACAGGTTGTTGTTTAGAGGTTGAAAGTTGTTAGAGAAAGTTGTTAGGGGTTTGGAAACTGGAATTTTGTTAAATCTGTTATGAGATTCTTTAGAAGTTAGTTAGGCTGGTTAGTAATATTTTCGGTTTTCTGTTGGAGAGGAGGTTAGGGTAGAAAAGTTAGGAAGGTGTTTCTGTTATGATTCTATTGACAGTTTGCAGGGTTGTTAGAAATTGTTACAAGACAGTTAGGGATGGAAGAGGTTTGTTGGTTGAGTTAGAGGTTTAGTTACAGTTGATAGTAACAATGGTTAGAAGAAATTGGGGGATTAGTTATGGTAGTTAGGAAATTCTGTTAGGGAATTTGTAGGGTTGTTTTCTTGTTTGTTATCATTCTGTTATGGAGGTTAAAAAACAGTTAGCTGGAAACTAAGCTAAAAGTTAGTTGAGATATGTTTGGTTAGGAGATGTTAGAATGTTAGAGGTTAGAAATGTGTTATGGAGGGCTGATTAGAAAATCGGTTAGGGGTTGTGAATCGGTTATGCAGGGTTGGGAAGTGTTTAGAATTTATTTAGAATCCTGTTAGAAAAAATGGTTAGGAATGAGCTGAGTTGATGCTATATATACAGGTAAATGAAATAATGCCATGAGACACAAGCCTTGAAGATGCCTACCGGTTGAGGTTAAAGCAATGATGAAGCGTTGCTCATACGAGTCCGGTTTGTTAGAATACCGACAGCTCATGTAAGCATTATTCAGGTATGATATGAAATTCACTAATGATTGCTTAAGATATCTACTCTATTGAGTCCTTTCTCTTCTTGAAAATAAAACCCAAAGGTTTCAATACAACCATGTATTCTCATAGATTGTTTCAATGTTTTTTCTATTTAGATATCGGGCAGGATCAGGAATAATGCGTCACCGTCTTGTTGACTGCTCTCGGTTGACAATCTGAACCAATGTGATATGGTTTCCGCTGACATACAACCTTCCCTTCTGAAGCGAGACTTCATTCCCGAAAATCCAGGAACCGATATCAGAGACGAAATCCTCCATCTATTTCGCTGTTAAACAGGTAGTGCATTCCATTTACATTCAAACATACCTTTCTGAAATTGCAAGAGAACCCAGTATCCTACATTGATGCCTTTGAGAAAGGTTTTGAGTTGAATTGGCTAGTATATTTAGACATGTTGTGACTTGTTTTCTGTTCTTGCAGGACTGCATGTTATTGTTTAGAATTTTCTGTTTGAATGGTTTGGAGCTGAAGAGGTAGCTTGCAATATGGGATTCGGGAAAAAAATGATGAAATCCTTTAATTGTTGACCATAATTCAGAACTGTTTTTGAATTGTATTTGGATGCATTTCCTGAATTGTTTTCTTTTTTGGACAGACTTGATGTAATTGTTTTGTTGGACAGAATTGGTGTATTTGAAATAAGCATTGGTTCGACGTATTGCGAGTTGAGTCGTTTTGGATTTAAAAAAATTGACAAGGTTCAAGGCTTAGCAAAGTAATGGATAAAACGTCCTGAATGTATGTGATTGTATAGAGTTTTGGACTTTGGGATTTTATGTAGTTGTTTCTTTGGAATGTAATATTAATTTGTCATGGCTGCAAGTGTAAATGAATTTGGCGTTTGTAATGTCTTGTGATGGAGTTTGAATTGCATAGAATTTTACGTGAATGAACTTTGTAAGGACCCCGAATGGATTTAAATTGATATGGATGCTTCTTGACTTTTACAACTTGAGTGAATATTCGTAGTGAACATGGACTTGAGTGAAGTTGAATATCCTTTATAATGAAATGATTAAGTGTTGAGCGTGATGAATAAGATGAAGATGATTATGATGAATGAATGTATTGCGCTTGTACTTTGTTCCTTAAATCTCAAGAAGTCCAAATGCATTCCCTTTCCAACCTTGCGAATTTCCAACAACTTTGATGAATTGAACCAAATTTGAATTCATTGAATCAATTAAATTCACTTCAAGCTTAATCCAAATTAGCTCGCATGACAAGCCACAAACAATTTGAGAGAATGATGCCTTGATTATGATCCATATCTTGAACTTGAATGAATATCTAAAATTAATATTCCATTCTCAATGAAGCCCTATATTCAATTCAATTTTCCAATATTAAGCAAACTTTCATGACAAGAAACAAGTATGCAAAATAATAATGATGCCTTTATTATAATGAATTCGCAAACTCATCTCTTGCACCATGGCTTGCATTTCACAATCCAATTCCACTATATCTCGACTTAATGAGTAACAAGATAGCCAATGCCTTGAATCCTTTGATAAAGGTAGGACTTGGAGCATAGTAGGATACTGTGACATGAAACTCAATGAACCTCAGTTGTTGAACATCAAAAAGCTCAAATATGATGAGTAACAAACCCTAGTTCACTTGCTTTTGATAAAATTTGATAATCAAGGTAGTTTGAGGTGATGGAGGGAACCAAAACCTTAGCTTACAATTGAATTCTTGATGAAGCATAACAAGTTAAAACCCTAGCATCCTTCCCATAACAAGTTAAAACCCTAGCATCTTTCCCTGCTTGTTGAAGAAGCAGCTTGAATCTCTTGGATGAAGATAAGATCCTCAGAGCCTTAAAGAAACCCTAATTCTTCGAAATCTTTGATCACATGCCAGATTTTATTGATTAATGAATGAATGGTGTGTTAGATGACCTAATGGAGTTATGTACATGAGAAAAGCGCAACAATGCATAAGCCAGATAAAGTGAAAGAGGTAGGACAAATTTGGGGTATTACAACCGGGTCCAGGCTTCATAGTGTCTTGCTGGGGATTATAGCTAGTTGTTATTTGGTCGGACTCCAGGCTTCACAATAGCTTTCTTGAATAGACGACATTAAACTGATATCTGGTCAGATCCAGGCTTTACAGATTTCTGAGGTGGATGAAGTTAATTTCTATCTGGTCGGGTCCAGGCTTCACAATAAACTAGTTTGAAGAGATAGGGTTGAACTGATATTTGGTTGGGTCCAGACTTTACAGTAACTTGCTTGAAGCTTAGTTGTTATCTGGTCGGATTCCAGGTTTTACAACAAACTTCTGAAGGGAATTATTATCTGGTCGGATCCAGGCTTCACAATAACTTACTTGAAAAGATGAAATTGAGAACTGATATCTGGTCGGATCCAGGCTTCACAGTAACTTGTTGGGGTGGAGGTAAATTCTACTGGGGAAAAGAAGTTAAACCCTGGTTTGGTTGAGTCCAGGTTCTTCAATATTTCTAAGAGTTGAACTATTATCTGGTCGGGTCCAGGTTTCATAGTATCTAAAAGGTTACACTACTCTCTGGTCGGGTCCAGGCTCTATAGTGACTTGAGAAGTTAACTATTATCTGGCCAGGTCTAGGCTTCATAGCAGCTTGAAAAGTTACACTATTATCTGATTGGGTCCAGGCTTCATAGTATCTTTCAGAGGTAGTAAAGGTTTTGTTGACGACTTTACTAGGGATTAGGGGTTGTGGCCCTCTGATTTGTAATTGTCTGAAAGGCAAACTCATGCTGGAGAGTATAGACTCAGCCGGGGAAGACAGACTCAGATGGGGAGGATAGACTATGCTGGGGGAATTTTGTTGTTCGTTGATTGTTGTACGTTGTATGTTGGGGAAATAAACCATGTTGATGAATAGTTGATGAACTCCTGGCGAGGTGAGTTCTTTGAGGAAGAGATCCACAAGGCTTCTTCTTGTAGGATCAACTTAAGTGAGGGGAGAGCTGTCAAGAGATTGAGACTTTGGCTGGAGATTGGTTTATTGTAGTTGTTCTTGTGGGGGTAATGTTAATGAAATAACTCTGTGGGGATATTCCATATACATTAAAGAGATTTTTTCTACTGCTTAGCGGGACACATGTGCCAAATAGTTTTAATTATGTTCCTATGCATATGTTCGTTCAATTTTAGTCATTGGACATTTTTGCATTCAAAACAAAAATAGAAAGTTTGCACTTCAAAGTATATTAGTATTGATATTTTTCCCATGAATAGGTGTTTTTGTACAAAGAGACGGAGATCCTAGTAAGAGGAAATCGTCGAAAGGAAAAAAATTGAAAACAAAAACAAATAGCCATGTGGAAATGATCTCATTGCATTCCAACTCCACTATTTCCCCAATGTCTTTGAATGCCCCTTGCCGCTGACAGAGATTGATTGGATTGATCTTGGACCGTTTGAACTCGGACCTTGGTGATAAAGTTGACAATGGTGATTCCACGGGACATAGTCATACGCTTTCAATCCTTAACTTTTGCCTGGACCGCCCTTTCGGGTTTTCAGCCCACCATGATACCCATTTTTGCCCAAGTCGCCCTTTTGGGTTTTCAACTTGTCGGGTGTACAAATCTTTTGCATATATCCCTAATTTTTTCCCAAACCTTTTTGTTTGTCGGGATGCCCTTATTTTGCCTAGGTGTGTCAACCTAGCGGGTCTCTTATGCGTAGTATTTTTTAACTATGTCCGCGTTTATAGGATGTGGGAAGTCTTCACCATCCATGGTAGTCAGCATCATGGCACCACCAGATAACACTCTCTTGACAATAAATGGCCCTTCATAGGTGGGATTCCATTTGCCCCTGGGGTCGCCTTGTGGCAGAATGATGTGCTTTATCACCAAGTCACCGGCTTGATATACTCGAGGCTTGATCTTTTTGTTGAAAGCCTTTATCATACATTTTTGGTACGTCTGACCATGACAAACTGCAGCCAATCGCTTCTTATCGATCAAGTTCAACTGATCCAATCTTTTCTAAATCCACTCGTCTTCGCCTAAGCCTGCCTCATTCATAATCCTTAGTGAGGGAATCTGAACTTCCACTGGCAAAACAGCTTCCATGCCATAGACTAGAGAAAAGGGAGTTGCCCCAGTTGATGTTCTAGCTGAAGTATGGTAGCCATGTAGAGAAAACGGTAACATCTCATGCCAATCCTTGTAGGTTACTACCATCTTCTGCATAATCTTCTTAATGTTTGTGTTGGCCGCTTCGACTGCGCCATTCATTTTAGGTCTATATGGACAAGAATTGTGATTCTTGATTTTAAACTGAGTGCAAAGCTCAGTAATCATAGCATTGTTGAGGTTAGTCCCATTGTCGGTGATGATCCTTTTGTGGATACCATAGAGGCAAATGAGGTTATGTTTGATGATTCTGGCTACCACATTCTTTGTGACTGAGGCAAAAGAGGAGGCTTCGACCCATTTGGTGAAATAATCAATAGCGACCTGAATGAAGTGATGTCCATTGGAAGCAGTGGGCTTGATCTCTCCAATCATGTCAATGCTCTACATTGCAAATGGCCACGGAGAGGTCATGACGTTCAAAGGGATAGGAGGCACATGGACCTTGTCAGCATAGATTTGGCACTTGTGGCAAGTCCTAGAGTGTTGATGGCAATCAGTCTCCATTGTTGACCAATAATAACCAGCTCTCAAGATTTTCTTTGCCATAGTATGTCCGCTTAAGTGAGTGCCAAAGAGACCATCGTACATGTCTTCCATAATTTCCTCTGCCTCCTTCTTGTTCACACATCGGAGTAGAGTAGAATCATGGTTGCGCTTATATAATATTCCGTTACTTAGGAAAAATTTGGCTGAAAATCTTCGTAAGAACTTTCTGTCATTGATGGATGCCCCCTCAGGGTACTCTTGTGCTTCAAGGTATCTGTTCACCTTATGGTACCATGGTTGCTCGGTGTCAGTATCGAGCTCACAACAGTGTGCAGGTTCGTCTAATCACTCAATTATAATCATAGGGGCTTCGTTGTCTCATCTGACTTTAAACATAAAAGACATGGTGGCCAAAGCGTCAGCCAACTGATTTTCTTCCCTAGGGAAGTGTTCAAAGGTGATCTCTTCGAAGTAGGGAATCAGAGATAGCACAAGTTCCTTGTAAGGGATGAGATTATGGTGTTTAGTGTCCTAATCTCCTTTTACTTGGCTGATCACTAGAGCATAATCCCCAAACACATTCAAATGCTTGATCCTCAAATCAATGGCAACTTTCAAACCCAAAATGCATGCTTCGTACTCAGCCATGTTGTTCGTGCAATCGAAGCATAATCTGGCAGTGAAAGGAGTGTGGCAACCTTCAGGGGAGTTGATCACAGCACCAATTATGTTACCCAAGGCGTTGGAAGCCCCGTCGAAAACCATAGTCCATCGGGATCCTTGTTCGGGTCCGTCATACGGTCCAGGTTTTGCACAGTCGGTCACTAGCATGATGTTCTCATATGGGAAGTCAAAGTTCATAGACTGATAATCATCGACAGCTTGATGGGCCAAATGATCTGCTAGTACACTTCCTTTGATGGCCTTTTGCATTGTGTATTGAATGTCGTACTCACTCAAAATCATTTGCCATCTGGCTATCAGTCTGGAAAGAGCGGGTTTCTCGAAGATGTACTTGATTGGGTCCATCTTAGAAATCAACAGAGTGGTATGAGTCAACATATACTGTCTTAGCCGGAGAGCAGCCCATGCCAGAGCGCATCAAGTTTTCTAGAGAAGTGAATATCTAGTTTCACAGTCGGTAAACTTTTTGCTCAGGTAATAAATAGCATGCTCTTTTCGGCCAGACTCATCATGTTGGCCCAAAACACACCCCATGGAGTTCTCTAGTACTATCAAATACATGATCAAGGGTCTTCCTTCAACTGGAGGCATGATAATAGGAGGTTCTTGTAGATATTCTTTGATTTTGTCGAAGGCAGCTTGGCATTCATCATTCCATCTGACTACTTGATCTTTCTTCAAGAGTTTGAAGATTGGCTCACAAGTAGCAGTCAAGTGGGATATGAAACGGGCGATGTAATTGAGATGACCCAAGAATCCTCTAACTTCTTTTTCAGAATGAGGGTCTGGCATTTCTTGGATGGCCTTTACCTTGGAAGGATCGACTTCAACACCTTTACTACTGACAACAAAACCTAGAAACTTTCCAGATCGTACTCCGAATGTGCACTTGTTAGGATTCAACCTCAACTTGTACTTTTTCAACCTTTCAAATAGCTTATACAGCTGATCGAGATGTTCCTCCTCAGTTTGTGATCTGACAATCATATCATCCATATATACCTCTATTTCATGATGGATCATATCATGAAACAAACCTACCATAGCCCTTTGATATGTTGCCCCTGTATTATTCAATCCGAACGGCATGACCTTGTAACAAAAGGTGCCCCATTGAGTAACGAAAGTTGTCTTCGGGAACCATCCTTATCTGATTATAGCTGGAGAAACCATCCATGAAAGAGAAGACTTTATGCTGAGCAGTATTATCGACCAAGACATCAATATGAGGTAGAGGGAAATCATCCTTGGGACTTACCCTATTCAAATCCCTATAATCTATGCACATACGAACTTTTCCGTCTTTTTTCGATACTGGTACCATATTTGCAACCCATTGGGGATAAGATGTCACAGCTAGGAACCCTGCGTCAAATTGTTTCATCACTTCAAATTTTATCTTTTCAGACATGTCAGGCCTCATGCGACAAACTTTTTGTTTGACGGGAGGACAATCTTCCTTTGTTGGCATACGATGAACTACGATGTCGGTATCCAACCCTAGCATATCTTCATATGACCAAACAAACACTTCCACATAGTCATTCAACATCTGAACCAATTTGCTCTTGACACTGCTTTCTAGGTTAGCATCGATCTTGACTTTCTTGTCTGTCTCAGTACCTAGATTGATGACTTCAACTGACTCTTCGTGCGGCTGAATAGCTTTTTCCTCTTGTAATAGAAGTCTGGCTAGTTCTCCCAGTATTTCACAATCTTCCTCGCCTTCTTCTTTGGCTTGGTTAATTGGACATTCGAAGTCATAGTCGGCAATAGTAGAGTCATTGGCAATAAGATCCAGAGTGGATGAGGACCTGCAAGTGTGTGTGTGTGTGTGTGTGTGTGTGTGTGTGTGTGTGTGTGTGTGTGTGTGTGTGTGTGTGTGTGTGTGTGTGTGTGTGTGTGTGTGTGCATGTAAGATACATGGTTGTTTTGAAAAATGTATTTGAAGGAAAAGAAAGATAATGAACACGAAGATTTGAATACAAAAGAGTCCAATGGTTTGTATTGAATGATCATATGATAAGATGAACATAAATAAAACCCTTGACAAATGGACCATATCATCCCGGGCCAGGCACATGGCTTAAAAGTCATTGTTAAATATTACAGACAAAATGTTCTTGAATTAATAAAAATTAATAAACAAGTAGATTACTCCTCAATGAAGGAGATGGGCACGAAGTCCTTTGCGTGCCAATTGTTGAGTTTTGTTGTAGTTGGATATACCCAATCTTCAAATGCAGCTTCATCATCAGAATCACCCACAGCATTAACTTCATGGCTTCCAATACACATAGGTGGCTTTCCTGCACGAGCGCGCCTCACTTCCTTCTGAGCTTTGACAGTGAAACCCAAACTACACTTGTCTGCTTTGAATGGGATCTCGAGGAGTTTCCCCCAAGTATCACAGCTTCCTTCTTCAACTGCAGCACGAGCATCTTTGAACGAAACCATCTTCGGCACGACCTTAACAGCTTTGGACACATCAGAGGAACTTTTGGTAGCAGCAACCATTGGTGGCACAACTTCAAAGGCTTGACACGGGGTCTCTATGAATTCGCCATCCATCTTTACATATTTGAAAGAGTTGAGGTGGCTTACCATGAACTCCTCCTCACCATAGACAGTGACAATTCTTCCTTTGACCGGATACTTGAACTTTTGATGAAGAGTTGAGTTTACTGCCCCAGCTCCATGGATCCAAGGGTGACCCAACAAACAAGAATAGGCATGATGGATATCCATGATGTAGAAGGCGGAGTTGAAAATTTGTGATCCCACCTTGATTGGAAGATCTACCTCTCCATGAACTATCCTTTTTGATCCATCGAAGGCCCTCACAATAATATCACTTGGTTTCAAGACTAAACCTTCAGAGTCTAGACGGTCTAACGCCCCTTTGGGTAGTACGTTTAAAGAAGAGCCAGTGTCGACCAGAACATGTGCTAGGGTGGTCCCCTTGCACTTGACAGAAATATGTAGAGCTTTATTGTGGTTCTTCCCAAGCGGTGTCAGACCGGCATCTGAGAATCCCAAACCATTATTGCTCGTCAAGCTTGCCACACAATTCTCAAACTGGTCAGTTGTGGTCTCATGAGGGACATGAGCCTTCTTCAAGAATTTGATTAACGCCCTAGCATGAGCATCGAAACAGAGTAGCAAAGACAACATAGAAATCTTGGAAGGGGTTTGCCCCAACTGCTCCACAATCTTGAAGTCACTCCTTTTTATAATTTTTAGGATCTCATCCATTTCACGAGCGGAAGGTTCTCCATCAGCAATGTCCTTTGCGGGTATTTCTGTCACGACAGGCTCAACAACTTTCTCCTTCCCTCTTGTATCAGTACTTGGCCTTGCAGCAGTGATGCGAATGGGTGTCTTTGTAACAACTGGTGGTGAGATGTTGGGTGAAAAGATTCTCCCAGTTCGGGTTACCTTACTTGAGCCAGTTATGTTACTAATATCATCAGCTTTGTCTTCCTCAATCCAAGCATCTTGTTTTATCCCATGGTAAAACACCTCAGCACCATAGTTCCATGACATTGTCTTGTTTGAAGAGTGGGGAATTGGTCTGGGATTGGTAATTATTACGGGAGAAAAATTGGTTCATTTGAAATCCTAATAGGACCTTTGGAGGAGATCCTAAGAGGCTTGTTTGAGATGGTTATAATGGAGAGATCTTCACATTTATTAGTCAAACTTTTGGCAAGCAAAGTCTTCTCAAATAGGATCTCGTGGCTATCCATCAGGCGTTGAATGCCTTCCTTCAGCCCTTCGCATCCATGAGTTGTTTGGAATAACAAACACATTCCTTCACACAGCCAGGGAAAATCCCGGCTTTCAACAGATTCTTTTTGATGATGTTCAATGGAGTAGTCAAGTCTTCGACAGAGGCAACGAAAATGGTATCTTCAACAGCATTGACACCCTTGCCATGATTTGGCATATGTGCGGTGATTACATTGGGAGTTGGAGGAGGATCAAATTTAATGGTTTTCTTATCTATCAAGTCCCGAATTTTATTCTTCAAGGCCCAACATTGGTCAGTCTCATGCCCGGGACTACTTGAGTGGTATGCACATTTGGCGTTCGGGTTGTACTTTGGTGAAGAGGTATCTGGATTGGCCGAAGGATCGCGCAATGTCACCAAATTAGCCTTTAGCAAGTGTTGTAAGGCTTGGGATAGTGACATGCTTATCCTTGTGAATTGTCTTCTCGGGGTTTCAAAATGTTGATGATTTGCAGATGGTCTTTGAGCGGGAGTTGGATTGGAAATTCGGACAGCATTAACAGACGGACGGTCAACCTTCTTGGTACGGGACCTTGCCCCATACGCAGCATTAATTTCTTTCTTCACGGTAAAAGGTTTCTTTACAGGATTGGAAGTGGAGGCAGATGCCAAGGGAATCTTACCGCTTTTGATGCCGCTTTCAACTCTTTCACCGGTTAAGATCAGTTCGGTGAAACCGGATGAAGAGCAGCCAACCAACAAGTTAAAGAATGGACCAGATAAAGTGCCCATAAACATGTCAATGTGATCCCTATCAGTCAAAGGTGGTTGAACCCTACTGGAAAGGTCTCTCCATTTTTGGGCGTATTCTTTAAATCCTTCATTCTTCCCCATTGTCATATCTTGCAACTGAACTCTTGTCGGCGCCAAGTCGGTATTATACTGGTATTGGTGGTAGAAAGTGGTGGCTATGTATTACCATGTATTGATACGGGAACCATCCAACTGGTAAAACCATTCTAGTTGCGTTCCAGTCAAGCTTTCTTGAAAAAAGTGAACCCAGAGCTTCTTATCAGTGGTGTGTGGTTGTATCTTGCGCACATAAGATTTCAGGTGAAGTTTTGGATAGGAAACTCCGTCGTATTTTGCAAAGACTGGTATTTTGAATTTGTGGGGAATGACAACCTCGGATATCAAACCCAAATCATCAAAATCCAAACCCGGGACGGCTTGAATCTCGACGGCCTTCAATCTGTCTTCTAGCTGCTTGTACTTGACATCGGCAGGAGGGTGCTGCTCATCAAAATAATCATCATCATATGCTTGATCGTTGATACACCCAGCTTGGGTACTCCTAGCTTCTCCAATATGATTCTCATCTTCCTCAGATGAGTCTTCCACTATTGGGATCTGACAGACTGACTCCTTGAATCTTCTACCCATGTTGACCAGGGCTTTTCTCTTTAGTTTCTTTTTAGCTGCCAGCAATGCCATCATATCTTGTTGCCCCTTGGCTACGGCCAGTAGAGTCTCTTGGAATTGAGAGTTTTGTGCCTGTAGGTCCTTCACAGTTTTCTCTAGATCCATCTTGCTGAAATAAACAGCAGAAAGATAAAGAAACATGTTGTGTGAAAACCTGTTATATTATGATGCATGGAAGATGTATATGCAAATGATTTCAAGGATTTATGAAATTTGAATTTGTATAGACAAAGAATGAACAAGCGTCAATTTCATTAATTAGTTCAAAATGATTACAACATGCCTCTTGGGCTTACAAAATAACTCTCTAAGATAAAAAGACTGAACGCGTCCTCTTCGGTGCAAGGTAGGCGTTCACACTTTGCTCTTCATGTAGCTTCTTTGTAAGCTCCAAGACTCTCTTCTCACTAGCGTAGAATTGAGCTTCGAAGGTATCTCGTTCTTCCTTCAGCTGAATCCAACCCTTTAGCAAGTCTTCAAGAGAAGTAGGCATGTCGGGGTGGAGGACAGTGTACGGGACATCTCCTTCAACCACAAGTTCCATGATAACTGGTAAGATGGAGGGATAAGGCATCTGTTGTACCCCAAAATTTTTCCTCTCACTTATCAAGAATTTTCTCACAAAATCTCCTTGGGCTCAAGACTGCACTAGGGTTTGATCAGCTCAAGACACCTCCTTAGGCACTGATGACCAAAATTAGGGTTTGAGTTTGCACAAGGATTTTTGAACTACAAATGCCCCATATGACTTTCATGGATCATTATGGACCCCCAAGATTACTCATGTCAAGTTTCAAGCCTTGGATCACATTTTTGCTCAGTCAATTGAGCAGTTGACCTAAAAATCAGTTGTATTGAGGAAAAAGTCAACCATGGCCAATTTACAGTCAAACTTCATAATTTTTTATCCACATCAACATCTTAAATCCATATGTATCATTTGATCAAGTTTGGACCATAATTCCTCAATAAATTTGATCAAATCTCCAAAAGGTCAAAATGGTCAAAATTAGGGTTTTGATTGGGAAAAGGCAATTTCTGATTTTTTGACCTAGCAAATGGTAAATTGGTTTAAGGCATGATCTCAAGAGTCCAATTGCATCATTTTGACCTAATGACATGATTCAAAACATTTCAAATCCATTGGATTGACAGATGAATTTTGCAGTCAACAGATTAAAAGTCAATTGTATACTGAAAAATCAAACTTTGACTTTTTGGTCAAATTTAAGCACCAAAGATCACAATTCATCAAAACATGTCAAAATAGGAAACTTATTCATCAATAAATCAAGAAATCAAGATTTCATTTTGAAAAGTCAAAATTTCTAAACTTAGAAATTTTTCTAAGTGTCAAAAATTTCTTATTTTTCATAACTTTGAGCAATTTTTTCATTATGATGCAAGATAATTAAAAGGAAACTTCCAACATGAAAGTTGTAGATCTACATGAAAACTACAACTTTTCTTCACACAACTTCTCCTAAAAGTGCTTGGATTTCAAGTTATAATTTTGTGAATACATGCTCATGAACTAAAAAAGACTTAGTGAAATTTTGCCCTAGTTAGGCAGATTTTTGACCTAACTTCATGGCAATTTTTAACATAGTTCCAATGGGAATCTTCAAAATAAATTCAAATATGAGTTTTATAGCACATTTCAAGCTTTCCAAAATGTCCAAGAACTCCTTGAGATCATTCTTGAGTAGGGAGAATCGAAGAGATGAAGTTGGTGTTTTGTCACTTGAATTATAGGTCATTTTCATGATGAACACAAATGCAATTTCAATGTTAGGCTGCATAATATTTGCTTTGCAGGCCTCAAACTTATTTGTCACTCCATAATTAATGGATTACACAAACTTTTGGGCTATAATCCAAGTGGTTTAAGCTTTATCCAATTCACATTGCCATTTTGGGAAGAAAGTTAACAATACCATTCTTGTAAAGCAAGCTTTTTGCATAAAGTTCACATTGAGCCTCTAACTTGTTCCCTCTGATCACACTCCGTCCACAAATTTAGAAGAAAGCTTGTTTAAAGCATAACAACTCTATCTTAGCAAGTACACAAGACTTTGAAACTTGTTTTCTCAAAAAATCACATGTTTAGCTTAAGGATGCAAATTCAAATTCTGATCAACAACAAGTCTCCAAACTTGTTGCTTATAAATAGAAGCACTATTTGTGAGCTAGGACACAAGTTTGAACACCCTGAAATACACCAAAACTCTCTCAAATCATAAATTGCCCAAAAACTCCATTGTTGCACAGTTTCTAACCTTGAACCTCAAACTCACATTTCCCTCGTGCGTTTCTTGGCCTTTTAGTTTCTAAAGCTTCCTTGCATCAAGATTAACTCATCCCTATACCTGTTTCACTTCTGTAACACCATTTTCCCTTTCTTCCATAACCAAAAATAGAGCATCACACTTGGACTTCTCCAGACCATTCCAGTCATCCTCAGCTCAAGCCAACCATTGCATTATCTTCCTAGAGGTCCAAGGAAGCTAACCTGATCATCGGCACTGCCTGAAACAAGCTCAAATCCATTTCACAATTTCCAGTTTTGAGGTATTTTTCTTGAACTTCTATCTCATTACTTAGGCATTGTTAGGCTTGCGTTTGTGAAGATAAAATGTAGACCTCATTGCCACGAAGCTGCACATATCTATAGTTTGCATTTACATGGCCTGAGCTTAGAGAATTTTAGAGGACAAGTTTCTGAAATTTTTAGGGTTCAAATTAGGGCCAGAGAAATTCTCATTTATCTTTTACTTTTAGCTTTAGTTATTTACATGGTTAGATTCGTGAGGAAGAATGCAACAACTTTCATTTTATCATCTTCCATTTTTGTTGAGAAATGAAGAAGTTACAGGTACACCGGCTGGAGGTTGAAGATGAAGTCGCCAGAACTTGATTTGCCTTACATATTTAATGTTTTGTTTATATAAACGGATGTATAGCCACCCCAGTGATAAAGCGTGCGCCTGTTAACCTATGGGACCTGAGTTCGAGCCCCAGTGGTACCCTTTTTCTTTTTTTTTTATTTTTTTTGACATTTCTGATTTGTTTTGTTTGCAGGCGCTGGGCCCTTTAGGCCTGGTTCTCTTTTTTTGTTTTTGCAGATTAACTCCCTGCCTACTTCATGCACCCCCTGGCCCATTTGTATTTATTTATTTCATTTTCCTTTTTTAATATATTTTCTAAAATACTAAAAAAATCATAAAAAATATAAAAATAGTAGATTTATGTTTTGACATAATTTAAATATTTTTCTCACACAAAAAATTATTTTTATTCATCATACTTTATTTATCTTTACTAATTATCTTATAAATTAAATTAAAACTAGGTTATTATTTATTTTCTTTTATACCTATTTAAATATATTATTTTAATATAATATAAAAAAGGCTAAAAATATTTTACAACACCATATATTATTTTCAAGGCAAAAATACAAAAATACTTTTTTCTCTAAACTTATTTTCTTTTAATCAACTAAATAGAATTAGGGTTTTATTCAAAAATATTTTTTTAATTAATTTCTTTTCTTAATTAGTTTAAGTTAATTTAATTTTGATTATTTTTTTTTTCTGATTAGGTTTAGGTTAAAACCCCTTTCATATAAAAATCCAAACAAAAATCATTTCTTTCCATTTGCATTTATACTTTATATTTATTCATTACCTTGTACATTTATTCAATTTGGTTGTAATAGATTAATTAGGTTTATATTATTGCAATCCCCATTCACAAATTGTATACCCCCTCCCACAAGTATTGTAATAACGTAGTAACTTTAAATTCCGCAATTTATCGCTTTATATACAAATGCTAGTAATTAGGGTTTGTATGGAAAGAACAAAATCAATCAAATAGAAAAACCTAATTCAAGACAAAATCAAGCATGAAAACAATACACTTTCACACAAGCACCCCCTAGGGTTATCCCATTTGGTTGCCTTATACAAAATGGCCATATTACGCATGTAAGGTATCTTAGCAAAAACAAGCAAATACAAGATCATAGTCCCTCGATGACGCTATCTAAGTTGCTTTAAAAATGATCTTAGTCCCTCAAAAAGAATGCTAAGATACCTTGCAACATTGCTAATCATGGTTATATGACGACCCACGCCCGTCCCGTTTACATCCAAAGATAGGGTTGTTTACCAAATCAATGGTAAGACAACAATGTCAGAGGAAAAGAAAATGAACAAGAAAGACATTTGAGCAGGTAGATTGCTCCTAATTACTTGCTCGATTTCAAACAAAACATCCTTGCTATTTTCAAAACAATCACATACACTTTCAAACATCTTACAAAATTGAAAACATTTTCAAAAGATCAAACATCTTTGTGTATATTCTTACGAACGAGAATCATTACAAAGAATGCCTAAACAATAGCCTCTTTACAAAATACTTTCAAAAAACCACACAAAGCACAATTTCAAACAAAAGCAAGTGATCTAGCAAGTAAATAAGAGCCCATGGAAAACCATGGATGAAAATGGTGCTAATACCTTCCCTTTTCATAATCTACCCCCCGAACTCAAGAAATAATCTCAAAGGTCTTTCCTGTGCTTTTTTACCTTTCCTTTTGGATAAAAGAAAAGTCGGTGGCGACTCTTGCTAACCGCAACATTTGCGATAAAACGCAAAACACCCAAGTCATTTCTCCCACCGTATCACAGCATCACAAGTTTCTGAGCACGAACTCATACCCACCTAAGGTAAGGCTCAAGGGGAATGGAATTCTTGTGTCCCAGCGTCTTACTATCCACTTTTCTTACCATTCTCCAAGCTTGTATAAACCTCTGACAGTAACCTTGATCGTCGCTCTCGTAGTCGAATACCACTCCTTGGATGAGCATGTCATGAGGATTGTCCCTTCAGGAATAACCAAACTGTCACAAGGCTAAGCAAGAGTTGTAAGTGATACCTCCTCTAATGCCAAGCAAAGGGACATTAGGGAATTCCCCGCAATGGTCGATGATAGTAACATTCTCCAAGGATCGAGAACACCAATGGATATCTGAATGTCTGAGTGTCATCAACCTATGGGACCACCTCAAACCTTGCTCGTTCTTCAACACATATCAAGGAAGATGCGAAATAAACCATCTATCAAAGAGAGGAGTGCAACACATAAGGATCCATCTCTTCCTCATAGTGCGAGAGTGTAAGATATCTCCCAACAAAGTAGGCACCGGGTTACAAGGCATGAAGACTTTGACAGCTTTTACATCTATAAGTTTGTCATAGTTTGGAAACAAAACCATCCCATAGATGAGAAGGGCCCAGATTTATTCAAAAGCTTGTAAGTCCAAAGAGTTCCAACAATCTTGAGCTTTTTCAAACAAGAACTTGGCTATGAAACCTTTGACACCACTCCTTGTTTCCCAATTAGTCGTGATATCAGATTGTTGCAAGTGTAGTGCTTGGGAAATCTCTTCAGGTTTTGGATCTCTTTCCGTGTCGTTGAAGGGTAGTTGATTGAGAATGGGAATCCTCAAGAGTTTTGAGAATTCTTCCGGAGTTGGTACAAGCTGATAATCGGGAAAAATGAAGCAATGGTGTAGAGGATCAAAGAATTGGAAAAGCACCTTCATCATATCTTCATTAGAGTTAGAGGTAACCAAGCTTAGGAGGCGACCATGTCTTCCGGTGAATGAAGAATTTTCAGGAACCCTTGATGCTAACTCTTTGAGTTGAGAAGGACGAGATTGACTTGGATAGTATTCTTGCGGATAGAAGCCATATCCTACAAAACAGAACAAAGATAAATCCCAATAATCCTTGAAATGGTTAGTGAGAATGAGTATGATGTTATGATGTTTATGATGTTATGTACAAGTAAGCATATACAAACAAGGCAAACAATTCCTTAGGTTTAGGGTTGCATGGAGTCTTTATAGGTAAGTACCCTCTTGAAGTTTAGTTGGCTCAAACCTGGCCTAGAAATAGTAACCGGGTTCTAAGGGATCCCAATATCACTGGTTTGTCTTATCGGGCATTGTTTCAGTGCAAGCCTCTTTCACGGCAACCAAAATATCCCGATAATTAAGATCTCAATGAGTGTAGTATCGAGTATCAACCAACTTAGGACTGCACCAAAGCCAGTTATCTCACTACTTCCTAATGGCCAAGTTGGTCAAGTAAAGGTTCTAAAGTCAGTTAGTGCTTCATGACACCACACAGCGGCCCTGTATTCTCCTTGACTACTCAAGGGTTACCGGTACCCAGAAATGTGTCATACTAATGTAGCTATTGCTTAGACCATATAGGTATACCCCACACAGTTTCCACAATGTAATGCTACTTACCTATAAGGTATCCCGAATCCGGGTAGAGGATTAAAACAAGCCCAAACAAGGAACCAAAACATAAAGCAAACAAATCAAACAACGAAAGCAAGTAAAGGTGATCTAGCCCTAAGGTAACCCCATTTGTAAGTTCTCCCCAGCAGAGTCGCCATTTCTGTAATACGGTGGGAGAAATGACTTGGGATGTTTTGCGTTTGATTGCAAATGTTACGGTTAGCAAGAGTCGCCACCGACTTTTCTTTTATCCAAAAGGAAAGGTGTAAAAGAACAGGAAAGACCTTTGAGATTATTTCTTGAGTTCAGGGGGTAGATTATGAAAAGGGAAGGTGTTAGCATCCTTTTCATCCATAGTTATCTATGTGCTCTTAGTTTCTTTCTAGATCACTTGCTTTTGTTTGAAAATGTGCTTTGTGGTGGTTTTGAAAGTATTTTGAAAAGGCGCCTTTGTTTAGGCAAACTTTGTAATAGTTCTCGTTCGTAAGAACGTATACAAAGTGTTGGACTTTTGAAAATATTTTATATTTTGAAAGTTTGTTTTTGAAAGTGTTTGGTGTTTGTTTTGAAAATAAGCAAGGGTGTTTGTTTTGAAAGTGAGCAAGAAACTAGGAACAATCTACCTACTGAAAAGTATTTTGTTTATTTCTTCCTTCCTTTG
Organism: Vicia faba; assembly: GCA_948472305.1. Taxonomy (NCBI): domain Eukaryota; kingdom Viridiplantae; phylum Streptophyta; class Magnoliopsida; order Fabales; family Fabaceae; genus Vicia; species Vicia faba. The sequence continues at coordinate 377,596,771 of OX451735.1, read as the reverse complement.
ATATTGCTATCTTACCATTGATTTGGTAAGAAGTCTTATCTTTGGATGTAAAGGGACGGGCGTGGGTCATCGTATAGTCATGATAGCAATGTTGTGAGATATCTTAGCATTTCTCTTTGATGGACTAAGATCATTTTGAAAGGCAACATTGATAGCATCATCGAGGGACTATGATCTTGTATGTTTGATTTGTTTTTGTGAAGATATCCCACATGCATAACATGACCATTTTTGTAAGGCAACAAAGTGGAATTACCCTAAGGGTGTAAGTGTGCAAGTGTGTTTGATTTGCATGCATTGTTTATCTTGAATTAGAGTTTACTAATTGTTGATTTTAGTCTTGTCATACAAACCTTAATTACTAACATTTATATAAAAGCGATAAATTGCAGAAAGTAAAATTACTACGCTATTACATCATTAGGGGAGGGGGTATACAAATTTACAAATGAGGACTGCAAGAAAATTAAACCTAATTATCTATTACAACCATATTGAATAACGTACAAGAATCGAAAATATAATGTACAAGAAGATAAATGGAGAAGAAATGATTTTTGTTTGGTTTTAATGAAAGGGTTTTGTTTTGATCTAATTAAAAATAGTGATTAATTAAAATTAAATAAAAATTAAACCTAAACTAATTAAGAAAAGAAATTAAGTTAGAAAGTATTTTTAGGGTTTTTTTTATGAAAAAAAAGTTTTAAGCTTAATGAAAATAATATGGTAATTAATTAATTTAAAAAACTTAAGTTCTAAATTAATTTAAAATAAAAAAGGAAAAATAATTAAACCTAAATCTAATTATTAATTTATTGAGAAAAAAAGAATTTAATTTGTTAAGAAAAATGTTTTTGTCTCTTGTCTTTATAAAGAAAAATAAAATAAATAAGTGTGAAAATAATAAATAAAAATATTTTTGGATTTTTTATTAATAAAAATAATAATAATAATAATATTAATAATAGTAATAAAAATATAATAAAGAAAAATGAAACAAGTTAAAATAAAAAAATAAAAAAAAATGATAAAAAATAATTGGGTCAGGTGTGCAAAAGTAATAGAGGGGTCAGAAGTTAGCAAAAGACAAGGCCCGCTGCTTCGAGGCCCATGCGCGCCTGTTTGTGAAAAAAAGAGTGAAAAATGTGAAAAGTGCCAGCGCTAGGGCTTGAACCCACGCACTGAGCATGAAACGCGTGCTGCCTTACCACTGGGGTGGCTATACATCCGTTAACATAAGTGAAACAATAAATACATAACACAAGTCAAGTCCTGAAAATGACTTCATCTTCAACCTTCATCCATGGTTCCTGTAACTTGCTCATTTCTCAACAAAAATGAAAGATGCAAACATGAAAGTTGCTCCATTTTTCCATATGAATCCAACCATATAAATATCATAAGCTATAAATCAAAGATGAATGAGAATTTCTAAAAGTACCAAATTCTGACCTAACTTTTTTCAGAGATTCAAACATAAAATTCTCTAAGCTCAAACAATATAAATGAAATCTATAGACATGTACAGTTTCAGGGAAATGATATCTACATTTTATCTTCACAAATCAGAATCAAATGATGCTTATATGAAGAGATAGAAGTTTGAAAATTTACCTCTTGCAGCTGGAGTCGTGTATGGAGTTTGAGCAACCTTTGAGAAGGCCTGATTATTGAGAGATATGAAAAAGGTCAAATTGGATTGGAATGTGTTCTTAGCCAACAAAGATATTCCAATGATAAAAGTGGACTTGGATATTCAAAGTTTTCAAAACCAAGTTCTAATAAAACTATCTTTGTTACGGCTAGTGATCAATCATCCAAAGAGAAAGTGAACAAACATAAAGTGGTTCATCATCATCCTAAAAAGAAAAAAAAAATCCTAAGAAGAAATCTTATCCTTCTAGATATAGAAGTAACTTTGAATCTACTTGTTTTTATTGTGGTATTAAAGGCCACACACATAATGCTTTCTATGTTAGAAACTTTAGTGTGGCAAGTGGGCATTATGTGTGGATAAAGAAAGGTATTAATTATGAAGGACCCAAAGCAACTTGGGTACCTAACAAAACCTAATTTTTTTTGTAGGTATGCTTGAAGACCACATGTAATCTATGGTATCTTCATAGTGGTTGTTCAAAGTATATGATGGGAGACATAAACCAATTTTCAAATCTAGTGATAAAGGCAAAGGGTTTTGTCACTTATGGAGACAACAATAAGGGAAGAATTCTTGGCAAAGGCAAAGTTGGTGCTTCATATTTCACATTCATTGAAGATGTTCTTTATGTTAAAGGACTAAAGCACAATCTTCTTAGTATTAGCCAACTTTGTGACAAAGGCTTCAAGATTAAGTTCACCAAAGATAAATGCTTGATAGAAGATGAAGTCACACATGAGGTTATACTTAAAGGTAAAAGGATTAATAATATATTTATGATTTCCCTTGATGATCCATCTTTGAAGGTAAAATGTCTCATGGAGAACAACGATGATTCATGGCTTTGGCATAAAAGAATTACTCATATTCACATGGAACACTTGAATAAATTAATCAAGCACGATCTTGTCATTGGGTTGCCTAAGAGAAATTGTGTCAAAGATAGACTTTGTGATGCATGTCAAAAAGGGAAACTAACAAAATAAACTTTCAAATCTAAGAATGTGGTGTCTACTACAAGGACACTACAATTGTTGCATTTGGACTTATTTGGTCCATCAAGAACAAGAAGTTTTGGAGGTAATGTATATGCTTTGGTTATTGTTGATAATTTCTCTAGATATACTTGGACATTCTTTTTAGTGCAGAAAAGTGATGCATTTAAGGCTTTCAAGAAGTATGCTAAGAAAATTCAAAATGAGAAGTCTCTATTGATATTATAAAATATCGAGGTATGATTGGATCTTTATTGTATTTGACGGCAAGCCGTCCTGACATAATATCTAGTGCATGTATATGTGCTCGCTTTCAAGCAAATCCAAAGGAATCACATCTCATGACGGTAAAACGGATCATGAAGTATCTCAAAGGAACAACAAATGTTGGATTATGGTATCCTAAAGGTAGTGTTTGCAATTTAGTTGGTTATTCTGACACGGATTATGCAGGTTGTAAAACTGATAGAAAAAGCACAAGTGGTACTTGTCACGTCCTTGGAAATGCATTAGTATCATGGGCTTGCAAGAAACAAGCATGCGTTGCTCTCAGAATGGCCGAAGCAGAATATATTGCAGCGGGTAGTAGTTGTGCACAAATATTATGGCTCAAGCAAAAACTTCGTGACTACAGACTCAGTCTAGGATGCACTCCTCTACGGTGCGACAATACAAGTGCGATAAATATTACAAAGAATCCGGTCATGCACTCAAGAACCAAACACATCGACATATGACATCATTTGCTTCGTGATCATGTAATTCAAGGAGATGTCGAAGTCACATTTGTAGATACTCATAATCATCTTGCCGATATCTTCACAAAACCTTTGGCAAGAGAACCGTTTTACAGAATTCGATGAGAACTTGGTATTTTGGATGAACATGACGTATAAGGTGAATTCTATCCTTTCTTAATGATTTCAAAATGATATTCATGTCTATATGTTGCCTTAAGATGTTATGTATATTAAGATTTGTTTAAATTCAAGAAAAATGTGTTTTTGGTCATTTTTGGTTGATGCAATCGATTGCACCATTGTGTAAATCGATTGCTCACTGTATGTTTTTATTCTTTGACCATTATGTTTCAGTGTAAATCGATTGTACCATAGTGCAAATCAATTGCACGTTGTTTGTTTCAGTTTACTGTTGTTTCTGTTTATTGTGCAAATCGATTGCATCTGTGTGTAAATCGATTGCACCTGCTGTAATTTAACTTTATGACATGTTTTAATGTTGGTCAGAATTCCTATCCTATCCTATTCCCAATCTCACCTTCATTATTGACCAATTAAATAACTTTGAATAAATTTAACCCCACTCATAACTCTCTACTCACAAATCTTATCCTATAACACAACCTTCTTTCCAAATTCATCCCATCACATATCTACTTCTCAAAACCTCAAAAGTATTGTGACATATACAAACCCACCAAACCCTAATTTCAAAAATCACCTTCCTCGTGGAATCCAGACAAAAGAGAAAATTGTCAGCTCAAGAGAAATGGAAGAAATTTGGATCCTCATCTATGGAAAATACACGTATTCAAACTCTAACACAACAACAATAAGAGAGGTTCACAAAGTATTTTCAATGGAAAATTGTCTCAACTTCAAAATATGTTATGCTATCATCCTTTCCTCAAGAATGCTTTACATTTCAAAATGTTTTAGCATCCTATGATTTGGAACCGATCATTTCGTCATATGGATACTATTACCCGAATTTGGTGCGTAAATTCTTCAGCAACTTGGCAACTTATAAAGGAAATTTTGTCACATATGTTTTGGGTACAAGAATCTCCCTAACCCATGAAATTCTTTGAGGTGTCTTAAACATTCCTTATATCGGGAGCACCCTTTATGACCTAGAAGATGAAGATTGGAACGACTACAACAACAAGAATTTTTACTATAGTATCAGAAGGTTAAATGAAGCAGAATTTCATGCAAAAAGGATTGAAGTCTAGGCGGTGTTGTTCCCTTAAGAGACTCTTGGAGTGCAGGTAATTTTTATATCGATGATAGGTTATTTCACTATTTTATGGTATACATCATGTTTTCGCGGGCTTGAAATCACCGCACTATGACAGATCTTGAGATGCAACTATTATACGCTAGAAAAAGAGGAATAAGTGTCAATTGGGCTCGTCTTATCATGACTCATATGCTGAGGTTTGATGCAAAATCAAAGTTCCTGCCATATGCTTATTTTATTACTCTTATTATTATGCATTATGGAATTGATGTTGATGGTTTTGAAAAGGTTAAAATGGATGCAAATCTGCATAAGATTTCAATCAAAAATGTTGATTCGAGAATGGGTGTTCATTACAATCCGAAATTGAAAACTATAACGTGTATTGGTGAAGATGTGGTTTGTGATGAAGGAAACAATCAAGAAGATGAAGGTGGTGAAGTTGTACCTCCTCCACCTGCTCCTATTGGTCCAAGCAATCAAGATGTAATTAACTTCATGACTCAACAGTTTGCTACACTCAACACCAACATCAACAACCAATAGAATGCTATCAACGACTCCACAACGACTCGGATCAATGATTTTCGCATAGATGTGAATCAACAGTTTTCTTAACTTTACTCTCATCTCCACATACCTCCATATGATCCCAACAACCCATTTTTCCCTCCTCCACAATACACTGGTCCTCCTCTTCAACAACAATTTCCCAATCAAGGACCATTTTTCTATAACAACCCTGACATGAACCAACCATGAATTTTGTCCATTTGTGTTATTTTTATTGTGTTTATCATTATGTCTTTGTTCTCTCTACTGACGGTTTTGTTTAATGAACACTATTGCTTAAGTTTTCAATATTATTACATGTATATTGTCCATCTTTTATGTATCTTTCTCTTCTTTTTGATAATGTCAAAGGGGGGGAAGAATGTTACAATTTATGCTTGTGTATTTCCTTGTCTTAAACTTTTAAGGTACAAAGAATCCTTCAAGATGAGCAAATCCAAATGATTACAAAGCTTCTCATACAAAGGGGGAGTTATACATCTTAAGGGGAGAAGTCTCTTTCCGGAAATAACAATGCTTCAAGAAAGATTGTTTGTCATCATCAAAAAGGGGGAGAATGTAATATCAAGCTTCTCAATGAACTTTATTTTGATGAAGACAAACCATAATGGCAAGAAGGTAAAGATATTGATCAAGTTAAAGCATCAATGGATAAAAGTCTTTGATTCAAGCTCTTGGAAAATTTCACCAGGTATAACAACAAATCTTGCTATGAACTTAAGTCTTAGATGCTCAATGATCAAAAGAAGTGTTTAAAACTTGTCCAAACTTTTTCTCAAGCTTTCTAAGCAAAAAATCCATTTTTACTTATGTGCAATCAATTTACATGTTGGTGCAATTGATTGCATGACTCACATTTTTAGTTGTTTTGCTTCTGTTTCTTAGTGCAATCGATTTACATAAGAGTGAAATCGATTACTCTCTGGTAAAAAAATGCTTTTGTTTTAAAGTGCAATCGATTTGCATGTTTGTGCAATCGATTGCTCACTGAAAATATTTGAATTTTCTGGCTTCTAGAACCCGTGCAATCGATTTGCATCAAGGGTGCAATCGATTGCTTGTTGAACGTTTTTGAAAAAATAGCAGCCTTGAACATACCTCTTCATAACACCACTTTATGGAATATTTTTATTTAATCTTGGCAATTGTTCATGATTAATTTACAGAAACTTATGTTGTTTCAAAGGGGTGCTATGAACATATAAATACTGAAATTTCAAAATCAAAAAGAATCTCTTCCAGTCAATATTTTTCTGAATTTTCAAATATTCAACTCAAGCCTTTCTCACTTTCACTCAAAAAAGTTTTCTGCATATTTTCATAATGGCAGCATGGTAACAGTTGATTGAAAAGACGTCTTGGGAAAAGAGTAATGATGGTTCTGAGTGTGGCACTTGTTGGAAGGCGAAAAGTGCACGTTAAAGCCTTTTTGGACAAAAAGACAGGTGTCGAATAGGAATGTCAAAGAATGACTATTTCTCTCGACGTTGAAACAGGAATTCTTGGGGGGCAATTTGTTGGCTCTTGAATTCGACACCTACTATATATTGGCCCCATAGACCAAAAATAGAGCAGATAAAGCCAAGCTGGAAAATGCTTCGACGGATGGAAAAAACTTAGAGAAAATATCTGAGTTACAAATTGGTCTTCGACCAGACATCACCATCAAGCTTTCGACGGGAAAGGTCCTGTGACCTTTGACTAGAAGAACAAACTTATGTGTCAGCACCAAAGGCGAAGGATATTTGAATTTTAAGATTTGAGGGAAATGCAGTCCGCCGACAGTTAAGGGAAAGCGACATGGCAGGAAGATAGTGGTCGAGGGACATGCAGAAGACACTTGTCTTCATCCTAGAGCAAAGCCACCCCTCGACAGTTACATAATTTTAGTATAAAAATATGAAGTTTGTGTAGATTTAGGGGGGGTGTTCAACCTATTATGCTAGTTACTCAACATTATTCAAGTAACCGCTGTGTGTGAAAGAATAACTGAGAATGCACGTTGGAAACACCATTTTTTATTAATAAAGTCTTTTTACATTGCTTTGATCTTCTTTTGCAAAGTTTACATTTCCTACATCTTTACCTGCACTTCTAGTTACTTTCTTACTTTCCAAAACCATAAACACCATACCCTTGGTCGAACGTGTGTTCTTCCTAGATATTAACATTCACATCAAACCAGCATAAAAATTAGCATATGTTCTGGGATCAATCTGATCGATCTCGCGAGTAACCAAAAGGACTTTCCTTTTTGGAGGATCAGCGGTTGTTTACCAAAAACAATGGTAAACACTTACCCGAGGCACAATGGTTTATTTGTGAGGCTTATCATGTTTTGATTTCATATGGCATTAATAAAGCATTGGTCGTTTATTGCATACAAATTTTGTGCTCTCTGTTTTTTCTTTTCGGCTTTTTACTTTGTCTATACAGTTATGCTCTTACACACACTCATGTATCAAACTGCATATCCATATCCACTTTGGATCCCATTGATAACAATTCTGCTATTGCCAGTTATGACTTTGAAAATCCGATCAACCAAGCCAAGGACGAAGATGAGGAAGATTGTAAGGTACCCGGAGAACTTGCTAGACTGTTATAGCAGGAAGAAAGGGCTTTACAGCCCCATGAAGAGCCAGTTGAGACAATAAACTTGGGCACAGAAGAGGACATAAAAGAAGTCAAGATAGGTGCAAATCTGGAGCTTAGTGTCAAACAGCGGTTGATACAGATGTTGCATGATTATGTCGAGATCTTTTCCTGGCCATATGAAGACATGCCATGACTAGACACGGATATTGTGGTTCATCGTCTGCCAACTAAAGAAGATTTACCTCCGGTAAAGTAGAAGGTCCGTCGTATGCACCCTGAAATGTCAGAGAAGATCAAAGCAGAGGTTATGAAACAGTTCAACACTGGGTTCTTAGTTGTCACCTCTTATCCTCAGTGGGTTGCTAACATAGTCCCGGTGCCTAAAAATACGGCAAGGTACGGATGTGTGTGGACTACCGAGATTTGAAAATGTCAAGCCCCAAGGATGACTTTCCGCTTCCCCATATTGACGTTCTAGTTGACAACACCGCATAGCATAAGATCTTTTCCTTCATGGACAGTTTCTATGGCTACAATCAGATCAAGATGGCACCCGAAGACATGGATAAGACAACCTTTGTCACACAATGGGGCACTTTCTGTTACAAGGTGATGCCGTTTGGATTGAAGAATGTTGGGGCAACCTATCAGCGAGCCATGGTAGCTTTGTTCCACGACATGATTCACTATGAGATAGAGGTCTATGTTGATGACATGATAGCCAAGTCTCAAACTAAATAAGAGCATCTTGATCATCTATAAAAGTTGTTTGATATGTTGAAGACATACAAGTTGAGACTGAATCCAAACAAGTGCACCATCGGGGTAAGGTCTGGTAAACTCCTAGATTTCATTATCAGTGACAAGGGTATTCAGGTAGACCCTGCAAAGGAGAAGGCTATACAAGAGATGTTAGCTCCTCGCATTGAGAAAAAAGTTAGAGGATTTTTGGGACGCCTAAATTACATTGCCATGTTCATTTCCTATTTAACTGCTACTTGTGAGCCCATCTTCAAACTCCTGAAGAAAGATCAAGTGGTAAAGTGGAATGACGAATGCCATACCACCTTCGAAAGAATCAAAGAATACCTTCAAGAACCTCCAATTCTGATGCCTCCGATTGAAGGAAGACCTTTGATAATGTACTTAACAGTGATAGATAATTCAATGAGGTGTGTGCTGGGGTAGCATGAAGTGTCCGGTCGAAAAGAGTATGCAATATACTACCTTAGCAAAAAATTTACCGACTGTGAAATAAGATACTCACTGTGATACGGTGGCCAGAACCGGGACGTGGTTTCCCTATTTCATTAAGGAAATTGTTGTTTTGCGTTTGTGTTTGCAAAATGTTGCGGTAAGCAAGAGTCACCACCGTCTTTTATTTTATCCAACAAGGAAAGGAAAAAAGCACAGAAAATTCCTTTTTCGAGATATTTCTGAGTACGGGGGGTAGATTATAGAAAGGGAAGGTATTAGCATTCTTTCTATCCGTAGTTATCTATGGGCTCTTAGGTACTTGCTCATCATTTTCAAAATTGTTTTCTTTGTGTTTGTGGGCTTTGAAAAGTTTTTGTTTTAACTTCGATTTAACTCTTGCTTATGTCTTCAAGAGTGTAATGAAGTGTTTTTGAAAACTTGTTTGTAAAAGATTATAAGTGTGAAAAAAAGTTTTTTTTGATTGAGCAAGTACTTAAGAGCTAATCTACCTACTCGAAAAAATAATCGTTATGTATTTGTTTCCTTTAGACAATGTTATCCCACTATTAGTGAGTAGGTAGCATCGTTGTTGGAGTTTTTAGGGTCAATTCGAAAGGGACGTACGGTCACTAAAGCAATGTTAGGACGTCTTAGTAATAACCCTAATGTCTTAGATCATTTATCCGAGGCAACAATATCCGAGGCAACCATTCTGAGGCAACCATGATCTTTGGACAAAAGAACGACCACTAAAATATCCTATACTCAATGACCGTTTACCGAAGGCAACCAAGTGGGAGTGTACCCTAGGAGTGCGCATATGCGAGTGATTCAATTTCAGATTATTTATCTTTGCATATTTAGGGTGATCTAACTGTTTTAAATTTAATCATACATTCTTGTCATGCATCCTATTATCATACATCTAACAGTTAATAATTTGCGAAATTTAAATTGCGAAAATTAAACTAAGCTATTACAAGGCTTCGGGTATTTACATAGCCAAAAACAAACCCTTTAAAAATAAAGCGATAATGAAAAGTAAAAGTCCTAATTAAAACTATTATAAACTGTGAGCAGATACAATAATTGGATAAAAATAATAATAAAGCGCGCGATGAGAATTAGATCGACGAGAAACTAGGGTTTTGACCCTTCTAACCTAATTAAAAGAAAAAATGTTTTTTGTTATTTTTAATATTTTTTAAAGAAAAGAATTAAGTTTTTTTAAATTAAATATGAAAATTAATTAGTGATTAAACCGTAAAAATAATTAAATGACCTATTTTTGGTTTTTTTGTTATTTTAAGAAAAAAATAAAATATAATTAAGTTAGTAACAAAATCCTAATTGTTCTAATTAATTTTAATTTATTTACAAAACAATTAAAGTTACCTAAAATTAAATTAAAACCTAAAATTAATTATTCGAGTTTATTATAAAAAATCAAAGGTTTGTGAAAAATGTTAAGTTTTATGAAAAAAGATTTTAAACAGAAAGAATAAAAATAGGTAAACGGATAAATAGAAAGGAAGAAAATCAAAACCAATAGGGGTGATTGTTGAACCCACGCCCTTAACCTTCTCAGGATGTCTGTCTCGTCATGTATTGGTGTCATGTGTAAGTTGTTCTGTTTTGGCCATTTGTGTTTTGGCTTTTGGCCATTAGTGTTTTGGCCTCAACGTTCCTTAACCTTCTCAGGATGTCTGTCTTGCCACGTATTGGTATCATGTGTAAGTTGTTCTGTTTTAACCATTTGTGTTTTGGCCTCAACGTTCTGTAATGAACCTGCATGGGATCCTGTCTAAATCTGCAGTGTTGAATCTCATGAACACATTAAATAAATTACTATATATTACGAAATACAAATAAAGCCAATATATGAAAAAATTTAATGTTAAAACCGATATGGCATGTATGAATGATTATACCTTTTTGATCATGGAGATCAAATCAGCCTTACTCTTACTGGAGAAGTAGTGATATGAATGCTTTTATGCCCTTTTGATCATGGAGATCAAGTCAGCCTTACCCTTACTGGAGAAGTAGTGAGATGTTGGTTTGTAACAGGGATGGCTTGTTTGTAGTGAGATGAGGATTTGTAATAAGGACTTCAAGGTTTTAGGGTTCTTGAAAGAATTTGAAATTTTGACAGCGTTGTGGCAAAAGCTTTTTTTTTCTCCTCCTCTCTTGTTTGTGTGAAAAGAATGGGATTATATAATAGAAATTAGAGAGAAAAAAATGGGCTTTGAATGTGCAATTTGGCCTCTAATGTTCACTTGAGTTCGTCACGTTCCAGGCTAAATTGCAGGGGCTTAAGTGCAATTTTTGAAGTTGAAATTTGAAAACAAAATGTAGCCTACATCGAGAACTAACTCCTGTCCGAAAATAAGCTCAATCGGATAAACGTTGAATTAGTTATGAATTTTTGAAGTTTCAGCTCAGACAAACTTATTTTGGGCTCTAGTGTCGACTCCGACACGTTCTTCAATAAAAAACTGGTATTGATTGGAGCATAATTCGGTATCGACTTTTGAAACAAAGTTGTAGATCTCTGAGTCAGTGACCTTGTGTAAAAAGATGGGCCCGATCCGATAAAAATTGACCGAGTTATGAATTTTCGAAGTTTCGGACCAGATGAAATAATATTCAGCACTCAGGATTTTCGGCGCGTCACACGCACTCTAAGCAAAAAACGAAGGCCTTTTGAATACCTTTCGAACTCGATACCTCTTGTGAAATCATAGCCAACTCAATTTGTGAAATTTGGGCGCTAGAACCAGCTCGATACAATGAAAATCGACCAAGTTATGATTTTCTGAACATGACGCAAATAAATTTGTCACAAATTTTCTGTACGAAAATACTTGATAAATCCGCATTTTTGAAGACCTTTTGATCGAAATTGGCTTCCAACCGTGAGAGATGAAAACATAGATGACGTCAATATGGATTTTTTTCCACTGGAACGGGTTTAAAATGAGCCACGATCTTCAAGTTATGAATTTTTTAGCGCATAAAAACTGCACTTTCAGCACATTTTTTCACCATATTTCTTCGAGAAAACTCACACATTCGGATACCTTCTTTAAAGAATTGACTCTTGAGCCGAACCTGAATTTGAGAATACGTTATCAGAGATATCTTGGCGAAAGAACACCTGAATATGACGCGCCGGGTTGGACTTGTGAATCTTTGAACCCCGAATCGTTGCAAAACGGCGAACCGATCTTCATTACGGAAAATACTCTGAGAATATCCATTGACGAAATAAACGTCACTTGTAACCATAAGAAGCTTGATAAATATACCTTTATTCTATAACCATAAAACCAATAATATGTGTGTATGAAAAGAGGGCAAATTTTGGGGAACAACAGCTGCCCCTGTTCAATCTTCTTAAACCTGAAGATTTAGATTGGCTCGTCTGCCTTTCGTGATCTGAAGGTGGAAGATGATTGAACACTAGAGTGCCCAGAAATTTTCACTCGTCTGTAATGATGCTTGACTATGTAGGTAGTATCGAGAATGGGCTTACAAATGCCATTTGGAGGAGATGACAGGAGATGGGCTTAAAGATGCCATCTGAAGGAGTGTCGGTCGCATAAGAGATTCCTTAGCGAGAGCTTGTATACCTGTCGTTGAGGAAGATTCCGCTGGGGAAGGCTGATCTTTGTTGAGAGAAGTAGAATTTTAGGAGCTTCGTCGTCCATTATTCTGCTGGTGAGTCATTTCTGTTTGAATTTTAGGAACTTCGATTATCCGTATTCTACTGAGGAAACATCTCTGTTGAATTTTAGGAACTTCGATTATCCGTATTCTACCGAGGAAACATCTCTGTTGAATTTTAGGAACTTAGATTATCTGTATTCTACCGAGGAAACATCTCTGTTGAATTTTAGGAACTTCGATTATCCGTATTTTACCGAGGAAACATCTCTGCTGAGATTTAGTAACTCGTCCGTAATTCAACTGAGGAAACATCTCTGCTGAGATTTAGGAACTTGTCAGTAATTCAACTGAGGAAACATCTCTGCTGAGATTTAGTAACTCGTTTGTAATTCAACTGAGGAAACATCTTTGTCGAGATTTAGGAAACTCATCCGTAATTCAACTGAGGAAACATCTCTGCTGAGATTTAGGAAACTCGTCCGTAATTCAACTGAGGAAACATCTCTGCTGAGATTTAGGAACTCGTCTGTAATTCAACTGAGGAAACATCTCTGCTGAGATTTAGGAACTCTTCCGTAATTCAACTGAGGAAACATCTCTGCTGAGATTTAGGAACTCGTCTGTAATTCAACTGAGGAAACATCTTTGTCGAGATTTAGGAAACTCGTCCGTAATTCAACTGAGGAAACATCTCTGCTGAGATTTAGGAAACTCGTCTGTAATTCAACTGAGGGAACATCTTTGCTGAGATTTAGGAACTCGTCCGTAATTCAACTAAGGAAACATCTCTGCTGAGATTTAGGAACTCATCCGTAATTCAACTGAGGAAACATCTTTGCTGAGATTTAGGAACTCGTCTGTAATTCAACTGAGGAAACATCTCTGCTGAGATTTAGGAACTCATCTGTAATTCAACTGAGGAAACATCTCTGCTGAGATTTAGGAACTCGTCTGTAATTCAACTGAGGAAACATCTTTGCTGAGATTTAGGAACTCGTCTGTAATTCAACTGAGGAAACATCTTTGTTGATATTTAGGAACTCGTCCGTAATTCAACTGAGGAAACATCTTTTCTGAGATTTAGGAACTCATCCGTAATTCAACTGAGGAAACATCTCTGCTGAGATTTAGGAACTCGTCCGTAATTCAACTGAGGTAACATCTCTACTGAGATTTAGGAACTCATTCGTAATTCAACTGAGGAAACATCTCTGCTGAGATTTAGGAACTCGTCCGTAATTCAACTAAGGTAAAAGCTTCATAGCTTGAATTTTGTGAGAATCTTTCCTGAAAGGTAAAGGTTAGCTGTATGTAATGCATGATATGTATCAAGCGTTGATGTTCTCAAAATAAATGAGATTGTGTCGTATGATGCGTATATGCATGTGTCATGATGTATGGAAATGTGATGTTTTTATCTGGGGAAAATAAATCCCGGATCACTGCTGGAGAAAAAAGTTGAATTCTTCGTTTCCACTGGGGATAGTGAATGAAGATGATTGTGAGAATAAACCTGCAGGAGAGGATAACTCTGCTGGGGAATAAACGGATGAGAGAATGACTCTATGGGGAGGATATGCTCTACTGAGGATTCCGTTGATAAATTCAGCTGGGGATGAATTACCGTTGCTGGTAATAGTGGAACCTGTTGGGGATTGAATTTCCGTTTGTGAAAGGAATAAACCCCGCTGGGGATGATTTTCCAGTTGCGACTTCACGGGGAATAATCTTCTAGACTCTACTGGGGACAATCTTCCAGAGTCCACTGGGGATAATTTTTCATACTCCGCTGGGGATAATTTTCAGTGCTGATGGTAGATGAACTATGCTTGGGGAGAATCTTGCTGATTCATTCGCGGTTGTGAGCCTCAGCTGGGGAGAATTGTGTCCTGTTCGGGACAACTTAACATCACTGTATTTTTCTTACTCTGCGGGGAGTGAATGTTTCTGGGACGTATGCTAAGGGTATGACGATGGCTTCATATCAAGACTTTTCTGCCTCTGTGTCTGTGGGAGAAGGTGTCTGCGGAGGCCTTGTGGATCGAGTGTTATCCCAACCTATGAGGTGCTTGGTAACTGTCGACCAGAATGATAAGTTTTCTACTGATAGGCAAGTGACAAGATAATGGGACATAGTCGTACGCTTTAATCCCTAACGTTTGCCTGGACTGTCTTTTCACCGGGATGCCCTTTTTTACCCAAGCCGCCTTTTCAGGTTTTCGACTTACCGGGTGTACGGGTCCTTTTTTTTGTTTTTATCCCTAACTTTTGCCTGAACCTTTTGGTTCTCCGGGATGCCCTTATTTTTGCCTAGGTCAGTCAACCTAGCGGGTCTTTGTTCATGCACAGTATTTTCTGACTATGTCCATGCTCTCAGGGTGTAGGGAGTTGTCAATGTCGGTAGTGTTGTGTTGCCATACTACGAGAAGATGTTTGTTTGATCATGCAAGATTCGTTGCTGGAATTCATGTCCAATGCCCCAAGTGATTCAGATGGAGATTTTCCCCTGGCTATTTAGCATCTTTGAGAGATTCATTGAATCTTGACTTGACTGCCCTAGATGATGGACAATGATCATGCCGTGCCCCTTGACCGGAAGTGTTTTTCCACTTGAGGTGATCCTTTTTGTTGAGAAGGTTTTTGTTCACTAGATATTCGTCATGCGAATTTCTCTGCTGTTTGAACAAATAGTCATATGCAAACAATGTTATTTTAAGAATGCAAAGCTTATGTTTGTCTTGAAGTTTTTGAAAATTCATTTTTTCAGTAAGATAGAGAAATTTTGTAAAATGTGACGTCAACTCAGGATTTACAGCAAGCCCTACAGGAGTCAGGATACCTTTTATAACAATATGCTTTCAAACTAACCCATGCTTCAGCTAGGACTTTTAAGGGTTATAACGTGGCCTAGTTCACGGTTTAAGAAACAAAGGATAAAGGCTCAAATTTTATTTGTACCCACCCGTTCTTCGTGATGTTCTTCGATCCTAAACTCAGCTAATTGTGCATTTAGATCCCGTTTGAGTCTTTGCTTTGACATTCCAGTGATGGTTCTGATACTGACAGTTTATTTTGAACAGACAATCATTTTTGTTGAGAGTTTGTAGGATCTCTTTCTTTTTTATTTTATTATCCATGTCTTTTGCCTGAACTATTTCTTTTATGATTAGTCAGCGGGATGCCCCAGTTTTTCTTAAGTCTCCTTCATAGGTTTTGATTTAATGGGCTTTTATTTTGAGAGATAATGACTGCTTGTCTTGACTATTATAGGGAACCATCACCGTCTTTCGTTTCGGAAGGACGTCTTTGATGCCATTCATTGTGCACCTGAATTAACTGAGAAAACTACCCTGCCCCAGGTTGTGATTAAGGGTTTTAATTTGTGTGAAAAGAAAAACTCCAACTTCTTTGGCTCAAAGGGGTTGACTAGGGATTATCTTCCTTATAACTCCACTGTTTAGGATTTGAAACAACACCTGTACATCGTCAACTGGGTCTGTTCAAAAGCATACTGTAGAGATTTTGATATCATTTTCGTCATCCTCCTTCTAAAGGCTTAGAATTTTTTAATCGAGAGTTGAACATCACAAAAAATGAAAGCAATTTGAATATAGTGAATACGAATGGATTGATTTAAAACAGACATATGCAATACATTGATGAAGTAACAAAATTTGACATGAATAAATGTTTGAACAATCAAAAGAAAATTACAAATTGAAAATTCTAATGAACAAAAAGTCTTCTCGTTTGGTCTTGTCACTTCAGAGGACGTGCCTTGGAGGGATGGTAGAAGAACTCGGCCTGACCATCTTGTGTAAAATCCAGCACTCCTTTATCAATCAAGTCCTGAATTTTATTTTTCAATGCCCAACAGTCATCAGTATCATGCCCCGAGCTGTTGGAATGGTATGCACACCTAGCATCAGGATTGTACCTTAGGGAGGCTATCTGGGGATTTTGAGGAGGGTCCCTTAGTGTCAACAGATTCAATCTCAACAGGTGCTGTAAAGCTTGAGACAGCGGCATGTTGAGCTCGGTGAACTGCCTTTTGGGCGTATATGGCTTACTCTGATCAACCCGTTGTTTTTGGCGAGGTTGTTGTTGGACCTGTGATGTAGTGGAAATTTGGAAAGGTCCATTTTTCACCAAACCAACATTTGTCTTCTTGGAGGCTGATAAATGACTTGGTCCCCGGCCTCGACTATTTGCTTCATACTGTTGTATCTGTCTGGTTGATAATGATTCTCAGCTCTTCTTGTTCCCGGGCTAAGCTTTGGATAAGGGTCGTCTGCCCCGGCATTTGGGTTCTTATTGCATCTACCTCAGCTTTCAGTTGTTCTAGTCGTTCGTCCTTATTGTCTTCAGGACTTTTCTTGACCAAGTCCCTAACGAGGAGTGTTTTCAACTCTTCCTGCCCCTTGGCCAGGTTTAGGAATATTTCCCTGAACTGAGTTTCTTGAAGATCTCTGGTGTCTTGTTGGAGAGCCATTGCTGAAATAAACAGTGAGAACATGAGAGACCTGTACTGGGAGACCTGTTATGCAATGATATGTATGTTATATGTATGCAATGTTTTCAAGGATCTCGCGGGGTAAACAAGAAACTGTTAGAATTTTAATTTTGCAGCTTTGATTGAAGAAACTTCATGTCATTAAGAGTCCTTTTTCAAGAGTCAAGCTCACCATATCGAGTGGGTCATAGCCACTGACTCAAATTATCGTGTTTTGATCTCTATATGACATTGGCTAGAGGAAAATAAATCCCCGTTGCCCCTTGCTAGACGTTGGATTTACCATAACCTGCATCACAAACCTTTGAGACCCTTGAAATGGTTAAGGAAATGTTAAGGCATGATGTTATGATGTGTATGTTATGCGTTTAAGCAAAAGTACAAGGTAATGTAAACAAGTAAATCCGCCAAGAAATCCAAGGTATTGAATAAGGACTGTAAACAAAACCTGCAAGGAACTCTAGTTGTTAGGTAACAAACATGTGCAAGTAGTTCAAGTTGAAAGCACACAAGTCACACAATAGCCCTTAAATTTCAGGCTGGCATGGAGTTTAGGTATTACTCTCTTTCAGTTTAGTTGGTTCAACCTGTCCTAGTAATAGTAATCGGGTTCTAGAGGTTCTCAATATCACTGACCATCCTCGATCGGTTATAATTCTAGTTTAGCAACCTTTTCTTGCGGCCGGAATCATCGCGAGAGTGTGGTCTCAATGAGTGTAGCATACTGCTACTTTTCTATGGCCAAGTTGGTCAATTATAGGTTCTAAGGTCAGTTGATGCTTAATAACCCATTAGCAGTCTCATACTCTCCTTGTTCCTCCACAAGGGATATCGGTACCAACTAATGCGTCACACCAATGTAGCTACTGCTTCAACCGTATCGGTCTATGTTGTACAGTTCCCTCACAGTCTATTGCTACTTACCTAAAAGATATCCCCCAGATCCGGGTTAGGATCTATAGTAACTCCGATACAAAGCACACAAAATAAAGCAAACAAATCAAACAATTGAAAACAATATGATGAACTATTCCTAAGGTACACCCCACTTATTAACTCCCTAGAAGAGTCGCCAGTTCTGTGATACGGTGGCCAGAACCGGGACGTGGTTTCCCTATTTCGTTAAGGAAATTGCTGGTTTGCGTTTTGCGTCTGTGTTCGCAAAATGTCGCGGTAAGCAAGAGTCTCCACCGTATTTTATTTTATCCAACATGGAATGGAAAAAAGCACAGAAAAATTCCTTTTCAAGATATTTCTGAGTACGGGGGGTAGATTATAGAAAGGGAAGGTATTAGCACCCTTTCTATCCATAGTTATCTACGGGCTCTTAGGTACTTGCTCATCATTTTCAAAATTGTTTTCTTTGTGTTTGTGGGCTTTGAAAAGTTTTTGTTTTAACTTCGATTTAACTCTTGCTTCTGTCTTCAAGAGTGTAATAAAGTTTGTTTTAATTGAGCAAGTACTTAAGAGCTAATCTACCTACTCGAAAAAAGAATCGTTCTGTATTCGTTTTCTTTAGACAATGCTATTCCACTATTAGTGAGTAGGTAGCACCGTCGTTGGAGTTTTGAGGGTCAATTCGAAAGGGACATACAGTCACTAAAGCAATGTTAGGCATCTTAGTAATAACCCTAATGTCTTAGATCATTTATCCGAGGCAACAATATCTGAGGCAGCCATTCCGAGGCAACTATGATCTTTGGACAAAAGGACGACCACTAAAATATCCTATACTCAATGACCATTTACCCAAGGCAACCAAGTGGGAGTGTACCCTAGGAGTGCGCATGTGCGAGTGATTCAATTTCAGATTATTTATCTTTGCACATTTAGGGTGATCTAACTGTTTTAAATTTAATCATACATTCTTGTCATGCATCCTATTATCATACATCTAACAGTTAATAATTTGCGAAATTTAAATTGCGGAAATTAAACTAAGCTATTACAAGGCTTCGGGTATTTACATAGCCAAAAACAAACCCTTTGAAAATAAAGCGATAATGAAAAGTAAAAGTCCTAATTAAAACTATTACAAACTGTGAGCAGATACAATAATTGGATAAAAATAATAATAAAGCGCGTGATGAGAATTAGATCGACGAGAAACTAGGGTTTTGACCCTTCTAACCTAATTAAAAGAAAAAATGTTTTTTTGTTGTTTTAAATATTTTTTAAAGAAAAGAATTAAGTTTTTCTAAATTAAATATGAAAATTAATTAGTGATTAAACCGTAAAAATAATTAAATGACCTATTTTTGGTTTTTTTGTTATTTTAGGGAAAAAAATATAATATAATTAAGTTAGTAACAAAATCCTAATTGTTCTAATTAATTTTAATTTATTTACAAAACAATTAAAGTTACCTCAAATTAAATTAAAACCTAAAATTAATTATTCGAGTTTATTATAAAAAATCAAAGGTTTGTGAAAAATGTTAAGTTTTATAAAAAAAGATTTTAAACAGAAAGAATAAAAATAGGTAAACGGATAAATAGAAAGAAAGAAAATCAAAACAAATAGGGGTGGTTGTTGAACCCACACCCTTAACCTTCTCAGGATGTCTGTCTCGCCATGTATTGGTGTCATGTGTAAGTTGTTCTGTTTTGGCCATTTGTGTTTTGGCTTTTGGCCATTTGTGTTTTGGCCTCAACATTCCTTAACCTTCTCAGGATGTCTGTATTGCCACGTATTGGTATCATGTGTAAGTTGTTCTGTTTTGGCCATTTGTGTTTTGGCCTCAACATTCTGTAATGAACCTACTGCATGGGATCCTGTCTAAATCTGCAGTGTTGAATCTCATGAACACATTAAATAAATTACTATATATTACTAAATACAAATAAAGCCAGTATATGAAAAAATTTAATGTTAAAACCGATATGGCATGTATGAATGATTATACCCTTTTGATCATGGAGATCAAATCAGCCTTACCCTTACTGGAGAAGTAGTGATATAAATGTTTTTATGTCCTTTTGATCATGGAGATCAATCCAGCCTTACCCTTACTGGAGAAGTAGTCAGATGTTGGTTTGTAACAGGGATGGCTTGTTTGTAGTGAGATGAGGATTTGTAATAAGGATTTCAAGGTTTTAGGGTTCTTGAAAGAATTTGATATTTTGACAGCGTTGTGGCAAAAGCTTTTTTTTTCTCCTCCTCTCTTGTTTGTGTGAAAAGAATGGGATTATATAATAGAAATTAGAGAGAAAAAAATGGGCTTTGAATGTGCAATTGGGCCTCCAATATTCACTTGAGTTCGTCACGTTCCAGGCTAAATCGCAGGGGCTTAAGTGCAATTTTTGAAGTTGAAATGTGAAAACAAAATGTAGCCGACGTCGAGAGATAACTCCTATCCGAAAATGGGCTCAATCGGATAAACAGTGAATTAGTTATGAATTTTTGAAGTTTCAGCTCAGACAAACTTATTTTGGGCTCCAGTGTCGACTCTGACACGTTCTTCAATAAAAAACTGGTATTGATCGGAGCATAATTCGGTCTCTACTTTTGAAACAAAGTTGTATATCTCTGAGTCATTGACCTTGTGTAAAAAGATGGGCCCGATCTGATAAATATTGACCGAGTTATGAATTTTCGAAGTTTCAGCCCAGATGAAATAATATTCAGCATTTAGGATTTCCGGCGCGTCACACGCACTCTGAGCAAAAAACGAAGGTCTTTTGAATACCATTCGAACTTGATACCTCCTGTGAAAACATAGCCAACTCAATTTTTGAAATTTGGGCGCCAAAACCAGCTCGATACAATGAAAATCGACCAAGTTATGATTTTCTGAACATGACGCAAATAAATTTCTGTCACAACTTTTTTGTACGAAAATACTTGATAAATCCGCATTTTTGAAGATCTTCTGATCAAAATTGGCTTCCAGCCATGAGAGATGAAAATTTAGATGACGTCAATACGGAATTTTGGCCACTGGAACGGGTTTAAAACGAGCCACGATCTTCAAGTTATGAATTTTTTAGCGCGTAAAAACTGCACTTTCAGCACATTTTTTCACCATATTTCTTCGAGAAAACTCACACATTCGGATACCTTCTTTAAAGAATTGACTCTTGAGCCGAACCTGAATTTGAGAATATGTTATCAGAGATATCTTGGCGAAAGAATACCTGAATATGACGCGTCGGGTTGGACTTGTGAATCTTTGAACCCCGAATCGTTGCAAAACGGCGAACCGATCTTCAGCACGGAAAATACTCTGAGAATATCCATTGACGAAATAAACGTCACTTGTAACCTGAAGAAGCTTGATAAATATACCTTTATTCCATAACCATAAAACCAATAATATGCGTGTATGAAAAGAGGGCAAATTTTGGGGTACAACACTCACTGGTCGAGAAAACTTGATGCGCTTTGGCATGGTATGCTTGCTTACTGAGACAGTATATGTTGACCCACACTACTTTGTTGATATCTAAGATGGATCCGATCAAGTACATCTTCGAGAAGCCCGCTCTCTCCGGAAGAATAGCAAGATGGCAAATGATCTTGACCGAATATGACATTCAATACACGACCCAGAAGGCAATCAAGGGAAGTGTACTAACTGATCATTTGGCTCATCAGGTTGTGGATGACTACCAGTCTATGAATTTTGAGTTCCCTGATGAAAACATTATGTTAGTGACTTATTATGAAGAATCTGGACTGGATGAAGGACCCGAGGAAGGATCTCGATGGACTATGGTTTTTGACGGAGCTTCCAACGCACTTGGCAATGGCATCGGCGCTATAATCATATCCCCCAAGGGTTGTCATACTCCTTTCACCGTCAGATTATGTTTCAATTGTACCAACAATATGGCGGAGTATGAAGCATGCATCATGGGTCTCAAAGCTGCTATTGACCCGAGGATCAAGTTCTTGAGCGTTTTCGGGGATTCAGCCTTGGTAATAATTCAAATCAAATGAGAGTGGGACACGAAGCACTCGAATCTCATCCATTACAAAGAACATTTGTTGACATTGCTTCCACACTTTGAAGACGTCACCTTTGAACATTTTCCACGAGAAGAGAACCAATTAGTGGACGCGCTAGCTACTATGTCATCTATGTTTAAGGTTAAGTGGGACAACGATGCTCCTCGGATCACTATTGAGAGATTGGATGAACCAGCTGTTTACCTTGGGTTTTGGTAAACAACCGCTGATCCTCCAAATGGTTACTTATTTGGTTACTCGCAGGATCGATCAGATTGATCCTATGGACATAGGTTGATTTTGAAGTTTGATTAAGGTGGATAAGGCTTTAAGTAAATTGTTTCAAGTAAATTGCATAAAGGAAAGGCTTGGTAAAATAAACAAGGCTTTAAAGTAAAGGTTCGACAGGAATTTAAAGGAGAAAAGCAAGTAAAATGCTGGAAAAGTAAATGACTTTAATTGATAAAATTGGTGTTTCACACATACATTTCTCAACAATTCTTTCGCTCACACTGGGTACTTGAATCTAAATGAGTGACTATGTATCTGATTGTGAACACACGCGAGAAACTACATGTCTACTCCTATTTATACTAAAACATTCCAAGTAACCGTCGGGCAGTTACACTGCTTCGAGATCAAGCCACTTGGCACGTTCTCCATGCTCGACGCTCCAGATCCTTGCACGTTGGCACGTAATAACTGCTGGAAACCGTTTTCCCTCCAAAGCTTTGAATTTCAAACTGCTCCACTCTGGACCATCGAACACCTTCATCAAGAGACGTCTTCGACGAAAACTCCTTCGACGTCGAAGGCAACCAGCCTTCTTCCTTGGAAGAAATCCTCTAAGTATTTTCCCATCTTTCGACGGGTACTTCGACAGGCTTAGCCAGTCGAAAGCATCTTTCAGCTTTTAATGGCTGACATCAATCTAAACAAAGGTGTCGAATTTAGGAGCCAACAAATTTCCCCCCAAGAATGCCTTATTTCGACTCTGAAAGAAAAAGGCATTCTTTGAAAACGCCATTCGACACCTGCCTTTCCACGCTTAGTCACAATTTAACTTGTGCACTTTTTGTTGCTTTTTACCAACTATTGGCAATCCCAAGAAACCATCATTGATTTGATCCTAGGACGTCACTTTCAGTACGGCGTGCAGTACCAAACGTCACTTCAAAATTTGTCATTATGACAAATCCCAAAAACGAGGACGCACGCTGCGTCTCTCTGTTTCTGCAGAAACGGCCAAAACAACAGGATGTTGCCACGCGTCCCACTAATTCCTGCAGCAATAAATGACATTTAATGTCCTCGTTATTGGGGACTTCTCCCACTACTATAAATAGTAGTGAATATCCCATTGTGGGACTCTTTACACAAACTAGCCTTCAAACTTCCTTGCTTTCGTACAAGTTTGCTCTCTTTGCAGAAAACTTTTCCGCTTTCACTTCATCTTCATCCTCAACAATGGCCTCTGCTTCTACTGCTCCCAAGGTTAATGCACCAACTGAACAACATGTCAAACCCAAGGTCTTTGTTACTGCTCCGGTAGTGAACTCCACAGGGAAACGAAGGGTTCCTGAACCTTCTGACATCTCCGTTCGCGATGCTTACTCGCGTCACTTGATGATCCCGGTTGGATACTCCAACCAGATCTTCGCAATGTCTGGCCCTATGAACCCAAGCATCTCTGAAGCTCTGAAGATCAAGAGCTATTTCCCCATCGTCGAGAAACTCAAGCCAGTAGCGTGCGCCAAGAAGGACGCAGAAGACAACGAAGACCCTACACGCGAAAAAATCGACCTCCGCTTCTTCAACAAAAGTGTTAGGGTCTTCGGGTCTTGCCCTAATCTGACCTCCGACTATGTTGCTTGGCTAACAAAGTTGGAGAAACATCAAACTCCAGTCTGGAAGGAAATGGGAATCTTCGACCTAGTGATGCTGTCGAAGACAGGCTTAAACTACTCCCCAGAGATGCTTATAGCTTCGCTGTTGTTCTGGGATTACTCTCACTTCACTTTTCACCTTCCATGTGGGATGTTAACCCCCACACTCTTCGACGTAGCAGCTATTACCGGCCTTCGACCAACCGGAGATTACTTTGACCCGGAGGAGATGTCGGAGGACCAAATTGGCTTTTCTGAGACTAAGCCAACATACACCACCTTTATCAACCATTACCATGACAGGTCGACAGACGCGGTGTCGGATGTCGAACACATAGCGTTTCTAGCCTTATGGCTAACTCGCTTTGTGTTTTGTTCGAAGTCTCTACAAGTGACCAAAAAGATGGTCACTCTTGCCACCCAACTGCATCACCGCCAAAACATCTGTTTGGCAGAACTAATTCTGGCCAGTCTTTATGACTCGATCAGTAATGGGGTCACTCTTTTGAAACATATCGAAGATAGGGCCAGTTTGCTACTCGCTGGGCCTTTCTGGCTACTTCAACTGTGGCTCAACGCCACTTTCGAATCTTTCTTACCCAAGAAGATTCAGATAAATGAACAAGCCCCAGCGATAGCTAATAGACGTATCGAAGGAACTAGGCTGGCCCTGCTGACACCTGTAGAAGATGGGCTGGAGTTTCAACAAACCTTCACTAACTTCGTTCTAATGTTCGCTCGAAGGAAGGAATTTGTTTCAACTATGGCTCCATTTGCTCAACGGAAGGTGGGGCCAGCATGGTTCACAAGGCCACATCCAAAGGAATCGAGTGGTCCCAATGTCGATGAGCACACTGTACTTTGGGAGGCATTCCTGACACCCAGGATTATGCCTCTTCGATTTAAGAGTTCCAAGACTCATTTGAGTCTGCTTGCCTATCAACCAAATCTGGTGTCTCGCCAGTTTGGTATCATCCAAACCCTGCCTTCTCCTATTTTTCAAAGAGAGAAGTCAATGTTGTACTTCTGCAACGATTATACAGAAGACGCTGCCATCAAGCATATCGGAAGATATGCTGGTCGAACAATCCTCTCGCTGTTTGACTACCAGCTTAATTTCCTTTGCTCACCATCCTTTGAGGAATGGTGGAGAAGCTATTATGCTGAGTACTTCTTCGACGAGAAGGACTTTATGGCAGAGTTGCAGAAGTCTTTTGTCCTTGTGTTGGACAAGGTCAAGAAATGTAAGTTCATTCTCTCACATTACTTTTTTTGTCTTTCTCTTCGATTGTTAGCCTGTTAACCTTTTCTTTTGCTTTCAGTTGTTCGAAAACCTCTAACCAAGAAGGCTACAGAAGGCCCACAAGGAGGAGGCCCTTCAACAAAACCTCCACCGCCGGCGAAGACTATGGCGCCGGCGAAGACAACAGGCAACCAACAAGGGGAAGGCTCTTCGAGGAGGCCTCCTGCATCGGTAACCAGATTTTCTTCATTTTTCTTCTGGCTTTCGATTTTTTTGATTTTCGATGCAGTTACTCAATCGAATTCCTGTTGGTTTTCTAGGCCCCTTCGCCCAAGAAACGGGCAGCAATGGTGGTCGAATCCGGGAGTGACGACGAAAGTGATTCCCCTCCTACTCCCTTAAAGAGGCGAAAGTTAACGAAGGACGCTTCTGTTCCTGCTCCTGCTCCTGAAGGTCGAACCGTCAGAATAAAGGTCGCTGTGAGAAAGCCTATGCCACCTGCAGTGATCATCGAGGAGCCAACTGAGGAGGAACTGAACGCTCTTCTTACCAAGCCTGTCGAAAGTGACAATTCCAGCCCTGGGGCTGAAGTTAATCCACAAGTAATCTATTGGACCCTTTTTATAACTTAGGCATAGATACTAGCATTTGATTATGTCTCTTTCGACATCTGAAGATTTATCTTCTTTCTCTTTTTCAGGACACCACTGAAAGTTCTCCACCAAGGACTTCGGAAACTCTAGAATCTGCTGACCTTAGCAGGCCTCAGGAAAAAGATTTGGGCAATGACGAAGCCCATACTGAGAATGAGGCCAATGCTGAAACAGTGGAGAAGACAACAGAAGAACCTATGGTGGAGGAAACACAGCCAGAAACGGTTCATGTGGTGGACTTGTCGTCAGAAGAGAATCCTGAAGGAAGAGACCAAGGCGATGGCGAAGAGAATCAAGATGTTGTTGACGAAGGGCACCAAGGTGGTACTGGCGAAGGACACCAGGGCGACGCTAGCGAAGAGCCACAAAATGACGCTGGCGAAGGACCCCAGGGTGATGTTAACGAAGAACCACAAGTCGACGCTGGTACCGCCTCAGTCCAAGTCGAAGAGCAATCAATCGAGGCACTCAGCATTCAACAGCCTCAAGCCCAAGATAATATTGTGGCAAGGGTTACCTCCTCAAAGCACAGGTCAAAAGAGGACTTGGAAATCTTGAAACAAACTGACCCTGTCAGCTACCTCAATGCAATCATCGAGAGTAAGAGTTCTTCTGACGCTAGTCAGGAAATTCCTACCCTGTCGGGGAAATCTACTGAAACTTCTCCTCTTAATGATGCGTTGGCGAAGGTTAAGGCCCAGTTCTTCAAGAGGGATTTGATGAAGACTTTAGAGGGGGACCCCACTGCTCCATCATGCTTAAAAGAGGTCTTGAATGCTGTTGACTTCGAAGCTGTAGCTCCATAAATCTCAGACTTGATCATGGAATTACATTCTATGATTGATCAAGTTTCAGCGGATTACAGGCGCCAACGAGGTTTTAACAGTCAGCTCGAAGTGCTGCATGGCAAAAGCTCATCTGCGTGGACTGCTGTCTCAGATTCGACTTCTCGAATTGCCGAGTTGTCGAAACAAAAAACGTCTGCACAGGAAAGAGTCGATGCCATTGAGCGAGAGAATGACTCCTTCCGAGCACAAATCGCAGAGATAGAGGCGAAGATAAACGCCAACACTGTGCTCCAGAAGGAAATTCTTTCGACCATCTCAGACACTGAGAGCCAGACTGAGATCAAGCAAGGCCTGGAATTCGCTGAGAGGGCCCAAAGCCTCGACGCTCAAATTGCCAAGCTAATGCAAGAAAACTCTTGGTGCAAAAAGAGGTTGGAGCTACAGTATGCCAAGTATCTTCGACTCAAGAATTCTCTTACCTTTTGATTGATTCTCTTTTGTAACCATCTTCTGTAATCGCTTTCGATAACAATTGCCATCTTGGCTGAAATTAATAAAAATTTCCATTTTGGCATTTTTTATGGTTAATTTAGTTTGTTCTTTTATTATTTTATTTTTATCTCTTGAAGTATAGGCTTATATTTTTTCAAATATTTACCATTTACTCTCAAGAGCCTTTTATCACCACTTATCTCTTCGACTTCATAGGCTCCACCAGAAAAAGTTTGGATAACTCTGAAGGGTCCTTCCCATTTGGGTGACCATTTCCCCATGCTTCGATCCCGTCGATCCATGGGAAGAATTACCTTCCAAACTAAGTCTTCAGGCAAAAATACCTTAGGTTTCACCTTTCTATTATAAGAGTCTTCTACTCTTTTCTTCTGAAGCCTGAGTAAGTCGAGAGCGTGTAATCTCTCTTCGTCTAAATCTACCAGTTCATCCAACATCATATTCCAATAAACCTCAGAAGGAATATCATAATGCCTCTGAACTCTTGCAGATTGAAGACAAATTTCTGCTGGCAATACTGCATCATGGCCAAAAGTTAGCCTATATGGTGTTGTACCAGTGGCTTCTTTTGGGGACGTTCGACAAGCCCATAAAATCTGGTCTAACGTCTTATGCCAATTCTTTGGTTTCTTCCCAACATGTTTCTTTATCAAGCCAATCACCACTTTGTTAGCTGCTTCGACTTGACCATTCGCCTGTGCATAGTAAGGCGTGGATGTTAGGAGTTTGAAACCTGTTTCCTGAGCAAATTCCTGCATCTTTCGACCAGTGAAAACTGAACCTTGATCAGTTGTTATTGTCTCAGGGATTCCATACCTAAATATAATGTTCTTTTGAATGAATTCAATGACATTTTCTTGGTCTACATTGACTAAGGGGACAGCTTCGATCCATTTAGTAAAATAATCAATGCCTACCAATATGTATTTCTGACTCTTTGATGATGTTGGTCGAATCTCTCCAATGAGATCCAACGCCCATCCTCTAAAGGGCCAAGGCTTCACTATCGAGTGAAGCTCGCTTGCTGGTACATGTTGGATGCCTGTATGAACTTGACACTCTTGGCAACCTTTGGCGAACTCAACACAATCTTTCAGCATAGTGGGCCAATATAGTCCTTGTCGAAACAACAACCATTTCATCTTATGGCCTGCTTGGTGAGCCCCACATGCCCCAGCATGTGTAGTCGAAAGGGATATGTATGCTTCAGTTTCACTTAAACATTTCAGCAACACCCCTTCAGGCGTCTTCTTGAATAACTCATTACCCATGAGTACAAAACTCAACGCCCTGTATTTTGTTTTTCGTTCTGTCGGAGCTCCTGGATTTTGAAGATAGTCCACAATGGGTTTCCTCCAATCTTGCTCTGACAAATTATCAATGAACGAAATCTCGAAGTTTGATTGATCATCATAACCTAGCCTCGTCGATTCCAAGTCTGATGGTGATAGACAAGTTGCCTTTATCTTTTCTCGAACTTCGATAGCTCTTTGTAATCTCGTTTTTGAAATCTTATACCCTGATGCAATTTGTGCCAAGTCATTGGCTATTTGATTTTCGACTCTGGGTATGTGTCGAATATTGACACTTTCAAATTGTTTCAATAAACGATTTGCTATCACAAAGTACATAATGAGATTCTCTCTTATGCATTTATATTCCTTTGTGACTTGCTTGATGACTAACTCTGAGTCTCCCATTATTTCGACTCGAGTTGCCCCCAATTCCAACAATATTTCAAGGCCAGTAATTAGAGCTTCATACTCAGCCTCGTTGTTCGAACAAGAACCTTCTATTTGGTACTTGAATGTTGTTGGAATTTTATCTGGAGAAATAATCAAGACTCCTACTCCTGTTCCATTTTTATGGCTGGAACCATCGAAATAGAATTTCCAAGGTTCTATCTCCACATAATTAATATCCTCGACTTGAATTGAGTGGTCGACTATGAAGTCTGCAACCACTTGTCCTTTTACTGCCTTAAGAGGCATAAAGGTCAAGGAGTATTCAGTCAATGCTAATGCCCACTTGCCAATTCGACTATGCAAGATAGGTTTCGACAACATATATTTGAAAACATCAAAATGAGACGAAACATAAACATCAACTGGTTTTATATATTGCTTGAGTTTTGTACAAGAGAAATACAGACATAGACACAATTTCTCAACTTCGCTATATCTAGTTTCTGCATCATTCAAAACTCGACTGAGATAATAAATGGGTCTTTCGACTCCATTCTCATCCTCTTGGGCTAACATACTTCCCAGAGTTTTGTCAGATGAAGCTATGTACAATCTCATACTCCTATTGCTACAAGGAGGCACCAAAATAGGTGGCTTAGTGAGGTACCCTTTGATTTTGTCGAAGGCTTCTTGCTGCTCTTGCCCCCATTCGAACCCCTCTTTATTCAGTCGAAGTAAGGGTGAAAAAGCCTGAGCTTTCCCACTTAGGTTAGATATAAACCTTCTCAAGAAATTTATCTTGCCTAAGAGAGATTGCAATTCCTTCTTATTCGATGGCGCTTTCGCTTCCAAAATTGCCTTCGTCTTGTTCTGATTGATTTCGATTCCTTTTTTGTGGACAACGAAGCCCAAGAAATCTCCAGCTTTCACACAGAACGCACACTTCAAAGGGTTCATCTTCAGACCATGTTCTCTCATTCTTTCGAATGATTGTCGAAGGTGGTCAATGTGACTCTTCCTGGAAACAGATTTTATAACAATATCATCAATATAAACTTGCATAAAAGTGTTAATAAAATCATGGAAGATAGTATTCATTGCTCGCTGGTACGTTGCCCCAGCGTTCTTTAGGCCAAAAGGCATCACTACCCATTCGTAAGTGCCTAAGGCCCCAGGGCATCGAAAAGCTGTTTTCGACACATCCTCTTCAGCAATGAATATTTGATTATATCCTGAATAACCATCGAGCATACTCAGGTATTCGTAGCCAGCGGCAGAATCGACTAGCATTTCCGCCACAGGCATAGGATATTCATCTTTGGGGGTGGCAGCATTCAAATCTCTGAAATCTATGCACACCCTTAATGTGCCATTTTTCTTAATTACTGGCACAATATTTGCAATCCATTCGACATACCTTGTGACACGGATGAATTTGCATTTCAGAAGTCTTTCGACCTCCGTTTTGATCTTCGACAATATTTCTGGAGCGAAGCGTCTTGGATTTTGCTTGATTGGCTTCTTTCCAGGTTTGATTGGAAACTGAAGTTCTACCAATCCTCTGTCGAGACCAGGCATTTCGTCATAATCCCATGCAAAACAGTCTTTAAACTCTTTCAGCAATTGGATTACTTCCAACCTAAGTTCTGGATCAATTTTGGCGCTGATGTAAGTTGGCCTTTTATCTGATCCTTCGCCTAAGTTGATTTCTTCTAAAGGGTCTTGTGCTAACATCTTAATGTTGTTCGCCAAGGGATCCTTTTCGAAACCCAAAGGCTCATCGTCATAGATGGCGTCGAGCCTCTGTTCCTGCATTTCATCTGGCATGATATCAGGAGGTTTTGGATCGAAGTCCTTTCCTGGGCCAACAGCAGATAATTGTTGATCATTGGCCTGTGTGGCCATGTACTTTACTTCGGCTTCGAGAGCCGTTATCATCTTGGTTTCGGCTACATAAGCCGAAATTCGCTTCAGAGATTGTGACTCAGTCATTATCACTGAATTCATCTCCCCAACCAGTTGGTTGGATATCAGTTAGCCCACTGAAGTCTATGTGGGACAAGTCTTCTCTGTCCCATTGGAAACCATGCTCAGGATGCAGGTATAGGGAACAAAAGGTGTTTGGCGCTGGCGCCATGTCGAAGTCAGGAGTTGGACATGGCCCTATGTGAGCCAAGTTTTTGTCGAAATCTGCTACACCCAAGTGATTCACTTTGCCAAGGTAGTAGCTTTGGTCTGCCTCTATGTTTTCGACCATCCCATCTGGACGCCATAGAAGCAGCCTTTGATGCATCGATGAAGGCACAGCACCTACACCATGAATCCACTCACGGCCTAACAAAAGGTTGTAGTTAGGTTTGGCCGATATGACCATGAACATTGTTGGTCGAAGGATCGACCCAACTTTGATATCTAACTGGATCACTCCCATGGTGGTCCCAATGCCTCCCTCATAGTTGGACAGGACCATATTGTGAGGTTTGATTTCTTCATCCCTTTTGCCAATCTTCCTTAGCATAGAATGAGGGATAATATTGATAGTGGCCCCACAGTCGACCAATATTTTGTTCACAGTGGTCTCTTCGAGCTTAGCCCTTATGAACAAAGGTTTGAGGTGATTCTTCATCGCCTCTGTAGGTGGCTCGAAGAAGCCATTTTGTTCCTCTGTAGTGCCATTGTCCATGACAAAATAGCACACTGGCCTATGTTTGGCCATTTCTTGTTCCACCTCCCAGTCACTGGCTTCGACTTCTACCTGTCGATTGAATTCCCTAGGCAGTACTGAAACAATGTTCACCATTATATCCAGAGTATCGTCGGACTCAGCATCATCTTCGTCTTCGACTTCGCTTTGGTTAGGCCAAACTAGCCTGTTGGTAACTGGTTCTCTCTCAAGAGGCTTTCTTTGTTTCCTTTGAGGCACATTCGAACTAGTTTCTGCCTTAGGTTCGTTGGCAGCCTCCCTTTCAGCTTTTCGCCTCCTTTGATACCTCCTCCATTGGGATCGAGACATAGGATTTTTACCCTTGTAGTTGCTGGACACTTGAGCAACCTTGGGTGCAGCAACTTGAGGCTCTTTCTTCTGAATTAAAGAGGAACCTCTTGGCACATCGAAAGAATGCCATTTCTCTTCACTTGGCCTTTTCCGGCCAGATGTTTTGTACCAAGTGTCTACTGGTACATTTGTTGGAGGCCTAAAAGTCAATGGCCTCTTGTCTTGATTAGAACCCCTTCTGGGATCATGTCGAAGGTCAGCATTCTCCCTTCTCTTGTTCGCTGCTCTGACGCCTTGTATGTGCTCAGCAGCTTTTTTATCAAAGATAGAACTGCATCTTGGACACAGCATCACCTCTGATTTCTTCTTCTGGCATCTTTGTAAAAAATCTGCCAAGTTTTCGTTTTCCCGAGGGAAAGCCGTTTTATTAGCCTGCTCTTGCCTTATGGCCTCTTCTGAAGCCTTAGGGTCAGAAAGTTCAACCATGTTGATATTCATTGTATCCTTATTAGCAAGAGTTAGTTGCTTCATTTGTATTTCCAGATTCTCCGTCTGGCCTTGAACAGTGGCCAAGTGGGAACTGGTCTTTGGTCCAGTTTTTTGTGTTTCAGCAGTCTTCGACTTCGGGTCCTCGACCGCTTTCTGGACAGCCTCAATTGTCTTCCTGGATAAGTTTCCAGAAAAACTGCCAAAGATTGGCATGTTGATGTGGTCCTTTGAGACTTCGACCATGGTAATGCCTGGCTTCTTCGACTGAATCCTGGTGGCCTCTATCATGTTCACCTCAGAGGGTTCTGCATAGTGGGCTTCAGCCTTCAGTGGATTGGAGTCGACAGCCATGGGGGATTTGTCAGCAAACTTTAATCTCCCTTCCTCAATAGCGTCTTGCACAAGATTCCTGAAAAGAAAACATTGAGAAGTTTTATGGCCCAAAAAATTATGATATTTGCAAAAACCTCTCTTCTTTCTTTGATCAAGAGGAGGCACTTTTACCCCAGGGGGTACTATCATTTGGCCATCTTTAACTAGCAAGTCGAATATTTCATCACATTTTGTGATATCAAAACTATAAGTCTTTTTTGGGAACCTATCGTTGGTCCTATCTGGACCAATGGGATTTTTCCCGTTTGAGGGGACTAACTGTTTACAAGAGTATGGAGGCCCTTGTTTTAGTTCTGCTAAGTCGACTTCTCCTTCTTCGACAGCTAAAGTATCGTCGAAGGATTCTAGATCTTCGTCATCCATCTCAACGTACGCTATTCTTTCTCTCTTGTGAGTTTTTGTTGCCTTAGCTTTTTCAGCTTTGAGGCGTTCGACTTGTCGAACTCTATCGGCCAGTTGGGCCATGTCTCTTAGGTACTGGGTGTCTAGCTTCTTCCTAATGGAATAATCTAAACCGCCTGCGGCTATTTCGACCAACTCATGCTCTGGCACTTGTGTAAAACATCTCGCCTTAAGCAACCTAAACCTATTCAGATATTCGTCTATAGGTTCAGTGAAACGTCTCTTCACACTGGCCAGTTCTTTCAGGCTTATCTTGGTTTGCCCCATATAGAATTGTTCATGGAACAATCTTTCCAACTGGGTCCAATGATGGATCGAATTGGGGGGTAGAGTTGTGAACCAAGTAAAAGCGTTCTTGGTTAAAGAACTTGGAAAGTATTTGATCCTTAGGTTTTCATTATTTGAAATGTCTCCTGCTTCGATCAAATACCTCGCCACATGCTCGACAGTGGATTCTGTCGTGTCCCCAGAAAACTTAGTAAATTTGGGGACTTTGCTTCTAGGGGGTAAGTCAGTTTGTAACACATATTCTGACAATGGAGATGTAAAGTTGGGCCTTCGAAAGCCCATGTTCATTCCATTCTGAGTCATGATTCTTTCGATCATGGTTGCCAGATTGTTTTCCAAACCCATGTTTTGGTATTGGACATGCTGAACCACTTCGTCAGCATTTTGGTTTCTGTTAACTAACCTTACCTCTGGGGCTATTACCCTAGGTTCTTCGACAGGTTGTTCGACAGGCTGTTGAGCCTGGTTAATGGTGGTTTCTTCCTCTACAAATATCCCCTGATTTCCCCTTGTTTGCGCCCTTTGGGGCTGTCGAATAGGTGGGGGTGCTCCAAAGAAGTCAGCCAAACGCGTCATTTGCGCTGTAACTTGCTGATTCGATTGAGTAGTATTTTGTATTAGAGGATTTAGCACTGTACTCAAAGTTTGTGCCAACATTTGCACCATATCATGGTTGCTTTCGTCCATTTGTTGCCTCAAGACTGCTGTCGAGGCATTTGTAAGGCCATGGGCTATTTGGGACGTTCCTCCTAAGAGTTGGGTCCTATTTCTATTCGCCATGCCTACTCCAGAGCCTTGGAGTGGCGAAGAAGCACTCACGAAAGGGTCTGAATAAGTGGACGCAGCATTCGTTAGGCTTGCCAATTCAGAAGTTGGCATACCATAGAATGGAATAAATCCTGGGGGAACCACTGGCCTTGTGCCAATATTTCCCCTTGGTGGGGGGGTTCCCAAAGGTATTCTGGGGCCTGTTAACGAAGTTATTGGCCCCGTGGTTGTGACTGACACTGCTGGTGTCGAACCAACATTCGTCGCTTCACTCACGGTCATATTAACCGTTGCTCCCACACTTGGTGGTGGAATTTCGTTGTTGTTTGGCGGATTCGCCATCTCTTCCCTCCTTCTGGCAGTATTGTTATCGTTGGTGTATATTCTACCACTCCTCAATAACATACAACTCGAAAAGATGAGATAATTTTCAACAATCAACACACAGTCCCACCAGGTGTGCCAATTTGTTTACCTTGGGTTTTGGTAAACAACCGCTGATCCTCCAAATGGTTACTTATTTGGTTACTCGCAGGATCGATCAGATTGATCCTATGGACATAGGTTGATTTTGAAGTTTGATTAAGGTGGATAAGGCTTTAAGTAAATTGTTTCAAGTAAATTGCATAAAGGAAAGGCTTGGTAAAATAAACAAGGCTTTAAAGTAAAGGTTCGACAGGAATTTAAAGGAGAAAAGCAAGTAAAATGCTGGAAAAGTAAATGACTTTAATTGATAAAATTGGTGTTTCACACATACATTTCTCAACAATTCTTTCGCTCACACTGGGTACTTGAATCTAAATGAGTGACTATGTATCTGATTGTGAACACACGCGAGAAACTACATGTCTACTCCTATTTATACTAAAACATTCCAAGTAACCGTCGGGCAGTTACACTGCTTCGAGATCAAGCCACTTGGCACGTTCTCCATGCTCGACGCTCCAGATCCTTGCACGTTGGCACGTAATAACTGCTGGAAACCGTTTTCCCTCCAAAGCTTTGAATTTCAAACTGCTCCACTCTGGACCATCGAACACCTTCATCAAGAGACGTCTTCGACGAAAACTCCTTCGACGTCGAAGGCAACCAGCCTTCTTCCTTGGAAGAAATCCTCTAAGTATTTTCCCATCTTTCGACGGGTACTTCGACAGGCTTAGCCAGTCGAAAGCATCTTTCAGCTTTTAATGGCTGACATCAATCTAAACAAAGGTGTCGAATTTAGGAGCCAACACCAGCGTACTGCGATGAGATCGACACTGAAGAAGTAGCATATAAACCTTGGTTTCATGAAGTGAAAAGGTATCTTGAGGCTCAAGAATATCCTGAGGGGGCATCTGTCAATGATAAGAAGTTTCTGAGAAGGTTCTCCGCAAAGTTCTTCCTCAATAATGGAATCCTCTACAAGCGCAACCATGACTCTACTTCGGTGTGTAGACAAGAGCGAAGCAGATAGGATTATGGCATATTTACATGAAGGCACCTTTGGCACCCACTCTAGTGGACACACCATGGCTAAAAAGATCCTACGGGCAGGATACTATTGGTCCACTATAGAAGCAGATTGTTATCAGCATTCCCGAACTTGTCACAAATGTCAGATCTATGCTGATAAAGTGCATGTACCTCTGTTTCCCTTGAACGTCTTGACGGCTCCCTGGCCCTTTGCAATGTGGGGCATTGACATGATCAGAGATATTAGACCTACCGCTTCCAATGGGAATCGCTTCATCCTAGTGGCCATTGATTACTTCACAAAATGGGTTGAGGTTGCCTCTTTTGCTACTGTTACCAAGAATGTCGTGGTGCGATTTATCAAGCATAACCTGATTTGTCGGTATGGTGTGCCAGAGAGAATCATTACAGACAATGGTACAAATCTCAATAATACAATGATCACTGAACTTTGTAAACAATTCAAGATCCAGCATCATAATTCTTCCCATTACTGGCCGAAGATGTATGGCACTGTGGAGGCTGCTAACAAGAATATTAAGAAAATCATACAGAAGATGACGGTGACATACAAAGACTGGCATGAGATGTTACCATTTGCTCTTCATGGTTATCGCACTTCATCACATACATCAACAAGGGCAACACCTTATTCTCTGGTATATGGTATGGAGGTTGTCCTACCTATTGAGGTCCAGATCCCTTCTTTGAGGATCATGAAGGATGCGGGTTTGAATGAGGATAATTGGATCCAGACTCGACTTGATCAACTGAATCTGATTGATGGGAAAAGGATTATTGTTGTCTGTCATGGTCAAATGTATCAAAAGCGGACGATCAAGGCTTTCAACAAAAAGGTCAAACGTCAAGTATATCAAGTGGGTGATCTGGTAATCAAGTGCATCATACTGCCACAAGGTGATCCTAGGGGCAAATGGACTCCCACGTACGAAGGTCCATTTGTAATCAAAAGCATATTTTCCGGTGGAGCCATGATTCTGACCACCATGGATGGTGACGACCTTCCTTGCCCTATTAATGCGGACATAGTGAAAAAATACTACGCGTAAATAAAGACCCATTAGGTTGACTGGCCTAGGAAAAAATAAGGGCATCCCGGCAAACGAAAAGGGTTCGGGAAAAAATTAGGGATAAATACGAAAAAATATGTACACCCGGCAAGTCGAAAACCTGAAAGGGCGGCTTGGGAAAAAAAGGGTATCCCGGTGGAATGAAAACCCAAAAGGGCGTTCCAGGCAAAAGTTAGGGATTTAAAGCGTATAACTATGTCCCATTGGATCACCTTCCGACCAGAATTCAGTATCAACTACCAAGACTCAAACGGTACCGATCAATTCAATCAGCTTCGGACAAGTAGCAAAGTGATCAGACGCTCAAGGACATTGGGGCAATAGAAGAATTGAAACTCAATGGGATTATTACACATAGTTGTTTTCTCTTTGTGCACTATTGTGTGTAGTTTTCATTTTTTACAATGGCGTTCTCCTACTAGAACGTCAGTCTCTTTGTACAAAAATGTCTGTTATAGGCGAACTTCAAAAAAATCAATACAAATCATTCCTTGAAAGTACAAAACTATTTGTTTGTTTTTTTTTTTTTGAAAAAAGCGTCCAATGATTATTTTTTACATATGCATTTGAATATGATTAATGTTCACAAATACTTGCATACAAAACAGAAATACAATTGCTAATGACTTTAAGAAATGGGGCAAAGTCTAAACAACAATTGGTAATCCCGACAGTTACTCTTTCCAACATGGTATAGGGGCAGAGACATTCTGAGACGAAGTCACCATTACATACGACCCCGTGGCGTCTATGTTCCCCATAGAGTAGAAACAACCGAAGTTTTGATCTCTTCCTCCCCAAACAGGAGTTACCTTCTCCAACAAAGTTCCTTCAGAGAGCTGAAATCGGTATTCCCCAGTCAAGCTTTATAATCTTAAACAGTTTATAAAACCTCCTCCCAAGTAGAGTTTGTTCCTCAAACTGCGGAAGATCATTCCCCAACAGAGTTTATTTCTCTACATCGGCAAAATCTTCCAACAAAGCATCCTCCATCCGCAGAGTTATTCTCAAACAGAGTCAATCCCCGACAGAATATCCTTAAACAGAAAGAGGAAATCCCCGAAAAATCATATCCATTCAACATTCCCAGCGGAAATGAAGGATTCAGCTTCCCAATACTCTCCAGCAGTAGTTCGGGATTTATTTTCCCAGACTGGGAAACATCGCAATAGCATCCCATATTCATACATCATTACATGCGCATACACATCACATACATCATAATCTCATTTATTTTGAGAACATCATCACAATGCATTTCATACATCATGACATTGCATATGACTAACTCTTTACCTTTTTCAGGAAAGATCAAATCAACAAACATTGTTGACTACTTACATGACCTGGTAGTATTCTCAAAAGCTAAGTCTAACAAAGGGCTATTTCAGCATTTTCCTCAGAAAGACGTTCTCAAAAGACCTTCGCTGGTTCAGTCGGATCGACGCTAAGATCTCTCTGATTTCTATTCCAGTTGAAGATGTTCCAAGACTTTTGTCTGGTTCAGTTGAATCGATACTAATTTTCTTCTAGTTTCCATTCCAGTCAAAGTTAATCCAAAACCTTCTCTGGTTCAGTTAGATCAACACTAAGATCTCTCTGATTTCTATTCCAGCTGAAGATGTTCCAAGACTTTTGTCTGGTTCAGTTGAATCGATACTAACATTATTCTGATTTTCATTCCAGTCAAAGTTAATCCAAAACCTTCTCTGGTTCAGTTAGATCAACACTAAGATCTCTCTGATTTCTATTCCAGTTAAAGATATTCCAAGACTTTTGTCTGGTTCAGTTAAATTGATACTAAGAGTTTCCTGATTTCTATTCCAGTCAAAGTTAATTAAAGACCTTCTCTGGTTCAGTTAGATTGATACTAAGATCTCTCTGATTTCTATTCCAGTTGAAGATACGCCAAAACCTTTCTCTAGTTTGGTTTAATCGACACCAAGATATTTCTGATTTCTATTCCAGTTAAAGAAACTGCAAAGCCTGGAATCTGACCAGATAGTAGTTTACTCTGTCAATTACTATGAAGCTCGGAATCCGACCGGATAATAGTCAATCAATAATTCAAGACACTAAAGCCTAGAATCCTACCAGATAACAGTATAAGATGATGTAAAGCCTGGAATCCAACCAGATAGAAGTTCACTATGTCAGTTACTATGAAGCCTGGACTCGACCACATAATAGTATACCTCAAATTCAAGTTGAAGTCTGGATCCGACCAGATAACAGCTTAATCTATTTGAATCACTGAAGCCTGGACACCACCAGATAACTGTTCAAGTCACTGAATCCTGGAGTACGACCAGATAACAGTTTAATCTCATTTCCCAAGTAAGTCGCTGTGAAGCCTGGAATACGACTGGATAGCAGTCGGCCTTATTATCCTCAGCAAGTCACTGTGAAGCCTGGATCCTGACCAGATAGAAGCTCACTTCTGTCTCTTCAATCAAGAGATGATTCCCCAATAGAGTAATGGACAACTGAATCTCCTAAGCTCTACTTTCCCCAAGACAAAGACCGACATTCCTCAGCGGAGTCCTCCTCAACAACAGGAATAAGGAATTCCCGCAAAGGAATATCTCATGAAGTCAACATTGTTCTGGATGGCATCTTTAAGCCCATATCTGACGATCTCTCGTTACCTTCTTCAAATGGCATCTATAATCCCATTCCCAATATTATCTACACAGTCAATTAACACTTCGTACGAGTGCAAATTTTTGGGCACTCTAGTGTTTAATCATCTTCTACCTTCAGATCACGAAAGGCAGACCAGCCAATCCACATGCTCGGGTTTAAGAAGATTGAACAGAGGAAGTTGTTGTACCCCAAAATTTTCCCTCTCATTTCACTCAAGACATACTCCTAGAGGTTCTCAATTGCTCAAGGTTGACCAAGAATTGACCAGACAAATTCTCCTCCTAGGGAAATGAACCCCCAACTAGGGTTCCAATTTTCATCAAGATGGTTGAGCTCCAAAGGTCTCAAATGTTTTCCATGCTCCTAATATGTCTTCAAGATCATCCATTCCAAATTTCATGCCTTGCACAACAAGTTTGCTCAATCAATTGCTCAAATGCCTGGAAATCAATTGTACTAGGTCAGAAGTCAATTGTGACCCAAATACAGTCAAACTTCAAGATTTTTGGTCAACATCAAAATTTTGAAGTGATATTTATCATTTGATCAAGGTTTGGTCATGATTCCTCAAGAAATGCTCCTAACTCATCAAAAGTAAAAAATGGCAAATTAGAGTTTCTATAGGAAAAGTCAACCAAATTTTGACCAGGAATAACTTTCTCATAATTTATTATAAATTTCCAAACCAAATCTCATTTTGAAGATAATCAAATTCCCTACAACTTCTCTTCAGCCCCCAAGATCAAGAAATGCACCGGTTGAAAGATATGAGCTCAGACATTACATGTCATTTTCAAAAAGTCAACAAAAGCCACTTTTTCCCAAGACCTTTTACATCAAGATAACATCTTCAAATGCAAAATTGATCAAAATAGTGATTGAATTATACACCTTGGTCTTTCCAAAAAGTACAATATCATTATCATGAGATAAAAATTGAGCAAGTTATAGCTTTCCCAAGTTAGAAAAATTTTGGAAATTTCAAGAATGGTGCATTGAGGAAATTTAAATTTTTGAGTCAATGGCCTAACTTTTTAAGGTTCAAATATTTTACTAAGGTTGTAGAGGACCTATAATCTTATTTTTGCATGGCATTTCATTATCTACCTATTTTTTACATATTTATTTTAATTTATTTCAAATAAATATAAAATAAACGATACCAAATATTTGGAAATGGAATTAGGCACTTGGACTGGTGCTTTGACTTGTCTTGAAGCCCAAGGATTCGTGCAAACATTATCAGGTTCATTCAAGCAAGGATAAGGTATGTTTTGGCAAACTTGGAAGGCTTTGAATTTGTTGGATTTTTGTTGGAAAACATGAGTTATGGCCATGATCTTTTCCATTTAATGGTGTCTCCTCTATCTACACTATAAGAACAACACTTTATCCAGCCAAATGCACGCACAAAAAGCCTAGAGAATTGCTGCACATTTCACCCATAAAAACTCAAAAATTGTCAAACTTGAATTTCAAATTGCAGCTGGTTTTAATCCCAAACAAAAGCTCAAACATATTCCTGGAAGCCTCCTAGATCGTTCCCAACCATTACCAAGTCCTAAAACAGTCTGAAGCGTGTTATAATCACCTCACGGTTTGCGTTTTTTCTTGACTCTGGTTTCCTTGATTTATATGATATAAACGCATTTTAATCATGCATTATTAACCACTCTTGTGTTTGCAAGCTTTCTGTATGGTTAGATTTGAGTTTTGACGCAGGAATCGAATGCCACCATTGTTAGGGTTCTAAGCTTAAAATTAGGATTTCTGGAAATAGCCAAAATTAGGCCTAACCAAGGGTCTTTGTGTGCTCAGGAGTTTGAGGTCAGTTCATTCATGGCCTCACCATAAATTTATCATGCGTATATTTGTTTTTTGGTTTATAGGTGCTATAGTGACAGACAAAAACTGTCACTATAGGTCCCAGGCTAAGATGACGGATGAGGGAGGAAGATGAATGTGTGGCAGCCTCTCACTGGATAATTCAAATCCAACGCGCGTTTTTTTATTTTTTGGATATTTTTGATTAACTTTGGTATATAACATTGTTTTATTATTTGGATCAATGAATGATCAGTAGCTCAGATAATGATGAAGCGCGCGTGTTAAGGAAAGGACTTGGGTTCGAGTCCCCAATCATGCATGTTGTATTTTTTCTAATATTTGTTCAACAGATCCAGTGTTTCACATACTCAAGCGCACACCATACTCCTCAGATCTATGCCAGCAAATACATATGGGATCCAGATCTAACGCCCAGGATGTGTAGACCACCATGGACAATCAGAGGTCGTCCCCACAGGATCCCAAGATGTCTTGGGCTTGGCCTCATTTGGGCCAGACGGAAATTCAAACAACACCCCCATGTTTTACTATTCAGCCTGACCCATTTCTTTTGTATTTTTTTTAATTTCTTTATTTCTTTTAATTTATTAACTTCAAAATAATTTTTCATTTAATAATAAAATCACATAGAAATTTAGGATTTAGTTTTTTTTAATAATTAATTTTGAGTACAATTAATTAATTAAATTTTAACTTTTTTTAATTAAAATGAAATAGAATTAGGATTAATTTTATTTATATCATTTCTTTTTATTATATAAAAAATACAACCAAAAAAATATTAGAACTAGGATTTATTTCATCCAACTTTTTTTACTTCTCTAATTAAATTTTAGATATTTACTTCGCTTAGTTATTTTATTAAAGACCAAATAAAAAACAAACAAAAATATGTTCTTGTTTACTTAGGATTTTATTAGGTTTTTAGACGTTTCTTTATTTCGCGCGCCTATATTATTATGTATCTGCCTATGGTTTATAATTTTGTCGCGCGCGTATTTTATTTCCTGATTATATATCTGCCTATGGATTGTAAAAGCCCTAATTAGGATTTTCATTTTCCGCACTTTACATTTTAGTCAGATATAACTGTAACTGTCCCGAAGCCTTGTAATAGTTGTAGGAACTTTATTTCTCGCTTTATATTTTCTTATATGCTTGTACATAAATTGCTAGTAATTAGGTGTGCATGATAAGATTAAATCAATTAATTATTAGATCACTAATCTTAAGACAAATATCTGAAAAAAGCACTATTGCACACTTGCACCCTTAGGGTACTCCTCACTTGGTTGCCTTCGGAAATGGTCATGTCCCTCGAACGTAGGGATATCTTAGCAAAGACCCTCGGTTCAAAAGTCATCATAAAGATCATAGTCTCTTACTGTCCCTCGAGTTGTCTACGAGAAATGATCTTGTCCCTCGATGTTGCCTATATGATGGCAGTCCCTTTGAAATGCTAAGGTATCCTTACATGTTGCCTTCAATGACCATAAGCGTCCCTTTCGATAGTCTCTCAACATCCAACGATAAGGCTACCTACTCACTAATAGTAGGATAGCACTATCTAAAGGAAAAAAGAAAAAGAATATCCTTTTTCGAGTAGGTAGATAGCTGTTAGGTACTTGCTCAAAACCAATTTCTTTTTACACTTACACATTTAAAAAAAACACTTTCAAAAAAAACATTCGCCTTGTCGACACTCTTGAGGACTGATACAAGAGTTATCACAAAGCGAATCGTCGCACTAAGGCATTTTCGAAACAATTTTCAAAACACACAAACACAAACAGTTTTCAAAAATGAGCAAGTACCTAAGAGACCATGGAAAACCACGGATGGAAAGGGTGTTAACACCTTCCCTTTCCATAATCTACCCCCCTTACTCAGAAAATCTCGAAAAAGACCTTTTTATGTTCTTTTCACCCTTTCCTTTGTTGGATAAAAGAAAAGTAGGTGGCGACTCTTGCTTACCACGACATTTGCAAACAAAAAAATGTAAACCAGTATTAACAGTCGGTTCTGCTACCATATCACACTTACCTACGGACACTTTTATGCTATTTCTCCCAAAGTCGGGGTAAACGCTCGACATCAAAATAACGCCTCATAGACGGCCACGTCAAAAAAGAATCTCGAGGAAGCTCCTCGCGTCTTATGGATATATATGCCTGACGGGCACCAAACCAACAATATCATCAATGGACCACCCACTGACCTGTTCGACCATGCCGCACACATGTTTTCTGAATCCTCGACATAAGCCAACGAGTTATCCCCGATGGAGTTGGAAAATTTCCCCTTTCGGACGATGTTTCCCCGACAGTCAAGTTGAACTTAAGCCATCACCCTTTCACCTAAGGGAAATAACTTGGGGACTTCTGTTCTGGACTGGGGCGACACTTGCCCACTGTTGGGGAGGCCCAAAAGCATGCAACCCCATCTGAGAACCGTTGGGCATTTCCCCACGTGTCCGCTAGGATGAAATAGCCCACTTGTCCACATCATCATCATCATCATGCCCTCCGAGAATAACGGGTCCAGCTCCTGCTTTCTCGGGGCTGTTAACCAGGGAGGAGACCACGTGCTGGACTCCATACACACGTAAACCCTGGCAGTCTTTGTTGCTGGCCCTCATCATGGTCCATCATTGAATACCTTGGCCTAGCGCTGGGGGCTATAAATACCCTCTCACTTGAGAGAGTCAAATATTTATATTCACTCATTTATATTCTCATACTCACTTGCATTTAGCTCTGAACCTCATTTTGACATCAGAGTGTCTTGTAGGTACCCCCCCCCCCCCTCCTCACTTCACACCCAACTGCTGCTCGACTCAAAGCTTGAAGGCTTTGACAATCCCTTCTGGTCGGATACGATCATAAATATTATATAATTATGGTTAAAAAATATATATAAATATATATGAATTAAGAGAAAAAATGTTTCAATGATGATTGTCATTAAAATATTAATTTAATTTATCAAGTTGTAATAGTTGTTAGGATATACATAGAAATTATGTTGAAAAATATATGAGTATATGATTAGTACACTTCACACACACATGGGTCGAAGAATATAAATATATGAGTATTAATCATATACTAATCGATTATCTACCCGTGCGCTTGCATGGATCGCACAATATACTTATAAATAGTAAATAAATATAGTATAGTGATGATTAAAATATCTATATAAAAATATATAAAATTAAGTAGTGCCGATCTGTCAAAAACATGTGTTTTAATAGAAAAATAAAGAGAATAATTAAATATACACTTATTAAAGAAAAATAATTAA
This sequence comes from Vicia faba, assembly GCA_948472305.1. Lineage (NCBI taxonomy): Eukaryota > Viridiplantae > Streptophyta > Magnoliopsida > Fabales > Fabaceae > Vicia > Vicia faba. The sequence goes on along the minus strand of OX451735.1, from coordinate 377,552,187 downwards.
GTATTCTAAAAGTTGCATAAAAATAGATAAAGTGGAAATTTTCTCAATAATATTCATCCTCCATATTTGAGAACCTACTGCATATGTGTTTCAAACAATTGATGGGCATATTTAAAACTTGAATAAATCAACAGTAAATTAAAAGAGGAGGGAGAATAAATGAGATATTGATATTGAAGAAATTAATAAATATTTAATTAATAAACAATTGTTGAAATTAATAAATATTTAATTAAATGAATTGAATAAAATTATGTTTAGAAATATAAAAATTTGTTTAATTAAATTTAATTAGGGTTACTTAGTAAATGTGATGACATGTTATTTTCTTATAAAAATGAAGAGTAAAATGGATTGGTATATATATATATATATATATATATATATATATATATATATATATATATATATATATATATATATATATATATATATATATATATATATATATATATATATATATATATATATATATATATATATATATATATATATATATATATATATATATATATATATATATATATATATATATATATATATATATATATATATATATATATATATATATATATATATATATATATATATATATATATATATATATATATATATATATATATATATATATATATATATATATATATATATATATATATATATATATATATATTAAATTAATATTGATCACTTTAAATTTTTTAATTCAAGTATAATATTTGGGATCAATCATTCGATTCAAATTTAATAGTCATAGTTGGCCAAAGACTCTATTTATAATTATATATAATACCATATTTAAAATATAAAAAAGGAATTAAATAGAAGAATCATTAAATGAATTAAGTAAAGAAAGGATGTAATAGAAGAAATTATTGTCTTTATTTCTTGGGCAAATTGAGTTGAAAACAGAAATATTGTCAATAGTACGAATATGGATTCAAATTTTCACTATTGAGAAAAAAATGGAGATGAATCCTTACATTTATTGTATATTCTGATTATAATGAATGCCTGGGTAAAGGAGAGTATTTATAATGTTAGATTAAGTTGCAATTATAGTAATCAGTTGAATTTATCTGAAACAAAATTACTTTAATCTACGGGAACAAATTTTTCTATTCAGCATGTCTTTCACAAATTGAATAAGATACACCTTTATTGATTTCGAACTCATCATCGTCTTCGAAGAGATCGATATTTGAATCGTTGGTGACAACTTTTGTTACAATCACAATAGATAAATCTGAATTTGTAACTAATTCAAACCCAAAATTATGAATGTGTAAGGAGCGTGAAGAAAAATAAAAACCCTATATTGATAGAAGGGAAATAAGGTGTGCAGTTAAATTAACAATTTTTTTGTAGAAGCGGTAACTGGAAGAAAGTGGTTATCAGGTATTGGGGGATGGAAATTGCTTCCTCACACTTCTTTTACATTGGTTCCTCATAGGACCAGTAACTGGAGTGGAACAACAAAATCGTTAAATCAGCTTCAACGAAAATTTTACATTGCTTTTGCCGAATTGATTTTTGTCCCAAATGAAACATGCGACGAATAGAATCAGACAGATTAAAAAAACAACAACATGAATATTGATTTTGGGTTTATGAAAGCATACAATATTAACTAAAATCAAAAATAGTTGAGGAAGAACAACATCATAAAAAAATTTAAATTGATGATAGCAAAAACTTTACCTTAATGTATCGGATTCTGCATTCAGCCCCCAATAAAAGTTTGGTCAAGCAGAAAATAAATAAGTGGTAGAATCTAGTTTGAATCAATGAAATAAAGAGGAATTCCAAAGGTTTGTTGGGTGTTTCCAATGCATATTTTTTAATATTAACCATCTTCTAATAATATTTTTTCTCTTCAGTTTATTTGGAGACCATTTCTTGGTCTGGACTTTCAGCCCAACCCCGAGGATGCAGAAGTTTGGACTGTAAAAATTGCAATCATACGGTTCAAGATTATGCAGATGCACCACAGTGATTGTGTCAAATTGCAGTTCGACATGCATCAAGAAATCTCAAGCCCCCGCCGTGTTTGAAACCATGACATCTACTTATAGTCGATGCGCAATGGAATTTCACTAATTGGAGAGAATACGCTCTCGAATGGTGATGAATATTGAATAGCGTCGTCAACATGTCCTACAATTCCATGTCGCACCCTACAACTACAAAATGAAACAACCTGAAGAATATATGGGGTGGTACAAATCAGCTACTACGCCTCAGATGTTTGTGTCTGATCCGAGGTATTTGATTCACCCACGCATACGAGTTGCATCGTCATCAAATGCCCAACAATATTACCAACACGCATACACAACCCAACAATAAACCCAACACACTTCCACAACTCAAGCAACACAACGGCATTACCTATCCACAAACACCCAACCTTAACCCAAATACCAATATGTTAATTCTCTATTTTTGTGATTAGCGTTATGTTTGATAAAACCAACGTAGCATAAACATGTTGAAAGATTTTTTTTATCAGCTGGAGAAACATGTTGGACAAGATGTCCTATGCAGAATCATTCGACATCACGCCTGAGTACAACTGGACAATTGGATTCTTTTAGTTTAATACAGATGCGGAATATTTTAGGAATATTATGATATCTCATGTGGCGCTCAGTTTAAGGATTAAGAGATTCAAGCTTAGTTCAAGGAATATTCTTTGTTTCTAATTATGGAGATAAATTAGGAAACTAATGGTTGAAGTCCTATTTTTATGCAGAAGTTTCTGCATATTTTTAGCAGCTGATTTGCTGCATTTTTGAAGTCTAATCCAGTCCAAAAGATTGCATTAAATAGATTACTAAAAACCTAGTTTAGGTGTGGATCAAATTGTAACTTTTATTTGAGTATTAGGGCTTTTGTTTCGTGTGATTTGTGAGCCACTCTTGTATTGTTTTGATACCTGAGTTGGATTGTCTCTATTGAGTTGTAAGTATTGTCAATCACTCTTAAGCTTCTAAGTATAGCGTGATTGTGTGTTTTTTAAGTTTGTCTTATAATTCGTTTGAATTGTGTTCTTATCACTATTTGTGACTGTAAGGGATTTGAGAAGGTCTCATACCTGTGTGAGTCTTAGGTAGAAATTAAGCACGGGTAGTGATTAAGTGAGTAGATTGTAAACTAGAGAGAGTTTGTTGTGGGTCTACAAATCGATACTACTTAGTCGATTTCGTCCCTAGCTTGGTAGCCCCTAGAGTTGGTATTGGTGTACACTGAACTGGGTTAACAATTATTTGTTGTTTACTTTCTGCACTAATTATTATTTTACTTTATTCATTGTGTTGTTATTGAGAGATCAGTGTCTTGACATCTCTTAGAATATTTGAGGTCTGACTACCAAAATTTCAATTGGTATCAGAGCAGGCATCCTGCTCTGACTCTGGATGAGATTCAGGGAAGTTACTTTCTGGTACAATGAACAAGGAAGGAGGATTTAAGAACAGAGCGCCCATTATTGATGGAACCAACTATAATTATTGGAAATCATGTATGGTGGCTTTCATCAAGTCGATGGACAACAAGGGATGTGATCCACCAATAGTTGTAGGTCAGGATGGTAAGGTTACTGATGTTGTGAAGGCTGAGGAAGATTGGAATTATGAAGATGAAAAATCATCAGAGGGAAAATCTAAAGCATTGAATGCCCTATTCAATGGAGTGGACAATAACATATTCAGATTGATAAGGAATTGTATTGTTGCTAAAGAAGCTTGGGAGATTTTGAAGAGTGCTCATGAAGGAACCTCTAAGGTGAAGATATCAAGGCTCCAAATTCTTACCATCCAATTTGAGAACTTAAGAGTGAAGGAGGATGAGAGTATTCATGACTTTCACATGAATATTATTGAGATAGAAAATGCCTTAAGTGCCCTGGGGGAAAAGATGTCAGAAGCCAAGTTGGTGAGAAAGATTCTCATATCTCTTACAAAGATGTTTGATATGAAGGTGACTACCAATGGAGAAGCTCAAGATATAAAAAAAACATGAAGTTTGATGAGCTTATGGGATATCTTCAAATCTTTGAATAAGGGATCAGTAAAAAGTGTGAAAAGAAGAAGAGCATTGCCTTTGCCTCTAGTGTTGAATACTTAAAAGATGGATGTGACTCGAATACATAAGGGATACCGAATGATATTGTGTTACTGGGAAGATAATTCAACAAACTAATGAAGAAGGTGGACTGGAAGTCAAGATCAAATGTCAAGAACAAGTCATTCGACATTGATAGAAATGAGGATTTTGGTAGAAGGGCCGGACCTGAAGAGAAGACCAATCAAGGAAGATGAGTTGAGTGTCATGAATGTGAAGGTTTGGAAACATAAGAGTTGAGTGTCCCACTTATCTCAAGAAGCATAAAAAAGGTTTGTATGTGTCATGGTTAGAGGAAGATTTTGAAAGTGATCATGAAGAAGAATCTGCCAAGCTAGTGACTTCCTTGACTGGAATTTATGATACTGGTGATGAATCAGATGGTGGAGAACTTACTTTTGAGGAATTTGTTGCCTCTTACAAGGAATTATGTCTAAAAAATGAAGAAGTATGTTGACTGGGAGAAGAACAAAAAAGAGTTATTGCTCAACTACAGGCTCAGAAAGTAGTGCATTTATCAATCATTTTTTATCTGAAGGAGGAAGATGTATTGCTAAATTCAAAACTTGACAATATGACTAAATATGTAAGAATGTTAAATAATGGTTCTATTGTTCTTGATGAGATTCTTCAAACTGGGAAGAATGTTGGAAAAATTAAAGGTTTTGTGATGGTAATTAAGCTGTAAAGAACAAAGGAGAAAGGCTTGAAATATAAATTGTACCTCCAAAGAAGAAACAAGAGAAGAAGATGTTGAACCACGTGTCCCAACATCAACAAAGACTTTAGAAGAAGTAAAATGAAGGAAGGAATTAACAATGTATATGTCTTTATTGTGGAAGGTTTTGTCATCTAAAACCTTATTGCTACAAGTTGTATGGATATCCCAAACCTGTTATGCATCACAGAAGAAAACAGGATGCCGCTAAAGCAAATTCTAAGAAGATTCCCAAAAATATCACTTGTGGACTCATAGTTCACAACTCTCTCTGAGGGTCTACAAGAGAGGATTTGTACTTTGATAGTGGTTGTTCTAGACACATGATTGATGTCAAGAAATTTTTGGTGGATATTACATCATATTCCACTAAATATGTCACTTTTGGAGATGGATCAAAAGGAGAAATAAAGGGTGTTCGAAAGTTGAACTATACATGACAACCTAATCTTGATGATGTGTTGTTAGTTAAGGCGATAACTGCCAATTTGATTAGTATTAGTCAACTATGTGACCAAGGTCTCAAAGTTAACTTTACTAAATCTGAATGTCTGGTAACAAATGAGAAGAATGAAGTTATCGTGAAGGGAGCTAGATCAAAAGGTAATTGCTACTTGTGGATTCCTCGTGAAACAAATTTCCCATCCACATGCTTGATGCCAAAAGAAGTTGAAGTGAAGCTATGGTACCATAAACATGGCCATTTACACTTGAAAGGTATGAAGAAAGTCTTGTCAAAGGAAGAAGTCAAAGGTATTCTTAAGCAGAAAATTAAGAAAGTCAAAATGTGTGATGCATGTCAAATAGGGAAGCAAACCAAGATGTCAGATCCAAAGTTGCATCATCAAATTATTTCTAAGGGGTTAAAAACTCATCATATGGATTTAATGGAACTTGTGCAGGTTAACAGTGGTGGTAGAAAGATATTTGTAGGTGTGGTAGCTAATGATTTTTCAAAATCATTCTGGATAAACTTTATCTAAGAAAAATAAAATGGCATTGAAGCTTTTAAGTATTTATAGAAATTACAGATGGGGAGGAGTGCAACAAATTCTCTATCTTTCCTCCATGTTGATATGGTTAAAACTATCAAAGGGTTGAACAAAAAAATATCTGCAAAGGGATGATTTGAAGAAGACTTTTTCTAAGGTGATGACAAGGGAGGTCAGTGGCACCACTCCTAAAACTTATGACATATTCAAGTAGTGCGGGAGGTTATTTGATAGAGGCGAGGTGAAGAACACCATCTGAAGATGATCAAAATTGTGTTGTTCCCAATGCTATAGTATGTTTCTGCTTCTACTTCGTGGGTTTTTCTCTCTTGAGGGGAAGACAATTTCAGTTAAGTGGTCATGGTCTGATAGTTGATTCCTATAAGGAAGAATGGTTTATCACTATTATGAAGAAGATAATTGTTATATGTGGTTCATCATGAAATATTTTGTTCATTCATGTGTGTTGGGTGGTTTTAGTTGGAGTCCTCGTTAGTAAGTCCAGTGGTGTGAGCATTGAGAAATATAATAATGTCCAAACCATTGTTGCGACATCATCTAAGATTTTGAGACCTCAAGAGTCAGAAGGAGTTATTTCCGAAAATTCTCTAGTCATCAATGTTTGTTGTCTTTGTTCTCGGAGATGTGAATCTAAGAGAGTTCTTATTCTTTGTGAATATATCTTCACTTGATTAAGAGTTAGTTTTTGTGAAGTGTTAGAGTAACTTCTTTGGACAAGTATGATGGAGTCAATGTTTATGATTATCCCTTATTGTGACTCTTTGTTCAACTGTGGTTGCTTGTGTATTATGGTCTTGTTCAAAGACTATGGTTAAGGTTGAGAAAAGTCTGAACTGTCAATATTTAAAGATTTCCATATTCAACAAGGTGTCATGACATGGTGTTATGAAGAGCTTAGTCCAAAGGTTCCAATGATGTCAGTGTGCATAGCATGACGATATTTGTTGCTACAATATTTGTTGACACCTCCAAGACGGTTTGCTTGATGAACTCTAAGAGGTATATTTTTTTAACGTGAGGAGAAAAGTATTCAGAAGGGTAGGTCTGGAATTTCACTACTGAAGAATGAGTGTAGGCTCTAGTAGACGGTATGCCTACATCTAGTGACACCTGAAAAATGTTTTTCGATGGTTTGGAGAAGTCACGGCTGATGTTGGAACATGTCAATGGTCAAGGCTTAGAAAGAGAGAAACTAAACAGATCTATGTCACTCTCCTGAAATGAATGGCGCGCCGTTAACAAGGATGACTTTATCCTCTTGGAAAACACATGCATTGACAAGTTGTGTTGTTGCAAACAAGGCATCGCTACAAACCATAATAACCTTCCTTGATTTTAAATTCCCCCAACTTGTTCTTCCGTCTCATGTTTGTCTTATTTTTTATTTCCTCACAGTATTATGTGTCGTGTCCTTCAGTGGTTGTGTCTTCTTTGTTTTCATTCTCACACTCAGTGTTTGTCATCTTTTGGCTAAAAAGGGGGAGAGTAGTGTCGTTGTGTCTTGTTTAGTATTGTTAAGGTTTGTGTTATTAAGTAAGTGTTGCTTCTTGCATGCAATAATTAAGGGGGAGTATGACCACATGTCATAAGGGTTTTCTGTTTCTTCATATGATGGTTCTTGTATTGTGGGTGTATACAGTATGTCGTACCATATGTTTTAATATCATGTCTAGTGTGTTTGTTTTGCTTCTGTCACATGATCTTCTAATGTGCGTTGCTTCTGTCTCATGGTATTCTAACTTGGATTAGTCAAGTTTGAGTTTTTTTTTTGTTTCTTGAGGCTACAGGAAAATTTTCTAGGGGCTTTGTGACAAGAATTGGTTCTGAGTTTTAGGGGGAGTAACTTGGGAAAGATACACGTTATCTTCTTTCTCATGTACACCAACTAAAGGATATAACTGGTGTTGTGTCTCCCTGATGATGTGTCCCTCTTCAGTGTGTCTGTGGAAAAAGTGTTTTAGCCAAAAGTGTGCCAAAGAGGTGATGAATCTTAATTCTCTATTGAATCTGTGTTGCTACTCTTGAGGGGGAGAATCTACAAACTCTCTGTTGTGTTCTGAGTAGTTTTGGAAGGGAAGGTTAGTTATGGTTTGGATTGACTCTGAAGAGTTTTCAGACAAGATATTCTGACATGTTGAGAATAATTTACTTTTTTGTCTTGTTTCTATAATGAGTGGCTTCCACCGCACTCTGATAAAATTGTTTTTCTGCTGATATTTGTGTTGGCTACTGCACCTCTATTTATGTATGTTTGATTCAATTTCAAACCTGAGTTGTTCCTTTGATGTTTTTGTGTGCAAGTAGTATTAAGTTGTTTTAGCCAAAATAAGTCAAAGGGGAAGATTGTTAATTCTCTATTTTTGTGATTGGCATTATGTTTGGTAAAACCAACTTAGTATAAACATGTTGAAAGAAGATGTTCTATCAGCTAGAGAAACATATTGGACAAGATTTCCTATGCAGAATCATTCGACATCGCGTATGTGTACAACTGGACAGTTGGATTCTTTTAGTTTAATACAGATACAGAATATTTTAGGGATATTATGATATCCCATGTGACGCTCAGTTTAAAGATTAAGAGATTCAAGCTTAATTCAAGGAATATTCTTTGTTTCTAATTATGGAGATAAATTAGGAAACTAATGATTGAAGTCATATTTTTATGCAGAAGTTTCTGCAGATTTTTAGCAGCTGATTTGCAGTGTTTTTGAAGCCCAATTCAGTCCAGAAGATTGCTTTAAATAGATTGTTGAAAACCTAGTTTAGGTGTGGATCAAATTGTAACTTTTGTTTGAGTTTTAGGGCTTTTGTTTCGTGTGATTTGTGAGCCAATCTTGTATTATTTTAATACCTGAATTGGACTGTCTCTATTGAATTGTAAGTATTGTGAATCACTCTTAAGCTTCTAAGTATAAAGTGATTGTGTGTTTCTGAAGTTTGTCTTCTAATTCATTTGAATTGTGTTCTTGTGACTGTTTGTGATTGTAAGGGATTTGAGAAGGGTCTCATACCTAGGTGAGTCTTAGGTAGAAATTAAGCATGGGTAGTGATTAAGTGAGTAGATTGTAAACTAGAGAGAGTTTGATGTGGGTCTACAAGCTGATACTACTTAGGTTATTTCATCTCTGGCTTGGTAGCCCCTAGAGTAGGTGTTGTTGTACACCGAACTGGGTTAACAATTTTGTGTTGTTTACTTTCAGCATTGATTATTGTTTTATTTTGTTCATTGCATTATTGTTCAGAGATCAGTGTCTCGACATCTCTTAGGACATCTGAGATCTGGCTACAAGAATTTCAAATACCAAGACTAATACAAACCACACACGCAAACACAGTACCAAGAACAAAGTCCATACAATTAACATCCCTGTGTGGGCCCCCTCCAGTTCTCAACTTAGCCCCGACCTGGGCCAACACGAGGAATTTGACCCAAGCAACCCAACATACCTGCAAACATCACATCAGCGTAGCACCCAAGAAGCATATGGCTACGAAACACCACAAGAAACATTGTCTTTTTACCTTGCCGACTCGACTAACCAGTACTACCAACTATCCATTCATCCCAATCCCCCATCAACACAACCAAACTTTGAAGGCATGGGCAAAAAAACTTTTTACCAGCAGGTCTTCGAGAATATTTGGTGACCTGATGAATTTCATGGACCCTGATCGCATTGACCTCCCAGGTAGAGCTGTCAAAATGGGCTTGCCCATAAGGGCCGGCCTGCCAGACTCGAAAAATTATAGGATTTGGGCCTTAAATTTAGAGCTCATACTTTTTAGGATTTTTTTTAGCCCGACCCTAAAAAGCCGCTAGCCTGTATGGGTCGTGGGTAGTCCATTAGGCTCGCATAACTATAAAATTAAAAAAATTATATTAATACTTATATTTTTTTACTCTAAAATAACACATTGATTTTTCTCACCTCATTAAACTTTATCTCTATTCTACTCAATATTTCTATTTTAAATCTTAGACATTTATATAATCAATATTCTTTCCTTGTATTCTAATAGTTTCTCTTATGTTAAATATTCGAGTATTATTTTATACAATTTACACATTATAGTATTTATAAAAGATAATATAATACTTAAAAATTTATTACCTACAAAATAATATAATTTCTAATTTCATTTATAATAAATATTATGGAGTTTTAATTTTTATTTTTTTATAGATAAAAAAATCCATTTAGGATCGGGTTGCCCGGAGCCTATCTAGGACTGAGTAGTCCGAAGTCCATCTAGGCCCGGGCTCGGATAGTAATTTTCGAGCCCATATTTACAATAAAGTTTTTTTATATCCAATTCTAAAAAGCTCATGCCCTCAGGGATCCGTTTAGGATTGGGTAACCCATTTCGACGGCTCTACTCACAGGACCCTCGGTCCAAACACAAGAGGAACCTTAGAGGCTTAGAGTACATCGAATTAAAATAGCACGGGAGTGTAGAATCAATAGCCGTTATCAACAGCCGAGCAGATAAATATGTAATTTTTATTTCTGGAATATAATGATTTCATTAAATTAATATTAGTAATGTTTTATTTACGTTAAGTAATTTTTTATTATTTTTAAAAAAACTTAAATAAATAACATATAGACTATATATGAAATGGCTATCCAAAATTACAATGAATCCATGTGTCATTTCAAATGACGCGTCCTTTTAAAATTTACATGCAGTACTATATGAGCGTAATTATTTAAACATGATTATTGAGGTATTTTAATTGTAAAATCTGCAAAAAAAATTCTGAGATACGAGTCTACTTTTACTAGATTACAAGTGCCTGATACCTTATCAAGCCAATCGGTCTGGCAAATATCAAAAGAAAATAAATTGGAGAATATGAGATACTGTGGTTTTCTGCAAGTCACAGGGGCATGTCAGCTATGTTTTTCCTAAATCTTGTGTTCAATCTTTTTTTTTTATTTGGAGCTTCAAAGGAAGCTAAACATTCCTATAACAAGAAATTAATGCAATATCATGACATTCAATTTCCTAATCTTTTATCAAAACATTAGAGCATCCAAACTAACATGATAAGAGCATCTGGACTACTCAGAAGTCATAACTATGAGCAATTGAAGCGCATTCCTAGCATTTAGCTCCCTAAGGCATATAGCTATAGGACGATCTCCTACAAGAGGACAGGCAGAAGAAAAGGAACAGTCCTTGACACAGATTTTAACTCTGCTACTTTTAAGAGTGGGACACAAATACAGGCCCAGATGAAGGTCGGAGAAAAGCCACAAGTTAGAAAAAAGGGGGTCAGTTTGTTTACAAGCATATCCATAATGAATGTTACACACAACATGCTTTAATTAAGAAGTGGAGAAGTAGAAGTAACAGAGAGAAATAGTTTAGGTGGCACGGGAAATGCCTTCCAACAATAATTTTGTCTCCTGAATAGATGTCCTTAGATTTTTCATTTGCCCCTCTACCTTCTCAAACGTGCCTACACAAGACATGGAAGATAAGAAATTGCTGTTTACAGCTATCATCATGTCTGTCTGCAACTCTTCGGCTCTTAGAAAATTCATTTGCAATTCTTCCCCTAGAATCTTTGTTTCAGCCTCCTTTAGATCATATTCAAACACGTATTGATGGAGATCAATGATCAAGTGCTCCATTTCCAACATTCCATTATCTCTAAACTCCAAGAACATTTCTTTTTCATTTGTCGCACGTTGAAGTGAACATTCCTTTTCCTCTGTGGTTCTCAAACCTTGCTGTACTTCCAGTCCAACTGCCTGTATCTGACTCTCTACCTTTGCTACTTTCTTGTTCAGATTTCCCAATTCTTTTCTAATAACCCCGGATTTTTCTTGAGAAAGTTTCAACTCTGCTTGCAGCTTAGTTTTTTCTTCTTCTAACTTGAGTAAATCAAATGCTTTACCGCTAAATTGCCAACTTTTCACTGAGGAATCTATGTTATGTGTGTTATCAATAGCAAAGAGAACCTTTCCATCTTCTCGCATGCGATTCTCTTCCTCCAGTTTGGATTTGATGCATGCAACATTCTTGGTTAACTCAGCTTCAGATTCTTGGGTCTTCTTTATATCACTATCCAGCAACTGTTTGGAAGCTTGAAGAGCAGCCAACTCCCCTTTCTTTCGGTCAAGATGAGATGCCAAGGCATTTAACGTTGCTCTTGCCTTTGCTTCCCGTTGCTCAAAATAAGAAAATGACCCGTGTTTCATAAAGTTTGATAATGAATATTTGAGTGCAGATAGCTTTTTATCAGTTAGAGCTCTTCTATTATGTGCTTCATGAAGTTCAAGGTTTGAGGATTTAAACTGCTGACGTTTGACCAGAATATCATGTTCTATCACTTGAATTTCTCTTGAGAGCTCATCAACCTGGACAAATTCTTTTTCAGCGTAGCCAAGCGTTCTAACAGCATCTAAGATTTGTTCATCAACCCTTTCAAGCTTTTCTTTAGCATAGTTTAACTCAATTGATAACTTTGCCTCATTGAGATTTGATACCTCAGTGTCTTTTTCAGTGTTAACCAGAATATCACCCTCATTCTCCTCCTTTAAAAGCTTTTCTTCTTCATGTCCATCTGACCCAGATAACTCTCTCTCTTTAGCATAGTTTAACTCAATTGATAACTTTGCCTCATTGAGATTTGATACCTCAGTGTCCTTTTCAGTGTTAACCAGAATATCACCCTCATTCTCCTCCTTTAAAAGCTTTTCTTCTTCATGTCCATCTGACCCAGATAACTCTCTCTCTTTAGCATAGTTTAACTCAATTGATAACTTTGCCTCATTGAGACTTGATACCTCAGTGTCCTTTTCAGTGTTAACCAGAATATCACCCTCATTCTCCTCCTTTAAAAGCTTTTCTTCTTCATGTCCATCTGACCGAGATAACTCTCTCTCTTTAGCATAGTTTAACTCAATTGATAACTTTGCCTCATTGAGATTTGATACCTCAGTGTCCTTTTCAGTGTTAACCAGAATATCACCCTCATTCTCCTCCTTTAAAAGCTTTTCTTCTTCATGTCCATCTGACTCAAGGAATATATCAGACCCAGATGTAGCAGGATTGACATCATATCTACCATCACATCTATCCTGCACTTCCTCTGAAGCAGTCCCTACAATTGATAACTTTGCCTCATTGAGATTTGATACCTCAGTCTCCTTTTCAGTGTTAACCAGAATATCACCCTCATTCTCCTCCTTTAAAAGCTTTTCTTCTTCATGTCCATCTGACTCAAGGCATATATCAGAACCAGATGTAACAGGATTGACATCATATCTACCATCACATCTATCCTGCACTTCCTCTGAAGCAGTCCCTACTATTGAGTCTCTTTCCCCTTCGTCAACCTCAACAAGCTTTTCCACACAATCCAATTCTTCTCCTTTGGTTTCAACTCTTTTATGTCCATAACATGAAAGAATTCTTTTAAGATCGTCCTTCTCTTGCATGGCTCTTTCATACAAACTCATCAACTTCTCATTTTCTTCGTTGATTTCCGTGAGCTGATGTTGGAGATCCTCTATCACACTTTTCAAAGCAGCCACCTCTTCTCTTTTTTCTTCGTTGATTTCCATGAGCTGATGTTGGAGATCCTCAATCACTCTCTTCAAAGCAGCCTCCTCTTCTCTTTTTTCAAGAAGGTAAACATTGGCAACTTTGGATACAATTTCTTGAGAATTTTCCCCCTTAGTAATATTTCTGTTATTTTCAGCAGCAGCCTGTTCGGACAACTCAATTAATTTACTGTTGTCCTCTATCACTCTTTTCAAAGCAGCCACCTCTTCTCTTTTTTCTTCGTTGATTTCCGTGAGCTGATGTTGGAGATCCTCAATCACTCTTTTCAAAGCAGCCTCCTCTTCTCTTTTTTCAAGAAGGTAATCATTGGCAACTTTGGATACAGTTTCTTGAGAATTTTCCCCTTTAGTAATATTTCTGTTATTTTCAGCAGCAGCCTGTTCGTACAACTCAATTAATTTACTGTTGTCCTCAAGCATGGCTCTAAGCTTCACCCTTAGCTCTTCATTCTCCCTTGACAAGATAATTGCTGTCTCATGAGCCTCTGCTTCTCTATGACTAGCAGCAGCAATAGCATCAACCATTGTCTTCAATTCCATTTGGCCATTGATGTTAATTGATGGAGGGTCAATTTGCTCCCTTCCTTCTGTTGTTGTTTCACTTAGTTGAGATTTCTCTTGTTCAAATTTTGCTTTCAAATCATCAACTTGCCTGCAATAGAGAAACATGCATATGCAGAAACAGTGTGAAGCAAATGTACCAAAAATCACTTTAGGCGGGAAAAAAAAAACACTGACCGGATTTAAGATCACAAATCAACCACCGTAAAATAATTTGTGAAAAATGTGAGCAAGCAATACCTTTTCAATTTTTCTTTCTCTCCAAGGCAGACCTCTAACTTCTTCAGAATTGTGTCCATTTCTGCATGGTTTTGTATAGCCTGCCAGAGAACATTTTATTAACTTATGAAAGACAGGTATTTGACTAAAAAATTGAATTGAGCAAAAAAAGTAATACAAACTAGAACGGTCTAGACCTGGATGCGAAGAAACTCATTTTCCTCTCGAAGAGAAGACTGCCAACGTGACTTTGGACTAGGCTCCTGAAGATAAATGTCAACAAGAATTAAATAAATAAGTTGTATAAATGAAATATTTAAAATGAAACCAAGCACAAAAATATAATAAAACCTATTTGCATATCAAACATATAGAAAATTACTAGGCCTCCTATAGAGAAGACCCAAAATATGATCATTGTGTTGCGGGGGGGGGGGGGGGGCTCAAATAGTCAAACCAAAAAGGACTTGTGCGTGAAAAAAGAAAAATCATCTAAATATTGTTCTTGGCCCAAGATTGACATTTACCCACAAATTCTAATGTAGAAAAGAGTATAAAAAGAAGTAAACTTAAATGCACAAGACAACAAAATAGAAAGTTAATTCAAAGCTGCTGTATTCTAACAGTTGAGCACATGATCATTCTTTGATTGAAACTGTGAGAGGCTTATATACTCACGTTACAAAATGTTCCTACATTTATTCTAGCAAGTTAAATTGAGTAAGATCTCATGGGCAATACTATACCAACTGCAAAATATGTTGGATTTGAATGTTTTATATTGAAGTATTAAAATATTGGAGATCTATACACAAGTCCATCCATGAACACCAGCTAGTCTGAAAACCTTGTAAAATGCACAATCAAAATCTTCTAGGCTTTCTAACTTACATCTAAATTGAGGTAAAATATCAAGGTAAGTACTACTTCAAACATGAACACTAATGCAGAGTACTTCACTATTCTTACCTGTTTTGAAATAAGATCACAATCTCTATTTAAGTCCTCCATCATTGAGTCAGCATTTGTTTTCTATCATTTGCAAAAGAGTAGGTCAGCTTCAAAGTTTGTAGTTCCCTTTTGACAGAAGGAAAAAATTATTACTGTAAAAACTATGAAAACTTGAGCCATTACCATATCGGGTTCGTGCATTAATTTCCAATCCAATGCTTCTAACAACTGCAAATATATGTGAAGAAAACACAACCAATGTGAAGGGAGGTTGACTGAAAGTTTTTAAAGAAAATTTTAGAGTTAGGGTTGATCTGTTTACAAAATCAGTTTACAAGGTAAGGAATGTCTCCCATTTATAAACACTTTTTCAGGCCATATCACATTAAATATGAGACTCGGGTGGCTCATAATAGATGGCCCAATGGGTCTAGGATAGATTATGATACCATCTTAGAATTTGGGTTAGGTCTGACTCAACCCTACAAACCTACTTATAAGTATTAGCAGCTTACGTAAAATAGTACCGGGGAGATTCTCAATTATAAACATTTCTTTAAGTCATATCACATTCAATGTGAGATTCTCAGCAACAACAAAAAATAGTATATGGGGGAGATTGAGTGAAAACTTAAATGAACCATTACAAAAACATCCTTCCCTCACCCTACCTTGTTTTGGAGTACCATGATTTGTCCATTCATTATTTCCCGTTCACCTTCCTCATAAAATGACTTCAACCTGTTTTGGAGATAGATAAGCATTAGCAGCATACATAACATTACGTAAAACAGAGATAAGAGATCACATAAAATTCACAGAAGCACTGGTTATTTTGTAAACGTGGACTAACTCCCCGGAGGCTTGTTTCCATACAAGTATTGTATAATGTATAGAATCTATGTAATATTTTATATAGTTGAGTACTCATATTTTGTCACAATAGGTCATTTTCCCGACCTTTCTTATAATCATGAAATCAGAATGAGAGACTTTTAGTTTGCACAAGAAACCAAGAAAATGAAAAACCTAATTAAAAAAAAAGATGTGTATTGAATCTGCTGATTTAATTATTTAAAAAGTAAATGAAAGCATGCCTTTTTATTTCTTCTGTGAGCTGCAAATTTTCCAAAGCAAATCTAGTTACATCTTGACTTCGGTCCACCTTGGCCTGCAGGACCTCAATTTCCTTCAAATGTTCCTCTTTTTCAAGCAGCAAGTGTGTCTCAGCAGAGATCTTCCCAGAGGCAACTGCTTCTAACCTTCTTCTTTCAGCTTCTCGAAACTTGAGTCTCATCTTTAGACATTGTATCTCATCTTCCCTTTGTTTGACCTGATTCATCCCATATTGCAATAATTTTATTTCCAAAGATTTACATAACAAAAATATCAATAACTGCCATGATAATATATATAATAGTAAACTTTCTATACTGAAAAATTATACAGAATACCTAACAGAGATCTATGATAACCTAAATTAAACATTAACTGATTATTAAAACTCAAAAATTGGATCTAAAGCTTGTCTTATGTCATTCGCATAAAAAAGGTATATGTCATTTCACACGTACCAGCTTCTTGGCCGCTTCATTTTCTTCTCTCAGTGCTTGCAATGCTATTTCTTTATCTTTTTCCCTTCTAAAGGCCCCAACAAGGGCAATTTCATAATCTTTATTCTGTATCAAGCAAAAGAAGAGTATCAGTAAACAGTAATAGAACCCAATGATTTGTCTGACACATTACAAATATCTACCGATACCCTTTTAGCAGAAGTTAATGGACTGAATGATCCTTGAGCACTCTCCCACTTGAAGGATGATACCGGCGAGCCTGGAAAGCTAATTACTGAAGTGTCTTTATCCTGAATTTCTCCTCCACCACCTAGAGATCGCAAACGGGACACTTCTTTCTGAAAAAGAAATTGCATTCCTAATTATAACTATATATCTGTTCAGCAGGTTTGATAAACCTTGTAAATTAGCATAGCATAAAACTAAAGTTGAAGAAGATTCATTTGCTCACCGTAACACTTTTTTATGACAAAAAATCCATTCAATTCAACGAATTGTATTGATAGACTCAAACAGGTATCAGAAGAGAAAACAAGACAATAATGCAAGAATAGGGCAGAACGGCCAAGAATTACTCACAATGTCTGATTAGTGTGACCACTGACAAGCAAGTACAATTCACTTAAGCACACCTCTTTTTCAGGCCTTTCTCTTTATTTTTTAATGTAGGACTAGGGTTAGATAGTGCATATATTATATATAAAGGCATGAAGAATCAATGTTATTAAATTTATGAAGTTCCATTACCCTTCAAAGTTCAAATGAAATTGAAAAAACTCATGTTCACCATCATACTTGCCTCATAAACAATTCAATGAACATGTATAACTGCGTTATTTGACTCGAATGATATGCCACTACTATAACTAAGTATGGGCCACCAGTCCACTTTCTATGCAAGGACATTAAGAATGTAATAGAAGTAAGAATTATTCAAAATTAGAGTACCTTGAGTTGTTGAATTTGAAGTCTCATTGCAATGACATCCCCTGATGCATCCTCATTTACAATGGCCTGATGAAAAATTATTTACAAGCTCTCATTAGTAGGATTGATACATTAGAATTTCTCTACAGAAGCTTTTAACTTGGAGTGCAAACTAGGAGTGAAACAATAAAACAATATTAGGCAAAAAATGGAAGAAAATTAATAAAAAACGATGAAAAGCACGAAAGACATACATTGTTCCTGATAAATTTAGCACGTTGTGCAAACTTCAGCGTGCTTAATGTCTCAAGCGAACAACTGCAAGAATTACTAATGGTCACTAAAGTATAAAATATTTAACTATATGCAGCAAATAAAGAACTAATGACAGTAAATAAGCTACTAGGAAATTGGACAATGAGATAAAGAATCCATTTAATATGACAAGTAATCAAAACATGGAAACTTGTTGATTCCAGTTTCCAAGAATTCGCTATGCGAAAGAAACAAGTCCTTATGCAAAGATGTTTTGAACATTGAAGGAGATTCACTGACCAAATGGAGGGACTTATATTTGCAATAATGATAGTTTTTGAATTCCCTCCAAGAGAATCCTGAAAAGAAGAACCAAATATTGATCAGATTAATCGATAATTTACAGGTCCTTATTCATAAAACAATTCAGACACTAGTAAGTAATTTTTTTGCCTAACACTCCTTAAAAGATATTCATATATCGTTGCAACATGCGCTGTAAATTTAAAACTACTATTATGCCACAACATCACATTCACTGCTAGGAGCATAGGGCAGTGACTGTACAATGAAAGTATGCATGATATTTGTTACAGGTGTCTTGTCTCTTCCCTATAATGTTTAAGGTTTAGATTTTAGTGATGTTTCCAGTTTCACCTTCAGAACCAATTTCTAGATAGGAAAAAAATAAATAAAGACGCCGTAATTTGTATCAATTTTTTCATCTGCCAGTTAGTATGAAGGTAATAAACTTCTGGCATATTGTTGAAGTATGGAGGTAATAAACTTCTGGCTCCATATTGTTGATTCTATAGCTCATTCATTAATAATGCTTCATACTTGCACAATAATAAATGGTGATTAAAATGAAATATACATACCAAATAAAAAAATACAGTTCCTGGGAGGGTGACTATTTCATTTTAAAAACACTGATATCTGTTGCCAGCAATCACCAGATGCTGAAATCTAATCCTGATTTGAGACCACCTAAGCAGCACAAATCTAAAAAAATTGTCACTGACCTGAAGTAAAAATGTGAGCTTTGAGTCGCGGTAAGGAACATGGTGTGACTTCCCATTAGATATACCTACCAGGTTCATAATCACAAGCCTGCAATTATAATATTAACACCTACAAGGTTAGTTTTTAAGTAGAACCCCACATTGGAAAAATATACAGTAACCCTTCATTGACAATGACGATACCCACCCCAAAGTTGAAAGAGACTTGTTGATATTAGTAGCTTCCTTGAGGCGTTCTCCCTCAGCACCAGAACTTTTCTGCCTGATGTCAAGAAGGATTTATATACGTAAACATGCATACAATACTTGCAATACTAGGTGGCAATAACAGGTACATAAACATGCATACACACTTCTATGAACCAATTACCTCTCAGAACCAGCCAAATCAACAAGATTGAGTCGAGCAAATCGAAAGTGAGTAACACCTTGAGAATCCCACTAACAACAATAATAGTTCAATTAATGAGTCATAATAACATACTAGTAAACAAAACAAAATACTAAACTTTTCTTTTGCATGAATTAGAATAAAGAAAGATTACTCACTTGACTCTCAATAATGCAAGTGAATACACTATGAGAACGGCTGCTAGCACGATTCATATTAGTAGCAGCCACCTTTCTGTTTGCAGCACCCTAAAAAATCATAACTTGTGATCACTGTCTTATAACTAGCACATTTAAGAGAGATCAGGTTCATGGGCAAAATTAAATAAACTGTTCTGAAAATAAAAATATAGGTTGTTTTCTCTCAATTATGGAATTGCAAAATGCCTATAAGTGATACAAAGTAGTAGATAGTTTCAACCACAAACCAAAATACTACAAGCCACGAGTATTACAGTCAATATTGGTTAACAGTACTCAAATGTAAAGGTGGAGGCATTACATACCTGAACAAGTAATTGAATAACATCTCTAGCATTAGTAACTTCCATTTCCTTGAGATTTTCCACGTAAACACCTTTCTTACTGTCTTCTCTTATCTGCCACATTATTTTTTGTTTATTTTTAAAGCTGAAAGTTTTCAAAACTGAAGATTTGATGTGAAATGCTACTAAAATTACCTGCAGATTGCTAGATGAAGGATCTAACAGATCAAGGATCTGTTCATTGTATATCTCCAAGAAAGAACATTTGCATGTGAATTTTAACTTCTCATCTCTACGCACCTCTTTTTCCTGGTGTATTACAGTATTAACAGACTAAACTTAAAACATGCAAATATAACACATGAATTAGAGAGCCATGTAGGGACTGAGCTATTATTGACTAAAATTAGGCAGAACTTAACCAATTAAAACTTAAATATATAAAAAGTGAAAACTTAAGTATTGTATAGAAAATGTTTTCTGTTTTTTCAAATATAAACTTTATTCAATTAATTCATATTCATATATTTTATAGTGAATGTATCAACTTACTCCAAGAGTAAGTCTGCACATAGTTAATAACCCATTATAAACATTAGATTTCACAAATCCAACCGTTGAATTAAAAGCTTGTATTGAGTAGATCAACTCTACAAATTTGAAAGTTATTTGGTAGTTGATACTTCATCTAATAAACTCAATTGAACAATTAACAAGTCAGAAAGAAAAAAACAAGTATATGTCGATTATTTGATTACACAGCTGCAATTGTCGAAATTTTATATAAAAAATGTAGAATATAAGAATTTTTACTTCACCGTTTGGATTAGCAGAATCTAATGTTCACAATGAGTTAATAAGCCGAATAACTCTATGTAGGAAGTTGATCCCTCCTCTATTTTAAATATGTGTGCATACAAAATTGTGAAAACAATTAAAAATACTACTTTCATAATTTCTTGTGCAGAAAGTGGAGTGAAACAAGGTGTTTATAAAATGTAAGTATAAAAATCTTGGCTACATTTGTTTCAAGCTCAGAGACATTGCTTACTCACTGCCTAAAAAATAATAGCATATATTTTTGTTACATGATACTTACTCAGTATGTGAATCACAAAACCCTAATTAATGGGGAGACTTTTCTTAAATAATGACTAAGTTGCTTGTATCAAAATGAATACCATAACAAACTATACCTTCTGAATTCTTGAAAACAGGTGCTCAAAAATTCGTGGTGTCATCCCACAGTTGACACTATGTCTTCTAGTTCCCCCTTCAATGTCACCAAGCATGGTGTGCGTCTTCCCACTTCCCGTCTAAATGCACAAACAATTAAAGTCAACAAAGTAAAATTGTTAAATTTTACAAAGATAAGATAATGACTCACTTGACCATAAGCAAACATGCAGCTGTTATAGCCTCCCATGCAGTTATCTACCATTGGTACACCAGCTACTTTAAAGAGATTCTCCTGTTGCATCAGTTAAGTGAATGTGAATATCATCAAGCTTGAAAATAGAAAAAGCAGTACAATACAACCACGGCATTAACAATTAAACTTGCACAATAGTTCTAACTCCAACCAAAATGAATACATCTAACAAAAGTTTACAGTTTACCTGGCTAACGTTCTCATCTGCAACGAGATCAAAAGTAAATCGTGCCTCCGGAGGTCCAGTCCAAGAAATAGTCTGACAACTCTCTTGTCTAACACACTTGTTGTTACCTTGAACAGATATCTCGTTATTGCTAAGCGGACGCATCCTAATTATAACCTAGCTCACAAAAATTAAACAAAAATTAAACAAAAACAAACTTAATCAGCTTCAACAAGTTATAACCCTAAACCATTCCTAAACTGTATACATAATTACATAAATAAACCATAAATCAAGAATTTAAACACAAATTTACTGTAATTTTTAATTAGACCAAATTTATAAAACATAAAATAAAAAATAAATGGCGATTAACATTAAATCTTTATCAAGTGAGTTAAAATTGAATTTGTACCTGCACATTATGATCTTTCCAGAAAGAAGGATCTTCGCACAATTCAAAGCTTTGAATCGAGGAAACCTTAGCGCTACTTTGTCCAACAACGCAATCATCGTCCCAATCGGTGATATTACGAACTGCAGAGTTATGAATGAGATTATCTTTAACCGCTGATTTGAAAAGATCTGGAGTGTTCTGAGTGAGCGAAAGTTGTTCCGATGGATGATTATGGAACCCGAATCTAGTCTTGATTGCACTTGCGGCTTCGGATAGAAAAGGCATTTTGATGTGAATGAACGGTTTTGATACGATTTTGATGAAGAATTTGTGGAAATGGAGTTGAGTGAAGGTTTTTTAGGGTTTGTGAAATGACCGAAGAGGGAAGTGAAAGATGAAGTTTGAATTTGAGGAATGATGAAGAAGAAACAAAGTAGGGGGAAGTAGATGAGAGAGAAGAAGATTCTGTGATCGGGCCGTGGAGAATGATTGGGTTGAACGGTGTAGATGGATTTAAATTCAAAGTTTGAGACCGTTTGTTATTGGAGTTTTGAATTTTCGAGGGTGGAGCCAAGATCCAACTTAACTATCCCCATTTATTTACGATGGCGTGTTTCGTTTTTTTTTTATGGTTATTACTTTTCGTATTTGTGCATTTTCTTTTTGTTATTTTATTACAATTACATTTTTTAAAATATTTCAATTTTATTCTTTTAACTTTTCAAATAATTTTAATATTAATTTTTACTCTCATAATTAACTTTTTTGAAGTTGAAGTTTTTTTCATTCCTATCATTGTATATATCGGATAACTTTGCTAAGTCTTCATTGGATAATTCGCAAACAAATTTTTTTTAAATGTTTTATATGTGCAACAAAATATTTATACATAAGTTATCTGGTATTATAATGTATCTTCACTAGATAACATATGTTTATAAGTATTCTAGAAGTTATTAGTTTATTCACTAGATAATTTGTTTATAAGTATTTCGGCAGTCAACAATTTATTTTATCGAGAAATCTACTTATAAATTATCGAGTATACAATTTCTTTTTTAATTAATTTTTTTTATTTATTTTTGCAGTTATGGAGATCCCATATATGAATTGATACTACGAAAGCATTTTCAACTGTAGAAAAATTTGATACAAGAGAAGAAGTGACAGGGTGGATTAAGGAGGTTAGAATCAGAAATAATATAATAATTATCACTACTAATGAGATATGGAAACGAGAAAAAGAGGAAGAAGCAACAAAATAATATTTGGTTGTGATAAAGGTGAAAAATACAAGAAAATTGATAGTACGACACAAAGTGCAACTAAAAAATGTAAGAGTCCATTTAAAATCATATCAATAATGTCTAAAGATGGTTCAGGATGGAAGATTGGTGTAAAGTATGGACTTCAAAACAATAATGTATCTGATAGATTAGAAGCTCATTTGTCGGTCGTCTAAGTTCATAAGAAAGGTAACATGTTATTGATTTGACAAAACGTCATGTTCCACCAATACACATGTTGCTTTCATTGCAAGAGCGGGATCCAACGAATGTTACTCGGATCACACAAATATATAAACATAAGAATAAATTACAAAAGGAGATTAGAGGTCCTAAAACCGAGATACAATATTTGTTTAAGTTGGTGGATGATTAATGAGTGCTAAATTATTGTTAATTTGAGTGTGAATAATTAGAACTCATCGGCTTAATTCGTTTGTTTTTTATCAATAAACCTTGACTTTAGTGTATATTCGGTATAATTTATGTTATAGTGTATTTATTGCGTTATCGTGTAAATATCATTGAGTTTAATTGATTTAATCTCATTTTTGTAGGTATCTGAGCATTGATATTTAACCATTGTTAGATAGAGCATTGAATAAGCTTTTCAATGCTTCCGACCGGGTGCAAATCGGAGTTACGGTTCAAAAGTTATGGCCGAAAACAGTGCAGAATGCTGTGCTGGTTTTTCAACTTTCTGTCATCCGTCGCCGGGCGATGTTTTTTGGTCGTCGGGCGACACTAGGCGAGCTGTAGCGTGGAAAAATGTTGTTTTGGTCGTCGAGCGACGATTTTTGGTCGTCGGGTGATGCTGGACAGTCAGAAATGCGTATTTAGGTGTAAAAACACATTTTTTGGGTATGGTTTTGGGTATTTTTGATCCCAATTCCATCAACCTTCATTTTTAGATAGGATTAGCTTAGAAAACAACATTGAAGCTTGCATACGGATGATCCGGGGTAGATTGCTCTTCAATCGGCGTTGGCAAATCGATAGATTTGTGGTTCATTTGTCTTCTTCTTTGTGTATTCTTTATGTGTTGAGTTTGTATATGTATTTACTTTGAACTCATGTATATTTATCGCTCATGGCGTTATATTAAACTTGCTTTACAAATCTTCGTCGATTATTATCTTAGATTTTTTCTCTGTGCTAGGGATTTGATTTGTTATAGACATATACTGCTTAGATTATTATCTAGGATGATTATCTGTTAGTTTCTGAACTCTAGAGATAGATTTAGAGCTGACATCTACTTGGGCATCAAAGCGTAATGCCTTTGTGTGGTTGTGTTGTACTGAGAGATCGTTAGTGTGATTACATAGTTTTCTTTTGTGTTATTAAGGAGGTAGAGAGATTATTTCCTTGGTGATACACTCGGTCTCTCAATTTGGGTTAGAAATGACTTAGGTTGTGAGTGATACATAGTGACATTGATGAGTATTGTTAGGTTGAATGTAATTGGTCGATAGATTTAAGTCTGTGATGAGTAGATTATATGCAGGATTGATAAGTTCTTCCTTAGTTTTTACTTTTGTTTACATTTATTTTTTGTTGATAACATTTTCTTTACAAACCCATTTATTCCCAAACTCATTAACGGGAGATTTGTCGAACGATAATTCAATAACCAATCTCTGTGGACACGATAAATTCCCGGATAAATATTTCAAAAACTTTTGTTGCTTGTCGCTATAACGCTTCCAACAAAATGGCATCGTTGTCGGGGATTGGTTCTATTGATTTTGCATTGTGATAATTCTTTTGTTTTTGAGTTTTATAATTAATGTATATGTTGTATAGAAATTGTATACTAACTTGTATATGATATTTGTGCATATATGTGTTTTTCTTTGTTTTCACGTATTGTTGTGAATTGTCTCGTTTTCGTAACATTTGTTGTGTGATTGTTAGGACACTTTCTTTAGGTTTGCACGGTGTGACAATAACATGACATTGAGAGGAGGTTATTATCTCTAACAATAAAGGCGTCGAGCATACGACGTAAAACAAGCATGTTTGTTTGTATTTGCTTAAGTGTGTGGTGATTTATGCTTTAATAAGTTGAAACAAGGAAATATTCTGAATTTCAAATCTTCACTTTTCAACTTGTTAATTCATTTTCACCCGGTCTTCATATCGTTATTTGTATTTGTTTTGTTATGTTAATTTGTATTTTCTGAAAGTTTGTCGTGTTTAGCTTGAGGAGTTTTGTTCGTTGTATATATTATAAATTTTGTACATTGAAATTTTATAGGAGTATTATTTTTCTAATTCTTTTATTGTTGTTTGCACTCAAGTTTTGGTCCGGTAACTTGTAGAATACTGAGGTGATTTATCAAGTTTGATCGTTTTGACTTGCGAATGCATGGTAATGATTTTGTTAAAATTTTGTACACGTTTGAGGTATGTGTTTATCGCTTTCTATACTTTAGCATATTCATGATACTTATACTTTTTACAATTTTTATGTCATTCATTCTTTTGTATACTTGTTCATTTGTGAATCACTTTAGTTCCTACCCTTTTTGTGAGGTAGCTTTATATTGTTCACATATGCTGGAGACCATAATTCTTGTTTTAACTTGATTTTATTATGCTTAATATTTTGTTTGTGTTAATTGTATGAAAGCTTGAACATGATCAAGGCATTTTTTTGTTTTATTTCGAGCACAACTACCTTGGCCAAATAAGTCAATTCACCTTGTGAGTGTGTGATCATTAGTAATCCCTTTGAGCTTTTTGTCGATATCCATGTTGTATTTGTTAAATGTTTGTCTATGAGTGTTTAGTTTCTCTTTTTGCATGGATGTTGATTCGTTGTTTTCTTGAACCCTCAACCATTGTTTTGGTTTGAATTTTTACCTTGCCTTAGAAAGTAGGAAGTATTTGCATTATGATGATGGTTGAATTCAAGTTGGGGAGAAAAATAATTTTGTACTCATTGGTTGATTGCTATGAGGTTATGAAAGAAAAATAAAAAGAGAAAAAATGTGAAAAATAAGTGATAGAAAAAGAAAGAAAAAAATAGAAAAGCTTTGAAAAAGAAAAACAAAAAGAGTATGAAATAATGTTGTGTTGAATAAGTGATGTGTGTTGGTTTGTAATTTTGGATGAAGAAGAAGTTTGATTGAAATTTTATTGTTTGAAACTTTGTGTAAGTAATTACTCCCTTAGGTTTAGGCAAGTTTTAGTTTCGATTAGCTTTAGGACTTATCACTTGTTTGCCTCACACAGGATGCACAACTTGAGTCCACTCGACTCAATACTCATCACAAGCACCACTCTTACGTGTTAGATACACAACGAGAATATAACGAAGCTCTACTGGATCCTCAATACATATTAACATCATACTCATGGCTAAACATTCCATGCAATTAAGGGTGACTAGCCCAAACGATCACGAAGATCTAACAATTCATCTGTCAAATATGGTCGATGGGAAAACCTAGACCTCCACTGTCTGGACCACGTCATCTACCAGATATGCTCAATAGAAGCCAAATATCCACAACATGGATAGGGATTTCGGAGCAAGGCTCCTCACTAAAGTATCCAACCATTAGTTAGAATATAAACATGGTTTCCTCCCAAGTTCTTAAGTTAACTTGCTAATCAAGCATTAGTCGAAGCTTTCACGTAATACACTTCAACCTAATATAATCCACTTACATGCCACTTAGTAAGTGCATGTCTGGTCATTCTATAGTGGGGTTAATCAAACTCAACTATAAAGTGTATTGGCATAACCCATAGAGACTTCTATTTATGTCATAGTCCTTTATGTTATCTTCCTAACACGCCCATTCACACTTCATTTCGAGTTATGAAACTCATTCATCGATTGTTTTAACCTAATCGAGATTATAGGTTAAAACACACTAAATCTCATCATATTACACACAATAGTTTATCACCATTGCCCTATCAATAATTGGAATATAATCATGTTTTTAATTTACTATATAGTAGAGCATTGAAAGAGCTTTACAAATCATCTGAATGTGCGTCAAACAGAGTTACAAAACTCTTTTTATAGTGAAAACCATTAAACCAACCAATTTACATGGAAAGCCAATCGGTTAGTCTAGTCATGTTGTCCTAATTTTCATTAAAAAAACATAAGACCAATAGATTGTTAAACAGGGCCAACCAATTGGTTAAACTTACTGTAATATACTTCTCAAAATCCAACTAGAACCAATCGATTGGTTGAAGGTCATAATCAATTGTTTGTTGTTTCTGCATATAATTTTTCTCCATTTTGAATGGAACAATCGATTGTATATGGAGACCAATCAGTTATCCCATGAAATTCCTTCAAATATTCCTCTACTAAACTCATTTTATTCCAACTCTAACGATGTCTTGAAAGAACAAGATTAGTTCTGACCTATCTCAAGAGTTTTGATGATAACTAAATTATATTTGAGATAATTTATGCTCTGATGAATGTGTTTTGAATGTCTTAGTTAATGTTCTGACAGAAAACATTCTAAAGTACTAAGAAAATATTATGAAGAAGTTATTTGATAAAAGAACCTTTTATTCAAATGCATCTGCTGACTCTGGTAAGACACTTTATTTGTTAAATATATCTTCTAACTTCTAGCAGGCTCCTTGTTCGGAAGATAACTTGAAAGCAAGCGCTGTTCAAAGTTCTTAGCAAGCAATGCACTGCCTAGAAGATGAGTGAAGCATGTTCTGACTTAAAGACACTGGAGAAAACTCTGAAGTAACGTTTAGATCAACTTGTCTTGTCAAAGCAAAGGAAAACATGTTCTTACATTCTGACGTTTGCTCATTAATGCAAAGACGGCTGAAAGCACTCAAGTGCCTACAACTAGTTTCTTGGAAAATGGAATATTTGCAAGGATACACGCAAATCATTTAATGCTCTCCATCTTTTCTGAAGGCAGCAACGGTCTTATTGTTCCTACTATAAATAGAAGGACATTTATTGCAAGCCCACAACTTTAAGTGAACCAAGAAAACCAATCAAATTTTCAAAAGAAGCAAGAAACTACGTGAAAGATCCAAAAGCTCACAAACTCATTGTTCATACAATTTGTGCATTATATTCTAAGTGAAGAATCACAGTTGTGATATAGCTTGATTAGAAGCAAACTCTATTTCATTATTTGTAAAGATTAAACTCCTGTATTTGTTCCTTGAGAGACCAAGTTTGGTCAGATTTCTCAAGCAGACTAGGACTAGATTTAAGTCTTAGTGGTGTTAGTCACTTGTAAGTTTACTTGTGCATTGTTAGTCACAACAGTTGTTGTGTGATTGTAATCAGTTGATTATAGTGGATTAAGTCCTTGTTGAGAAAGGCGAAATCACCTTGGCGGGTGGACTGAAGTAGTTTGAGTTCAAACGAACCAGGATAAAAATAACTGTGTTCTTCCATTATTGTTTGAGCTTTGTTTTGAAAACAAAAAGAGTCACTTATTTAACCCCCCTTCTAAGTGTTTTCTTACCCCTTCAATTGGTATTAGAGCTTGACTCTGAGCACAACACTTAACCGTGTCAGGAAAAGATCCAGAAGAAAACACAATGGCCGCTGAACAAAACAATAATAGTTACAACAAACCTCCAGTGTTTGATGGAGAAGATTTTGAGTACTGGAAAGATAGACTAGAAAGTTTCTTTCTAGGTCATGATAGTGATCTTTGTGATATAGTCTTGGATGGTTACAAACATCCTACAGATTCAGAAGGAAACAAAGTGGATAGAAAAAATATGGATAGACAACAAAAAGCTGATTTTAAAAATCATCACAGAGCTAGAAATATTTTTTTAAATGCTATCTCTAAAGTAGAATATGAAAAAATCACTAATAGAGATACAGCGCATGATATGTTTGAGTCTCTCAAAATGACTCGTGAAGGAAACGCTCAAGTTAAGGAGTCTAAAGCTCTGGCTTTAGTTCAGAAGTATGAAGCCTTCAAAGTTGAAGAGAGTGAGTCTATAGAAGCAATGTTCTCTAGGTTTCAAACTCTGATCGTTGGTCTGAGAGTTTTGAACAAAGGATATACCAAAGCAGATCATGTGAAAAAGATCATCAGAAGCTTACCCAGAAGATGGGCACCAATGGTCACTAACTTCAAGGTGTCAAAAGATCTGAACAATGTGTCTCTAGAGGAACCCATCAGCGCTCTCAGAAGTCATGAGATTGAACTGGATGAGCATGAGCCTCAGAAGAAAGGTAAGTCTCTAGCCCTTAAATCAATTAAGAAATTTGATACTAACACTTTTCAGGCTGAAGAAGAAAACTCTGAAGAATCAGCTTCAGAAGAAGACGAACTATCTTTGCTCTCCAAAAGGATCAATCATCTGTGGAAGCACAGACAAAAGAAGTTCAGGAACTTCAAGAAGTCAGAAGATAAACCAGAATCTTCTGGACACAAAAAGTCAAACAGAAGAGAGATCATCTGTTACGAATGCAAAGAACCTGGTCACTTCAAAAGTGATTGTCCAAAGCTTCAAAAAGAAAAACCAAAGAAGAGATTTGGAAAGAAGAAAGGAATGATGGCAACCTGGGATGACTCAGATTCTTCTAAAGATGAATCTGTTTCTGAAGATGAAAATGCCAACCTAGCTCTGATGGCTATCACAAAAGATGACTCAGACTGTGAGTCAGAACAAAGAGAGGTATTTTCTGAATTTTCTAGAGAAGAACTAGCTGATAGTTTATCAGAACTTCTGGAAAACTATAGTAAGCTCAAAATCAAATACAAGAAACTCAAGAAGAGTCTTGCATCTGATATTGAGAAACTTGAAACAGAAAAATCTGAACTTTTAGAAAACAATTTTAAACTTAAAAAGGAAATTCAAATTGTTCAAAAGAATTTTAGTTCAGAGTCCGTGTCTAGTTCAAAAGATATTCTGAAAGAATATGACTATAGCTTTCAATCTTTTCTTGCTAAAGGCATAGACAAAAGCAAAATGGCTTCAATGATCTATGGAGTTAGTGGGAAAAACAGAAGAGGAATTGGATATGAACCTACCAAAGGGAAGGAGACATACATTCCAAGACCTGTTGCTAAAATGACCTTCACTTACAAACCTCTGAATAACCAATTCAAGTTTGGACACTCACATGATATAAAATATACATCACATTCTGGAAACTCTTATGCTAACCCAAAAGGACCCAAAAAGATATGGGTACCTAAGGATAAAATAATATTTGTTGCAGATGTCCTTAACAACTCAATTGAAACACCAGTCATGGTACCTGGACTCTGGGTGCTCACGACACATGACGGGAAAAAGGTCTATGTTCCAAAGCCTGGAACTTAAAGATGGAGGAGATGTGAAGTTTGGAGGTAATCAGAAAGGGAAGATTATTGGTTATGGAACCATAAGAAACGGTAACCTTCCTTCTATCTCAAATGTTTTATTAGTAGAAGGATTAGCTCATAATCTATTATCCATAAGTCAATTAAGTGACATTGGCTATGACATTATCTTCAATTAAAACTCCTGTAAAGATGTAAGTCAAAAAGATGGATCAATCCTCTTTTCTGGCAAGAGAAAGAACAACATTTACAAAATTGATTTATCAGATCTTAAATCTCAAAACGTCAAATGTCTTTTGTCTGTTAGCAATGAGCAATGGGTATGGCACAGAAGATTGAGACATGTCAGTCTTAGAAAAATCTCTCAACTAAATAAATTAAATTTAGTCAGAGGACTTCCCAATCTGAAGTACAACTCAGAAGCTCTGTGTGAAGCATGTCAAAAAGGAAAAATTTCAAAACCTTCCTTTAAATATAAAAATGTTGTCTCTTCCTCTAAGCCATTAGAGTTACTTCATATTGATCTGTTTGGGCCAGTTAAAACTGCATCCATCAGAGGCAAGAAGTATGGATTGGTCATCGTTGATGACTTCAGCAGATGGACATGGGTAAAGTTTTTAAAACACAAGGATGAGTCACATTCTGTATTCATTGACTTCTGTACTCAAGTGCAAAATGGAAAAGATTTTAAAATCACAAAAGTTAGAAGTGATCATGGTGGTGAATTTGAAAATCATTATTTTGAAAAATATTTTAAAGAAAATGGTATTGTTCATAATTTTTCTTGTTCTAGAACTCCCCAGCAAAATGGAGTTGTAGAAAGAAAGAATAGAACATTACAAGAGATGGCCAGAACCATGATCAATGAAACAAATATGGCTAAGCACTTTTGGGCAGAAGCTGTGAACACAACGTGTTACATTCAGAATAGAATCTCTATAAGACCTATTCTTGAAAAGACTCCCTATGAATTGTGGAAAAACAGAAAGCCCAACATTTCTTATTTCCATCCTTTTGGATGTACTTGTTTTATTCTAAACACCAAAGAAACTCTGAACAAGTTTGATTCCAAAGCACAAAAGTGTTTCCTGCTTGGATACTCTGAACGCTCAAAAGGCTATAGAGTATACAACATAGAAACTCTGATTGTTGAAGAATCAATCAAAGTCGGGTTTGATGATAAGCTTGGCCAGCAACAGCCAAAGCAAATTGATTTTTCTGTAGGTACAGAAGATCATCCCTCAAACTCTAAAAGTTCAGAAGCAAAAGAAGACGTAGCAGACCATCCTCTTGACAATGCTCTGAATAATCTCAGAATCTCTGACCAACCCACTCAGAAAAGGTTTCTTAGAATATCTTCAGCTCATAAAGAAGACGTAATCATTGGAAGAAAAGAAGATCCCATCAGAACAAGATCCTCTCTCAGAATCAATGAATAATCTTTGTTTGGTTTGGTCTCTCTGATTGAGCCAACTACCATTGATGAAGCTCTGGAAGATAATGATTGGATCTCAGCAATGAAAGAAGAACTAAATCAATTCTCCAAGAATGATGTATGGAATCTAGTTCCAAGACCCAAAGGATTCAATGTTATAGGAACTAAATGGGTTTTCAGAAACAAATTGAACGAACAAGGAGAAGTAATCAGAAACAAAGCACGACTGGTTACACAGGGTTATAGTCAACAAGAAGGAATTGATTATAATGAAACCTTTGCCCCAGTCTCCAGGTTAGAATCTATAAGATTATTAATTTCTTTTGTTGTACAAAATAACATTTCATTATATCAAATGGATGTTAAAAGTGCATTTCTAAATGGTTATATTGAAGAAGAAGTATATGTCCATCAACCTCCTGGATTTAATGATTCAAAGCATCCAGAACATGTTTTTAAATTAAAAAAGTCTTTGTACGGTTTAAAACAAGCTCCCAGAGCTTGGTATGATCGTTTGAGTAATTTTCTATTAGAAAAAGATTTTACCAGAGGGAAAGTGGACACAACTCTTTTCAGAAAAACATTTAAAAATGATATTTTAATTTGTCAAATTTACGTTGATGATATAATTTTTGGAACCTCTAATATCTCCCTTGGAAAAGAATTTGCTAAGACCATGCAGACAGAATTTGAAATGAGCATGATGGGTGAATTGAAATTCTTTCTGGGAATTCAAATCAACCAGACTCCAGAAGGTACTTTCATACATCAGACGAAGTATGTTAAAGAACTTCTGAAGAAATTTCAAATGTCAGAAAGCAAAGATGCCAAGACACCTATGCATCCAACCTGCATTCTAGGTAAATATGTGGTAAGTATGAAAGTAGATCAGAAGCTCTATAGAGGTATGATTAGATCCCTTCTCTATCTGACTGCATCTAGACCTGATATATTATTTAGCGTGTGCTTGTGTGCTAGATTCCAATCAGATCCTAGAGAATCTCACTTAACAGTTGTTAAGAGAATTCTTAGGTATCTGGAAGGTACTGCTAATCTTGGTCTGTGTTACAGAAGATCACAAGATTACAAACTAGTAGGTTATTATGATGCTGACTTTGCTGGAGATAGAATTGAAAGAAAAAGCACCTCTGGAAGCTTCCAGTTTTTGGGTGACAATCTTATCTCATGGTACAGCAAGAAGCAAGCAACAATTGCACTATCAACCACAGAAGCTGAATATATATCTGCTGCTGGATGTAGCTCTCAGATGATTTGGATGAAAAGTCAACTAGAAGATTTCAACCTTTATGAAATTCAGAAATTCATTAGAACAAACAGCTGTTACATGCATCCTTCAGGAGATGAACACGTGGTGTGTTTCTGAAAGGTCAAGCGTGCAAAAGCTACTGATGACGTTCTAGGTAATTGTTGATGATTAGCCATAATCCCACGTTTTCCCTCATTTTTAGCAAATCATTAAATGCAAGTAATGATGAGATTCGTTTTTAAATCCGTTTTAATCTTTATTTTAATTAATGCCTATAAATACTTTTTGAAAAACCCTTTTCATTCTTTACTGTCTCTTTCAAAACTCAAGCGTTTTTTCTCTTACTGTACTTTTCTCTTAAAACCCTTTTCTTCAATTTCTCATTTCTAAAGAACTTCAATGGCTTCTTCTTCTTCTACCCACTCTGAGCAATACATTATACCTGAAAGGACAACTCTCATTCTGGTAGAAAGTTTGGAAGTTTTGAGTGAGCTAATGGTAGACTTTGAGAATCTCAGAGAGAATGGATTTGACTTGTTCCCTGCTGTGAAGTTTCAAGGTTGGGAAAGCTACTTTGATCGTCTTATTGGTCCAGTCTTTCCACATTTGGTGAAAGAATTCTGGATTCACGCTATTGTAACCCCCAAGGTTATTCTCTCCTTTGTAATGGACAAGGAAATATCCATTACAGAAAATCAAATCAGAAAGTTGATGGGATTTAAAGGACTTGGAGTTACAGGAATGCCCAGTGGAAGAATGGAGATGTCTAGGGTATATTCAGAGATTTTCACTAACGGTCAAGGTTCCTCCAAAGTCAGGGATTTGAAAGACAAATATAAGATTTGGGCAAATATTATTCATGGATGTATTCACCACAGGAAAGACACCAGTTCTCCTGATTACATCAACGCTGATCAACAATATTTGCTGTTTTGCCTTGGAACCAATGTCAAAATTGATTTGCCCTACTTTCTTTTTGAACATCTCTGGAACCATGTCAAAGAAACCAGAGAAGCTGAAAGGATGAAGAACCCCAAATCAAAGAGGAATTGGATTCCTATGGGGAGGTTATTATCAGACATTCTGACTGAGAATGGTCTGATTGCTCACCTAAAAGAAGCAAATCTTCTGGGGGGAGCTTGAACCTATCTGTGGTAAGACTATGACTGGAAAGAACTTGCTGAAAAGGAAAATTATTGACAAACTGCTGGTGGAACCCACTCCATGTGTGTCAACTGTTGTGAAGATGAGAAGGATTCCTATTGCTGACTTTCCTATGTTCAACTCAGGGGATCATCCTCGTATCATTTTGCACTATCTTGAGATCTGCAAAGAAACAAGATCACCCATTGATCCAGCTTGGCTTCAAGGAAGAAATCAAGCTGCTCCTAATGTTGTTATCCAAGAATCTGTGAAGAGAAAAGCTGTAGAAGGACCTTCTGACACTCCTCAGAAGAAGAAAAAGAAGAAAGGTAATCATGCTGAAACTATACTTGTTTATGATTCTGAAAATGTATCTGCATCTGCTGAACCCTCCCAAACCTTGGGAGACTTAGATGTTGACATTGATCTGACCTTACCATCTGAATCCCTTGCTGACAACCCTCGTAAAAATCAGTTTTTAACAGATTTAAGTGATTTTGACTCTGATGAACATTCTGACAGCCAATCAGAACCCTCTCAATCAGAACCCCCTGAACCATCTATTTTTCAACCTATTCCTGCTGAACGTTTCCCACTGGATGGTATGATGCTGGCTCTTGGAGAATTCCAGGGATAAATGAACCTCTAGCAACCATAAAACCTCCTTTCAACCTACCATCTGAGAATATTTTTGCTATGAATCAACCACAGCCTCAAAATCCCATTCCCACTCCTGCTTATACAATAATAATTTCTCCTGATGTCACTCCACCCACTTCACCACAACATACAACACCACTCTCAACTCCTCTAATTCCAGAACAACAACCTTTTGAACAAACTGAAACTGCTGAACCATCTATACCTCATGAAATATCAGAACCTCTTATTTGTGTTAACCAACCTGAACCTGAACCTACCAATAATCTTGAACCCAATAGCTTTTTAAGAACTGTAGTGGACTTTCAATCTCTACAATTCTTGAAAAACAAAACTTACAGAACGGTTGTCCCTAAACCTGTTCAGCCAGATGTAAATACTTTGTTTCAGAATTTTATAACAAATGTTCAAGCATGGTTACAATCGCTGAAAGAAGATTGCTCCAGAAGCGTGAACACAGCAGCAACAGATCTTCTATGGGAAACCTTCATAAGAACTTTGGTTGCTGAATCACGGAAGTTACAGGACTTGTGCCATTTTCAGGTGTTGGACAACTTTTCCAAACTTCTGCATGCTTTCAAGACAGAAGCTGCTGACACTTGGAATAAGAAGTCTTCGCTAATGATTGCTGATACACCAGCTGATAAGATGGACACATCAGAAGATGAATCTGAAGAATCCTCTGAAGATTCAAATCCTTTGGCTATTGTTCTATTGAATCAACCTTCTGTTAAGGTTGGACCTGAACCTGTGCCAACTCTTGCAATGGATCTGGGCACTCTGCTTTCCACCTTTGTGAAGTCTGACTCAATGGTTGCTGCTTCTGAGCCTGTTTCTACTGAAGCTTCATCATCTTCTGCTCCTACCTCACTCATTATAGACACTCTAAAAGAGCTAAAGAATGAGAATAAAGTCTTGAATAAACGCATGGATAAGCAAGATCAAACAAATCTAGAGATCAAGAACTGGATGGCGAAACAAGAGGAATCTGCCTCTGAGATCAAGAATCTTCTGATGGCTCTTGTCACTAAGAAATCCTAGTTTCTTTTTGTCTCTTATTTGGATCTTTTGTTTGTACTTCTGGATATCTATTTTTAACTTCTTTATGAAATCTTTCAAAATTTCTCATTTATTACACTTTTTGATTATGCCAAAAAGGGGGAGAAAATGTGGATTCTTGAACTAATCACTGCTTAACAGTTATGGGACTAAGTCTCAGACATTCTAACAAATTTGCAAGAATTCCTTCTGTGCAAAAGAATTTTTTTTGCAGGTATCACTTTAACTCTGAAAGAATATTCCAGCTAAGATTTATCTTCTTGAAGAAGTTCTGAAGAAATTCAAGAAGGCTGTGTATTACTCTGACTAAATAATCTCAGGATGTCTTATGCATAGAAATATTCATTTTAGGGGGAGATTCTTATCTCTTAATCCGTTTCTTTTCTTTATCTAAAATAATTTTTTGTCATCATCAAAAAGGGGGAGATTGAAAGAACAAGATTAGTTCTGACCTATCTCAAGATTTTTGATGATAACTAAGTTATATTTAAGATAATTTATGCTCTGATGAATGTGTTTTGAATGTCTTAGTTAATGTTTTGACAGAAAACATTCTAAAGTACTAAGCAAAGATTATGAAGAAGTTCTTTGATAAAAGAACCTTTTATTCAAACGCATCTGCTGACTCTGGTAAGACACTTTATTTGTTAAATATATCTTCTAACTTCTAGAAGGCTCCTTGTTCGGAAGATAACTTGAAAGCAAGCGTTGTTCAAAGTTCTTAGCAAGCAACGCACTGCCTAGAAGATGAGTGAAGCATGTTCTGACTTAAAGACATTGGAGAAAACTCTGAAGTAACGTTTAGATCAACTTGTCTTGTCAAAGCAAAGGAAAACAAGTTCTTACATTCTGACGTTTGCTCATTAATGCAAAGACGGCTGAAAGCACTCAAGTGCCTACAACTAGTTTCTTGGAAAATGGAATATTGCAAGGATACACGCAAAGCATTTAATGCTCTCCATCTTTTCTGAAGGCAGCAACGGTCTTATTGTTCCTACTATAAATAGAAGGACATTTATTGCAAGCCCACCACTTTAAGTGAACCAAGAAAACCAATCAAATTTTCAAAAGAAGCAAGAAACTACGTGAAAGATCCAAATGCTCACAAACTCATTGTTCATACAATTTGTGCATTATATTCTAAGTGAAGAATCACAGGTGTGATATAGCTTGATTAGAAGCAAACTCTATTTCATTATCTGTAAAGATTAAACTCCTGTATTTGTTCCTTGAGAGACCAAGTTTGGTCAGATTTCTCAAGCAGACTAGGACTAGATTTAAGTCTTAGTGGTGTTAGTCACTTGTAAGTTTACCTATGCATTGTTAGTCATAACAGTTGTTGTGTGATTGTAATCAGTTGATTATAGTGGATTAAGTCCTTGTTGAGAAAGACGAAATCACCTTAGTGGGTGGACTGGAGTAGTTTGAGTTCAAACGAAACAGGATAAAAATAACTGTGTTCTTCCATTATTGTTTGAGCTTTGTTTTGAAAACAAAAAGAGTCACTTATTAACCCCCCCCTTCTAAGTGTTTTCTTACCCCTTCATGTCTAATCATTCAAAAACACAAACCAACATGAGCATCATAAAATAAACAAGCAAACTTCAAGAATCAACACAACAACAACATAAAACCCTAATTCATCAAACAATAACATGTAACATTATCAAAGCTATACTTAGATAAAGAAAATACAAACCCTAAGTTTCCCAAAGGTTTAACTACCTAGGAACCCACCTTGAATCAAGAAGATGATGAAGAATATGAGATGAATTGATGGTGGTTGGATCTTGATCTTGATGTCCAAAACTTTCTTTTTCCTATTCTTTTTTCTCTTCTAACTTTCTTCTCTTCTTTATTTCTTATTTTGTTTTTTGTTTTTTAATAAAGTGAAAGAATGGAAAGATATGGTTAGAAGAAGTACCATAGAAAATAAGTAGACAAGAAAAAAGGTGAAAATGAATGGTTGGAGACAAAATTTGGGAAAATAAATATCTCCTTTGATATTTCTTTGGAACATTTCTTACTACTAGATCAATTGACCAATTATTAGTGTTACCAAAATGTCCTTTATTGTACTAATCAATAATGGTCAGTTTGTTTTAATAAGGATTGATCTCTTTTGAGTCCATTTATTACTCTATTGGTCCCAACTGACAACATTTAGAGTACTTAAGGGTATACGAGATATTACATTCTCCCCCTTTTTTAATTGAAATTTGTTCTCGAATTTCTTTTGAAGGTGCGAGAACACAAGAAAGAGGGGGTTTGAATTAGTTTGCACCAAATATAATATTTTCACAACTCAAACATAAAGCTAACAAGTGAATAAAAATAAATGAACACGATTATTTTTATCCAGGTTCACTGTTAACTAAGTTACTCCAATCTACCCCACAAGGTAATTTTCCTTATCCATAAGGACTTAATCCATTATAATCAATAGATTATAGAAAACCATAATAAGTTTGATCAAACTTGTTGACAACCCCAACAAGTTCGTCGGTCCTTATTGTCAATCCACGATGACTGCATCCAAAGTCTTCTTGAGAATCCTGACTCACTGAGTCTATCAAGGAACATATCAACAACCGTTGATTTACAAAGATGTGCATATAGAGATGCTTCTTACAAGCATATTACATAATGTTTAAGTATAATAACACAAAAGTGTTGATAGCAAGATACAAACAAAAGCTCCTTTCTAAAAATACAAAATTATACAAAGAATGTCTCAAAAGAATTTGTGCAGCACTTTAGCGTAGTTTTGTAGAACAATATGTGTTAATTTCCAATTCTTCCAAGTCCTCCTTTTATAAATGAAAGAGAGATTCATTTGAGGGTGTAGTGGTTAAAAGTTGAGATTAAGATATTGATTAACTTAACTTACAAAGTAAAAGTTGCAACCACACTTTATTGTTTCCAAAGGAATGAGAAAAGAGCGAATAAAATCTATAAAAGTTTTTTAAAGCAAAAACTAAAAAAAACTGAGATCTAGGTATGAGGGTTGATTATACAAAGGGATGATATTACCATCCTAAACATCTACGATGCTCCACAGGAACCTCTTTGAAAATTTGTGTATTTGGCTAAAAAAGAGTTGTTTGCAAAAGATTGTGAAGATGAGAAAAATAAGTGATTTTTACAATTTTGATTCGCCAAAACTATAATGAGCTTTGTGCCTACGTACCATCAATGTGCAATAATGAAATCAGAACCACGTAGTTCTTCTAAAAAGGAACAAAATTGTTGGTTGGTTAATTTTAAGAGAAGAGACATTTTGTCATCTTAGGGAGAATACTCAACCAAATATTCGTAAACATGGGAATGATGGACCTTTGCATCATAAGTGAAAGAAGGCACTACGCCAAAATTGCTTTTAGGCAGCACACCTTAGACAACGCTTTTGTACCAAAGCACTGCTATATGTCCCGATAAAATTTTAAATTTTAAACTATATACATTAGATAGCACTTTATAAAAAAGCGCTGCCTAAAGTTAAGAAAAAGCGCTGCCTAAGCCACACTTTAGGCAGCGCTTTATGAAAGTGTTGTCTAAGGTCAATTAAAATTGAAATAAAAAAAATAAATTCTAGAAAGCGCTGCCTAAATTCAAAGTGTTGTTATAGGCCCAACAGTAAAAAGCGCTGCCATAGGCCCAAAGTGCTGCTGAAGCCACACATACCAAAGCACTGCTATAGCTTTTTTTGAGAAAAAGTGCTTCTAAAGGCTTACTTTCGAAAGTGCTTCTAAAAAGCGTTGCTTAAGGTCATACATACCCACGCTTTAGAAAGTGCTTCTAGAAAGTGCCGCTAAAGGATGTGTTTAGAAAGCGCTTTATATAAGCGTTTTTATAGGCCATACATCAGAAAACGCTTTCTTTTGAAAAAGCGCTGCTAAAGGAAATACATCAGAAAGTGCTTCAAAAAGCGCTGCCTAAGGTCATTAATTTCTAATTTCTAAATTAAAAATACGAAAACCCTAAAACTCATATTGTTTCCATATTCTCTCAAAACATCTTCCTTCGTGCGACTTCCACCATCACGACTCTCTTCGATCAACTTCAGACTCCACAACCTTCTTCCCCTCTCCAGCTCTTCGATGATTAACACC
The DNA here is from genome assembly GCA_948472305.1 of Vicia faba. NCBI lineage: Eukaryota > Viridiplantae > Streptophyta > Magnoliopsida > Fabales > Fabaceae > Vicia > Vicia faba. The sequence continues at coordinate 377,512,094 of OX451735.1, read as the reverse complement.
TTCTCCTTTGTCGTGGTTCACAACATCAAATGCTCTCCCTTGTTCAGCAAGCTCAACTGTTTTCTCTTCCCTTCAACCTCTACTCAACTCAGTCGATATCCTAAAAAAATTCTTCTCCATAAGCAACAACTGTAAGTCATCCAGAACAACTCCCTTCGTTTCAGTTCGACAATAAATCACATCTTCAACTATTATGATCATTTCTACATTTCGATAAGTTTCGATTTCTTTTAATTTGAGTTGTTGTCAAGTTTCTGTGATGAATAGATGTTACAAATTTGAGTTTGAACTAATATGTTGATGGATCTGTGAAAATATCAATTTGATTGCATGGTCTTTTCAATTCTAAATGATATGATGTTTGATTTTAATCTGAGAGAATGATTTGTCAGCCTTGAATATGCTAATTCTGTTTGATTTTTGAGCTTGTTGGCTTGTGTCGATATATGTTAAAATTCTGCGTAATTATGGTTTCCTGGTTGTGTTAGAGTAGGGTGTTAGCCTTCTATCGATACTTTTTTGAATTTGAACAGGATTAACGAATGTTGTGTTAGTTTGGAGTGTTATGTTAAACCAAAATGTTGAAATCGTTATGTCGGTAACACTTTTTGTAGCATGAAGATCATCATGTTGGTATTTGGTATCGAAACCGGATATCGAAATTCATGTGGACAATATGTTTTGTTTGTGTTTAATCCATAAGGTTTTCGATTTTAATGTGTAACGACAATATTGCTCTTGATTTTTATGTGTAGTGAAGTTATTGTATGTCATGAATTAAATCTACAATATTAGCTGACCAATCTATGTCAACACTAAAGGTAGTTGCAAAGGTATATACGTCAAGAAAATCAAGAGCAAATCCTAGACTACATATATGAATATTTCACTACACAATATACTACAATTTGCTAAAATTTTCTAAACATATCATACAGTTCCTCATTATCAAAGTTGGACTCGTATACAGAAGCTTCAATTTTAAATCCAGACCCTAAGCTTGACATTTTATAACCATACATACCATATTACCATGCATATTTACTAGTCAATTTAGATTTTAGCATAAGATCAATGTGTGGCAGAGCCTTCAAGAATCTTTAATACAAAGCAGGAAAATTTACCATAGATATGACAAGTAACAAATGCTTTTGTACAATAATGCTAACAAGTAAAACGTTAAATAAGAAAATGCAGAACAATAGAAGGCAAATTGGTTTTTTTCTAAAGAAAAATTTAGGGCGAGGGGATGACGTTATGGTCGAAGATAGGGAGGAAAAAATATTAAAAGATAATTGTATATGTTTCGCGTTTAGGCATATAAGTAGTATTTTCCCTTCAAATCTTGTTTCTTTAAAAGAAAACATTAAGTGAAAGTTTCTTACACAATTCGAGATATTTTCTACAACTAATATTTAACTGAAGTATATGCTTACCACGAGAACAATGTGGAGAGAACCGATTAAAGCCATCAATAGCCCTGAAATTATAATAAAAGATGTCACGACCATATATCCATTTGACACATTATACCAGTATTGATTTTATGTATAAGATTGGTTGCTTTCCCGTTTTATGTGTAGTTGTTTTCTGATTTCATCGCTGCTACTGCATCTCTGATTTCTCTTGTGAAGAGTGAATTTATGACCGTTCTAAGAATCTTACACTGTATGGTTCTAGAAGTTGTTGATTTCTCTGCAGGTAATTAGTTGTTCTTTTGTTATAGTTGTGTGAATAATTATAATGTTTTTGTTTAGCTTACTTAGTAGTAAAACCATGGATAAAAATGTATGTCTTCCAATCGATTTTCAAAATAGTATGAGAATAGGGTATTAGAATTTGTTAAGTTTGTTATTGAACATGCCAAAAACCCCAGTCGAATGAAATGTCCTTACTTGGGTTGTTGTTATGGGGTCGGGTTGACGCAGTTGGGTTGGAATCACATTTACTGAGGAATGGAATTGATCGAAGTTATACATGTTGGATATTTCATGTTGAGAAAAGTACCGAGAATGTTGAACTGGGGGATATTATGACATATACTTCAGATGACAATGGCACAAATACATACGATTGTGATCAAGTTGAAGAGATTGCAAAAGCACTTGAAGAAGATCTTCAGGATTGTCCCAAAATATTTGAGAGGTTGATAAGTGATGCAGAGAAACCGTTGTATAAAGGTTGCACTAAATTCACAAGATTGTTTGTGGTATTAAAGTTGTACAACTTAAAGGCGAGCAATGGATGGTCGGATAAAAGTTTCACAGAGTTATTAGTCCTTATGAAAGATATGCTTCTGGAGGATAATGTTCTTCCTAATCGAACCTATGAGGCCAAAATAATGTTGTGCTCTATTGGAATGAGCTATGATAAGATACATACTTATCCAAATGATTGCATTTTGTTTCAAAATAAATATGCATCGTCAAATGAGTGCCTTAAATGCGGTTTATCTCGATATAAGAAAAAATTGTCTCCACCAAAACTCTTATGGTATTTTCCTATAATTCCAAGATTTAGACGCATGTTTCATAGTGAAACCGATGCAAGACACTTAAGTTGGCATGCAAATAAAATAATTATTGATGGAAATTTTCGACATCCGACAGATTCACCATGGTGGTCGAAAATTGATAATGATTATCCTAATTTTGGAGGAGAAACAAGAAACCTTCGCTTTACATTATCTACTGATGGAATAAACCCGCATGGTCTTCAAAGTTTCTCACATACCACATGGCCTATGATTATTATGATTTATAACCTACCTCCATGGTTATGTATGAAGCGCAAGTACATGATGCTATCTATGTTAATTTATGGGCCTAAACAACCAGAGAATGACATAGACGTATACTTGACACCTTAATCAAAGATTTAAAGATTTTGTGGGAGAACGGTGTGGAGGTTTATGATGGATATAGGAAAGAAAGTTTCAATTTAAGGGCGATGTTGTTTGGCATGATTAATGATTTTCTGGCATACAGAAATCTATCAGGGTATAGCATTAAAGATAAAAAAGTGTGTCCTATTTATGAAGAAAACATAAATTGGAAGCTATTGGAATTTTGTCAAAATAATGTATTTCTCAGTCATCGTAGATTCTTAAATTCTAATCATCATTATCGTGGGTGGAGAAAGGCATTCAATGGAAATCTAGAACATGGTAGAGTTTTACCTACATTGACAGGTGACCAAATTTTATGAAAGAAATTATTCTTTTGAATCAAATAGAGATTCCAACCATGGTATGAGTTTCTAACTTATGATTTATTTTAATATTTAACACATTTCATCTAATTAATTAGTTTTAACTAAATTATATTATGTTATATTATGTATTACTATGATGAATACAAGTCTTCTACTTACTCGAAAGATCAATTGGACAAAATTAAGGAGGATTGGTATCAATATATTATTGAGATGAAAATTTTATAAGGTATTGTGATACTTTCATTGATGAAAATTTTGAGTATATATAAGTTTGAGTTTTGATGACATACTATGTCGTCATTAGTGTGGCAAATTGTGTTGCAATGTTGTTGTTATGTGGAAGGTTAGTTATGATGGTATTAGATTTAAATTCAAATAAAGTTTTATTTATATCATGGTATGAATTGGAGAATTTTTAATGGTGGATTATAACTGATTCTTGATTTGTTTTTGTTACATTGGTTTGTGTTAAATTATAATAGTTATAAGATTTAAGTGTTATATAGCTTGGTTCTGATATATCTTTGTTGGTTTTGTTTCAGGTAGGTGCATATGTAGAAGATATAGAGATAACAAGTTTATTTAGGATTCTTCATTGTTGTTGTTTGTAGAGAAGATAGTAGAGAAAATAACAGCTCTAGAAGATAGTAATATGTATATTTGCATATATACATATATACAAAAAACTAACAGATTTAACTATATATATATATATATATATATATATATATATATATATATATATATATATATATATATATATATATATATATATATATATATATATATATATATATATATATATATACACACACACACACATACATACATATATGTGTATTTTCAAGTTGTATCAAATTTATGTATATATAAATTATTGGATTAAAGTTGTATATTTAAATATGTAAATTTGATGCATACTTATTGGATTGAAGCTGCAAATTTATAAAATCTGGTGCAAATTTGAAAGACATCGCTTATTTTTAGTGATTATTTGTAGAGTGTGCTTAAATATAAACTATATATATTAAAAAATCTATGAATATTTGACAGTGTAACGTCCTGATAATTTAATTAATTATTTAATTAAAATTATTAGTTGGAGTTGAGCAATGTTGTGAATTATTATTAAGTTGCTCTGTGACATTATTTGATTAAACGGTGGTTTAATAATATTAAATATATTGGAGCATTATAAGATTAATTGTTGGGCTTATTTAAGTGATGTCATGTAGTAAATTTGGGAGTATGGATATTGGCCCAATAACAATTACTAGAATTACAAGGTTAAGTGGATATAAAAGGAATTAGGTTAATTGTGAAAAAGTGAGAGAATAGATGGGAGAAACTCATTCTCGTTTTTATTTCAGTAGTCTCACTAAATCGACAATCCCCGATTCATTAACCGTTGGATCATGCTCAAATTTTGAGGGTAGGTTCGCAACACCTACATCTAACTTTTGACCGTTGGGATCTTCAAAATAAGGTCTGAGTTGGGACATATCATCATTTCACTGTAGCTGCATATTTGGGAAATTTTTCAGCTTTGATTCTGATCTAGAGAGAAAAAAATCCTGGAAGATTTTGGTACAAGAGAAGTTGCAGAGAAGAGAAAAATAAGGGTTTTGAGGAGAAGAATAGGAATACGTGGAAGTTACACCATGCGGCTAATGAAGATGTGAAAAACACAAGAAGAGGGGGGGGGGGGGGGTTGAATTGACAAACTTAAAATCAACGCGTAATGACACAATATTTTTATCCTGGTTCGTTTGATCTCAAACTACTCCAGTCCACCCGTCAAGGTGATTTCGCCTCTCTCCAACGAGGTCTTAATTCACTAATCTCAAAATGATTACAATCACTACTTTAACAACTGTTTAAGTCTTCTTGAGTACAACCACAATCCGGTTAATCTTAAGGAACACTGTTTCAAAACTATTATACAAGATGTGTGTTGTTGTTTTTCTTACAAAAACTGTTTATCACAACTGTGATAGTTTACACAAGATTAGAGCATGGAAATGTAAAGAATATTGTTTGCAGATTTGAATATGCGTGAGTGGTTATGTAGCAAAATCGTGATGATTTTGAATGCTGACTTTGTTTATATAGGCAGTGGAATGACGTTGATCATAAAGTATGTTTAATGTCATTAACACGCTTTCTATTTGGAGAAGATCCTATCTGAAAGAAGCCGTTGGAATTGATGCTGTCTTGAATGATCAGTAACGCTTCAGAATCTTATCTCCTTACTTGCTGATGACGCTTCAGAATATTGATGACTTGGATTGGTATGTTCTTGTTCAGAATCAAAGTTTACTTTAATTAAGTGCAGGTTCTGGTAATCAATCTTCAGCACATGTTCTGATTGCTTCAGTGTGTAGCTCTTATGGCTTATCTTCTGATGTTGATATGGTCAGAACTTCTGCATTCATAGAACATGATTTTTAGGGTGCATATTTGTTCTTTGAATTTATTATTTATTCTTTGTATTTGTTATCATCAAAACTCTAACTAAGGATTGTAGAATCAAACTATGTTCTAACAATCTCCCCCTTTTTGATGATGACAAAAACTAGATTTTTCAATTAAAAATAAAGAATAAAAGGTTTAAGAGAAACTCCCCCTGAGTTGATTACTTCCCTTAAGTTCCTTGAGCATCATAGTTTAGCTGCATCTTTCATCAGAATTTGTACTTGTTCAAACTTTTTAGAAGATAGAGGTTAAGTAATTCAGAATGTTTGAGACTTCTGTCTCGGTAAACCATTATTGAAAATATCTTACTTTCTCCCACTTTTTGTCAGTTATCAAAAAGGCAATATAATCAAAGCCAAAATAGTTGAATTATATTAAAAAACATGATTGATGGGGCTGTATTAATCTGTAACGTATAGCCTAAATGTAGTACTGCAAGTGTACAGCCTATCGAAGTAATATATAAGATTATCGAACCACAGAGACCAATTGTCAATCTATCAACTCTATTGCTAAGGTGCTTATCTAAGGCGAATAAGGATATTGATGTGAGTGCAGTGCACAAAGTAAATATGCGAGGGAAATAACAGTTTAAAAGACAGGTTGGAATGTAAATCATGTAATCAGATATTGGTCCGGTCATGCGTAGATGAACCTACTTATGGGGCAGTATTTTCTATTGATAGCAAAGAATCAGTTTAACGGGAACCTGTAGCTTTTGACTACTAAGAACCGAGTTTACTCTTTAAATTAAATTCCTTTATTGTCACATATAAAGGGTGCCTTCCGCGTTAAAGAGGTAAACCTATTTTTAAGAAATTGATAGTTTTGACTTAACAGAAAAGTGATCTTACTCGGAAAGATTAACTTAAAGAGACTTTTGGCTTTTGACCAAGAGTCAGATTTTAAACCTACAAACGCGTCTGAAAATAGTTTCAAAATCGTTTTCTAAAAAGGTCAATGATTCCTATTTAACCAATCAACGGCTGTCGCTCTTTTTGTTTGGTTAAATAATAATCAAGTCGTATCATTAGTTTGGACGGCTTTCGATCTTACCCAATAAACATTTAAACACAATTGACTTAAGTTAGAAGCAAAACATCCCCAGAGTATTTTCACTAGCATGATAATTGGAACACAACCACGATGACAATCATTACATCCTAACCTTTATAGTTTAGCCAGACATAATAAGTGCGAGTCTATAAAACATGTAGACTATGGTAAGAGCATTTAAAGTCTATAAAACGTGTAGACTATGGTAAGAGCATTTAAAGTCTATAAAACGTGTAGACTATGGTAAGAGCATTTAAAGTCTATAAAACGTGTAGACTATGGTAAGAGCATTTAAAGTCTATAAAACGTGTAGACTATGGTAAGAGCATTTAAAGTCTATAAAACGTGTAGACTATGATAAGAGCAATTAAATAAAGAAATGCAATAAATTAGAACCTTGCTCCGGTCGGAGACTTGAATCTGATACAAATCTACGGAAAAGTAAGGCCGGTATGATGAACTTCAACCAAAGTGCTCCAAGACTCGATTACAACTCAATCTACACCGCAATAACTCCCCGATGTGAAGAGATTATTACTTTACAGAAACTGATAGTATATGGCTTAAGATTGTACTAAGCTTGGATGAAAATAAAGAATGAGAATCGAAAGCTATTTATAGAGGAACTTTGAAGTGCGTAAGGACCAGCATGCCCCTTAACTTCTTTTGAGCGGGAACCATTTTGTGAAGGCCGCGGGCGCGGTGAGGGTGGCCGCGGGCGCGGCGCCTGGAACCGCCACATCATGGGAACGTGGCAGTTGATCTCTGGGTGAAAGTGGGCCACGTCATCGCGTTTCCTGTAGCCAGCGCGGTGCTGAACGCCATAAGTGCAAAATATCTTGAAAAACCCTAATTTCTTGGCGTTTTGGCTCGTTTCTTCACAGAAGGCTCTGAAATGACAAGAATCCTGAAAACGAAGGAAAAAGGAACATAATATGAGAAAATGACAATAAAAACTAAGGAAAACATGTGATATTTGAGTCAGAAACATAGTGCGATTTAGTGCGATCAAATCCTCCCACGCTTAGACCTTTGCTTGTCCTCAAGCAACAACTCTTAAAAGTAGATGAAAGAAAATTTATGGTGTATACAGGTTTTGGGCAAAGAGGGCTTCTAAGTCCGAGTAAGGGTGTGTTGTCAGGCACTAACTATCTGAATCAAGGGTATCTTAATTACACTACTCGCAGAAATGCAGACATAAACCTCATAAGTATACAGATTGATCCAAATATCCTTACTATGCTAAGACTTCTTTTTGTACGAGGTCCTCTTTCATTCAGGCGCAATCACATTAAGCCCGTTATCCGTACATACTCATGGTGTAGTGACCGGTTAGTGACTCTGATCTCAAGTGATGGGATTCTGGTACAAGAGTTGGTTTAATCCCTTTTTATTTTACCCATTTGCAGTTGCGGGGGATCGGACCGTAGTCCGCCCTACCAAGTTCAGCACCAGATACCTCTGAACCAACTACAACAGATATGCCTTATATATTTTTTTTTCTTGTTTTTGTTAGTGTTTACAACTTTCTTGAGTTAAGTAATCTTTGTGAGGATCACCCAACTCGTAGTCGTATTCATACTTTATTTTGTAACTTTTAAGGCAAAAATAGAGATCATCCACTTATATTCATCGATCCCACACTTAGAGCATGCTTAGGCCGGAGCTGACTGCTAAGATAAACTACTTGAAGACCTATTTGTACAGTTTTATTCAAAATCATAGCATATTGGGGAGAAAGGATCTAATCTAAATATTCAAAAAGGCTTATGGTGTAAAAATGATAACGAATTTTTCAAAAAGTGAGTGTCCGAGAAACAGACCCTATCTAGGACCTGTCTCATAGCCCAAATCCTTAAAAACAACCATAAATCTTTGAAAAATAAAAATTTTGTAAGGCTAAAAGGTGGGGGAAATGAAAGGGTACACTACGCAGAAAGACTCGCCTATCACATGCATTTTATTAACTACGAATAAAAAAGGAAAAATGCGGAAGGTAAATAAAAGCAGGAAAAACGGAAAATAAAAGCGAAAAAATGGGAAATAAAAGCGATAAATGCTCCTCCCACACTTAAATCAGACATTGTCCTCAATGTTCCAAAATAAGGTAGGAGGAGGTACCTGAAAACACTAGTGGGGGCCACTAGGACCTTCACCATCCTGGTTGGTACGACCGGAACGGCGGCTACGGCTGCGACGGCGGCTATCTCGGTCCAAAACAAGCTGCTCCAGTCTCTCTGACAAGGCGGCATTTGCCGCTTGTAGCTCTTGGGTCCGACCAATGAGGGTGCCTTGGGTTGCCTCCATCAATTGGAAGTGACGAGCGTATGTGGTCTGGTGTAGGTGCTGTTCTCTCTGAAAAGCCAGCTGACTTTCCATAATAGTGCGCAGAGAGCTAGCATTTTGTTCTTGGGACGCTTGCATGAAGGCCATGTTGTCGGCCGCCTGTTGCTGCAAGGTAGCAAGGAGGGTGTCCCTCTGGGCCTCTCGGGCCATATGCTCACGCCACATGTCCTCAGTGACATGGAAGCTAGGAGCTGTACCTGCATGTGGGTTAGAGGTTGAAGGTGCCGTGTGTGAAGGTGAAAAATGGGGTGGTTCCTCTGTTTGGAAATCGTACTCATCATCAGTGTTGTTACCCTCATTTAAAGGTAGATTTGGGGGCAACGGACCAATAAAAGCAGGAGCGTTGAGATCGTAGGTCCAGTTACGCTCAAATCGAATATCAGTACGACGGGTGCAAGGCATAACAACACTGGGTACAGCAGCACCTCCAACCATTAGGAAGTAACCACCTTCCTTCCTCGTCTTGCATAAACGCATATCCCTGAAAAATTTAAGATTTGCAATCCGAGGAGGAAGTGGTTCTAGGGTGGCAAGTTCCGTATCCAATCCTATGGCACGGGCAATAGTGGTAATCAGTCCACCAAAGGAAATCGGCCCACCTTTTCTTAAAACATGGTGCATGTGGGCAATCATGAATGGGACGGGATTAACTTTGGTGTCTGCGAGGCAGCTCTGCATGATAATTAATTCTTTAGCATTCACCTTGTTTGGGTTTTCCCGAGCAAAGATGGTGGATGCTAAAAGACACGAAGGGCAGGATTGTGGATGTGAGAAGCAAGAAGGCCATCAAAAGATGTTGCATTTTGTTTAGTGATTCTGGCCCAAAATGCTTCAAATGCCCAATCCGTGTCTAAAGGTGCTTCACAAATGGCACCATCCCCATAAGGCAATCCTAACATGGCGGCTAGACCGTCAGTGGAGTAATCATATTCGACATTAAACATTCTAAATTTGACTCCACCTACGGTGCTAGCAGTGTTAGGAGAGACGTTATAAATTAAAGAACTTAAAAACTCGAACGTCAGCCTAGGGTAGGTCGGTGCTTGAGTAGCAAAAATATCATGCATACCTATTTTATCTAGAAGGAAGAATACACTATGGTATATACCTAATGAATATAGACAGTTTTCATCGATATACCTGGTAGAGTGTATTGGTGTTGTCAGCAATTTTTCAAGCCGCTTTAGTTGCCTTTCTCCGGCTTGACCACCACGTAAAATGTAACCGTGATATTCCATAGGATTTTCTTGTGGATAAAAAGAGAGAAAGAATGGGATGTAGAAGTAATGAAGGTGTGAGGAAGAAAATGATATAGTAGGGGGGTATTTATAGGAAGGGAAGAAAGAAAATGGTGGATGTAAATATTTATGATGAAAATAATGGAAATAAATGTAGTGGGTTGGTATGGGTAATAAAGTGGGTTAAAATTGGAAGAAAATGGGATTGGAAATTGAAAAAGTGGTAAAATGGGGGGAAAAACGAGCTACTAGCCGTTAGGTGACCGTTGCGTCACCGCGGGCGCGGCAGGGCCTACCGCGGGCGCGGTGAGGTCGAGGTCAGTTGGGCTGGCCTGGCTTTCTTTCCATTGGGCTTTTTCTTCCTCGCCATTATCTTCAATTTCTGGAGGTGTACCTATTTTTCTTATAAATGTGCATATATGTACGTGAATACATAGACACATGTTTATTTATTTTATTTTTATATTAAAACTATGGTGACCTAGAAAAACAAAAAAAACATTAGTAAATAAATAAAACATATGCATATATATATATATAGATATAGGTACAGTCATTGGGTCATCAAAATAAATATTAACAACTCAGGAAACAGATAATGCAAAAATAAAAATGAGTCTGAAAAGGAAATCAACATAATACTAATAATACTGAAACTAGATATCTTGTGAACAATAAAGATCTATTGCCAACCGGTAGGATGCTCTGCAGGAGTGCCTGGGCCACGCAGCTCAGTCAGCTGGCGTCGAATCTCTGCCACCTCGTGAGCTAATTCATCTAACTCACCAGCGAAGGTAACATCGTTTACTTCCAACTGCAAATGAAGGTCAGCCACCTTATTGCGGAGAGTGGTTATCTCAGTGCGCATAGCAGTCAATAGAGTGCGAATATCAGGTTCCTGCAAGCTGAGGTTATTAGTAAGAACAGTAGTATGTGTAACCTCGGGTCGGGATGTGTGATCTGGAGCGGAGTCCTCGGAGGCAAGAGTGTAGTCCTGAGTGGGATCTTCAGAAGCAGGAGTGTATTCTGGAGTGAGATCTTCGGAAGCAGGAGTGTATTCTGGAGTGTACTCTTCGGAGGCAGGAGTGTATTCTGGAGTGTACTCTGATATCTCACCCCAACCTTCTACAGAATAGTTCCAATTAGCAGAGTTGGAAACACAAGTCATCTGGGGGTCTGGCATGGTAAAGGTGTAAACTGTCTGGTCATTGATAAGCAATCTGTACCGATATGGGTGGAAAGAGGCCCTCCTCATGAATCCACGATCCATGCAAAAGTCTAAATCCAGAAAAGTATATCCACAGTATGGGGTCAGCTGTGCTATCATACTGTCTAAACCCAAAGCAGAAGCTATCTGTGTCACATTCCCTCCGGAATGAATGAGCCCTACAGCGGATCGAGCAGTCTGCTCGAGGCTCTCTATCAGAAAACCTCCACTAGCTATAGGTCTGGACTGACTAGCACAATATAAGAAAAGGATCTCCTCAGCGGTGACCAAGTGGTCACAGTAACTCCTCCCAAAGAAAGTGTGGCATAGGATCATCTCGAAGTATCGGAAGGCCGGGTTATGGATCTTCCGGGACAGCTGGGTAGAGGGGTCAAGACTGGCTCTATCAGTAATGTCCTGCCAAAATTTGTCAATGTCTCTGTCCATGTAGCAACTCAATGGGAACTCAGTTATAGCGGTCGGTCCAGTTTGGAAACCAAGCAAATCCCCAAATTCTTTGGTGGTCAGGGTATACTCGGTGCCAAACAATCTGAAACTCAGGCGTCCTCGCTCATCTCCTTCACCTACTCGTGGATTATAGTCCATAGAGCTAAGAAACTCCATAGTAAGGTTCCTGTATGTTTTGTGGACATCATCGGCATAAGAATCCCAGCTAAGTTGGTTGCATAGATACCGAATACTTGGCTCAATCCCTAGTGCCTCCATGCAGCTCTGATCGGGGTACCTAGTGGGTACCATAGGTCTAGCAGATAAGGTAGCAAATCGGGCCTTTTGCGCTTCATCTCTGAAAATCACAACCATACCATCGGGGTGATGCATCCTGAAAATATAAACACAAGAAATTAGTCCAGATAAAATATATAAATTACTAAAATAAAATAAAATAAAATAAAGAATAAACCATGGGTTGCCTCCCAGGCAGCGCTTGTTTAACGTCGTTTAGCTTGACGATTAGATCTTACTTTATGTGGGTATTGGTGGGTCTATAAGAATATGACTAGAGTAGTCAACAGGAAAATCGCCTCCTTTGTAGAGCTTCAGTCTTTGTCCATTTACCACAAATGGAGCACATGAATTGTTTTTGATTTCTACTGCTCCAGACTTTAGAACTTTTGACACTTCAAATGGACCTGTCCATCTTGAACGAAGCTTACCAGGAAAAAGTCGTAATCTTGAGTTAAATAGGAGAACAGGATCACCAATGTTGAAATCTTTCTTGATGATTTTTTTATCATGCCACATTTTGGTTCTTTCTTTATATATGATGGCATTCTCATAGGAATTCAAGCGAAGCTCTTCTAGCTTGTGAATGTCCAGGATACGTTTTTCTCCGGCTTTCAGGTAATCTAGATTCAAGGATTTAATGGCCCAATAGGCTTTATGTTCTAGTTCGAAGGGTAAATGACAGGACTTTCCATAAACCAATTGATAAGGAGTTGTTCCAATAGGGGTTTTATAAGCCGTTCTATAAGCCCATAAGGCGTCTTTAAGTTTTCCAGACCAGTCTTTTCTGGATAATGATACGGTTTTTTCTAGGATCTGCTTAATCTCCCTATTCGATACCTCTACTTGGCCACTGGTTTGCGGGTGATATGGTGATGCTACTCTATGTTTTACTCCGTATTTGCTTAGAAGCTTGTCAAATATCTTAGATATAAAATGTGATCCTCCATCACTTATGACTAACCTCGGGGTTCCAAACCTAGGGAAAATAATATTCTTAAACAGTTTGATAACTACCTTGGTATCGTTTGTGGGTGATGCAACAGCTTCGATCCACTTTGAGACATAATCGACAGCTACTAGGATATACTTGTTACCCATTGAGGAAGGAAAAGGTCCCATGAAATCTATACCCCAGACATCAAATATTTCCACTTCTTGGATGTTTCTTAAAGGCATTTCATCACGTCTTGAGATGTTCCCAGTGCGTTGGCATCGGTCACATTTTGTAATGTAAGTGTGGACATCGCGCCATACAGTAGGCCAATAAAAACCTGCTTGGAATATTTTGGCGCATGTTTTAGACGTGCTTGCATGTCCACCATAAGGTGAAGCATGACAATGTTTAATGACATTGCCTACTTCTTCCTCCGGCACACATCGTCGGAATATATTATCTATTCCTCTTTTGAATAGGAGGGGTTCATCCCAAAAGAAGTGTTTAACATCTCTGAAAAACTTCTTCTTCTGTTGGTAGCTTAAGTCGGGGGGTATGATATCAACGGCTAGATAATTTACAATATCTGCGTACCATGGTATGTTGTTCATGGTTGAGATTTCCTCATAAGTCTCTTCTTCAGTTGAGTTTATCCCAGCTATTAATCTTTCATAAGTAGAGTGATCGTCTATAGGTATAAGTTCAGGCTTAAGGTGTTCTAACCTAGAGAGATGATCAGCTACTAAGTTTTCAGCTCCTTTTTTATCCTTAATATCCAAGTCAAATTCTTGGAGTAAAAGTACCCATCTGAGCAATCTAGGCTTAGCATCTTTCTTACTTAACAAGTACCGGATTGCTGCATGATCTGTGTATACTATTATTTTTGCTCCCACCAAATAAGATCGAAATTTATCTATAGCAAAAACTACGGCTAGCAATTCTTTTTCTGTGGTTGTATAATTTAGCTGGGCGGCGTCTAGTGTTCTACTAGCGTAGTAAATTGCATGCAGTTTTTTGTCTTTTCTTTGCCCTAGTACAGCCCCTACAGCGAAATCACTAGCATCGCACATGATTTCAAAGGGTTGTGTCCAATCAGGTGGTCTTATGATAGGTGCTGAAATAAGAGCTTGTTTTAAAACTTCAAAGGCCTCAAGACATTTTTGGTCGAATTCAAACTCGACATCCTTCATCAATAAGTTAGTTAAAGGTTTAGTTATTGCGGAAAAATTCTTGATGAAATGTCGGTAGAACCCGGCATGTCCTAGGAAACTTCTTATTTCCCTAACGGTCTTAGGTGGGTTTAAGTTTTCTATAACTTCTATCTTGGCCTTATCGACTTCTATACCTCTTTCAGAAATAATGTGTCCCAAGACTATCCCTTCACTTACCATAAAGTGGCACTTTTCCCAATTCAACACAAGGTTTACTTCCACACATCTTTTTAAGATTTTCTCCAAGTTCGAGAGGCAGTTTTTGAAATCAAACCCACACACTGAAAAATCGTCCATAAATACTTCCATAATTCCATCTAGGTAGTCTGCGAAAATTGACATCATACAACGTTGGAAAGTGGCAGGTGCATTACAGAGTCCAAAGGGCATTCGTCTATAAGCGAATGTTCCATAAGGGCATGTAAATGTGGTTTTTTCTTGGTCCTCTGGGTGAATAGGGATTTGGAAAAATCCCGAATATCCATCAAGATAGCAGAAACATGAGTGTCTTGCTAGACGTTCAAGCATCTGATCTATAAATGGGAGAGGGAAATGATCTTTTCTTGTTGCCTTATTCAACCTTCTGTAATCTATACACATTCTCCATCCTCCTTCTGTTCGTTTTGCCACATGCTCACCTTTCTCATTTTTTAGAACAGTGATACCTCCTTTCTTGGGTACCACATGGACTGGGCTTACCCATTCACTGTCTGAAATTTGGTATATGATACCAGCCTCTAATAACTTAAGAACTTCTTTCTTGACTACATCACTCATGATAGGGTTTATTCTTCTTTGATGTTCTCTTGAGGGTTTCGAATCTTTTTCTAGCATAATCCGATGCATGCATACGGAAGGGCTTATACCTCTTAAATCTGAAACTTTATACCCTAAAGCTGAGGGATATTTTCGCAAGGTATCTAATAGTTGATTTGTTTCTATTTGGTTTAGAGTGGCGCTAATTATAACAGGTCTATTCATCTCCTCATCCAAAAACTCATATCTTAGATTCTTGGGTAGTTCCTTAAGTTCTATAGTGGTTGTCTCAGCACGTGGCATAAGGTCATGGGTAAGAGCTAAGCATTCGAAAAGGTTGTCGGCAATGTACGGTTCGATACTCTCAAATCCGTCATCCTCTAAAATAGGGGTTGATGGTAATTTGGTTAATAATTCGTTTTGTTCGAGCTCATTTACACATTCATCAATGATGTCGATGGCATAACACGCATCTCCTATCACTGGTGCCATTAGAAATTTTGATAAAATGAACTCAATCTTTTCATCTCCTACCTCGAAAGTCAGTTTCCCTTTCTTAACATCTATTATAGCTCCGGCGGTCGATAGGAAAGGTCTTCCTAAGAGGATTGGGATGTCTTCATCTTCTTTGATATCCATTACGACGAAGTCGGTCGGAATGTACAACTGACCAATCTTGACAGGTATGTCTTCTAAAATACCCATGGGATATTTGACAGATCTATCAGCTAGTTGTAAGGACATCTTAGTAGGTTGAAGTTCTCCTAATTTTAACCTCTTACAGACGGCCAGAGGCATCAGACTTACACTTGCTCCTAGGTCTAAAAATGCTTTGTCTATCATATGGTTACCTAGGATGCAAGGGATAGAAAAACTTCCAGGGTCTTTATCTTTCTTGGCGAGTTTATTTTCGGATATAAAATGACATTCTAAAGGCTTGGGATCATCGAGTCGTCGTTTATTGGTCAAAATATCTTTCAGAAACTTAGCATATGATGGTATCTGGGTTATAGCTTCAGTAAAAGGAATCTCAACATGGAGTTTCTCTATTACCTTAATAAACTTTTGGTACTGGTTTTCTACTTTGGTGTTTTTCAGCCTCTGTGGGAATGGAATAGGTGGTTTATAAGGTTGTTGAGTGTTTTTCTCTTCTTCTGGTTTTGATTGCTTTCTTGGTTTCTCTGGTTCCTCCACCTGGTCTTTGGGCGTAGCATCTTCCATAGGTTTTTCTGATGTGCTTAAGTCAGGATTTCTAGGTCCTTCATAAGCGGTTCCACTTCTTAGTGTGATAGAATTTGCTTGGCCTTTTGGATTTGGTTGAGTTTGTCCAGGGAATTGTCCTCCAGGTGCAACTTGTACAGAGGTGTTTTGTGCTACTTGGGAAATCTGAGTCTCAAGCATTTTGGTGTGGGTTATTATCTGGTCAAACTTGGTTGCTAGTTGAGTAACCAGTTCGTTCGTGTGAATATGTTGGTTCATAAACTCCTTATTTTGCTGGGTTTGAGCTTGAATAAAGGTGTCTATGGTTTCTTTAAGGTTTGGTCTTGGGGGTACTATTTGCATAGGTTGGTTTTGTTTTTGCGTTTGGAATCCTTGAGGTCTCGAAGGTCCGGGATTTTGGATAGGGTTGTTGTTTTTGTAAGAGAAATTCGGGTGGTTCCTCCATCCAGGATTGTAGGTATTCGAGAAAGGGTTCCCTTGAGTATAGTTAACTTGGTCTGAGCTTGATTCGTTCAAAAGGTTACAGTCAACGGTTTGATGTCCTTGAGCTCCACAGAGTTCGCACTCCGATTGGATTGCTGCTACTGTGGTTGGGTTTTGAGACATGTTCTCGACTCTCAAGGCTAGGGCGTCCATCTTGGCATTGATCATGTCCATGCAACTTACCTCATGCTTTCCTCCATGGCTCTCCTTTTTCTCTACTGTCGCTCGTTCTAATCCCCATTGGGCATGGTTTTGGGCCATGTCCTCTATTAGGGCACAAGCGTCAGGGTAAGGTTTGTTCATCAACGCTCCGCCAGCGGCAGCGTCTATGGACATCTTTGTGTTGTAATGGAGTCCATTATAGAAGGTATGTATGATTAACCATTGCTCTAGGCCATGGTGCGGACAGGCTCTTAAAAGTTCTTTATATCTCTCCCAGGCATCAAAAAGTGATTCGCCTTGGTTTTGGGTGAAACAAGTGATCAGGTTCCTAAGAACAGCGGTCTTGCTTGGTGGAAAATATCTCGCAAGAAAAGCTCTCCTAAGGTCTTCCCAAGTTGTTATTGAGTTAGTTGGAAGGGCGTCTAACCAGTCGTGAGCTTTACCTCTAAGGGAAAAAGGAAATAGTCTTAATCGGATAGCTTCGGGCGTGGCTCTATTTGCCTTAAGGGTGTCAGCTAACTGGATAAATACCTTTAAATGTTGATTCGGGTTCTCGGTAGCGAGACCAGCGAATTGGTTTTGTTGTACTAATTGTAGTAACGAGGGCTTTAGTTCAAAGTTGTTGGTAGTTATAGCAGGGTTTACTATACTAGAACTAGGTTCCTCGTTAGATGGTTGGGCGAATTCCTTGAGCGGTCTTTGGTTACGATCTTCTGCCATAGCTCTTCTTATCTTGCGAATAAAAAGACGGGCACGAGCGTAACGTTCAGGTTCTACTAAAGGATCTATTAGGTTGTCGGTGCTACGATTTCTACGCATCTACCGGCTAGAATAGCCTTAGTCTAAACGGGATAACAATAGGGTACGAAATTTGACGAAGTTGGTCCCCGGCAACGGCGCCAAAAACTTGATGGGGCTGTATTAATCTGTAACGTATAGCCTAAATGTAGTACTGCAAGTGTACAACCTATCGAAGTAATATATAAGATTATCGAACCACAGAGACCAATTGTCAATCTATCAACTCTATTGCTAAGGTGCTTATCTAAGGCGAATAAGGATATTGATGTGAGTGCAGTGCACAAAGTAAATATGCGAGGGAAATAACAGTTTAAAAGACAGGTTGGAATGTAAATCATGTAATCAGATATTGGTCCGGTCATGCGTAGATGAACCTACTTATGGGGCAGTATTTTCTATTGATAGCAAAGAATCAGTTTAACGGGAACCTGTAGCTTTTGACTACTAAGAACCGAGTTTACTCTTTAAATTAAATTCCTTTATTGTCACATATAAAGGGTGCCTTCCGCGTTAAAGAGGTAAACCTATTTTTAAGAAATTGATAGTTTTGACTTAACAGAAAAGTGATCTTACTCGGAAAGATTAACTTAAAGAGACTTTTGGCTTTTGACCAAGAGTCAGATTTTAAACCTACAAACGCGTCCGAAAATAGTTTCAAAATCGTTTTCTAAAAAGGTCAATGATTCCTATTTAACCAATCAACGGCTGTCGCTCTTTTTGTTTGGTTAAATAATAATCAAGTCGTATCATTAGTTTGGACGGCTTTCGATCTTACCCAATAAACATTTAAACACAATTGACTTAAGTTAGAAGCAAAACATCCCCAGAGTATTTTCACTAGCATGATAATTGGAACACAACCACGATGACAATCATTACATCCTAACCTTTATAGTTTAGCCAGACATAATAAGTGCGAGTCTATAAAACATGTAGACTATGGTAAGAGCATTTAAAGTCTATAAAACGTGTAGACTATGGTAAGAGCATTTAAAGTCTATAAAACGTGTAGACTATGGTAAGAGCATTTAAAGTCTATAAAACGTGTAGACTATGGTAAGAGCATTTAAAGTCTATAAAACGTGTAGACTATGGTAAGAGCATTTAAAGTCTATAAAACGTGTAGACTATGATAAGAGCAATTAAATAAAGAAATGCAATAAATTAGAACCTTGCTCCGGTCGGAGACTTGAATCTGATACAAATCTACGGAAAAGTAAGGCCGGTATGATGAACTTCAACCAAAGTGCTCCAAGACTCGATTACAACTCAATCTACACCGCAATAACTCCCCGATGTGAAGAGATTATTACTTTACAGAAACTGATAGTATATGGCTTAAGATTGTACTAAGCTTGGATGAAAATAAAGAATGAGAATCGAAAGCTATTTATAGAGGAACTTTGAAGTGCGTAAGGACCAGCATGCCCCTTAACTTCTTTTGAGCGGGAACCATTTTGTGAAGGCCGCGGGCGCGGTGAGGGTGGCCGCGGGCGCGGCGCCTGGAACCGCCACATCATGGGAACGTGGCAGTTGATCTCTGGGTGAAAGTGGGCCACGTCATCGCGTTTCCTGTAGCCAGCGCGGTGCTGAACGCCATAAGTGCAAAATATCTTGAAAAACCCTAATTTCTTGGCGTTTTGGCTCGTTTCTTCACAGAAGGCTCTGAAATGACAAGAATCCTGAAAACGAAGGAAAAAGGAACATAATATGAGAAAATGACAATAAAAACTAAGGAAAACATGTGATATTTGAGTCAGAAACATAGTGCGATTTAGTGCGATCAATGATGCAATGATAAGTTCCAGAATAGAAGAGGTAAAAAAAATTAAGTGTTACAGATAAACAGATTTAAAATAAAAAATATAAGAAGGAGGAGGAAGACGTGTGAACAAAGCTTCCAGCAAGCTCTTGATCTGAGTATTAGACTCTTCTTGCTTGCCCAAAATGTTTTTAATCTCTTTGTCTGTGTCCTCCTGCTTATCCAACCTTACATGGATTAGAGCATTTTCTTTCTTCAACTCTTCCAGAGTTTGCATGACTAAGGAAGATTCTGGAGTTGGACGTTGCTCAGAGCATTCTTCAGCTTGTTCAGAGTGAACCATTTCTTCTGCTGTGATCATGTCTTCTAGAGCAGCGGTCAGGGAGAGACTTTCTGATTCTGGTTGAACTTCATCTGAGGGATGATGCTCTGTCCAGGGAGCATTATCCAGAGAGAGAATATCTTTCTTGAGCAGATAGCTCAGAACTTGGTCTTCAAAAGCCTTTAGCTTAGCACTAAAGTTCTGCTAAATCTGTTCATAACTCTGTTCCTTCAGCTTCAGTGTTTCAGAACTAAGCCAGTTTCTGAATTTTGTCCACATATAATCAGAAGCAGCAGGATTAGTCATCTCTTGACTAGCATACTTCAAAGAATTTATCCATTCATGTATTCCTGTTTCAAAAATCAACAAACTTGTACCAACATCTGATGTAGTTTCAGTTGGTTTAGGTTTGGGAATGGCAGTTTTGTGAGAGATATAAGCTAGTCTTTCCAGCACAATTGGATCAATGACAAGTCTTACGTTGTCAGCTGGATTGTTAGTGGGTGAAGGAGTGGGAGAGTCAGGTATGATGATTGGACTGGTAGGGGAGTTTGGTGGTGTGGATTCTAGAGAGGAAGGAATTTCTGGAATGTCGTGGATGGTGAGAGGCATGCGAATAGCAAGTGGTTCTGTGATTCCAGGTATTAGGATTGTATCAGAATCTGAATGAGGTTCTTCAGATTGGTTTGTTGAAACATGGTGAGGTTCTGGTTCATGGATATCAGAAGCTTGATTCTCAGAGGTTGAGCTTCTGGTTATTATATTTCAGGTTGAGGTGATTATGGAGAGTGAGGTTGCGGAATTTCTGGTGTGGTATCAGAGTTTGGATTATCAGGGGGTTGAGAGTTTGGATTTTATGGTACTGGAGCTGAAAAGTCTTGGTCGAATGAATCAATATCAGACAGAACTTTGGCAAGTTCTGGTTGTGTTTGTTCAGGATTTGGATTATGAGAAAGGGAGTGAGTTTCATTCAGACCTAGAGTTTCTGATGGATCAAACCCTATGTCAAAGTCTTCAAATGTTTATGGAGTTGGATGTTCTGGTTGAGTAGGCATGGCTTCAGATGTTGATACATTTATTGATTCTATAACAGAAACATATGAAGGATTACCTTTCTTTTTGGCAGCTTTTGGAGTCCTCTGAGACTGTCCTTCTGCTGCAGCTTTCCTCTTCTTGGTCTTCTTTAAAGCAACTTTTGGAGCAGCCCTGTGTAAGTCCTGGATATTGATTTCTGGTGCAGTACCATCTTCCTTGCAAGCATCCAGATATCTGTCTATTACTTTTGGCTTTGAGTCAATATCAGAGAATAAAGGAAAATCATCCAGAGGTATCCTTCTTGAAGTGATGGTTGCATGAGAAGTAATAGTAGGTTCCTTCTTGATATTCTCAATGATTTTCATCTTCTTCAGATTTTTTGCGTTCAGGGGCTTCCCAACGGTTGCTTCCAAAGTGTCGATTTCCTAGGCTTCAGTTAAATGTTCTATCGGCCTGTTTTCTGTCAGAATATCTGATATGAGTCTTCATAAGGGTATCCAGTCCCTTTTGGTTCGGTCATCTTCTCTTGTTTCCTTCACACTAGTTCTAAGATGATTAAACAGCAAGTGTGGGAGGTTTACCTTAGTCCTCTTGGCAATGAAATAGATCAGAAACTGCTGATCAATGTTGATATAATCAGGAGAGCTAGTTGGCTTCCTGTGGTTGATACACCCCAGAATAATTTTTGCCCAAATCCTGTGGTGATCCTTCAGATCTCTGATTTTGCTAGAGGGAAGTCCAAGAGTAAATATTTCCCTTGCAATAGAGCCTACGTCAGAGCATCTCTCAGCCATGTCAATGCAGCTGACACCTTTACCATTGTAACCAATGAGCTTTGAAATTAGGTCTTCTGTAATGACAATTTTCTTCCCCATGACATAAGAGGTAACTTGATGATTTATAGAAGAAGCATGTATCCAGAATTCTTTGACAAGAATTGGAAATGTTGGCCCCAGAAGACGGTCAAAGTATTTGTTCCAACCTTGAGCATTAACGTCTTCATACAGATTGAAGTTGTTTTCTTGCAAGCTTTCAAAGTCAATAATCAGTTCTGAAAGATCTTCCAAATTATCAATGGGAGTGAGTAGCATTCTGTAAGGTTCTTCGTACTGTTCCATTGAAGCAGATTCTTGAGTACTGATGTTTTGGACGCTTGAAGAAGCCATTGTTCACATAAGATTTGAGGAAGATGAAAGGTTTTTTTTTTGAAAATACGAACTTGAAACGATTGTAAGTATTTAGAGAGTAAAAAGAAGTGAATGTAAAAAGTGAGATTTGAGTTTAAATAGTTTTTCTTGAAGGCGTAATAAGAGAGAGAAATAATTAGTCATGATTATAAGCATTAATGACAGCTGAAATTAGGGGATTCAGAAAGATACTGGAACGGTTACCCATGACATGTGTCTCAATGCACCCAATCAGCGCTTTTGACCTTTCAGAAAAGTGAACGCGTGTTCAGCCTCAGAAAGTAGCTGATGAATGGATGACAACTGTTTGATTATATGAACAACAAGCTTCTATCCTTGAAATGAAATGTTCAGATCTTTATGGATAGATTCTGATGCAATCTGTACTTCTAAAACTCTGAAGACAGGTTGATCAGTAGTTCACAGAAGATAATAAAGTTCTGATGGTTAAGATATGTAAATAAAACAATTTATTTTGGGCATAGCTTCATGCTGAGATGTTTCAGAATGAAGTTAAACCTATCTTCAGAAAGAGGTTTTGTAAAGACATCAGCCCATTGATGGTCTGTGTCAATGAATTTTAAGTTAAGAATCCCTTTATGAATATAGTCCCTAATAAAATGATGTTTTATTTCTATATGCTTAGCCCTAGAATGCAAAATTAGATTCTTGCTGAGACAAATAGCAGAAGTATTGTCACAGAGGATAGGAATGTTTCTCTCAAATATGTTGAAGTCTTAAAGTTGACTTTTCATCCAGAGCATTTGCGTGCTACATCCAGCAGCTGCTATGTATTCAGCTTCTGCTGTTGATAATGCTATTGTGGACTGTCTCTTGCTGGACCATGAGATCAGATTTTCTCCCAGAAATTGGCAGCTTCCAGAAGTGCTTTTACGTTCTACTCTGTCTCCAGTAAAGTTCGCATCACAATATCCTACTAAGCTATAATCATTTGATTTTCCATAAAACAAACCTAGATTAGCAGTACCTTTCAGATACTTGAAAATTCGCTTAATTGTTGTTAAGTGAGATTCTCTAGGATCTGATTGGAATCTAGCACATAAGCAACACTAAATAAAATGTCAGGCCTTGAAGCCGTCAGATAGAGGAGAGAACCAATCATACCTCTGTAGACCTTCTGTTCTACCTTTTTACTTACCTCTTCCTTTTCCAGAATGCACGTGGGATGCATTGGAATTTTTGAGGGCTTACATTCTGAGAGATCAAATTTCTTCAGAAGTTCTCTGACATATTTGCTCTGATGAATGTAAGTTCCTTCTGGAGTTTGGTTTATCTGAATGCCCAGAAAGAATTTGAGTTCCCTCATCAAGCTCATCTCAAACTCTTCCTGCATACATTTAGCAAACTCTCTTCCCAGAGAGGGTTTAGTAGATCCAAATATAATGTCATCAACATAAATCTGACATACTAACATGTCATTCTTAATTATCTTACAGAACAAGGTTGTGTCCACTTTTCCTCTAGTGAATTCCTTTTCTAACAGAAAGTTACTTAGTCTTTCATACCAAGCTCTGGGAGCTTGTTTCAGACCATAAAGTGACTTATTTAGTTTGAAAACATATTCTGGATTTTTGGAATTCTCAAAACCAGGAGGTTGGTGCACATATACCACTTCATCTATATATCCATTTAAGAATGCACTTTTGACATCCATCTGATACAGAGTGATGCCTTTATTTACAATAAATGATATTAAGAGTCTGATAGATTCTAACCTGGCGACTGTAGCAAAGGTTTTTGTATAGTCTATCCCCTTTTGCTGACTAAAACCTTGTGCTACCAGTCGTACTTTGTTTCTGATGACTTCACCTTGCTCGTTCAGTTTGTTTCTGAACACCCACTTTGTACCAACGACGTTGAATCCTTTTGGTTTGGGAACCAGATCTCATATGTCATTTCTGGTGAATTGATTTAGTTCCTCATGCATTTCTAAAATCCAGTCATTGTCTAGAAGTGCTTCATCAATTATTGTTGGTTCAATCAGAGAGACCAGTCCCATGAGGGATTCTTCAGAGTTTCTGAATGTTGATCTGGTTCTGATTGGATCATCTTTCTTTCTTTCTCAGTATTGTATCTTCTGGGTGATCAATGTTGCTTCTGGATAGTCTTTTCTGGAGTTGATCAACAAAAAGTGCTGGATTGCTTGCATCAACTCTTTCTGATGTTGAGGGAGTGTCTCTGTTGAGATCTTCTGATAAGTTGTCTTCAGTACCTGTGAGTTCAACTTCCATACCTGCAAGGAATTCATTCTACTTTGACTTTTGAGAGTCAAGCTTATCATCAAACCTAACACTGATTGACTCTTCTACAATCCGTGTTTCTGTATTGTACACTCTGTACCCTCTTGAGCGTTCAAAGTATCCTAACATAATACACTTTTGTGCTTTAGAGTCAAACTTGTTTAGATAATTTTTTGTATTCAGAATAAAGCAGGTGCATCCAAATGGATGAAAATAAGAAATGTTGGGCTTTCTGTTATTCCACAATTCATATGGAGTCTTTTCCAGAATAGGTCTTATGGAGATTCTATTCTGAATGTAACATGCTGTGTTAATTGCCTCTTCCCAGAAGATCTTAGCAACGTTAGTCTCGTTGATCATGGTTCTGGCCATTTCTTGCAATGTTCTGTTCTTTCATTCTACAACTCCATTTTGCTGGGGAGTTCTAGGACAAGAGAAGTCATGCAAAATGCCTTTTTCATTAAAAAATAATTCAACATTTTTATTTTCAAATTCTCCACCATGATCACTTCTGACTTTGACAATTCTAAGATCCTTTTCATTCTGAACTTGGTTGCAGAAGGTAACAAACACAGAGTGTGACTCGTCCTTGTGTCTTAAGAACTTTACCCATGTCCATCTGCTATAGTCATCTACGATTACTAACCCATACTTCTTGCCACTGACTGAAGCAGTTTTTACTGGTTCAAATAAGTCAATATGCAGAAGTTCTAATGGCTTAGAGGTGGAAACAACATTTTTGGATTTGAAAGCAGGTTTTGCAAATTTGCCTTTCTGACATGCTTCACACAGAGCATCTGAGTTGAACTTCAAATTAGGAAGTCCTTTGACCAGATTGAGTTTGTTAATCTGAGATATTCTTCTCATACTAACATGCCCCAATCTTCTTTGCCAGACCCATTGCTCGTTGTTAACAGAAAGTAGGCATTTTACATTCTGACTCTTTAGTTCAGAAAGTTTTATTTTATAAATGTTGTTTTTACGCTTTCCATTAAATAGGATAGTCCCATCTTTCTGACTAACAGCTTTGCATGAATTTTGATTGAAGATTATATCATAACTGTTGTACCCCAAAATTTGCCCTCCCATAACCTTCAAAGTTTTGACAAGAATCATCCACAATTGGTTCAAGTCTACTCAAAGGCTACACAGTCAACCATCATCCTGAAGCCAGTCAAACTAGGGTTTTGGTTCTCACAAGGAAGCTGAAGTTTTCAAGGTCTCAATCAAGTCTCCCATGCACATAAGCATTGTCAAGCACCTCCATGTCAAGTTTCAAGACTTTCAGCACAAAATTGCACAGTCAAAACCCTAAATTGCTCTACAGTCAACTGTAGGGGCAAAATGGTCATTTGACAGTCAAAAGTTCAAATTTTTGGTCAACATATCATTTTGAAGCCACAAACATCATTTGATCAATGCTTGATCATGATTCTCAAAATTTGGCTCA
This sequence comes from Vicia faba, assembly GCA_948472305.1. Classification (NCBI taxonomy): domain Eukaryota; kingdom Viridiplantae; phylum Streptophyta; class Magnoliopsida; order Fabales; family Fabaceae; genus Vicia; species Vicia faba. Next base: position 377,486,224 of record OX451735.1, on the reverse strand, counting down.
GAAATCATCAAAGATGCAAAAGTTGCTATGTTTGGACAGCTGAAAAAGTCAACTGAAATTGACCAGGGCATAACTTTCACATGGATTATCAGAAAAATTCCATCCAAAGCTCATTTTGAAGAGAAAGACATTTCCTACAACTCATCTTCATACTTCAAGTCCAAGAAATGCTCTCACAAAAAGTTATCAATTTCAACATTATAGGTCATTTTCAAAAGTCAACAAAAAGGGACTTTAAGTCAAAGGCCATAACTTGAGATTGGTAAATCAAAATGACATGGGACCAAAGGCATTGGTTAGAGGACTCAAAGACCTTTCCAAAATGTCCAAGAACATGTGAAAAGCTTAAAAATTGAGCAAGTTGTGCCTTGTAGAAGTTGGGAAATTTTTGTGAAATGGCAAAAGTCAACTATCTTTTAAAATCCAATTTTTGACAAAAGGGCCCCATTTTTTCCACTTGGTTCATCCTTGTCATGCCACACACGTGTCCCATGATTAGTTTCAAGACCAAATATTGATTTTTTTATTTTATTTAATTTTTGATGATTTAATTCATTTTAATTCTTTGAAAATTCAAATAAAATTTAAAAACCAATGGAATAGTGTCATGTGAACTTGGACAATTTCTATGTATCATGAACCAACTCAAGAAATCAGGCTAGGGTTCATTTGCATACTAGGTCTAGGTTTTGGCTAAAAAGGAGGAAAAATGGTTAAGAGTGAAAACCCTAAGACTTATTCTTTCCCAAGCATGAATTAAGGTGGGTTAGCAAGCTAATTTCCATCCAATATAATCACTAAGTCAAACCCTAGGCTGAGGAGATAAGAAGCTGCGCCCAAACAAGCTTTTGAATATTGAAAATTTCTCCTTAAAACACAAATTTGAAATCAGTGCTAGAAGATCTTTCAAGCCTCAATTTTTTCCCTAATAGCATCCTGGACAATTTCTGAGCACATCTCAATCACTATCATCCACCAAAACACCTTGAAACGGTAGCTACAAGTCCAACTGTGTCGTGAAAAATTTCAAATCGCATAGCATAATTTACACGTCCTTGTGCATTTTTGTGGATGAATTCTTATTCTTTACAAAGTTTCTGAACTAACCATAACTGTTAATTGAATTTTCATGCACTTTTGGCCAAGTTACCATGTTTGGTTTTTAGGGTTTCCAGCTTTTTGAATTAGGGCTTTTAGAACAGAGTAAAATCAAGCCTCAAGATCCCTACCGTTGCAATCAGCGTGCTCCAACGAATAAGAAACATGGCTCGCGATGAATTTATGTCCAACAGGATCCTATTCGCTATTTTCTAATATGCCTTCTATAGCAACGGGTTAAAACCGTTGCTTATTGCTTTTGTGTTTCAGAAAAAAAAAGAGGAACGAGGACGATGATGTGCTGGCATGCAGGGATTGGGAGGTTCAAAATTTCGCGCGCGCTCCAAGTGTTGTGTTACTTTTCTTTTATATTATTTGTATTACATTATATATTAAATGAAACACAGGTGGCTCAGTGGCAACGCGTTAGGCACATGACATCAAAGACCTGGGTTCAAGTCCCAGGTCTTGCAAAATTCAATATTATTTTTCAACTTGAATTCACATGCAGCGCTAACATTAAAGCTCACCATGCACACTCCTCATCTATTGCACACGTGTCCTAGGAGACTTATCAAAGGGTTCAGAACAAAGGCATATGGTGGACGCCAGTCAACATGCCACACCTGATTGGAAAAGTCAACAAATTGCCAGCAAATGGGCCAGGCTTTTCAGGCCTGCACCTCACAAATCTGGGGCTACACCCCCCCTGGTTTGCTTTATCATTTTTATTTTTTGTTCTTTCTTTAATTTTTTCTTTTTTATTACTTTTATTTAATTATGTTTATTTAATTAATTAATTTTTTTACAAAAATATAAAAACATTCAAAAATCAGAAAAAAAAATATATAATATTTATTTTATTATGATTATTTTCAAATAAACATGTAAATTATTTAGGTTAATTAGGTTTTAATTTTAATTCCTTTTTAATAAAATCAAAAAATGTAGAATTAGGTTAATTGATAATTTTAATGTCCTTTTTAATTTTTATTCTTGTTCTCACAATACTATTTATTTATTATTTTTATTTTCATAAATCAAAAATTGTGCATAAATAAATTAGGGTTTAATTTAGATCATATTTTAATTTTTTCATAGTAAATTTTAAATCTTTTTCTTAATAACTTAAAAAACATCAGGACTAGGGTTTAGCATTTTAGTTTTAATTAATTTGTCTTTTTTCTTTTAAATCTAAAAAAAAACACAAAAATACTATTCTTCATTTAATTTTAATTTTAGATTCCTTGATTAATTTTAATTGTTTGTAAAAGGGTCCAACGCCCTAATTTTGTTTAATTTCTTTATTTCGCGCATTTATTTTATATTGTTTAAATAATTCTGTATATGCCCCAAAGCCATGTAATTTAAAATTCTCGCACTTTTATTTATTCGCTTTATTTATTTTCAGTCAAATCGGGTTCGGTTTATTTTGGCGATGTGGACCCGCGCCAGTTGTAATAGTTTAGATTTATTTTCTCGCAAGTATATAACTGTTAATAAATATGCATGAAAGAATGTATGCCCAAAAATAAAATCGAATCGTTAGATCACCAAACATGACAAGACAAAATAATTGAAACATGACACACGGACCGCACACACCACCCCTAGGGTACGCCTCACTGTTGCCTTTCGAAAGGTGGTCGTCAAGCATAGAATGTTTTAGCAGTCGCTCTGATGTCTAAAGATCCGGTTGCCTCGAAACAGTTGCCTCGGATTAAAAGGATCTAGGACATTAGAGTTACTTCTAAGGTGTCCTACCATTGCTTTGGTGACCACACTGTCCCTAAAATCGAATTGACCCGAACACCTCCAACGGTGGTGCTACCTACCCCTCAATGGTGGGATGGCACTACTTTAAAGGACATTTACACAGACGAATTCCTTAGGGTAGGTAGGTTCTCGTAGATACTTGCTCTCTTTAAAACAAAACAAATCAAAATCTTTTCACACCAACACTTTCAAAAAGCTTTCAAAACAACTTTTCAAACACTCTTGAGGACCGATACAAGAGTCGATCTGAAATTTTAAACGAAACTTTTTCAAAAAACCACTCACAATTGAAAAGCAAACATTTTGAAAACACAATGAGCAAGTACCTAAGAGCCCATGGATAACCATGGATAGAAAGGGTGCTAATACCTTCCCTTTCTATAATCTACCTCCCGAACCGAGAGCAATCTCTTAATAAGGAATTTTTCTGTGCTTTTGTCCTTTCCATGTTGGAGAAAATAAAAGACGGTGGCGACTCTTGCTTACCGCGACATCTTCGCGAACCAGCTTTAAAACAGTCAGTTCCAGATCCACCGATCCCAGAACTGGCGACTCTGCTGGGGACAAACTTAAAGTGAGGTGTACCTTAGGGCTAGCTCATAACTATGTTTTCAATTGTCTTCCTTGTTTGCTTTAAATTGTGGGACTGTCTTGGGAGTTCTATAGATCCTAACCCGGATCTGGGGGATACCTTCTTAGAAAGTAGCAACAAGGCTGTGAGGGAACTGTGCGGGGTATACCGACATGGTTGAAACAGTCTGCTACGTTGATGTGGCACTTTGGTGTGTACCGGTAACCCTTGAGTCAGTCAAGGAGAGTACGGGGCCTCCGCGTGGTGTCATGAAGCATCAACAGACCTTAGGAACCTTAATTGAACCATCTTGGCCTCTTTAGGGTAGTGAGATAACTGACTTTGGTGCAGTCCGAGGTTGGTTGATACTCGATACTACACTCAATTGAGGGTTGCTTTTCTGGAATATTTCGGTCGCCAGTTCAGTGGCTAAATCGAAACGATGAACAATGAAAGTAATCCCGTGATATTGGGAACCTTAGAACCCGGTTGCTTTGATTAGGACAGGTTGAACCCACCAACTTCAAGAGGGTACTACCCAGACCCCATGCTGGCCCAAACCCTAAGGGTTTCTCTTGTGTGACTTGTGTGCCTTCGTATTTGACTATTTGCATGTTTGTTACCTGACACTTGTTTCTTGCAGGTTATGTTTGTAGTCCTTAACTAGGACTCATAACAGGGTATCCTATGTTCCTTGCAGGTTTTAGGTTGCAGTCCTTAATCGGGACTCATAACAGGGTTACCTACATTACCCCATGCATATCATGACATCATACCATTGCATACATCCTAACCCATTTCAAGGATCTCAAGGGCTTGTGATGCAGGTCACGATAAATCAAACATCTAGCCAGGGGCAAAGAGGATTTTATTTTCCTCTAGACAAAGTTGTCAGGGGCTATGACCCACTTGATATGGTGAGCTTTGACTCCTAGAGAAGGCTCCCTTAACCAAGGTTGTTTGGAAATCAAAACCAACATGATGACTAAAATCAGGGGCTATGACCCACTAGATATGGTGAGCCTTTGACCCTTGAAGAAGGACTCTCAACAACACGAAGTTCCTTCAGTCAAGCTACCGGACCCAAATTCTAACAAATTTTCTTGTTTACCCCGCGAGGTCCTTGAAAACATTGCATGCATAGCATACTCATCATTACATAACAGGTATCTTTGTTGCAGGTCACTTACCTTTCCCGCTGTTTATTTCAGCAATGGCTTCACAACAAGACAACCAGGACCTTCTTGCTCAAGAGACTCGGCTCGGGGACATCCTCCTGAATTTATCCAAGGGGCAAGAGGAGTTGAGGACACTTCTCACAAGGACTCTAGTCGGGAACAATGCCGAGAACGACAAGGACGAGCAGCTGAAACGTCTACAAGCTGAGGTAGACACATTGAAAGCCCAGATGCTGGGGCAAAGAGTCCTCATTCAAGGTTTAGCCCGGGAACAAGGAGAGCTGAGGGCCTTGATCAGTCAGCTTCACCCAGACATGAAGCAACCAGTCCAGATCAGGGACCAGGTCATAGAACAGCTTCCAAGAAGGCAAAGGTCGGGTCCAATGAATAGACCTCTCCGAGTTGCTACTACCTCTCAGGTCCAACAACGACCTCACCCAGAACAACGGGCTGATCAGAGCAAGCGAGACAAGCCTAAAAGGCAGTTCACTAAACTCAACATGCCGCCCTCTCAAGCTTTACAACAATTATTGAGGTTGAATCTGGTAACGTTAAGGGACCCTCCTAAGCGTCTCAACACAACTTCCCTAAAGTACAATCCTGAGGAAAGATGTGCATTCCACTCTAACAGTCCAGGACATGACACCGACAGCTGCTGGGCTCTGAAGAACAAGATCCAAGACCTGATTGAGGAAGGAGCTGTGAATTTCACCCAGATAGGCCAAGCTGAATGCTCCTGCCATCCCTACAAGATGCACCATCTGAAGTAACAAGCCCTGAGATAAAAAAAAACTTTTGTTCATTAGGATTTTCAAGTTGTAATTTTCTTTTGTTCAAACATTTACTCATGTTAAACATTGTTATTTCATTAATGCATCGCATAGGTCTGTTTTGAAGAAATATATTCGTATTCACTATACGCAAATTGTTTTCATATTTTTTCTGATGTTAACTCTTGATCTAAAATGCTAAAGCCTCTTGAGGGAGGATGACGAAAACGATACCATAATCTACAGTATGCTTTTGAACAGACCCCGCTGATGAGGTACAGGCATTGTTTCAATCCCTAAACACTGGAGTTATAAGGATGATAATCCCTCGTCAACCCCTCTGAGCCAAAGAAGTAGGAGTTTTTCTTTTCGAAATTTAAAACCCTTTATCATAACCTGGGGCAGGGTAGTCTCTCGGTTGATCCAAGTGCATAACAAATGGCACCAAAGGAGTCCTTACAAAACAAAAGACAGTGATGGTTCAGAACAATCAAAAGGACATGCAGTCATCATCAAAATTCATAAATGAAAAGCCCAAAAAGTCTAAACCTACAAAAGGGACTTATGAAACTGGGGCATCCCGCTGACTGTGATTCCAAAAAAGGAAATAGTTCAGGCAAAAAAGAAAGGGATAACAAAATAACAAAAAAAGAGGTCCTATAAACCCTCGACAAAAAATGATGACGGCCTATTCAGAATAAACTGTCAATATCTGAACCATCACTGGAGCATCAAAGCAAAGACTCAAACAAGGTCTAACGTATGATCAACTGAGTTTAGGTCTGGAGAACATCACGAAGAGCGGGTGGGTACAAATAATTTGAGCCTTTATCCTTTGTTTCTTAAACCGTGAACCAGGCCACGTTATAACCCTCAAAAGTCCTAGCTGAAGCATGGGTTAGTTCGAAAGCATACTGTTACGAAGGTATCCTGACTCCTTAAGGTTACGGTAAATACAGAGTTGACATCATGTTTTACAAACAATCACTTGTTTTATGAAGAATGCATTTTCAAAATCTCCAAGACAGACATAAGCTTTGCACTTTTAACATAACTTTGTTTGCATATGACTTTTTGTTTGAACAGTATAGAAGTTCGCACGACGAATGCCTAATGAACAGAAGTACCTCCAATCAAGGGGCATGGCATGACTATTGTCCATCATCTGGGGCAGTTAAGTCAAGATTCGGAGAATCTCTCAAAAGGCCAACCGGCCTGGGGCAAATCTCCGTCTAAGTCCCTTGGGGCATTGGACGATCAAACAAAGATCTTCTGGTGGCATGACAAAAGCACTTCCAAACAAGGGGCACGGCATGATCATGGTCTACCATCTGGGGCAGTTAAGTCAAGATTCGGAGAATCTCTCAAAAGGCCAAATAGCCGGGGGCAAATCTCCATCTGGATCACCTGGGGCATTCCGACAACGAATCTTGCCTGATCAGACATCTTCTAGTGGTACGGAAACGCAATACTACTGACAGGGGCATCTCCCTACATTCTGAGGGCATGGACATAGTCGAAAAAATACTACGCAAAATCAAAGACCCGCTAGGTTGACACACCTAGGCAAAAAATAAGGGCTTCCCGGCGAACCAAAAGGGTTCGGGCAAAAACAAGGGATGAAAACAAAAAAAAAAAAAAAAACATGTACACCCGGCAAGTCGAAAACCTGAAAAGGCGGCTTGGGCAAAAAGAGGTATCCCGGTGGACTGAAAACCCGAAAGGGCGGTCCAGGCAAAAGTTAGGGATCAAAGCGTACGACTATATCCTGTTAGCTTGTCACCTGCCTACCAGAAGAAGGTTGGTCCATCAACAACTATCAGCACCTCACAGGTCTTCCTCTCATACCTCAGAAACAGGGGCAATAAGGAGTCGTCTAAACGCAATCTAATTGTTCTGTCTTCCAAGATATCAAAACAGGTTAGGCTGAAGAACATAACCAGCACCTCAATTCCCCAGAGAGTGTACACTCTTCTTCAAGCTATATTATCAATCTTAAGGAAGTTGAGTATCCTCCAGCAGACCTCAACATTCCCCAGCAGCATACATGTTCTTAACAAGCATCCCCGGCAGTCTTGGTCTAAGGATTGTTCCCCGGCGGCATACAAGCATTCAAAGGGATCACTTCCCCCGCAGTTCAATACTTCCCCAGGAGAGTCCAATCCAATTCCCCAGCAAAGATGGAATTCATATCCCCAAGCAATAAGCTTATCCCCAGTAAATTCTGGAAGCTTATCCCCTCCCAGAGCACGAACGTGTCGCCCGGCTTTATTCAAAGAGTTATTTCCTTAACAGGATATAACTGGGTTATCCTCAGCCAAAAGCCACGAAAAGAGCGTCGTTGACAAAGTCTTTTCGTCCCCAGCGGAGTCTACTAACACTTCCAACATGACAACGGTATCCCCAACGGAATTCTCATACAACGTTTCAACAAAGTATCTCTCTCCCCACAGAGTATTGTTTCTCAGCATGGTCGCCAGAGTATCTTTTCTCCCCGCAGAATCCTCCATTTGCCAAGTTTATTCCCCAACGGAGTCATCTTCTCCTACCGGTTTATTCTTGCAACCATCGTCCCCAGCGGAAATAAGAAGCTCTATTCTTCCACATCAGCCCGGGATTCAACTTCCTGACACCCGTCAAGGATTTAGTTTCCTAGACGGAAACATACATTCATAAACAACACATCTTCATACATTATAGCATGCATATACGCATCATGGACATACAATCTCATTCATTCTGAGAACATCCCGCATGTCATACATCATGACATCGCATACAACTAACGTTTTGTCTTTTCAGGACAAAAGTTAATACAAAGATAATTGCTATCAACTGTCGTGATTCCAGATCCGATTCCTGAATCTCGCCAGGGAGTATCTGTTGACGACTACAGTACCAGACTCGATTCCTGTATCTAGACAGGGCACGTCTGAAGAGTTCGAAGATCCGATTCCTGTATCTCGCCAGGGAGTATCTGTTGACGACTACAGTACCAGACTCGATTCCTGTATCTAGACAGGGCACGTCTGAAGAGTTCGAAGATCCGATTCCTGAATCTTGCCAGGGAGTATCTGTTGACGACTACAGTACCAGACTCGATTCCTGTATCTAGACAGGGCACGTCTGAAGAGTTCGAAGATCCGATTCCTGAATCTTGCCAGGGAGTATCTGTTGACGACTACAGTACCAGACTCGATTCCTGTATCTAGACAGGGCACGTCTGAAGAGTTCGAAGATCCGATTCCTGTATCTCACCAGGGAGTATCTGTTGACGACTACAGTACCAGACTCGATTCCTGTATCTAGACAGGGCACGTCTGAAGAGTTCGAAGATCCGATTCCTGAATCTTGCCAGGGAGTATCTGTTGACGACTACAGTACCAGACTCGATTCCTGTATCTAGACAGGGCACGTCTGAAGAGTTCGAAGATCCGATTCCTGAATCTTGCCAGGGAGTATCTGTTGACGACTACAGTACCAGACTCGATTCCTGTATCTAGACAGGGCACGTCTGAAGAGTTCGAAGATCCGATTCCTGTATCTCGCCAGGGAGTATCTGTTGACGACTACAGTACCAGACTCGATTCCTGTATCTAGACAGGGCACGTCTGAAGAGTTCGAAGATCCGATACCTGAATCTTGCCAGGGAGTATCTATTGACGACTACAGTACCAGACTCGATTCCTGTATCTAGACAGGGCACGTCTGAAGAGTTCGAAGATCCGATTCCTGTATCTCGCCAGGGAGTATCTGTTGACGACTACAGTACCAGACTCGATTCCTGTATCTAGACAGGGCACGTCTGAAGAGTTCGAAGATCCGATTCCTGAATCTTGCCAGGGAGTATCTGTTGACGACTACAGTACCAGACTCGATTCCTGTATCTAGACAGGGCACGTCTGAAGAGTTCGAAGATCCGATTCCTGTATCTCGCCAGGGAGTATCTGTTGACGACTACAGTACCAGACTTGATTCCTGTATCTAGACAGGGCACGTCTGAAGAGTTCGAAGATCCGATTCCTGAATCTTGCCAGGGAGTATCTGTTGACGACTACAGTACCAGACTCGATTCCTGTATCTAGACAGGGCACGTCTGAAGAGTTCGAAGATCCGATTCCTGAATCTTGCCAGGGAGTATCTGTTGACGACTACAGTACCAGACTCGATTCCTGTATCTAGACAGGGCACGTCTGAAGAGTTCGAAGATCCGATACCTGAATATTGCCAGGGTGTATCCGTTGAAGACTAACATTACCAGACTCGGTTCCTGTATCTCGCCAGGGCACGTCTGAAGAATTCAAGGATCCAGCTCCTGTAACCAATCAGGGCACATCTATACCAAGCATCTGAAAACCAGCTCCTGCAACGTGTCAGGTACTCATTTTTTCTTTTGCAGGCATGCAGGTTTTCGCTAAGAATCTCTTACGCGATCAACATCCAGATGGCATTTATAAGCCCATCATCCCATCCAGCAACCTCTAAATGGCATCTATAAGCCCATTCCACCATCATTGCTGCTATGTGAGCGCAAATTTCTGGGCACTCTAGTGTTCAATCATCTTCTACCCTCGGATTACGAAAGGCACGTTAGCCAATCTACATCCTCAGGTCTAAGAAGATTGAACAGGGGCAACTGTTGTACCCCAAAATTTGCCCTCCCATAACCTTCAAAGTTTTGACAAGAATCATCCACAATTGGTTCAAGTCTACTCAAAGGCTACACAGTCAACCATCATCCTGAAGCCAGTCAAACTAGGGTTTTGGTTCTCACAAGGAAGCTGAAGTTTTCAAGGTCTCAATCAAGTCTCCCATGCACATAAGCATTGTCAAGCACCTCCATGTCAAGTTTCAAGACTTTCAGCACAAAATTGCACAGTCAAAACCCTAAATTGCTCTACAGTCAACTGTAGGGGCAAAATGGTCATTTGACAGTCAAAAGTTCAAATTTTTGGTCAACATATCATTTTGAAGCCACAAACATCATTTGATCAATGCTTGATCATGATTCTCAAAATTTGGCTCAGAAATCATCAAAGATGCAAAAGTTGCTATGTTTGGACAACTGAAAAAGTCAACTGAAATTGACCAGGGCATAACTTTCACATGGATTATCAGAAAAATTCCATCCAAAGCTCATTTTGAAGAGAAAGACATTTCCTACAACTCATCTTCATACTTCAAGTCCAAGAAATGCTCTCACAAAAAGTTATCAATTTCAACATTATAGGTCATTTTCAAAAGTCAACAAAAAGGGACTTTAAGTCAAAGGCCATAACTTGAGATTGGTAAATCAAAATGACATGGGACCAAAGGCATTGGTTAGAGGACTCAAAGACCTTTCCAAAATGTCCAAGAACATGTGAAAAGCTTAAAAATTGAGCAAGTTGTGCCTTGTAGAAGTTGGGAAATTTTTGTGAAATGGCAAAAGTCAACTATCTTTGAAAATCCAATTTTTGACAAAAGGGCCCCATTTTTTCCACTTGGTTCATCCTTGTCATGCCACACACGTGTCCCATGATTAGTTTCAAGACCAAATATTGATTTTTTTATTTTATTTAATTTTTGATGATTTAATTCATTTTAATTCTTTGAAAATTCAAATAAAATTTAAAAACCAATGGAATAGTGTCATGTGAACTTGGACAATTTCTATGTATCATGAACCAACTCAAGAAATCAGGCTAGGGTTCATTTGCATACTAGGTCTAGGTTTTGGCTAAAAAGGAGGAAAAATGGTTAAGAGTGAAAACCCTAAGACTTATTCTTTCCCAAGCATGAATTAAGGTGGGTTAGCAAGCTAATTTCCATCCAATATAATCACTAAGTCAAACCCTAGGCTGAGGAGATAAGAAGCTGCGCCCAAACAAGCTTTTGAATATTGAAAATTTCTCCTTAAAACACAAATCTGAAATCAGTGCTAGAAGATCTTTCAAGCCTCAATTTTTTCCCTAATAGCATCCTGGACAATTTCTGAGCACATCTCAATCACTATCATCCACCAAAACACCTTGAAACGGTAGCTACAAGTCCAACTGTGTCGTGAAAAATTTCAAATCGCATAGCATAATTTACACGTCCTTGTGCATTTTTGTGGATGAATTCTTATTCTTTACAAAGTTTCTGAACTAACCATAACTGTTAATTGAATTTTCATGCACTTTTGGCCAAGTTACCATGTTTGGTTTTTAGGGTTTCCAGCTTTTTGAATTAGGGCTTTTAGAACAGAGTAAAATCAAGCCTCAAGATCCCTACCGTTGCAATCAGCGTGCTCCAACGAATAAGAAACATGGCTCGCGATGAATTTATGTCCAACAGGATCCTATTCGCTATTTTCTAATATGCCTTCTATAGCAACGGGTTAAAACCGTTGCTTATTGCTTTTGTGTTTCAGAAAAAAAAAGAGGAACGAGGACGATGATGTGCTGGCATGCAGGGATTGGGAGGTTCAAAATTTCGCGCGCGCTCCAAGTGTTGTGTTACTTTTCTTTTATATTATTTGTATTACATTATATATTAAATGAAACACAGGTGGCTCAGTGGCAACGCGTTAGGCACATGACATCAAAGACCTGGGTTCAAGTCCCAGGTCTTGCAAAATTCAATATTATTTTTCAACTTGAATTCACATGCAGCGCTAACATTAAAGCTCACCATGCACACTCCTCATCTATTGCACACGTGTCCTAGGAGACTTATCAAAGGGTTCAGAACAAAGGCATATGGTGGACGCCAGTCAACATGCCACACCTGATTGGAAAAGTCAACAAATTGCCAGCAAATGGGCCAGGCTTTTCAGGCCTGCACCTCACAAATCTGGGGCTACACCCCCCCTGGTTTGCTTTATCATTTTTATTTTTTGTTCTTTCTTTAATTTTTTCTTTTTTATTACTTTTATTTAATTATGTTTATTTAATTAATTAATTTTTTTACAAAAATATAAAAACATTCAAAAATCAGAAAAAAAAATATATAATATTTATTTTATTATGATTATTTTCAAATAAACATGTAAATTATTTAGGTTAATTAGGTTTTAATTTTAATTCCTTTTTAATAAAATCAAAAAATGTAGAATTAGGTTAATTGATAATTTTAATGTCCTTTTTAATTTTTATTCTTGTTCTCACAATACTATTTATTTATTATTTTTATTTTCATAAATCAAAAATTGTGCATAAATAAATTAGGGTTTAATTTAGATCATATTTTAATTTTTTCATAGTAAATTTTAAATCTTTTTCTTAATAACTTAAAAAACATCAGGACTAGGGTTTAGCATTTTAGTTTTAATTAATTTGTCTTTTTTCTTTTAAATCTAAAAAAAAACACAAAAATACTATTCTTCATTTAATTTTAATTTTAGATTCCTTGATTAATTTTAATTGTTTGTAAAAGGGTCCAACGCCCTAATTTTGTTTAATTTCTTTATTTCGCGCATTTATTTTATATTGTTTAAATAATTCTGTATATGCCCCAAAGCCATGTAATTTAAAATTCTCGCACTTTTATTTATTCGCTTTATTTATTTTCAGTCAAATCGGGTTCGGTTTATTTTGGCGATGTGGACCCGCGCCAGTTGTAATAGTTTAGATTTATTTTCTCGCAAGTATATAACTGTTAATAAATATGCATGAAAGAATGTATGCCCAAAAATAAAATCGAATCGTTAGATCACCAAACATGACAAGACAAAATAATTGAAACATGACACACGGACCGCACACACCACCCCTAGGGTACGCCTCACTGTTGCCTTTCGAAAGGTGGTCGTCAAGCATAGAATGTTTTAGCAGTCGCTCTGATGTCTAAAGATCCGGTTGCCTCGAAACAGTTGCCTCGGATTAAAAGGATCTAGGACATTAGAGTTACTTCTAAGGTGTCCTACCATTGCTTTGGTGACCACACTGTCCCTAAAATCGAATTGACCCGAACACCTCCAACGGTGGTGCTACCTACCCCTCAATGGTGGGATGGCACTACTTTAAAGGACATTTACACAGACGAATTCCTTAGGGTAGGTAGGTTCTCGTAGATACTTGCTCTCTTTAAAACAAAACAAATCAAAATCTTTTCACACCAACACTTTCAAAAAGCTTTCAAAACAACTTTTCAAACACTCTTGAGGACCGATACAAGAGTCGATCTGAAATTTTAAACGAAACTTTTTCAAAAAACCACTCACAATTGAAAAGCAAACATTTTGAAAACACAATGAGCAAGTACCTAAGAGCCCATGGATAACCATGGATAGAAAGGGTGCTAATACCTTCCCTTTCTATAATCTACCTCCCGAACCGAGAGCAATCTCTTAATAAGGAATTTTTCTGTGCTTTTGTCCTTTCCATGTTGGAGAAAATAAAAGACGGTGGCGACTCTTGCTTACCGCGACATCTTCGCGAACCAGCTTTAAAACAGTCAGTTCCAGATCCACCGATCACAATAACCATTATCACTTAATTGACTTATGGATAACAGGTTATGCATTAATCTATCAACTAATAATACATTACTTACAGAGGGAAGATTTCCATTACCTACTGTTCCAGAGCCAATGATCTTTCCTCTCTGATTACCTCCAAAGCCCACGTAGTCTCCAGGCTTTGGAACATATGCCTTCTTCCCGTCATGTGTCCCGAGCAGCCAGAGTCCAGGTACCATGATTGGTGTCTTAGCCTTGCTGCTAAAGATATCTGCTACATGTATAATTTTATCCTTAGGTACCCACATTTTCTTGGGTCCTGATTTGTTAGTTTTACCAAAATTCTGATTGAATTTTGGTTTGACAGAATAATCATTACTCGTGTATTTTATGTCATGTGTGTGCCCATATATAAAATGTGAATTGAGTGGTGTGCGTTTTATAACTAAGTCCATGGTATTTTTTGGTGTAGATACCTTACCTTGATATCCTATCCCTTTTCTGCCATTTCTGCTAACTCCATAGATCATTGAAGCCATCTTGCTTCTGTCTATGTTTTTAGCTAGAAACTTCTGAAAGTTGTGATCATACTCTTTGATGATCTCATCAGCATTACTGGGAGTTTCAGAGATTGTTTCCTTCTGAGAGTTTTGCAAATCATTTTCTAATTTTGAAATTTTTTCTTTTAACTCAGAATTCTCTAATCTGATACTCTCAGTCTTTTCAGAGTCAGAGGCAAGATTTCTTTTCAGGTTCCTAAATTTGGCTCTGATTTGCTGATACCTTTCCAGAATTTCATTTAGGCTTTCTGCAAGTCCAGCCTTAGTAAAATTTATGGTAAAATCAGGAAATACCTCTTCAGTGTCTGATTCTGAGTCTGAACCAGAAGCTTCACTGTCTTCTGATACGTTTTCCATGAGAGCTATGTTTGCTCTTTCATCATCTGATTCTGAGGCAGCTTCAGATGTGTCAGAATCATCCCATGTAGCCATGAGGCTTTTCTTCTTTTCCTTGAAGAACTTTTTTTGGGGCTTTTCCTTCTGAAGCTTTGGGCAGTCACTTTTATAGTGCCCTTGCTCGTTACATTCATAGCAAATGATGTCCTTGTTAATTGGCTTTCTGTATCCTGAAGAACCTTCAGATCTTCTGTGTCTAGAGGAAGACTCAGAATTTTTGTATCTGGAGGAGGATTCATTTTGATTCTCTGATCTTCTGGGATTTCTGAACTTTCTTTGTCTCTGCTTCCACAATTGGTTCACCCTTCTGGAGAGGAGAGACAATTCATCTTCTTCTGATGAGGATCCATCAGAAGTTTCTTTCACAGCCTGCAAAACCTTAGAGTCAGATTTTCTATTAGATTTTAAAGCTAATGTCTTACCTCGCTTTTGAGGCTCATCTTCTTCTAGCTCTATCTCATGACTTCTGAGGGAGCTAACAAGTTCCTCCAGAGAAATTTTGTTGAGATCTTTGGCTAGCTTAAGTGCTGTGACCATTGGCCTCCATTGTTTGGGCAAGCTTCTGATGATCTTCTTAACGTGATCAGCAATGGAATACCCTTTGTCAAGAACCTTCAGTCCAGCAACAAGGATTTGGAATCTTGAAAACATAGTTTTTATTTATTCACTATCTTCCATCATGAATGCCTCATACTTCTGAATGAGTGCAAGGGCCTTGGTCTCTTTGACTTGAATGTTGCCTTCATGTGTCATTCTCAGAGAGTCAAACATGTTCTTGGCAGTCTCTCTATTTGATATTTTCTCATATTCTGAGTATGAGATGGCACTGAGAAGTATTGTTCTGGCCTTGTGGTGGTTTCTGAATTCACGCTTTTGCTGATCAGACATCATTTTTCTGTCTATCTTCTGACCACGTCCATCCATTGGGTGTGTGTATCCATCAGTCACCATGTCCCACAGATCCGCATCATGAGCCAGAAAGAAACTCTCAATTCTGTCTTTCCAATAGTCAATGTTTTCTCCATCAAAGACTAGAGGTTTGCCACTGAATCTTTCCTTGTCTTCATGGTTGTCATTGCTGATGTTTTGGCTTGGTCCCACTATAGTGTTTTTCTGAAGCTTGGATCTTCTACTGACACGGTTAAGTGTTTAAGCTCAGAACCAGGCTCTCTGATGCCAATTGAAGATGTGAAAAACACAAGAAGGGGGGGGGGGGGGGGATGAATTGACAAACTTAAAATCAACGCGTAATGACACAGTATTTTTATCCTGGTTCGTTTGATCTCAAACTACTCCAGTCCACCCGTCAAGGTGATTTCGCCTCTCTCCAACGAGGTCTTAATTCACTAATCTCAAAATGATTACAATCACTACTTTAAAAACTGTTAAAGTCTTCTTGAGTACAACCACAATCCGGTTAATCTCAAGGAACATTGTTTCAAAACTATTATACAAGATGTGTGTTGTTGTTTTTCTTACAAAAACTGTTTATCACAACTGTGATAGTTTACACAAGATTATTGCATGGAAATGTAAAGAATATTGTTTGCAACTTTGAATATGCGTGAGTGGTTATGTATCAAAATCGTTATGATTTTGAATGCTGACTTTGTTTATATAGGCAGTGGAATGAAGTTGATCATAAAGTATGTTTAATGTCATTAACACACTTTCCATTTGGAGAAGATCCTGTCTGAAAGAAGCCGTTGGAATTGATGTTGTCTTGAATGATCAGTAACGCTTCAGAATCTTATCTCCTTACTTGCTAATGACGCTTCAGAATATTGATGACTTGCATTGGTATGTTCTTGTTCAGAATCAGAGTTTACTTTGATTAAGTGCAGGTTCTGGTCATCAATCTTCAACGCATGTTCTGATTGCTTCAGCGTGTAGCTCTTATGGCTTATCTTCTGATGCTGATATGGTCAGAACTTCTGCATTCATAGAACATAATTTTTAGGGTGCATATTTGTTCTTTGAATTTATTATTTATTCTTTGTATTTGTTATCATCGAAACTCTAACTAAGGGTTGTAGAATCAAACTATGTTCTAACAGCTAAGAGGAGATTCAATCGGAGACCCTTAGAGTTACCTTCAATTCAAATCACATAAAGGTGGGGTTCAATCTCTATTATCGGGTATATGATAAACCATATATGGGGTTGGGTTGTATAAATTTGTGCCATGAATTGTTGTCGATTTGGTTATATTGTGATTCTGTGAAGATTATCAGTCCTGCAATTTTAGTTGTCGGTGAATGTTCATAATGTGTTGATGAAGTTGTTCTGCAATTTATTTAAATCGTATTTCTGTTATGATGTTGTTATGGCTATTATTGAGTTGTTGTCCTAAGATGAGACTCGAAAGAACATATAGGCATGGTGGAAAGACTATGTCATATCTTATATTATTAATAAGTTAATATAATTAGTAAAATAATTTAGTATCAGATTGGATTAAAGAAGTTGCAGGAATAAATTATAATGCTTTAGTCAAATGAATAGCAGGATGTATATGTAAGAGTAGCAGAAATAATAGTGCATGGACTAATTTAGCTGAGCATTGTTAGCAAGTATCAGTAGATGTAGAAATTGCAAATTATCATACAAAAAGTATAACGGAGAATTTCAGTAACAGGAGGAATAAGTTGAAACTGGTTTTGGTTTATAACTAATACTTGTCACTGGCAGGAAGTTGTAGTAATAGAAGTTGTAGATAGCAAACAAATAGTTTTGGTGGAGACTAATAATAAAAGTAAGCTAAGTAGCAGAGGTAGCGTAATTTAGTAGAATAAATTTATTAGTAGCAGTATAAATAAATATTAGTAATAACAGTATATAAAACAATACCAATTAGCCGAATTTGTAGATTTAGGCGGTAAAATTAGTTAACCGGAATTAGTTGAAATGGTCAGAGTGAGTCGTATATACATATGAGTATTTTTAGTTTGTTTGTTTTGTTAGAATTATGTAGAATAAAGTTGATTTGCAGTTGAAGTCGAATTAAGTTGAATGGTTCCGGTTTATGGAATTGTGTTGTATACCTTGCTGAAAAATATGAAATTGCAGATGATGATGAATTTGGTTGAATTGCCTCTATTTGTGGGAAATATTATGTTGTAGGCCTATGGCCAATGTTGAGATGTTGTGTTGTTGTGATTGTCTCTGTGAATTCTTGTTGTTAATGTGAAGTTGCAGAGATTTTAGATGATGATGAATCACCTTTATTTACTGGTAATAATGGTGATGTGGGATTATGCCTTGCGATGAATGATGATTGTCGTTAGTATGTGATGGTGCATTCATTGAGTCACATACATTTGCATACTCTGTGATGGCCTATATTGGCGGATTTTGTGAAGGCCTGTATTGGCAAACTGTGAAGAAGGCTTATGCCTTGTTGATGCCTCTGTTAATTGGCAATTTTTAAGTTGGAAGTTCTGCTCTGATGGTACCACATGCATGTGCAATGTGATTGAGTCGCATTTGATGTTGCATCTTGAGTTTTGGTGAAGATAGATTAGTTGTTGCTTTATGTTGTTAACTTTTTGTGACAAGTATTATCTAAAAGCTGTGAATTTAGTAGTTATGTCGTGTTGATGTTTTATTGTTATTAAAGTTGTTTGTAAGTTGTGAAGTGATGATTTTATATGATATGATTTAATATATTATTAATCATATGACTAGTTATATAGTTTGATATCTCACCCCTTCTGTTTGAATGTTGCCCTTTGTTGGTAACGTGCAGGTAATCAAGAAGGATAGTTATTACCTCGTTAGTTCAAGTCGGTGTTGTCGCTCTGATACGTAGCACTCGAGGGGATGAACGCTTGATATTTAGTTGTTGATTATTATTTCAGTTGCTAAATTTTTAAGTTGATTACGTGAAATAATTGTTGTCTTGAGGTTGTTTTAGTTGAATAAAAGATGTTAAGTGAATTGAAGTTGAGTATGTATATTTCGTTTCTTAATAATAAAAAGTTGTTTGACTTTGAAGAATAAATCAGATTGTTATTGGTTCATCTGAGTTAAGTGTTATGTATCTGTTTGTATGCGATTAAATGAAGATTGATTTTTAGTTGAAAATGTAGCATCCTATTTATGTTGAACTATGATTTTATTATTATCCGTCGGATAGAAATGGGGTGTTACATTAGTGGTATCAGAGCAGGTCGGTCCGTCCGACCAAGTTGTCTAATGTTGTTTGTTCCTTAGTACGCGACAAGTGTGTGAAACACTGTCAGTACTTGTTTGCCTTAATTGCAGGAAGTTGGTTGAAGATAAGTGGGGGAGAAGCTTTGCTTCTCGGATATGTTCAATTGAAAGGTGTTAGTTCAGTGTGCTGCCGACGACGACAATGCAAGAATTATTGGAGTCTTGTTGTTCCTGAATTTGAAGGTGACTTGGATTCAAGGTCTTGTTATTAGTCGAGTTAGAGCGCCTTGAGAGAATTGATCAGACATTGTTGGTGCTTATTTCTCGAAGAATAAAGAGCAATGTAATATTTGTTGATTTACGAAGCAAGTGTAAGATGTCGATGTTTAAACAATGATGGAGTAATAAAGTTGCTGTAACTTTTGTCTTGGGATCACATAATTGATTATCGGAAGTAATTGACGTTGATAAGTAGTTATAAATCGCGAGTCTGAGTCGAAACTTGAAGAAGTGAGTAGCGTTGCGAAAAGAATTGTTGCCCTGGTGTTTTGGAACCTGAACATTGGCGAAGGAATGCATCTCTTGAGTTATAAGAAGTCTGGGAGCACGAGATATGTTAAGAGTTGTTTGGAATATGTCTAAGTTGAAGACAAATGAGTTTCGGAGTGGAATTTTCGTAAGCGAATCGCAGGAAACTACAGAATTATTGTGGGACTTCGAAAATTCATAACTAGAGTTCCGGGCATCCGATTTGAGTTCTGTTTGAAGCGTTGGAAAGATAACGAAATGAGATTCATTTTAAAAATGATTCTAGTAGATGTAATAGATTTATTTATCACGTGATGATATTGTAAGTAAGTGTAGTTTGTTGTTAAGCTTGTCTTTGGGACTAGACTTGTTCTTCAGTGTTGTACGGAACGTCAGCGTCCGAGTTGGGTGAATTAAAGGAGCAATTGGAAGATTTATTTAAAGTAATTTGTGAAATCAAAGGTATCATTTGTAAAGGTTTGGTATTATTAATTAGAATGAAAGACGATAGTGCAAAGTTGTGTGGAATTTACGGTGTCGAAAAGGAGGAAGATTTATGCTAAGTTGTCAGGATGTATGTTATAGTTTTGGGAGAAGAGTTCTCTTGAGTAATTTTGTTTCCAAGTGAAAGTATATGTATATCCATTCAAGGTGGATGCAGTTCTAAGTTGGAGAACGATGAAGTCTGTTATAGAAGTTAGTAGCTTGTTGAGCTTAGATGATTACTATCGTAGTTGTTTGAGGTGTAGATATATATGAAATGTTGTTAGATAAGATGATAATGTTGAGAGTGTGATTGGAATGAGTTTGAGAGGTGGAGATACATGTATTTTTGATATTGTGAAATTCGGAAGAGGATTAAGGGTTTAAGAATGTTGTTAGAATCCTTTATGTAGATAAAGGCTCAGACTAGAGGGAATGATTTGTAATGTATTGATATGCCAACAGATCTCAAGTTAGAAAATTATTGATCATCATGGAATGGTGGGTGAATGAGGATTAGAAATGTTGTTTTTTAGAAAACTTGAATACGAGTTTTAAGGAAACGCTATTATAGTTTGGTACGACGATTTATACTCCCTTATGATTGTCGAATACTAATTGACAAATTGAGGAACTGATCACCCTCAATCCATTGTTAATAGTAGACGAGATTATGTTGGATGTTATAGATTTGTCTTGCTATCTTAATGGTTTGAAAAATTATGGATGTTATATCGCGAGAATAATCGCTCACTAGTTTGTGTGAAATTAGTAGAGGAGTCGTTAAGTGAGAGTTGAGACGTAATGAACAATCTGGAGTAGTGGGTTTGTATACGAGCTAACATCGCAATGTGAAAGATTGAGAATATCAAGTGAACAACTATTTTATGACAAATGTTAAAGAAAGTTTGGGATTAGATTGAAACTTGTAAACCATATAGTCGACGGAAAATTTAATGAGGACGATGACTTAAGATGGATGATCAGAGTTGTGCAGCTGAAGCGTGATGTGACGCAATTGCTATGCGTATATGACTCGTTAGAAGTGAAGGATTAAAACATCAGAAGCCTATGGGAATGATGTGTCTTAATTTACATGCTTGATTTGGTGGATGGTTGATATAGAGATGTTGTGCCAGGGCATTCTGTTTGATAGTAAATATTTGCGGATTTTATAAGAAGATTGTTGTGGATTGTTGGTTAATGGTGAGCTATGGGTATGCTTGCTAAGTTATACAGTTAAGTTGATATTGTAATGGTTTTGTTATCATTATTGAGATGTTATTGTTGGTTACCGTAAGTGATGAATAATATCCTATAATATGACAAAGTTAATTTTGTTGACTATGTTGATGTCACTATAAGGGTGAATAGAGTTGTTGATATTTTGTTGATAGTTGACATACATATACGTATGAGAATAAAGTTGTATACGCGCTTTAGTGTTGGGAAAGTTGTTAAGAGGTGACGTGGTATATCCAAGTATAAGTGAGTTATGGTTGTTACATTTCTACTGTGGAAGTTTTTATGTCAGAGTGTTGCCGAAAAGGTTGGTAAGTTATTGACGGGTATGTCGTGAGGGTGTTGAGTGATTAGCATACGTGTAGTAGATTTACATCATGATTGAGTTGTTACTATGTCAAAAAATAGTGGCCGAAGTGTTGGTAAACGTGGAGTTTGAGGATTAGAGAGTTGGATATGAGGTTCGCGTTAAGGATGGAAGTATCGAGTAGATTTTCGAGGACGAAAATATCCTAAGTGGAGGAGAGTTGTAACGTCCTGATAATTTAATTAATTATTTAATTAAAATTATTAGTTGGAGTTGAGCAATGTTGTAAATTATTATTAAGTTGCTCTGTGACATTATTTGATTAAATGGTGGTTTAATAATATTAAATATATTGGAGCATTATAAGATTAATTGTTGGGCTTATTTAAGTGATGTCATGTAGTAAATTTGGGAGTGTGGATATTGGACCAATAAGAATTACTAGAATTACAAGGTTAAGTGGATATAAAAGGAATTAGGTTAATTGTGAAAAAGTGAGAGAATAGATGGGAGAAACTCATTCTCGTTTTTATTGCAGTAGTCTCACTAAATCGGCAATCCCTGATTCATTACAAGAGAAGTTACAGAGAAGAGAAAAATAAGGGTTTTGAGGAGAAGAAGAGGAATACGTGTAAGTTACACCATGCGGCTAAGAGGAGATTCAATCGGAGACCCTTAGAGTTACCTTCAATCCAAACCAGGTAAGGGTGGGGTTCAATCTCTATAATCGGGTATATGATAAACCATATGTGGGGTGGGGTTTAGTAGAATAAATTGATTAGTAGCAGTATAAATAAATAGTAGTAATAAAAGTATATAAAACAATACCGATTAGCCGAATTTGTAGATTTAGGCGGTAAAAGTAGTTAACTGGAATTAGTTGAAATTGTTGGAGTGAGTCGTATATACATATGGATATTTTTAGTTGGTTTGTTTTGTTAGAATTATGTAGAATAAAGTTGATTTGCAGGTGAAGTCGAATTAAGTTGAATGGTTCCGGTTTATGGAATTGTGTTGTATACCTTGCTAAAAAATATGAAATTGCAGATGATGATGAATTTGGTTGAATTGCCTCTATTTATGGGCAATATTATGTTGTAGGCCTATGACCAATGTTGAGATGTTGTGTTGTTGTGATTGTCTCTGTGAATTCTTGTTGATAATGTGAAGTTGCAGAGATTTTAGATGATGATGAATTACCTCTATTTACTGGTAATAATGGTGATGTGGGCTTATGCCTTGCGATGAATGATGATTGTGGTTAGTATGTGATGGTGCATTCATTGAGTCACATACATTTGCATACTCTGATGGCCTGTATTGGCGGATTTTGTGAAGGCCTGTATTGGCAAACGCGAAGAAGGCTTATGTCTTGTTGATACCTCTATTAATTGGCAATTTTTAAGTTGGGAGTTCTACTCCGATGGTACCACATGCATGTGCATTGTGATTGAGTCGCATTTGATGTTGCATCTTGAGTTGTGGTGAAGATAGATTAGTTGTTGCTTTATGTTGTTAACTTTTTGTGACAAGTATTATCTAAATTCTGTGAATTTAGTAGTTATGTCGTGTTGATGTTTTATTGTGATTAAAGTTGTTCGTAAGTTGTAAAGTGGTGATTTTATATGATATGATTTAATATATTGTTAATCATATGACTAATTATATAGTTTGATATCTCACCCCTTATGTTTGAATGTTGCCCTTTGTTGGTAACGTGCAGGTAATCAAGAAGGATAGTTATTACCTCGTTAGTTCGAGTCGGTGTCGTCGCTCTGATACGTAGCACTCGGGGGGATGAACGCTTGATATTTAGTTGTTGATTATTATTTCAGTTGCTGAATTTTTAAGTTGATTACATGAAATAATTGTTGTCTTGAGGTTGTTTTAGTTGAATAAAAGATGTTAAGTGAATTGAAGTTGAGTATGTATATTTCGTTGCTTATCAATAAAAAGTTGTTTGATTTTGAAGAATAAATCAGATTGTTATCGGTTCATCCGAGTTAAGTGTTATGTATTTGTTTGTATGCGATTAAATGAAGATTGATTTTTAGTTGAAAATGTAGCATCCTATTTATGTTGAACTCTGATTTTCTTATTATCCGTCGGGTAGAAATGGGGTGTTACAGACAGCGCATTAAACAAAAAAGTGTTGCCTATAGTGGAGAACAGAAAGCACTTTTAAAGAAAGCGCTGCCTAAAGAGGTGCATTAGAAAGCACTTCTAAAGTAAAAAACACTGCCTAAAAGGGACTTTAGAGAGCGCTTTTAAAGAAAGTGTTGCCTAAAATAGAAAAAAGTGAAGAAAAATATACATTACACAGTGTTTATAAAAGTGTTGTCTAAAATGAAAGCGTTGTCTGAAGGGGTGCTTTAGAAAGCGCTTCTGATGTAAAAAGTGCTTCCTATAGGGGAATTTTGAGAGTGCTTATTGAATAAAGCATTGCCTCAAGGCTACATTAAGCAGCACTTTTAAATTGACAAAAAGCGTTGTCTTTACTTACAACAATGCAGGAATAGGCAGCGCTTTAAAGTGCTGTCTATGGCAAAAGAAACTTAACTATGTTGGAGAAAGAAAACTTAACTCCGTTGGGAAAAGAGAACTTCATTCTGCTGGGGAAAAACCAAAACAGGAAACAAGATAACATCATCTCAATAAATGAGAGTAACACTGACGCACATATGACGGTGAGGAAATATATAATACTGACCTATAAATGGTGATAAGATAATCAACATAAATACTGGCTATTAGATGATGGTAAACTAACAACTCAATAGACAGAGGTAGGAAAGTTAATAGAAATATACCGACTCACAGATGACGGTAAACTACCAACCCAACAGACGAAGGTAGAAAATCAAGAAGATACCGAATCACAGATGACGGTAAGCTACTAACTCAATAGACAGAGATAGAAAATCAAGAAGATATTGACTAACAAATGATGGTAAACTACCAACTCAACAGACGAAGGTAGGAAAATTAATTGGAAAATACTGACTCACAGATGACGGTAAGCTACCAAGTCAACAAACTGATATGGAAAATTAAGAAGATACCGACTAACATATGACGGTAAACTACCAACTCAACAGACGAAGGTAGGAAAATTAATAAGAAAATACCGACTCACAGATGAAAGTAAGCTACCAACCCAACATACGGAGGTAAAAAATTAAGAAAAATACCTACTCACTGATGACAGTAAGTTACCAACTCAACAAATGGAGGTAGAAAAATTAAGAGATATACCGACTAATAGATGACAGTAAACTACCAACTCAATAGACAAATGTAGGAAAATTAATAGGAAAATACCGACTCATAGATGATGGTAAACTACCAACTCAACAAACGAAGGTAAAAAATCAAGAGATATATCGACTCACAGATGATGGTAAACTACCAACTCAACAAACGAAGGTAGAATCTGCATTGATAATAGCAAGTTTCTGAAAACTTATGGTATTCTACCTAGAACAGGTCTTAACTTATTCTTTAACCAATTCATTCCACCTGGAAAGGATAAAAAATTTTACATGACTTTCAGACAAAAACCTGGAACGGTAACAACTTCTTCTTTGACCAAGATATCACTCAGAAAGGGTAACAAACTTCCGCTGACTTCTGGATTTCACCGAGAATTGGAAATAGTTTCTTCTTTGACCAAGATATCACTTAGAAAGGATAAACTTCCTCTGACTTATGGATTTTTTTTCCGAGAATGGGGAATAGTTTCTTCTTTGACCAAGATATCACTCAGAAAGGGTAACAAACTTCCTCTGACTTCTAGATTTCGTCGAGAACGGTAATAGTTTCTTCTTTGACCAAGATATCACTTGGAAAAGGTAACAAACTTCCTTTGACTTATGGATTTCACCAAGAATATGGAATAGTTCCTTCTTTGACCAAGATATCACTTGGAAAGGGCAACAAACTTCCTCTGACTTCTGGATTTCTCCGAGAATTGGGAATAGTTTCTTCTTCGACCAAGATAACACTTGGAAAGGGTGATAAACTTCCTCTAACTTTTGGATTTCACCAAGAATGGGGAATAGTTTCTTATATGACCAATATATCACTTGGAAAAGGTAATAAACTTCACCTAACTTCTAGATTTCACCGAGAATGGAGAATATTTTCTTCTTTGACCAAGATATCACTTGAAAAGGGTGATAAACTTCCTCTGACTTCTTGATTTCGTTGATAATGAGGAATAGTTTCTTCTTTGACCAAGATATCACTCGGAAATAGTAACAAACTTCCTCTGACTTTTGGATTTCACCGAGATTGGAGAATAGTTTCTTCTTTGACCAAGATATCACTCGAAAAGGGTAACAAACTTCCTCTAAATTCTAGATTTCACCGAAAACAGGGAATAGTTTCTTTTTTAACCAAGTCTTCCACCTGACAAAGGACCAAAACAAGATATCTCCGCTAAAGAGACCACCACCTGCTAGGAATTAAGAATCATCAACTCTAATGGGGATACTCAAAAGAGATGTGGCAAATTGAATTGCAAAAGAGGTTTCTCAAATAAAGAGAAACACCACCTGTAAGGACTTCACAATAAACTTCTCTATGAGACTTTTCTGGAGAGACGTCATTTGTTGTGAGGATAACTGATTAATATCTGGATGACATACAAGCTTATCAAACAAAGAGGCCGCCACTTGTTATCAACCAAAACATGTCGGGGACTGTTGTACCCCAATTTTTGCCCCTAAGATCCCTTCACCATACCATATTGATTCAATCACAACAAGATCACATTAGGGCTTTTGGTTCTCCTTCCTATCTTTAGCTTTGCTCTTTGAGGAATCACCAAGCACCTTGACTTGTTTTTATTGTGTAATAATTCATGTTTTTGTTTTGACTATCCTTTTAATTAATAAAATGCAATGTTGGTTTGTCTTACTTGTCAACAATGCATGTAAAGGCAATGGGGCTTAGCAAGTTGATCCATGGGTTCATGAGTTTATTTCCATAACCTAGTCAATGAAGCTTGAGAAGTTCAAACCTCACCAATGAAGTTTTTTTTGAAGGGATGGCATGGAAAGGTTATTTTTGTTCATTACATTTCAAGTTATCAAGATTTGATCCAAAAAGTACAAGGGGTTGATTGAAAAATAGTCATGGTTGGACAAGGTCTTGTTCCCATTGGTCACAAGTGCATATTTCTCTCAATTATCAAGACATGGAAGTGGTTGTGGTTGCTATGAGTTATAATTATCATCCTCAACAACTTATATTTATAAAGCATTTGTTTTGGTACAAGAAGTTTGTTCAAAATTGTCAAAGTTCCTCAAAGCATTTTCTTGATCTAGGAGTTAGGGTTTTGAACTCCAAAGAAGCATATCTTGCTCATCTTTTAGTATTTTTGAGTGATTCCAAAGACATAATTCTTTTCAAATGGATATAAAAAAATCAATTCAAAAGTTCCAAGGAGTTTTCATGTGGAAGAAACTTGATGAAGAAGAAAGATTACAAGTCCTCTAGATGAATCCCCAATTTTCCATGTGTGACTTCAAATGATCATAAATTGGTCAATTTTTATCACCTTGAGCCCACTCTTTTTCCATAATGATCTTGAATATATTAACTTTATGCCTTATTTTATGTTCAAAGTGATAAAATGGATGGAAATTTCCTTAAGGATACAAAAGATTATAGGTCATTTCATGATTTTTTGCCCACTCCAACAATTCACAACTCTCTCAATTTTTGGAGATTTTGAATGGTTCAAGTTCCAAAATGTCATTCAAGAGGTCTATTTCATGCCATATTTTTGGTCAAGAGCAAAATCCAAGTGGAAAACCATGTTTGGATGCAAGACATTATAGGTCACTTTTGAAGAAAAATTTGAAATATTTCTAAGTATGGAAAGTCAATCCTTTTTCTCCAACTTTGACTCAACACAACTTCCAGCTCAAGCATCCATTTGATTCCATTCTTTTTCCATTGCAAAGCTTGTAACCTCATCTTTCTAAAGCATCAAGAATCATGCCCTAAGACCCCTTGAGCTGAGAATGCCATGATTTTGAAGTTGCTAACTTGGAACTGAAGTTTCATCACAAGTCAGATTTTAAAATCTTTGTTTTGGCTTATAATCACAAGTTTTCCACACGTTTTTGCCTCTAAACATGTTTAATGAAGTTCCAGAATTAATTAGCACAACAAAATGCGTGTTTTGGATGAGTTGTGATCATATTGGAAGTCACACTTTTCTTGTTTGCAACTTCACACGATTTCCCTCCAAACTTCATCATTTCACACGCTTGGACATTCCATTTGATTCCCTATAAATAAGAGGTCATCCCCCATTCATTTCCTCAAGCTTAGATAGCCAGAATCACCCTACCAAACTTGTTCCCTAACTCAGAATTCAGCAACTTCGAAATCCATTCTCAAGCCTTTTTCAATCCAATTTTTTCATCAATTCACCTTCCTTGATCTTCCATGAAGCTAACCATATAATTACATTCAAGAATCATGCCATATATTGCTCCATAGAAGTCTAGTTTTAGAGCTATGCAACTCAACTTCAACATGTAGATTCCTTCATTAATTCTTCAAAACTTTGATATCATTGCGATGCTCTCATTGCCCTGGTTCTAGTCGCAACACTTACTTCTTACTGGAAACACTTTTTGACCATGAAATTTCAAATCCCTTTTCAAAACTTTCTTTACAAATTGCTTGAGCTACAGTTTATATAAATTTGGCGCGAGGGTGTAGTTGTCTTCGTCTTGAAGAGACGAAGCGAATGGCATAGGTCTGAGCTTCTGATTTTACAGTTTGAGAGACCTATAATTTACGTTGGCTGGAGGTTGAAGATGACCAACGTGTCATCTTCCAACCAATGATGGCACGCCACTTGTTATTTTTGAATTCTGATTTAATAATTGATTCGGTGCTTTATTCACTAATGACCATGATATGCACAGCGTGCCAGATCCCTTGGATTTGATTACTAACGTGTTTTGACTCTCATCCAATGGTCCACATATTTTTGAATTTTATTTTCTTTTCTGATTTTTTATATTTAATTGTTTTAAATTGCAAAAAATCATAGAAAATTCATTTTTAGTCCAAAAAATCTGATAAGGACCAAGCTTTGTCGATCGATAATATAAGGAAAAATGAGGACTCTATCGCTTCATTCAAAGATGCTCAACAGGTAGTACAGAATGGCCCTAGCAAGGTGTGGGGGCAAATTATTGATCAATCAAGGAATAAGGATAAAGATGGTCTGGGCTTCTCTGTGAAGAATAATAAGGGTGAGATTTTGAAGCTGAAGTCTGCTTTCAGCAAATACGAAGACATATTCCATAGTGCAGGGTATCTGTATCCCGCTACTTCAGAGATCAATGCCATCCTTGAGGATGAGCCAGGGCAAGAGATGCAGAATTTCGTAACACACGGAGTGGGGGTCCATAATTGGATCACTATTGATGTGCCTTCTTGCATACACATCTCGAAGTAATTTTTTTTTGTTATCTTTCCAAAAATCCTTTCACTCTGCCTAAGGTGAAAGTAATATTGTACGAGCGTGTCTTTTGTTTTGAACTTTTATATCATTAATAAAAGATGTTTTTGTTTTCCAAATTATGTTTTGTTTATTGCTTTTTCTTGGAAAATGGTAATCAGATAAAACCTTTCTAAATAAATAATAATCATTAGTAAAATCTGCATACTCACTGGTACATCGGTCAATTTCTAAAATCAATCATAATCACATGTGCAGATTTACTAAGAAAACCATTGAATACAATGACCATGCACCCTCTCCCAACTTCGAATATCCTGTGTATTTGACCGAGAAAGAAGAATATGATGAAATCCCAGAAGAGGTTTCACGGTTGCTTGAGCGCGAGGAGGATACTATTCATCCATATAAAGAGCCGTTAGAGGTGATTAACCTGGGATCGGAGGAAGACCCATAGGAAGTCAAGATTGGGGAATTGCTTCATCCTGACGTGAAGAGAAAATTGATTGAGTTGCTGAAAGAATATTCTGATATTTTTGCTTGGTCTTACCAGGATATGCCTGGGTTAGACACTGACATCGTGGAGCATCACCTGCCGTTGAAGCCATAACTCCCTCCCATCAAGCAGAAGTTAAGGAGAACTCACCCTGATATGGCAATGAAGATAAAAGAGGAAGTCTTGAAACAGATCGATGCTGGTTTTCTCGTGACATCAGTAAATCCTCAATGGATTGCCAATATTGTTGCAGTACCAAAGAAAGACGGAAAAGTCCGCATGTGCGTTGATTATAGAGATCTGAATAAGGCAAGTCCAAAAGATGACTTTCCACTACCACACATTGATATGTTGGTAGATAGCACAACAAAATTCAAAGTGTTCTCGTTCATGGACGGATTTTCTGGGTACTATCAAATTAAGATGGCTCCCGAGGACATGGAAAAAACGACGTTTATCACACCCTGGGGAACATTCTGCTACAGAGTGATGCCCTTCGGGTTGAAGAACGCTGGTGCAACGTACCAGAGGGCTATGACAACCCTATTCCATGATCTGATGCATAAGGAAATCGAAGTATATGTTGATGATATGATCGCCAAATCTCATACCGAGGAAGGACATATGGAAGATTTGTTGAAGTTATTTTAGCGGTTGAGGAAGTATCGCCTTCGTTTGAATCCAAATAAATGCACCTTTAGCGTTTGTTCGGGAAAATTGCTAGGTTTCATCGTCAGTCAAAAAGGAATTGAAGTTGATCCTGATAAAGTTAGGGCAATTCAAGAAATGCCTTCCCCAAAGACTGAAAAACAAGTTAGAGGCTTCCTCGGATGTCTGAATTATATCTCCAGGTTCATCTCCCATATGACTGCAACGTGTGAACCCATCTTCAAGCTTCTGAAAAAAGATCAGGGGTGTGTGTGGACCGATGATTGCCAGAGGGCATTTGAGAGCATTAAAAAGTATTTTCTCGAACCTCCTATCTTGCTTCCTCCCATTGAGGGAAGACCGTTGATTATGTATTTGACAGTGTTGGATCATTCTATAGGTTGCATTTTGGGACAACAAGATGAAACTGGAAGAAAAGAATACGCCATTTACTATCTGAGTAAAAAGTTCACTGATTGTGAGTCGCGATACACTCTACTTGAAAAGACGTGTTGTTCTTTGGCTTGGGCGGCGAAGCGTTTGTGTCAGTATATGTTGAATCATACTACTTGGTTGATATCCAAAATGGATCCAATTAAGTATATCTTCGAAAAGCCTGCTCTTACCAGAAAAATCGCTTGCTGGCAGATGTTGCTGTCTGAATACGACATCGAATACCGTACTTAGAAGGCTGTCAAAGGTAGCGTGTTGGCGGAGTAACTTGCTCACCAGCCGGTTGAAGACTATCAGTCGGTCAAATATGAATTTCCTGATGAAGATGTAATGTTTTTGAAAGTAAAAGATTGTGATGAACCTTTGCCTGAGGAAGGTCCTGATCTAGGGTCTCGATGGGGCATGGTGTTTGATGGAGCTGTGAATGCTTACGGAAAAGGGAATTGCGTCATGATTATCACTCCGCATGGGTCTCATATCCCTTTCACTGTAAGGCTGACCTTCGATTGTACAAATAACATGGCGGAATATGAAGCATGTATCATGGGCCTTGAAGCAACTATGGATCTCAGAATCAAAATTCTTGATGTCTACGGAGATTCAGCTTTGGTAATAAACCAAATTAAAGGAGAATGGGATACTCGTCACCCTGGCTTGATCCCTTACAAAGATTATGCCAGAAGGCTATTACCTTTTTTCAACAAAGTTGAATTCCATCATATTCCCAGGGAGGAAAATCAAATGGAAGATGCTTCGGCAACTTTGTCATCTATGTACCAGGTGAATGCTTGGAACAATGTTCCTTGTATCACAGTGCAACGTCTGGATAGACCAGCTCATGTACTTGCAATAGAGGAAACGCCAGATGAAAAGCCTTGGTATTACGACATCAAGCATTTTCTCTGAACTCAAGAATACCCATTGGGCGCATCAAATAAAGATAGGAAGACCATGAGAAGACTGTCAGTTAGCTTTTTCCTTAATGAAGATGTGCTATACAAAAGAAATCATGACATGGTCTTGCTCAGATGCGTGGATAGACACGAAGCAGACATGTTGATGCATGAGATCTGTGAAGGTTCCTTTGGTACCCATGCCAATGGACATTCAATGACAAAAAGGATGCTTAGGGCAGGTTATTATTGGCTGACGATGGAGTCTAACTATTAAAAATTTGCAAAGAAGTGCCGTAAATTCCAGATTTATACAGACAAGGTCCATGTGCCTCCGACGCTTCTCAATGTTATTTCATCCCCATGACCCTTCTCCATGTGGGGTATTGATATGATAGGAATGATTGAACCTAAGGCGTCGAATGGACATCATTTTATCTTGGTAGCTGTTGTACCCCAAAATTTGCCCTCTCATTTTATCAAGATTTCCCCTCACAAGACTCTTTGAACTCCAGACAGGATTAGGGGTTGCTCTGCTCAAGATATCTCCTTGCATTGATGACCTGAAATTAGGGTTTGAGTTTGCACAAGGATTTTTGGACTTCTAATGCCTAATGTGACTTTCATACTTCATGTTGGACTTATAAGTTTGCCCATACCAAGTTTCAAGCTTTGAATCAAATTTTTGCCCAGTCAATTGGACAGTTGACCTATAAATCAGCTGTATTGGGGAAAAAGTCAACTGTAGCCAATTTACAGTCAAACCTCATACTTTTTGATCCACATCAACATTATAGACTCATATGAACCATTTGATCAAGTTTGTACCACAACTCCTCAAGAAATTTGATCAGATCATTAAAAGGGCAAAATAGTCATTTTTAGGGTTTTGACTGCAGAAGGGCAATTTCTGATTTTTAACCTAGCCAATGGCAAATTGGGTTCAAGCATGGATTCAAGGGCTCAATGGCATCATCTTGACCTAATCAAAAGGTTCAAAAGATCTCAAAAGCATTGGATTGATAGAGAATTTTCCAGTCAACTGATCAAAAATCAACTGTACACTGAAAAGTCAAACTTTGACTTTTTGGTCAAAATCAAGTGCCAAGGGTCATTTTTCATCAAGATGTGTCAAAAAATGAAACTTTTTCATCAAGAAACCTAATTTTGAAAATTAGGGTTTAAATTGGAAAATTTTCATAACTTAGAAATTTTCTAAGTTATGAAATTTTCTTATTTTTCCCCAACTTTGCCCAACATTTTCACCATGATGCAATTGGATTCAAACAAAACTTCCAACATGAAAGTTGTATTCCTCCACAAAATATACAACTTTGATTCACAAAGTTTTCCCAAAATATGTTTGGATCTCAAGTTATGATTTTGTGAACAAGGGTCTATGAAACTTTTAACTTAGTGAAATTTTGCCCTAGTTTAGGCAGGATTTTGACCTATCTTCATGGCAATTTTCACCTAGTTCCAATTGGAATTTCAAAATTAATTTCAAAGATGGATTGTATAGTATGTTACAAGCTTTCCAAAATGTCCAAGAACTCTCCAAAATCATTTATGGTTAGGGAGAATCGAAGGTTTGAATTTGGCAAAATGTCACTTTGATCCATGGCATTTTTCATGTTGATACAAGTTGCAATTTCTGTCCAACCATGCTTGTACTTGTTTACAGGTCCTTAAACCCTTCCACACTCAAAAATTGAATGCAAACACAATGGATTAAGGCATTGTTCTGAGCTTTAGAAGTTTACACATTGAATTAATCTAAAAATGGCAAAAAGTTAACAATGCCATTTTGATAAAGGTTGCTTTTGCAAATTTGTTTCTCTTGAGCATTGCACCAAGCCTGTTGCAGCAAACCAACTCCACAAACTTAGGGAAAAGTATACCAACTATCAGCAGGCTTGGAGCTAGCAAGTACAGCCCTTTGCATTGTCAACTCACACTTTTCTTCAAAACCAAGTCAACTTGCAAAAACCACATAACTTTGCAATCTGATAAAACCAAGTGTTGTAAACATTTCAAACAAGTTTTACATATTTCCTAAGGTCAGAAGCACGAGCTAGCAACCTCTCAAACACCCTTGTACACAAAAATCATATTTTCTTGCAAAACAGGGAAAGTTCTGCAGTTTCACTTCCATCTTCCAATTGCCTCGTGCGTTTTGCCCCAAACCTCTTCCAACACACTCCATACAACCTACCTAAACTATCCCAACCATTCCCAAGTCATTGTAACTCCATTTACACACTTCACCATTTTTGAATTATGACTGTGCAGGTTGACTTCTACAAGCATATCCAGGCAAGTTCAAAGCAAGCTAGGCATTGGGAAAGCTCAAAGGAACTTCAAGCAAGCTCACAAGCATCTCAGGCCTCACTCACAACCCCTACATTGCCATACTCGAGCTTGACTGAAACAGGTAAAGTTCAAACTTCTATCTCCCTATTTAGGAATCATTAGGCTTAGGTTTGTGAATAAAAAATGTAGTCCTCATTGCCCTTGAGCTGTACATATGCATAGATTTCATTTAAGTTAACTGAGCTGGGAGAATTTGAATGATGAACTTTCTGAAAAAACTAGGTTAGAAATTAGGGCCAGAGAAATTCTCTCTGGTCTTTGAGAGTTAGATTAAGTTTTTTACATGGTTGGAACCGTGTGATCATGCTCTATAACTTTCATGTTGCAAGTTTTTGTTTTTAAGCACAAATGCAGGATTTTCAGGTTTGAACATCAAGCGCGCGTTTTTTGTTTGATCAGAGGTTAGAGATGAAGTGAGTTGGGCTGGGCCTGGCTCTGGCTGGCTATTTGCACCCTCCTTTGTGCTTTCTGCACCCCCCTGGCCCATTTCATTATTTTTTTGTATTTTTGTATTTTCTATTTACATTTCAGACTTTATTTTATTTTTCTAAACATTAAAAAATACCAAAAACATTTTCTTAAATTTTTATATTTTGTTTTATTATTTTTATTATTTTTTCTAGCATAAAAATAGTTTCTTAAATAATATACTTTTATTTTCTTAAATAAAAACTTGTAAATAATACAAAAAATATCATATATTTTATTTTTATTATTTATATACTTAAATAATATTTTTTCTCACATATTTTATTTTTTTAAACATTTTTGTATATACTTTATTTTATTTTATTGTACATAAATAAATAAATAATTAATATATATATTATATATATATATATATATATATATATATATATATATATATATATATATAGATAGATATATATATATATATATATATATATATATATATATATATATATATATATATATATATATATATATATATATATATATATATATATATATATATATATATATATATATATATATATATATATATATATATATATATATTTTCTTAAAACAAATTAGGGTTTCCACCCTTAATAAAAATAATCTTTTATTTTATTTTTGATACATTAAATAATTTATTTTTACATACATAAAAATAAATACAAAAAACATTTTTGCATATTTATATTTAATTGCACATTTAAATATTTGTCAAATTTATCATTTGTACAATGAATTCAATTTGGTTGTAATAGTTGAATTAGGGCTTTTATTTTCTTGCAAATATCCCCTATTCAAATTTGTATCCCCCTCCCCATATCAATGTTGTAATAGTCGTAGATTTACTTTTACGCACTTTATAGCTTTCAAATATGCATGATAGAAAGATTAGGGTTTGTATGCAAAAATCCAAAATCAAACAAATAGCTTGACTAAAACAAGACAAAAATGCATGAAAATAACAACACAATGCACACAAGCACCCCTAGGGTTTCATCCACTTGTTGCCTTAAAAATGGCCATGGTATGCATGCTAGGTATCTTGGTAAAACAAAATCAAAAC